>OY987332.1:19000894-20364394 GCA_963920685.1 Polydrusus tereticollis | reverse complement strand
ATTTCAGATACAATAAAACTTTTTATATTATCTTAAAGTATAGTTGATAACATTTATGTTTTGAATAACACATCGTTTAAATGTCCTCCGCGACTTCGTGTACACGAGCGAATTCGACGAACCCAATTTTCGATGACTTTATGCAATAAATCGGGCGTGATCTGACGAATGCAGGGTTCAATGTTCAACCTTAATGCATCAAGTGTTTGTGGTCTGTTTGCATAAACCTTAGATTTCAAATAGCCCCAAAAGAAGTAATCTAAAGGAGTTAAATCACAGCTTCTTGGAGGCCACTGAACAGTAGCATTCCTTGAAATTATCCTTTCGTCAAACTTTTCTTGCAGTATATCGATAGTTTCATGAGCAGTGTGACATGTGGCACCGTCTTGCTGGAACCACATATCCTCCAAATCAAGTGCATCTATATTTGGCCACAAAAAATTTCTTAACATCTGTCGATATCGTTCACCATTCACTGTAACTGCATCTCCTGCCTCATTTTGGAAAAAAAATGGTCCGATGATGCCACCATACCATAAACCACACCATACAGTTACCTTTAGCGGATACAAAGGCTTCTTATGAATCTGTTGTGGATTGTTTTCACACCAAAAACGGCAATTTTGCTTGTTACGTATCCACTTAACCAAAAATGAGCTTCATCTGAAAAGATAATTTTTTTGGCAAAATTAGGATCCCTTTCAAGTTGTTCTAAACTCCAAGCAGCAAATTCTTTGCGCCGACGATGGTCCAGTGGCTTAAGTTCTTGGGTCAAAACAATCTTATACGGGTGTAAATTCAAGTCTTCTTTCAAAATACGCCAAGTTGTCGTTTTTTTAATCCTTAACTCTTGAGCACGACGAGGAACTGATAGATTTGGATACACTGCAACACTAGCTCTTACAGCAGCAATATTCTCAACAGTTCTTGCGTTTCGATGTCTTCTTGGTGTCTTTGCATCGTGAAGAGTAAAATTATTTTCAAATTTCTCAACGATGCGACGAATGGCAAGCAAAGAAGGACCATTATTTACACCAAAGTTTTCGCGAAGTGCGCGATAAGTGTTCACAAAAGATCGTCTATTTTCATAAAATTTTTGGATAATAACCAAACGTTCTTGAAGCGCGTATTTAGCCATAATAAATTGTTATAGTTTACTGACAATAACTGACAACTGGTGACAGGTATAACTTTATTACCATGGTTACCATATCGTTTCAAAATCATATCGTTCTTATTGGAAAACCCTTTACTAGCTACACTTATTTTATAATAAACATTTTTAAAAAAATTCATTATACAGAAATTAAATTATTCTCGTAAAAATTATAAGAATTTAAATTATAGTCGTAAAAAGGAAAGAATTTTATTTTAACAGAATAAAATTTAGGCAATATGTACATAATATTAGGTTCACTTATTTTTTACCAAACATTATAAAAAAAATACGAAATACAAAAAATACACTATACAGAAATTAAATTAGGTATAAAAAATTCATAATATTCTTCGTCATCTGAGGAACTGTCATCTCCTCCTCTCGACGTTATTATTAACGGGTCGACGGTCCGATCGATCAGGTGGTCAAGATCCCACATTTTCTCCTCTTTTTTAATGACATTATGGACTGCTTTTTGCCAGTTCTCTGGTGTCACTTCCTTAATGGCTTGATCAAACAGTAGCTTAACGTCTTTCATTTTGAATGTCGTGTTGTGTCTTGCTACAAATCCTTTCACTTGCGCCTATATAAGTTCTATAGGATTTAGTTCGAAATGATAAGGCGGTGTGCGCAGCACAGTTACACTATGTTTTTCTGCTATATCTTCCACGGCATATTTCATAAAACAATGTTTGTGTAAATTTGCTATAGCTAATAGTTCCTTTTTTATCAAATTATCTTTAAATTCAATACTTTTGGTGGTTAACCAGTCGATAATTTCTTGTTTTCTCCGAGATGAAGTTGGAGTCTTCTCTGTGCGTCGTGAATGATAGCTTGCGTTATCCATAACTACTACTGAATCAGCTGGAAGATATTTTATCATTTCACCAAAATAGTCCTCAAAAACATTCGAATTCATGTCCTCGTGGTAATCTTCCGTATTGAACGACTGAAAGGTTCGCAAACCTTCTTTTAAAACTCCCTCTTCGCTTCCAATATGGACGATTATTAGTCTCTTCTCTTTACCTGAAGGCACCTTAATACCCGTTGACGGCCTTCCATGAATGCTTAACGAGCACTGGTTATATTTTTGTCTTGCTACAATTTTGGTACTATATAACCTTCATTAATCCACGTCTCATCAAGATAAAAGATTTTCTTCTGCTTCCTAAACTCGGTACCTGTTAAAAGCAAAACGTAACTTTATAATCTACTACCTAACTAATCCCTACACAATATTTCGATTTTGACACTTCAGGCCAGAAAACATACCTTTCCTAATTTTCCTACGCAATTACTTAAAATTTTATAACTACAAACAATACTATTTTATCCTAATATCCGTTAACCTAATTCTCTAAAAGTTTTGGTTAGTTATCATAAATAATTTAATGCACAAACTTTACCTGCGCCTATGGCCGACACCGAAATTGAGCCGAACTGGACGGAATTTCCCATTTTATTACTCTACACCTTTTTGGAATAGACAAATAGAACAAAAACATTAATCCAACTACTTCTTATGGTAATTTTCAGAGGGTCGTTTTAATTCTTTATTTGTAAATAATGCCACGAATATTGTAAATAGAAACAGTATTTATGCACCTGGTAGTAATTTCAGTTCTGTTTTGAATAACAGGTTTAAGTCGATGTCTTTAAATCCTTTAAGCGAGTTGGAAATAATAAATATTGTAAAAGATTTTAAAAATAAAAAATGTGCTGGTGACGATGAAATTCCACTATTTCTATTGAAAAAGTGTATACATACTATTCTACTGCCTCTTCCTGAAATTGTAAATTGTCTGTTATTAGAGGGAAAGTCTCCGAGTGCTTTGAAGAATGCTTCTGTCACTCCACTTTATAAAAAAGGCGATCGTAAAATTTAGAGAATTTTCGCCCAATCAGTAATTTACCCTCGTTTTCAAAAATCTTTGAAAAAGTGTTTTATGATAGGTTATTATAAAACTTTTCGACAACTAATTTGTTTTTGAAGTTCCAACCTGGATGTTTAAAAATCGATCTATTGAAACAGCTCTTTTTGACTTTGTGGAGGGAACGTTGGAAGCATTGGAGGTGGGGAGAATTAACATGTGCTCTTTTTCTTGATCTCCGCAAGGCGTTTTACCGTCTCTTACGTATCGATCTATTAGATAACTAGTTAATAAACTAGACAACTTATAAAAATACGAAGTGAGAGAAGTGGCAATGTCATGGATTAAAGTGTACCTCAGCGACAGAACTCAAAGAGTTCTTATTAAAAATAATCACCAAAAGTTCATTTCTAAGAAACGTCTAATTAAACTTGATGTCCCGCAGGGAAGTATTCTGGGATCACTCCTATTAATTATATATTATTTGAATGACTGCTTTTATAAATCAACAGGCAAAAATTGAAAATTGTGCAGATGACACTAATATTATAATTAAGAATGAAATCATTACAAATTTACGTAAAAACTCTGGAGAACAATTTTTAACATAAAAATATGGTTTCGCGACAATGGCTATATCTTTAATACAAAGAAAACACAATGTATTGTTTTTAAAAGACAGAAATATAAAACAGTATTCCGACCACATAGAACTAATTAATACTTTATGTCTTTGTTACGCTTTCGAATAATTTTTTGGGGACTCACCCCAGGGTTTCAGAGAGCACTTATTTATCAAAAAAAGGCACTAAGAACTCACCAACGAATTTTTAAATTTCGAAAAATATTAACAGCACCCGGTGTTTACATTTATTAGTGCATCATGTTCTTAAAAAGGCACCCGGATAAATTCTTCCACTTAAGGAGAGACCATTCTTATTATTCCAGAGGAAAGTTTTACGATTTTGATTATCCAAGACATTCACTAATATTATCTGAACATAACTACCATTATGTTGCAATAACTTTTTATAATAACTTGCCATATCATATTAAATGTATGCTAAATTTACCAAAACCATCATATCAAACACGTTTTTTAAAATATCTCTCAAACAAAACGTCCAAAGTAACTTCCACAGACAAGGGAGATGCGCTTGTGGGAGGAGACTTCTTTTTTATCCGTTGCGTTAGTTAGTTTTTATTTATGCATAACGAATGTGATTTAAAAATCAAAATGAAATTACGTGCAACAACGGTTAAATTTTCAGTGTTGAGTTTGCAATATGAAATTTCCAGTAGAAATATAACTAGGGCCTAAAATAGTTTCGGAAATTTTAGAAAATTTTGTCTGAAGCCAATTTTTTAACAAAAGCATTAGTGCATAGCATCATAGTTTATGTATATGTTTATAAAAAAATACTTCAAAATTGCTTATTTAGACTTTTGCTTAGGACCAATATTAACCGAAATATTCATTGAGTAAAATATAAACAATCATTCTGTATACACGGATACAACGTATTTATTTATTTATTATCCAACTCCCAATAATTATTCTGAGACAACTTGTGCCTAGGACTTAGAGTGACATTTTAAATAGGGCAAGCAATTTAAATTATCCGAGAAATCCATGGCTATATTTAAAAATAATAATATTACAACGCCTTAAATCAATTTTAGATAGGACTCTTTCTATTAAAAATGTATTAAAATTTACAATTTTAAAGCAAAATAAAACAAAAAAAAATTAGAAGTTCATTTCCGGTATTTCATGAATTCTTCAGTTAATTACTTTCATTCACTGGTCTTTAAAAATTTACATAGTTT
This sequence comes from Polydrusus tereticollis, assembly GCA_963920685.1. NCBI lineage: Eukaryota > Metazoa > Arthropoda > Insecta > Coleoptera > Curculionidae > Polydrusus > Polydrusus tereticollis. Next base: position 20,359,534 of record OY987332.1, on the reverse strand, counting down.
ATTTTGTTTTTATAAGTATTTTCAGCATCAATAATTGATGTTTTTTTTTTTAATTAGCTCGAAGCTGTCTTAAGTTTCGGGAAAAGAGTAATTTAAGGATTGATCTAAAATTTTTTGTTACTTTCCTAACTTTTAATTTTTTAATTTGGGTAGCATCTTTGCAAACTGCCTCCAAGTTGATATAAAAAAAGATGTCGGTGACAGTCAACATTAATAAAAATTAACCACCAGATTTATGTATATATAAAGGGTGTCCCAAAATGAACGCACATTTTCATTTGTTAACAAAACACATTTATTTCTTGAAATATGTCAAAACTTTACTAGGATTAACAAATGTCCACCGCGGCTTTGCTGGCAGGCCCTTGCCCTTTTGACGAAGTTATTGATAACATCTTCACATATTTGTGGACGAATTTCATCAATGACGCGTCGAATTTCGTTCTTCAAGTCTGGAATTGAGATTTAAGAAAACCCCAGAGAAACAAGTCGCACGGTGTTATATCGCAGGATCGTGGTGGCCAATTCTGATCACCATTGCGAGATAACGAGTCTATTATTTTACGCACAGTGTGACAGGTCGCTCAGTCCTGTTAAAATCATAAGTTTTCCACATTAATTCGGTCTAATTCAGCCCACAGAAACTCTTCTAACATTACACGATAACGTTCGCCATTCACTGTTAGTGCAGTTCCAGCCTCGTCTTCAAAATTTCACACAAATATTTCTTGTGGTATCATACCCAAGATAGGATTATGTTTGTATTACTTTACTAACGCAAAATATTTAAAAATATCATTTTAAGTTATAATATCACGCTGTTTTGCCTAGCCCTGTATATTAAGTTTACTTAGGTATTTTTGACATAAGCTGGTATGTGACATTATAATAATATTAGACAACTTGTAAATTATACAATTTTGATGATTATTTAGGATCTTAATTTCAATTTAGTTTAATAATTTTCCTAAATATAATCTACAACAATAAACTCAAAACTTATATAAACTGTTCGAAGTGGCCTCCAATTACAGCCAAACAGTGCCCCAAACAATCATAAAAATGCTTTCTAACATTCGACAGCTGTCGCGCTGTGATGCTGCGTGAAGCCTCGATTATTCTGTTTTTCTGCATCATTTGGTCTTCCTTTTACGTTATCTAAAACGTTTGATGTGAGATATCCCCAATAGAAGAAGTCCAAAGGCGTGATATCCGGGCTTCGAGCGGGTCATTTAAAAGGTCCAAATCGTCCTATCCAGCTGCCCAGAAACACATTATTTAAATACTCCGTTACAATTATTGCGCGCTATCATGTTGAAATATAATTTCCTCCCTACTGTGGGCTAGCGCAGGACCAACTTCCATATGTAAAAGATCGATGTATTTTTCTTTGGTAAGTGTACCGTCTATAAAAAATGGACCAATAATCATATTTTCTAGAATACCTGCCCATACATTTACATTTTGTCGCCACTGGGTATGCGTTTGGTGCACCACGTAGGGATTTTCTCGCGACCAGATTCTAACATTTTGTTTTCATCTGTAAATAGTATGTTATCAGCAATACCTGGGTTATTATTAATTCGATCCATCCATTCTTCAACAAAACTGCATCCGTTCAAAATAATCATGCGGTAAAAGTTCCTGTACGTTTCGAGTTTTGAAAGATTTGTATTTTTCTTTCTTTAATGCGTTGTAACAACTGCTTCTAGATTTGTCGAAACCATTAGCAAGGTGTGTCAAATTGGATGATGGTTGTTCTTCTATTGCCATGCACAGACCCATTCGGAATTCTTCAGTTGAAACAGAGGAATTTCTTTTCCGTTTTTTATGAGAATAATCAAGACATCCACTAGTCATGAACTTTACATGCAATCGTTGTACGGTCGACTTGCTGGGAATGGGACGGTTTTGATAGACAGCGGCAAAATTATCAGTAACTTCCCGATATGACATTCCTCTTATGCAGTTTGAAACCATTTCAATTCTTTCTTTTACGGTGCCGATAGACATGATAAATTACAAAACCAATTTCATGAAAGTCACGAAAATACTTACAGCGGTGTCATAATATTTTTCTTTATCTAAGGTAGTTAATTACATAAAATACAAGGGGGTTAAAAAGTGTAATTTTCCAAAATGAAAAGGTCTTTTCTGTATATATTTTAGAGCTTTTATGCACAGATTGTACTATAACTTATTCCCGCCTTCTCAAATTTTGTCTATTCTCAAGCTTTAGTAATATTTGTTTAATACAAATGTGCCTAACATAGGCTTTAAGATTTACCGTGTAAATCCCTATGTCCCGCTGTAAAATAAACGCACTGTATATGGAAAATAAAATAAATTAATGTAGTTAAATATTTTTCGCCCATGCTTCGTAATGAAATGTCGCCGATAAGTTAAGATCTTGCTGTACTTTATGCTGTATCAATTGACTTCGTATATACTTTACCTTTAAATTCCGATGATAAGTTTTCCATCTAGACATGAAAAGGTCCCATTTTTTATCCTGTTCCTACGTTCTAACACAATAATAATGGTTCACTTATCACTATTTTGTATTCACGATTGTTTACAGAAAAAAAAACCTGCTTGATAAATCGAACACACGAATTGATAGCCCGGTCAACACTCACTGATCAGTGAAGCCAAAACTGCTTTAATAATAAAAAGCGATAGAAAAAGAATAGTATATTAAAGTACACGTTTTATAAAGCATCATTTTATAGCACGCGTCCATGTTAAAAAACGAGCAGCTTGCGAGTTTTTTAACGGGACAAGTGCTCTAACTGCTTTATAAAACACGTACTTTATACTATTTTTTCTATTTTGTATTTTTAACATTGAAAATGTTTATATTATCGCACGGGCACGTAGTATGGGTACGGAATTCGAAATTCTTGTGTTGCATTTGTCCCTGACGTCACACCGAGTTAAATGATCGGGATCAGACCAAGTCGAGAGTAATCGTATGGTTTCGCTGGAGCAGTCAGCGGGTGCAGGCTGGCGCGCGCTTTAGATCATATTTGTATTTCGTAGTGAAAGCGCTTATGTATGACTTATAATGAACGCCAATAACATTAGTTGCATGCTGTTGTTGGAGGAAGAAGACGAAAAGGAGATGTTAGCCCAAATTCCTCCATTTCGACAAACGTCATATTAACACTTCAATTTATACTATAGGTACCATATTTAAATCAAAGCTGCAGCATACCAAGTAAACAAATTAATTTGATTAAGACGTCAAAGTATCAAAGCATTTTAAAATTGTATCATTAGTTGGTATATCCGAAAAAAATATCAAAATTAGAAAAAAGTCAGTGGCGTGCATTTTAACATTGAAAATGTTTATATTATCGCACGGGCACGTTAGTATGGGTACGGAATTCAACAAAATTCTTGTCTTAAAATTGTTGGCGCGAAAGGCAACCCCTCTTCAAGCATTATTGCTGGATCGGGCAGAGAAAATATAACCGTCCTGGCAGGAGCAAGTGCTAGTGGTAGAAAATTGCCACCATTGATAATATTTAAATGCAATAACATTGAAAATATTTAAATGCAATAACATTGATAATATTTAACGGCAATAATATTGCTGGATTTTAGAAAGAAATGAAGACTTCTTCAAAGACACCGTAAATGCAGCCAGCGCCAATGGATGGATGACCTCCGAAATATTTAGAAATAACTTTCTAAAGACTTTTATTCCTTTGGTTCGTGATCAGGCACCAATTATTGTTATATATGATGGGCATGTCTCGCATATGTATATAATTGCTTATTAATTCAAGCCGCAAGAGAAGAAAATATTCATATACCTAAACTGCAGCCCATACAAGTCATTTACTTCAACCTCTCGATTTGAGTATGTTTAGATCCTTTAAGGCAATATGGGAGAGGGAAGTAATAACATGGCAAAGACGTCATCAGGGACAATGACTACCAAAAAGGGACTTCGCCACATTGCTAGTGAAAACCTGGGCTGAAGTAGATTCCGGAATCATAAAAACAGGATTCAGAAAGGGTGGTATTGTTCCATTTAATAGACATGTTATTCCTAAAGAAAAGTATGACATCGATGCCCTAAAAAGATGACAGGAACACTTAAAAAATCAAAGATCTGTAACAGATTTACAACCGAGGCCAGAACGCATTGATATTGAAAGGAATGAACATGATGCTGTAGCACCGAATGTAACAGAAAAAACCGCTACTTCCGAACAGTGAATGTTAAAAACAGTAAAGCCTTCTACATCTGGCGCTTCATTTAAAAGGAAACTAGCATCTAATGCAGAATTACTTACAGCTCCTTCAGCATCTAGTGCCACCAATCTCAAAGTAATTGTCAGCTCTGATCAAAATGAAGAAATATACTAAATAATCATCAGGAGCCTATAACTGAACCTGTAGTACCAGCTACAACCGAAAATCGGCAATAAAAGAAGGCAAGTTTTGATGATCTACTACTTGATTCGCTCCTTCTAATCCAAGGAAACGAAAGCGCTTAATTCAAGGTGGCCAAACCATTGCAGGTACTATCGCAAGTAGTCAGTCAAAAATCTCTACAAGTTCATCTACTATATCTAAACCAGCTATGAAAATTGACCGAAAGAGTAAACAAAGTCGGCCAAGTCCGTATCAATTTGAATCCAGCTCCAGTGAATCAGATTATGAAAGTGTACCTTTTATGGAATCGGATCAAAGTTTCACTTTAGAATCGGATTGCGAAGATCAGATTCCTGAAATAAACAAAAATTACCAAAAGCAAAGAAACATTTTATTGGCCAGGCAAATACTGTTGACAACGGCTTTGAAATCAAGTTTACTAGAAAACTAAAATACAATTTTTTTATGGCCACTCACCGATGATGTCGATGTAGTATAGCTAGACGATATAGTGACTCGTTTACCTGAACCGGTAGTAACACGCCGAGGAGGTTTTTATTTTAATGTGAAATTTGCGGGATACAATATTTAACAAGTTCCATAAAATTATTCGAATTTTTAAACTTTAATTTTCTTTTCTGTTTTAGTTTCTTCTTGGGAATAACTCCTACTATTTTAAAGACGTTTATAAAAATATTATTCTTGTTATTAGGAATTTTTTGGGGGTTATTTTGGATTACTTATTATTCTTATTATTTTTCAGAGGTACCTTTTAATTTTTCGTTTTTATGATTTGCTTGGCTAACAATTTCCCAACAATAAAAAGTTCATAACTTCCCAGATTTTCATTTTTTTTTTTAAGTCTGTAAAAAGAAAAATTGGCATGGGAGATATAAACTTTATTTACACTTTCCCATTACCACTTCTGCGAACATGCATGGAAATTGTATTCCGATTTTACACTTTCCCTTTTTGGGGTACCTAAGTGTAAAATTTCGGTACAAAAAAAAATCATTTAAATCTCAAGATCTCAAAAATAATTCATGAGTGCCCTATGCAGTATGAAAAGTAAACATATTAAACTATTACTTTCTTACAAAGACACTTTTATAAATATTGTATATTTGAAGTAGGAAGGAAATAAACTTGAACTATTAAAAAGGGCTTCGCAGTTGCCCCAGTCTACCCTTATTATAAGCTTTGTAATGTAATGCTGAAAAATAAACGGAATGGTTCTGTACACTTTACCGTTCTTCTCTACACTTGCTGCCACTTTTTTTCATGCATTTTCTTTCATTACAACATTTTTGTAATTTTCGTTCTCATAGTTGTATAAAGGGGGGTACTTTTGCACCTCCTCTATCAAACACTCGTCAGCAATTGCCAAAAACGGTGGCATTCTGCTAAGCGATCACGGCTGGACTGGTCTCTTTAGCAGTCCGAACGCAGCCACTTCAATTGACGGCAAACGCTGTGTCGCTGAGCTGCGGCAGTGAAACCGTGTACATACAAATCGCATTAAACCAGTACCGAGCTACCAATCGCGAACGCCAGCCGCGGCCGCTGACTGCTCCAGCCAAACCATACCTTAGAGGCGCGTTAGAGTTTATAACCTTTATTTTACTATTTTTTTATATTATGAATCAATAAACCTTATATCAGCTACCTAAATCAATCAAATCTATGAGTTTTCGCAGATCACAAATCTCACAATAGTCACAAGCGTTGCACTCTGCTTCGGCATTTTCAATGTCCTCCCCGGTTGCATCTTTGTAAAGGACTGTAAATTTTTTCAATAAGAAAATACATATTTAAAAAGAAAATCAACCCTTCAAATTTTGTAAATTTGTATGTCTAAATTCTATATTGGTAATACTATAAATTTACTTTTATCATAGTAGCCTTGACAATAAATAATATTTTCTTTGTGTCATTGTCGCGAAATTTGTGTTTTAATATTTCATAGAGTTGTTCATAATTATAATTAAAAAAATATGGAGCATGATAATCTAAGTTCAACTCCCCCTGAGTTAAGGGATATTGCTAATAAAACGATAAATCAACATTTACCAGAGAAATCCCGAAAACTTTCTTTTCTCATGGATCACAATAACAGGAAACGTCAGACGCCAACAGAATAAAACATTTAAATATTACCAATGCCAACCTTTAAAAAATAAAAAAAACGGTGCCGAAACAGATCTGTTTTGATACTGAAAACGGTGTCGAAACAGATTTCTTATGAAACAAAATTAGAAAATAGTATATTAAAGTACACGTTTTATAAAGCATCATTTTATAGCACGCGTCCATGTTAAAAAACGAGCCGCTTGCGAGTTTTTTAACGGGACAAGTGCTCTAACTGCTTTATAAAACACGTACTTTATACTATTTTTTCTATTTTGTATTTTTTTCAATAAGAAAATACATATTTAAAAAGAAAATCAACCCTTCAAATTTTGTAAATTTGTATGTCTAAATTCTATGTTGGTAATATTATAAATTTACTTTTATCATAGTAGCCTTGACAATAAATAATATTTTCTTTGTGTCATTGTCACGAAATTTGTGTTTTAATATTTCATAGTTGTTCATAATTATAATTAAAAAAATATGGAGCATGATAATCTAAGTTCAACTCCCCCTGAGTTAAGGGATATTGCTAATAAAATGATAAATCAACTTTTACCAGAGAAATCCCGAAAAATTTCTTTTCTCATGGATCACAATAACAGGAAACGTCAGACGTCAACAGAATAAAACATTTAAATATTACCAATGCCAACTTTTAAAAAATAAAAAAACGGTATCGTAATAGATCTGTTTCGATACTGAAAACGGTATCGTAATAGATTTCTTATTAAACAAAATTAGAAAAACGCATTTAAAACACTTGTTTACGGTGTCTCTTCTGCACAGCAGTAACGCGATCGCTATAAACCGATTATTTTTTTTACTTATATTTATTTTTTTAGATTTTTTCAGTACAAAAAACTCCTTGAAGAATTAAATTTATATATTATGTTTGTTACCGTTAAAAAACAAACAAATAAGACATGGATATCTATAAAAAAAATCCTATATAATTAGATGTCAAGATACATCAGACAGTGATGAGTAATTCAAATCAAAAAATACTTTTTAGTTGGATATAAATTTTGTAAATTAATTTTTATATTAAATCCAGTCGAAATGCAGAATACAGAATATGTTACTCCAAAAGAAAATTATATTGAGTATGTTATTATGGCAAGGCTAGACGTCTAGTTAATTAATTTTGATTTCCTCATTAAATGAACGCAATCAACGTAACAGGTCTGTATTTCGATGTCGATGTCGATATCATTTTTTTTTTTCAAAATACTCCCAATATAAACCTTAGTCTAAGGTATTGAAGATGTCTGTACTATAATAATATAATATGACACCTGCAGGCAATATTTAATTAAAGCGTCTAAATATAGACATCATAAATATTTAAGGAATTTAACGAGAAAAAAAATGGAAAGAAGATGGAGTAATTTAATTAAATTTTGACCCCTCGCTTGTTTTTCTTAAATGTAAGTGGGGTGATAAAGCTTTACACAATGCTTCAAAGTAAAAATAAGTTGAAACGAGAACTGGCAAGAAAATTTTATTTTTTAGTACTTATCATTCATCAGATTACCTACAGCAAATTCTTACTTGAATACAATTTTTCGGTTCAATACACTTTTAAAATTTAATTATTTTCGTCTTGTTTTAGTATTTACAAAAATACTGTTAAATTCTGTCCTATATTAAATAGAAATAGAATGAGAAAGGGGGTGGTGCCATTAAAATTGTGGTGGTGTGGGCAGGGCCGTAGCTAGACTTTTAGCCGCCCTAGGCAAATTCCTAAAAAAGCGCCACCATATCAATTTCTTAAATTTTTTTTTATATTCCGGGCTTTTTTAATAGATAGCAAAATAAGAATTAATATAAAACATTTTGTTACACATTTTAAAAGTACGTAGGTAAGTACCGGGTGTCCAACTAAGAATGGCTGTCGGCCGTATCTCAGAAAGTGGTAGTCGTATGGCTTGCGGAAAAAAAGTATATTAGGTAAAGTGGTCATAAGAAATTGCTGGAAATTATTTTCAAGTTTCGCAGACTGGCGCTAGAGGGCGCAACAGTAACGGTAAATATGAATAACGAAGTTTCCTCAAAAGTCGCCTAGTTAAGGTATCCCGAAAATAACATTTTTGTATATTTCGAAGATCCAGTCTGGCTTAACATAATTTAGTAAACTCAGTTTTGTTAAAAAGGGCTTTTCTCACTATATATATCATCTTATGAACTACGGCAATATGTGCTTTATACTAGGCGCTAGGGGGCGCTGTCTTACAACTTCACAAACATTGCGCGTTTTTCTTAATCGTTTGGCTAGCCGCTTCCGTACTACTGGAAGTATTCGTCGCCCTGTATATCGCAGACGCCGCCGAGGTCGAACCGAGGAAAACATGGTAAATGTTTTGGCATATGTAGAATTTAATCCACAAATTAGTATTAGATTAATTGTTAGAGACTTGGGCGTTACTCGCTCTACTGTGCATAGCATTTTATTAGAAGAAAGGTAAGTAATTATATCTATATGTTATAACTCCTAAAAAGTTTAAAATAATGCCAATATTTTTCTTAATAGTTTTCAAGTCAATGTAATAAGTATTTTGTTTTTCTTTAGGCTGCATCCCTACCATATTGTGCTCCACCAGGCTTTGACCCCGCAAGATTATTATAGAAGATTAGATCATTGCTATTGGTTGCTCAATATGATATTGGAAGATATAAATCTCCTCTCCAGAATTTTGTAGACTGATGAAGCTACTTTCCATAGTAATGGAGGAGTAAACCGCCATAATATGCATTATTGGTCGCGGGATAATCCCCATTGGATGCGGGAGGTGCAGCATCAAGGAAGATGGAGTGTCAATGTCTGGTGCGGCATTTTGGGTGGCAGAATAATTGGACCGTTTGTATTTAATGAGTCGCTTACTGGGCAAAGATATTTACATTTTTTAAATTACGAACTCCCAATTCTTCTCGAAGATGTGCCCTTGGATATTCGCAAAACTATGGTTTTCCAACACGATGTAGTATGTCCTTCACATTTTGCGGCAAACGTTCATCAATTTCTTGACGACACATTTTCTGCAAGGTGGATAGGAAGAAGGAGTATATTTCCGTGGCCTGCCAGGTAATATTATAGGATATATTGTGATACTGTTAATGAAAGTGGTAATTTCTATTTTAGATCACCTGACTTAACATGCCTAGATTTTTATCTATGGGGGAGATTGAAGGATCTTGTTTTCGTTACCAGACCCACCACAAGGGAAAACATGATAGAAAGGATAATGGATAGCAGCCGCCGTACCCCTATGGCAGAGGTGGAAGCTCCAGTATTATCAACCAGGGAGAGATTGGAGTCGTTTATACAGAACGATGGGCGACAATTTGAACATTTATCGCGATGCAATTTTTAATGCATTTAGCTGATTGCGGCTTGTATGACAACGTCGCCTCTTAAGTTCACTTTAATGGTAGCATTAAAGTTCAATATAAACATAAATAGTATATTGCGCATCAAGGGGCGAATTTTAACGATTTCACGAGTGTGAAGTTAGCTGCCCGAGCGAGTGTGAAGTTAGCTGCGCTTCGCTCGGGCAGCTAACTTCACACTCGTGACATCGTTGACTTTCGCCCCTTGTTGCGCAATATACTATTGATTCTGCCGCTCCCTAGATTTGGTGACTGGAATTTAATGACTCACTAACAGAATTTGTGAACTTTTGGTATAGACTCTCATATTCCCCAGATTTTTTAAAAATTTTGATTAATTTTTTTTTATATTTAATATGAAAAAAACAATTACTATGATCAATGGTAAATAGTGTTAAATAAACAGATTCAGTGAAATTTATATATCGAATATAAAATTTTGAAGCACCAAATATTATGCAGTTTTAAAATGGAATAGAGTAGAAATTGAACTGGGCATGAAATTTAAATGGCAAATATAGGAGAGTAATAAACTAAAAATAAATATGCCAAACGACTACTTTATTTAATTAAAATTACTAATATTTTCCCATCGACTGATATACGCCACAGCGTAACTAAGCACCTCAATGATGTACAAATTTTTAATTGATTTTGGCGGTAATGATTTACAACTTTTGCATCTATAAATTGACATCGATATTTTGAAGGCTCTTTAACTTATCCTACAAAAAAGGACATGGAAAAAATTCTACTGTAGGTTTAATATGCAAAATTTTTACAAATTAATAAAAAAAATTAAACGTGATAATTTTTTTATACGATATTTATGAAAAATTAAATATCTATATTCTGTCTCTAAATGATGCGAAGAAATAAATTAATCAAAACCGTCTTCTCCATAGGATTGCAAGATTTTTCGGCATGTATAGATGTAAATAGGCCTGAATTTTTACATTTGCGCAGAATTAGTACAATTATCGACATTAAATTCAAGTTTCGTCTTCAAATATATATTTCATTTTTAAATTTTTTAAGCTTAAAATTATGTACAGCCGTACCATTTACCTGGAATTTGAAAGCAATTTTATCAAAACTAATTAGAGTCTAGGTACTTATTCCGTTTCTGCTCTAATCATTTCATTCCTTTTTTTTTTCTTAATCCTGGTTAGTTCAGGTTAGCAAACAGGTTGCTAGTTGTGTGGTTATTATGCCTTTATGGGTGCCTCTATTGGAATAATGCATCTATTTATATCTACATTGGGTGCTTATTTCTCAATGAAACTAGTCAAAGTGTAAAGTGTTTTCAACAATTGCCTAAACGCCCTAGAGTTGGTCCATGTACAGAAGATAAAAAAAATAATTTTTAACTGTTACGATTCTATTAGAAGTAAGAATGCGGATTTGTGTGTTGACAATGCAGTGCAAATTATAGCAGATATGCTTAACGTTGGGAAAACAACAATATATAAACTTAAAAAAAAAGAAAAAAGTGTTGGCGTCAAACCTCTAAAAACTTCTCCAGGACGACCAAAACTTAAGCTGGATGACGTTTTAATGCAAAGAATAAGGCAAAAAGTTCATAGTTTTCTTTTAAAAAAAGAAATTCGCACGCTGGACAAAATTTTGTTCTCAATTCGAGAAGACCAGGACTACCCATTTATCTGTAGAAATACGATTTGTAAATTATTTAAAAAAATGGGTTTTTCGTGGAAAAAACATAATCGGCAATCGATTTTAATAGACAGAAGCGGTATCGTCTGTTGGAGAAGAAATTACTTAAGAAGCATCCGAAAAACCAGAGAAGAAAACAAAAAAATATTTTACCTAGACGAAACATGGCTAAATAAAGGCCACACTGTGACTAAATTTTGGCAGGATGAAAATATTAAAAGTTGAAGAAATAGTCCATACTTTCAGTGGAGTTGATGTAATATAAATAAAACAAAGCAGTCCTCCTCCACAGTTTATTAAAAATGATGATAGATGAAAAGGTTTCCTACATGTTTCGAGCGCTTAAGCACTCATCATCAGGGGATACTAACATCGAGTTTTGTAGACAAAACGTTGTCTCAAATTAATGAGTACAACTCATAGTAACTTGAAAGTTGAAGACTTGGTATGTGAAATGTTTAATTATCTTAAGAAATGAATGAAGTTCTGGTTAAATGTGAGATTAAGATCTGAGAAAAAACATTGTGAGTGGATAATGGAACACTTTAAAATTTATGAAGGAGAAGAAATTTTTTAAATTATAGTTGTGCGTTGAGAATTAAATTTATATTAATATATATATAAAGTTAGCTGATGTGGTAGTATAGGGCTATTTTGGAGAAGTTGTAGAGGGTAATCATTTTTATAATCATGATTATTTAATTGTTTAAAAATAAATTATATTTTAGAAAATTTTTAGAATTTTTAGTAAGTACAACCTGTTCTTCAAACACTACCGCGGAACTGTCGCAACGTGGAGGCTGAAGTGAGGTTTTTTTTTTCATTACTAATTACAAATTTCTTTCTATTTACAGAATTTCTCATAAACGCTCACAAAATTTTTCTCTTCTCTTCCACAAAATAAAGAAAATTTTATAACATGACCTAGAATGTCCAAGAGATTATTTTTATATATCCTAACTTATGACTTTCAAATGACGAACGTCTTCCCTTTTAAATCCGACCACAAATTGACAAAGTCTTCACATAAATTTTGAATTTCATTTACAATTTCAGTATGCTGATTGCATTTACATTCAATTTTTAATATCTTGTCAAAAAAAATTTTTAAAAAAGCTCTATCAGCATCACTTTCCACCAACAGTTTTCTCTCTACTGCTAATACTAACTGCAGCACTGTTTTTGTCCTCTGAAGATGAAGGTTACTACCTTCGAAACATGTAGAGACGTTTTATTTTTAAAATTAAGCCTTTGTTAGCTCACTATTAAATCAGTGGAGAAAGACTTTTTGACTTTCTTTCCCCTTTCCCCTAAATTTCAACTCCACTTCGAGAATGGACTATTTCTTTAAAATAAACACAATAGATTTTAAGGGATGGTGTTTAAATTGTTCTTGATACCTCGGCATGCGTTTTGCATATTTAATGAGCATTTATTACTTCGCAAGTCAATAAGTGCAAAAAAAATCTAATAATCTTTATTCGGAACAGCAAATTATAATTAATTTTAAACACACATTTTGTTAAAAACCTTGTAACAACGACAAAACAATTTTTTGTAATTATTTGCCACTTTTCCCGCATATTTATTGTTACCGCGTGCTTTGTGAAATTGAAGCCTTTATTGTAATTGCCATAAAGCAAGCCAAACTTTCATTAGTTTTACATAATTGTTTTTACTTTAAACGCTATTTTGTTGCGCTATAATTTAAAAATAATATTTCTCTTTTATCACATTAAAATAGCATTTTTTTTTTGGAAATCAGGAATACAGTCAAATGCACATATTATAAATTAAAAATTAACCATATCCTTATGGTTTATGGTATTTATTTTTTATTTATTATTATAAATTTACAGTTTACAAATTACAAAGTTTTAGAATATGATTCTATTACTAAGTTTATTACAAAAAAAACACCTAGATACGTATATATCTGTATGTATTTTTGTGTAGTGTAAGTATTGTGGTAGGTCCATAGATTATCATTACATATAATTAATAAACTTGCACAAACTGGAACCTTGGAAGGCCCAATTAACAATAATTTGTCAGCTTATTAGCAATTGCACTGCACTGAATAATAAGATTAACATTAACTTTGCGTAAAAGCCAAATTCAGAAATGACAAACTTAAAACAGTCTCCCAAATATCAAATGGTAATTGTCAAATATGTGTTGAGCACATTTTTTACTGCAAATTTTAGGTATTTTTATATTACGTATTTTAACAGGTAATAGGTTGAATAGTTTGGGTTCCATGTATACAACTGATTTCATGTTCAAGGTTTTGTTATTTTTCGAATATTTTTGATTTTCATGCACATTACCTCTAGTTTGATATTTGTGAGGTATCCTATCCACATTTCCTTGCTTTCTCATAAACTTACATGTATTCAGGATATAAAGGCCTCTCGCATTCAGCACACTAGAAGAGTAAAGAACATCGGTATAGATTTTTTATAAACTACTTTTAGAATACAATTTTGAGCAGTATTAGTGGTTTTAGTGTTGCACTGTATAATTCTTCCCAAACTACAATTCCATATCATATGATAGATTTCACCAATGATCTGTAAATGATTGAAATTTAAGGTACTTTAATTTTTCACTGGATAACTTTGTACTAAGTTGTAATTATTTTGGCTCGTACTTTGGTATTATATACAGAGTGGCAAAAAAAGTCGCGCATAAGGTCCAAATTATTGATGTTCTGGTAGTGATATCAGCCACATAACTTCCATGATAAGAACTGTTCCGACAATGATGTTCTTAAAAGTTATCTTGTAGTTAGAGTTACCAGGGCATTGATAATTTGGACCTTATGCCTGCAACTTTTAAATTACCTCATATAGGAAAAAGTGACCTTAATGAAAGTTGTTCAGTAAATTATTCCCCATATTTCTACCTCCATGAATTCTTTCTGTTATTTCTGGTTTGGTTGCATAGAGACTAACTTACTTTTTTTAAATGGATCACCCTGCATATGATCGTATATTTGGATTCTACTGGAAAAACTCTGAATCTTTTGTATTTCAAATCTTCACCCATCTCTGCAAGCGTTTCCGAGATAATGACAGATCAAAAATGAAAAACTTCCTAATTATAATTATCCCTACCTAATACCCACCAGTTAAGTCAAGGTGTTTTCCTGACAGCGACCTAAGAGGTGGTAGTTTTCAGTTCCTGTTTAATTTTCTGTTATCTGATTTCTAATTTCTTTACACTATGGTTCATCTGGATAAGAAGCAACGAGTTGAAATTTTAATAATGAGAGGTTACGGAAATATGAAGAGATCGCAAGATCAGGTTTTTCAACTTTTTAATGAATTATATGCAAATAGGCCTCCAATAAATCAATCAACTGTGTGTCAAGTGGTAAAGAAATTTCAAGAAACAGGCAGTGTTAGGGAAGCCTCTAGATCAGGTCGACCTAAAACAGCAACCGGGGGAGACAAGGCTTTGGATATCATGCTCTCAATACATGAAAATCCAACACAATCATCCAGGCCAATGGCAATGGATTTTAATGTGCCATCAGTCAGTGAAAAATTTGTTTAAGCAGGAGAAATTGCATCCCTAAAAAATAAAGTTGGTGCACGAGTTAAACGAGGATGATTTTGATAGAAAGGCTGATGATGGAAAGATGCAATAACGATAATAACTTAGCAACAAATATAATTTTTTCGGATGAAGCTACTTTTCATTTAAACGGCATTGTTAAAAGACACAATTATCGTTATTGGTCTGCTGAGAATACTCATTGGTTCCAGGAAGGTCATACTCAGAGGCCCGAAAAGTTAATGTTTGGGCGGGCATAGTTGGTAGACATATTGTGGGACCTTTTTTCATAGGTGGTAATTTGAATAGCAAAAAATATCTGGACCTCCTCAAGATTCACATAATTCCTTCAGGCAGAATGGTTTTACCGGGTGTAAATAATGTCATAAACGAACAGGTATGGTTCCAGCAAGATGGAGCACCTGCGCATTATGCGGCAAATGTTAGACAATACATAAGCGAACAATTTCCAGGACGTTGGATAGGCAAAAGAGGTGCAATTGACTGGCCAGCGCAATCCCCGGACTTAATCCCGCTCGACTTCTTTTTGTGGGGACACTTAACAAGCAAAATCTATGTTAACCGTCCAAATGACTTAGAATCTTTAAAAGCCAGAATTAGTGCTGAAATTCGGGCCATTCCAGAGGACTTCCTTTTAATCGTTGTAGAAGGGTTCGGGGATCAACTGGCGCTCTGCTTAGCAGGAAATAGTGGTCATTTTGAACACCTGATCCACTGAAAAGGTTTCACTTGTTTAATATTCCGATGTTAAGTTGTTCAATTTTCTAGGCTATTTATTTTGTTATTATAAAGTTTGTTACAATTTTAAAGAAATAAAAATTTGAAATACAAAGAATTCAGAGTATTCCCACTAGAATCCAAATATGCAGTCATGTTCCATTTAAAAAAAGTTAGTTGGTCTTTGTGGCAACCAAACCACAAATGACAGAAAAAATTCATGCAGATAGAAATGTGGGAAATAATTTGCTGAACAACTTTCATAAAAGTCACTTTTCGTATACGAGGTAATTGAAAAGTTACAGGCACTTGCGCGACTTTTTTGCCACTTTGTATAATAATATAATATAATAGTAATAGTATAATATCAACATTGCAAAACGTAGGTGCAGTCTGCAATAAAAATACTGCAAATTAAATTTGATCTGCGTTTTTGAATATACGATAAAATTGGATTTATTGAAACAATAAACAAGTTGAGGTACTCTGTTGTTTCCTAAGCCTAAAACAAATAAATTATTTATTAAATTGAATAATTACCTATATGAATTTGATTGTTTTAGTTGTTTTGTAAACAGAACTGTATTCGTTCACGAGATCAACTAAAATATATTTTAATAATAATTTGAGGCATTTTTAGCAATAAATTACTTCAATGTGGAAATAACCAGGATTGTGTACTGAAGGGACATATTATTAAATATCTTTCGCTTATGCTTTGTTTTGAGATAAAACAAAAGCCAGGTCCCTACAGTATTTCATAAGAAAGGTTGTTGAATTTAAATTGCTATTCAGAAAGAAAAAAAATACAGGGTTTTCATTTCAAAAGGACAAATACCTCTTGATTTTAAAGGAAATAAGATTTGACTAAAATCGCATTAATTTTAAATTTAGTTACACATTTGAT
The DNA here is from genome assembly GCA_963920685.1 of Polydrusus tereticollis. Lineage (NCBI taxonomy): Eukaryota > Metazoa > Arthropoda > Insecta > Coleoptera > Curculionidae > Polydrusus > Polydrusus tereticollis. The sequence continues at coordinate 20,342,745 of OY987332.1, read as the reverse complement.
AGAACTTGATCATTTATCTCAACATCTCCAGCCAACCTCACTTTAAAATATCAAATGGCACCACCTATCGAGTGATATATCGTTGCAAAGGACATAAAATCGCCATCCAACTGTGCCAGGAAATGTGAAATCCTGTAATCGGATTGCTAGTTAGATGTGTGTTAGACAATAATTGTTTTGTACAGTATTAGGTAAATTATCCAACATTTAAAATGTAATTGTAACATTTAGTAATACTACCACTGGACGACAAAATGTTATAAGAACGGGAAATGTAGTATTTCGGACGTAATGCGGGGGGCATAGTCCAAAAAAGATTTTTCGTCCGTATGACATACGTTATTTTGCACCCGATCATGTTTTTCATCGGATTGCCAGTTATAAAATAATGTAAAAATAAAGGAAACCAATAGATTTAATCTTGCACGGAAATTTGTCGCTCTTAACGTTTGTCAGTTAATAAGGAAACCTGTAATATCGGTATCCACGGATGTAACAAATAATTAAATTAATAATGTCAGTGCTAACGTCAGAGACATATTTTTTTGACTAGGACGAAAAGTGCTGCCTAGCTATCAGCGCATTAATATGTGACAGAATGACGTGGTGGTGATAGACTTGGTTTAGAGAACGTGGTAGCGTGAAGACCAAGTCAGTATCATTCCACACAGTTTAATGAAGACATTTCCCTATCTATCCTATAATCTGAATCGGTGCAAAAGCACCCTTAAAGAATCTGGAGGATCATACGGTATCTAGACGTATCTCGAAGTTCTGATATCGTCGGATGTAGCCATTATTTAATATTGCTAGTATCTATTCAGATGAACTTACCCACCTGGACCTCGTCTAAATCTAACAGTCTTTAATTTCGAATGTAAAATCCCCAATGAAAGAAATAAAGAAATATTGGTACGGTATTGCTACATATCCTACCCCAAAACACTGATTAATAAACAATAAAAGATTAAATTGAGCTTTATAAAATTAAGAAAAGGATTACTTTACACGAAAATTAGTAAGTTGACCAGAAAGTTCGGTAAAAATCTCGGAACTGATTTCTCTGCGTTCTCGAAAAAGGAACTTGTGGCCTTAGTACCATACCCCTTGGCTCCTAAAGTCCCAACGTTTTAACTTTAAACCAATGTAAATTCTCAAAACAAGTATTGGTTGCTCCCGCGTCCAATGGCTGATGGTACTTGACCAACCACAAGTGTAATTATTGCTCTTTCAACTTTTTACCCTTATTGATACCATTCCCTTAATGTTCTTAGGCTGTTCGCCGATAGATGGCTCACCTAGTCCACGGAAAAGATATTTTTTTTATGATGCAGGATAAATCCTTTATGGCGCTCTGAGAGCGGTGCGTGTACGCAGGAAACGATCAACGTTGGTCTTGAATCTTTGGAGATTATACTTGTTGTGGAACACGATCTCAGGGAGGTCGTTCCAGATTGATGACGTTCTTCAGATGAAGGAATTTTGAAACAGTGTCGTTCGAGGGACACTAAGCTGAACCACGTACTGGTGGGCTGCAGTGGCTCGTCGTGTATTTCTACCATGCACCGCTCTGGGTGGTATTAAGCGGGCAACCTCAGTTGAACACTTGCCATGAAAATATTTGTAAAATATACTCAAGTTGCCAACCCGCCTTCGATGTTCAAGGCTTTCCAGGTTGTTTGTCAGACTATGGTCACCGATCAAGCGAATGGCTCTTCTTTAAATGGAATCTAGCAATCTCAGGGTATGTTTAGGAGCAGAGCCCCAAATATGCGAACAGTACTCCAGCGACAGTCGAATTTGGGATTTATAGAGCATTAAAAGTTGTTGGGGTAAATAGAGGTTTTTTGTTCGGAAAAGTACTCCAAGTTTCTGCGAGGCTGCCTTAGCAATGGCCGCAACGTGACTATGCCATGACATATGACTATCCAAATTAACGCCCAATAAATGAATTGATGAAGCCGAGGGAATCAAGATCGTTAATGTATAGTAAGAAAAGGGTGGGCGACAATATAGAGGCTTGAGGGACTCCGGCGTTGATGTCAAATGTGTAAAGAAATCCGTCCATCGCCACTCGCAGAGAACGGTTATTAAGAAAGCCCGACAGCCATGAACAAAATTAAACCGGCATTCCGTATGCTCTCGCTTTAGTTAGGAGCCCTCATGCCATACTCGGTCAAAAGCCTTGGAAATGTCCAGTGCTACCGCCAGGGACTCCCCATGATGTTAATCTAGACTTGCGGAACCCGTACTGGCGGTCACTAATAATATTGAAGCCTTCCAGGTATTTTAATAATATATAATAATAATAATTGAAAATATTAATTTCCTCTCATAGAAAATGACTTAAACCTATAATTTATATAAAACAACAAGGTTGGTTCTAATCTAATTATGCCTAAAAAGAGTTAGAAATGTTAAAAAAAAACTACAAAGTCGTTTTTGCTTGGTTCTTGTGTTTTTCAGCTTTTTGGTAGGTGAAAAAGGACAGATCTAAAACTTCTTTACAAGGTATATAGGGCAGATACCGGTTTGTCTTAAAGTCGCAGCTTTATCTATTTTTCTTTTAATATCAAGGAGGACCGTTGCATGTAATAAAAAAAACATGTGTTCTCCAACTTTCTAAACTAAACCCTAGTGGGTGAGGGTGCTTTCTAAGAAAGGTACTGTTTCGAGCAAATTTATGTTTTAAGTATCCATAAAGAAGATTTTCTTTTAAATTCAAAACCTGTCGATCTTAGAAATATTTATGGTTATTGCTTTTTAGTCGGGATGTATCATAACGAATGAAATTAAGTCCAAAAAGAGTTAGGTATATATAACTTTCCTCAATACGGGAAAAGTTTCTTTCAGTAAAGCAAGCTTTTCAAATACCAGTAAAATAAAATAAAATATTCTAGGCTGTTACAAATCAATACCTTATTGAAAAGGTTACCTTTTCGTCAAAATATCTAATCTATAAAACGTCATTTTTTGAAGAATGAATCTAATTGAATACGTACACGCAAGGTTTTCTTATTGCATTAAATAAACCACATGTAGAATGGTACCATTTTATATTTATAACCATGTATAACGACGATATTGTACATAATAAAATAACTGAGTTAGCGGTGGCGCTGCTTTTTTAAATGACGTTTATCTATGTCTAAACTATGGTTTATCAAAACCTCTTAGATCTCATTAAAAATCGCATATAAAACTATTTTTATCCAACACACGTACTGTTTCAAAACTATCTATAGTAGAGGTTATTTAAAAAGACCGAAAGGGTAATAAAACCTGCAACAAAGAAAGCTACAATTTTTAATCATCTTTCCTTCTTCTAAACAAATCATAGGCATGAAATTAGCAAGTACCAACCCTTAATTGCCTCTTTTTGTCAGGTGTGAGAAATTAAAGCGAAACAAAGAACCTTTTCCCAGGTACCCAAAAATTCCGGTACGGGCGAGGAACTTTGGGGTTTATTCGACATTCGACTTAGAATATATTTGGTGCAAAATGTTTAAGGCTGAGACACGGAAAATTATTTTAAACGTTTTGGAGTATTTTAAAAATGAAAAAGAAAATAGCCTTCAGCCAATTTCAGCTGTGAAATGGACTTCAGCAGTCTGTAAGATTAGTAAGAAAACTGTAGCCAGTTTATAGACCAAGAAATTATGCGATTTTTATATTATATAATATATAAGGATTGTAATTTATTATAAGTATTTATATTCAATTATAGAGTAATGAAAGAACAGGTAGTCATAATATTCAATTTCCTTTTTAGGCTAATAGAGAAAAGCGTGCCCCAAAGACAAGGGATTTAACTGAGGCAAGGAAAACTCAAATAAGGAACGTAGTTTACAATGTGATTGCCACGCATAAGTATGTCACACGGAAAAAGCTAAAAGAGGAATTGCATGCCAAACAAATCATTGACCTAAGCAACTCCACATTAGGTCATTTAATTTTGTTAAATCATTTGGGATTTAAATTTAAAAGGGACAGTGGCAGGCACAATTGAGACAATATACAGAAAACTTGTTATCAGAAACTCCGTTAGATGTAGTTTTTATAGACGAAACATCAAATAAGTTTTAAATAAAAAACAATCAGACGGCAAAAGATATTTAGTTTTGCATGCTTGCACCAAAGATGGCTCATAAGATGGGACAGACTTAGTTATTTCTACAAAAAATAAAGCGTAAATGGTTGAAAGAACAGCTTTTACCTCGGCTCAAAAAACTCTCGCTTCTTGTTATGGACAATGCAAAGTACCATTCACGGCTCAGCGAAAATGTGCCAATGCTTCAACGAGAAAAGCTGATATCATTTCCTAGCTACAAAGCAAAAATATTAATTTTATGGAAAACACACAGTCAATCCCGAATTGCTACAAATAGTAAAACAATATGAAGCAAAATTAAGATATTCCGTAGATGAATTAATTTAGTACTATGGGTCATCAAGTTTTGAGATTGCCGCTCTACCACTGCATTTTCAACGCTATTGAAATTAATTTGGGACCAAAGCAAAACATTCTTTAATAAACAAATTATTGGAAAAGACAGGAAAGATGAAAATGCCGTTTTGGATATTTGGAAAGAGGCATTACAAACCATTATCCCCGAAAATTGGTCTGGTTGTATTTGCCATACAAATAATATTATAAGGGATTATTGGCAAAAAGAACATATTCTGGATGTTCAGGTAAAGCTACTGATAATTTATGTGTCAGATTCTGAAAGTGACATTTTTTTATCTTCAGATTCAAATTAACTTTTTTGTATATAGTTGTATGTCTATTTCTTTATTTTCCTATAAGAATGTTATAAATATAAACATGAAATAAATTTTTGTATTGTTCTTTTTTTTTCTTTTTATTATATTTATATTTAAAAAGTATTAATTAATGCTTTTGATTTGTATGAATACAAATAATGCCCTGTAGCGTTCTTTGTTGCACGTTTTATTGGTGTTTCGGTCTTTTTAAATAATCTCTACTATACATCCAATTATAAAATTTGTTACCAGAACTTCAAAACTTCTTTTATTCTTTAGAATATTTTGCCGCTCAAACTAATTAAATTATGTTTCGATTGCCAAGAGAATATGGCACTTCCTGTAGAACTTTCCAATTTGCGAGGAGCATTCTACTTCCAAACATCAAATAAAGAGAGAGATTACCAGCTATTCGTGGACAGAAAATATAAGTTGTAAAGGATCTAATGAAACTTCATGAATGGTATTACTGACTCCTTTCTTCAAATGTTACAAGCATAAAACTTTTTTACGATGAATATCCTGGGCAAAACAAAAATATTACTATTATAGGTATGCATATACGGTGGCAATATTTCAACAACTCCAACCGTCAGGGAGATTCGTGTAACTTTCGCTATAATTGGTCATTCATATTTACCGCCCGACAGAATTTCTGAAAGACTTGAGAAGATAGTACGAAAAAAAAGAATAGATAGTTGAACCCAATAAATATAGGGCTATTTTTTCTCAATATGCAACAGTGTTAGATATCCAAAAAGACTTTGGCATTTTTGATTGAAAAAAAGCGGTAGAAGCATTTTCAGTTCTCATTAGCTAAACGAATCTCAACTAATAAAATAGAGACATCAGCAGATAAAACTGTAATGGTAAAATTTGAGGTTAATCATCAAAGTGATTTAGGACAATAAAAGTAGGTACTCAAAAAAGGAAAATTCGTTGCATTCATCAGTCCGGATCTTCTTCCCAAGAAAGCTCCAGTTAAATAAGCAAAGCTAAATGATGTAGATAAGCTTTTAAAAACACACTTGGACTTTAGAGAAATCGATGACGCAGATTTGACGTTCTATAAAAATGTTTATGTTTTACCTATCTATTATTGATCTATAATACCTTAGAAACGGAATATGTTATGATAGCAATAATACCTGCTATCACACCTAGGGCATTATAAGCGGGCATTATGATAATGCCCGCTTATATTACCCTAATGCGCTAATATGGAAATTTTATTGCTTATCCAATTTTATTTCTCTCACAATAAAGATCAAGTTTATACAAAAAATAATTTTTTCTTTAAACAATACTAAAAATAATAAAGTTTGTTAAACATATGTATTAAAATAAAATCAATAACTTACCAGTTCCTGGAAATATGCCATTAAAACGTTTTCGGTTATTTGAAGAATTGTGTTCGTATCTTTCCAAATACCAAATATGCCATACTCCCGATCATACTGTTGCCTTGATTTAACTGGCAAAAGATTTTCGGTCGCTTTTATGACCTTTTCTCTTATATTTTGTGGAATTTCTTCCATTTTGAGCAAATCGTTAAATAAAAAATGCCAACTGACTAACTGACAGAAACATCAAAGTCAAACTTAACACCAGTCATTATCTACTTACGTATACAGGTACAGGTGCAACTTATTTTTTATATTGCGAATAAATAATGTAATTAGTCATTGAAAAACTCTTTTTTAGGTAAAACATAAAGCATTGTATGCACCACGGGCTTTACTGGACTATAATGCCCATCAGGCAGAAACCTATCCCTCGGGCCAGAGGCCCTCGGGCTATTTCTACCTTCAGGGCATTATAGTCCCCGTAACGCCCTTGATACATAAATAGCTATTTTGACAATGCAGGAGATATGGATGATTGCGATACTGAAACTTTGAATGACGGTTTCGATGCCATGGCCGTGAAAGAGACTTCGAATTTAATTTCAATACAATAAAAAGCATGTTTAGGAATTACTCCTATTGTGTTTTATGTTGTACCAAATAATTTCAAATAAAAAAACTTCTTTTTTCAAAACTGTTTTAATCCCATTTCGACATATTAGAAACTTTCTTAATCCTTTGTATGGTTACAAAACTGCTTTAATCATTATTTTTTTTCCTAATATTGAGGTTCTGCTGATGTAGTTTTCTTCTATTAAGTATAAATCAGTATTGATAGGCAGCACCATAATTTATACGAATTTGGAAGTCCGTCGGCCAGCTGCGAAATGTTTAAAACTTTTTTGCGTTTTCCTGAAATTTCCCATCATAATATAACCAACACTTATCACCCATCATGGCTGGATCTATGGAGGGGTTTAGGAAGGAGGCCGATCGCAATACATCGATTCCGGTCCCACTTTTGCATCGGTAATACAGCTTCAAAAACTGCCGCCAGGATCGCATTGTTCCATTAACGGTGCAATTTTCATGGGTTCTTATGGGAGAATTAACTGTTTTATCGAAATTAGTTAATTTAAACAGTCTACAAACCGAGATATGTGTGAGAGGCGGGTGCGGGATACTCCCTAGATACATAATTCTAGCATGTAAAAGGGTGTATTTATTGCATTCTAAGATACTGTATTATTATTACCAGAAGGATTAATTTTTTCAAATACTGTCGGTCTTTCTAGACACTCAAACAACTTTTTATTTGCAAAGGAAATAATTACACAATCTGCACGTTTCTATATACATTTTTTATTTAAATTCAAACTAAAAATAAATTAACATATGTTCATTATAGGTAGTACGTACACCTTTTAACAGACCTGAAAAGAAGAAGATTCTTAACTTATTTATTTTCCAACTAACTTTACAAAAGATTATAAACGGGGATTTTAAAATTAAATTTAAAAGACTCTGAATTCTATTAATGGTATATACCATCAGGCAGTTTAGTTTCGTAAAAACGCAAAATGTCCTCTTCTGGAAAGTACAACGAACAAACAGCATCCTTTACACCAAATATTTTGTCTGCTCTAGGAATAATTATTCGCCACTTTCAAATGTTTCAGGGTCCTAATAAGAAGACATTATTAATAAACAATATTGTGAACCTTTTGTGGTTTTTGCCTACCTTAGGGGCTTGAAAGAGACTCGGATTTTTCTCACCACAATTTTTCCTGAGCTTTCTATCAGACGAATATCCAGTTTTACACCCAGGCACGAAGCAAACGCTACTTGTAAAACATTGTACGTCACTCATTCTTTATAATAATATCGCAAAAAAATGATTCCAAAGCTTATTTTTCAAGATATTTGAAAAAAATACCGCACTCGCCTATCAAAACCTGCAAAAAATAGCCGATAAGCGTGCAGTGGCGCCCTTGACGGCCAACCAGCGAAGTAACGAAAAACAGGGACGTAAATTTAAAATTCGGGCATTTTCGATCGGCCTCCTTCCTTGGTAACGAACTTCTATTGTCCTGATATCTTGATGGAAACTTTCACCCTACTCGTCGCAAGCAGCGCCCAAATTCTCAGGAAAAAATAATAAATGGGAATGGAGAAAGTGAATTCTTAATAACATTCGGTAGTTTTTATCGAAAGTATTGCCTAAAAATTCCCTCACTACACTTACAAATGAGTATCAAGCTCTTAGTTCTTGCGTGGTAAACTTTTCTATAAAATTAACATATTCCAGCAATTTTGTAACTTGTGGCCTAATATAAATGCCTTCTTTTAATTTGGCGTCACTTATCTAGCCTTAGGTATTGAAACCCTTTACCCTACTTATTCATAGCCTTTAAATAGTTTTTCATTAGTTCAAGTTTAATATGATGAGGAAGCAAAAGGACATTTTTTGGGTTTACAAGGGGCACATACTTAACATTTTGAGATCTCGATTTAAATTCACTCCGTTCCGGCCAAATTTTCGTTACATAATGTTCATTCACTGCACGATTCTCCAACAAATAAAGAAAATAGCAATATTATGTATTTCTTTCTAGCAGTCCCATTAAAGTTACTATAACTTTTGAATCCTCACATCTGCCATTTGTACCGATTGTAGATTATATAATAACACATATTTTTAACTATATTTTAATGAGTCTATGAACAAGTGCCACTTACAAGGAGAATTCTCAAAATTGAGTTCCTGCATCAATATTAATACACGGACATAACGAATTTTCTTAATTGTAAAATGCAGAAAACAAAGTATTTATTTTCTTTATTGTCGTAATTTTTTAATAATTTATTATTTATTATAATGGTTGGCAAGAAGCAATAACTTCGAGGATTTACTCACTACTCGGATCCAAATCAATGTCAATAATTACCTCTATTGTGTTAATTAGACCAGCCAGTATTAATTAGTAGTATGAAACGCTCTCAATAAACAGATTATGGGATTTATTATTAGAACTACCTAATTATTTCAGACCGAGAGATGCTGATGACTATTTAATAACAACCAGAGAGCGTGATTACAGGGACGCCAATTTTAAAGTGTAATTTAATAAAGTATCTAATTCCGCCGGATATCGGCGCATTTTATTACGCATCAGACATTCGAGTTAAAGTTCTTGCTTAATTATATGTGCGATTCGCTTTGTTCCAAGATGAATCCACGACGTGACGTGCAATTTTTTATGGTTGTGTATCTCCGGGGAAATTATGAGTGAGGAAATAAAGCATTCGCTTTAATATGAGCTGCATTTTGAAAAAGAACCATTATTTAGTTCAATATTGCTTACATTTAGGCATTTTTTTTATCAATATTCAGCTGTTGTCACATCTAAGTTCCCTCAAAATAGGACAAATACTCAATTTATTACTATCCGATAAGGCAACGTTACGATCCAATATAATCCCTTAAACATCAAAATCATATTATGCTGATAATGCATCAGCTCTATATAGTAACATAGATGATATCACAGGTTGTATGTATTTTGATAATGCTAATGCATGACTATAACACAATATAATTTATTATAGTTTCATTTCTCCCTTGGCGAAAATATACATTAAAATCAAATCAGTCAGCTACACAAGGTGTTTCCAAGTAATTACAAAAAATTTAAAAACATATTCTGGGGCTAATTTTGTGAAAGGAAGCGCATATAAACATCTGATCTAAAATTATTATATAATTATTATTATTAACTATTCAAACGCCGACATTCAATTTGTTTATGGACTTGCTGTTGGAAATATTTCCAACCGACATATCCCAATATGTGTTCACATTCGTACACAGGAAAAATATCCACCTGGTAAAAATCATTTTAGGAGTAGTAAGAAAAAGTAGTGTTAATTTTAACACCCGGATGAACATAATTTAAAATATTTTTAAACTCATATGGGACCAAAGTTGTTGTATTAAATTTGCCCATGAATTTAACACTCTAAAAAGTTAATTTTGTTAAATAGGCGTTATTTATTCCATTTTACACTCTATCAGGAAAATTAAATACAATGACAATTAATAACACCATATTAGCGTGTAAATAGACCCCGCTAGAAGGGTATTTTAACACATTGAGTGTAAAACTTATTCTTTAATCGTTTTTTTACACGGCCCCGAGTAAAAATACTTAAACCTGTGTTACCGAAAAGACAGGCGGCAACAAGTGGTGTGAAATTTTAGGAATTGACACGTGACGCCGACGCTACATGCAAATTCAACTTTCAACTCAGTCTGATTGTGCTCTTTAAACGTAATAAAATAGTGGTATATTTAAATTAAAATATAGAAAAAAAGCAAAGTTCTGCAAAGTGCCAAATGAAAGTGCCTCTTATGAGGATCTTGTTAAATTGGGTAAGCATATTAACGAAATTTAATAGAAACCTTACTAATAAGTACGCTATTCTTAAGAAACTAAGTAGGTATTTACATTGTTACAGTTTTCCCTTTAGCTTTTAAAATATTCTGATATAAGCTTATAATATAAATGTATTCCTTTTTTATATAAATACTTAGGTACCTACCTAACTACCTAAATATTTTACTTCTTAGATCTCTAAGTAAATATACGATTAATATAATACTCGTCATTTTCATTCTTTTATATTGTTCCAAAGCATACTTTTATTTCGTTATTTAGTGTTTTAAGTATGCATATATTTATTATGTTATTTGTTTTGTTAAGCCTAACAATGAGGTACATTAAACGTAGATATATATAATATGTTTCATTTACTAAATTGTAAACTATGTAATAGCTGTGTCATTTTATTCAAAAAGTTATAATAATAAGTGTAAAAAAAAATCACAGGGTTTTAAAGTTCTGTTGTAGCCATCATTTTGTTTATAAATAAACGATAAATAATGCTCAATATTTTCATTCATTTAACAAACCTTTCAAGCGATCTGAAGATTTATATATATTAGGGGCTATTACTTTCGGCTTTGATTAAGTCATTCAATCATGTATCAAACTAAGCAGAGGTTAATAATGTAAAACATCTTGAATGCATAATTTTTTACATTTTAATTATAAACACCCGTTTAGTTTGATACGGGATTAAATGACTTAAACAAAGTGGAAAGTATTCTAGCCCTGGGTAGATTATTTTATTACACTCACTATAGTAGTCACACCAAAATAAAATAAAATTTACACTACAATAATATGATATTTACACTAATTAATCACAAATTACCCTTAAAAAATGGCTTACTTGCACCTCTCATTATTTCTTTTACACCCTAGAAGGATAGGTTTACGATCTGTCAGTTTTATTTACACTCGATAGTGTAAATGCACCTACCCATTAATAAGAAGAATTAACACTCATCAAAAAGTAAAAAAAAACATTCAAAAATATTATTTTTACCAGATATACTGATTGGTTAATATACCCTATTGAGTGTGGTCCTATATGTAAAGGGTCTTCCAACGAGGATTGAACAGGGGCTCATTTTTGAGCTTCCTTGTATTTAAAGAAAAATCCAAAATAGCCAATCGATGTACTTTTTCCTGCAGAATTCAAAAATAAAACCAAAAATTTATTTGAACCAGAAACAAAAGAGTTACGCTATGGATAAGGTGTTTTTTAAATGGAACATAACTTTTTTTATACGATTTTTGGAACGAGTGATTTTTTTTTGTCCGTTCTGATTAAAGTATTTAATATTGTGACAGCTATTTTTATTAAATTTTAATGTTTTATCCAGTATAATTTAACTTTAGCCTGTTTGAAACATACACTAGGTAATAAAGGTATAATCACCTTTGAATCCTTCGAAGTCAAAAAATTTGACAAATTTACTATAATATTGCCGAAATCAAATATTCATTAGATGAGAGATTGCAGATTGTTATCTTGTTCTACAAATGCCAAGAAAATGCAAGAGAAGCAAGGAGAAGATTTATTGCAAATTTTCACAGAAATATATCCGTCAATACTATTCTAAGGATAAAGAACCTATTTGGGGAAAATAAAACATTACATGACAGAAAAAGAAATCCAGAAAGGAATAGAAATCGAGACCGTGCCATTGTGAATTATTTTCGACTGAATCCAACCAAATCAATTTCGGACGCAGTTCGGGACGTTCAATACGGCGGCGGTGTAAGACGCAGAAGAGTTACCCAAGGAACTGTTCACAGGACTTTAAGAAATCATAAATTTAAGTCTTATCATATCCTTCCACTTCAACATCTAAAACCGGCACAAAAAGAACTTCGCTTCAAATTTGTTTCCCAAATTGTGATTCGGAAAGAAAACGAAGACCCTAATTATTCAGAAATATCTTATGGACTGACGAAGCCACATTCACAACATCGGGGGTTTTCAATAGACATAATAGTCATCACTGGGCCGTTGGAAATCCAAGAAAATTTCAGACAATTAAATTTCAAGGAAGGACTTCAATCCATGTTTGGTGTGGCATAAAAAATAATATAATTTTGGGACCAATATTTTTTAACGGGACTTTAAATGGACAGAGATACTACGAGTTCTTAGAAAACGAAATTGAGAACTTTTTGGAAGATTTACCATTGGAAGAATATCAAAATTTAATTTGGCAACATGATGGGGCCCCTCCGCATGCCGTGCGTGAGGTTACTCAATATTTAAACGGACGCCATGAAGAATGGATTGGTAGAAATGGAACCTATGCTTGGCCACCCAATAGTCCCGATTTGTCAATATTAGACACATTTCTTTGGGGCCATTTAAAGAACGTGGTATACAAGCACGAAACCAGGATATTGAAGAGATCATGTAGAAAATTGTGAATGAAATAAATCGCCTTAACCAGGAAAATCACAGTATAACAGCAAGTTTGGAAAGGCTACAAAGAGGTTATCTCACATGTTTCGAGAACAACGAACAACGGAGGTCACATTGAACAATTAAATTATTAATGTTTTTTTTTTAAATTAGTATAGAGTTGGATTTCTTTTTCTGTCATGTAATGTTTTATTTTCCTCAAATAGGTTCTTTATCCTTAGAATAGTATTGACGGATTTGTAGAACAAGATAACAATCTGCAATCTCTCATCTAATGAATATTTCATTTCGGCAATATTATAGTAAATCTGTCAAATTTTCTGACTTTGAAGGATTCAAAGGTGATTAACCTTTATTACCTAGTGTATGTTTCAAACAGGTTAAAGTTAAATTATACTGGATAAAACATTAAAATTTAATAAAAATAGCTGTCACAATATTAAATATTTTAGCCAGAACGGACAAAAAAAATCACTCGTTCCAAAAATCGTATAAAAAAAGCTATGTTCCATTTAAAAAACACCTTATCCATAGCGTAACTCTTTTGTTTCTTGTTCAAATAAATTTTTGAATTCTGCAGGAAAAAGTACATCGATTGGCTATTTTGGATTTTTCTTTAAATACAAGGAAGCTCAAAAATGAGCCCCTGTTCAGTCCTTGTTGGAAGACCCTGTACCACCATTGAGTGTTAAATGTACCACTCAATTTCTTACTGTGTACGTATGCATTCTAAATTTAAATCAATTTACTTTAAGCATTTTGTGGATTTTCGAAAAAGAAAGGAACTTTTTTTTAAACTTTGACATCCTCTATATTGGATACAAAGTATTTTAGAGCACATCTTTATATGAAATTTTTTTTCATAAAATTGGCTCAAACTTGGCTTACATTTTCTGTTCTTACTTAGGAAATAGCCTGTATAAAAAATAAAAACACAACTTGTTAATATATCCTATATTATGCTTTATTCAAATTACGAATGTCCACACATCTTCAGTTTCCTTCAATCATAAAAAGGAATTTCATCGAACTAACCCGAGCTACAACCAAATACAATCTAATTAGGCATGCATCATGTATATATGCCATAAAACAAGCACACGCTTATCTTAAACAAAGATGTTTTTCCTTTGAAACATGAATTAATAATGTGATTGGTCAACGATTTAATTTGTTTACCCCATTTTCAAATTAGCGACGCGACGTTTCCGTTTTCTTCCAATTATAAAGGCTAGAACTGTCGCCCTACATTTCATCTTTATATACAAAAACAATATTTATAATCAACTGCAAAAAAAAAAACACGTGCATAGCTTGGTTTACATTTTTTTGAATTTTACTGCTAAAAAAACCATATCGAATTCTTATATCTTAAAATGTATAATTTGGTTAAATATATAGTGTTTCAATATTATACCGACAAATTAAAACAGGTGATTGCTTGACAAAGAATAATGAAAAAAGTTCCCATTAATCAATCAAAAATACTATAAAAAATAGTCAAAGACCAAATTCTGGAATTTTTAAAGGATAGAAATGTAGTACCTAAGTTTCAATCAGGTTTAAGGCCAAACCATAGCACTCTTAAGAATTACTAGCGATATTACTTAAACATTTGATGAGGGTCACTCTTGCCCTGCTGTTTTAATTGATATGACAAAGGCTTTCGATAGTATAAATATAGAACTGTTATTGGCCAAGTTAAGCCACCATAAAATTGATGTGGATGGCTGGCTAGCTGGGTATATCCACAATAGGCAACCGGCTATCAGTGAGTGGGGTCCCACAGGGATCTATCCTTCGACCACTTCTTTTTACTATCTTTGCGGCTGATCTTGTAAATTATATTAAAAATACTTAATACCATATGTACGCTGATGATCTACAAATCTGTCTGCCCTCACCTGCTTCTAATGTCCTTAATACAGTTAATTTAATTAATAAGCATCTTGCTAGGATCTTACGTTGGGCTTTATGTAATTCGTTGTTTATAAATCCAGTTAAATCACAGGTAATTTTTTTATTCCCGGTCCGACATTAATCTGTCTAAGTGCGCATTAGAATAGACGGGGTAACAGCGGAATGGTCCAATGAGGTAAAAAATCTTGGCTTATACATGGATACAAAACTGTCATTTAACTCCCAGGTTAATAAATCGTAAATTTTAAATCGTGGTTTTATTTATTTATATATAAGTCGTTGCAACGTAATTTTACATTGTTAACTGTACCTGTATCAAACTTTTTAAGCTCAGCACCGTGTAATATAAACACAAATATTAACTCGAATTTCCTGACATCTTGGCGTCTATCGTAAATTTAATCTTTGCCAAATACAAACAGTTTGTCACCAGGGCCAACTTTTTATATTTGAGAATGTTTATTACCCCGGAAATGTCTAATGTTTTGACAGTTTTTGTAGCATAAAGACTGATATATCTGTAATAGAAGTGAGAAACTTTAAATATTTTTTAGTGAAATTCGTTCAAAAATAATGGTGAATTCAGGTAAACAGAATATGGATTTTAAATAAAATATTTCAATTAAAAAATTTTTTTTTGATTTATTTAATTTTTTGCACACTGTGTGTAAAAATTTTAGAGATTCGAAATATAAATTTTAGCTACTTTAAGGAGCGCTTTTAGATGAGGTATTCAAAATTTTGACCAAATTTATTTTTAACCTAAGAGGAAACAAAAACCGTTTTAAAAAATTATAATTCCTAGGTTTTCTCGAAAATCCACCATTTCTAAATTTTTTAGGTATAGGAATAGTATTGTAAAGAAGAGTATTTGAGGTGCTGTATCTAACGGTCTGAACCGCATTTTGATCCGACTTTTCGTTTTAAAGCTATTAATTTCCGCAAAGGGGCCTGTTTTGATATTCATTCAATCAAAAAAAATACTAGCCAATTTCCAATCTGACCCAAAAACAATAGGTAGTTCAGGTTAGTTGTTAAGTTGTGTAACTTTTTTTCGAAACACTTTGTATATTCAAATTTTATCTCACCAAATAACCTCAATAGTTGTCGAATTGTAAAGAAAGTTTAATCGTTCCAAAGCAAACCGTTTTTAAAGAAACTACAAAAAAAAAATTTGACAGGGCAGCCACGACCACACCACACGAACATTCTAGTCCGAACATGACGTAAACTCCCTTGTCATAAGAGATAAACAGAACATTTTAGACTTTGTTTGATAAGCATATTCTTAATTTCTCCTCCTTTTTTTTAGGTGAACGAAATTAAGAAGCTACAAGATGGAAGAAAACGAAGTGCTGAAAAAATGTTATATATAAACATATAACTAAAAGTGAACATTTTAAAATAAATTCTCATCAGCAAACGATGTGGAACATTACTGAAGAGTGGTTGACGTATAACGAAACTTGGTTAGAAGTAAATTTTACTGAAATTTTATCCAGAACAAACTATACTGATCCAATGAATTTACAAATAGATTCACCTCGCAATATATTTATTATCCTGGTGTACGTTGTCCTGTTTTTGACGGCGGCAGTGGCCAATTTGACGGTGTTCATCTCCTTGTTTAGATCGAGGCATAGAAAATCTAGGATTTCATTGATGATTCGTCATTTGACTATAGCTGATTTAATCGTTACTTTTGTAATGATTCCCATTGAGGTAAGTTTATTACTATAATAAGAGCTACCTAGAATTATTTTTTCCATAATGCGCCAAACAATGACACAAGTAAACAAACTTATTACTTTAAAACAATGTTTGAATGTACAATTGTAAGAATTTATTTATTTTACGGCAGTCATGGACGATAAGGTCATTCTTAACAAATGTGTATTAAGGTCATGAAAATACTATAATAGATACATACAGGGCTTTCGTTTCAAAACGAACCGCCCTAAATATCTCTTGATGAGGGAAAATATTCATCCACTTCATTTCTTAAAAGTATCAAATACAATTGGCTGGTTAAATTTTTTTATAGTAATATTGACCCAATAATTTCGTCTCTCGTTTCCTTACCAGCATGAAAAACATCAAGATTTACGGCAAGGTGATAAAGAACGAAGAATGGTATTCTGGGCGATTCAAAGATAATATTACCTCTATTAACAAAATTTCTTGTAAGTATGTTGATTACATTCACTACATGACACATTTTCAAAAAATTTTTTAAAGCTCATCAACGTCACCTTCCACCTATAATTTTCTCTATACTGCTAATATAAACTGCAGCACTATTTTTTGTCTGCTGAAGATGAAGGTTACTACCTTCGAAACAAGACGCGCTTTCATAAAACTGAGCCTCTGATTGATCTTATTAAATTAGTGGAGAAAGACTTATTGACTCTCTTTCCTTTCCCTATATTTCAACTCCACTTTGAGGATGGACTATTTCTTCAAATTAAACTATGAATATTTCGTAATTTTGCCATCACATTGAATGTAACTCAAAGCCGGAAATACATCCGGTTTAACCGGAAGTTGATGTTTTTGGGAAGACAATAAAAAAGTAAGATAGGGACATGTAAACCGTTTTACTCTAAAACTCATTTCATGTTAAATCCAAAAATATTCGAAGATATAGGGTGTTCCATATAAAAAAAGGTAACTTTGCTTCCCTACGGTTTTCTGACTCATCCTGAATACTTATTTTTTTTTAATTCTAATACACCTTAAAACACCCTAAAACGTTTATCTAAGATATTTTTTGCTAACTGTTATACTTTAAGAAATAATCGACCGTTTCCATACATACCAACGACCCTGTATATATGAGACGTATACCTATTTAATGTTTAAGAATTTTACGACGAGTTTTTTCTAAATAACTATTAATTAGCTTATTAGAATATAATAAAATTTGGTGTGTGAGTTCAACATATAAGGACCTTCAAAAGGTCTAATACAATTTTTATGTAAAACTAATAGGGGAGACAATATTTGATGGTAGCAAAGTTTACATGGGATTTTCTATAGCGCGTCTAGCGGCATACCACTAGGTATATCATTAGATTAAAGGAAGTCTTGAAACTACGCTATGGAATCAATATCGCATGTCTGGAATGATTCCTGTTGAAAAATAACCTAGGCAAAAAACTTAATAAAGGGGAAAGAAACCGTAAGTAAATTTATAATTTTTGGGTTCTTTTTTGTGTATTTTTTTTTTAATTCTGTATTGCGAAATGATATTAATGTAATTTGCTTTAAATAAAAACTTCAGAACAAGACAGTTTTATTTTTCATTCAGATTTCGCATTGGTTTTTATAGATTTTTTCGATCTTTTAGAAAATAATAGCTTAAAATAAAGAGATTCTAAACACCTATGAGTTATCCCTGCAGAATAAATATTATATTATTTTATTGAAGAAATTACTGATTATATGGCCCTTAATTCTAATGCCCGCGGAGGAGTAAAAAAATAATTATCTTAAATTTATTTTTCTACTACTGTATAAATAAATTAACCTTCGGGCCTTAGCAACCCGAAAGATCACGAAAGTAAACATTAGAGTTACCTAAATATTATACGTTGCTAGCTACGAAAGTACTACTTTCGGTGCCAGGACAAAAAAACACGAATACTCATAGGAAATTTTTATTGAATTTATTCAAGCGAATTTTGGAAAAAACTTAATAACAAAATGCTTATATTTATTGAAAAAACAAGTGGTATAATAACAATAATATAAAACTTAAATAATAATTATTCATTATCATTAAGGTTAATCATGAAATTTGAACAGTTGGAAACATAAATTGATAAAATATTATTCAATTCAATAGCTTCGCCGCCTTGTATTAAAGTCTCGTTATTATCCTGGACTTGAACCATATTACAACTCGTTCTATTTGTCACTCTCGCGTCGTTAGATGGAATAAAAGTAGGAGTTCCATTTAAGATCTTTTTGGAAATTTCGATTTTATTAGTGTACGAATCACCAATATATCCCTCCGCAACGGACGAAGACCTCCAACCGCCATGTCTTTTTAAATTCAAAATGTCGACACCTGGAGCATTTGCGAGAAACGTAGCTGATGTTCTTCTAAACGAGTGGCCAGTGTATTTATTTATGTCTTGAAGTTTCAAAAATTTGTCAATTTCTTTGGGAAAATTCGAAAAAGTGTGTTTTCCAATCACCTAATTCACGCACCTACCTCGTTCATAGCGATAGACAAGCGTTCGTCTGGTGCATTATTTATCCGAAGTTTGATGTAATCTTGTAGTAACCTCACAAAAGAAACTGGACCTCCATCATCGGTTATCACAAAACTTCTTTGAACCTTGTTTTTGCTCTGGAGGATTTTAACTAAGCTACATCATCCTTGATTTCGACGTCTTTCAACCTCAATTTATGGATCTCGTAACCATCGTTTTTTCGTTTAACAAATGCAATGACTTTCTTAAACTGCGAAATATCTATATTTCTGTTCACAGAAATAGTCAATTTGAGCATGGAATATTGTGACCATAAGGACGAACGTGCTAAGGCTTCAGATTTCTCTAAGAAGTACGCCAACATCACATTTTCGTCAATTTGAGAAACGTTTTTATCCGCGAACCATTCCAGAAACAGGTTGTACGTTTGATAGTATCTATCTTTCGACTTCTTAGGTAACAGTGAGGCACATGCCAACTCCGCCGCCTTCTGAATAGCAACGTTTTGGTTGTGGGAGAACATTTTAGACTAGCGAAATTAAAAAATTCGAACTGACAGACTCTGGCAATACTCAAATAACTAGTTGTCATGGATTATTTTATAGGTGGAAAAACCTTATTTTATCATTATGATTTGAATAAAATTAAAGGTCATTACTTAATATTATATTGATAGGAGAACAGTAGTAGAATAAATTTAATACATCACACGATGCGAAAGCCTCGCCATCAAAAACCTCGTCACACCAAAAAATTAACTTTCGCATCTAGTAATGTAACTAACTGTTACTGTTTACCTCTCTTGCTTTTTTTGCTAAGGCAAGAGTAAAGCTGGATTTATAAACTCGAAAAGTTGGTGAGGTTGAAGTTATCATCAACTTGGTGAGGTTAGATATTCCGAACTCCGAACATAAAAATTGGTTATCTCGAACTACCCGGGAACTTTTCGAACCTCTCGAGCTTTACATGAACAACATGAACGAGTTTATAAATGGAACTGAGTGTTCCCTTTAGTTTGAATTGAACTCCTATTTCCAACACCAACTGAACCTCAACCTCACCAACTTTTCGAATTTATAATATAAATCCAGCTTAATGGTTTTAGGTTTTCACATTTTCTGATTTATTTGCTCTTTTATTCTTAGTCAATAAACCTACTAAAAAATCTTTTTAGTGTTTTACTTAAAGAAAATATAAAGTGGGAAAGACAAAAGCCACCAATTAGGATGCTAGGCACATTTAAGAGCCACAAAAAATACTTTAGTAAGAGATTAAACCAAAAATCTTAGTTTACTTTAATTGTTGTCAGTCTTTAATCATATTTTTAAAATCAAAATTAAATAAATACAAAATAAATTACCCCTTAAAGGATTAAGGTCTTTTTTTCTGTTTTACGTTTTGTTGCTTATTTATTAAGAGTATTTCAAATGTGGATCTGCGTTAAGTTAAACAGGACCATAACGTATAATAATAAAATATTAGATAAATATGATTTATTTTGATATTAAGTTATAACTTCTAGTTTACAAACGTGATTATTTTTATCTCCTTTTTTATTATTTTCTAATATGTCTGTTTTCCAAATAAACTTTCGTGATGTGAAGTCGTCGGGCAATTTGCCAGAAAAAGTTTTATTACGTCCTGCTAAACTTTTTTTACTTTTCCTCCTCCAAAATATATAGTTGCAAGACGAGAATTCAAATTTAACCCTAAAAAGGTGATAAACTAAATTAAACTTAAAGTATATTCAAAGTAAGTAAGTTGCGTTATGACTTTATAAACGTGAATAAAATGTAGTCATGTGAAATAAATGAAAAGAAATTTAATACAGTTTTTCAATTACTAAAAACAAGCATTATCGACCGTTCTTTAAGTTTAGAGATTCTTTCTAGTTACCTCTCATAGCATCTTACAATAAATCCTCGTGCTACGCATTTGAGGATTTATCGCTTTTGGCATTAGAGCTTCTCTCTAAACCTGTGCTAACAAAATAGTATAAATTGAGATTAAGTAACTCAGAGAGAGATATATTTGGTTATTTAAATAATTACCCAATATTTACTTATCTAATCTTATGTTTTTGTTTCAAAAGATTTCTAAAATAGTTAGTTTAGGTTAGTTAAAGTAAGGATTATAATATGCTAATATAGAAAAGCGTAAGTCGTACACTTTGAAATTATGAGGGATTTGGAAACAGGCAAAGCCTTTATAAACGTTTCAGGTGAAACTAGTAGATGCAAACGGGTTCCTTCTGCGACCAAACGTGAAGTGCATTCAAAAGTTCAAATAGACATCGGTAATTTAATAAATAAAATAAAATATTACTAATATAAGCGTATATTTTTTTTTGGTCATACTTCTGCGAACTATGATTTTGTTAACAATCGGGTTTTTTAGTCAAGTAGCTTATTAGTGATTTGGAGTAACTGTGCAAGGTCTACGGCCACGTATTTTTTACGTTGTTCTTGCGTGCGGATATTTTTCAAATTTTTTAAAGAGAAAAGGGTAAAAAAAAATATTTTATACAGGTTATAAAAGGTCTGTACAAAATTTGAGCACATATTCCTGAGACCAAAATACGGCGATTTAAAGCAACTTACCTTAGTCCAAAATTGTTCTGTTTCCGAGATACAGGGTGGTAAAGGTAAAAAATAAAAATAGAATTTTTTAGAATTAATGAACATTCTTTAACCGTTAAAGTTTAACGTATTATTTTAAAACTTGGTACCCGGGGTTTTTTTGAGATGCGAAACCCGAATACGGACACCTTTTCACTGTGGCCATTAGAGGGCGCTTTACAATGCACTTCTTATGGTTTAGAATAACCATAACTTTTTTATCAGTGCAGTTTTTTCCTTTTTTTGTTAAGAGATATTTCGGTTTTTAGCCTTCGATGCCGCACCGGAATATTTAAATTATTCTAAATAAAAAGTGTTTGCTGTTATCTTTAAGGATGAAATGTACCAGTGAATTAGCAGTCGAAAAGGTATTTTTTTGGAGTGTCACATCCAAAAATCCGTTTGATGAACACCTTTTAAATTTTTTTTCGCAACAGACTATTTAAATGTAAACATTTTTCGTATTTTAAGAATTTTCGCTATCAGTCTATGTTGTTTACAGTAAGTGTTTCAGTAAAAATTTGCAATTGCGAGAATAAATAAGGTGTTTGATACGTGTTAGTCAAATTTTAAATCGACTGTAAAGATGGCTGAAGGATACAGTTCTGCAAAAATGACGGATATGCTATTGATTTTTGGGTATTCTGAAGGAAATTGCCGCGAAAGTGTTAGGGTATACAGGGAAAGATATCCAAATCGGCGCATAAAAAACCATCAAACATTTGCTACTATTGAGAGACGCCTTCGCGAAACCGGTAGCTTCCCTCCTTTAACTGCCTCATCCATACCATATCCAAAAGGTACAAAACCTTTTTGCTCCAAATTTCGATTGACGATTGGACTTCTGTCGATTCATTACCGAACAATGACAACAGGATGTGAATTTTGCTAAGCACATTT
This sequence comes from Polydrusus tereticollis, assembly GCA_963920685.1. NCBI lineage: Eukaryota > Metazoa > Arthropoda > Insecta > Coleoptera > Curculionidae > Polydrusus > Polydrusus tereticollis. Next base: position 20,320,119 of record OY987332.1, on the reverse strand, counting down.
TATTTACTGACGAAGCATGCTTTACAATAAGTGGTGTAACAAACTTCCATAACGAACATGTTTATGCTGATGAAAACCCGCATGCCACGAAAGTAACTCATTATCAACATGAGTTTAGAATTAATGTATGGGCAGGAATCATTGGTAATTTTTGGTCCTGTTATTTTACCACCACGACTAAATGGTGTGGATTATTTAGAACACGTACAAAATACGCTGCCAGATTTATTAGAAGATTTGCCATTACAACTTCGACGAGATATGTGGTTTATGCATGACGGTGCTCCACCACATTTTAGCTTAAATGCCCGCAATTATTTGCATCGACAGTATCCAAACAGATAGATCAGTAGAGGAAATGACGCTCCTGTAAAGTGGCCGCCACGCTCACCGGATATGACTTCGTTAGATTATTTTTAGGGGGGTATTTAAAAACGATGGTATACTCCAGACCAATTAATAATGAAGAGGAATTGTGGGGAAAAATTTAAAATCAGTCAACATATTAAAGAACGATGCTGAATTGATTCAAAGAGTAAATTTAAACTTTTTACGTCGTACTAATCTTTGAACTTATGTTAACGGAGGTCATTTTGAACAATTACTAAAAGTTTACGCTAAGTAAATTCACTTTTAAAATCAAATTGTTCCGCATTTAATTTTAAAAAAATCCATACTCAAATTCTTCCTGCAAAACTTGCTGTAACTAACCCAAGTGATACACTTTTTCCTGCCGAAAATTTACAAATTCAAAATAATTTAAATATTCCGGTGCGGCATCCAACATTAAAAACCGAAATATCTCAAAAACGGCTTAATTTAGCGAATTTTCAAAAGAGTACCTTTTTCGTTTTAAAATGTTCAGAAAATTAGTTTCTTAACAAAAAAAAGGAAAAAACTACACTGATAAAACAGTTAGGGCCATTCTAAACCATAAAAAGTGCATTGTGAAGCGCCCTCTAATGGCCACAGTGAAAAGGTGTCCGTATTCGGGTTTCGCATCCCAAAAAACCACCGAGTACCAAGTTTTAAAGTAATACGTTAAGAAATGTTTATTAATTTTACAAAATTCGATTTTTATTTTTAATATAATATATTAAATATAAATTAAAATATATATTATTTATGATTCATATTTACCGTTACTGTTGCGCCCTCTAGCGCCAGTCTGAGAAACTTGAAAATAATTTTCAACAATTTCTCATGACCACTTTACCTAACATATTTTTCAAAGAAATAGTACGCCATTCTCAAAGAGACCTGATTTAAATATAATAAATAAAGACACACTAAGTCTCGGTCTCAGTCACAATATAATTTAGTTAGGTAGTGGTGGTTACATGTTTCGCCCAAACAATGGGCATCATCAGACCTAAAAACCATAATCGTACGAAAACATCCAATCTACACATATAAAGTTTAAAAGCCTAACCTACCTTAGGAATAATAACTTAAAAATCCATGGAAACACAATCACAAATGACACATAACAGATTAAAAACACTGCACTTGCACTACGACCTGCCACTTATATTTTTAAGGTTCCGCGCCTGAGAGGTAAATTATTATTCCGCAAGCGTCTGGTTTGTTCCCGAACCCGCCACAGTTGTCGAATAATTTTTTAGATTGTTTATTTATTTTTTCGTATCGTTTCATATTTTGTAATGGTTCAGTAAAGTTTTTTTAAAAATTTTTAATCTGTTATGTGTCATTTGTGATTGTGTTTCCATGGATTTTTAAGTTATTATTCCTAAGGTAGGTTAGGCTTTTAAACTTTATATGTGTAGATTGGATGTTTTCGTACGATTATGGTTTTTAGGTCTGATGATGCCCATTGTTTGGGCGAAACATGTAACCACCACCACCTAACTAAATTATATTGTGACTGAGACCGAGACTTAGTGTGTCTTTATTTATTATATAACATATTTTTTTTCCGCAAGCCATACGACTAACACTTTCTGAGATACGGCCGACAGCCATTCTTAGTGGGACACCCGGTACATAAATAGGTAGATTTAAGACGCGTGGGCTATAAGCTGTCTAAACCGTGGTTAATATAATATGTTTTCCACTACTACAAACTTTTATAAGACATTTGTCTTTATAGTATTAATAATTATAAAAAATTATAGGTAGGTATAAGTTTATCTTTTAATCAAGTTACCTGCGCTCTGGAATTCGTTACCTCAGAGTTATACTGTGGTATGTGCAGTAAACAAAGTTTTGAGAAAAAGCGTAAAGAAAAATCGGCTTTTTGTTACAGTGCTATGGACAGACCTACACTTAGGAAAATTTAGGATCAGTTAGTTTCATTATAATGATTACGGTTTTTTAGAAAAAATATACACATATACAGTGTTTTCTCTATATTCTGGGCACAAAAAAAAACACATTCAATTGTGTAATTCTATTTTTTTTATTTATTAAGAAAACATACAACTCGGTAACGTTACAAAAATACAAAATAACTACAAATAGGAATACAATCCAGAACTATAGAAATTAATATGTTAGGCATTATCATTTTTTGGAAGTATAGCCATGTAGTATGCCTTATCCACCTCAGGCATCCACTTAAACATGCTTTTAATGGCCTGAACCTTATTTAGGGGAAGTGACTTCGTGGTAGATGAACGAGCTGGTTCCTTAATAATTTCTTTCTTACCGGCACTACTTCTGGTAGGCCGATAATCACGTATGGAGACTTTTTTCCACTCATTATTGGCGTGACTAACTTTATATTCTATTTCAAATACAGATTTGGAAAATTTTAGGGCAACTACTTGACTAAAAGGTACAATTTTATAGTTATATTGAGAGGCATAGGACTTGTAGTCAGCAAAATCAATTTCTTTTAATTGAATGACTTTGTAAGGGTTTCTGGAAGAAACTTTTAAAAGCAACCGTAGAAGCGATAATGGGGAATAATATTCTGATTTTTTTAGCACTCTTTCTATACAACTATGGACTGCGTCAATCTCTTGATTACAGGAATGGCCCGGAGTAGAAAACTTCATTATTATGGATTCAATTCTTGGATATCTTTTGATAAAGAGTGCAATTGCTGCAGACATTAGAGAATTTCTATTTTGTGGCACGCAGCTGTCACTCCATAGTATTAAAGACGTCAAATCAATATTGTCTTTAAAAACAGCTTCTAAAATTTTCAGCAAGGCACTTGCTATATCGTTCCCGCTTCTACCCATAAGACCTTCGCTCCACAGCGCGCAGTATACTTGTTTTGTACTGGATAAGATAGCAGTTAAATTGTACACATTCAGTTTACTTTTGTAATAAAAGTTGCTAACTTCCGCATGCGGGCAGCTTAATACATTTTGTAAATCGAATACTAAAAAAGTTTTAAGATTTTCTCTATCCTTACTTTTCTCCATCCGACATGCTTTTTTCGCTTGACGGTGTCTGTCAAACACGATTTTCTGTTCAGCCTCTAATAATTTATCTTCTTGTAGTTTAATTTTTATCTCCTCACATAGATCACAACGATCTTTTTTAGGGACATGAAAATGTAAATTATATTCATTGCAAAATACAGTCCTGTAAAAAGACTGTTTTACTGGTTCTTTGTTAGAAGCTGTGCAAAGTTCAGTGTAAAGGGAATACATTTTTTTTATATTTAAAGATGACTCCAAGTACTGTCGCTGAGTATTAGCCCTACAGTAGTGAGATTCTACTGTAGGGAAGGATTTTATATGCATCTTAACGAAATTAAGATCGTCTTCCGGTATCTTATATTTTGTGTGTTTTCCTTGTACCGGAATTTCAGGTATGTTTGAAAACATGTTTTTTTTTGCGTGGGCTGTGTATATAGGTGTTTGGCTTATAGCTAACGTACTCAAGTAAAAGGTTTTACAAACTTGAATCTCCCGACTTCCTATCTGAAAATGGTAGGTAAATGTTTGCTTTCTTCTGCTGTTTTCGTCATTCTTATTTTTTCTATGTCGTTCAATACTGAATTGTTTTGAAGTTGCCAAGAGAAACAATCTTTTGGCATGTTCGGTTAAGGTATAGTAATGCTCAAAAATGTTTTTTCTTTCATCTTCTGTAATAAGTCGCTGGCAATTAAACATACATTTTGTTTGGCAATCTTTTACTGTTTTGATCCTTTTAGCTGGAACTGCTTTTTTCCTCGCAGAAATGTATTCTTTTCCTGAGTCATGCGCCGCCTTTCTTACATTACTTTGCCAAGTACTGGGATTCCGCTGTCTTTTGCGTTTTAGTTTTTTAGGTAAGCCGGTTTGAGAAGGCTCAGGTTCAGTCTCATTTAATATAATGTTTTCGTCAGCACAAACATGTCGATGTACACTGTGATTAGAATCGTCAGAGTCTTCGCTGGGTTCATGTGAAGGTACATATTCCCTGTCCTTGTCTGAATCGTAACCTTCGCAATCTATGATGTCACTCAAATCAAATTTTCGTTCGTTTCTTTTGTTTTTACAGTTATTTTCATTCATATTCTGCATATTATTTTCACTACGATTCGTGACATCTCCATTTTGAAGAATTTTCAGTCTAAAACAATTGAATTCCTTAGAAAAATTACTTAAAATACAAAATCCAGTATCCTCGGTTGTAGTTGACAAGAGGAAAGGAATCTGTTCTATTAATTTTACGATAAAAATGTATTCTTTATATCAAAAAAGTTCTACTCAAAATAAAATTTTAGGTCAGATGAGCAGGATGTTAAATATTAAATATGGTACTTCTATCTTTAAGCATGTTTATGTTTTATTTATTTGTTACCACCCTGTACGTCTGATCTAAAATCTTATAGTGTAGACTTATTTTCTCAACAAACAGAACTTTAGATAAAAAATAAATTTTCTTCGTGAAATCATATCGACTCTATCGGGGGTCACAGTGTATAATAATAAAGAAAAACTTACCTTAAATCTGCTAAACTCTCATTTTCAGAATCAGAATTACTGCAATCAGCCAATTTATGGTCCATGGTAAAGAGCAAAAGTAACTAAAAATGCATGAAGTTGTGAAAAAAATTCCGAAAAATAATTATTTGCAAAATACTAACCTCACTTTTTATTTTCGTCTATTGAAAGCATAAAACAATTAATTTACTTGCGCTATTAATTTCACAGAACGCTGAGATTGTTGTATACTGGATTACGCACAAGACAAATAAAATTAAACGATATTTCTTAGCTAATTTCAGTAGCTAAACCCTAACACACTCTCACTCAACGACCCAACCAATTAAAAAACAAAGTTGTATGTGCAAAATTTGTGACCATAGGAATAAAATATAAAATTACAAAAGTGTATGTGACACATACCACTATGTCAATATAGATTTTAAAAATCACAAAGGTGTAAGTTATACATACAACTATAAAACTCTAAAAATCGCAATTCACGTTGATACAACAATGTATTTCTGGTTGTCAATGACATATGGTGTAACATACAACATTGCAATTCTCTGGAAGGCAAGTTTAAGGTACATACAACTCAGTAACACCGAAAAGTCAATTTTAGAAAAAATGTGACATACAACAGTGTAACTCTGGGGTAACGAATTGGCAAAATATTTTGTTGTTTTGTCAGGTGGCTTTGTTAATATCAATTTTTGTTCATTTATGTCATCAGATTTCACGACTTTTCCGTTTTTTTAAAAAATGAGCGAAGAAAATGTTAGGGATAATATTATGTGTACACCTCCAGAATTAAGGATGGAAGCAGAAAAAATGTTGATTGTATCGATATTATACAATATCAAGCATCTCTAATAATCTAATATGTATTGATAATTATCTGGTTGCCTGGTTGGTGTGAAAACCCGATTGTAAGAACTGATTTCTTTAATGTCGATTATAATTTTGTTATTAAAACCATGTAAATTGAGTTGTTGACATTTGTGCTGAGTTTATTATTTTTCTAATTAGCAACTTCTTAACGACCACGTGGTGACAGAAATTACATAATTTGTTGACGCGTTCCTGGCTTTAAATTAAAAGGTGTTTTAACCTTTAATGCTTTGAATGAATTCATAGAAAAAATATACTGGGTTGTTCAAAAGTCCTGCAATAAATTTATATTTCTTCTATAAGATATTTTTAAGAAAAACGCAGAAACTTTCTGTAATATTTTCAGCCCCCTCCCTTCCTACCCCAAGTTTTTCCTTAAATAGCAACTTATGTCACATGGAGGCTCCTTGAAAAGGTCTTCAAGAACTAAGTCCCATGCTACCAAAGAAGTAGGGGTTTGATCATTTTTCACCTGTAATTCCAACTCTATAACGAAGATATGATGGGACCGAACTTTGAACGTTGTTTATTCATTTTGGGAACCTAATATCGTCTTCCATTTTTCCATATCATCTCAATCGTCAGACGCCACAATCCATGTTATTACTCGTGCAGCTCAGCAAGAACTGCAGACATTTTTTTCTATACCAAAAATGGCGTCGTCGTGGTTATGTTAAATATATACTAATGTCGATCAAAACGTGAGTAGGTTTTGCTTAATTCATAAACACAGAACAATAGGGAATGAAACTACCCAAATACTAACATTTGGTTACAATAAAAGGTTAAGGGGTTAAAGGGACTCCTGTAAATATTACAGAAAGATGAACAACAATTAAATCGATTTTTGCGTTTCAACGTTTTTCTTAAAAATAATAGAAAAAATATTGTTTAGGCATGACTTTTAAACAATCCTGTTTATAAGGAAACCGAGGTAATGATGATAAAAAGCAGCAATTATTTTATAACCAAGTAACAATAGAATGTTTCTCGGAAATACTTTCCGGCCCAGAACTTTTTACAATTAAATTATTTAATAGAAGAAGTTTCCATAACATTATACTTCAAAAACACACATTTAATTGGCTTAAAAATACTCAGTTGCGGAGAAACCTTCTCTTTAACAAAACAAGACGTAAAAAAATATTATTCTCATAATAAAATATCTTAATAAGAAAAACGCAGGATGTTGAATTATAAAAACAGATTCCTAGAAAATTAATTTTTTATTCGGTAGCTTTTTGTCAATAATAGTTTTTATCGTAGATACTAGTATTAAAGGGGCTTACTTTTAACAGTAGTATTAAAAATAAATACAAGGGGTTTTAAACTTTTATTATTTACATTACCTAACATTTATTGTATAGTTTGAGCTACCAGAAATATCAATTCGTTCTGCAGTTCCACTGATGAGAGATTTGTTGTCATTTTGTGTGCTTAAATAAGAACAATTGTACTAGACGACGACGTCTGCGTCGTAAGAAAGCTTTTGGCAATGCTCTTCTTTTCCAGTGAGCTTTCAATATATAATTCTGCCACTGTCAAAGACTTGATAGTTCTCAGGCTTGCACAAGGGTCTGCCGGTAAAGTGGCCAAAAACCAACGGAAACACTGATCATGGATCTGGGAGCTTCAAGAATTCTGCTATAACATACTGATATTCATATATTTGATTAAAATTCGACGATGTCCGCCGACCAAAGAGCTCTGTATTTTCAGTACAAATTTAAATGAAATCAACTACAGCAAAACTTGTCGGAACCTTAGTTTTTGTATCGGGAATGTTCACCACTAATATAGTATCGAAATCCTCGATGTTGTCGATTGTCAAATGGCACAGCTCTTCTCTGCGACAAGCACCAAATATACCCAATATAGTGGCTACTTTTATCATAAGGAACTTATCTTCTAATAAGTTTTTCAGAAACTACTCAATTTAGTCTCTCGTCAAACTCATAGACTTTTTAGGTTGAGAGCCATTGTTTTTCGCTTCATTTAGATTTCGAACTGCTCATTGCACTGTGCGCTATACGGTGACTAATATCCTCAAGGGTTTTAAGGGCCGCTTTCCCATGGTAAGCAAGGCATTTAATAAGGTACAATGAACTTATACTAAAATTATTAAGCCAACTTATCTAATAAAGGTAGTAATTTCTTTCATAAATGATTATTACATATGGTACTTCACCAAGCACCAACCAACCAACACTGAGGCCATATTAGAGCCAGTAAACTAAGCTATATCTATTTATTAACGATACAACGATCACCGCCTTCTTCAGATCGCCGTGGTTAGCGATTTCTAGACTTTAAAGACATAAATCTTTTTTATATTTGGATAAATAAATTAAAGATTTGTTTAAATGATGATAAAACTCAAGCCATCTTCTTCTCGAAGTCGAGAGTAAAATGTCTGGGGTAATGATATTGAATATCTGGGGCTCTCTTTCGACTAGAAGATGACTTGGAATATTAATGTATTAAAAGGGTAAATCAACAATTAGACGCAACCCATTCCACTGTTAAACAGGCATAGTAGACTTAACATACGGACAAAGACAAACCTTTACTTATGGCATGCAGACCTGGTGTGGTGTACTGTCAACAAAACTACGATGAAAAGTCTGCAAGTTTTCGAAAATAAAGCACTAAGAATAACTGCTGGTGCACCCAGATTAATTCCGTTAAGAGGACTCCATAATGACTTACAAATTTCGACTATGACTGAACACATTGACAAACAACAGACTATTACAGAAGGACCAACGTATCACAGAACTTACTGATAACCTAATTCAACGAACTGCACATTTTATCACTCATATTCAAAATCCAATGCTATAACATTTCAGAAGTCATAAGAAAAAGTTAGAAGAAATCAAGATAATAATTTTAGAAGTAAAAATCAAAACAGGACAGCTTAAAAGCAACAAAATTATAAATAGAAGAATTATGAATAAAAGTTAATATTCTTTATAGTCCAAGCTCATTGTCATTTCAACTGGGCTACTCGTTTCACGATATTTTTGTTTGCTGTCATCCATTCATCGATTTCTTTGTTCGCCAGCATTGTCGGTTCAATTTTTCGTGATTTCTTAGGTTTCACATCCATATGTAATACTAGGTAACATGCATTTGCATTTACTCTAAAGTTTAGATTATATGGAATGTCCCCATTTTTGAGATGTTGGGAAACATTGCACAGACGCGTTGCTATTTCAATTTTTATTGTTGTTGGCCCGTTGGCCTTTAAAGACGCTCCAAATTTCTTAAACCAGTTCTAAACCTGGATAAAGTGTGAAGAAATGCAACGACGAGTTTTTAAATACGCAATAAAACATTTAAACTCAGTATAATTAATCAAGTTCTTCCTCTGGTAGTTTGGGCTTCTTCATGTCAATTCTCATCTCTTCGTAACTCTTAAAAACAACTTCAAGAGTGTGTATTACGAAAACTCTCAACTTTTGAGAGAACATAGAGGTTTAATACAGGTAGTTTTAACATTGTATGGATCGACAAATCCGTAATTATATCTCTCAAAAAAGGGTTGGAAAATTATAAGAATATAGTAAGCCGATAATTTAGGATAAATCCTACGACAGTGGTGGACATTTGGGTTTCTATTAATAGTAATTTTTATGGTGTGCAATAAAAAGCAACATATTTAACTCTATTAACTTTATTTCCTTAATATAAAAACTATACATCACATTTACAAGGATCATCTATAGTCAACTAAAGTAATAAGTGGTTCTACCGTTTCTTCCACCATGTTTATTGCTTTGTTGGCCGCTGCCTTTATTTGCCTTGGCCAAACATAAATTGTTTACTGTATTTCCATAGGTTGCGTGGTTCAAAATAATAAACTAATTTTAAAAAAAGGTTGTTTTTGGAAATGACATTTATTGCTTAAGAACCCAATTGTATGAACAAAAGAACAGATATTCAACATTTAAGTGTAATTTATTCATATCTTCTCCACTTAGATAATAATTTACTTACAATCAATTCCAACGATAACAACACTAGGAACCTCATATAATGTGATGTTTCAGGTTTGCTGCATGCTAACACTTAAATCAAAAATAACCTCAGTTTAATAATAGCTTTATTGAAAACCGCATTAAAATGTTTGACATACTAAATGATATATGACAATGACAGTATTTCCTAACCTATTCAGTCACATAAAAATTGTTGCACGCAGGTATGAAGGGCTTTAGGAAAAAGGCCGATCGCAATACATCGATTCCGGTCCCACTTTTGCATCGGTAATTCAGCTTCAAAAACTGCCGCCAGGATCGCATTGTGCCATTAACGGTGCAAATTGCATGGGCTCTTATGGGAGAATTAACTGTTTTATCGAATTTAGTTAATTTAAACAGTCTACAGACCGAGATATGTGTGAGAGGCGGGTGCGGGATACTCCCTAGATACATAATTCTAGCATGTAAAAGGGTGTATTGCATTCTAAGACACTGTATTATTATTACCAGGAAGATTAATTTTTTCAAATACTGGCGGTCTTTTTAGACACTTGAACAACTTTTTATTTGAAAAGGAAATAATTACACAATCTGCACATTTCTATATACATTTTTTATTTAAATTCAAACTAAAAATAAATTAACATATGTTCATTATAGGTAGTACGTACACCTTTTAACAGACCTGAAAAGAAGAAGATTCTTAACATATTTATTTCCCAATTAACTTTACAAAATATTATAAATGGGGATTTTAAAATTAAATTTAAAAGACTCTGAATTCTATTAATGTTATATACCATCAGGTAGTTTAGTTTCGTAAAAACGCAAAATATCCTCTTTTGGAAAGTGCAACGAACAAACAGCATCCTTTACACCGAATATTTTGTCTGCTTTAGGAATAATTATTCGCCACTTTTCAAATGTTTCAGGATCCTAATAAGAAGACATTATTAATAAACAATATTGTGAACCTTTTGTGGTTTTTGCCTACCTTAGGGGCTTGAAAGGGACTCGGATTTTTCTCACCACGATTTTTCCTGAGCTTTCTATCAGACGAATATCCAGTTTTACACCCCGGCACGAAGCAAACGCTACTTGTAAAACATTGTACGCCACTCATTGTTTATATTAATAACGCAAAAAAATGATTCCAAAGCTTATTTTTCAAGATATTTGAAAAAAATACCGCACTGGCCTATCAAAACCTGCAAAAAATAGCCGATAAGCGTGCAGTGGCGCCCTCGACGGCCAACCAGCGAAGTAACGAAAAACAGGGACGTAAATTTAAAATTCGGCCATGTTCGATCGGCCTCCTTTCTTAAAGCCCTCCCCGCGTAATATTTTCATAGCCTTTGAATTATACAACAATTTTTTCAAAATGTAATCAGTTAAATTTAATTTTTATTTTAAATTGTGTGTTTCTTCGTCCATATACAATGGTTTTAATAGTATCTCCAGACGTTGGCTTTATTTGCAATTGACTTTGATTTTCAACACGTTCTCTTCCCACATGTCTCTTATTTTATACGAGCATCTTTATGAACAATCGCAAGAAAGTTGTAAGTAAACATTATGTTATTAATCACAACAATTTTCCTAATCTTAATTTATATAAATTTGTAGTCTCGCTGAGGATGGAAATGAAATAAATGATTTTCGAAAGCTTGGAATAACTTTAAAGAGTATTCTTTCATTTGCTGCACTCCCCAATATTCGCTAGTCTATTTCTCAACTAGTCAGCAACGACTACCCTCTTGATATACACATTTATATGTCATATTATGATTACCACTTGTCAAGTAGTATTCTTTTGCTATTTATTGTATTGACCATACCTTTTTATAATAAGCTTTTTCAAACTATTTGGATATTATTGTTTCAGCAACAGAAATTTAAATTAGGGACTATGGATATTAAGCTATTTTTAATAAAATATCATATTTCCACGATACCACGATATTATTGACTATACAAAAAAAAACCATTAATTTGATGAAATACTATAATTATAATAATAAATATAAACCTCAGCTCACGTTTTATGCTATAAAACTTCTGGCTATAACTAAATGTTGATTTACCTGCTAGGATATTCGAATGTAGAAATAAATACCAATTTTGCTTTGGACAGCACCCAATAAATATTTTTTAACCTGCACCATAACTTCATTATATTGACAGTGAAACAGCGGTGATGAGGGAGTGTTCCTTGTGTTTTGTACTTTTTAAGACTGGAAAGGAATATCTGACCATGAAAATTACACAGACCGTCTGTCGAAACGTACACTGTTGATTTTTATTTCAATATAAAAACTGTCCAAGTGAAAATAAATTTTATTTAATTCATTATAATGGATTATGAATTCTGATAAAGTCCTGAGGTTGAAATTCAATATTTATTATTTAAATGAAGTAAAATAAAAGTTTGTTTGCTCTGAAATGGTCTTTGAAGACATTTAATTTTATTGGCAGCGTCTTAAGCAGGGTAAAAGCTCGATAACGATAAAATAATCCATTAATAGAAAGAAATGTTAAGAAAAAGAAAACGTTTTTGGACTCCTAATTTATGTTTGTACAAAAAAATTTTGCGTTGAAAAAATACAGTTGTTGGACACAAATGAGTTCTCTTAGGCAAGCAGCAAAAAAATTAGTCTGGGAATATGGAAAATGAATTAGGAATTCAAGAACAGCTGCCTTCGGTAACAAGGTTTCCTTGTCGAAAAGGCATTAGGCCAATCTGATATTAAAAGCACTTTGTTTACACCATTTCGACTCGATTACAATTAGGCTAAGCTCGCATTCCACAAAAGTCTAATGGATAGCACTCATTAGATTTGTGAATTTAACAGACCATTACATAATGAAAAATGCACAGTCGGTGTCTGACTGGATTAAATAAAAGCAGTATTTCTTTATTGCTGAACCATCAGCTAATAAAATATGCCTTTATATTAACTAGAAAAACAAGCAGTTCATGATTAGATTTTAGTCATAAATAAAAACAAACAAATGATTATTACATATTCAGAGTGAGGGTTTTAAAGTGGTACTTTAAATAACTATCTGATCACAATTGAAAGGGTAAGAACCAAAATTAATCTTAGTTGATTACTGCAAAATGTGTCGAAATATTTTATGTCTTATTCTTATATGAAAGATCAATTTATTATACCAACATTTTTGCTGTTGTGTGATGTGAAGCTTTATTGAAATAAATAATAAACAAATAAGGAAATATAATTTTTTAATTTTCATAGTCAGAGTAGATGATATCTTCATCATTTTCCTATGGAACATTTTCCTCCTCTTGTGTTTATTTTTATTTTTTTTTTTATTTATCTGATTGCTCTCATAATGGACCATATTTCGATAGAAGTTATGATGTATTGGTGGAATATAAGGCAACAGTTAAATAAGACGTTGCATTTTAATTTTTAGACGACTGTATAAAAGAGGTGTGGTTCATGCAAAACATTTTACAATGCACGTCATCAATCGGCTGATAATTGTAAATCCATAAGACAATATGAGGGAATTTGGCCAAAAAATATTAAAACTTTATGCGATATTGAATGTACTACAAATTTAAAGTATTCTTCTTTAATATGAATCCACTTATAGCAAATATTTTGTTTATTTAAGCTTTTAAAATTTTAATTTTATTGTCCGACAGTTGGCAACACGACTGTCAACGGTGTAGTGGCACCAGCTCGTTCGTTGACCTGTTTTGACGTTTCGTGCAAAACTAACCTTAATAGTTCTGTGGTTTCTTGTTGTCCGTCTATTTTTTAACAGAAACTCCAGATCCTTTCATAAATAGCATTAAGAAACTGTTCTTTTAAGTACAACAAAAGAGCACATACATATCTCCGTCGATTACGTTGTTTACTATTTGTGAAAAATGTCGAAGCATTTAAATAGCCGGTGCAAGGAGCTAATAGCTTCTCTAATAAGCTATTTTCGGAAAGAACTTAACAACAATGGCCCATTGTTACCCTTGACAGCGGTTAGAGAAGCAAATTTAAAGAGTACTTATGTTAAGGAAAAAAATATTTTATTTCTGCTTTACTAATTTCAGCGTGTTGCAGCTGCCCTAAACTTGAATATCTCCACTGTAAGCGCAGTTTCAACAACGGTTAAGGAAAATAAATTATTAAAGTCACCTAAAAAGAAACGTTCTCATTTAAAGAGACTTGTCAATGTGTCAAGATTGGATATAAGTTGAATCCGTGACACTATTTATGGAATGTACGAAACAAGTAAGTTGTATTATTCAAAAACCAATATTTCACATTGGTTATGCTTAAGCTGTAACTTTTTTTAGAACATTATGTAACTTTTACAACTTTAAGTAAAACAGACAACTGAGGTTATCTTAACTCTTTAAGAAGCCTCTTAAGGGAAATAGGCTTCGGATGGAAAAAAGATTAACCGAAGCGAGGCTTATGGAACTTCCCATGTAGCTATTAAACGACTGGTATTTTTGAAAGAATATATGAAAGAAAAAGAAGCATCCTTGACCAATTCGTTTTCTTGAATGAAACATGAATTTTTCAGAATGGCACCATTGGTCGATCTGGGCAAGATGAAAATAAAAGAAGTGTTAGATCTACTAAAGTTGATGGTAAAAAATGTTATGCAGTAAACAAATATTTAAACTATGGGAAATTTACCTAGATAAAACATATTTTTCTAGGTACATAATACTTCATATTGGTAGTAAAGATGGTTTTGTTGATGGTGCAGAGGCAATTTTTTCTTCTAAAACTAAGCTGAGTGGCTACCATGGAGATATGAATCAGCAAAATTTTTACAGTGGTTCGAAAACCAATTATTGAAAAATTTAGCAAAGTCATCTATGACTGTAATAGACAACGCCCTATACCATACCATACCATGCTACTTCTGATGTTTGGAAATATTCAATTCGGTACACAGGAAGCGAGATATTAAAATGGTACAAAAGAGAACATGTATTAGATAGCCTGCGCATTCAACCCATTATTACTGAATTAAATGAAACGAGTGATTCAAGTGATTTGGAGGATGATTGAAGATCCATCTTTGTATTATTATTTTTATTATTCAAATAGCCAAAGCATATACAGTGAGGACCAGAAGTCCTGCATAAATTCGATAAAAAATTAGTGATGCACTTTTCGGAAAAATGCTTGATTTTTATTTACATTTGCGCATTTTTTGACGTGAAAGTTTAGTATACAGGGTGACACATGTTTAAGATATGACGTAATCTGTTATTTTTTCTTATGAAACACCCCGTATATTTTTCGATTTTTCAATTCTAGTAAACATTCTAAACATATCTGGTATAGCATACCCTATGTCTAAAGTAAAAGATTATCGAGAAATTTTCGATTGAATTATAGTATTTTTAAAGTCACCTTGTGTTTTATTATTTAAATAGGTATAGACCAGTCCTTCAAATGTGTTGTCATTAGTTGTCAGTTTATAGCTGGCAGCTATCAAGTAACATTTAAGTAATCTTATACTTAACTAAATAAAATTGAAAATTCACAAAAGAAAATGGTTAAATTGACTGAAACTCAGAGAATAGATGTTTTAATTATGATAGAATGTGGTGATCGTATTAGGACTCAAAGGGAATTTTCTGAACTATTTAATATAAAATATCAAGACATTCAGATATCTCAGTCCAACGTTAGCAGAATCGAGAAGAGATTTAGAGAAACGGGACAGGTACGAGATCTTCCTAGGTCCGGTCGGCCTTCAATTTCAGAAGATAAACAATTAAACGTTATATTATCCATTGAAGAAAATCCACATAAACCTACTTAAGAGCTAGCATTGGATAACGAAATTGGAAAATCATCTGTAGAAAGAATTTTAAAAAAAGAGAAATATCATCCATATAAAATAAAATTAATCCACGAGCTTAACCAAGATGATCCAGATCGTCGCTTAGAGTTTTGCGAAACTCTAATGAATATTTGCAATAATGATAATTTTTTTGCACGTAGGATTATATTTTCTGACGACTCAACCTTCTGTCTGAATGGGGTGATGAACAGACAAAACTGTCGCTACTGGTCTTCTATTAATCCACACTGGGCTGTTGAAGCTCACACCCAGTATAAACAGTCTGTTAATGTTTGGGCGGGTATTGTGGGCGACAGATTCATAGGACCGTATTTCTTCGATGACACGCTAACAGGTCAACGTTACTTGGAGTTTTTAAGAAATGAATTGATCCCCGCCTTATGCCGTTTATTTCCAAATGCGAACAACCCTAATATTCCTGGAGATTTTGCACTTTAGTAGGGAAGTGCGCGAATATTTAAATTACGTTTTTCCGGGTCGTTGGATAGGGCGAAGGGGGCAAATAGAGTGGCCTGCTAGGTCGCCGGACCTAACTCCAATGGACTTTTCTATATGGGGCTATCTTAAACATAAAGTGTATATGAACAAACCCAACAATATCGAAGAATTAAAAAATAAGATCAGATATGAAATTCAATTAATAACCCGTGAAATGATTCATAACATTTTTGAAGAGTTTGAATTGCGGCTTGTTTGCTGTCAGGAAGTCAATAGAGCACAGATCGAACATTTACTAAATTAATGATTAGAGTACTTTTTAATATTTTAAGCTTTGATACCCCCAATTTAATAAATATTTTTATAACTTATTCTTTTTTATTCAATCGAAAATTTCTCGATAATCTTTCACTTTAGACATAGGGTATGCTATATCAGATATGTTTAGAATGTTTACTAGAATTAATTGTGTCACCTTGTATACTAAACTTTCACGTCAAAAAATGCGCAAATGAAAATAAAAATTTACGTATTCAAGCATTTTTCCGAAAAATGCATCGCTAATTTTTTATCGAATTTATGCAGGACTTCTGGTCCTCACTGTATAAAAATATAACAACAAAATTACATGACTATTGCAATATAATTTAGGTATTTATTATCATCCTGAAAGATTTTTCAAATAAATTTGTGTTAATTTTTGTAAATTTATCTTGCTTTTATGAAGAAGCAAAACCACTGTAATTCCCTCACTCGATCATTTTGGTTACAAGCTGGCAACACTGCCGATAACTGATATCACTCAAAGAGTATGACGTGCAAAGAGTATCTGTTTTTTAAAGATAAAGTTTGTGGCTTTAAGGGATAAACACTTTTCATAATAAGAAACAGCGAAATTTGAATTCCTCGTTACATGGAACAAGAATAATAAATTGTGCCTTAAAATTACTAAAAATTATGCATGAAAGCATGTTCTCTAAAAACCGCATACGTTTATGTTTATAATTCTTGCAAGTGTACTTTAATTAAAAATTCCGAATTTTACATTTATTATTTTCCTTTGACTGGGAAACATTTACGAATTTATATCTCATGTGCTTTTTATTTCAAATTTACGCAGCTATTCTAAAGTCTAGACTTGAATTTCTTTTTTGTTCAGTATGCTGTTCTTTTATCTTTAACTATAACGGTACATTGCTTCTGAATAAATCTTTTAATTAAACAACAATAGGATATTTGCAAATAAAAGCATTACGCCCTAATAATTTCTATGAAACATTTATAAAGTTAGCCCTAAAAATTTGAAGTCAATCCGATAAGTAGTTTACGAAATATACAAGGTCAAAATCAAATAAAACGCCCGCGAGACGGTGACGTCATTACCTCCTACAGTTTGTCTGCTCTTGAACTTGCGCAATGGCCCTTCTGGCCTTTTGTGCACATATTATAAGGGAGATGCGCTTACTGTTTCTTTGTTCAGTTAAAAAAGAAGCTTATTACATATTACTACTTTTAATAGTCTATTTTTTAACAAGTGGGAAATGCTATTCCATACGAGTTCTAGACTACACTTTCTCTAACACTATTTTAGAAAAAAAAAAGAAATAATTAAAAATTATTATTTTCCCTCCTGTCGATATCATCTCCGTTGCCCAGCAACGGAGAAAAGGCGATGTGCATGACCACCTGTATTCTTAAGTCGTAAACAACGGCAGCGAGCGCGACCTGACTTCCTATAGGAGTAAGTAACGTCACACAGCGGTGTCCACAATTCAATGCTCGTAAATTATTTTGAAGGCTTTAGAGGCGTCAGAAAATTAAAGATTTCTGCAGTTCGCACTAAAATTACAAAAACTTGCAGAAAATGCAAAAAAGATTGCTAAATGAGCTCATCACTAAAGGCTGGTTCTCAGAGGTTTGTAAAGACCACGACACTTTCCCACTCCTTATTTTATCGTTCTATCACACGTCTTGCAGTCTGTATTGTACTACACAAACAAATCGGTCCAACAGGGAACTGTCAATGTCAATATATTAATTTTATTACTTCTTGTTGTCATGATTGCTTTGATAGAGTTGGTTTACTTCAACTTCAATAGAGGCGGCCCTACGATAGTCCAGCACACTTGGGAAGGGGTTGGGGGTATCCCGTCACTCGCTTCTGATTCGTCAGAAGAGTGTCACTGACGATAGTGCGAGGCTCTGAAAGCCAAGCTTTAATCCTGGTGCTAAGAGCTTCGTACTGTTGCCACGACACTTTCCTCCTACTTTTTCTTTTATCGTTATGTCGCGAGTCTGGAACGCGATGTTGTGCAACGCGTCAATTACTGTCAATTTTATTAATTCTTGCTGTCATAATTTTTTTGGTGTATACTTCGGTACCAAAATAATTGGCAGTGACTCATTTTTACCGGGGTGTGCAAGACGTAAGGGGAATGCCAATTCCAGAGGCGTGTCATTTTAAACAATAATAATTCAAAAAATATATGAATTTTTTGTATATTATTATAATATGTTTACATTTACTATAATAAATATAATATTATAAATTGAACTGAAAAATAAATTAAGCTTTCTCATTTCATGAAGTAATTAGAGAAACTAAATTACGAAGGTATAAAATCCAAAAAGAATAATAAAGCAACGGTAGATGTTATTTTCATAATGTTTTTATTATACTGCATAATAATGCAAACAATAATGACAATGTGTTACAATTTTAAATTCATTATTACCATTGCAGCGATTATTCACTATCGGACGATGAAAACATTTCATTACTGTCGCTACTGCTGTCATCTGCAGGATTTATAATAATAGGTTCTACCATGACTTCAACGCGTATGTACAGGGTCTTCCAACGAGGACTGAACAGGGGCTCATTTTTGAGCTTCCTTGTATTTAAAGGAAAATCCAAAATAGCCAATCGATATACTTTTTCCTGCAGAATTATCCATAGCGTAACTCTTTTGTTTCTGGTTCAAATAAATTTTTGGTTTCATTTTTGAATTCTGCAGGAAAAAGTACATCGATTGGCTATTTTGGATTTTTCTTTAAATACAAGGAAGCTCAAAAATGAGCCCCTGTTCAGTCCTCGTTGGAAGACCCTGTACATCTAAATCCCACATTTTTTTTTCTACGCCCTCGACATGTAATACGCACTTATGCCAATCTGCTGCTTGTACATTCTCTATTGCCGTTTTTAACAGTTCTTTAACATCTTTTAATTTAAAAGATTTATTTTCACGCGCCACTTCGCCTTTTATCTGTGCCCATATAAGCTCGATTGGATTTATTTCACAATGGTAAGACGGTAAACGTAATGTTGTAACACCTCGTTCACGAGCCATTTCATCCACTACATATTTCGTATATTTTTTTTTGTGAAGCCTTGCAAGATTAAGCAACTGCACTTTTAGCATTTTTTCACCAAATGCATTATTTTTTTTTTCGAGCCAGTCAACAATCTTTCCTTTTCGCCACGCAGAAGTTAGCAAAGCTTCCACCCGACGCGACGGCTGTAGAATGGTGCATTACCCATCACGATTACCGACCCACGTTCAATACGCGGTAAGATGGATTTAAACCAATCTTCAAACACACTTTGACATCACATGTGGTGTTAAAACTATTAAATTAATTATTTAATTCTCTTCGCTTACCAAAAGTTTTTAAAAAAAATATCCTTCATTATCTTGTTGTGGGACTTTGTTCCCACAACTCACGAGTTTTACTCGAAAATTAGTTAATTACCAAAAAAAATCTATTTAATAATAGAAAAAAAATATAATAAATGTAATTTCGTTAATTCCCAATCTAGTTAATAATTAATGGATACCTATCATCATTTAAATGAAAAAATTTTTTCTTTTTTTTTCCTCCTAATGTGAAGTTTCAACACTATTTCCCTCCTTGATGTGAAAATTTCTTCGCTTCAAAACTTCAAGTAGTTATGCCCATTCATTTGGGATAACGAACTTCATTATATGAACTCGATATTGTATCCCCTGATGATGGATGTTTAAACATCCGAAACATGTAGGGATAAACCTTTAAAACATTAAATTTATTTTGTGGAGGAAGACTTCAAGTACTTCCACTGTAAGTATGGACTACTTTTTCAATTTCAATCTTCAAACACTCCCGAGTTCATATCCTGATGATAATCACCGGTTTCACGAGATTCAAACACGTTTAACCCACCTTCAAGAAAACCAGAATCGCTCCCGATGTGGGTTATAATTAACCGACGACCTTTTCCTGAAGGAGCTTTCAATCCAGTGGACAGTCCATTGTTAATGTTAAGATCTTGCGAAATGTAATTCACAGTATGTCCTTCATTTAACCATGTCTCGTCCGTAAAGTAAATTCTTTTCCCTGCACAGCGATATTGTTGTATTTCTTCTAGATACTTTCTACGCCACAATACGATTTCTTCCTTTTCCACCAAAATACTTTTGCGATTTCATTTTAAGAATCGAAAATTCAATTCTCGTAGTGTACGCATTAGAACTGTTCTTGAAATTTTTTGCATATTTTCATACCTTTCAATTTCGGCAGAAATTTTTTTTAAATTCGGAAGCTCATTTCGAAAAAAGAATGCATGCAATTTCCGACAAATGGCTAACTTTCTTTTTCCGTCCTCTTGTTTCCTTCTGATTGGACACTTTAGTATTCCTATTGTCCTTAATAGTTCTATAAACAGTACCGCAAGATGTCTTAGTCAATGTGGCACAAAGTTCTGCTGCATCAGTGAATGATATTCCACTGTGTGTACTTAGAATTCCCTCATACACATTTTTTACCACTGTACGCTCCCCAGGTTTTAAATGACGTCGTTTTGTAACTTGTTGGTTACTACAACTTGAAGAACTCGCCTGCATTATAATATTTGCTGTTTTTAATATTCACTAAAATAATAAAACTGAATTGCTAATACTCTCTTGATTGAAACTTGTCTACGGCACTGAACGTCGGTTAGAGGCGATAAGAAAGCGTGCGAGCGCCTTTGCCTTGAGACCGTAGTTATAGTTGGTTTACTTAAACTTCATTGTGGGCGGTCCTACGACAGTCCACTACACTTGAAAAGGGGTTAGGGATATTCCGTCAATCGCTTTTCATTCGTCAGATGAGTGTCGCTGACGACAGTACGAAGCTCTGAGAACAAGGCTTAAGAGTGCACAGTTAATTGAAATTAACGCTAATAATAATTATATAAACGTCTTATCATTAAATTTTGTTGTCTTTCAGGTTGGATGGCGTCTCACCGGCCGTTGGCTTGCAGGAAATGCAGCTTGCAAAATAATCCAATTTCTTCGAGCACTGGGTCCTTACCTCAGCAGCAACGTACTAGTGTGCGTGTCTCTGGACCGTTATTTTGCCGTTGTCTATCCGTTTCGAATTAACGCGGCCAGGCAAAGGGGAAAGATCATGCTCGCTGTGGCGTGGGGCACTTCTCTACTCTATTGTGTGCCACAGGTATTTTTTTTTAATTTATTTTAAGTTACCCAACAGACCAAAAAACTGACAAATAGCTAACTCTAGGTCTAAGATAGGTTTAAATTTAACAAGGCGGGGTACCATTCCTTGGTAGAAGACCGCCGTTTTGGTTTAACGGTGTGATTTGTTTTTTTTTTCTTTGCAATGACTCCATTATTATTAATAACTGCAAAATAAGTGTTCAAAGCATTTTTGTAGAGAATAAAATTTGTTACAAAACAGTTCCTATATATTTTTTGCGTAAATCAGTTGAAAACTTTAGACAACAATTTTTTTTTGCAATTTAAAAGTTTCTAGCTAAAGGAATTGAAAAAAAGTCTAGATGAAAGCTATAGACAGCATAACGGGCAACAATTTTTTTTCAAACAATTAATATTAAATCAGTATGGACTATTATTGTTTTAAAAGAATTAGCGAGTGTGAGAGAGGAAGGCAAATCTCTTAGACCCGACTGGCAACATTGTAAACCGGCCCTTAATTTTGATCGCCATTGGCGTAGAGTTTAAAACCTAACAATATGAAATGAAATAATAGGCAACAAAAATGTGCTGAAATAAAAAAATAAACGTTTAGAAAAAGTTTAATATCATTGGCGGGCCAGATCTCGAATGTATTTAGTAACAAATCGAGTTAATGAATCCTAACGAGGATACAGCTTACTTTTATATACTAGAATTCTGAATCTCGGATTCTGGAATCTCGAATTCGCCTTTGAGATTCCGAAATTCCTGAATCTGTGATTCAGAATTCCCATATAAAAGAAAACTAACATTAAAGAAATAGATTACTTCGAAAATTCCTGTTTTGAGTTAGTCGCAGTTACACAGAATTATCAATATAAATGTTATTTATAACAAAATAAAACACAATATGGGTACATAAATGCAAAATAAAACACTGCTAGTATCGCAAGAAAGTTGCTACTTATTAGCATAACATAACATTATATAAACCTTTGTAAAAATTGGAACTGGAGAGGGTTTATCAGCATTTCAACCAGCATCATCTAATTTAAGAAATATACCATCAAAGCATAACTTAGAATTCCTGAAAATAAATAAGAAGATTTTTAATTATTATTTAAACGATTTTGTAATGAATGAACCAAAACTTTTGTTAATTTTATTATTAAAAGATATTACTTACGCCAATATTTTTTTTGGTGCCGGTATTGTTCCAAAAACAGCTATCTTGGAACTAAAAAACAAACCAGGACATTTAATATTTGAAATAATTCTAATAGGAAAACCAAAACTTGACACTTCCCAATTTTACCTCTTAGATAGGTCGTCTAAAAAAAAATGCCTTCACAACGATGTGAGTTTGCTCCCTTTCTGGTATATTAAGCACCATACGCCTGTACTAAAATATTTTTAGGAAAAAAGTGATCCGAGCACAACTCTGGATTTTTCATAAAGGTTGATTATTCAGAATGCCTCCCAAAGAAATCCATAGTATGTTTACATGTTTATAAAAGAGATTATTCAATAGATATGTATAGGTACCTACTTAAACTTAGGAATTATTAGATTTTTATTTTACAGTATTTTACTAGTCATTTTCTCTTTACTGTTACTCATTTACTATTAAGTAGCTACCATGAGTTATTTTAATTGTTTCTAAGTATAACAAAACTTTTTCATTGTATATAAGAACTTTAATTTCAATGATGCTACCAAACGAATCCGTACGCTATACCAATGGTTCATAAGAAAACAATGCCTAACCATAATACTTACCGATGAAACAATAAATTTGGATTAAAATGATCCACTTCTTTACATAGTACATATGCATGCACCATGGTTGTTTATTTTCACACTAATGTTCATACAAATACGAAAATAAATCAAAAATAAACTACAAAAACGGCACAAAAGCACAAAATACTTGTTACTTACCTCTAACATCGCAATTGCTACCGGTAACTATCGTCATTCATTGGAATCTGTCTGGTTGTAAAATCGTATTGCAATGTTGCCATTGTGCCTGATGTTCTTATAATCCTAATAATTTTAAAAAGTTGTTAATAAAGTTTCCGCATACGAACATTAATGCGTAATATCATTCCACATACCCTTATTCCTTTATATATTATGTGCTGGACGTTACTGGAATTATCTAATTAAATCATTTTACAACTAGTTTTCTTAATATTTCCAACAGAGAGATAAAGTCGGCTCAGGTGCAATCTTGTGGGAAAGAGATGAAAAATATAGAGGAAATGATGATTTGCCGCACAAGAATGTAAACAATTTGGTCTATTAGTTGTAATGTCTTTGCTTTAAACCAAGATTTAAATTTAAACTTATCTTAGACAGGAAATAATATGTTTGAAATATATCCAACTTACTATAGAGCATTTCATTAAACACATTGATATTTTTATTAATTTGACGTAAAAACCCACTACCTTTTTATCGGCTAACTTATCCTCACCGCCATCAAAATACACCTTCCTAGCAATTTACCCAAGTTATAGTCACAAACTTTGCTAAGTTTCAGTAAACTTCGTCAATATTATCCACTTTGCTTTAAACAGCCGTAAATTTTTTTGAATTGTACTCCTTATATACTCATTTTTTTTTAGTGCTTTGTGTTTCACTTGATGGCGCACCCACACAATCCCGAATTCAAGCAGTGTGTGACATTTGGATCATTCTCATCGGACGTTGTGGAATTGGTTTACAATATCTTGTGCATTTTGTTTTTATATTTCATCCCGTTGACCATCATTATTATCGCCTACAGTTGTATAATGATAGAGATTTCGAAAACATCAAAATCAAATAACGGTAAGACTTACCCCTGTCCCGAAATTAAGGTATCAATCATACTTATAGGGCGTAAACTTTGTGTGCTTAATCTAATTCATAAGTCAAAATTGTTCAAATCTAGTCAGGGGCGTAACATTAGGGGTTATAGATGAAATAAATTGGTCATACCTTGTTTCTGTATTGGCTTTTTTTACTAAATTATAAAACCTTTATATTTTAAAATAATATAGGCTACTCCTGGTTGATGTTGCATCGCTAGGATGCACAGTTTCCGAGATAAGTTGATTTGAAATTTAGTGTAAGTAAATACAGTGATAAAAAATGAAATATTCGGTTTATATTATTGAACTCCCACCAGCAGAAATACAAAGCTAATGACCGAGCAATCGAAAAATGTCCGCGGTATCTATTTTAAAAATTCCTTTCGCGGAAGCTTTACTCATGCGCAGTGTGTCGGATATCCACGATTTTTTTATAATCCCCTAAAATGACGTAATTTTGTCCAAAGTCAGTCGTCTCTTTATTGTTTATTTACACAGTGTTTGGCGCGTGTATTGTGAGATTTACGAGCGTTATTGTCAGTTCTTTATTGTATTTTGTGAAACATTGGTCAAGAGATGGTAACTAGATTATAGTTTTATAGTTTAGGTTTATTTAGGTTATAATGCCTTTCAGTGTAAGGCTGTAATGAAAAGTAAATGCATAGTGTTGCCTTGCAACAATTGTTAGTCAACGACCAAAATTAAGTTCTTCAGGTAAGTAACTAGCTACTTAAAGTAATTCTAAAATTATATACTTCCATAGGTTCTATAGCATTTACCTTGCTGCACTAACCTAAATAGATTTACTGTTACCCCTTTCAATTAGGTTTTCAACACAATCATCTATTTAGTTAAGTAAACTAACCTACTAGTAAAAATAATAGGTTATTTGTGTCCAACTTGTTTACTGATTTGTGACAAATTAGTGATATATTTTAAAAACGCTTTTCTCTTCTTGCCACCTCAACAAAATAGTTTACAATACTATATCTGATTATTATGCACCAATCTTATGTGCGTCGTCAGTACTACTTTGTTTTTTTCAGTGTGCTTAACACATTAACAATTCTTCTGACTAGTCACACAAAAAAAGAAATACTTGTTGTAAAAATAAAATACTTAATTAGAATAAATATTAGCTTTGTGAAATTGGAAATATCTACACTCACATTAAGAAAAGTAACGAATAGGGTAAGTCTGGGATAGTTGGACCACTTTTTCAAAAACCTACTTATATCCTTCAATATTTTTAGTAAAATTCTGAATGTTTGTAGCAACATTTATTACAAACAAAAATATCATACTACATGAACAAAACTAAAAAAATCTATTTCAAAAAAAGTTAAACTAAAAAAAAACTAAAAATCAAATTCTTGGGTTAGATGGACCTTTTCAAGGTTAGATGGACCACTGGCTTGGGATAGATGGACCAGTACGAAATTGCTGAATTATGCTTGAAAAAGTTAACAAAAGCAAGCATTTACTTTTTTCTTGCGGCAAGTTTTCCACAGTCAGTGCATATGTTAGCATAACCGGTACATCCTTCATGAGTCCAACCTTTGCAAATCATGCAGCAGAGCCAATCATCTTTCTTTTTTGTAGCCAGATACTTCTCGCCACAGCCTACGCACTCTGTATTGTCGACTTCTTCGCCGTCACTACTCTCATCATCTAATACGGGGCTGTCAGAATCAGAGGAGTCCAAAGTAGATACTATTGCACTCCTTAATGGGTGCTTCGATCTTTTAGGAGCATCTTTTTGTTTTTTCAGAGGAACTGTTGCTTTGGTTACAATTCGACGCTTCCTATTCTTAACAGCCTCAATATTTTCTGGCGTATTGAGGACCTCGGCGAGCTGGCGTCCACGTCTCTTGACCTTTTCTACTCCGGTCGAAACAGGAACTGGTGATATTACGTCTAGCAGTTTCCCAGGTGTGGCAGTTTTTGTAGACGGAGGCGTACAAATCACTTTGTCAACATGATAAGAACAACTTGGCTGTGAAAAGTTGTTGGTCGGCGACATATCATTGTTGGCGGTAGTACCTTGCGGGGTAAATGGTATATTGTTTTCCTGAGAAGGACTAACGATTTTCTCTGTAGTAATGTAAGCGTATTCTGGAATGCTGTCGGGCCAAAATGGAAAAATACCTGTTGCCCTAAATCCGGACACAGCATTTTGTACAGTGGCAGCTTTGTTCCAAGAGCAACCCAATAATTCACCAAACTGGAGCCTACCAAGTTTTCTTGCAGGATTTGCCTTCATGAAGCTGTTGCAGGCTGAGTAATAATAGCTCTTCAACGATTTAAAAAATGATCGATCCAACGGTTGCAGGTAGTGAGTTGTATGCGCGGGCAGGCACAAAAGAATGATATCATTCTCTTCTGAAAATTCTAATACACTTATGGAGTTAGTGTGCGAAGCATGTCCGTCTAAGATCAGCAGGACTTTCCCACTTGGCTTGCGGGGACAAAAATGAGTTTTCAACCAATGAAGAAATATATCAGCATTTATATATGCAGACTTTTCTGACATCGTAACAACTGAACCAGGGGGCATTCCAGTTGAGAATTCTTCTTTCTTATTTTTCCCTTTAAAAATGCAATAAGGGGGCAAAAACATTCCTTCGGCATTACAGCAGGCGACTACGGATATTGTTTCTCCTCTTTCTGCTGAGGTGATGTTTGCAACACATTTTGATCCCTTCTTAGCTAGTACCTTACTCGGCTTATTGTTTAACTGTATACCAGTTTCGTCTACATTAAATATGTGACCCGGTTTATCATTTAAATCGTTATCGTCTAAGATTTGAGCTAGTAAACGAAAATAATCTCTTACGTTTTCCTTGCATAAACCTGTTGCTCGTGAATAAGAAATGCCCTCGGCTTTACGGACTGAAATGTCTGGGTGTCGATTCAAAAATAATTTGAGCCAGTCATATCCCGCCTTGCATTTATCATTATTAAAAGTGTGTTTGATTTTAAGCTTGTTTGCTAATTCGTATGCCATTTTCATAACGCTATCTCTATCTGGCGCAAACCCATAATTTTGTAGCTTAAGGATGTGAGTCGCCAATTTGTTTTCAGCTTCATCACCTAGTTTAGACTGTGGCCCAAGACGATTAGTTTTATTGTTATTGGAAGACTTTAATCTACGTTTCAATGTAGTTTTCGGAATTCCAAACTCTCTAGCTGCTTTATTAACGCCCATTGTGCCGTTTGCCACGGCTTGCATTGCGCTAAGCAGGCTTTCCGCTGTCCATTTCCCTCGTTCCGCCGTTCCCTTGCGTTTATATATACTCGGCATGGCTTTGTAAATTAAGAAAATGCACTTAATTAATATTAAAATTAATTTTTGGGCAATGTTGTATATGGTCCAACTCACCCTAAAAAATGTGGACCAACTATCCCAAAATAGCGGGGGAGATGGACCAGTGATAAATCGTTCCCAATCGACGTGATGGGAGACTCATTTTCAGGTTAAAATAATCTACATAGATCCAATAATCTATATTATGCACAACTATTTCCTTAAAACTTACCTAAAATCGATTTTGCAACACACAATAAAATACACTATTTCTTTTTTAAGTAGGGTCAAACTTGAATCGGCCACAAATAGTAAAGCGAACAGTATTCTGCGGCCAAATTTTCTCGACTGATATGGCGTGACTTGTATTTCTTCAAACTTCAACCACAAGCGACATCTGTTGGGAAACTATTACACAAAACCTCGCTGGTCCGTCTATCCCGTTGGTCCAACTATACCGGACTTACCCTAATCTCAAATACCAATTTTAAATAAACGTTGATATTCAAGAGAAATATCATTTCTCGGTTAGAGTATTTGTATCTTCAAATTAAGTTGAAAAGTTTGAGAAAATATATATACACAATTAGAGTATTCCATTTTTTGTGTCTACACCTTAACTGTAACTTTATAGTATAAATTAATATATTAATAGCATAGCAACTGTTTGTTTTACTGTTTTACAGCTTTTAAAATGGGCTGCATTGAGGCTTTCCACAATTATTGTGCTTTCTAACATACCTATTAATTTATGCACATGTTCCTCAAGTCTACTATAAATATTTAAAACCTCTGTCCGAACTTGCTTTTATTTTGTTTAAAAGAAAAACAGTAATTTTTGTGCAACTTTCGTCGTATGTTGTATAGAAAATGATAGAGCGAGACCAGGCCACCAAGGGCACCTCTTACGGTGTTAAAAACAACCATTATTACTGACGAACCTATGTCGAAAATTAAACTTTAATTAAAAATTTCAATTTCCATATCTACTCCCAAAATACGCAAATCCTGCAATTTTCACAATTTTTGCGGTGGATTTGTGCATTTGTCAATTTTATGACGACGCTATTTTTCGCAAGGGGGGCTGTGCACATAAATAGGCCAGCGCCACACAGGAACAGATGTTTCAATTTTTCTTGACAGAGTAAGATGGTTACGCTGCCAATGCATCTTATCAAGTCTTGTTTTGGTGCTTTGGGTTTTCGTTTACTTAGCGCAAATACCTGTACACCGATTTAACCGTTAGGTCGAAAGCTCCGAATCTATCTAGTAGGTATTGGGTATTTGTCGATAACGAATTAAATCCTTTGCTATGTTTGAGAACGATTATTAATTGTTTGCTGGAAATTAATGTGACAATAGCGTAATCGTACGCCTGAAAGGACCGAAGTTAACAAAAGTGATTTTCAACAATATACAGTATCTAAAAATCTAACGATTATAATTGTTACTTAGGTAAGCAACAATTCGCAATTTAGGGCAGGTATATTCGTCTTTGGGGAAATACCATAATTATTCAGCTGCTCATAAAAATGAAAACTAGATGGAAAGGCAAAGCGTTGATGAGAGAACTACGAATAAATTATCAGTTGTTAATGTTTGTGATTTGGGTAAACAGTATACAGTGTGTCCCCGGATCGACGCAACGATAGGTCAAAAAGGCTGAAATTTTTTCAGTTGAAACTTCATCTTCTGGGGTTCAGCCCTGCTTAAATAGAAACTAATTTGTGGCATAATTTTAATTTCGAAAAATCAAGTGTGCTTTGGAAATTTTCAAAAAACTTTTTTTTTCCCACCAGTAAAGTGCTTGATTTCTAGGAGATACAAAAGAATACAAAATTTTAAAATCCTATGCATACTTTGATGTTTTGCATTATTTTTATTGCACGCACCTCCCTATTGAAGATATTAAAAAATTTCGTTAAGAAAATTTGTTCAAAATAATAAATTAAACACGATCGGTTTATAAGATACATCAAAAAATTAATTTATTTTAATACTAACATCAACTGAAAAATTTATTTATTCAATAAGTTCGCCGCCTTTATTCGCACATTCCTCAATGTTTTCCCGAAATGCAGTGAAAGCTGCTCTTATCTCCTCCAGGGGAATAGAGTTTATTGCATCTGTAATGCGATTTTTCAAAACGTCTACTTCATTTGGAAGCCTATTCAAATATACAATTTGTTTTATTCGACCCCAAAAATAAAAATCCATTATTGTTAGATCCGGAGATCTGGGCGGCCACAAAATGGGACCAGCATTGGCTATCCATCTTTCTTAAAAATGCTTATTGAGCCATTCACATACCCGAAATGTCGAATGGGCAGGGCAGTCGTCGTGTTGAAAATATGAAAAATATCTTGGTTCATATGGTAGTTCGTCAAGAAACTGATTTAGGATATTTAAATAAGTATGTTGATTAAGTCTTCCCTCAAGAAAATATGGCCCAATTACACCACAATGATAGGAAATGGCACACCAAACATTAACCTTTTTAAAATACTGCCGCCTAGAATTTATTACATAATTTGGATTATCTTTAGACCAATATCGGCAATTCTGTGATGAAGGTACACCGTTAGTGGTAAAAGTCGATTCGTCTGAGAAAATAATATTTTTGTGGAAATTTCGATCTTCTAGAATCTTCTCACCTAAAGTTAGGCAAAACTCCAACCTTCGGGATTCATCCCCTTCTTTTAACGTGTGACGAAATCTAACTTTATATGGTTTTACCTTATTTGCTTCATAAATGCGTTGCAAATGTGATTTGCTAACACGAGTCTCCTCGTACCGCTTTCTTAGTGATAGCTTTGGATTTTCGCGTAATGAATCCATTGCTAACACAGTACCTACATAATCTTCATCAAAGTTCTTTTTCTTTTTTAGTATATTATGTATAGTGCCGGTAGTAACAAATTTTTTAACCAGTCTGGATACTGTAGATTTGACTAAAACTGTGTTCGGAAATTTCATATTAAGTCGCCTGATAACCTCTGGAATATATAATTCACCTATACCATAACATTGAATTGGGTAGATCCGTTCTGGTATAGTAAGCAGAATTGATATTTCACCGTAATATTTTCGAAAGTTTGGATCAGTTTTAGAGCACAGAACACTACAACAATATTAAAAATACCAAACTATTTTTGACAACAAACTGTCAAAATATTATTTTATTCTTTTTCCTTCCATGACATACTATTTTTTTCTGAATAGCATTGAAACAAATTTATTCATATTTTGAAGGAAGAGAATTGCTTGTTATTTTTATGTTCGCATTTCTTTAATTGTCTAAATGTCTATTAAAGGGAATAAAATAAACCGATCGTGTTTAATTTATTATTTTGAACAACTTTTCTTAACGAAATTTTTTAATATCCTCAATAGGGAGGTGCGTGCAATAAATATAATGCAAAACATAAAAGTAGGCATAGGATTTTAAAATTTTGTATTCTTACTCATTTATTATTTCCGAACATCTTTTCTTAATAACATTTTTTCGTATCTCCTAGAAATCAAGCACTTTACTGGTGGAAAAAAAAAGTTTTTTGAAAATTCCCAAAGCACACCTGATTTTTCGAAATTAAAATTATGCCACAAATTAGTTTCTATCCAAGCAGGGCTGAACCCCAGAAGATAAAGTTTCAACTCAAAAAATTTCAGCCTTTTTCACCTATCGTTGCGTCGATCCGGGGACACACTGTATATTATTATTAAAAATAAATTATTTTTTTTTATTTTTTTAAGTACGGTTCACCTTAGTTTAGGTCCAATTTATTATGGGAACACTTCTGTGCCGAAGCCAGATTGATGGTACATCTGTCTTTTACAGGTTTAACTCAAAGTATGGAAGATCAAAGTAAAACAATAATTTAATAGTATTATGATGTAATAAAACACTGACGATAAAGCAATTATCGTCAGTGTAATAAAACATTGCAAGACAATCTTTTTTCTGGCTTTAAATTAATCTCAATATTAAAAACATAATAAAAAACTGTTTATCCATTAATTGATTGCACGTTTAGCTTAGTTCAATTGGGAATAATACTTTTTTCAGTGTACGTTTCAAATTATTCGTATTCTTTGATATTCTATAACCTTCTTCGAATGTACCAATTAGGCGAAACGTTAATAAGTCGATAAAAACCTGACGACACGAACATCAAAGGGACCGACGGCTTGTGTCGCTTCTGTTTCGTTTAGTTTTCTGGGAAAGGGTCTCATTTATGTGATAAAAATGCCAAAGTATCAAATTTAAAAATGAAAACATTCGTGAGATGGAAACAATCAATGTATAAAAATTGTTTTTAATAATTTGAAGGCTCGCATTATTTAAGAAACGGCAACTTACTGCCTCGGTTGAACCCTGAAGTGGTTTTCTTTAACTAGGTATCTTAAAAACTGTTCGAGTCCAAAAGCTTGAAATTTGTTGATAACATACAAAAGTAATTAGTAGTTTTTGTTTTTCTATTCCTATTCAAAAACGCAGTATTTTTAAGAAAAGAAACTTGAAACTTGATGTTTTTAATAAGACAGGTACTCTTGGTTTATTTTGCTAGGTTAAATCGTATCCCAGAAAAATGGATGTTTAAATTATTCTACATAACACAGAGACGAATAGCAAAATATTTATTTTGATTAAAAATACTGTACAGCAATAGACACATTTTTAAATTTTAAATTAGGAAAATATTTGTGTCAATCTCTTGTTTTGTCTAATTTTAATAATTCTGATTTTGTCTACTGTTCTTGCTTAGATGTTGAAAGTAGATCTCACATACAGAAAGTGTAAAATTATTCGTTTTGTGTGTGATTTGAGAAAGTTTGATTATATTTCTCACTCGTACAGGACTATTGATTGGCTCAGGATTGATGAACGCAGAATTCTTCATTTTTGCACATTTGCGATATAAATTATTAATATTTCCGACTCCGCAATTTCGGTTCGAGGGCGTCTGATTTTTCGTCATGATATTCATGATAGACGGGTTAGAGACAGAAGTAAATTAACCATGCCTCGTCATCAAAGCGACATGTTTCAGAGGCGCTTTACGTATAGTGATGTAAAATGTTATATTTCGATATCTACTAATATATCGCCTTTAGCTTTAAATGTATTTAATATTAAATATTTTAAAAATATCTTTTAAATGTACAGAATACCTAACTTTTTATGATTAATTTTAATAGTGTTTTCTTTTAATGATTTGTTTTAAGTTATTTACATTTTTTATTAATTCTGATACTGGCTTATTTTATTTCTTATGTTAATTTTATTTCCTGGCTAGTTTAAAATATTAATTTAATGATGGACAATCAAATTCTATTTATTTGTGTCTTTGACTGGTTCAGTAGAGTAGCTACTATTATAAGGTGTTACAAATGTACAGGGATCTCTGAAATTATAAGAGATGTAAAGTCGGTTAAATGGGGGCAAAGTTCCGCTCAACAAAACGCCGCTGATAAAGTTTGAAATTTCCAAATACCGTCGGAGATATCCGAAAAATAACGGAAATTAGCAAATTCGTTTTCAATTTTTCCTGATTATATTTGTAAAAATAATTTCAAACAAGTCAGATTTCCATTACCACATTTTTCCTCTACAAGTTGACATAAACAATTTTCAATTCCGACGATTCGTTTTCGGTCTATCAACTTCGTTTTCTCAAATGGGGACCTGGAATAATACCCATAAAACCTAATATTTGATGTCTTCTAAATGCCGTTTGA
This sequence comes from Polydrusus tereticollis, assembly GCA_963920685.1. Classification (NCBI taxonomy): domain Eukaryota; kingdom Metazoa; phylum Arthropoda; class Insecta; order Coleoptera; family Curculionidae; genus Polydrusus; species Polydrusus tereticollis. The sequence continues at coordinate 20,286,687 of OY987332.1, read as the reverse complement.
AAATTCCGGTTCCTAAAAATACATCAGCATTATTTTTGGAATTTTAACGAACTACCCTAATGAAAATCAGAAGAAAAACAGATGCATATTAGATAAACTTCCTTAAATAACTAAATATTAAAGTAAAGTAATTTCAAAGCCTTTAAAATACATATTTCCCAAACAGTACATTCAGGAGATGCAGAGGGAAGAGCTAGTTTTTGGCAATGGATAAGAGATCAAGCCACAGTTAATCTCAATTTTTTAAATCGCATCATATGGGCTGATAATTCCAAATCAACAAACTGTGCTTTGTTTAACAGAAATATCGAACATGCTTGGGCTGTAGAGAACAAAAAAAAAATAGAGAACTTCGTCTTCACATCAGGTTTTCCATTAAAATGTTTGGGCTGGATTGTGTGGGGACAAAATTTTGGGCCCAATTTTATTTCATCTTAATTTAAATGCAGACATATAACTTAATTTCTGAAACAAGCAATTTGATGATTTCTTAATAGACATCTAGTTGTCTATGCTGCCACATCTCTGGTTTCAACATGACAGGGCACCTCCCAATAATGGTAAAGATGTGCCTACATTTTTACATCGACATATCCCAGTGAAATGGATAGTGGATAGGAAATCAAGGTGTAATGAAATGGCCAGCGAGATCACCCGATCTGTCACTCCTGAATTGGGCGTAATAAAAAATAAAATGTATAGAAATGGCATTGTTGAAAACTTTGCACAGTTAAGTGAAAAATTATAACTTTATGCCGATCTTTACGAAGAAGATAGATCTTAAGGGCAGTAAATAAAGTAAATAACAACTCAGTTAAATGTTTAAACGTAAACTGCAATTTGTTCTAACATTTCAGATACGTTTTTAGGATACTCTTACCTTTTCTTAATTTTGTTTTAATATTATCCGGTTTTAATATGACGTGAATTGTATCTAGGTAAGTTTATCTAATGTGTATCCCTTTTTGTTCTGTTTCTCTTACCCATCATTTATTATATTTATTATGATTAGTATTTGTAAAAAATCCAAAAATCTTCCTGATGTATTTTTAAGAAACGAGGAAGACAAAATATTAGGAAGGTAGGAATAAAAGTCTGTCTTAACCACAAAATTTTTAATAGAAATTAGAAAGGGGAGAGATCTTTACATATTAGAGTATGATATCTTAAACGAAGGACATGTTTCGACTTTAGTAAAGGTTATTTTCAACAATGCAAGGGACGAAACTAAAGTTCAAGGGACAATTCAAACATGGAGAACAATTACGGCGTGAACCCAGTCATTATTTGTACAAATAGGAGAGAGTTGATCATTCATATATGCAAAAGATGGAAAAGTTACATACTATATATATAATAAAATTAGAAAATAATTGTCATGGTGAGTGTTTAGATTTTGAGAAATTGAAGAGCAGTAGGATAATCGAAGGGAGTATCCAAGGGGGACTAACCAATCGAACCTGACAGTGTCAAACTATATTTCTTGATAAAAAAGAAGGGTTAACTAAAATAAGTTGAAATGTTCCATATGAAGTTAAGACAATTTCAGATAAAAATTAAAAGTTTTTTAAGCACACTGTGCGTAAAAGTAATTATTTACAATTAAAAACTAAAGACAGACTATAATTTTACCTATTTATTATAAATATTAAAAGTACAGTTACTTATATTATAAAAATTAAAGCTTGGGTAACCTAAAACAGTACGTTGAGATATTTCTCTTTGCAAAATAGATGAGGAATTTGATCTAGAAATAGAAAATGAATCTGCAACAGCAGTATCAATTAAACCCATGCCACTAATAGAGCTGGTAAAAAATTTTGATTCATTGGATTTAACACGTTTGTTGTTAGCGTTCAAAGATTTTTCCCAAGAATTTTTTCGGAAATTTTTCTTTCGTTTTCTAAAGAATCGTCTACATACCCCTTAGCCACGGCATTTGACCACCAATCTCCATGTCGCTTTAGCATCAATATATCCGCTCCAGAGTCGGCTAAAAAAGCTGAAGATCCTCGAAAGCAGTGGCCTGTATATTCATTTGCCTTTGGAAGCCCCAAGAACTTAGCAATTTTCTTTGCTGTTGCTCTAATAGTATTAATGCCCACTAGAAGTCTGGAACATTTGGAGTTTCTGTACGTGATAAAAAGTCTTTCATGGGTTATGTGTGCTGGACGTAATTGGGCGTACTTTCAGACAATATTCAAGAAGTTGATTCCGTCAATAGAGCCTTCGCTAACTAAAATGCTTCTTGCAACATTTGTTTTAGTGTTTGAAATGGTTATTTTAATTAAAAACTCTCCGAAATAAATATGTGATTTCGTCTCTGCAATATGCTCCAGAGATTTTCACAATAAAAATGACTTTGTCCAATAAATAGTTCCTATCGTCTGCTTCTTTGACAAATCTTTCTATTTGCTCCTTGGAAAAAACTTTCGACTTTTTGGGCTTATACCCCGTAGATTTTCTTTTCAAAAGTGCAGGTTTGTAAATGTCTTTATATCAACATTTTTATTTATATAAGCCATCGTTCGAAGCATTGAGTAAGTACTCCACAAAGTTAATGGCTTATAGGCATCGGATAGTCGTGAAAAATATGCCAAAACGACTTTTTTTGATAAGTTTTTTACCTTTTCTTCTTCACACCAGTTTTTGAATTTTTCGTATGTGCCCTTATACAAACTCCTTGATTTTTGTGGAACAATGTTCACCATTGCCTCATTTGCGGCATTTTCAATGTCTGGGTCTTCTAAGTCACTCATTTTTTACCTAATATTTGCCGCAGTTTTTAACATAAAAATTCTTTCAAATTTTCTTTTGGCAAGTGTCAATTTTTTTAACATGAAAGGTGTAAACGAAACACAGGTAATAAAATTGTTGGTAAAATAAATTAAGTTTTTTATTATAAAACGCCCTTAGAAAAAATATTGTATACCATTCGTTACGAAACAATGTCTAAAAGACCCTTATTTCGTAACGCTATTTAAGTTTTACTCTAATATGTAGAAACTTCTTCCTTTTCCAATTTCTATTAAAAATTTTGTGACTTTTATTATTATTTTTCTGCCTTTTTAAAAACAACTACCACTGTGAGAATGGACTACTTCTTGAACCATAAAATATCAGGTTTTACGGGTACGAGGATAAAAAATATGTAATTTAAATTCCAGGTCCATACTATTCGAAAAAATTAGGTTGATGATTGTGACCCGAAAGCGAAACGTCGGAAATAAAAATCAATCATGGCAACTTGTAGAGGAGAAAAAGTCACGATGAAAAGGTGACGTTTGTTTGACATTATTTCAACAAATATAATCAGGATAAAAAAAACGAATTTGCTAATTTTCGTTGTTTTTTCGGATATCGTCGGAGGTATTCGAAACTTCCGAGTTTGTTCAGCGGCGTTTTATTGAGCACCATATTTCGAAACTTTGCCCCCATTTAACCGACTTTGTATCTCTTATAATTTCAGAGACCCCTGTTGTACTTCTTTCTATACTAGAAAGACACGGATAAAAAAATCTTCTTGCAATGCTCAATTTAAAATGTACGTTTGTTAGTTTATTTTACAGTGATTTTCTTGTATTTAATGAAAAAACTAATGGATTTTAAGTCGGGGCGTTACCGTTCGTTAAAGATTCTGAAATAAATTTGCCTGAAGTAAAGCGGTGGGAGACAGACCTCCTCCGACATTTTTTGATTCAGGTTAGACTTTTGTAGCCGTTCCCCACAAAAATATAACAAACCTGAACTAAATCCTAAAACTCTGTAGCGAAGCTTGTGGTTGATTTATTAAATTAAAGAGATTCCCAAATACTTTGTATCCTCTTTTTAATAAATACGAATATAAAACAAATTGAACTTCAAATTGGTTCCTGAGGGAAATCCAATCTCTTACCGATTGCTTTACGTTTTTACGTTTTTTTTTTTAATGAAATTCTTCTGCCACCGACAACAAAAATACTTTCACGACGTAGTTTTCGAGAATTTAGTCAACCTAATTGAAAATAATCACTTTTTAACGTGCCGCGATTTAAGCTCAACTTGCAATTATTTGTGTTTTTATGGATAGTTGAATTATTAACATTTCCCATAACCCGTAATTGTATGATATACATATACCCATATATGTATTAGTACTATAATAATTTTCTAAGGCTCACTCTTCTGCCCTGCTCTAATGAAATAAAAAGACATTTGGCAATACCCTTACGGCGCGTGCGCACAAGTCGAAATGACCCTGGATCTTCTATCTCTGTTGTTGCTTCCAGATATTCAGGGTAATACCCATCACAGAACAATAAAGGTTAGATACCCATATAGTACTAATACATATATGCATATTCCTATATAGAAAAGGGAAAGTTATTTGTGTTAATCACACAATAATATATATTTCTGAAAAAAGTAATCCTCGAGTCGGGATCGAACCAACAACCTCTGCATATCCAGGGCAACGCGCTAACCAATTGCGTCATCAAGGATGTTGGAACTCAACAGCTTATTGGGAATCACTTTAATCAGAAATTAAATCGTACTGAGAAGGGTTACTTCAAAGAGGTATAGTTATTTAGTAATTCATTCTTGGACCAATATATTTATACCCGGCAATATAAATACCGTTATACTAAGAAATATTTCTAGCTTCCCTATAACCTATAGGAAATTTCGATAATCGCAATAAATTATTTTAGTATGCCAGAACTCCCAATCCTTATGTCAGTTCAGCGTTTTTAATATAAATTAATAAGGAACTCGAAATTTAATATGAAACCCGATAGAGCTGCTTACTTTGAAGGTCGTGGGCTTTATTAAAATTTATAATAGTCAACACAGGATTTTCTGCAGCGCATACAGCCAAAACTTTTTTTTTGGGAGCATTTGAAGTCATAAGTATGCATGAACCAAACAAAAACATAGATCATCGGAAAAATAGAATAACACACGGGATTAGACAAGTTTTCGAGGATTCTATTGACAATGTTTTAGACAACTTCAAAGGTTGCTCCACTGTCAAGAAGTGAATGTTTGTAAAGTCCGTCTATCTATCTTACAAACTCATTATAAATGCTAATCCCTTACCGTCATAATAACCTATTGTGTGAGGTGTAGAATTCAGCCACCTGATCTGGGGGCTCCAGGTACGGATCTGGTTAATAACTATTATATTATTATATTTTCTCAGTAATCCTCTTAAAATAATTAGGGTAAAATAAAATAGGTTTATTTTAGTTATTTAAATATGCTTATTTCTCGTTTTAAAATTCATTTAGATGTTTGTATTAGTTTAGACAAGAAGTTATTTGTTGCCAATTAAACGTGACATCTAAGAATGTTTCGTTCGTGGGAAGAAACCAGTACGCCAAGTGGATCTACGGGGCGTGATAAAAACCAATTAAATCGTGATATTTTATCAGTTGACACAAGAAAGGCAATCTTCGACGTTTACACCACCCTTCTTGAACGTGGTTTTTCAAAATTTAGTGCAGTGAAGGAAGCGGGAGCTTTGACATGCAGGCTAGTGAGCACAGTGTGGTTTGTTGTAAATAAACCTATAGTGGAGAGAAGAAAGAGGAAAGACTCTTTTACTTTTAAGAAACTGGACGCGACGGATGTCGATATAATTCGTAGAAAAATATATGCCATGTACAGAGAACAAATGATCCCCACTTTAAAAACCCTATTGCAAAGATTTCAATTTGTGTAGCGCATGTTCAACATGTAGAAAAATCATACGTCAATATAGATCTGTTGTCCAGAGAAAGAATTATTGTGAACTTGGACGACGACAGTGACAGTGAATTTAACTTGGGTTAAAATGTAATAATTATTTTTCTGATACGGTACTTTTTTGAAGGTATATGTATATTTTGCTTTAATTAATATCCGTCCTATATGTTATAATTTTAATTGTATTGTATCCTCGATTGTATCTTATATACTGTTATATTATTATTACTTATTATTGAATTACGTTTAAAACATGTTTCTGTGTTTTCTTTCTAACATAAAAATAAAAAATCAGTACGACACTTTTGTTGCATACAGGTAGATGAAAAAATATTTTTCTCGACGCTTTTATACAGTGTATGTATATAGTCTGGAAACGGCTTAATAACATCACAATTTATTGGCCGATTTAAACCAAATTTGGTACACTTGTGTAAGAGGATCTGATTGAATGACGATATTGGCGTTGTTGCCAGCTTTTTAGTTTGTCTGGAATTCGAGCGAATTTTATATTTTTAAATATAACACCCTGTATATTTTTTCATTTATAGTTTTTACTTTATATTTGTTACACTTTTGGTATAACATACTTTGTTCCTAATAACAGTAGTATAACGAAATAACGACGTGTCTTGAAAATATCAACAAATTGTGTTTTATTTATTAAAAAATAAATCACTAGTTCAGTTTTGATGTAAAGTCATAAAAACTGTCATTTTTACATGCAAAAATGTCTTTAACTGAAAGTGAATTATAATTCTTATGATGAGAGGATATGGCGATAGGGTCAGGTCTTACGAGGAGGTTAAAAATCTATTTAATGACGCATTTCCAAACCGAAATCCAATTTCAAAAGCAACTGTTCTAAAAACTGTCCGACGGTTCGAAGAAACTGGAAATTGTAGATATAGGCGACGATCAGGACGATCAGCAGTAGTAGATAAAGAGAAAAGTTTAGAAATTTTACAACATGTTGTTGTTTCTTCATCAAGAAAAATTTCTCAATTAAGTGACGTCTGCTTCAAATCCATCCATAGGCTTACACACACCGACGCGGCCACGGCCACGGTAGCGGTGGCGGCCGTGGTGGCGATCATATTAGCGGTCGGGCGTATTCACACCAAAGCTGTGAGTGGAGCTGTAAGGTAGTTGCCGTTTACAGATTTTATGTATACGAAAATATATTTTTAAACGTTCAGGTTTCATTTTTATTTCTATTATTTGTTATTATGATAGACGGTGTGGAAAAAGAGACTTTTTCTAATTTTTGACATATAAAGTGACACTTTTTAAAACTGATTGACATTATGAAATGTCTTACTTTTTGTAACTAGTTGCATAAAGTAAAATTTTATGCAATTGGTGACGAAAAATGTATTTCAAAATTAGTGACAAAAAGAATTATTCTATTTATTAAACTGTTATAATACAAGTTAAAAACATAAATTATAAATTAATTAATTATTATAAATATTGATAACACAATTATTGCAATTATTCAAATTAATTCCCGACGACATATTTTTTTCATTGCTCGAACTTGTCAAACTGACAACTAACATGAAGTAACAGCAACAATAGCTATTTATGCCATCAGTTATATGTCAAAATTAGAAAAACTAAATTTATGTTTTCCAAATTTTTATCAATTATATTAAATTTTATTTTTTTATTACTTTCTTTAAAATTAGAAAAAATCTTGTATGCAATACGTTACGAAATGAAATTTTGTGTAACTTGTGAGTTTTTGCGAAACTCACTTCGTTCGTTCCGCAAAAATCTCACGCGTTACACAAAATTAGGCATTTCGTAACTGATGGCATAAATAGCTATTGTTACTATTTTCTCTTTGTTCCACACTTTGTTTTTAGCCCTTATATTTTTATAATTTGGATGGCTTAAATCAAAAAGTATGGGGATATAATTTAACATATTCTATTAATAATTTTATTACATTATTTGCCATTACTACTGTCACATCTGGCAGTCAAAGTTGACACGTTGTATTTGAACGTCACCGCATATCAGAACGCTGCCTTAGGCCGCTTGATCTAGACCTGCCCGCCCTGGTCTGATTTTATTAATTTATTTCTATGTGTTTAGATTGGCCGCCACCGCTACCGTGGCCGTGGCCGCGTCGGTGTGTGGAAGCCTTTGTTTTAATAAAACATAAATAGACACAACGGTAGGTTTTGGGCAAATGAAAATCCCCACTGAATGAGAGAAGGTCATACACAACGCCCTAAAAAATTAAATGTGTGGGCTGGACTTCTGGGTAACCACAATATCGGTAGGGAAAACAGTTTGAACATTTAATATATTTTTTCTTAATTGTACTCGTTATTTCGAAAACTACTGATATTAGGAACAAAGAATGTTATACCAGAAGTGTAACAAATTTAAAGTAAAAACTATAAATGAAAAAATATACAGGGTGTTACAATTAAAAATATAAAATTTGTTGAATTCCAGCCAAACTAAAAAGCTGGCAACAACGCCAATATCGTCATTCGGTGCGTCAGATCCTCTTACACAACTGTACCAAATTTGGTTTAGATCGGCATATAAATTGTGATGTTATTAAGCTGTTTCCAGACTTTATACACACACTGTATATTATTATCTTAAAGCAGCGCAACCTTTTATTCTATCAGCAACGAGTGCGTCCCTGCTTTCATTCGATCACTCGCTGGGTCTTATCGGTTTTATGGATTAGCATTTACAATGAGTTTGTAAGATAGATAGACGGACTTTATGTTTAAACATTTTATATATTTACCTACTTAATACCTGGTGTCATTATGTTACATCTGAAAGTTTTCAATAGTTCAACCTTAAGTTGTAAATATTTACAGAATATATTACGTGTCCCTTGGGTAACTTTCTAAGGATACTCGATTTAGAAGCTAGCACTTTTAAAACATTGCGGTAAATACACTAAAGATGCCAAAAAACTTCTAACAGAGTATTTCTCATCCAACTTTCCGTCTAGTTATACAGGGTGGGCCAACAAGGGCGCGTCGGTCACTAGATGCTAAACTGTTGAACTTATCAGAAAATTTTCTTAATAAAACTTATTACGTCTCAACTCTGCTATAACCTAAAATTATTTTCAAGTATACAGGGTGTCCCAAAAAAGAGTAACACCAAAAATTATATTTTTGTTAAATGGAATTCACTACCTTTTTATGTGGCATATAAAGCCTCTATCGGTTGTGTATTCAACTTTTAATTTGTATGTAAATCGAATGCAGCGTTGCCAAGTTATGAATTAAAGAAAGAAAAATCAGTCGAAAACATACTTTTTTTAAACTGTTATATATCCGCCACTGCTTCTTAATTGCCCTGACAAAGTTACATGTAATCTAATGCTGGCCTAGGTTATCCTAGACCGTCCTCACTTTTCGATTTAATTACACAGGGTGTTCAGAATACTTGTTCAAACATCTCTATTTTCAATTCGATTTTAATTGAATTTCTTGAATACAACACTCTGTATATTATTTTGCCGTCGAAAAGCCTAAAGTGTCCCCTTTCAGAATTTAAACTGTCTGTTAAAGATCTATTTAAATTTTGTAACATTAAGGGAGTAACTGAATTAAATGCTTCTCTTATTCTTTCCTGCATGTTTGCCTCTGTAGTTGGACGTGTTCCGTAGACCAGATCTTTAACGTATCCCCATAGGAAGAAATCAAGTTTTGTCATATCTGGTGACATTGGAGGCCACAGAACAGGTCCGCGTCTTCCGATCCAACGGCCAGGAAATTTTTCATCCAGAGTATTTCGAACTCCAATATTAAAATGAGCAGGCGCCCCATCTAACTGGAACCACATTCTTCTTAATAGTCCTAGTGGTATATTTTCTAACAAATTATCAAGATCTTCATTTAAAAAATTTTGAAAAAGGTATGTCCATCAAAAAAATGAGGTTCTATTACGTGGTCTCCAATTATGCCTCCCCAGACGTTTAAGCTCCACCTATGTTGCTGGTCAATAGACCTTAGAAAATGTGGATTTTCATCGGCGTAGAAGTGCAAATTATGTCTGTTTACATGACCATTATTGTGGAATGTCGCCTCATCGGTAAACAATACAATATTAAAAAATCGTACATCCTCTCGAATTCGAGCAAGACCCCAATTACAGAAATTTATTCTATTCTCAAAATCTTGTCCATCAAGTGCTTGATGCAGTTGCACACGATATGGATCGAACTTATTCTTACGCAACATTCTCTTCACAGAAGTTTGACCTAAGACCAACAAATCACTTATGTCTACTGTACTTCTATGTGGATTTTCATAAACAGATAAACAACAGTTAAATTCATTTTCTTCGTTTACCACTAGCTTATTATATCTCATTTCATGCTTTTCGTACTTAACTGTCCCAGTTCTATCAAATCTATCCACCAGTCTTTGAAATGATCTTGCATCTGGATGCGTTCTATCAGGAAACCTCTCGCAGTACACTCGGGATGCCAGAAGACAATTCTTTAAGCATTCTCCAAGGAAATAAATCATATCAATTGATTCTTGGTTCGTATACTTCATTTTTACTACAAAATACTTCTTATTGAAGGAAGATACTATGCACAAAATGGCACCAAATGTCACAAGATTACAAAAGTAAAATTACTGACAGCGACATACCAACGAATAGCAATTGTTTCGATTTCTTGGGCCATGCCGCCTACGATTTTTAAAATTTTCTTTGTAAAGTTACGAAAAAACCTTAATATCGCAAAATGATAGCGAGATACATACGGCAAACATAATATTTTCTGAAAGGGAACACTTTAGGCTTTTCGACGGCAAAATAATATACAGGGTGTTGTATTTAAGAAATTCAATTAAAATCGAATTGAAAATAGAGATGTTTGAACAAGTATTCTGGACACCCTGTATAATTAAATCGAAAAGTGAGGACGGTCTAGGATAAACTAGGCCAGCATTAGATTACATGTAACTTTGTCAGGGAAATAAAGAAGCAGTGGCGGAGATATAACAGTTTAAAAAAAGTATGTTTTTGACAGATTTCTCTTTCTTTAATTTATAACTTGGCAACGCTGCATTCGATCTACATACAAATTAAAAGTTAAATACACAACCGATAGAGGCTTTATATGCCACATAAAAAGGTGGGGTATTCCATTCAACAAAAATATAGTTTTTGGTATTACATACTCTTTTTTGAGATACCCTGAATTCTTTAAAATAATTTTAGGTTTTAGCAGAGGCGAAACGTCATAAGTTTTATTAAGAAAATTTTCTCATAAGTTCAACGGTTTAGTAACTATTGACCGACGCGCCCTTGTTGGCCTACCCTGTATAATACCCGGTTTTAGGGAATTTATGATTTAATGATGGAGTCTAGGTACGTAAATCGCGAACAGAGATGTGAAAAAGTGTTTCCATAAATCCCCGATTTATTGAAGAGGGATTTCGTTTTATCTTTATTAAGGTGCCTTCTCGCCGCAGACCGACATAAAGAAAACCTATCTAATAAAATGGGGATGGAAATTGACACGTAGAAAATAAATTAAGTTTTTGTAGGTGGATGGATAACATATTTCAATGGCGAGAAATGCTTTTTTTTGTGACAGATAATAACTACTTGAATTTTCGATTTAGAGAACAAAAAAATGACTCATAAAACCTTTCCATTTTTACTACAGTAACACCTCTGTTTGCGACAACCTTTATAAAATGACTACCTGCGTATGGTTATGAATTCCCCATATTTAAAAATGGAAATCCAATTATTTTATACTCCTCTTCACCGACCCATCTGTTAAACGACCGCTGGCACTCATCTTCGGAATTCTTAGTAAACATTAATGCTAAAGGCACCCTCCAGGGGTAGTAAAACTCGACCTATTCAATCAATTCAATTCTTTCAATTTGCTTGAAAGGCTGATAAATCGGTTGTTAACATTACTTTTATATTGAACACTTTTTGTGTGTTGTGGGACTAACGTGAACATTTGAAGACGGCGGAAAAAAGGAAATCTCTTTCTTTAAGCGACAAAATTAAAATAAATAATCGAGGAAAGTAAAAAAACTGGTTTCAGTACCAGGAAATTGGCTAAACAATTTAAAGTGTACTGAAAAAAAAAAACAGCAATACAACGATTTACAATTCTGCTCTGTAAAAATATAGAAGCTGAGAAGGAAAAACCACTTAAAATGAGTAAAAGCAAAAGTCCTCGATGTTTTAAGGGCGCACATATATCGATAAGTTACATCTCCAATGGGTCTCGGACAAAAAAGCGTAGATGATAAGCAACATCATGACAGTTTCGCGTAGAACGATTCAGCGTACTTTAAAAACGCATAAGTTCCATCCCTATAAAATGAAACTGGTTCATGAACTTAATGAAGACGATGACGATCGCCGTTCGCAATTTTGCCACTTAATTAGTGAAATGGTCATTCGCAATCCACAATTTATTTTGAACATTTGTTTCTCAGATGAATGCACTTTTTTTCTTTACGGTACTGTCAATCGACAGAATTGCAGGTATTGGTCGGATTCCAACCCTAGAATTTTTAGAGAAGTGCATACTCAACATCCCGAAAAATTAAATGTGTGGGCTGGAATTTTTGGGGACCGTATTATTGGGCGGTATTTTATACCTGGAAATTTAACAGGTGAAATGTACCTGAACCTGTTGAAAACCTCTATTAACCCTACTTTAATGAATGCCATAGAAGAAAATGACCGTTATCAGCCAGAAAATATTTACGTTCAGCAGGACGAAGCACCCCCGCATTTATGCGTTCCCTGTTAGACAGTTTCTGGATACAAATTTTCCAGGAAAATGGATTGGAAGAAGAGGTCCTATTGAATGGCCTGCAAGATCTCCTGATTTGACGCTACTGGACTTTTTTTTGTGGGGACATTTAAAGTCTAAAATTTATGCAACCCAACGCAATTCTTTGGAAGACTTGCGACAACGAATAGTGTACGAGTGCCGACAAATAACTCCCGCAATGCTTCATAATGTTCGCGAACATTTTGAACAGTGCCTTCACAATTGTATGGAGGTTGGAGGTGGACATTTTCAACATTTAATTGATTGATACAAGCGGTAATAAATTTTATTCCTTTTAAATTTTCTTTTCTTTTTAGCCCTATTTCTCAGGAACTACTCACTCGATTTAAAAGGGCAATGTCGCGTTGGGAAGGCAATTGAATTCCCTTTAAAATAAGGTATCACTCGACCCCCCTTTCTATTTAAAATTTTAAGGGTGAAAGTTTAAGCAGGAGGGGTGAAAATAGCAAAAAAAATATGTCCCCCCTGAGAACTAAGGTTGCCGTGTTCGAGGGAATTTTGATTTATTTATTAACAAGAAAATAAACCTGTGTGGAAAGTTTTCGGTGCGCCAGCCTGTATATATTAGTATGCACGTGCAGTATATACATATTGAAAGAAAGTTGCATTTAAGAGCATTAATTTTAATTACATATTTAAAAAGGTTAAAATTATCTATAAAGTGACATAATGATATACAGAGGGGTCTATTTGAAAAAATCGAGTAATATTTTTATAAAGATTGCTACATTTGTACCGATTTAAAAAACACTTTGTATAAGATATTAATGTTGTACTTCAACAGAATATTTCCAAATAGCTATACAGTTTATGGCTACATAAAATTTAATTTTTTAGTTTATATTAGCAATATTTTTAAATTACTTTTTCAAGAAAATTTTAGGAAAAATTTAATAACCTCGTATAAATCGCAAAGAAAATAGTGTATCGTATATGTAAAGTTGTATGTCGAATTAGTTGCATAAATAACTATTTTTTACCACTGCCGAAGCACGACATCTTTTTGACACTAATTTTAATCCGTTAAGTAAGCTTTTTATAATCGCGTGTCAATGATATTATCCACAGACTGTTAAAATGCTTTCACGCCTAGAACGGCGTATGCTGGAACTCTAAGAATCTAAGTCCATTTCTTGATATTATAGGTAAGGCAAGTAAAAAGTCCAATGGACAACTGAGATTAAGGCGATCTGATACAAAGAATATTGAAAGGACCAGAAGTAGAACCTTGAGACTGACTATTATTATAATAGTGATATATATCTGTTGTTGTACGCCATATACCATCATGTCCTTGTGGTAAGTATTTAGAAATAATAGCAGTGGTATAAATAGCTATCGCTGAATTAAATGTAGCAAAAGATTCAGTTCCCCCTAGGTAGAGGCGTCCCACATCAATAACTCCTACAGTACAAGGACAAAGCACTAATATGTGACGTCATTACCCGGAGGTCGACGAATAAATTAATGAGATATATTAGTATATGCTTTTTGTTTGATTGATGGTTTTGTGTAGTTTCTAAATTTATCTATGTACCGTCCCCGCACAGAGACTGTGGATGAATGATACAATGTAAGACTAACGGTTTTGAACCACCATCATTTTCTACAGCCTTTAACACAAGAGGGACCACTTCTTTATTTTTACCACACATGTTTTTACCTTCATCAGTTGTAATAGATTTCAAGTTTATTTTTATGAATGACATTTTCAACTTTCTAAAAAATAACTTCACCAGTAGTCGTGCCGTGAATACTATCAATATCAACAAGTTCTTTATACACTTCATAGCTTTTATCTACTCGTCGAATAAAAATCAACACCTGTGGGCCGATTTGTATACATAATACAAAAATTGGCAAATATCTGTGCCTGCACTTTTAAGAAAGTTGCAAAATGGAAAAAGAAAAATATTTCATAAAAAAAAAATTTTTAAAATTTTTATTATTTGAACTGCCACAATCACCCTAAAAAATTTTTTTTTTTTTTTCAGAATTTTAAAATCTGCAAATTTTTAAACGTTACATCTCGTTAAAATAAACAAAAATTATTTAATATTTTTTCTCTATTTTTAAAATATAAACTGCCACATCTGCATTTTAAATTTTTTTTTAAATTAATTCTTAGTTTCTGCAAATAATGAAAATGGTTATCATAAAAATACAATGGTTTTATAAAGATATTCATGAATACATGTGAGAACTTTGTTCTCTAGCCACTTGCTGAGACCTTATACAATAAGGATTAACCAAATTATGCTAAAACAGCTATTCTCTGGGCTACATGCCCCAACGAGCGCTGAATTAAATAGCACAATTTGGCGTATTTTGACTAACACTGTTAGTACTAAAATACAGACTCAGATTGCAGAAACTACCGGGAAAGAAAAGTTCTAGCAAGTGGCTAGAGAACAAAGTTCTCACATGTATTCATATTATGATTACCACTTGCCAAGTAGTATTTTTTTACTATTTATTGTGAGGATATTTATTATAAATGAGTACAAAATGCATGAATAGTGAAAATATTTAAGTATCTAACATAATAATGTACCAGATACATATCGCACAATATATTATGAAAGATTCTTTGAACAAATAAAACTTATTCTAATTTATAATCTTGCTTTGATCCAAAATAAGGCATAATTTCACGTGATTCTAATTTAGTTCGTATGACACCATCTCTATTGTCACTACCACAAACTGTAGCTGAAGCTTCAGTCACAATTTTAACAGCTCGTTCAACCGCTTGGGTGTAACATGGATACGATTTTATTTCAGATAGCAGAATAATTGATGTATCCGGATTTTTCACGATATCCTTTAAAACTTCTTCGGGTAACCCCGATTCAGTGATGACAACTGTACTCCAATCAATTAAGTCCATATAGCTTAAGGCATTTATATTCAGCGAGTTTAAAACTTCAAATTGTCTTAGTGTTTGCTGTATGTTAGATTTTCGAGCTTTAAAAATTCGTCGTACAGCAAGCTCGCGAATATGCTCTCGGGCATCCCCTAGCATTTCAAGCAAAACATTTTCAGGATGTGCGAAAAAACCATTTCGCAATATAACTGGATCAATTACATCCTTCAAGTGTTTCGGCAAATACCTTGATAGGTTAATCATTTTCCAGACATTAAAGGCTCCCTGCAGACAAGATGGATTTGTTTTAATAATGAACCGCATTGGAGCATACACCTTTAAAATAAAAGTTGCCAAGATAACCAAGTTTTCTGATGGTTCCGTGGTTGAAACGTATAACCGCAGTATATTATTAGCCGTTGTCAGCCATCGAGAATGACAAATTTTACCAGGGCTTCGTTTTGATAGTTTTTCATCTACAATTCCTTTTGAAATTGCATCGCATATATCAAACAGATATTTTTGGTCTGTACTTAAATCAGTCGTCAGATAATCATTCGATACCGGAACATTTGATTCAATTATGTTAAAATTACCTATAATGCAAAAATAATAAATAAAATGGATAATAAAATAAACAAAAAATAGCTTACATATGGAAAGATTCTCACATCCCTTCAATGCTTGTCCTATAGGTCCACAAAAGCCTTTAGGACCAGTTGTATTGCCATCAATAAAGTGTATCAGGTGTCTCAATGGCAGTTCATTTGCATGGAACCGGCAAACAAACCACTGCAATGGCCTGTTTAAATGTTTCTCTAATTTTACTTACTAATTCCTGAATGTTTCCCAACATTGACGTTTGTTCCGTCGCATCCTATTACTCTCAGTCCATCTGTCGAAATATTAGATTTTAGATAAATTTTTCTGTCCTCAAGCTTCCAGTATATTTTGAGTAATTTTTAAAATGTTTCGTTTCATAATGACGTTTAATATTATATTATTTGAGAACGGCTATGGTTTCATTACAAATCAAACATAGCGCCTTCATACTGGACTCAATTACGAAATATTGAAAGTTCCACTAATCTTTGAATGTTCTGAATTCACCGTCTATTTTTCGGTTCTTTTCCATACTAGTAAATCACACACAAAAACAACAAGTCAAATCAAAATACTGTTACGAAAGTGTCTTTTAAACACGCACAAACACGTTTTAAGGAGTTACTCAGCATTTTATTTCACAATATACAGATTGGCTTCCTTCGCGCTCCCTAGGTGGACTGACTCGCGGTCGCGCCGCTAGCTTCTATACTCCAATTACTGCCATCTAGAAGTGAGTGGAATACACCAGAAGTTTCTTGAACCAACGAGGTTTGACGCGATTTGAGCGCTATCTGTTAGCGATGGATAGAGGGTACACTACCTATTTCCGCGTGTAACCACCAGATGTCGTCAAGTGTCGCGGTCGTAACAATACAGTACAACACAATAGTGATTGAACTAGCGAATTAAAACGGTGTTGGCCCTTGGAACTTACTGGAGTAATCAGTATGGCCCTAAGGCTGAAAAGTTTGGAGACTTCTGCCTTAGACCATTGTTTTACAAATTATTATTGAACATACCTCTTATTGAGAGTAGTATAAAAAGGTTTTTATAACACGGATAGGATGTGAGTACACCATATTAAGTTGCTACCGCTATATAGATAGTATAAATACTCTTGTAGCTTCGAAGCTTGTTCATTATTCACCTGGAGACGACTGGTTAGTTGATTTTTATCAATTGAAACATTGTGTGAAAAATAAATAATGATAATGAGAGTCCAAAACACGTTTTATCATTCATGATACATCATTGTCTCAAACCTTCAATCAACCCTATTTCTGTAATTTATATTCTAATTTTAGGTATATCATTGATAGGAGTTCAGCTGAAAAGAGCTTGCCAGCATTTGTACAAGACTTGTTCTTTATGATGGTAGTTTCCAATAGCTGTATGAACCCCATCGTTTACGGCAGCTTCGTGATAGATTTAAAAAAATTTTCCTGTCGCTGCACTGAATGTGGCGAAAAAACACAGACGGATTATATGGTTCCACGTAAGTATTGCATAAATCACGTGTCTAATTTATTTGTAACTGATCAATTTTCGGAGATATTTTCAAATATTGTTTTTAATATGAAACAACTTTAATTACAAAATTTTGGTAATACTTACTTATATTTACAACTTACGTAAAACTCACTAACAAATTAGGTTTCTTACAGCCCGTTCACACGTTACGGTTTTTTTTTTCGTATTGGACGAGCCATTCAACCATCTGGGCTTTGCGTCCGATTAGCACCGATTTCGCAAAAAATAATTCTACAAAAGAAACGTACCGTATGAACAGGCTGCTAATAACATCCTGAATTTTTTTCAATCGTAAAATTTTGTAAAGCAACAATGAAAGAAAGAATTTTGCAAGATAATTGCAGAATTTATCTACAATATTTTGCATGTAACAATCACAAGGTCAAAGCATCTACCTCTGCACTCATTTCTAGATCATGCTAGTTTTCACCCAATAATCTAAATATAAAGGAGTATATTTAAGTAATTCACCAATAAAATTGTATTATTTAAACACCTAATTAATATAAGCTAACCAAGAATAAAACTTTGGTATTTTTTTAAAACTTGGCAAACAAAATTAAGAAATTTTTTAAAAAGTAGATATTAAAATATCGCAATTTCTTACTATTTGTAGTATTTGTATCTATAGGAACTGTTTTTTTCTCGCCTTTCCCAAAATTACAATATACAGGGTGTCCGGAAAATACGTGTACAACGTTTGACGACAGACTCCTGACGTCAAAATAGCTCGATCTTAGCCGACTTAGTTATATCCAAAATTGTCTCGTTTAGCAGGTAAAGAGCATCAAAAATTTGTAAAAATATTGGTTTTTAATAAATTACGTGAAAACCCGTGAAGATTGTTGCCCTCGGAGGCATAAATATCTTCATAATGCCCTTAATACATAAATAAGTATTAGTGACCTTGTTGCTAGGGCATTTAATAATTTGACAATTATTGACAAATTGTCACCAGTCTATGAAATTGACTAAAGTATACGATAAACATTCTTGAATTACAACTTCATTTTAACATTAAACATGGAAAATTATACGAACTCTGAGAAGGTTGACATGCTCCTGGTATAAGGGTTTCGTCAAGGAAATGGGCGTCAGAGTGTTAGGGTTTACATGGAGAGATTTCCTAACCGTCGAATACCAAACCACCAAACATTTGCCAATATCGAGCGTCATCTTCGGGAAACGGGCAGCTTTGAGAAAAAATTTGAGGGCAGGGGTCGTATGCGAACAACTCGAACTGTGGAAACAGAAGAGAACATTCTGGAAAGAGTTGAAGAAGAACCAAGTACCAGTACCCGTCGCTTAGAACGTGAGTTACATGTTCCTAAAACGATTGTCAATGAGGTTTTAAAAGAACAGTTGTTACATCCATATCACGTGCAAAAAGTCCAGGAACTTTTACCGACTGATCCCCCCATGCGGCTTACATTTTGTCAATTTATTAGAAACAAAAGAATCCGTGATCCAAATTTTTGTAGAAAAATATTGTTTACTGACGAGGCGTGCATTACAAGATCTGGAATAACCAATCTGCACAACGAACATATTTATTCCGATGAAAATCCACATGCCATTAAAGCTGCACATCATCAGCATCAATTTAAATTAAATATTTGGGCAGGTATTATTGATCGCTACCTTATTGGTTCTATTGTTATTCCAGACAGGTTAGATGGAAATATTTATTTAAATTTCTTGCAAGACACATTAGCAATTCTTCTGGAAAATTTGCCCCTTTTACTTCAGAGGGAAATGTGGTATATGCATTATGGTGCCTCGACCCATTTTTCCGTTGCCGTTCTGCAATACTTACACCATCAATATTTCAACCGATGGATTGGAAGGAGCAATGTGCACCAGTAAAATGGCCACCATGTTCTCCAGAGTTAAATATGTGTGACTTCTTTTTGTGGGGCGCTATTAAACGGAAGTTTACAAGACTCCGGTAAACACACGCCATGATTTATTGGCGCGGATTTTAAATGCAGGCAACCATTTTAATAAACCCGAGACTTTAAATAGGGTCCAATATAATTTTTTAAGTGTATTCAGCAAGATGGCGGTCATTTTACACATTTGCTTAAGTAATGTTTTCGTTTTATTTAGTTTCTTACAATATCTTTAATACATACTTCCAACTTTGTTGTACTTTATTTTATTATTACTGTTAATAATTGATGTATGTAGATAATTGTAAATATTTCTTTTCTGGCAAAACAGCTCATCCAACGAAAAATATTAAAGAAGGAAAATAGCTTTCAAGTACATCCAGTCACTCGACAAAAATATCTTGGTTGTCATAACGCCGTTAATATAAAAAATGAGGAGAAATGTTGACGTATTATATCACTTTTATAACGCTTCCACTTATTTACAGCCGGTGACTATACTACTAGAAAACGTCATTTTATAGTATTAGTCTACATACTAAAAATGATTAAAATCGATTAGCAGGTTTTCGCGTAATTTAGGAAAAACCAATATTTTTACAAATTTTTGACGCCCTTTACCGGCTAAACGAGACAATTTTGGATATAACTAAGTCGGCTTAAATCGACTTAATTTTGACGTCAGGAGTCTGTCGTCAAACGTTGTACACGTATTTTCCGAACACCCTGTATAAGTACGACGCCATCTAATTATTCATTTTACCTATGTTTTCTCTCATTGGTTCCTACCCAAAGGATTTATACTACCAAAAGAAGTCACTCTTACCCTTAATTTTACCAGCACCATCAGAAGATTGCATGACAAAATATTACCAAAAGCTTGTACTAAAAATATGATCATTCCTGGAAATTTGAACGTTTTAGAAATTTATAAAAACTTATATTGATATTATATAACAAATATACCTAACATAACCTGAACTAACCTGAATAGTATTATTGAGTTAAGAAGCTACTGAAAATTGTTCTTTATTTATGTACAGGGTGACTGTTCATATTTTACTTAAATGGATATTTCGGTTAATATTTGTCTTACAAAAAAGTTTAAATTAACAATTTTGAAATAGATTAGTATATCGGTCTTATACAATTTGTTAAATACTTGCAAGTATTGTTTATGGCTTCTGTAATAAAAGTGGTCCAGCTGCTGTTCAAGAATATTGTCAACAGTTTCCACAACAGACACAATCTAATAGAAACGTATTTATCAGAGTCTTTAACAAATTGTGCCAGGCTGGTAAGCTTCCCAGTGCTAACATAACATCTGAACGAGCTACTCGACAAGGTTTGGAAGAAGTAGAAAATATCATGGATTTAATAGAAAAAGATGCAAGCACCAGCTCACGAAGAATTGATACTCAATAGTGCATTCCACAAAAAAGAGTAATAAACACACTCTACGAGCAAGTCTTAAATCCATACCATGTACAGTGAATACAGCACCTAAAACCCGAAGATTATGCTAAACGTATGGAATTTTGTCGTTGGATAAATAATATTCATCGTGTTGTATCGTATCACGTATACTTTTTACGAATGAAGCAACATTCACCCGTGACGGTATTAATTAATTAAACTCGTAACTCTCATGTCAGTCGAAAATTCCCACGCAATAGCCGATAGTGAATTTCAATACAAGTTTTCGGTAAACGTGTGGTATAGAATGTTTGAGAGACCACTACTTCAATGATAAACGTGTTCTGGACTTCCAATCTCATTATTTATTAATTTTTTTTTTCATACAACATACACATTACACATATTACAATATTCACCTGTTCTGTTATACAGGGTGTCCATTTAGTGTGCCTGTGGACGATATCTCGTTAACGGTCAGCTTAAGGAAAAAAACCTTTTATACAAAAGTTGTACAGGTTAACGCGCACCCTCTAAAAATAATTTTTAATATACAGGTTAGCTTAAAAGTCCAGGGTGGACCAAACATATATTTTTTTAAATGGAACACCATATATTTTTTTTATTATATTAAAGCCTTTCATAGCCCTCTATTCTACTTTAAAAATTTTGATCATCAAGTTTTCGTTTTTTTTTTAAATGAAGCACCCTGTATTTTACATTTTTTTCGAAAAGATATTTTTATTCCCTTTAATTTGATACCAATATCTGATACTGATTATTTCAAAAAGTTGTTGAAGGAAACATGATTTCAATTGTGTCTTAAAAAGCCATAATATTATAAACAAGTTTGATGTTTGCTTATTCATTTTTAAATTTACATCCAAAAAAATCGAGAACTTAATAAATTAGTGTGTAATTCATATCTAAGTAGTTATAAACAATTTTACAGAAGAAAATTAAATTATTACCTATAAAAAAGTATGTAAATCTTCAATTTTGAAAATACCTTTCACCAAGGTGACCTTGCTGGCCAACTGATCGGACCTTAAAACAATAAAAATATTAGGTAGAAAAGAAATTTCATATTATTGGGTTTTCAACAACCATTCCCTCCTATCCACCGCTCTGGAAACTGTGCATTTAAATGTTCCCAAACATATCTGCTGTAGTGGGAGGGGGGGGGGGTGCCCCAACGAGCTGAATCCACATCCTGTTCGTTATGAACACCGGGAGATTATCAGTCAGCCTAACAAAGTTATGTTGCAAAAATTCCAAAAAGAAACCACCAGTCAAGTGCTCTTTAAAGGAATAAGGTCCAATGACATAATCGTGGATAACACTACCCCAAACGTTTAAGCTCCACTGATGTTGAAAATTATTTACTAGCAGGGCCTGTGGATTTTAGCTATCATAAAAGGGAAAATTGTCTATTGATGAATCCATTTCTATGAAATGTCGATTCGTCGGTGAACATGACATATTTAAAAAAATCTTCATCTTCAGCAATGGTATTTTGGACCCAATGACAAAATAATGTTCTTCTTTTAAAATCATTGTCGCTTAACTCTTGATGTAATTGAACCTCATAGGGTAAAATTTGTTTGCCAATAAACAATTATTCACTGAAGGCTTTTTTATTTCCAAATTAGAACTAATTTTTCTGACACTTATTTCTGGATTCCCCACCACCGCCAATGCAATGCCTAGCTGGTTATCTTCATAAAGCACTGTTTTGGTCCTAGATGTTTTTTCATACTCTGCGTTCCACGTTCTCTCAAATCGATCTTTTAGTTTAATTATTGATCTTTCATCCGGACATCGAGCTTCTGGAAACTTCTGAGCATATAAACGTGATGCCATAAAACAATTTCCATCACTTTCTCTGATTGCGTAAATCATATTTACTAATTCTACTCGAGTGTAATTAAAATTTATTTTAAAAATTAACGTAGACAAGGCAACTGTAAAACGTCAAATAATTGATAATTATTATGTCTGCCATTATTTGCAGAAAAGTTGAATTTAATAGAAATGCATGGCCAACTAGTTATTAAATTTAAACCATCACGAAATTACGTTTGCTTTTAAGACACAATTTTTTGACATCATGTTTCCCTCAACAACTTTTTGAAATAAGGTATCATATATTGGTATCAAATTAAAGGGAATTTAAATATTTTTTCGAGAAAAATGTAAAATACAGGGTGTTTCATTTAAGAAAAAAACGAAAGCTTGGTTTTAAATTCATTAAGTTTGGACCAAAATGTTGAACCCTCTGTAGTACTAATACCAATTATAATAACAGTTAGGTAAATTTAGATGTTATAACTTTTCTTTCCTAAATTTTAGTACAAAAATTTGTAAAGATAGTTAAAATCCAACGATTTTTATGTAAAATCGTTTTAAGCCAAAACCCATTGAAAAATTCATATCTTGGCAACGTCGCATTTCATGATCAAAATTTTTTTAAGAAACATAGAGGACTACTAAAGGCTTCAACATAATAAAAAAAATATATGGTGTTCCATTTAAAAAAAGATATGTTTGGCCCACCCTGGATTTTTGAGCCAACCTGTATATTTAAGATTATTTTTAAAAGGTGCGCGGCGTTAACTCGTACAACTTTTGTATAAATTAAAAAAGTAGTCCATACTTACAGTGGAGTTGATACGATAGGAAATAAAATACTTGAAGTCTTCCTCCACAAAATAGATTTATTGGTTTAAAGGTTTATCCCTACATGTTTCGGATGTTTAAACATCCATCATCAGGGGATACTAGAAGAAATTAAGTAAAAGGTAAAAGAAATTCAATATTCGAGTAGACTTGACTTACCAATATCGAGTTCATATAATGAAGTTCGTTACCCCAAATGAATGGGCATAACTACTTTAGAGAAGCGAAGAAATTTAATTCCAATAAATCTATTTTGTGGAGGAAGACTTCAAGTATTTTATTTCCTTTTGTATAAATGTTTTTTTTTTTTCCTTAAGTCGACCGTTAACGAGATATCGTTCACCGGCACAGTAAATAGACACCCTGTATACAAATACAAACGAAATAAATAAATAATGCATTATAACCGCGTTTTAATAGTGTTTAAAAGTAGTACAAAAGTAGTAGAATATCCAAAATAGTAATAGCGTTGTTCCAATCGATCTGGAATAACTTATTTAAGGAATCCTTACAAATAACATACATATACCTACTGCAGAAAGTCAACAGATTACCTTTATTTTAAACTACATATACATATATTGCAACTAAGATTTAGTTATAGTGTAAAAAGCCTCCAGTGCCGAGGTATCTCAGAGTTTATAAATATTAAAAAAAAAGGAATTAATGTATTTCTCGAATAACAGATAGGTATAGGAAAATAATAAGGAACTACTATAAACGTGAGAAATCGCCATTGTTTACTCCGTTTCTCTAATTAGAAGTAAAATTTCTCTACCTAGGGATATAATGATTATAAAGAAAAATAAATAATAAAGAATATCCTGTGTAATGAGGATAAGTTACCCACTATTTTAGCATTCTTACTCGCCGTTTCTTCAACATGCTATTGGTTTTGAGCCTTGAATAACCATTTTAAATGAAGACACTCCGGAAAATACTATCATATTTTCAATAAAACACGAATTATTACTATAAACTGGACGATTTTATGATCTAGTTAATGAATGTGTAGAAAATGCGATGCAGTGCAATCCAGAGTCCTGTGATATGAACGAAAGTGATGCCGATTATCTTAGACGTGGTGTGGAAATGATACAGAACTACTATGAAACGGAAGATATGCTCAAGCTCGTTGAAGATTGTAGAACGAATGGTTTTATTGACGAGGGCTTTATTTCCTCTTACGTTCAATCAATTTTGTGGTATATTCCCACAGGCGTGTGACTCACTGGTCGTTTTTGTTGCAATTGGAAATTAAACTCGTGGTAAAGCAAAATAACTGTATTTAACATACTGGCGAATTAACACATTATAACTTTTTGCACAGAGATATGCACACTTAGTACCCGTACTTAGGGTGAAACTTCCACTTTTTACATAGAAATTAGTACACTAACATTTCTACAGATTTACCACTTGGTACAAACAGTAAAATGACCGACAACAACCAACTTTGGTTATTTCTTTTTGACGGGACGTGTTGCTAGCTTTCTTGCTCAATCAACAGTTACTCTTAATTCTTGATCAGCGCCCAATGCAGCGGCTAGAGCCGCTGCACGCATACCCTATGACACGATTCATTCATCTTTTTTGGCCGACGCCAAGCTTCCGCCAATCCAGTGGGCGCATTTTACAGCGAACAAAATTGGAGCGTGACAGTGGTCTCCAGCCGCTTCCCTGGCGCCGCTCCAAAATACATCATTTCTTATACCTACTATGTTATGGATGAAATCGTAAATTTGACATGTTACGCCTACTATGTTGCAACTAAACTAAACAGTCCATCTTTGGACAACTCATTTCAACTTTTAGGGCTGTTCCCCAACAGTTGTGGAAGAGAATCTTGTTCGCGTTATTATGCTCTAGTGGGTCATCATGATGATGATGCTGAATCACAAAATGTTCCATTGTACATAGACTATATGGAGCACGTTGCCCTGTGTAAAAGAGCTGCCAAGGCTTGCTTAAACTTTTTAAAGACAAAGAATTTAATAAAATTAGATAGAACTTTAGAAGTTAAAATTATATAAAGATATAAATGTTATAAAAACGAAATATGACGAAATAATTCATAATATGACGTGCTATATTTTACTCCTCATTCACTCCTCTTTCCCCAACTATCTTCCACTATCGCAGTTCTTTAGTTTTATTTTTTGGTGGGACAAGTGAAATCCCAGGCTACTTATATAAGAGCACTCGCATCATAATAGCTTACTTCTCAATATATGCTTCTTTTTATATGTTTTATTTTAATGCATTTTATGCATTTCTATAACGTACACATTTCCACTACAGATTTTGTTTAATATTTTAGCTACCCCCTTTCGTATGCCTTTGGCACCGTTTATCATAATACTTACGAATTCTCTAAAGGAGTTGCCGTATGACTTCTTCGAGTAGTAAAAATTCTTTGGTACCTACTAACGACAGTCAATTGCAGTATAATACAGCAGGTTTATAATAGGGCACAATCATGGGAATCAAACAAAAGGACCACACCTTTTGAAGCAGAAACTATACCAAAAGTGGTGGATAAATAACGCCATCCAATGGATAGACAACTGTTTTAGTATAAATGATTTATATTGTCTTTTGAAGAAACTCACACCGTAACCCATACATATTCTTCGTCTTTGTTAGATAAAAACAGAAATTCTTTGTTTCCTTAACTCGCAAAGTGGACATTGCAAGCATTGCTGCAACTTAATTTATTTCCTTACAAAAATGTTGCCCAAAATTTAACCAACAAAATTATTTCTACCAATTTCAGATCAAAAACTGCAGAAATCCGAACAGCATCAATTGGCGAGAAGATTTATTAAGCACTATTTTGGACGGAAAGGTAAAATATAAAAGTGCTTACAGCTTTTAGAATCTCTCTTGGCTAATGCTTTAAGTTTCTGTAACAATGCGTTATCTAAATTATCAATACTTTAAATGCTGCTAAATCCAATAGAATGCTTAAAATTAACAAAATTTTGCCTTGTAGAATATCTCACAAGTAAGAAGCTGATTGAGAGACAGGTGCAATTTACTTGTCTTGTGTAGACGCTTATTTATTTCACGAAACATAACTAAACTATTTAGATAACCTGCTAGAACTTCAGATTATTATAAACTTATAAATTGCTTATTAATTTATCTTTAAATGACGTTGATCTTAAGCCTAAAGGACCAGTTTTAATCAACCCACCTAAATGGTTTCCTATTTTTGTAACGTATGGTAATACAGCTCGATAGAGCCAACGGCCTTTATTTAACACCGGATGCCGCCCTTTAAGCCTTTAATATGGTTTACGGCCCGGTAAACAAACCGTACAAGCATGAGTGTACTGCGAAAAGCCATCAGCTTATACCAGCAATATCAAGAAACATAATAATACATATTAAGCTGCGTTGTCAAATCTTTCACAAAAAAATAAGGACCTATTTGAAATTGGGATATGCATAAAGATGTGGGTAAAGGCAAACAGAAGGTATAAAAGAAAGAAAAATATCTGAAATAACACATCGAAATTTGCTAGGGATTATAAAAATATTAAATAAATACTAACTACCTTTATTATTTTGGCAGTTGATTGTAGAATTTATAACATCGACTGTATAATCAGTAAAAATGAAAATAGAGATATTTATTTCCACAAATCGAATAAATTATTCTTGTTTTATAAAGTGACAAAATTATCCGTACTCTATTTAAGTAGATATTTTACCACTTATTATTCACCATATGAATTAAAGTCTCTAAAATAAAAACTTTTTTTATTTATATTTTAAATGTGTGAATCTCCTTTGTTTGATCCATATTATTGATGGCCCGTCATTTAAACTGTATTTGACTGCCTGCATGGAAAAAATGTTCTTTGTGCTTTCATTGTGTTTCTGTGGTTAATTAAAATGTTTATACAACTTCAATATACAGATATCCAGAAATCATCCTTATACCTAATAGAAAACTTTTATATTTTTAACTTTACGAACAGAAGTCATTTTGCCAGCATTCAGGGGAGGTCAAAATAGTGCTAATAGTTAATATAATGATCTTTCCTAATGTCCCTCCTAACAAAGATATCAGTTCCCAAAATGGACCTGAAGATTTACATTTTCGATTATTACTATTAACCCTGTACAGGGTGTCCAGTTTTCGATTACCGAGAGCCGAAATTGAAAGTGCAGTTTTGTCTACCCATGAGAGGCTTCAGCAATGCATAAAACGTGATAGTCAGCATTTCGAGCATTTGCGAGGGCATTAAAAATCGTCCTTTTATAAATCGGTCCTTTTTAGGGCCACAACTTACATAATAGAAAGAATTCCAGAAAAATATAGTTACAATAAAATGAAAATTTAAGGGATTTTCGTATAAAATTTTCTATTGCCGATATTTTGGGTTAGGAACAAGATATCGAGATGCGGTTATGGCGAGCTAGTTTAGGGATCATTTGGCTACTTTTTCATAAAAAAAAATAATACCAATGCATTTTATTTTGTTGAGAAAACTAACCATTTCTGTTGGAATGTCGAAAAAAGCCATCTAGCGGCGATATGTGAAACTTACAAAACTTCAAATTAATGATGTTTGTAGCCCAAAAATAGCTCCTTTTAACGAACCTAAGTTTGTTCAAATCGGCTTAGCCGCTTCGAAGATACAGGATGTTATTTACGGAAACGTTTGAATACCCCCCACCACTTTATTTTTAGAGATACTGCAAAAAGTGTCAAACAAAGAAGGTTCAGATTATCCTCGACTTTAAAGATCAGGATTTTCTTTATTAGGTTAATATAGCGGAATTTACAGAAACATCACTTTTTTAGATTCAAGATTGCAGTTACGCCTCTAGCGGCCATTTCAGAAACTTGAAAATATTTTCCAGGTTTTTCTCTTGACCGTTTTAGTACAATTTTTTTTGCCGCAAGCCTCTACGATGGATAGTTTCCCAGATACAGTACCTCGCATTCTTAGTTGGCCACCCTGTACTGCGCCGTATAGAGTTCTGTAATTGGTATTTATAAAATATCAACAGGGAAAGTAATTTTGAAAGAACCGTTATATGGTCCGATGAGGCTCATTTTACCAGTGCTGGTATTCTAATCGGCACAATACGAGGTTTTGGTCTCAGGAAAATCAGCGTGTAATATTTCCACTCGAACGGCAAGGCAGTTTTGGCTTTAACGTTTCATGTTTCATTCTATGAAGCAAAATAATTTATGATATATTTGAAGGCAGCCTTAATGCAAATAAATATTTGGAAAGTTTGGAAAACGTTGTGCCGGAAATAATATAAGACGTGCTCTTAGCGGGTCTCTTGTCTCTGCAACAAGATGGAGCACCCGCTCACAATGCGCTAATTATCAGGGCCTACTTAAACAATAATTTTCAAGGCTACTGGATTGGAACTAATGAACCTGTAAGATGGCCACCAAAGTCACCCGACTTGTCGGTTTTGGATTTCTTCTTGTGGGGGTACCTTAAAAATAAAATTTATTCTATTCAATACCAAACAATTACAGATTTAAGAAATGCCACTGAAAGAGCATTAAGGGAGTTACAAATGCGGCCTTTTATTATTTTAAATTCATTAAGGCGAATAAGAACTATGTGTGAAACATGTCTAAGGCGTAATGGAGAACAATTTGAGCAATATTTATGAGAAAGTTCTATAAATTTTCAGCTTATGTCTCGATGGATGCATTGTTATTATCTTTACTGAAATATAACTGTTAATTAGATTAAGGCGTCCTAAACATATTTCTTCTGCAGTAATTATCATACCAGTAATAGTTTTCTTTTTAAATACCGTCATGGCCTACTAACAAAAAATGTATATTTTTTAATAAAATGTAATATTCGTGCTTAATATTAAAAATAAAAATAAGATATTATATTTTTTATTGAAGCTTGCAATAAACTAAATTATATTATTAAAAAATATATTGTTTTTTTCTCGGAAACTATTGAACGTAGAAAAAATCTGAGTACTTCACTGGATTTTACGTAAAAAAACTACAAAAAGAACATTTGTTTTCTCTTTGATAAGCGACAGGGTAACCTAAATATGGGGGGTGTCCCAAAATGTAAAATTTTCAAAAACTTTCCGTAAATCAAAAACAAGCAGGACTAGAAAATTCTGATTGCGGCATTTTTCTATTCAGAAAAAAGTAGCACGGTGCTGCGAAAACCATATCCTTCTATCTTTACTAATAACGTAAAACCATCAAAAACTGGGCACCCTATATATGCAATTAAAATTTTTTAACTCTCTACAGCGCCCATATGAACTAAGAAACTTCAGATCAGAATCATTCTTGTACATAGCCATCGTATCAGAATCATTCTTGTACATAGAAAAGGAAGCCAGGAGCAAATATGGCACCGTACGCGTAGGGTCAAAATTTTGACAGGTGTCCTTTTTGGAAAGCCAAAAAATACTTTTTAAATACCTTGGGCATTTCTCTTTAAAAGAGATGTTTTTCATTTGATGCAAAAAGTCAACCATTTTTGAGATAATCGAATTCTTATGCATTCTAATATCTGCTGCTTTCAGAGTTTGGTTCGTTTAATAATAGAAAATCGGCTTGTTAGGATGGTTTTTGGACATGCTGTACTAGATCCACCCTACTTAATAATTATTGTATTAAACAAAATCAATTGTAATTTCTCATATAACTATATAGGGTAGCTGATTAGTGTAAGAAAGTCCAATAACTCCATTTTTGTTAGATATATTGAAAATTATTAAATATAAAGGTTCTAGAATAAATAATAGCGCACATTTAGGAAAAACAATTTTTTACTATATTCGTCAAAGGTGATGTGTATAAAGTGCCTCCAACCACAAAAGAGGACATGAAGAACCGCATCACACAAGTTTATTGGAATATCAATAACAACGTATTAGATGAAGTTAGTAGATCATCTCAAGAACGCGCAGAGTGGATGTTATTGGAGGTCATATCGAACATTTGTTATATTTTCTTTTGTTTAGACCAACTTATTTAAAATGCCGATATTTTTACATTTTTTAAATAAAACATGAATTATTAAAAGAACGTTGTTTTAAAACAAATTTATAATTGCATATTCAAAGAGGTAGAAATTATCTGTAATTAATGTGACGTAGTAATATACAGGGGGCGGGGGTTTATTTGAAAAAAATAGAGTAATATGTATTTAAAGATAATATAATAGTAATAATAATAGTAAATGATTTTTATTTTCCTATTCATAATTTTTTTTACATATTTTAACATTTAATTACACTTAAATCTAAACAAGTAAGAAAATAAAGGCCAACATTTTCAGACTTCTGCACCGAAGTGCAGATTCTGTTTATTATAATGTGGCCTTGTGTTTTGAAAAACAACGTTATTTTATCCTTAAACTACCTATACTAAAAATAATAAGTTGAAAATAAAAATGTAGATAAGAAGCACCAAATCGACAGAGAGAGAGAGGGGGAGAGAGAGAGATGGAAAGAGAAAGAGACAGATAGAGAAAGAGGGAGAAGAGATGAAAATTTGTAAGGACTGCTTACTAATAAATAAATAAATGTATAGGGCACTTTCGTTGTTACGTTAATAACTTTTTTATATATTTATTTTTAAAGGTTTGGCAAGATAGGGTAGGTTGTGCTTGATTGTTTGTGTGTTAGACTGCTACATTTGTACCGCTTTAAAAAACACCGTGTATATTGTGTTTCAACAAAATATTTCAGCTAACTATAGGGTTCTTAAATACATAAAATTTTATATTTTAGTTTACATTAGTAATATTTAAATATTATTTTTTCGAGAACAGTTTAGGATAAATTGAATATTCTGACAACGTTGCATAAATCGCCTAAAAATATTTTGACAACAATGGAGATATTGGACTTCCTCGCACTTATCAGTAGTGTGTAACTACTAAATTAATTATTGTTTATTTTAAAGTTAATGCAAATGTTACCAGGACTTCTCCAATGATTGCTCAAGTGCAAAATCTCAAGAACTCGAAATATAATGGAAAAATGAATGTCAACAACCATCTGCAAAAATCCGTCACGTATCGTTTTAGAGTAAGTAAATAATGAAAAAAATAAACCGGTTCTAAACAGCACTATTATAAATATTTCTCACTTTTAATTAAAGCACTTTTTTCTTTTTTTTTTTTTCTTTTTTTTTTATGATAAGGCACAGCACTGCAGGATAAATCCTTTATGGCGCTCTGGGAGCGGTGCGTGTGCGCAGGAAACGATTCACGTTGGTCTTGAATCTTTGAAGGTTATAGTCGTTGGGGAACACGATTTCAGGGAGGTCGTTCCAGAGTGATGACGTTCTCCAGATGAAAGAATTTTGAAACAGTGTCGTTCGAGGGACACTAAGCTGAACCACGTACTGGTGGGCTGCAGTGGCTCTTCGTGTATTTTTACCATGCACCGCTTTGGGTGGTATCAAGCGGGCAACCTCAGTTGAACACTTGCCATGAAAATATTTGTAAAACAGACTCAAGTCGCCAACCTGCCTTCGATGTTCAAGGTTTTCCAGGTTGTTTGTCAGACTATGGTCACCGATCAAGCGAATGGCTCCTCTTTGAATGGAATCTAGCAATCTCAGGGTATGTTTAGGAGCAGAGCCCCAAATATGCGAACAGTACTCCAGCGATGGTCGAATTTGGGCTTTATAGAGCATCAAAAGTTGTTGGGGTGTATAGAAGTTCTTTGTTCGGAAAAGTACTCCAAGCTTCTGCGAGGCTGCCTTAGCAATGGCCGCAACGTGGCTATGCCAAGACATATGACTATCCAAATTAACGCCCAATAAATGAATTGATGAAGCCAAGGGAATCGATTGTCCCGCCATAACTATATCCGGTTCTTCAACATTAACTTTTTTAGAAAAAACTGCCGCCTGGGTCTTTTTAGCGTTACATTCTACTTTGTTACTGTCACTCCAAGACAGAATTTCTTTCAGGTCTTTGTAGAGTTGTGAGACCTCTTGCTGCCTATAGAGATGTGCATTAGCAGCCAATGTCCGAGCATCCAAAGTAAAAGATGAAACAAGTGTGCTGTCATCAGCAAAGCTATATATAGGACTTTTAGTTTTTTCCAAAAGATCGTTAATGTAGAGTAAAAAAAGGGTGGGCGACAATATAGAATCTTGAGGGACTCCGGCGTTGATGCTAAATGTGTCTGAAAGAAATCCGTCCATCGCCACTCGCAGAGAACGGTCTTTAAGAAAGCTCGACAGCCATGAACAAAATTGAACCGGCATTCCGTATGCTTTCACTTTAGTTAGGAGCCCCTCATGCCATACTCGGTCAAAAGCCTTGGAAATATCCAGTGCTACCGCTCGGGACTCTCCATGATGTTCTATTGCGTTGTTTCAAACATGAGTAACATAAGCGAGAAGGTCTCCTGTTGATCTAGACTTACGGAATCCATACTGGCGGTCACTAATAATGTTGAAGCCTTCCAGGTATTTTAATAGTTTTTCGTTGATTGCCTTTTCCATAACTTTGGATATAACCGAAAGCAATGCGACTGGACGATAGTTGTTTGGCAAGGTCTTCTTGCCTTTTTTGGGTATGGGCTGGACTCGCGCAGTTTTCCAGCAATAAGGAAATATTCCTTTTTTGTAGGATAAGTTAAAAAGCCTACAAAATACCGGTGTCAGTTCGTCAGCGCATGTCTTAATTACAATGACTGGAATATCGTTAGGACCAGAAGCCTTTTTAGTGTCAAAACTCCTCAAGATTCGTTTAGCATGGCGGTGTCGAAAAACAATCTCAGGCATTCTCGATTCTACAGGGGGAATGTTCGGTGGAGTACTTCCCTGAAAATTTATCGTTGAATGTGAAGAGAATAGTTCCGCCAGTAGGTTTGCTTTCTCCTGTGCTTTGGTCGCAATGGTGCCATCAGAACGTGTTAGAGGTGGAATGGTTGACTTGGTAAAGTTCTGACTGACGGCCTTAGCTACTGACCAAAATGATCTTGAGCCGTTAGGACATTCATTTTCAAATAAGTCTCTCTCTAAAAGGCTTATGATGGGAACATATTATACCTCAACTGTAGAAAAAAGTATGAACCTACCCAAGTATCTTTGGTATTCGAATTCATGTCTTTTTTAAAAAGTATCAACTTTAATCACAGGATAGACAAGATATTGTTTGGCTAAAAAGCGTGGTTTTACTCCGACTGCCGCCCAACCATTGTGAATTAAATATTAAATTCAATTAAGTTAATATGGGTACAAATATAATGCTATGTAGTAAAAAATATTACTATATTTAAAATAAAAGATATACGTGAGATATTGAAATTCATTAACACTTATCACGAGAGAAAATTGACAAGAAGCTATAGAATAAAGACATGCGAGGTCCTGTAGAGTGTCCAGCTCGGTGACTAGATCTAATACCTAAGGATAATTTTTGTAGGATTATTTAAAAGTTTATGTTAATTAATACTCATAATATTGAAGATTTAAAGATTCACATAGGAAAGAAATTAGAAACATGTCCCTGTAAGATACTGTCAAGTAAAAAACGAACATTACGGCGTTACTTAAATAATTTACAAACGACATAATCTATAATAATATTTCCATTGAAAAACAAAATAAATGAATAAGGAAAATTCAAAAGGTAACATGACGTGTTCGAGCATTTTTTATTTTGGGTAGGTTCATACTTTCTTCTGCACTGCATGCATATCAATTCAAAAATGACCCTGTATTTTCGACATACTATTTTAATACACATTCAGAAATATTTATGTTTTAGCGTGATAAGTTCTACAGTGAAATATTGGAGTCTTCGACGAGTTCTCGCAGCGAAATAATTTTCCACAGTGAACCTCTTGCTCAGCGTGTATCCAATATCACTGACGATAGAAACGAAAATGTGATTTCGATCAGGAGAAGTCGCCCAGATTTCGAATTTGTTAAAATAAAATCAGACAAGTCCAGTGTTTACTTTGTGAAAAATGAGATTGCTTAAATATCTATGTAAATTGTGATTTTTTATTGATTTACAATATATCAATGAAATGTACTCCTTTTGATAAGAAATCTTATAGATTTCGAATTTGTAAATGTTATGTATGTTACAACATAATGGCTGATGCACGGCTTAGTCGATGCAAATTTTGAGGTGGCTAAATATTGGCTCCCCTGTACATTTTAGAGAAAAATTGTATTATTACTTCTTGAAGAGACCGATATAATAAACCTATGTGCTTAGTTTGAATAAATTTTAATAGGCCAATCCTAACTTGCCAACGTTTCGGCCTAAAATTAGGCCATCTTCAGGGCAATTCAAATAATCACTCCAGTGTAAATTAAAAAAAAAAATAGGATACATGCTATAATGGCCTTTTTTATTCAACATAAAAATTGGTACTGTAGAAAGACAACAAACTGCATATCGGCACACTGAATTTATGTGTGTAAGACGCAGACAACGGTCAATATTGAAATTTAAAAAACATCAAAACAGACGTTGGGATTGAAGTCCCAATTGCAAAACTGTGATATATGCAAAGTTTGTTGCCTTTCTACAGTAACAATTTTTATGTTGAATAAAAGAAGGCTATTATAGCATCTATCCTATTTTTTTTTAATTTACACTGCAGTGGTTATTTGGATTGCCCTGAGGATGGCCTAATTTTAGGCCGAAACGTTGGCAAATACAATCAATTTATTCCTACGCTTGTTTTTCATTTGACCTAAATCCAACCAAACAACAACTAAAATTACTGAGGTCACTAAACCCAGTACTAAAAAATAAATGTTTGGGCGGGAATTGTAGCACATCACATTATTGGGCCATTTTTTATGAAAGGCAACCTTACAGCAGTAACCTAATTGGACTTACTACAAAATTGAATTGAATCCGCACTGAAAGAAGTTGTACGCGAGAACCAGGAGATCTGGTATCAAATGGATGGTTTTCCTGCCCATAATTCTCTCATGGTTAGGGAATACTTACAAAATATTTTTAACGGAAATATTATTGGCCCACGGCATGTAATCCTTTGACCAGCCAGGTCTCCTGTTCTTTCGCCAAACGACTTCTTTCTGTGGGGTCACTTAAAAATTTTATTTATAAAGATGTAAAATTTTAAAATCTAGACCAGCTAAAAAACTGTATTTCATTAGAATGCGACAGAATTTCTAATATATCTAATATTTTTGTGAAAATTTGTAGTCTTAGGTATGTTATATTAAATTAAAGGCTTAGTAAGAAAAACATAATGGTGTCTTTTATTTTGGATGTGTGATTGCCGGATTGGTGAAACGAAAATGCGTTTTTAATGTGAAATAATCTTTATTTGTTATGTCCAGCTTTGCGTCAATTTTTGACAATAGCGCCATAAAAATTATTTGCTTGTGTTTGCTGTATTACCTAAACAATGAAAATTTCGTAATTTTGCCATCACATTTAATTGAATAAGTTAGGATTGGCTTATTAAAATTTATTCAAACTTGGCACATAAGTATATTTTATAGGCCTCTTCAAAAAACTACCTTACATTTTTTCTCTGAAATGTACAGGGGAGTCAGTATTTAGCCACCTTAAAATTTACATGGGATTTCCCATGTTTAACTAAGCCATGCATACCCCGCTATATATATATAATTATTTTTTATTGATGTTACATGGCAAATAAAATAAACATTGATGTATTAAGAATTTTCTTATATTGGTCTCAAATTACAAAGTAGTGCACACTAGCGTTATCATCAAGCGTTTAGCTCGCTTTGTTTAAATAAATACATAAATAAATAATGGATGTTCATGGAGGAAGCAGAACTGTTTTAGAAAAGAATCTTAGGAAACAGTTTATAACAGGCTTTGATTTAAGAAGCAGATCCTGGTTACTTTAGATCAGGGTTTGTTATAAACGGGTACATTTCCTGAATTAGTTCTGATCCCCCCCACCAGCTGACGTTGATTCACGAAAATCCAATCAATCCTCAATTTTTGGATCATATACGAAGATATTATCTACGTTTGGTTTCAGTTTCTTTACATATTCACTAAATGGCACAACGCCATGTAACGTGGCAATTTTTAGATTTGCCGCAGACACTTTTGGATTAATATGTGGATTGTGTAGCTCAGCGACTTGCGTTGAACATGCCGCCGCAGGATCACCGCTGGATGTAAGGGACCCCATCCAAAATTCGTTTCCGGGGAGCGCGTTTCCATCCCACGCATATGAAGCTACAAGGAGTTTACCTGAAATTACAAAGAAATCACATTTAAAAAAAAAAGTTAGAAATTGCAGAGCAAACCTAATTTTGATGATACAGTAGAATCTCGATTATTCAAAATAACAATGTGATTTCGGATAGTAGAAATTTCGGTTAATCCAATTTTTTTTATAAAATAAAGGTTTGGAATGCATATGACAATGCAAATTGACTTAAAAGCATTTATGCAATATGCTATTACCTATTTATTGAAAAAGAAAGATAAAACAAACACTTTAGTTCATTTTTATTTTTACTTATCATAGAGAAATTATATAGTGTTGTCTTGCTCAAACCAAGGTTAAAACGGCATTATAAAGAGATCCGTAATATAAACGAGATAAACTTACTGGTTATTTATGAATCGGAGAGAGAAGCACATCTAATTTTCGAGTAATTATCAAAATGTGTTTGAAGAACACGCCCGTATTACATAATGTCGTGAATAAGCTCCCTAGTTTTGACAAATGTCTCATTTATTAAAAATATTGTGACATAAAATGACGAATATAAATCGGTTTCCAGGTTTTTTGCACTTCCAGGCGAAAGAAATGGTTCTCAATTTAATAGATTATTTTAAAAATGAACAGGAGAAGGCTACTGAAATCGGTGAGTTATTAAATCCCAAGTCTATTAGTGAGAAAGTCTCGGAAGCACTAAAACTAAGTTTAGAAACAATACAGAGGATTGTTCATGAAAGTAGTAGAAGTATACCAATGAAGAAAACGCAGCGACGATCAAGGAAAACGAAGAGTAAGTGCTGAAATAAACTAAACTTTGTTTAATTTATCATCATTCTGTTTACTTTGATTCTTTAAATTACAAGTGATTAAAAAAACTATAATTATTAAAAAGATATATTCAAAATTCATATTACATGCAACCTTTTGCAATAATACGAATGCACCTTTGTGACATTAATTTCATCATTATCCATGATGAGTTTGAATTTTGCCATAAAACAATTGCAACTGAAAGGTTTTCGCGTGTTTTGGGACTAACGTGAATTTTTGAAATAGGCGGAAAAAGGAAAAATAAGGTGCCTCATATTATTACATCACTTTTAGCCTAAGGTTTTTTTTAAGTCTTTATTATAGTCCGCACCTAGTAAACTGAAAAGGCTAAATATATTTCAAGGACACTATTCTACGAGGTTCTTTCTAGTGTCAATCACATTAAATTTTTATTAAATTGCATGATGGAAGAGAGAATTATAGCAATTTTTTTTGTCATCCAGTGTTATTTACCAAGATATTTATTAAGATTGATTGTCAGGACAGTTTAAATTCAATCTTATCATTTTTATCACGCATAAATGGATATCCTGGTAAATAATTCGAAAGTGGTGACACGCACGAAAAAAATACAAGATATCAAAAAGTTTAACAAGAGGATTATGAACGTAATTATAAAAACGACGTAAGTCAGTGTCGTCGTAAAAAATAGTTCGGGGGTGTAAATCATGTCATAACCCTCAAAAACCCATCGCCCTGTAGATCATATTAAACAATAATAAGACTGTGTTGTAGATATTGTCACAATTGCTAAGTATATAAAATTTCGTTCGCTTTTCTTAACAAATGAGAGAGACAGATCTAAAAAATGAAAATGAAATTTTTAACACATCTTTATGTGAACTTTTACTTTATTTTAAAATGCTTTTTCTTGAAAACCACCGAACCAAATTTAAAAGACTAGGGCGTTAAAAAAAGAGTATTTATTAAATTAATATACTATCACTTCATCCCTGATCCTTTTTTAAACTTTTAAGGGTGGTGTAGCTTACCCCCGCTAGAAGATTGAAGTTACAGGTTTGTTTCCCCCTTGTCTGAGCGATTTTTTAAAAATTGGCGGCGAAAAATATAAAAGATCGGCCTCGTTTTAGTTTTATTAACCAACCCTGTACTTATTTATACCTTGATCATTTCCAGTAAGCTTAACATGAGGATTTCTCCGATTTATATGAATGTTTATTCCTCCCTTTGGATGGTCTGATATAGGCATGGTATCTCCATTTTTATACTCTCCACATGACGGAGACTCGACGTACGAAAAACAAATGTCGCTGATACTCGTTAAACTGCTGCTAAGAAACCTAAAATTTTATTTACACATAACAATCTAGCTCAAAAACAATTTCAAAATAAAGAGCACAGTTATTACTATCTCATTTAATGCACTTGCAGAAAAACTAAATTAAACAAGATATAGTCTATCTATAAATGGCGCGAAATAATAAATACTTATTAAATATGCAAAACGCATACGAGGGTATCAAGAACAATTTAGATACCATCCCTTAAAATCTATTGTGTTTACATTGTTACATAGGTCCAAATAATGAGCATTCTTTAGGTAGGTCCACCCTGAATTCATCGCAAGCTATTGTTATATTTAAGGATTTACCATTGGGAAAATCCCTTAGCCAGGAGCGTACATTGGGGAAGTTTTTAAAATAAAAATTATAAACATGACTATTCTCCTAAAATTGTATTATATTATATTCGTCGGTATTTATAAAATATAATAGATATTTACGTAATAAGTCCGGTAAATCAACTTTTGCAGTATGAGTGAAATGTTTCGAGACGAGGCGACGAAGGAGCCGAGTCTGGAATCTTGAAACAAATACTGTAAAGGATTTGCCGGACTTATAACGTAAATTACAAAAACAAGATATAATATAGAATCTTACAAACAAAGCATTTTCAAAAATCGAATAATACTTCGAAAAATGAACTTTTATTAACATCGTTTATAATAAGCCGTTCAACCATTTCTTCGATTATTATATTTACCGGCCACATTTTGGCTTCTTTTTCTATCTCATGATCGATACATTTTTTTCACTTTTCTCCGCTGAGTTTACCCATAACTTCATTAAAGAATCGCTTTAAATCCACTATTTTATAAGTCGTGTTCTTTCTGGCGACATCTGTCTTTATTTCAGCCCATATAAGTTCGATCGGGTTTAATTCGCAGTGGTAAGGAGGGAGTCTGAGCACAGATATTCCTCATAATTTTGCCATTTCATCGACTACAAATTTTTTAAATGCATTTTATGTAAATTGGCTAGCACCAATAGTTCTTTTTTAAGGAATCTAATGGAAGTTATATTTTTTAAGACCGACCAGAAAATATTCACTTTCTGGACAATTTTTCGTCCAGAAAATAACGTTTTGTCGATCAAGGCCGGAAAATGGACGTGAGGGACAGGCAAAATATTTTTCCGGTCCCTGTTTTTTCAGTTTTCCAATCGCTCTTTGATAATACAATCTACCTTGACTTCGTTACTATGATAACAACATTTCGATGTATTGTCGAGTGACAGTTCGTTGATTTTTAATTTGTTGTTTATGTCAAACTTGTTTCGCGAGTACGCAAATTTAAAAATATGAATTCAGATTTTGAATTATCCGACACGGAAAATGAGATACCAGAAGAAATTTTGGAAGCAGCAAGGAAAGCGACTTACGATATATTGCCAGTAAAATCAAAAGCCCGTTACGAGAAGTCATACGACGCATTGAAAAATTGGTGTCGAGAAGAAAAAGTGAAAAATGTAAATAAAGAAGTCCTTTTGGCATACTTTGCTAAAAAGTCCCAAAAACTGGCTTCTTCAATGTGAACATTAATAATTTTTTCAAACTAATAGCGGTCATTAAAAAGAAGTCTATTGGTCATAAACCGAAGAAATCTAAAATTCTGTCAAGAGAACAAATTCAAACGTTTCTGAACAATGCTCCCAATAGCGAATATCTTATGCTTAAGGTAAGTTAAAATAAAAGACCAATAAAAACTGGTTACAATTTACAATGAATATTAATTCTGTTTTAGGTGCTTAAATTATGGGTTCCGCAGGTACATGTCGCCGGGAGGAACTCACTTATATGACACTCGATGATATCGAAGATAAGGAAACAATGTTGATAGTTAAAATTCCCTTAACCAAGACAAATACCACCGTTCATTGTAAATTCCGAAAGAGATTTGCAACTTTATAGGAAGTATTTGCAATTGAGAGCACCGCATACTAACCATAAACGGTTTTTTATTTATTTTTTTTTAATTTGGGAAGTGCTCAACCCAAGTAGTAGGATTGCATTCTGTGGGAAAAGCCCCTATCAAAATCGCTTCTTATCTTAATTTAATAAATCCAGGCGAATTTACCGGTCACTGCTTTCGTCGAAGTTCAGCAACTCTACTAGTAGATGGAGGAGGTGACATTATAAATTTAAAACGGCACGGAGGATGGAAATCCTCCACTGTAGCGGAAGGCTGCCTAGAAGATTCAATAAAAAACAAAATTGATATAGCAAACAAAATCCATGCGAGATGTTCCAAAGACAATACACAGGAAACTAATTTTGTTACTACCACTACAAAAAAATATAACAATTCCCAGCATTTCAGACACATTTTCCCTTCAGATATTTAACGTTCACAATTGTACATTTAACATAAATATTCAAAAATAACGTATTTATTCAGTTTATGCAGTTGTATCCAGTAAGTATCTTTATTATTTTATCTTGTTTTAGTATTGTTAATCACTTTGTTATATAAAATAAAATAAAATAAAGAATTAAATGTATATCGAAGTGTCGGTCTTAAAAAAAATATTGTACGTCACGCAACCGAGAATTAGTGTTTTGCAGATCTCTCCAAGCTTTCAGGACTCGCCTACGGCTTGCCCTGGAAATGCTTGTCTCGACCTGAAAAACGCACTACTTTCCGGTCTTGTAACGTAAATTACTATTGTCTTAAGCTTAGCCATTCTGTTATTTCACTTTTACGCCACGCACTTGTCGGTAATTTTTCCGTCAGCCTAGAGTGATAACTGGCATTATCCAATACAATTATTGCATCTTTTGATATAAGATCCAACATTTGCTCGAACCTTTCTTCAAAGACATCGGCATTCATATCTTCGTGATAGCCGCCTGTATTTTTAGATTGGAACATCAGTAGACCACCTTTAACGAATCCTTCAGAACTTTCAATATGGGTTATGATAAGTCGATGCCCTTTTCCAGATGGCGGTCTTAATCCTTTGGACAATCCTTCCAAAAAGCCTGCCTTGAACTTTTAATATTTTCATCCTGCCAAAATTTTAGTCACAGCGTGGCCCCTTCATTTAGCCATGTTTCGTCTAGGTAAAATATTTTTTTGGTTTTTCGGATGCTTCTTAAGTAATTTCTTCTCCAACAGACGATATCGCTGCTGTCTATTATGTTTTTTCCAACGAACCCCCATTTTTTTTTGATAATTTCCAAAGCGTATTTCTACACATAAAATGAGGTCCAGCGTGGGAATTTCTTTTTTTAAAAAGATACTATGAACTTTTCGCCTTATTTTCTGCATTAAAACGTCATCCAGCTCAAGTTTTGGTCATCCTGGAAAAGTTTTTGGAGGTTTGACGCCAACACTTTTATCTTCTTTTAAAAGTTTATACAGGGTGTCCGGAAAATACGTGTACAACGCAGTGGCGGCTCGCGAGTATATAAGGGGGCGAGGCTACAAAATAGCGCCGCAGACGAAAATTTTTCGCGATTTTAAGGTCATTGGCTTAAAATGAATAGTTAGGAATTCTTCTTCTTCTTCAAGTGCCTTGTCCTCTTCGAACGTTGGCAATCATCAACACTATCTGCACTTTATCCACTGCTTTCCTAAAGAGACTCGCCGTGGTCTCATCATACCACTGTCTCAAATTCTTTAGCCACGATATTCTTTGGCGTCCAGGGCCTCTCTTTTCTTCGATTTTACCTTCTATGATCAGTTTGAGAAGTCCGTACTTGTCATTCCTAAGTATGCGAAGTATTCTAGCTTTCGCTTTTTAAGTGTGAAT
Organism: Polydrusus tereticollis; assembly: GCA_963920685.1. NCBI lineage: Eukaryota > Metazoa > Arthropoda > Insecta > Coleoptera > Curculionidae > Polydrusus > Polydrusus tereticollis. The sequence goes on along the minus strand of OY987332.1, from coordinate 20,244,048 downwards.
ATGACCTCTAGATCTTTTGACATTCTCCTAAGCACGTCTTCATTGCGCGCTCTGTCCATCCAGGAAATTCTTAACATCCGTCGATACGTCCACATTTCGAAAGCCTCCAGCTTTTTGCACATGGCGTCTGTCAGAGTCCACGCCTCAATTCCTAAGTAAAGAATGCTGAATACATAGTAACGTAGCACTCGAGTGCGAACGGAGAGCGAGAGATTTCGGCAACACAACACTGACTTCATTTTCACAAATGATGCTCTGGCTTGCTCAATTCGGGCACGAATCTCCTGCATATTATCCCAGCTTTCGTTGACCTGACATCCTAGATATTTGTATGATTGGACGCGTTCGATTTGTTGGTTCTGTACCTGAAGTATACCTCCATCAACTTGGTTCTTACTAATCGCCATCCATTTAGTTTTTTTGGTGTTTAAGTTTAATCCAAACTCTGCACTCCCAGCTGCCACTCTATTAAGTAAAATCAGGAGGCCCTCCAGAGCATCCGCGATTATAACATTATCGTCGGCGTAGCGAAGGTTGTTAATATTTACGCCATTAATGGAAATTCCCTCAGTGCAATCCTCTAACACTCCTTCAAATATTTCGTTTGAGTATATGTTAAAAAGAAGCGGTGAAAGAATGCATCCCTGCCGAACACCTCTCTTGATTCGTACTTCGTCTGACATTTGTTTGTCTACTTTGATGTGTGCGGTTTGGTTCCAGTATAGATTTGCGATTATCTGAAGGTCTCTATCTTCCAAGCCTATATCTTTAAGGATTTCCATAAGCTTTTCATGGTGCACCCTATCAAAAGCCTTCTCGTAATCTATGAAGCAGGCATAAACAGGGGCCGAAACATCCCTGCATCTTTGAACCAGAATCTGGATACTAAACAGGGCCTCTCTCGTGCCAAACCCCTTACGGAAACCGAACTGGGATTCGCCTATGAATGACTCGCATTTTGTATATATTCTCTTATGGATGATCTTCAGGAATATTTTTAGGAAATGACTCATCAAGCTGATGAGGCGATAGTCGCTACATTTTTTTGCAGAGCTCTTTTTTGGCAGCGTTACAAATGTTGATCTAAGCCAGTCGGAAGGAATGATGCCAGATCGGTAGACCATATTAAATAGTTTCACGATCACGTTTAGTGATTCCTCATCCTTCAAGATTTTAATTACTTCCGAATACATACCATCTGGTCCTGCCGCTTTTCTGTTTTTTAATAAAGATATTGCATGTTGAACTTCTTCCTTAGTTATATCCATTCCTTCTCGTGTGTACTGTTCCGGAGTGTTCGATCTCTCATCCTGAAAGATATTTTCGATGTAGTTACACCATTGTTTCACTTTGTCGTTGACGTCAAGAATGATCTTATCTTGGCTATCCAGCAGGATACCAGTTTGTCGAGGTTTATATACACCGGCAGCTTCCTTGATCTTCTTGTGCATGTTAAAACTGTCATATTTGGCTTCAAGATCCTCGATTTCGCTACATTGTTCATTAAGCCACTTCTCTTTAGCCATTCTGATTTCGTTCTTTATTCTGCGATTTAACTGTTGGTATCCTGGTTGATTCTTTTTCGAGCGCCTTTCTTCCATCAATTTGAGATTTTCATCGGTCATCCAAGCTTTCCTCCTTATCCTAGTATCACTTGGCAATAATTCCGAGCTTGCGCTAATGAAAGCTTCTCTAATATCGGTCCAAACAGTTCCCACCTCGGGACTACCTGTCATGTCAATTCTGTTCAGTTTATTGTCTAGTTCGTCTCTGACTTCAGCTAACATTGTTGGGCTTTTCAGCTTTGTCAGATCCGGTCTTGGGCTGTTCATTCTAACTGTACACTTTTTCAATTTTAACTGGATGTTTGCTACAAGTGGATTATGATCAGAACTTATGTCTGCGCCAGGGTAAGTTTTTACAGATTTAATGCAGTTTCTGTAGCGTTTATTTATCAGTACATAGTCTATTTGGTTTCTGACTATCCTCTCCGGTGTATGAGCGTTAGAAGTCCAGGTGTACAATCGCCTTGGTGGAAGCTGAAAGAAAGTGTTTGAGACTACAAAATCCATCTCTTGACAAAACTGGAACAGCCGGTCGCCACGTTCATTCGCAACACCCAATCCACATCCACCAACTACATCACCCCTCGCACCATTGCCAATCTTTGCATTAAAATCACCCATGACAATCGTGATTTCCGACTTTTTAGTAAGTTTTAAGGTGCTCTGCAGTTGCTCATAAAAAGTTTCAACAACTTCGTCCGAGTAGTCGCTCGTCGGTGCATATGTCTGTATAATATTTATTTATAATTAGGAATTCAACCAGCAATATAATTATTTTCAAATACTAGGTTTCACGAGAAAAATATTCAATTTGCAAGGTCAGGGTCAATTTGTCTCAGTGCATCCGCTATTGTGTCTCTATTTTGCTCTACTCTCGTAAGCGCCACAGAATTCTTAATATGTTCTTTGGAACTTTCGTGTGATTTTACCGCCTGTGAAAATTTTTTCAAATCAGAATACCCACCCCCTGAACTCCAATTGTTTTTTACGCTGCCTAATAAAATATGAGGCCAACAATATAAGCTTTCCTTATAAATACTTCCGCACAGCCACTTATAGGTTTCGTACCAAGTTACCTGAAAAGCTTTTGAATATTGCTTACTCTGTCTCTTATCGTTAAATATTGCCGAAATTTTTGGTGTCGGACGGGACGACTACATAATATCTGTCTTTTTTCCGTTTCGTTTCTCCTTAAAAATGGCATTTCAATGACTGAGATAATAATATCATAAACAGGATTCACATTTTTTTAAAACAATAAAATTTAGCGTTTAATAATTAATAACATAATAAAGAAATCTTAAAACTTACCGGATCTTGAAAATATAACCTCAATTTGCCGAACACGAAATTATAAATTGCCCAAACAAACACTGCCAATACTTCTACATTACCTGCATCGCACCTGTATCCTGACTACCCTGCACAGTCACAACTCACAACAATATTAACATAAAATAAACCAATAAAATATGACAATTTGTAATTTTCCTAAATTAAACCGGTAAAGGGCGTCAAAAATTTGTAAAAATATTGGTTTTTCCTAAATTACGTGAAAACCTGCTAATCGATTTTAATGATTTTTAGTATGTAGACTAATACTATAAAATGACGTTTTCTAGTAGTATAGTCACCGGCTGTAAATAAGTGTAAGTGTTATAAAAGTGATATAATACGTCAACATTTCTCCTGATTTTTTATATCAACGGCGTTATGACAACCCAGATATTTTTGTCGAGTGACTAGATGTATTTGGAAGCTATTTTACCTCTTCAATATTTTTGGTTGGATGAGCTGTTTTGCCAGAAAAAAAAATATTTGCAATTACCTGCGTTAGTTAACAAAAATTTCCTCCTATGGTATTTCGCGTATGAGCCGGAGAAGTTTCCTTTATAGACTCAGTGATCTGTTGACGTCGATTTTACAAAATCTATATCTTAGTTTAATTATGTACAAATGTTGACTTGTTCCCTTTATACAATCACTGGTTCAATTAGTTTTGATGAAACTGATTTCTTAAATTCCAGGTAAATGGTACGGCTGTACAGGGTCTTCCAACGAGGACTGAACAGGGGCTCATTTTTGAGCTTCCTTGTATTTAAAGTAAAATCCAAAATAGCCAATCGATGTACTTTTTCCTGCAGAACTCAAAAATGAAACCAAAAATTTATTTCAACCAGAAACAAAAGAGTTACGCTATGGATAAAGTGTTTTTAAATGGAACATAGCTTTTTTTATACGATTTTTGGAACGAGTGATTTTTTTTTGTCCGTTCTGATTAAAATATTTAATATTGTGACAGCTATTTTTATTAAATTTTAATGTTTTATCCAGTATAATTTAACTTTAACCTGTTTGAAACATACACTAGGTAATAAAGGTATAATCAACTTTGAATCCTTCAAAGTCAAAAAATTTGACAAATTTACAATAATATTGCCGAAATGAAATATTCATTAGATGAGAGATTGCATTTGTAGAACAAGATAACAATCTGCAATCTCTCATCTAATGAATATTTCATTTCGGCAATATTATAGTAAATTTGTCAAATTTTTTGACTTTGAAGGATTCAAAGGTGATTATACCTTTATTACCTAGTGTATGTTTCAAACAGGTTAAAGTTAAATTATACTGGATAAAACATTAAAATTTAATAAAAATAGCTGTCACAATATTAAATATTTTAATCAGAACGGACAAAAAAAATCACTCGTTCCAAAAATCGTATAAAAAAAGCTATGTTCCATTTAAAAAACACCTTATCCATAGCGTAACTCTTTTGTTTCTGGTTCAAATAAATTTTTGGTTTCATTTTTGAATTCTGCAGGAAAAAGTACATCGATTGGCTATTTTGGATTTTTCCTTAAATACAAGGAAGCTCAAAAATGAGCCCCTGTTCAGTCCTCGTTGGAAGACCCTGTACATAATTTTAAGCTTAAAAAATTTAATACTAAAATATATATTTGTAGACAAAACTTCAATTTAATGTCGATACTTCAACTAACTCTGCACAAATTTAAAAATTCAGGTCTATTTAAATCTATACTTGCCGAAAAATTTTGCACGCCCATGAAGAAGACGGTTTTGATTGATTTATTACTTCGCATCATTTAAAGATAGACTATAATTAATTGAAAAACATTTTAAAAATTTACTTGAATGTACAATAACCCACAGGTCGCTCAGGCATAACGTTGCGATTTTCTGTACTTACTTTATTCTTTTGCAAAATGTATCCATGAATAATCCGTTTTGATGACGAGATATTCTCCATACACCTAAACCGATACCAACTACATAAACATACGCCATTTTTTTAGACTCTCTTGCCCGTTCGTTTGCCTCCATCAGTAACGTGTCGATTGAAAGAGCCAATCTTTTTGCATATATGTCATTATTAAAATATTTGTCGCTCGTAATATCATCCAGTTTATGATACTTTTTCTCGTTTTGGAACTGGTCTTTTAGTTCCTCGTAAGTCAGGCTTGGTTCACCATAAAAGTTAATAAAAACCCCTAAAATTTAAATAAATATAGGCCCTTAATAATATGAGCATTACATAAATGAATATAACAAAGATAAGCTAGAACGAGGTTAAGTACCTTGCAAAGTGGGAACGAATAATCTTCCATATCCCTTGCCTTGTACATTTTGTTCTTTACTTAAAATAATATCCTGGTATTCCATCACTTCCGGTTTTCTAAATCGTGCACCTGTAAATCCATTAAAAAAATTAAATACCTGCACCCTAAAACCCTTCTCTCATAGTTGATCGTTGAAATTTTTGAGGAAAAAATATTAATAGAATACGAAACAACAGTAACAAAACAAAATCAGTATCAAAGCTACAAAACATTAATTCAAAATATTAAAAAAAAATAAAGAAATAAAATAGCAATTGTTTTGAAACAAATAATACATGATCATGATACGTGATGGAGAGGTCTTAGAAAAATTGGACTTTCCCAGCTTTACCTTTTGCAAATTCATTAGCAAGATTTGCCATTTCAAGTTGCTTTAAAAAGCCAGACTCTATAGAAATGATAGCAAGATTTTCTAACCGCTCTTGGCCCATTCTAGATCGTATATAATTTTTAATCAACAATTTAGAGACTGACCTCTCGGTTGTAGCTACAGAAACTGGAATGGTTAATAATATGCGCAATGCAATCGTAAAGTTTGGAAATGAGTGGGTTAGGTTATTTATTGCAATGTAATTAAATGTTGCTACTACAGACGTCACGTTCTTGTCGCCATTTTGCAGAAATTGTAATTCGTGTAAAAGTTCTATTCCGTCTATATCTTTCTCGTTTCGATCTTTGTCAGTTAAGGTTTCTTCTAGTTTTTTACAAAAATTAAATTGATCGTGGTCAGAATATTTGCCCAAATCCTCAACATTCCACAAAAACTTAAAAACATCAGAATGACACAATAATAGTTTAAATCTTTTATGTACGGATGAAAGAGTAATGTCTAGCATTCAGAAAAAGCGATTTACTTTGAATTTCATTTCTTGCTTTTCAATCGGCTGGTCGTCACCTTTGTAAGAAATATGTTTTTTAATCTTTCGTAGCCTTAAAATTTCTTTGGATATAAATTTTGCATCAACTTCTAAGCAAGAAGCTAGTTCTTTGGCATTTACTAGTCAGATATTGTTTTACAAATTCATTGAGGTTATTTAAACTTTCGCAAGCCTGGGAAATATTACATGTTTTTGATTGCAGAAGCTTAGTAACAACATCCACTTTGCTTAGAATCTTGTACCACAAGACTACCATACACACAAACTCCTTATTTTTAATTTTTTTACCTAGGGAGGTAGCTAGATGTTTTGTAGTATTGTCAAAATTATTTCCGGATAAAATTTCATAAAGAGCATCGTAAATTTCGCCCAACTGAAATCTTAAAGGGGTTATTGCATCAATTCTGCTAGACCGTCTAGTATCTGACAAAGGCTTTATTGTCAGACTTGAAATGTTACTTTTTCTAAACAGACCACCGATTGGTTGAGACAGAAAAAAAATTATATAATTCTTGAACAGTTAAAAAAAAATGTATACTAGAAATATTGAATCGTTTGTGACAAGCTGACAAGGTTCAAACTGTGGTTACAACAAGGTACAAACATTGCTCGTGGATTAATGTCTAAAATTCCTTTTTTGTACACATCGATGTTTACCCTTCATATTTAAACCATTATCATACCCTTGGCCGCGCATATAATAAATGTCTAAACCATAATTCTCCAAAGTTTTTAGTAAGAAGTTGGTTAAACCTTCACCTGTTGTATCACTTATAGGACGAAATGTTAAAAAACGTTCTTCGACACTAAATTTATTGTTTTTTAAATTAACGAATCTTAAGCAAACATAAATCTGCTCCTGGCGACTCACATCAGGAGTACAATCAAGTAACATAGAAAAATACTTTGCTTCTTTAACTTCGTTTAAAATATTATTTCTTATATTGTCACCTATTAATTTAATGGTTTCGTTTTGAATTTTATCTCCAAGGTAAAGTGGAATATTTTTTTTGAGATCTATTAACATGTGCAGACATGACTGAATCAAATTTTGCTATCAATTCTCAACATTTTAAAAAATTTCCATTATTTCTTTCAAATAATTTGTTACTAGGACCACGAAAAGTCAAGTTTTGTTCAGCCAAAAATTGAATAGTATAAATTATTCTTTCAATTACACTGCGCCAATGTTTAGTTTCATTTTTTAATAAATTTTACATTTCCGAATCGACGGTTCGATTAGTTTTTAATCTTTCTAGTAAATCTGACCAGACACGTAACTTTTAAAAATGAGATTTACTTTTTTCGTGGATTTTTAAATGTTCGCTTAAATGATGCCAATCATTGAAACCGTCTTGGTTACTTAATTTAATATTTTTAAAAGTCAATGGATTGCTTGGGTTGGGGTCCTTTAATATTATACAGCAGAAGCAGAAAACTGCATTTTTTTCAATAGAATATAGCAACCAATGACGCTGAACCTTTTCACCATTTAACAAACTTCGAGTAAAATATATGTCGCAAAACTTACGTCCACTTTTGTCTTTAGTATACATTGTTTTATTTTGATAATGCATTGGACCTTTCTCGACAAGTTCTTAGACCTGGATTGGAGACAATACACTCGGCCAAAGACCTGGATCGTTAGAAAGGGGCGCTTCTTCGGATAATTCGTCTTGCTTACTCGAACATGATGGTACCGACATTGACTGAAACGTATCAAGATCTAATTCTTTTGGATCTTCATCTTCATTAGCTTGCTTTTCTAATTCTGATGGCAAGTTTGATTTTGTTGAATGTAGAAAATCACTGTTATCAGAAGTAGTGTCTTGTGTGATCTTTCGAATAAAGTTACTAATTTTGAAATTGGTTTTCTCCAAGTCTTCTTCCCGTTTTCGCTTGTTATATCGCATCTTTAGATTATACAATGTAACACTTTAAAATCCTCCCCTGTATAATAAAAACATATTTTTCCATTACCTATTAGACCAATAATTATACCAGATTCTTCAACATCATCGCTAATATATTCTCCACGGTTATTCCTGGAACCATTGTTAATAAAACGAGTATATGATGAAACAGAAAGCAGGGCCGACAACTTTATCTCATCATAGGATAAACAATTTTCCAAAATTTTAGGTGGTGTTTCATCATCTTTACCTGGAAAAGTAAAAAAGAAATATTTTTTAATTGTCTATTATACTGATATGAAAAATTGGTTACATAATCTTAGCATCTCTCTTAGCCTACTAGAGAGATACCCCGCAATATCCAACTAGCATTTACAATTTAAGATGCTCACCAATAGTTTCCCAGCCTCCATGGTTTTCCAATCCATCTAGAAGCATAAAGAGATCATGTTTACCGCAAAAAACGACAGCACGTTTGGTCAGTAGTCTGTCAACCAATTGTTCAACAGTGTAATCTTTGTAGAAATTTCTTTCAACATTGGATCCAAATCGTTTCTTGTGACTTAAAAAGCTAATAAATAGCTTTAGTGTCGTTTCATGAAGTATGGGGTACACAGAGTTAATATTACTTTTTAACACTTGGTCTGAGATGCCTAAAATGATAATAAAAATTTTAAAAATGTAACGCAATTTATCTTGTGTAAAAGAAGAAAGTAATTTTCTTACTATTTTAATTTAAAAATTTGTTGCAGGAAACTAGAATGGCGTCGCTATATCGCAGATATCAGATTATCAATTAAAAACTAGACTATTTAAAAAAGATAAGACCAAATATTTGTTTAAAAATATTTTGTTTCAGCTAATACTATCCTGGGACACCCTCTATATTTGGGGAAAACCAAGAAATCTAGAATACAACATTACGTATGTCGTCAGAAATATCAGAAATATTGCGCAATATGGGAACATTTAGTGCGTTTAAGAAAATGCAAAAGGCATTGCATTCTCTAAAACCCAAACAACTCAGTATACAATTTAAACATTCGTTTAATAGGTACAAGGTAGAAGAAACAACTTGAACAAACCCGAAAAAAAACTGTTAGAGTTATTTAAAAAAAATAAAATAAAGATTTAACTTTAATAAGTTAAAGACAGGAAAAAATAACGTTGTTGGGCTATATGGATATTTGATTAAAAAATGACAGCAGATCATGTTACTAAACTAAAACAGCTAAATAAAAAGAGATTCAATAAAAATAATGGGTTGAACCTGTGCATGCCCTACCTACCAACTCCAGAATACCACTATTGAACTAGCACAGATTTCAGTCCTTTTTTAAAAACTGTGCCCTTAGAGTTATTTTGGTTTGTAAAAGAAAGCGACTTTAAACTGATAATTACTACAAATTATGACCAATGTAATTGATCTTTAATACGTTGCTATGGTTACACCTTTCCATTTGGTTTCTAGTAGTTAAATGTTATACTATAACTAGGTACCTACTAGTAATAAAATAAACTCCTTCTACGTACGGCATTGCGATCTAAAATGAATGATGTATTGTTAGACGCTTAATAGTTATTGATGTACCAAGAAAGTTAGGTAGACTATAATGCCCGGAAGGCGAAAGCAACTAGCCCGAACGATAGTTTTCGCCTAATGGGCATTATAGTCTTGTAACGCCTGTGGTGTATACAATACTTTATTTTTCATTAATTTTACAATGTAAATAGTTAATCTCCTGCATTTTTTTTAGTTGCATAATAAATTAATCATTTCAGGAAGGTGATTTCCAGAGGACTTGAAAACCTTAGTATTTCATTACTGCCTATTTTATTTAAAATGAGAGAATGTCTGTAGTAACATAGATAAAATATTTACTCTAGCAGTGTTTTGTGACTTGGTAAAGGTATTTGACTGTGAGTGACATCGCTGTTGAAAAAGCTGAAATTCTATGGTTTCGGACATTTTTGGTGGGTCAAAAACAAATAACTTAAGTACAGTGCGGAAATAAAATTTCGTACACTGAGGTTAACATTTTATGCCATTTTTGAATATTTTGGTAAACTGGGCTTTTTACAATTATCTCACCTCTATACCTTGCGTTTCTTATTTCAGTAATGATAGAAAAAGAAAAAAGGCTATACCGGGTGACCACGAAATTACTGACCAGCTTGTCACGTCCTTATAAAATAAAATATTATTTTGAAATTTTGGTAGGATATATGGTTGCACTGTGCGCACATTTTCAGTATTCAAACTTCCGACTGTCACTTCCGGTTAAACCGGAAGTGCATACAAAATTGTTATTTTAAATAGAACACCCTGTATATTTTTACGAAAATGCATTCTACAAAGTATTCTAAGCATAAAACATGTATCATATTCTATACCTATCTAAGACAGATTAAGAGAAAATGGCGTTGGAATTTATAAAATTAGACACTCATTTTATTGTTTTTTCGAAAAACAAATGAATAAGCGCAAAATTTTATATTCTTTTTTTATTTCTTTTTAGGTATTCTTTATGAATAAGTCACAATTATTTCACTTCCGGTTTAACCGGAAGTGCTGCAAAATTTGACATTCAAACATAGATTTCTCCATTATTTTTAATGGCACGCCCTATTTTAAATATAATTTTCAAAATTACCTTATTGTTCTAAATATTTTTTATTAATGCTTCCCTAGGTCTAAAGTTATTCGTTTTTAAGATATAAGCATTTAAAGGTTTAGTTGCATTATTCAACAAGCAACAATTGATATTAACTTATTCATAGTTTCGTCTAAGGTGGCTATGGACCCCACAGATCTGTTTACTAATTTCAACTGTTTCACGACGCTATCGCCATGGTATTTTTAATTTAGTCCTTACATTCTTATACAAGTGACTTATTTATTAATAAGAAAAGTTAAAACTATGCCATTTTTTACGCGGGAGCATCAAATTGACATGCTGCTAATCTACGGAGAGACTAGAAAAAACCGGAGAGAGGCCAAATTTCTGTATATGCAGAGATTTCCCGAACGCGAGCACCCAAGCGATACGTATTTTCCATGGTTAGAAAATCATTTGAAGTACGAGAATGAAAATCAAAACGCAAATGGTTTTATTATTAGTGAGGAGGCAGAAACAAATACACTAGCCCTTGTTGAAGCTGACCCGACAGCATCGACGAGGCAAATTGCGAATGATATTGGCATCGGTAGGGAGAGTGCAAGAAAAATTTTAGAAAAACATGGCTATAAATCTTTCAAATACCAAATCCATCACCATCTTTATGAAGGCGATCCTATTCGAAGATTGGAATTTTGCAACTGGTATCTTGAAGAGGAGCAGCAACAGCCACTTTTAAACGCACACATTTTATTTTCTGATGAATCCCGTTTTACCAACTTAGGGATGTTCAACAGAAATAATACCCGGTATTGGTCTACTGAAAATAATCACCTATTTAGGGAAGGGGCGTTTCAAGAACGATTTGGCATTAACGTATGGCTAGGCGTTATAGGAACACGTATAATAGGTCCTATATTTTTTGAACAACATTTAAACGCTGTCCAATACCTGGCTTTTCTTCAGAACACCATTGAAGATATTCTGGAAAATTTACCTGTTAGGCAATACGCACAAGTATTGTATCAACAAGACGGCGCTCCGGCACATAATGCTAGAATAGTGACAGCATATTTGAATGCGACTTTTGGAAATCGTTGGATAGGCACTAATGGCCCAGTAAGGTGGCCGGCTAGGTCCCCCGACCTAACACCGCTTGATTTTTTTTACTGGGGCCATATAAAGGAGAAGGTGTATAGAACAAAACCTCAGAACCTCGACGACCTAAGAGATAGAATAACTCAAGCAGTAAACAATATTACACCACTAAAAATGAACAATGTACTTCGAGAATTCCAAGAAAGAATTCATTTGTGTCAAGAAGCAAATGGCAATCATTTTGAGAATTTAATTTATGGATAATTAGTTTGTATTTTTACATATTATTTTATTAATTATAATTCTACCATAGGTTCGAAATAAAGTTTAATTTTTAAATGCTTATATCTTAAAAACGAATAACTTTAGACCTAGGGAAGCATTAATAAAAAATATTTAGAACAATAAGGTAATTTTGAAAATTATATTTAAAATAGGGCGTGCCATTAAAAATAATGGAGAAATCTATGTTTGAATGTCAAATTTTGCAGCACTTCCGGTTAAACCGGAAGTGAAATAATTGTGACTTATTCATAAAGAATACCTAAAAAGAAGTAAAAAAAGAATATAAAATTTTGCGCTTATTCATTTGTTTTTCGAAAAAACAATAAAATGAGTGTCTAATTTTATAAATTCCAACGCCATTTTCTCTTAATCTGTCTTAGATAGGTATAGAATATGATACATGTTTTATGCTTAGAATACTTTGTAGAATGCATTTTCGTAAAAATATACAGGGTGTTCTATTTAAAATAACAATTTTGTATGCACTTCCGGTTTAACCGGAAGTGACAGTCGGAAGTTTGAATACTGAAAATGTGCGCACAGTGCAACCATATATCCTAAAAAAATTTCAAAATAATATTTTATTTTATAAGGACGTGACAAGCTGGTCAGTAATTTCGTGGTCACCCGGTATATAGAATTATTTATGCGAAAAAAGTATTCCTAGATAGTTGAGCAAGTTGGGAAACCAAGAAGCACTATACAAAGCCTCGGAACTAAATGCGAAAATCCAGGATCATTGGATAGAAGGGCTGGAAGTGGCAGAAGAAACGTTTCAAACGAAAATCAAGATAATAATATACAATACATGACTTCAAATTTAAATATAAAACAAATTTTTAGTATTTAGTGAGCTTTGATCGTTTGTCATAGAATAAGTTTGACGGTGGCTAAGGGTTGTTTATTTTAAGCGTCTTTTACGTTTTATAAACGAAAATATGGAAATTCCGCATAATATTTCAGAAAATGCTGAAAAAGCTAAGAAAAACTTTTTACCGGCAGAGTCTAAAGCCCTGTACGACAAGGAGTATGAAAATTTTCTACAATGGAAAGTAAAAAACCAAATTACGGTGATTACTGAAACAGTAATGATGGCTTACTTTTAGGAATTGGTATGTAACCCTTTTGCTCATTGGCAATAACAATTTTTAATTATTTTTACTTTATTTTAGTCGAAAAAATATACCCCAAATAGCTTTTGGACAAAATATTCCCACGTGAAGTTATAGTAAAGGAATATATTAATATTTCAAGATATTGTCAATTAATAGCATTTTTAAAAGTTAAATCAAAAGGATATCTTCCTAAAAAGTCAAAAGGTTTGGAAGGTAAACAAGTTTTAACTTTTATCAAAAATGCGCCGAATGATACCTTTCTGCTGCATCAAGTGGTACTCGTAATGGGAGTTTTTGGCGGCCTAAGACGGGATGAGATGGTAAAAATGGCCATTGATGATATTGAGGATAAGGGGCCTGTTATGCTTGTCAAGGTACCAGAAACTAAAACTGCTACGCCAAAAAGTTTTACTATAATTGCATTAAGGCCAGAAGGAATTAAGGAATGCAGATTTTTCCTTACATACCGAAATGGTAAATGCGTAGCTATGCCTGTGGGTAAAAATACACTAGGACGTGTTCCTTTTATCATAACAAAATTTCTTAATTTAGAAAACGCCAAGGAATATATAGGACATTGCCTACGTCGGATCTCGTCCACACTTCTTATCGAGGGTGGTGCTTCCCTTGCAACCCTTAAGCTACACGGGAAGTGGAAGAGTACTAGCGTAGCGGAGGGTTATATAGAGGCAAGCATCACGTCGAAAAACCGAATAGCAAAAATGATAACTTGCTCTGTTACCGAAAAAGAAAATATGTTAATTAATGTTGAAACGGAACAGGAATCCACATGCACATCCAGAAACTCAGCAATCGAGTGGCAAAATTTCATAGTAGGTCCAGCTTCTTTCTCATGAAAATTCAAAAATTGTACATTTAACATAGGAAAAACAGAATAATGTTATGTAAAACAATTGTTAAAAATATAAACAAGTTTTGTTCAATATTTTGTTTAATAATAATTACCGAGCGTTACGAAAATCACCGGGCATTATAAACTTTATCGACCGCTAATATTTCCTATGATATTATGATGATGTTTATAGCAACCATTTCTGAGGTATTATAAGTAAATAATTGATAGATAAAAAATAAAGACATTTGTATAGTAATCACTTAGGACAATAATAAAAATTTGACGGATTTTGAGGCAGAGTATCTCTCATTTTAGTAAGAAGTTTATAGAGGTTAGACTTTTTAGGGCATGTATCACTTTCTAGCTACTTTTATTTTAGGTGTACGTTTGTTGAATCAGGACCGCATTTAACATTTTTTTAAAATTAATTGAAATGCAGCAAGGTCTGTCCAACAAGATCAACTTTTAATAATGGAAAATAAGTTTTAAAAGAAACTATATTTTTTATTCATTTTTGAGTTAGTTGCATTTACAGCAGAATTTCGACTTAACTTTTACTTTTAGTAAAGCAATGTTAATAATAATAAAGGTAGCTTACAATAATAACACTAAGTATGTTAATTTAATAGCTACAATAAATAAATAAAATTGACTTGGAGTTTTTAACAAATCTTTGATTGTAAAAAGTCACGTATATATTTCACTTTTATAAGTACTTCTTTACTATGACGTAATTTTTAAATATCTAATACTACGCATAGTGCTTTAAATAGATAAAACTAATTAAATATATTGGGATACCTCCTTGGTAATAAGGTTGTAAATATTAATATGCCAAACGGGTAAAATTGAAGGGACGAGTAGACGAAGAGTTTGCCACATTTTGCTATTGTTGTGGCAACTCCTTTTGTTCGCACGTTTATCCGAGGCTTTTAATTGCTTCAAGTAAGACAGGAATAAAATAGGAACCCCATTTTTTATTGTAGATTTACATTTTACGGCTAAAAGTACATAGAATTTGTCTTCGATTCGTGATAGCTGCATGTAATCGACGAAATTCCATTTTTTTTCGATTTCGTCTACTGGAGAACCTACCAGGGCCGTCGCAAGAGCCCGGGCAAGGGGGCAACCGCCCGGGGCGGCCATTTTTGGAGGGCGGCCGTTGAACCAATTTCTGTATGGAAGTTTGAGATGAGCCTATAAATGACCCACATCAAAGTTGACATTTTCTTTGCTGTTATGGATACCATTATCCGATTTCTAGAGGAAAAATGTAACCTTTTAAAAGTCCATTCTGTTTTCCATTTCGGTTTGCATATTATATACAGGGTGATCCCACCAAAAGTGGCCAAGGCAAATATCTTGCTTAAATTTAGAAATGCGAAGAAACGCTTGACATAAAAGTTTTTTGAACAATTAGAATGCGTAAACAAAAAAACAATTTAATATCAAATAAAGATGTTGCAAAAATTATTATTTATTTCTTTTATTTTAAATAGAACATGTATAATTTTATTCCATATTTGGAAAGCGCTAAAAGACATATATTTCACCGAACTTACATAATGTTTAAATTAAAATAAGCAAAAAATTGGTGATTTGCGTATTCGTATGTCTATACTCTATTGCTTAATGCAAGAGAGTAATGAAATGTAAATTTGCAATGACAGGACCTATTAAGTAGGGTGACAACTTAGGTTGCATTGTATATTTTAAGTAAATTGCAATGATAGTTTTTAAAAATTCCATATTTCAGACCTACATACCCCATATCGGTTCTAAATTAGGGTCACCCTAATTTGCATACGAAAGAAGAGCGAGTTTGGTCAATAAAGTATTGTAACAGCGGCGTTACTACACGTACTTTATTAGAATTATAAAGATAGGTAGATAATAAAACTTACATAAAAGTAAGAATAATATAAAAATAGATAAATTGGAATAAATATTAATATTTATAAAAAAAAATCTACTATGTACAATACAACCATTGAATTTTTATAATCCGATGAACTATCGTTGTTGGTGTCTAGAGAATTAATAAGGGGATCTACAGTGCTTTCTAGCATGTTATCAGCTTCCCAGACTCTTTCTTCTATTTCAATCACATGTTTGACGCATTTACTCCATTTTTCACAATCCACTGTCTTTATTCCCTTCTGCAAAAGGTTTCCAACGTCTCTCATTTTAAAAGTGGTGTTATGCCTTGCTACAAACCCTTCTACTTGTGCCCACACCAATTCTATGGGGTTTAATTCACAGTGATATGGCGGAAGGCGAAGTACCGTTATATTTGCTTTTGAAGCGATTTCGCCGACAAAAAATTTCGTACAAAGAGGTTTATTCAACTTTACAATCTCCAGTAGCTCCTTTTTCAGCATATCATGATGAAATGGCATCGTATTTACAGTAAGCTAGTAAATGATGTACTTTTTCTTCCAAGAAGATGTTGGTATTTTTTCGGATTTGCTTGAGTGGTAGCTGGCAATATCCATGACTATAACAGACCCAGGAGAAATAAGATCTAGCATTTGATGAAAGTATTCTTCAAAGACATCAGCATTAATGTCTTTCTGATAGTCTCCAGTCCATTTTGATCTAAATGCTAGTAAGCCGCCATCGACAACTACATTTTTGCTACCAATGTGAGTAATGATTAATCTTTTACCTTTTCCGAGGGTGCTTTTATTCCAGTGGACCATTCTTCCATATAAGCTTACCTCGCGCTTTTTATATGTTTATCCTGCCGTATTTTACCAACGGTATAATCTTCATTTAACCAAGTTTCGTCCATATAATAGATATTCCTGTTTTCCCTTCGAAACTGTCTAACTGCCCTCAAATATCGTCGTCGCCCGCAGATTATTTCGTCTTTCTCTATTAAAAGTGATTTTCTGTTTTGAATTTTTTCATAACAAAAATTCATTTCTTTCCAAGTCCTCAATAGTTTCTTCTTACCCATGGGTGGAATGAAATCATGCTTTTTCATTTCAGACATTATTTTGTCCAAGGTATGTATTTCTTTTTTTAAGTAAAACGAGTGTATGTTTCTTCTGATGGCAGTCTTTTCATCCCTAATTATTACAGTTTCTTTTCTTCGTGTACTTCTCTTTGGTGACCTAATGGGGCCGCGTTTATTCTCGCGCACAAGTCGATATATTGTTGATTGTCCGGCTCCAGTCATATTCGAACACATTTTGACTATTTTTGCAACTCCGAATGTTATATGAAATAATATGTGGACTACGCCTATGGAATACGGCGAAGACTACTGGGTTTAATAGCTCAATAATGATTTATTACTCTCTCGCATTAAGCAACATACTATAATGATTAGTCAGATATTTGTGTTGGCCACTTTTAGTTGGATCACCTTGTACTTATCTACGTACTTTTAAAATGTGTAATAAAATGTTTTATATTAATTCTTATTTTGCTATCTATTTAAAAACCCCGAATTACAAAAAAAAATTAAAAAAATTGGTATGTGGCGCTATTCTTAGGACTTTGCCCGGGGCGGCTTAAAGTCTAGCGACGGCCCTGGAACCTACCATAAGAAAATACCACGTTTTCATTGTAAATACTCGTCGTCAAAAAAGTTTATTCGTTTCGCTAATTGCAAATAAATAAACTATCATAAATAATAATAATAATAATAATAATAATATATTGTCTTTATTGAGAACGTAAAATCAAAAGCAAGAAAAGAAAATTACAATTCCCAAAAGGCGAAGTCTAGCTAACGGAATTGTCAGCTACTCAACATTAACCTAATAATATTTAAATACAAAAGATAAAAATATTCAATATCATTTGATTTTTTTAAATAATTATAAACATGGACATAGCTATTATAAACGAAATAATTACGAAACTTATCATTAATACGTTAAATCTTCCTATGTCTCAACAACGTTTTCCTGCTTATTAAATATTGCCAATTTAAGTTTTTTACGAAACAAAGACATAGTCTCAATATCAAAGTAAGCAATGAACTGATTATAGAGCACTACTATGTTGTATGTAAAAGAGCGCTGGAAGATAGCTGTTCGGTGCTGAGGCATAGCAAGAGGATTCGATCTAATAGGTATAGCGTGAACATCTCGGCGAAAAACAAGTTTAGATCTTAAATACGGAGGGACAGATGATTTAAGCAGTTTGTATGCAGACACAAGTAAGAGGTACTGATATGAGTAGGAAAATTTCAGCCATTGAAGCTGTCTAATTTTATTGGAAATGTGATCAAATTTCTTCAATCCAAAGATAAATCGGCAGCAGTTATTCTGGATTCTTTGCAATCTTTGTCTATCAATATAACTCAGACATGGGTAATACACAGTAATACAGTAGGATACCTTGGACAACACATAAGATTCACACAGTTTTTTGCGGACCTTGAAATTTAAGATATGTTTATTGGCATACAGCACCTTTAAAGATGCATAGCAAGCTTTGCTTAAATTAGATATATGCTGAGAAAATCTTAACTGTGAATCCAGATAAACACCCAAATTTCTGGAAGCATCAGTAAATTCAAGTACTTGACTGCCCATTTCAACGTTTACGTAACTTTTTAGAAATTCGGAGCAATTGGCAGGTGAAAATAATAAAACTTTAGTTTTCTTGGCATTTAATTTTAAATTATGTTTTTCGCTGTATAAAGTTATTGAGTTAAGATCCGAATTTACATTTGCTTCAATTTCATTATAGTCCGAAGGATCGAACGTGTAAATTAGCTGTGTATCATCAGCGTATCTTTGGGTCTGCGAAAATTTTACAACTGTACACAAGTCGAATGTGTATAAAAGAAATAAAAGTGGCCCCAGAATAGAGCCCTGTGGTACTCCAGATTTAACTTCTCCAAATTCAGAAATACCAGAATGCACCCTCACGAACTGCAGTCTGTTAGCTAAATAATTGTGAAAAAATGAAAGGGCACAATCATCAAGGCCGAAATACCTGAGCTTTGCAATAAGCAGCTTGTGGTCAACGGTGTCGAATGCCCTTGAAAAGTCCAGCAAAATTAAAATGGTGGCAAAGCCACCATCTATCGCCCTTATCATAAGGTCGACAACATGTAGCAAGATTGTTGTCGTTCCATATCCAGGGCGGAATCCAGATTGACTGCTAGGTATTATGCCACACTCGCTCACATATACAAATAACTGATTATAAATTACTCTTTCTAAAATTTTGCTTAGAATAGGTAACAGACTAATTGGCCTTAGGTCGTTCAGCGTAGATGGATTACTTGTTTTGGGTATTGGACTTATTATTGCAGTCCTCCAAGCCGCAGGAAAATACCCCTGCTCCAAACAAACATTAATAACGTGAGTGAAATGGTTTAACACAATTGGAATACTTAATTTGACCATAGTTAAAGTAATGCCAT
The DNA here is from genome assembly GCA_963920685.1 of Polydrusus tereticollis. NCBI lineage: Eukaryota > Metazoa > Arthropoda > Insecta > Coleoptera > Curculionidae > Polydrusus > Polydrusus tereticollis. The sequence continues at coordinate 20,224,681 of OY987332.1, read as the reverse complement.
CCGCCCCAGCAGAATTCGATTTCAACCCGTTTATAATTCTTTTAATTTCGTGCGGTGATGATAAACGAAAATTAAACCGTGACTCACCATACCTGTTATTTTCAAAATAATCAATAGACTCCCTATCTGCTGGAATATCAGAAAACGCCGAGAGAAAATAGTTATTGATACTGTTGGCATCCTTGAAATTGTCTGGTAACTGTGTTTTTGTCTTTGACGATACTCCAGCAGTCCTCAGCCGCCTCCAGAGAGTTGCCGCATCCTGAGAATTGGCAAACCGAAGGTAAGCTGATTTCTCCCTCCTCACAGACGCCAAAGCAAAATTACGTAACCCTTTATAATTTTCCCAATTATGTGTATTTTTATTATTTTTATATTTTGTAAGGGCTTTATCTCGTTCATTCAACAGTTTCTTAAGAGCGTCCGTGAGCCAGGGAGCGGGAGGCCTACTGAGTCTGACAGTCCGTACTGGCGCATGCCGGTCAAAAATACCCAGCAAATTCACGTTAATAAAATTTATTTTATCCTCTATATTGTTGATGCGATAAATATTGTCCCATCGTATTTTGCGCATATCCGCAAAAAATGCATCCTCGCCAAAATACCTAAAGCATCTGTACGTATACATTCTCTGAGTTGACCGAGACGCCACGGATAATTCACAGAACACAAGACTGTGATCTGAGATGAAATCTGTATTAATAGTACCATGGTTTGTGACCATATCAGGCGTGTTTGTGAAAATAGGATCCAGAAGTGTTGTAGTCGTCTCGGTCACTCTAGTTGGTTCATCAATTATCTGATTCAGATCGTAAGCAATGAAGCAGTCACTTAGCGGATTTGACAAATTAAGTAAGTTTATATTAACGTCGCCTGTTATGAAGATACTGTCAAACACCGGCGTGATTTCAGACAACATAGAATCAAAATTTATTATAGATTCCCTGACAGAGTTTGTGGGAGGTCGGTACACCACCCCAATAAGTACGGAGATCTTATTAACTTTCAGACTTACAAGTAAATGCTCCAAAGACCCACAATCGCAAGTCAAAGAATACTTCGCGGCCCCATAAGAACTGTGCACATACACTGCAACCCCTCCACCGACCCTATCAGGGCGATCCTTGCGAAACAAATCATAACCCCGAATACTTAACAGATGAGAAGGAATTTCCACATTTAACCAAGTCTCTGTAAGACAAAGCACATCAAAGCTGTGGTTCAGAGTTAAGTCACGTACATCGGAAAAGTGAGGTACTAAAGATCTAACATTTAAATTTCCCAATTTGAATTTTTTGCTATTCATAAATTTTTTAACTAAAAATATATTATAAATTTATATATATATATATATCTACGTATCTTACTGCTGTTCCAGAATCGTTTTTAAATGAGCACTATCACGCACCCTCAGGGCCCTATCACCATCTCTTTTTCGAATGAGAACACAATTATTCGCGCACCACACATACTTGTATCCATTTTCTCTACATTTCCTTGATTCTTTTAGGAGTAGGTAGATGTCCCTGTCAAGTTCCTCATTCACGTAGATCCTCTGGGCTTTATCGTCAACACCACATATAGTTGTATCCAAGTTACCCCTCTGCTTCTTCTTCCCAAGAATGTTTACAGCCATGTCATTATTCTTAAAAGACACTCTGGCACCTGTGATTTTGTCATTTAACTTAATTATACCAACATTTTCTATGTGTTCCCCCAGGAAATCTTCACTTATGTAGGAAAGCACCTTGGAGGTTTTTTCTTTCACCACTTTTTCGTCATCCGTGGTTTCGAAAGCACCATTTACGATAATTTTTTTATTTCCATTGCCACCAGACTCCAGTTTGGATACTCTACGTTGCAAATGGTTTACTTCCGACCTGAGATTGGAATTTTCGGTCTTTAACTCCGACATCATGTCCCCCATAACCTTACTAGCCTGCTTTTGTTCCTCAAAAATAGTATTAATGAAATCCATAGAGTGTTTCATGACTGAAACCTCTTCTTTCAGACTACCAATTTCATTTTTTAATTCCAGTATAAGGGAGCGCAATGATCCGATATCGTCGTGATTTCCCATCAATGATGATCTTCTCCCTTGTGAAACGGTGTGCCCTTGTTGTAAGGAGGGATGCTCATCTTCCACGGGCGATAAGGATTTCCTTCTGCATATACAGCATGTCCAAGCTTTTTTTTGCTCACAGAGTAATCTAACTTCCAGCTCATTAAGTTTAGCGCAATCTGGGTGGTGCCATTTATTGCATAAATTGCATTGTATTCTGTAAACAGTCTTCGAAATATTCTTGTTGCACGCACCGCAGATGAGATTATTCTTGGCTCGCTTCATAACAATAAAAGTCCGGTACTGCACGTTGCTAATTTCGCTATCGGAGGTCAATAGCTTGGAATTATGCGAAACAAAAAATAACAACAATAACAAGACATCTATTCAAACACCTTAGGTTTTTTGCTTCCACAAATGCGAATGTTATCTTTGTGCAAATCAGGTAGGTATACACTTTTGCCTATAGGAATTTAGGAATGTTAACAGTTTATTGCACAGATTATCCAATTTTCCTTGTTTCACTACGTTTTCTGCTTTTATTTCCGAGTACAGCGTGATCTCGTTCTTACTTCACACGAAAACGCGATAAAAAACGGCTCATTTAAACCAATTAAAACTTGAAATTTCGCGAGCAGCACATCGTGTTCAAACACAAATACTATACTCCTATATACTATATATAATAAATTGTTACCTGTAGAAATGTAAATGCATGCCTCGAAAATCTGCGGAATGTTATAGTCAATGTGACAGTGTGGTGACAATCAACAAACGAACTAAATAAAATACACCCGAATACGACTGTGTTTTTACCAACAGTTTCTTTTGATTTTTGTGTTGCCTTCTTTAGTCCCTAGAAAGTGATACATGTCATAAACTTCTAACATCTCCTAACTTCTTTCGAAGATAAAAAATACTATCAACTGATCTGTACATAATTGAAATACAACTTTGCATTGGTTATTATCGATCTAAGAAATATTAATTTAAAATTTCTGTTTCTATCATCATCAATCTTAAAATATTTGAATTTAGCTGTGCTGTACCCCCTTTTTTTTTGTCAATATTGTGAAACACTTGATTATTATAGGTATATCAAAGAAAGTATATTTTATTGATAGCACACTATGTGAACAGATTGTATATATCTCGTTGATTTCTATGCTCGAATAATTTTGGGGAGCATTCGCATTAACAGTATTCAATTACATGATTATATGTGTATCCACATAAACAGACTTAATTTATAGGTACCTAGGTTCTAGTAAAACTTATTTTCAGTTTTTCGAATAAAAGGTATTCTTCAGTGTGTGTTATATAAACGCGATTTAAGTTGAGAAGTTGAGAAACTTTAATTTTGTTGCTCGGAGCACAGTAAGTTCCGTTATACTGTGCTCGGAGTACGCAAAAAATATAAAAATGTCAATTTGCAAAATTAAAATTGTTTGAATCAGAGTATCAAAATGAAAAAGCTTATGAGGAGAAATCGAAAAGTCAAATAGTTTTTTACAAAAAAGTGCTAATAAACCAATGCGAGTCGTATTTAAATAACAAGCCAAAGAACCTGGAAATAAAAATGTTTGCAAGTACCTTCCGTGGTCACACTGTATTTACATTAACATAAACAATAAAACTTACCCTTAGTTCTCAGATAGTTGCACTTTACCGATTCAACGGGAAAATTAATGGGAAATAATTCACTGTTTCTTATAATGCTATCCACTTCAACTTCGGCAACCTTTGCAAATGTTTGTTTTGATGACAGGTATTCAATATCCTGTAAAGAAAAGAGCGGAGATTCATTGGGCCAGTGCCCATCGAGTTCATCGAGACTCGTCATGATTATTGGTAAAACAACAATAAATGCATTTAAATGAAATTAACGCTTTTGAGGTTACTATTATACTCATTAAAATTTACTAAACACGTCAGTTAAAACTTCTGGGCTGGGAAAATACGCGTCCATTCACAATTTCACAATGTTGACTAATACCGCTTCAAGGTCAGATATGTTTTCATTCATATACTTTACACGGTGTCTCAATGATGAAAACTCGATTAATATAAAAAATAAAATGATAGTAGTAGGGTAGGAGTAGGTGCGGAAAAGAAAGTATCTGTAATAAAATAATGTAAAACGATTTAAAAAAAACGTTTGCGCAGATCAATTTGGAATTCAAATAGATTTCTGTAAGTACCTCCTTAATATTGAACTATTTATAAATTAAATACCAAGAGAAACAAGAGCAAGCTAGGCGGAATAAAATAACTTCAAAAATGAATCCTGAAGTCACTTTGTGGAGACCGTAATAAGTCCGGGAGATTACTGGGTGAATGTGGCATTAAAAACAAGATTGTCACATTCCTAGAACTATTCTTACAATACAGTCTGATAAGAAAGCAGTCTTGCCATTGATTAATTCATCTGTTCAAGAAATCATTTGGCGTAATAAAAATCCTTTGGTTAGAAGCTGGCCATGTATACCAATTGATGATCGAAACAAATGTGGCTTTTATTTATTTATTATGTCTTTATTGTAAATAAAAAAAAAATTACAAAAGGCGAAGTTGAAGTTTGAAGCAAAGCTTCCTCACTTAACTTCTATTCTAAACTATGACGTAAGTAGTAATCACTAAGGGAACAATAAATTGAAGAAATCTATAAGATTTAAACTAACAATAAAGTGTACAATAACACGTAATTTCCCTAATTGAAATAATATAACTATATAGCTGGCAAGGTGGAGGGCAGTGAGGGGCAGCAACATATATGTAGACTGTTTATTGCGTATCGGAACATATTTGTCTGATAGGAGGACGAATTGCATTTTTAAATAAATTAGTTGCGGCAGATTTTAAACTAACTTTGTTAAAAATTAAGGAGACTTGATAACTGAATGATCTCTCGAACAGAGTGACATGATGCAATGGGGGAGTGATAATAGATTTATGTCGAAGGTCCAAGGCATGAAAGTCATATCTAAATTTTGTCTTTTGATATAAAATATCCAGGCATTTTTTTACGATTATTTGAATTATGAAACATTTCTCTTTCTCTCATGTTAAGCCATCGTATTTCTCTCATTGTAGCACTCACCCCTCTATCATACTTTCTTATTCCACCTGTTATATGTATACAGCAGTTTTGAATCATCGGAATACGTCTGGCATCCTTCTTCAGGAGACACGGGCCGTACAATGCATCACAGAAAGTGAATTGAGATAAGACCAGGTTATCACATAACGATTTTCTGAGACCAGGATTTAGAAGGTGCCATTGGTAGTATATAAGTTTTAATTGGCAAATGCCTTTTTTATACATGCTCGGTAAAACTCAGGTTTACGTCAAGTAGCAATCCAAGGTTTCTAGCAATGGTTGAACTGGATAAGGTTTGACCACCAAGAACAACGCGAAACATGTCTCAACATTGCTCCCTGCTCTGAGCAGGACCAAACAGAAGTAACTGACACCTTTTAGGATTTAGTCCGAGACAATGTTGTATAGAAATTTTTAGCAGACGATCTAGGTCAGCTGTCAATAGCCTCAAGAATGTTTTCAGCATTCGCAAACATGTACGCAGTGGCGTATCCTAAATTACCGATAAGTTGAAAGGTGTATAGAGTAGAAAATAAGAGGCGATCCCTGAGGAACACCACATGACACCTCCACACGACCCGAAAGTTCCGAGTTAAGTTTTACAGACTGTGTCCTTCTTGTAAGGTAACTTTGAATTAGTTGACATGGCACTATCATCAAAGCCAAGAAACCTTAGGATAACCAATAGAAGCTGATTGTTTAGTCTGTTAAAGGCCTTAGAGTAGTCAAGCAAAGCCAAATCAGTAAGTTAACCGCGATCAGCCGCCTCCAGAACAACATCGATGACCTTAATAAGAGCTGTGGTGCAACTAAGAACTTTTCCAGATTTCAGGGAAAGAGGGCGTCTCTATGCAGGAGTTGACAATATGTATAATAAACGGAAGAATGAGCGGACAGCAACGGCGTCAAGAGTTACGAGTCTAAAATGAAAAGCGTCAGTATCTTGCTTTTTATTATATGTGTAAAAATTTAACAAGTCAGGATCAGAAATTAAAGGTCACGTACTATTACTAAAGAAGTGGTTAATATCATCCACATTACCAATGTGTTTAGAAATGGGTTTCGCATCTTTTGAGTAAACACCAAGTTCCCTAAGTAACTTCCAGTTATTTTTTTGTGTATTCATCATCATCTGTGGCTTCACAACCCAGGGTGGGTTTTTACCGACTCGACCACACGTCTCCATCCTTCTCTATCAAGCATCCGATCGGTGCCATTTTCGATTTTCATGGCTTTTAGGTCCTTTGTAATATTGTCTCTCCACCTAAGGCGGGGCCGACCTAATGGGCGTTTTCCCCCTGAAACCTCCTCCCACACCAGTTTTACCATTCTATCATCTGGCATTCTTTTAACGTGTCCTGCCCACTGTAGTTTCCTGGCCTTTATTTCGTTTATTATGCTGGTATCCAAGTGGAGTTCTTTGAGTTCTTGGTTGGTTTTTATTCTATATTGCCCTGTGTTTTCGTCTCTAGTTGGGCCAAATATTTTTCTTAGCACTTTCCTTTGAAAGACCTTAAGTCGTTCTTCGCTTGCAACCGTTAGTGTCCAGGTCTCACATCCATACATTACGACAGGTCTTATAATTGTTTTGTATATGTTCAGCTTAGTTTTCCTGGTAAGTATTCTAGATTTTATTGGGTTTTGAAGAGCAAAAAGGCATCTGTTTGCCGCCTGTATCCTGTTATTTATCTCTTCTGTGATGTCGTTGTTTTTACTGATACTTGTGCCCAGATATTTGAATTGTCTTGTCCGCTCGAATTTGTAGTCTCCGATAGAGAAGTTTTGTCCTACTCTATCTCGGTTCCGATTATTTCTACTAAGGTACATATACTTGGTCTTGTCTTCGTTTATTTTGAGGCCTATCCTTTCTGCTTCCTTTTCGAACTTTATGAAGGAATCTTTGAGGTTGATCCTGCTATTGCCAATCACATCGACATCGTCTGCAAAAGCCAGGAGCAGGTTGGGTCCCTCTTCATGGAAGATAGCAGTTGGCTTCTCGATTTTGGAGTTCCAAATTATATATTCCAATGCTCTGTTAAAGAGTTAAGGTGAGAGGGCATCACCTTGTTTGAGACCATTATTGATACTGAAGGAGTCGGAGAGACTCTGTCCCACTCTTACTTTGCATCGCGTATTGTGTATTACTATTTGGATTAAACTAAAGATAGACTCTTATATCGTTCCCAGTTTGCTGGTGTTTTTCTTTGCTTAAAGTTAGATAAAGCCCTATAACGAAGTTTTATTAGAGACCTGATATTAGCAGTGATCCATGGAGCCTTTCTCTTTGTTATACGAGTATTTATGATAGGAGCATGTTTGTTAAATCAACCCAGAGTATATGTATTGAACGTTTTGAGTTTATCATTGACATCCCGTATATGTAGCAGGTTCCTATAAGTAGTGAAAGTTGGTTTAGATTTAATGACCTTTATACGTAATAGGCACTTAATGAGATAATGATCTGATACATCGAAAGTAAAGTCTACGTATGGAGGTTTACCATTTTTACAGACTAAGCGAATAAATATAGGGCCAATTGATGATTGATGCTGACCAACGGAATACACTGATAAGTTTACTGCAAAAATATCGAGATCAAAAAAAATATTCCGATTTTTGCATTTTTTCGTTTTGATTATGACAAAAAAGACTACTTCACAAAATGTACAAATATAAATGGTAATTATTTATTATACTCTTAAATCCTCTAGACTCCAGCTATACTCTAAGTGTGTTCCGCGGAACCCTAGGGTTCCGCGATACCTCTGTAGGTGTTCCTCAAGAATTTAGAAAAAAAATCAAAGCACCTCTCTCTGGTCGAACGTTTTGACTCCGCGGCCGCGCGTAGGTATATTTATTTATTTATTTGTATTTGTATAAACATGTGTTACAATATCTCATAAGTTTGGTATCAACATGTATACTTGTATACTTGTGAGCGCGCAGTCCCTTTGATAAAAGCCGCCTCTGAATTGTTTACAACGCAATTTTTATATTTCTCTTTTTATTTTTGCTTTTTGTTTATCAAAGGCGCCGACTCGTAGTTGTAGTAATTGTAGTTCCAGCCATTGTATTCTGCATAGAAAAGCACTTGCGATGAAGCAAATGCCGTCAAATCTAAAATTAGTTATGGATGAAGCGGTAAAAATAATTAATTTTATCAAATCACGACCACTACAATCCCGATTGTTCTCATTATTGTGTGAAGATTATGGCAGCAAACATAAAACACTGCTGCTCCATACAGAAGTGCGATGGCTGTCTCGGGGTAAAACTTTAACAAGGCTATTTGAACTTAGAGCCGAGTTACAAATGTTTCTTTCAGCAGATACTTCTTTTAATTTGAAGGACCGTTTGCATGATAAAACTTGGTTGTTCCGATTGTCTTTTATGGCGGATATCTTTCAAAAATTGAACGAATTGAATTTATCATTGCAAGGTAAACAGACAACAGTGTTTCAGGCCAATAATAAAATAACTGCCTTCAAAAGAAAATTAGATTTTTGGATTATTTGCGTTGGTAAGAAAGAAATAGAAAGCTTTACGTCACTCAGTGAGTTTGTTAGCGATAACGACTCAGAAATGTTTCAAGATGATGTGTTTGAAGAATTGGTCCAATATCTCAGTTCGATGCGCGCATCTTTTGAAAATTATTTTCCCGAAGAACAGAATACAAAAATGAAACTGAATTCATGGATTCATAATCCTTTTTTACCCAACTTGGAAAAGCCCGAAAGTATGTCAAACGAGATATATGAATCTCTTTTAGAAATGTCATCAGACACAAGTATGGAGTCACTGTTCAAAACGACGCCTCTCAACGATTTTTGGTGCAGAATCCGTGATGAATATCCAATGCTTGGCAAAATGGCTCTGAATATTCTTCTCCCGTTCCCAACAACATATTTGTGCGAAACAGGATTCTCAACCTATGCAGCCACGAAAACAAAATATCGCAATAGACTGGACGCCGAACCTGATATGAGACTTCAACTGTCTTCTATCAAACCTGATATCAACCAATTGATGAAAAATAAAAAACAGTTTCATACCTCCCATTAGTTAGATTTTTTCTTTTTTAATATCTTCTATTATTGTACTTGCCATGTGGTAAAGTAAGTAATAATTAGTAACTGTTACATTGTACTTTTATTATGCTTATTAATAAAGAATACACTTTTAAAAACTATTGTTTTATTGTAGGGTTCCATCAAGTATTTTGCTTCCCAAAAGGGTTCCGTCACCAAAAAAAGTTTGAGAACCGCTGCTCTAGACTGTTAATGGGAATTTTATACACCAGAGTTTTAAGATGACGGAGACCCCACAAAAATAAATGAGGTAATTTTAAACTAAATATTGTAATCAATCAATAAAGCTTGAGGAGGGTGATTCTGATGGGGTGAAGTTTCTGGGCATTTACCTCGATCCAACTTTAAAATTTGAAGCTCATATAGAGTACACTGCTTCACGCCTGTCTAAAAATATCTATTTGCTGAAGAACCTTTCTAGGATTATGCCGGAGGCTGTTCTCTTGCAGACTTTTCATGCCCTTTTCCAGTCTGTGGCAGTGTATGCCATTTTAACGTGGGGACACTCAGCACATCTCGAAAGAGTCTTTGCACTGCAGCGTAGAGCAGTACGGATCATTGCTGGCCTTGGTTACAGGGAGGATGCTAGGCTTGCTTTCTCAAGGCTTGGCATTATGACTATTCCTTGTCGATACATATATGAATGTATTATTTATTGTCACAACAACTTGGACAAATTTAATACAAATAACTACTACCATCATTATCCTACTAGACAAGGAAATCAAATAAGACTAGATTTTCTGAGACTCCACAAAACACGTATGTGCTTTAACTACTATGGTCCTATTTTCTATAACAAACTTCCTGCTACTCTGAGAGATCTGCCTCTTAGACGGGTCAAGGTAAAAATAAGGACATTTTTGTTGATTAATGCTTTTTATAGTATAGACGAGTTTTTACTACATCAACTTGTATAGTGTGTTAATTTTAACAGGTTTTAATATGTATGTTAATTTTAAGTTAGTGTTATTACATATGTTTACATTTTTAGTTTAAGATTTTAAGGTATGTGTGCTGGCACATTTTATGTAAAAAAACCAGAGTTGTTGACGATCGTAAAATTACTGTGTAATTCCTGACGTAATATATATATTTGATTTGATTTGAATCAATAATGCGTCTGACGAGAAAGACAAAATAGGTCGTTTTCATGTAGAATTGATCAACCTAATTAGAAAAAATATACACATGAAAGAATAGCAGTGAGGTGCCAGCTTTTGTAAAATCAGAGGCCATGTTTATAGGGACGCCACTGGTGTAGCAATGGAATATTTTTTCTAACTAAAACATGTAGTTTTATCTACCACTAACACATACCAAAATTGGAAATAATATCTTAAGTGGATACTTTTAGAGATAACGCTTTAAACGTAAGCAATTGAATTGCGGACATATGTTCATATAAACTTTCTCTTCATAAAATGACCTGACAACCTGAAATATTAGCACTTCATTAGGGAACACCCCCGTGTAGTTACTGTTTTAATTAAAAATTGCAGTGGATTTAAATTTAATTTTTTATTTCTGGTTCTTTTGGTGTAAGTTCCACAAACTTCATGAAATAATAGAACTTGGTAGTTCGTCCGACTTTTCTGAATCTTCCTGGGTGTTGCACTCCTTTGTGGTTCTCGCTATCTTGAAATACTCCTTAAATGGCACAAGACCACGTAGAGTTGCAATTTTAAGATTTGCTGCTGACAATTTCGGATTAATGTGTATATTATGCAATTCTGCAATTTGCGTCGAGGATGCCGCCGCCGGATCACCGCTGGCGGCAAGCTGGCCCAGCCAGAATTCGTTTCCTGGAAGAGCATTTCCATCCCAAGGGTATGAAACAACCAGAAGTTTGCCTGAAATAAAAAAAAAGCTATGACCGACGAGTTTGCAGACAATTTTAAATTTTCCTAAAAAATTTAATTTTGATTTATCTCTCATTAGCTGTAAGGTATGTAAATTATCATTTACATACCTTCATCATCCCCCTTAAGCTTAACATGGGGATTTCTCCGAACTATATGAATTCTTATTCCTCCATTTGGATGTTCTGGAATCGGTATTGTGTCTCCATGTTTGTATTCTCCACACGATGAAATATCGATGTACGAAAAGCAAACATCGCTGGTATTCCTTAAAACACTTCCAAGAAACCTAAAAGTTTGTTTCCAATTGACTTTAACAAACTTCGAGAGAAATCTAAAGGTTAGTCCAGAGCCGTCAGTTATTGAATTAAAATAATTAAAAAATGGTGATTTATTTCTTTTTGGTCATTAAATTATTGTAATTCACAATACTTAGTTTCTAAGATTGACTTTAACAAACTTCGAGAGAAATCTAAAGGTTAGTCCAGAGCCGTCAGTTATTGAATTAAAATAATTAAAAAATGGTGATTTATTTCTTTTTGGTCATTAAATTATTGTAATTCACAATACTTAGTTTCTAAGGTTTAATTCACAATGTATCTTACTGTATTCTTTTGCAAAATACATCCATGAACACGCCATTTTGGTGACTGGATTTCCTCCATACCCCTAAACCGATACCGACCACATAAACATACGCCATTTTTTTAGACTCTCTTGCCCTTTCGTCTGCTTCTATCAATAATGTGTCAACAGAAAGGGCTATTCTTCTCGCGTATGCGTGATCATTAAAATATTCATCTTCGTTCAACTTATGATACTTTTCTTCATATGGGAAGTCGTCTTTTAGTTTTTCGTAGGTCGAATAACCTTGATGGTAAAAGCTACTAAAAAGTCCTAAAATACGATTAATTATTATTTAAAATGTAATTGAAATTAAATTAAATGTATCATACCTGGTGCCCTACAAGGTTTCTGACGTCCGTAGCCTTTGCTTGGTATATTTTGTTCTTTAGTTATCATTATATCTTGATATTCCATCAAATCTGGTTTTTCAAATCGTGCCCCTAAAGATAATTAAAATAGTAAAGGTGAATTAATTGTGATTAGGGTTTCTTCAGGTCTATTTAATATTCGATTTAGGTTAGTTTATCACATTGAAGGACGTTAATGGGGCGTCATGGGAGGTCGTTAAGTTCTTTAAAATAATTATTGTGTTTCGACAAAATTAATGAGTCTAAGAAATTTAGTTCTTTTGGCAAAAAAACTAGTCAGTAATAGCTGTCCTGTCCAACCATATCTAAATATCCTTCATGCTAAGACAAGACTGCATTTGCAGACGCATTTGTTTAAGAAAAATATTTATTTTTGTATAAAACGGATTCTAATAATAAGAAACACGATCAAGAAGATGAACAAAAATATGTAAAAATATAACAAAGATTAATATTCATATATTTAGGAATGAAATTTGTTTGAGCATTTTCCCTGACAAGGTAGCGGAACCCCACACATAACGGAACCACGCTGTTTGGATTTAAAATAGCTCTTGTGAGTCTAATTTTCAGGTACAGGTATTTTTTCCGAAAAATGCGATGGATTTTTAGAGGCTGATGTTGTTGAGTCCACTGATACTTTGTCTATCTCAAGCAGCAGATGGGATCAAAATCTTTTTGTGAAATGTTCGACAGTTTAATGCTCCATTTTTGATCAGCACTTTCCTCTTCTCTTTCCATTTTGACACATATATCATGCCCTTTCGTAACCAAATATGCCTTTTTCAATTTCTCAGAAGCCTTTGGGTCACCTTTTCTATTTCATCTAAGAGTGATATGTCGTTTGTGACTTTTATCCAAGAAAGGCTACATAAGTCTAAGGACTAATGAGTGTAGCTTACGCGCTGTTGAATCAGCCTCCTGCTTGCCCTTATAAATTTCTATATAATGGCTATAGCCACTGAGGGAGCATAACTAGTGAAGTTGAATCCCAGATTTAGCCATTTTACCCACAATAAATCACTTGAATAACCTACCTCGGTGTAAAAGTAAGGACTCATCTAACGAGAGAGCTTCATTTGGTGCATATGCCTTTTGATAGTTCTGTATAAGAATTTTAAGGAGATTGATTACCTTATTTAGCCTATTGGTATTATCGATACTGTTGTTACAGTTAAAATATCGAAGCAGTTGCTCAAAGCGACGTCCTGGCATGGCGCGTGCAAGAAGAAGGGTCATATGAAAATAGTTTTCGCAAAATTGGAACTCAATATTCGAAATACCACTAACACTATATTCCTCATCACTACTACTGTCTTTAGGAATATGTTGATTTTGAATTGACTTTTGAACTTGACACTGCAAAGGTTCAGGTACAGAATTATTCTCCTCTGACTCGGTGGATTCCGTTTCGTTGTGTAAAAATTCTTCTTTCGAATCCATAATATTCTGTAAGAAAGTATATTTTTGTGTTATTAAAACAACAAAAAAAAAATAGTTTATTTAATCATTTATTTGTAGCTAATTGAAAAAATAAATTAACCTACCGAAAATAACAGAAATAAGGGCAAAATCTCAACAAAAACATACACCTATAACACATAACCGTAAAACGATGTGTATAAGGACGCACTTTATAAACAAATGAGAAACTATATGAAGCAAACGCTGCATAATATGCAGACAAAACACGCGTCTGACACGGCTAATACCTGTCAGAGCAGGAAATATAGTCGGTTTACAGGGACAGGTCTCAGCAATTGCATGGCGCCGGTAGGGATACAAAACTTCAAGCTATATATTATGAAAACTAAGAAATTGCGTCTGCAATTGTAGACACGCGTACTTTTATGCCACATCGAATTGTCTGCTTTTGCAAACATATCCCTACTGCAATAGCAGACACGCCCGTCAATGTGTTAAGGAACACCCTGTATAGTTACTGTTTAAATAAAAAATTGCTGTGGACTAAAGATTTATTTTGTATTTTTGTTTCTTTTGTTGTTAGTTACAAATTCATGGAACAATAGAACTTGGCAGTTCATCTGACTTTCCGGAATCCTCCTGGGTGTTTTGCTTCTTTGTGGTTCTCGCTATATTGAAATATTCCTTAAATGGCACAAGACCACGTAGAGTTGCAATTTTAAGATTTGCCGCTGATACTTTCGGATTAATGTGTGCATTGTGCAATTCTGCAATTTGCGTTGAGGATGCAGCCGCCGGATCACCGGTGGCGGCAAGCTGACCCAGCCAAAATTCGTTTCCTGGAAGAGCATTTCCATCCCAAGGGTATGAAACAACCAGAAGCTTGCCTGAAATAAAAGAAAAAGCTACAACTATGATTGGACGAGTTTGCAGATAATTTAACTTCTTCCTGAAAAATTTAATTTTGCTTTATCTCTCATCCACATTACATCTAATTTACATACCTTCATCCTCCCCCTTAAGCTTAACATGGGGATTTCTCCGAACTATATGAATTTTTATTCCTTCATTTGGATGTTCCGAAATCGGTATTGTGTCTCCATGTTTGTATTCTCCACATGATGTAGCATCGATGTACGAGAAGCAAACATCGCTGGTATTCCTTAAAACACTTCCAAGAAACCTAAAAGTTTGTTTCTAATTGACTTTAACAAACTTCCGGAGAAATCTAAAGGTTAGTCCAGAGCTGTCAGTTATTATAATAATTAAAAAATGATGATTTATTTATTTTTGGTAATTAAATTATTGTAATTCACAATACTTAGTTTTAAGGGTTTTATTCACAATGTATCTTACTGTATTCTTTTGCAAAATACATCCATGAACACGCTATTTTGGTGACTGGATTTCCTCCATACCCCTAAACCGATACCGACCACATAAACATACGCCATCTTTTTAGACTCTCTTGCCCTTTCGTCTGCTTCTATTAATAATGTGTCAATAGAAAGCGCTATTCTTCTCGCGTATGCGTGATCATGAAAATATTCGTCTTCATTCAACTTGTGATACTTTTTTTCGTAAGGGAAGTCGTCTTTTAGTTCTTCGTAGGTCGAGTGACTTTCCCCGTAAAAGTTAATAAAAACTACTAAAATTCGATTAATTATTATTTAAAAGTCAATTGAATTTAAGTTAAATATTTTATACCTGGTGCACAACAAGTTTTTTGAATTCCGTAGCCTTTGCTTGGTATATTTTGTTCTTTCGTTATCATAATTTCCTGATATTCCATCAACTCTGGTTTTTCAAATCGCGCCCCTAAAGGATAAATAAAAGAATAAAGGTGAATTAATTGGAATTAGGGTTTCTTTAGGTCTATTTGATATTCGATTTAGGTTAGTTTATCACATTGAAGGACGTTAACGGTATAATGGCAGGTCATTTAGTTCTTTAAAAGAATTATTGTATTTCGACAAAATTAATGTGTTGCTACAATTTCTGAGTGTAAAAAATGTAGTTTCTTAAAAAAAAATCTAGTGTCTGTAATAGCAGTCCTATTCTACTAAATCTAAATATTCTACATGTTACATTTACAGACGCATTTTCTTGAGAAATATATTTATTTTTGTATAAAACGGATTCTAATAATAAGAAACACGATCAAAAAGGGGCAAAAATATAACAAAGATTAATATTTATATATTTAGGAATGAAATTTCTTTGAGCATTTTCCCTGACAAGGTAGCGGAGCCCCACACACAACGGCACCACGCTGTTTGGATTTAAAATAGCTCTTGTGAGTCTAATTTTCAGGTACAGGTATTTTTTCCAAAAAATACGATGGATTTTTAGAGGCTGATATTGTTGAGTCCACTGATACTGAGTCTGTCTCAAGCAGCAGATGGTTTTAAAATCCTTTTTTGAAATGTTCGACAGTTTAATGCTCCAGTTTTGATCAGCACTTTCCTCTTGTCTTTCCATTTTTACACATATATCATGCCCTTTCGTAACCAAATAAGCCTTTTTCAATTTCTCAGAAGCCTTTGGATTACCTTTTCTATTTGATCTAAGCGTGATATGTCGCTATTTTAAGAAATTTAGTTTATAGCGTTACGCTATTATAAAAGTTATCCATAACAATATTGTGACTTTTATCCAAAAAAGACTACATAAGTCTAAGGACTAACGAGTGTAGCTTACGCGCTGTTGAATCAGCCTCTTGCTTGCCCTTATAAATCTCTATATTATAGCTATAGCCACTGGGGGAACATAACTAGTAAAGTTGAATCCCATATTTAGCCATTTTACCCACAATAAATCGCTTGAATAACCTACCTTGGTGTAAAAGTAAGGACTCGTCTAAAGAGAGAGCTTCACTTGGTGCATATGCATTTTGATAGTTCTGTATAAGAATTTTAAGGAGTTCGATTACCTTATTTAGCCTATTGGTATTATCGATACTGTTGCTACAGTTAAAACATCGAAGTAGTTGCTCAAAACGACGTCCTGGCATGGCGCGTGCAAGAACAAAGGTCATATGAAAATATTTTTCGCAAAATTCGGAATATCACTAACACTATATTCCTCATCACTACTACTGTCTTTAAGAATATCTTGATTTTGAACTGACTTTTGAACTTGACGCTGCAAAGGTTCAGGTACAGAATTATTGTCCTCTGACTCGATAGATTCCGTTTCGTTGTGTAAAAATTCTTCTTTCGAATCCATAATATTCTGTAAGAAAGTATTTTTTTGTGTTATTAAAACAACAACAAGGTATGCTAACATAATAGTTTATTTAATCATTTATTTGTAGCTAATTGAAAAATAAATTAACTTACCGAAAATAACAAAAATAAGGGCAAAATCTCAAGAAAAACATACACCTATAACACATAACCGTAAAGCGAATGTGTATAAGGACGCACTTTATAAACAAATGAGAAACTATATAAAGCAAACGTCTGCATATGCAGACAAAACACGCGTCTGACAGGCTAATACCTGTTAGTGCAGGGAATATAGTCGGTTTACAGGGACAGGTCTCAGCAATTACATGGTGCTGGTAGGGACACAAAACTTCAAGCTACATATTATGAAAACTAAGAAAATGCGTCTGCAATTGTAGACACGCGTACTTTTATGCCACATCGAATTGTCTGCTTTTGCAAACATATCCCTACTGCAATAGCAGACACGCCCGTCAATGTGTTAAGGAACACCCTGTATAGTTACTGTTTAAATAAAAAATTGCTGTGGACTAAAGATTTATTTTTTATTTTTCGTTCTTTTGTTGTTAGTTACAAATTCATGGAACAATAGAACTTGCCAGCTCGTCCGACTTTTCTGAATCCTCCTGAATGTTGCGCTTTGTGGTTCTCACCATTTTGAAATACTCCTTAAATGGCACAAGC
Source organism: Polydrusus tereticollis (assembly GCA_963920685.1). Taxonomy (NCBI): domain Eukaryota; kingdom Metazoa; phylum Arthropoda; class Insecta; order Coleoptera; family Curculionidae; genus Polydrusus; species Polydrusus tereticollis. The sequence goes on along the minus strand of OY987332.1, from coordinate 20,207,235 downwards.
CCACGTAGAGTTGCAATTTTAAGATTTGCTGCTGACAATTTCGGATTAATGTGTATATTATGCAATTCTCCAATTTGCGTCGAGGATGCCGCCGCCGGATCACCGCTGGCGGCAAGCTGGCCCAGCCAGAATTCGTTTCCTGGAAGAGCATTTCCATCCCAAGGGTATGAAACAACCAGAAGCTTGCCTAAAATAAAAAAAAAGCTACAACTATAACTGACGAGTTTGCAGACAACTTTATTTTTTGAAAAATTTAATTTTGATTTATCTCTCATTAGCTGTAATGTATGTAAATTATCATTTACATACCTTCATCTTCCCCCTTAAGCTTAACATGGGGATTTCTCCGAAATATATGAATTCTGATTCCTCCCTTTGGATGTTCTGGAATCGGTATTGTGTCTCCATGTTTGTATTCTCCACATGATGAAGTATCGATGTACGAGAAGCAAACATCGCTGGTATTCCTTAAAACACTTCCAAGAAACCTAAAAGTTTATTTCTAATTGACTTTAACAAACTTCGGGAGAAATCTAAAGGTTAGTCCAGAGCTGTCAGTTATTGAATTAAAATAATTAAAAAATGGTGATTTATTTATTTTTGGTCATTAAAGTATTGTAATTCGCAATACTTAGTTTCTAAGGTTTAGTTCACAATATATCTTACTGTATTCTTTTGCAAAATACATCCATGAACACGCCGCTTTGGTGACTGGATTTCCTCCATACCCCTAAACCGATACCGACCACATAAACATACGCCATCTTTTTAGATTCTCTTGCCCTTTCGTCTGCTTCTATCAATAATGTGTCGACAGAAAGGGCTATTCTTCTCGCGTATGCGTGATCATTAAAATATTCGTCCTCATTCAACTTGTGATACTTTTTTTCGTGTGGTAAATCGTTTTTCAGTTCTTCGTAAGTCGAGTTATTTTCCCCGTAAAAGTGAATAAAAATAGCTGGAATACAGTTAATTATTATTATAAATCGAATTGAATTTAAATGAAATGTATTATACCTGGTGCAGTAAGACAGCTCTGAATTCCGTAGCCTTTGCTTGGTATATTTTGTTCTTTAGTTATTATAATATCCTGATATTCCATCAAATCTTGTTTTTCAAATCGTGCCCCTAAAGGATAGTAATTAAAGGAATATAGATGAATTATATGTATATACGATATTATGTATGAGGACCCACTGTATCAACAAATGAGAAACTATATGCAGATGCATATGCAGACAAAACATGTGTCTGGCAGGCTGATTCATACCTGTCACAGCAGGAAATATAGTCGGTTTACAGGGACAGGTCTCAGCAATTATATGGTGCGGGTAGGGACACAAAACTCCAAACTACATATAATGAAACCTAAAAAATTGCGTCTGCAGACACGCGTATTTTTATACCACATTAAATTGTCCGCTTTCGCAGACATGTCTCTACATGTCTGTCTGCAATAGCAGACACGCCCGTCAATGTGAAAAACAAGTTAGACTATTTGTTATGTAAGTTTTAATTGCTCTGAACATTAACTGTTAACTATGAAGTGTTTTAACATGAACCGCATTAAAATATATGTCGTAAAGAAAAGATGCAGAACAATTTAGGGACTACCTATAAGTTATAAAGCATTATTTCTTAAATACTATTTTGTTGTAACACATGAATATTGAAATCGGTGCTACCATATTTTTAAAGAAAAATGTATACTGTATGAATTTAAAGAAATAGTCCATTCGTATTAATGATGTTAATAAATAAACGTATGTAACTTCTTTTTGGTGTGTTTTACTTGATCAACCATACAACAGATCTACAAAATTCGTAAGCAAAAATACGTATCCACAATAAAATCGTCACCGCCATTTTTGCTCCCTTTCAAATAAGATATTTACGGAAATTATGTGAGATTACATTAATTAATTAAATGCAAATAAATACTAGGAAGCGACAAAGCTATGTTTCATGCGAAACTAATAATCTTAGTGAATGAAACGATAACGCCACTAGATTAACTCGCAAATATGCAGCTTTATTTATTACCTATCAGACCAATAATTATGCCGGATTCTTCTACATCATCGCTGCTATAGATTCCACAGTTATCTCTGGAACCATTGTTGATAAACTGAGTATATGATGAAACTGACAAGAGAGCTGATAACTTTATCTCCTCATAGGATAGACAATTTTCTAATATTCTAGGTGGTTGTTCATCATCTTTACCTAAAAAATATTTTTCATTTGCTTAAGTATATAAACTCCCGGACAAAAAAAACCGGCACCCTGAATTTTTTGCTAACTTTGATCCTTTATAACTTCTTTATTTTAAATCCGATTTTTACAGTTTTTTTGCCATTTAATAGATAATTTAATTAGTAATGCGCCGAACTTTTTTATTTATGGGCCATGTTTGATAGGGCGATATTATACCGAGTGACCCAATGTGAGTTTTTTCGTCCTAAGTTTTAAACACTCTGTGGAGTTATTGAGGATATTATTTTTAATACTGTCCATTTCAGAATAAAGCTACATGTATTCCTAACATTTTCTTTTTTTGACTCATTACGATATCTCTCTTTTTAAAAGAGATACGATTTTTTAAATAAAACTCTGCAAATTACATTATTTTATTAGACCACCAGTCATTGTTAAATTGAGTCAACTTATGTAATTGTTATAAGTATTTGACAGTGACAGCCTTCATAATAGTTATAATAATTATTGGTGTCAGCATGGTGTTAACTACAACAGACGTAGCAAAAATAGTTGCGCTAATAGAAGCGGGTCATAATAAAAGTTATGTGGCTCGTACGTTGGGATTTCCAAGGGCCACAGTTCAAGATGCTTGGAATAGGTACTTGGAAACAGGGAATTTTACTAGACGACAAGGATCTGGAAGAAAGAAAAAAACAATTGCAGCTGACGATCGCTTCCTTGTGGTAAGATCCTTAAGGGAACGAAGAGCCACTTCCGTGGTTTTAAAAAATGAGTTGCGAATGACACGTGGAGTTAATATTAGTGACAAAACGGTTAGGAGGAGGTTAAACGAAGTTGAGCTGGGTTCACGTAGACCCGCAAAAAAACCACGACTACTTCGGCATCATCGACGAGAGCGGCTACGATTTGCCAGAGAACATTTAAACTGGACTGTCGAGCAGTGGAGTAATATTCTCTTCACAGATGAGTCGAGGGTTTGTCTTCGGTCACCGGATGGTCGTGATTGTGTTTATAGGAGAGCAAACGAAAGATTTGCTGAATGCACCATAACAGAGATAATATCTTATCATGGTGGTTCCGTTATGGTGTGAGCGGGTATTTCAGCTGATTCGCGAACTGAAATGATATTTGTGAATAATGGAGCACTAAATGCACATCGGTACATTGAAGATATTCTTCAAGAGGCAGTAGTTCCATTTGCTCCATTAATCGGTGAACAATTTATACTAATGCATGATAATGCTAGGCCACATGTTGCACGGATAGTAAATGAATATTTGGATGGGGTTGGTATTCGACGGTTAGATTGGCCTGCATGTAGTCCGGATTTGAACCCAATTGAACATTTTTGGGATCAGTTGAAAAGAGCTGTTCGTCGTCGCCCTATGCAACCAGGTACTTTACAGGAGCTGAGGATAGCACTTTCCCAAGAATACAATGTAATCCCTCAAGAAAGAATCGTGACACTTATTCAGTCATTACCTAGCAGAATGCGTTCTGTTATTGAAGCTAGAGGAGGACATACACGTTACTAATTTGGTTTAAACTTTAACATTGTTTTAAAATTAATTGTTTTAATAAAAAAGGTTTTATAAATAGAGTTTTATTTAAAAAATCGTATCTCTTTTAAAAAGAAAGATATCGTAATGAGTCAAAAAAAGAAAATGTTAGGAATACATGTAGCTTTATTCTGAAATTGACAGTATGAAAAATAATATCCTCAATAACTCCACAGAGTGTTTAAAACTTAGGACGAAAAAACTCACATTGGGTCACTCGGTATAATATCGCCCTATCGAACATGATCCATAAATAAAAAAGTTCAGCGCATTCCTAATTAAATTATCTATTAAATGGCAAAAAAACTGTAAAAATCGGATTCAAAATAAAGAAGTTATAAAGGATCAAAGTTAGCAAAAAATTCAGGGTGCCGGTTTTTTTTTGTCCGGGAGTTTATATTGTATTTAACAACAATAAAAGACACAAAGTCTCAGCCTCAAATTAATTTTTCTATATTGGTTACATGTTTCACCCCAAAGGAGCATTTAGACCCTAATGTAACAACAACATTCGAAGAAAAAACAGCACAAAACTCTCAGTTTTTTGCTGTAGAAAAATTAGTTTTAGGCCGAAGCTTTGTGTATTTTATTGCTTTTAAATTGTAATAAGAACGCTGTGAGAACAATGGACGATATTTTCGATATACGGTGCATTCGTAAAGTAGCGAATAAATTCAATAAATATTAAGAGGGAGTGTAAAAAAATGCTCCAACCCGTCGATTTGCATTTTAGTTTAGAGTTTTCTAACGTTGCAGTGAAATATACAGGGTATATCAAAAAAGGGATATTACGTCTTCGTTACTTTTTTTAAATGGAAACCGCAATTTCTTATTGCAGAAATAGAAAGAGCACATATTTTTACATATAGCAAGGTAAATAAGGGTAGTGGTTACATAATGAAATTTTGAAGAAAGCAAATGTTCGAATTGAGCACCGTTGACAATCTGACAACAGCCAAGGTAATTAACAAATTATTTTTTAACGTTGTCGATGACAGCTGCGTTAATGTTGCTAGGTGTATTCGTGCTTTTAAATCTTCTAAATTCGCTGGGCGACTCACGTATACTTTACTTTTCAAGTGTCCCCACAAGACAAAATGAAGAGAAGTTAAATCTGGCGATATGGGTGGCCACTCAATCGTCCCTCTCCTACCTATTCAACGATTTGGAAAAACTTCGTCTAAATAAGCCTCAACAGGTGAAGCGTAATGTGGCAGGGCTCCATCTTATTTTTTACAAACTCTTAATTTTTATTGAAATTATTCGCTACTTTACGAATGCACGGTGTACTGTAGTTTTCTGTGTAAAGAAGTGGAGATATAACATCGTTATTAGCAAAAGTGGCTGTAGTATATTTTGATATAAGGATATCACAGGGCGCAATAAGTATAGGACTTTTCTAGTTTCATGTTTTATTCTAAATATCTGCTGCGATAAAAGTATAATTAATTTTGTGAATATTGGTTTGAAAATACCGGTTTCAGTTTATAACTTATTGTCATACTTTGCCAAAAGATTGCACTAAGTTTTGCTCATCGACTGATTTTTCTATAATTTTTCAGTTTTGTAAATGTTTGTGATATTCTAAGAATTACTTTTTGCTAGTAACAAAGATACAATTTAGAAATATCGAAACTGTCCAGTTTTGAGCTAATTAGTCTCTTCATTTTAGGATTCTTACCTATAGTTTCCCAGCCTCCAGCGTTAGCTAAGCCATCCAAAAGCATAAATTTATCATTTCTACCACAAAAGACAACGGCTCGTTTCGTTAAAAGTCTATCGACCAGTCGTTCAATATTATAACCTTTGTAAAATTCTTTTTCAACATTGGATCCTACATCTCTTTTATATTCTAAAAAATCAAGGAATAGCACGAGTGCCTGTTCATGAAGTATGGGATAGACGGAGTTTATGTTCTTTTTTAAGACTGCGTCCGGAATGCCTAAAATAATTGTGTTCGTTATAATATACATTTATTTTACTGTATGCAGTGGCAGCTCCAATATAAGGGCAGCAGAACCATCAATCTTTTAAACCAAACAACGAAAACTATCAGATAATATGGGTTAATACATTTTAAATCGTATTATAATTATAATTTCCTATATGTGACGACACGAAGTACAGTACAAAACCACAAAACTTAAAAGATACATCGCAGAAAAGCACAAATCCTCAGATTCCGTGTGTCTTGCTAAATTGCCAATGTTGCTGCTATCAATAGTTCGATAGCGATAGTCACATGAGTGAAAGTGGTATAGGAGACCCCGCAACAAAATAGGTCATTGAACCTAGGTTGGCCATAAGCCCACCAGAGGGCAGCCAACGGCCACTACCATTTACTCATTTCCGACACATCAGACCAATGAAGACTAAGGTTCATTAGACTGGGTTATATAATAAGTCTGTATACTGCAGTCTCTCTCCAGTGGCGTAGCCACTAGCCAACATATTGGGGCGGGGAGGGCGCATACTGTAGAGCTAAAGCGTCACAGGCCAAAAATTCGGTTTTTATTACCATTTATTGCTTTTTGGGTATAATCTTCTATAAAATACATTGTATACATTAAATTCTATCATTTTTTTCTAAGATTTCGTGAATACATGATATTTTATAAAAAATTAACGCAAGGCGCAATAAAACATCTTTGAAAACCTTAAATATTGTTAAAACAATAAGCCAGTAATTTAAAAATGATTTGTTTCAATTTCCCGCCATAAATTTCCTAGCGGAGCGCCCCTGGTGGCCATATGGCCAACACGAATCTTTGTTTCGCTGGTTATAGTCTTAAAGCCTGTTTACATTAAAGCCGTATTACAGTCGGCAAGTCGCAATTCTCTTGCTTATAAGCATGCGCAGTTGAAAATAGCTGATCGGATTTGGCAATTCTATTGCTATTGCCATAAGATCGGTCGGGATCGATTTTTGTTGCAAGTGCGTTTGCAATTCTGGTGGTTTTCTAGTGACTTTCTTGGTTAGAGGTTAGAAAGTTTATTGACATTTCGCATAAAGTTCTAGAGGTTGGTGTTGGTACTCATATTCCCCCTATAAACCTTTATCTATGCTCATAATATTGCAATTTTAAAAACATGGACTTGCACCACGACTTGTACGATGTATTACAGTCCTGCAATTTAATTGCAGCAATAGAGTTGCAAGGTCAAAGTATTGCTGCAATTCGTTGCCGACTGTAATACGGCTTTTAGGAAATTGCACGTGCAATGCAATAAAAAATTGCCTGTAGGCATGCGCACTTGGGACTTTGCAATCAGCTGTTGCAATTTTCTTTGCATTGCATCAAATTAGAACACGCGCTATTTTTATGTCACATGGCATGCAATTTTTGGGTGAAATCACAGGTACCAACATAAAAAAATCAATTCATCCATTGATCCATGCGGAGCAAAGCCAAGCCAAAATAAACTAATATATTTCGTTACTTGCAAACGTGCTTAGTAATTAGTACAACTGGTTATTAAAATGCTTTCATCCTTTACTTGCATGATATGTAAACGGTTACGCAATGCAATTCTTTGCAGAAGCAATACTTTGCATGACATTTATTGCACCTAATGTAAACAGGCTTTTAGTCTTAGTTGCAATGGCCACCTGCCTTAACGACAATCAGCCAGCTATGTTTCGCTGGTTATCTACGTAGTTCGCATTTCTAATCTCTTATCGGTTTTGTTGCGATAGTTTTTTTACAACTATCAATATTATCGCCAGCCATTATCGATAGTTTGACATCTCTAATCTTTAGCTGCGATCTTCACTTCGGTTTATGATAATCATAACAGTTTATTCATAATTCATATTTGTTTGGAATGCTCAAAGTAAACACAAAAACTTACCCTTATTTCTCAGATATTTGCACCTCACTGTTTCAATTGGAAACTCTATGGGAAATGAATCACTGTTTTTTATAACGCTGTCCACTTCAACTTCAGGAACTTCTGGATATGTCGTTAATTCCTCCAGTAACTCATATTCGTACATACTAAAGTATGGAGCCACAGATAAAAATCTATATAAAGGAGGTATTTCCTGCCAGTATTCAAGGAGTTGACCGGGGCTTGCCATGTTTCGCGAGTATAGTAATAGAAATACCTCCGTGTAAAGCTTACGCTGAACTAAATAACAGATAAAAAATGCCGGTCGATGAAATATTTATTTTTATATATCTACGCCTGCGGCAACATTATTTAAGGTGACTCACAGTTTACAATAATTAATTAGTTTCCCCCAAGGTCAGATGTGTTTTTATCAATATGTTCATAAATTCTAATTGACGTAGGTAAACCTATCTTGAAATTCAAAGAACTTAGACACTGAGAATATTTCCGAAAAATGTTTAGGTATACCGGGTGTAAACAAAATCAATGCACCTACAGGGCTAACCTGAATTTTTAGTTGCCAGTAAAATGTTTCTCAAAATTACCTTTTCAACGCCAAATAACAAGTTTTTATTTGCTTTTGCAATAGAGGCGTAAGAGCCATTTTACATATATCAAAATGGCGTCCATAAAACAATGTAGGTATGCAAGCGACATTTTTTTTGTTAAGATACAATCTGTTAAATTTTGCCCTTTTATAACTCTTTAAGTACTGACATTTAAATGTTTTCTTTAGTTTCTAAAGAATTCGATTTTTTTTAATCTTCACTTCGACACTATAGTGTTCAGGGACATTTTTTTAAGTGTCTCGCCCAATTTGCGATTTTCCGCAGGGAAGCCAAATTTAATGTCAAAAAATATACAGGTTCACAAATTTGACAGATACGACGCCTTTTTGAACTTTTTTAAATGATATAACCTAGTGCTGGAAATTTTAGTTCACTTTGCCGATTTCAATCTTTCGATCTCGTTCAATAAAGTGAATAGTACAAAATACTAGTTTGTTTAGTTCATTTAGTTCACTGATTTATACTCGCACACGCACAGTGAAGTAAAAGAAATATATAACGGAAATATTTCAAAGTGATATTATAAATAACAATGAAACCTAGTAAATAAATACAGGAGAAGCGTGGTCCTTCGTGAATAGTACAGTGCAACTATACCGTTCTTTACTCTGTGAATGTCTCCCTAAATATGACAAATTTTGTTTCTAGCCGCGGCGCCACGGCGGCGGCGCATCGAATGAGCGGTAAAGCCTGTCCAGAGATATAAGGAAGTTACACTTTGCCTTTGAATGGGATTATCCAAGGAAGGATGGCCATAAACAAACAATGAATGAATGAATAAATGCAGGTAAATTATGGTTCGTACTGAAAAATGTCTTAAAGTAAACTGCAAATCCGGAAGACGTAATTTCATTATTAAAGTAATAGTTTAGTGATTTTAAATCGATTTTTACCTGATTCAAAATGAGAGGGTTAATCCCATAAAACAAATTATGTTCTAAAGACTGTATACAGTGTGTATCAGCCAAATAAAATAAATTCGATAATAAATACAATTAGTAAAATAGAAAAGTAGTTTCGCCAGCTTGGACATGTAAAGCAGATAAAAAAAAAGTAGCTGCCAATGCAATAGGTGATGATACCAAATTAGATATTATGCTTGAGTTTCAGGAAAACCCAGATACTTCTAGTCGAAAAACAGCCCCAATGTTCGATGTTTGCTATTCATCGATTATTCGAACATTACAAGAAAATAAAATGTATCCCTATAAAATGATACTTACTCATGAGCTCATGGAATAGGATTTTGATAGGAGAACGAATTTTTGTGAACAAATGATAAATGATGGCAATGTTAGATAACAATGTGATCCAATTAGAACATGTTTTGTTTTCTGATGAGTGCACCTTTACACTTCACAATCATGCTAATCGTCAGAATTGCCGCTATTGGTCAAGGGAAAATCCTCACTGGATGAGAGAAGAACATACGCAATATCCTGAAAAGGGTAATGTTTGGGCAGGAATTGTTGGAGATCCTATCATAGGTCCCTTTTTCATTAATTGCAATTTAAATGGCGATAATTATTTAGCACTGTTCCAAAATAATATCTTGCCAACTTTGACAAAGCATATTATATTCATATGAACTTTGTCTTCATAAAATGACCTGACAGCCTGAAATATTAGCCCCTCATTAAGGTATAGTTGCCGTTTTAATTAAAATTTGCAGTGGATTAGAATTTAATTTTTTATTTCTAGTTCTTTTTGTGTAAGTAACACAAAATTCATGAAACAATAGAACTTGATAGTTCGTCCGACTCTTCTGAATCCTCCTTATACTTATTTACTGGGTCTGTTAATTGGCACTTTGTAAATCTCGCTATTTTGATATACTCCTTAAATGGCACAAGACCACGAAGAGTTGCAACTTTAAGATTTGCTGCTGACAATTTCGGATTAATGTGTACATTATGCAATTCTGCAATTTGCGTCGAGGATGCCGCCGCCGGATCACCGCTGGCGGCAAGATGACCAAGCCAGAATTCGTTTCCTGGAAGAGCATTTCCATCCCAAGGGTATGAAACAACCAGAAGTTTGCCTGAAATAAAAAAAAAAGCTAAAACTATGACTGGACGAGAGTGCAAATAGGGTCGTTCTTCTATAACTTGCTTAAATAGGGAATTATTTTGGGGAATAATTTCGCTTTATATTTTATCTACAGCTAACTGAATTATTTAAGATGATAATTTTTGTAATAGGCAAAGTCAAACTCAAAAATATTTATTCTCACTTTTGCATAAAGCGTTTGACACGTAATCAAATACATATAACTACATAGACAACCTACTAATTACATATTATTATAGTAAATAAATTGTGGGAATTAAATTAGATTTACTGTAAAATAGGACAATATTATAAAGCTATTTGTAGATTGTAGGTTTATCACAATCATATGCTCAAAGGTAATGAGACATTAAGTCGATCATAAAAAAGTTTAAGGGCGTAGATGGTTCTCAATCTCCCTTAAATCATTTCTTTCATTATTTTTAACTCTCCCTTAAAAACATTATTGTTACTATCCTGAAGCAGGGACGCGCCAAGTATGTTCGGCGCCGTCGTGCGAAATAATGATAGGCGCCTTTAACCAATATTATAATATTGAGCTAAATTACCACCCTTCTCCCACATTTGATCGTTGAAATTTTTGAAGAAAACACTATACTTTTTAGTACTTAGTAAATTAAATTGATCTTGGTCAGAATATTTGCCGAAATCCTCAACATTCCACAAAAAATTAAAAACATCAGAATGACACGATAATAGTTTAAATTTTTCATGTACGGATAAAAGAGTAATGTCTAGCATTCCGAAAAAGCAATTTATTTTGAATTTTATTTCTTGATTTTCAATCGGCTGGTCGTCACCTTCGCAAAAAAAATTGTTTTTTAATCTTTCGTGGCCTTAAAATTTCTGCGGATATAAATTTTGCATCAACTTCTAAGCAAGAAGCTAGTTCTTTGGCATCTACTAATATGTCTCTAAAGGCTTTGTCAGATCGATATTGTTTTACAAATTCATTGAGGTTATTTAAACTTTCGCAAGCCTGGAAAATATTAAATGTTTTTGACTGCAGAATCTGGGTAACAACATCCACTTTACTTAGAATCTTGTTCCACTAGACTACCATACACACAAACTCATAATTTTTAGTTTTTTCACCTAGAGAGGTTGAAACGATTTATATTTATTATGCAATTCAAGCTAATAAACATTTATCAATTATTTTATTCAAAACGAAACCTTTGATTCTTTTTCCCTGTTTTGTAGTAATTTTATGACGCATTTAAATAATTGATAGAAACATGATCATGATCATTTATTTTGGAAAAATACAATTATAATAATAAACATTAAACTATGAATTTAAATAAAAATATTCATTAACTTTCTCTCACTGTACATTTGCCTCGACATATCCTCCCTCCATTTCAATACATTTAGTCGTTCTTGCAGAAAATTCTCTTAAAACATTTATAATCATGGCAGGAGTTATATTTGTAATTGTCTCTCTAATTACCCTCCCTAAATGGCCAACATTTTGAAATGGCCTTTGTAGGTATACGTTCTGTTTCAAGTAGCCCCACGAGAAATAAACGAGGGGGCTCAAGTTCGGAGCCCTATAGCGGGCTAAAAAAAGGTCAGAATATCTATCGATAACTTTTCCATTAAAAAGGGTATTTAAGTAATGTCTTACATTCCTCGTACTGTGGCATGGTGCACTATCTTGTTGGTACCATATCCGTAGTCTATCGGGTATGTAAAGTCCATAAATAAAATTAAACAAATAATTATTTAAAAAATGCAAGTAACGTTCACCATTTAAATTTTGTCGAAAAGAAAAGGTCCTATTATTCTATTTTTGTAAATTTCGCACCACACATTTGTTTTAAATGAGTACTGATCACGTGTCTGTATAGTGAAATTTGGATTAACGTCACTTCACCAACGACAATTCTGTGAACTTACAGTCCCGTTCGAGGTAAAGGTTGCTTCGTCGGTAAAAATTATATCTCTTGTCTCTAACTCTCCTTGTGTTAAAAAACAAAATTCTAAGCGTCGCTCAAAATCGCCTGGCTTAAAGATATGTATAAATTTTGGCTTGTAAGGCCGAAATTTGTTTTCATTTAATATTTTTGAAATCGTAGTTTTCCCTACATCATTTGGTAATGTTGTTGAACTTTTTTGCAATAATTTTTTAGGATCTTCTAATACAGACAACATTACTTGGTTCACAGTTTCATTATTTGCAACTCTTGGTCTACTTTTCTTATTGTAGTTATTTTCCACACTTCCAAAGGTCTTGAATTTAGTCACTATGTTCCCTACTGTTGTAAAAAAAATCATCATTCATTTCAAATTATTCCAATTTTATCTTGCATGCTCAATTTCAACGGCATATTTATCTAATTATAGATATTTACGATATAAGTGTTGTAAAGATTCATATTACAACACGAGATGTTAAAGTTGTTAAACGAGGCGTCAGCCGAGTTTAATAAAACATCGAGTGTAGTTATATGAATTTACAACAAGAATATTGTACAAAATTTTATCTACTTTCATCTATGAATAAAAATATTTGGCAAAAGGCATTTTTAAAAATAAAAATGCACCTGCTATTAAAAATCGTTTTGTAAGGGCATCTATTACAGCACTAGTGCTGTAATGGCATCTATTACAGCACTAGTGCTGTAATAGATGCCCTTACAAAACGATTTACAGAACTGTAAAATTCATATTACTAAATGAAAGTAGATAAAATATTTAAACTGATGTTTCAGACAAATAACATAGCTGACAGTCAAATTCAGGTGGGAAATGGTGGCAAGATAATGGACATGCCATTAAGAATTAAGATTTAAATTTTTAAGTTTATTTTCAATAATAGTCTACTAAGAGTAAAAACAGATATAATTTTTAATGCCAATCAACAGTTTCTTATTCCATTTTGCTCTAAAATTAAAATTAAGGGTACTTTTCTCGTAGGTCAATTTTGATTTTTTTACTTTTTGATCATCCTGTACAGGGTTATCCAACCAAGACTAGACAAGGCGATTTTTTGACTTTTCCTGTACTTTTATAAAAAAACTGAAATAGCCATCTTAAGTCATTTTCTCTCGCGAATTCGAATATCTTCAGCAAAAAACAATTAAACATCAAACAAAAGTACTAGGGGTCACTTTGATATTTTTTTAAATGGAATGCCGTATTTTTAATGAGCTTATCCGATTTCTCATATAAATTTTGATCTAAAATGTTGGATTTTTAATTCAAAAACGCCTTTTTTCTTCAGTTTTAAATTCGGAAAATGTTCGTCTACCGTAAGATTAATACCTGATAGATGGATACCCGTTTCACCTGTTCACCCTTTAACCTGCTTTAAAGCGTCCGTCAGTTAGACAAAATAATCAAGTTTCGAATTTCTATATATTTTTCACGAATTAATTACAAATAATGAAATATTCTTTAGAAGAACGGCTAAATGTAATAAAATTATATTACAAAAGTGGAGAGAATGCTCGACAAACACAAAGAACATTTTTTGAGAGTTTCCAGAGACACATTTCAGTGGATAAAATTCTCAGAATTAAGACCCTATTTGAAGAAAGTAAGACATTGAAAGATAAGCCAAGAAAGATGAAAAGACGGAATATAAGGGATCGAGCTATTGTTCAATATTTTACTATAAATCCGAAGAGTTCTATTCCGCAAGCGGTACGAGAAGTAAGGTATGGTCCAGGGCTCCGGAGAGTAAGCTATGGAACAGTTCACAGAACTTTAAAAAAATGTGGTCTAAAACCATATTGCATCCTTCCCGTTCAATACTTAACACAGCTTCAAAAAGAACTGCGATTTCGATTTGTTGCTTCAATGCTGATGAGAGAGCAAGACGAAGATTATAATTTATATAATAAAATTCTATGGAGTGACGAAGCGTCATTTACAACATCGGGGGTATACAATCGGAAAAATACAAGATACTGGGCAGCAGTTAACCCTCATAGATATGAAATGATAAAGTTTTAAGGTTGGAGCTCACTTAATGTTTGGTGTGGGATGTTAGAAAATCGAATTATTGGACCACTATTTTATCGTGGCTCTTTAACAGGCCAAAGATACCTCTATTTTCTTCATAACGATATCGAGGATTTCTTGGAAAGGTTGCCATTGCAAGCCTACAACAATATCATTCGGCAGCAGGATGGTGCTCCGCCTCATGCAGTTCGAGAAGTGGTAACATACCTAAACGAGCGTTACAATCAGTGGATTGGCCGTAACGGAACAATTCATTGGCCACCAAATAGCCCCGATATCACGCCAATGGGATGTTAGAAAATCGAATTATTGGACCACTATTTTATCGTGGCTCTTTAACAGGCCAAAGATACCTCCATTTTCTTCATAACGATATCGAGGATTTCTTGGAAAGGTTGCCATTGCAAGCCTACAACAATATCATTCGGCAGCAGGATGGTGCTCCGCCTCATGCAGTTCGAGAAGTGGTAACATACCTAAACGAGCGTTACAATCAGTGGATTGGCCGTAACGGAACAATTCATTGGCCACCAAATAGCCCCGATATCACGCCAATGGATACATTTTTATGGGGTCATTTAAAAAATGTAGTTTATCAACGACCCAACAGAAGTCTGGAGGACATTCAGCAAAAAATTATAAATGAAATTAATAGACTTAACCAGGACCAAAATATTGTAAGAGATTCTTTGGAGAGATTGAAAAGGGGGCATCGGTCATGTTTTGAAAATAATGGAGGACACATAGAACAATTATATTATTGAGATTAAAGTTATTCACTTTAGTTTATAGTTTTTTCTAATATGTCATACTTTTTTTATACGTAAGCAATAATAGTTTTGCAAAAACTACTAAATTTGTAATTAATTCGTGAAAAATATATAGAAATTTGAAACTTGATTATTTTGTCTAACTGACGGACGCTTTAAAGCAGGTTAAAGGGTGAACAGGTGAAACGGGTATCCATCTATCAGGTATTAATCTTACGGTAGACGAACATTTTCCGAATTTAAAACTGAAGAAAAAAGGCGTTTTTGAATTAAAAATCCAACATTTTAGATCAAAATTTATATGAGAAATCGGATAAGCTCATTAAAAATACGGCATCCCATTTAAAAAAATATCAAAGTGACCCCTAGTACTTTTGTTTGATGTTCAATTGTTTTTTGCTGAAGATATTCGAATTCGCGGGAGAAAATGACTTAAGATGGCTATTTCAGTTTTTTTATAAAAGTACAGGAAAAGTCAAAAAATCGCCTTGTCCAGTCTTGGTTGGATAACCCTCTAGATACTATCTCAAGTTTGAATAGTCTAATATTATTTTTTCAGTAAGCAGAACTTTTTATAAAGAGTAACTTTTTTTCGTAAAATTAATATTAAAAAAGTTTCCCATATGTACAGAACTTAAGCGGACACACTGTATATTAGCGCCATCACAGACCCTGACATACTGTCTTCTAAATGACAGATAGTATTAAATCCTGAAATGTCACTCCCCTTACTCCATATTTATTCAGGTTCCCAATAGAATAGCGTGATCTATGGTGTCAAACGCCTTGGACAAGTCACAAATTATTGCTACACAAGTCTTTCCCGCATTTCTCATTTCATAAGTTTTATTTAACATGGCACTCTCGCTAGATGAGTTAGATTTGAATCCGTGCTGACAAGGACTCAAAATTTCAGCTCGTTCTATAAATTCATCCTGCGATTGTGGCCGGCTTTTTCTATTATATTTGTAAAAGTACTAGGCTGTTGATATGGGGCGATAATTTGAAATGTCGTTTTATGATCCCTTTTTAAAAACAGGAATGAATTGAAAAATCTTCAACTATGATGAGAAATGCCCAGTTTCAAAAGTAATATTAATAATTTCAAACAAAAATAAAAAAAAAATTCTTATTTACATACCTTCATCTTCCCCCTTAAGCTTGACATGGGGATTTCTCCGAACTATATGAATTTTTATTCCTCCATTTGGATGTTCTAAAATCGGTATTGTGTCTCCATGTTTGTATTCTCCACATGATGAAGTATCGATGTACGAGAAGCAAACATCGCTGGTATTCCTTAAAACACTTCCAAGAAACCTAAAAGTTTGTTTCTAATTGACTTTAACAAACTTCGGGAGAAATCCAAAGGTTATAGTCCAGAGCTGTCAGTGGTTGAATTAAAATATGTAATTGAAAAATGGTGATTAATTTCTTTTTGGTAATTGGATTATTGTAGTTCAGCGAGCAAAAATTATTATCACCAAAGTGTGCTTAACAATAATAGTGGTAGAGCTTAGTACCTGTTGAGTGTCAGTAAATACCATCATTATCGATCAATCAGTTATCCCGTCATCTCTAACAATTATTACAAGTATTTTGATTCATATAATTCACTCAATTCACGCAATGGGTTTTCCGGAATAGCCCAAGAGCTCATGGTTGAAGCGTATTTCCTAAATGGTAAGTGGCAATACAATATGCGATTTTCGCGAAAATTTTTCTACTGTTGCTTTTACTGCTGAGGCTTTTTATCATTGCCTGAGAAAAGAAGGGGAATGAAGAAAGCTTCAAGAACTCAAGGAAATATTACCATGGTAAGAAATATTATAGAAAATGCACGACCTGAAGAATCTGTAGGTACCAGAAAAATAGCGAAAAAAAAAACAAGAATTCACCGTTCTACAGTTTAAAGAATTATAAAAAATGATTTCCAACTTAAATGTGAATGAGAAACGATTAGAAAAAATGTAATCTATTACTACGAAGATTCCGTTCTCGGGAAAATATCGCAAAGATATGGTTTTCAGATGATGTTTTACGTGAGGCCGCCAAAGAATACATAAAATAATCGGGTATACGCAAATGTGCGAGTAAAGAGGGAAATCCCTTTGAAAAATCTTTTAATCGAGAGAAGTCACTTTTTACCTGGCGTAATAGTCTCTGTGGCAGTTTCCAAATTGGGGATGTTAAGTTTCAATGTTGTAGTAGATGCCGTAGTAAAAGTCAACTCGAACGCATATCAACAACAAATTTTACATCACTTGCTTGCTGAAATTGAAGCAATCTGCGACGATTACGTGTTCCAACAAGACGGTGCTCCTTTCCATATCTCTCGGAGTACAAGAATGTTTTTGTTTGAACAATGCCCCGATTACATGGAACCGGAGATGTGGCCACCCAATAGTCCAGACCTAAACCCTGTTGACTATTCCATATGGGGAATTTTAGAGGCAAATGTTTACAATGGTAAAAGGTTTAACACCATCGAAGAGCTAAAGAAAAGGTTACAGTTCTGTTGGAATAATTTTAACCAGGACATAATCAATTCAGCTATTGACCTATGGCGAAGGCGACTGCAATCGGTGATAGAAAATCATAGTGGTTATATTTATAACGTTATCTTGTAAATATTTAGACTACTTTCGATTTTAAGTAATAGTTAGTCTTGATAACACTAATTGTTAATGTTGGGGAAACGATCATCCAAATGTATTAAAAATAATATAATTGAATGCAACAAATGTTTTTAGAATCAATACTACTGTTAAATATCTGATTTCAATATTATTTCAATAAAGGAGAAAATGTATCAATGTTTGCGGAACGAATAGTGTTATCGCCGGGATGAACATAAAACTTGCAAATATCATCTTTTAAAATACATAATATAATAAGCGGCTAGTCGACCGTAATTCCAAGAAAAAGCATTGTTCTACATTTAGATATTAAGAGTATATTTTTTAGAATCTGGTACATCCGAAATCCCTTTGACGGTGTTTTAGAGCTCTGAAGGGGTGACACGGCATGGTGCATTTGTTGATTGCCGTTCGATTGGTTGGGAGAAAACATGGCGGCTGTGTAGCCTATCAGAGTGCATTGTTGGTTGATCGTCGTGACAGCAGGGGCGTAACATTGCTGTCAGGTGGTATAGTTTTCCATTTTCTATACTACTACACTTTTGGCTTCGATAAATCAAGGTTTTATGTCAACAAACGCACGTGGTTTCTTTCCGTCGGATTGAAACAAATAGCATTGCCTAAAAAAAGGCACCCAGCAGATGTACTAAACAAATGTAGTGACTAGTTATGTGGTTGTGAAGTAGTAGTGAATGTTTATGTTGTAGTATGTTATTGTAAAATCATGTACTTAAGAAGTTTTTTGTGATTTGGAGAAATAAACGCCAAATTACCACAGTGAAAAGCTCGTTTAATTCCTTCACTCAGTAAATAAGAGAATCAGTGAAATTAACCTACAATCGAGGAACATAAAAGCCTCATGAACTGTTGACACAAGTTAAATAATAACACTTGGCTTGCTTAACAGTTAATATTACTAAATTTGTTAATTAAGATTGACCAAATAAATTGTATTTCTTCAATTTTAAAATCTTTCACAATGAGACCTATACTGGAGAATTTTCGATAGTTAAAAAAAGCGTATCATCTGAAATATAAATTAAATCAGTGCAAAATGAAAAAAAATATTCACAATTAAAAAGTGTACTTCTTTAATTTGAGCCACAGAGTAGATATGGTTAGATAGAAGCCCTTTTGGGTGAAAGTAATTTTTGCTCGCACTGTGCCTACTTAGTTTCTAGGGTTTTATTCAAAATATATCTTACTGTATTCTTTTGCAAAATACATCCATGAACAAGCCAATTTGGTGACTGGATTTCCTCCATACTCCTAAACCGATACCGACCACATAAACATACGCCATTTTTTTAGACTCTCTTGCCCGTTCGTCTGCTTCTATTAATAACGTGTCAATAGAAATAGCCATTCTTCTCGCGTATCCGTGATCATTAAAATATTCGTCTTCATTCAACTTGTGATACCTTATCTCGTTTGGGAAGCTGTTCTTTACTTCTTCGTAGGTCGATTGACTTTGCCCGTAAAAGTTAATAAAAACTACTAAAATACGATTAATTATTCGTTAAAATTTAATTGAATTTAACTTAAATGTATTATACCTGGTGCACTACAAACTTCCTGAATTCCGTAGCCTTTGCTTGGTATGTTTTGTTCTTTGGTTATCATAATATCCTGATATTCCATCAAATCTGGTTTTTCAAATCGTGCCCCTAAAGGATAATTAAAAGAATAAAGGTAAATTAATTCTAATTAGGGTTTTTCCGGTCTATTTAATATTCGATTTAGGTTAGTTTATCACATTAAAGGACGTTAACGGTATATATTCCGCCCTTTATTTGTTTATTTATTACCTATCAGACCAATAATTATGCCAGATTCTTCTACATCATCGCTGCTATAGATTCCACAGTTATCTCTGGAACCATTGTTGGTAAACTGAGTATATGATGAAACTGACAGAAGAGCTGATAACTTTATCTCCTCATAGGATAGACAATTTTCTAATATTCTAGGTGGTTGTTCATCATCTTTACCTAGAAAATATTTTTCAGTTGCTTTAAAGTATATATTATTATATTGTATTTAAAAACAATAAAAGACACAAAGTCCCAGCCTCAAACTACTTTTTCTATATTGGTTACATGTTTCACTCCAAAGGAGCATTTAATGTAACAACAACATTCGAAGAAAAACAGCACAAAGCTCTCAGTTTTCTGCTGTAGAAAAATTAGTTCTACGCCGAAACTTTGTGTCTTTTATTGCTTTTAAATTGTAATAAGGACGCTGTGAGAACAATAGACGATTTTTCTCGATATACAGTGTCACCATTAAAGTCCGCACCATATGGAACTTTTTTTTATTAATGGAGTTAGTTAAAATTAAATTTCGGCAATCGTTTTTGCTTCAAATTAGACTAAAAATTATATAATCAAATGTCACCATCTGTCATTCGGTATCTGTCAAAAATTACATTTTAATCAAAAAATGCTGAAAAATGGCATTGTTTTACCGAATTTCAAAAAATTTTATTAGAAAAAGTTGTTTCTAGTACAATTCTTGGCCTAAATACAAAGTTTCAGTTTTCTAGCTCAAAGTTGATTTTTTTGCCATTTTTTCTAATTAACTTTTTTTTTATTTAATGTAAGTTCGCTTAATGGATATTAAACTATTTGCTTATACCATACTCAATATTTTATTTAGTTTGTATGAGCTTTTTTTTACTAGAATGCCATTTTTTTTCGAAATTTAAAATTAGGGGCAAAAAAATTTGACACAGGTGGTGCAAAGTTATCCTAATTTAAAAATTTTAACAGATAGACGTCAGATGTTTCGTTTTTCAAATGACAAATACATCTAAATATTTGATAAAAATTTTATTTTATACTTAAAACTATCATTATTATTAAAAGGAACAAAAAGGAACTTTAATCATTTTAAATAGGTAACACAAAAGCAATATAAATTTCACATTTCAGTGTGACGTCCTTCTCGCTCTATACAAACACCCGTCCGTCTATAAACGTCTTTGACAGCATTTTGTAAAAAGCTTGGTCTTATATCGGCACAACATTGTCTTATCGTTTGTTCCAAATGCTCGATATTTCTAAACGGTCGATTCTTATAAACTTTCTGCTTAAGATAACCCCACAGAAAAAAGTCTAGTGGGGTTATGTCAGGCGACCTGGGTGGCCAGTGACATTCTCTATCACGCCCTATAACTCTGTTTTGAAATAATTGGTTTATGCGTTCTTTCACTGCTACAGTTTGATGTATGGGTGCACCATCAAGCTGATACCATAAGTTATGTCTATGGTGTAAGGGCATGTTATCCAAAACTTCGGTAATCTTGTTATCAAGAAAATTCAGGTACCTTTCACCAGTTAAGTTTACTCTAAAGAAGTATGGTCCAATAAGCTCATCTTTCAAAATTCCACACCAAACATTGGTTTTAAAATGATACTGGTCGCGACATTCAATTGTGAAGTTAGGATTTTCTTGGGACCACCATCGGCAATTTTGTGAGCTCACGGTACCATTCGAAGAGAAAGTGGCTTCATCTGTCCATAATATCTTGTATGGAAAAAGAATATTTTCGTCATATTGTCCCTGATACCAAAACGAAAAATCAAGTCGGATATCAAAATCGCGTTCTTTTAATGTGTCTTGGGTTTATATGCCCGAAATCGATTTTTCTGAAGAATTTTTCTAACGCTTTCCCTCTTGCACCCTGTTGAATCACTTATCTTGGTTACACTAGTTTGACCGTGGTCAATAACAGTTAAACAAACATCAAGTTGTGCTGCTTCATCGTATTTACTTGCCGCGTGAGGTTTCTTAAAATTATTTTGAACAGATCCAGTTTCTCTAAATTTTGACATTATTCTTGAAACAGTGCTATGCTGCAAATTTTTTTCTGGATGCCTCTCATTAAAAATGGCAGATACTTGCCGGTGAGGCATATTCTCTCCACAAATTAAGACAATTTCTATTTTTTCTTGAATGGACAACATTGGTGATAACACTAAAAACTATAACTTGCGAAAATATTCAAATTTATGACATTTCTTTTATTTATTCGGCACTCTAATTCGTTTTTTTTTTCCATAGCCTACTTATAAAATTCAAAATTGCCTTGATATTTTATTGTGGATAAAAAGAAAATGTGTCTAAATTTTGAACTAATCTGATATCTGGGAATTTTATTATAAGTTTTTTAAACTTCTTAGGTGTATGTACTATCAAAAAAATGGAATATCTGACGTCTATCTGTTAAAGTTTTTGAATTAGGATAACTTTGCACCACCTGTGTCAAATTTTTTTGCCTCTAATTTTAAATTTCGAAAAAAAATAGCATTCTAGTAAAAAAAAGCTCATACAAACTAAATAAAATATTGAGTATGGTATAAGCAAATAGTTTAATATCCATTAAGCGAACATTTAATTAAAAAAAAGGTAATTAGAAAAAATGGCAAAAAAATCAACTTTGAACTAGAAAACTGAAACTTTGTATTTAGGCCAAGAATTGTACTAGAAACAACTTTTTCTAATAAAATTTTTTGAAATTCGGTAAAACTATGCCATTTTTCAGCATTTTTTGATTAAAATGTAATTTTTGACAGATACCGAATGACAGATGGTGACATTTGATTATATAATTTTTAGTCTAATTTGAAGCAAAAACGATTGCCGAAATTTAATTTTAACTAACCTCATTAATAAAAAAAAGTTCCATATGGTGCGGACTTTAATGGTGACACTGTATAGTGCATTCGTAAAATAGCGAATAAATTCAATAAAAATTAAGAGGGGAGTTTGTAAAAAAACTCTCGGACCCG
The DNA here is from genome assembly GCA_963920685.1 of Polydrusus tereticollis. Classification (NCBI taxonomy): domain Eukaryota; kingdom Metazoa; phylum Arthropoda; class Insecta; order Coleoptera; family Curculionidae; genus Polydrusus; species Polydrusus tereticollis. The sequence continues at coordinate 20,184,749 of OY987332.1, read as the reverse complement.
TCGATTTGTATTTCAGTTTAGAGTTTTTTAACGTTGCAGCGAAAAATGTACAGGGTATATGAAGAAAGAGATATTACGTCTTCGTTAATTTTTTTAAATGGAAACCGCAATTCTCTATTGCAGAAATAGAAAGAGCACATATTTTTACATATAGCAAGGTAAATGAGGGTAGTGGTTACATAATGAAACTCTGAAGAAAGCAAATATTCGAATTGAGCACCGTTGAAAATCTGAGAACAGCCAAGGCAATTAACAAATTATTTTTTAACGTTGTCGATGACGGCTGCGTTAATGTTGCTAGGTGTATTCGTGCTTTTAAATCTTCTAAATTGGCTGAGCGACTCACGTATACTTTACTTTTCAAGTATCCCCACAAAAAAAAATCAAGAAGTTAAATCTGGCGATATGGGTGGCCACTCAATCGTCCCTCTCCTACCTATTCAGCGATTTGGAAAAACTTCGTCTAAATAAGCGCGAACAGGTAAAGCGTAATGTGACGGGGCTCCATTTTATTTTTTACAAACTCTTAATTTTTATTGAATTTATTCCCTACTTTACGAATGCACGGTGTACTGTAGTTTTCTGTGTAAAGAAGTAGAGATATAACATCGTTATTAGCAAAAGTGGCTGTAGTATATTTTAATGTAAGGATATCACAGGGTGCAATAGATACAGGACCGGACCTAGAACACTTCCTTGTGTTATCCTTTCTTTGATTTCTATTAGTTCTGGGTAAACTTCTACTAATTTTATGTTTTTATACTAAATATCTACTGCTATAAAGGTATAATTAATTTTGTAAATATTGATTTGAAAATATCGGTTTCAGTTTATAACTTACTGTCATACTTTGTTAAAAGTTTGCACTTAGTTTTGCTCATCGACTGATTATTCTATAATTTTTCAGTTTTGCAAATATTTCTGAAATTTTGAGAATTACTTTTTACTAGTAACAAAGATACAATTGAGAAATATCAAAACTGTCCTGTTTTGAGCTAATTAGTCTCTTCATTTTAGGATTCTTACCTATAGTTTCCCACCCTCCAGCGTTAGCTAAGCCATCCAGAAGCATAAATTGATCATCTCTACCACAAAAGACAACGGCTCGTTTCGTTAAAAGTCTATCGACCAGCCGTTCAATATTATAACCTTTGTAAAAATTTTTTTCAACATTGAATCCTCCATATCTTTTATATTCTAAAAAATCAATGAATAGCACGAGTGCCTGTTCATGAAGTATGGGATAGACGGAGTTTATGTTCTTTTTTAAGACTGCGTCCGGAATGCCTAAAATAATCGTGATCGTTATAATATACATTTATTTTATTGTATGCAATGACAGCTCCTATACAAGGCCTGCAGAACCATCAATCTTTTAAACCAAACAACGAAAACCATCAGGTAATACGGGTTAATACATTTTAAATCATATTTTAATTATAATTTCCCATATATATAGCTATGTGACGACACGAAGTAGGTACAGTACAAAACCACAAAACTTAAAAGATACATCGCAGAAAAGCACAAATCCTCAGATTCCGTGTGCTAAATTGCCAATGTTGCCACTATCAACAATAGGTAAATAGAAACAATCGATAGTTCGATAGCGATAGTCAGTCACATGGGTGAAAGTGGTATAGGAGACCCCGCAACAAATTAGGTCATTGAACCTAGGTTGGCCATAAGCCCACCAGAGGGCAGACAACGGCCACTACCATTTACTCATTTCCGACATATCAGACTGGCATATATTTCTTAGCGGAGCCGGCCCTGGTGGCCTTATGGCCAACTCGAATCTTTGTTTCGCTGGTTATCTACGTAGTTCGCATTTCTAATCTCTTATCGGTTTTGTTGCGATAGTTTTTTTACAACTACCAATATTATCGCCAGCCATTATCGATAGTTTGACATCTCTAATCTTTAGCTGCCATCTTCACTCCGGTTCATAATAATCATAATAGTTTATTCATTTTTGTTTGGAATGCTCAAAGTAAACACAAAAACTTACCCTTATCTCTCAGATATTTGCACCTCACTGTTTCAATTGGAAACTCTATGGGAAATGAATCACTGTTTTTTATAATGCTGTCCACCTCAACTTCAGGAACTTCTGGATATGTCGTTACGTGCTTCATTAACTCGTACATACCAAAGTATGGAGCCCGACATAAAAATCTATATAATGGAGGTATGTTCTGCCAGTATTCAAGGAGTTCATCGGGGCTTGCCATGTTTAGCGAGTATAGTAGAAATACCCTACGCTTTTAGGTAACTGAATAACAGATAAAAAATGCCGGTCGATAAAATATATGTTTATATATCTATAAGGTCATATGTGTTTTTATCAATAGACACTTAGAATATTTCCGTGAAAAATTTTAGGTATACCGGGTGTCAACAAAATCAATGTACCTACAGGGCTAAGCTGAATTTTTAATTGTCAGTAAAATGTTTTTTAAAATTACCTTTTCAACAGCAGATGACAAGTTTATATTTGCTTTCAAAATGGAGGCGTAAAAGCCATTTTACACAAAACAAAATGGCGTCCATTAAACAATGCTGATGGTGATGGTTTTGAACATGAGTGCCTTGTTTTCAAGAATAATGTATTTGGGTTTTACGATATTACGATATAGCAATAGAATATTTAAATAATTGGATTAAACCATTTTTGATGAATTTAAAGTATTTAATTCATTAAATCCCAAAGACCTAGAGAAAATTGAGAAGTGGGAAAGTGATATCATTCCCTCAATTTCCTACCTTTTGGAAAAGGAGTAGAAATTGATGATTCAAAACTTCCCCCCCCCCCCCCCCCCCGCGCCTATTAGGTTCAAATAGTGGTAAATTGTACACATATGATTTTATCGTACCCAACTGTAAAAAATATATTCATCATATTGTGAAGCTTACTTTGCCTTATTTTAATTGTTTGTTGAGTGAATTGAAATGTATTAGTATACTCGATGTTTCCTTGTAGCCCCGATGAAGAGGCGGACTGTCTCAAAATGTAGGTGTTTGACTTAAAGTGCAGCGCCCACCTTCTATCCTCACATAGGTACGTACTCTTTTAGGGCCTCATTCCTTGAAGGCGGCTACAAGAATCCTCAACGGGCTTCGCAGTACCAGTGTGTTATAGCAAATACATCCAAATTGTAGTTGAATTGAAGTAGTTTATATTTTTCTTTTAAAGGGAGCACTATATTGTTGAAAGGGAGCAATATTTAATCGTAAAGTAAATGAGTTAACTTCTAATTTCTAGCAGTAAAACCACAAAGTCACTATCAGTTTCATTTATTTATTAAACTATCAAATTTCTATAGAAGCCACCAACAATAAAATTAAATCCACAAACACATCTCTTCACTTAAGTACTTATTTAAATGACCAATAATCCTAACGTCGACACTGACTTTTAGCAATGCGCTCACTTTACGCTTTATTCAATAAAACTTTTCGCGTTACCGTGCCAAGTCAATAAGTAAAGGTTTCTGCCGCCGCGACGATACTTTACTATCTCCGTGTGACTTCGGGTCAACGCACTTTCAACTTCTGAACTGAACTTTTCACCACTACACTTGACTATTACGGCACGGCAACTTTCGACGGACGACGGTACCAACTTTAAAGGTATTTGAACATTACGATGGTTAAAAATGAACTCACTTTTCCTCTAGCAATCCCACCTATTTATGGGGGAAAACTGATCGAAACAACACTTGCAAGTGCTCGCAGATGGTTACACAAGTGTTCCAGTTTCTGGAATCCCTTTGTCGATACGAGAAAAACAAAATATTTCAGGTTTTTACAAAGGCAATTATCTTAATTTATTTGACAGTTACTAGAAAACAGTTGCAGCTGAACGGCAGATGTTCTGCACGACTTGTTGACACCAACGCAATCCGTCCCCATTCCGCGATCCATCCAGATAAAACTAGTTTAAGTCAAGGTTTTGACCAATCAGGAATCGTACTAGCTCGTCTTCTCCGAGGTGGGAGAGAGATCATTTAGCAGCACCTAATTTCATCAGTTTCTCTCGTACGGTACCTTTAGCTCGATCAAATAACCAGTAGAAAATAAAAAGTGAAGTGAAAAATAAATTAAAGTTTTATTTTATTTTAATGTTTTCAGTTTGAAAATATTTGTGTTAATTTGTGAAGTGTTCTGTTAATAAACCCCTTATTGGATTATTCTATTTTATAAACGTGAGCTTTCCACATATTTTTAACTCATTTTAATTTTCTTGAATTTTTTATAAAATTATTTTAGAGTTGTCTGAATTTTAATATCACTTTTCTTGATGATAACTTATCAATTTTATTTATTTAATTTATCCGAAAATATTTAAAATATTTTAATTATTTTTGTTTTATTTTAAGTTCTTTTGATGAATCTTTGAGGTCTAATTTGACTTTTTTTTTAGAATTTTCAAAAAGGTTTATTATATTATTTTGGAATTATTTTAATTTTTCAATATTTTTGCCCAAAACTGATTTTAAATAAACTATAGAGTCCTGGCACTGAATATAAATTAATTTTTTTTCTGCTTAGTTTTTTAATTGAATGATAATAAAAATAAATTTTTATTTCTAAACCGACCAAAAGTTTTTTGAGTTTTATTTAGTTATAATATTTTTAAACTGCCGTTCACCACAAAGAATGAAATCTTTTCCGGAAAGTTGAAAACTATCCTTTCATTCTATAGAATTTCTAAGGATATCATTGTTGAAACACATTGATATAGCTTGTTGTGACTAAATAAATAAAAGGAATTATAATCAAAAATAAAACACTATTTTGTTCCAGCCTTATTTTTATTTTTTGACAATATACACATTTTGTTAAAAATAAATTGACGAATTTAACACCTATTACAATCAAACAACTAATTGGCATAGTCTCCGCCGAATTTAAATTTTACTCATACCGTATTTTGTCTGTAGGACGTACCCACCTTAAAAGTTTTAGCTGAAGTTAGTCTTGATATGAAGAATACCTTTATTAAAATATGTAATTTTCGGTGTAACTATTTTATATTGACTTATAATTGATATTTTAAAAACATTTAATTGCTTTTAGAATCCGTTTTTTAAATGCATTTAAAACAATCAACGTATTAAAGTAGCCACTAAAGATACCATTGATTTTGGAATAGTAATAACAGTTTATTATAGCAGAGTAATCAAGACCATTTCTAGGGAAAATAGGGCCCGCTGTAATAAATAAAATTGTGTTGCCCCATCAGCTTTTGTTTTCAACACATTGCAAAAGAAACATTTTTGGAAATATGCAAAAATTTAAAAATTCTCATTTTGATTTTTAGTGCTAATAAATTAATTTAATATTAATAATTTTTATGAGAGCTATACACGCACAAGGAATAAAAAGACCACATAAGGCGTTTACTGTTTTCTTCAAAAATATGAAAATTGTTGTCATTATTTAACGTGCATTAGTAAATTTCATTGGGAAAAAGTTGGATATATTTAAGGCATATTAAAAAATGATATGTACCAAAGTTAAAGGCTTTGTAATAAAATTGTATTAAAATTTGTGTTGTTGACAGAATTCGTTTCTTGTCCAATATTAATCCGGGGCTTGAAATATGAAAAGAAGTGCAATATTGCCGATTTTATTAGCACACATCTCAACATAGAGCATCTAAATATTTATTTATATTACACTATACTACGGTCTCAAAATAATTGGCAAAACTATTCATATAACCATTAACGGTGCGGTGAAAATAATTGACATTGATTCGCCCACTTACTTTTAAGTTAAATAAAAGCAATCCAAACCCCTTGGGAAGATTGTGCATAAATAGGTCATTACATGCTGCCAAGTTTTAATACACTTCACTGAAATTTCTATAAAATTTACCTCATGTTTTAGCGTGTATAGGCAGTTGTAGTGACAAAGAATAGTAAAATGGGTGATTTTGATTCCGGTAGTGTCACTTCGGATATCGAAGGCATTGCGAAAAACTTTGTCGATTCCCTACTTTCCCCAAAAATCGGGGACAAACGTATGATCAGACCTATGCAAAACTTGAAGATTGGTGTAAAGAGAAAGGAATCAAGAATAGCAACAATGAAAAGCTCTTCTTGCATATTTTGAACATCTTCCAAAACAAAGCAAACCTTTGTCGCTTTGAGTATATTCTTCTATGCTATGTTTAGTCATATCAGTGAAGAAAGATACTGATCTTAGAAAATACGTGCATTTAATTGCGTTTCTAAAAAGAAAATCGGAAGGAGTTCGGCCATAAAAACCAATGACTTTAACAAAAGAAGGCATAACCCAAGCCGACGATGGAACTTATTTTATGATTAAAGTTGCATTGATGAGGCTTGCAGATGCTTGCAGGTGTACTGAATTGACAAATCTACACCAACAATATGTTAATGATGAAGGGCAATGCATCCATATTACTATTCCATTTACGAGAACAGAAATGCCAAGAAGATTTTTTTTAGTCACAAACGGGAATGTTGAGTATGGTGGAAATGGTTCGAGGATATATAACGATGCGACCAAGCAACACAGATCATACTCAATCTTTTATGGGGTACAGAAATGAAAAATGCTTGAAGCAGCCAGTTGGCATAAATACTTTTGGGAAAACGTCATGCAATATAGCATCGTCTCTGAGTCTTCCAAGTCCTCAACAATATACTCGACATTATTTCCGCATATTGCCTGCATCGTTGCCTGGAGATTCAGGAGTCGACTTTTTAACTATTAAGAGACATGGTTAGCGTTCTAATACAATAGCAGAGAGATACGGAGAAGAGTCCAAAAAAAATAAGAAGTGTCCCCTAAAACTTTGGGTAATATTTCCAGCCCTTTAACAAGTTTAAGCACTCAGGAAATACACTAACTTTCTAAAAATTCAGTCCACTTGTCAACTGCTTGGATTAATTAAACAAATTGTTCAGAATTTGTAATTAATATCTACAATATACAAATGCTATTGAATTTTTTTAAATCAAAAATAAGAAATAAAAGTGGTGACTAACTTTCTTGTTGGTTTTTTATTTTAACACTGAGTGTTATTATGAACGTCGTAATAACATCCAAATGAGGATGCTGACTGTGTCATAATGACACCGTCGTAGATCAAATAATGAAGGTATCCTGCGAATTCCCCATCGAAAATCATACTTTTTTTAACAAAAAGGTCTTAAACCGTCAATTACAAGCGTTTAATACATTAAAACATAGTCTAACAAAACCAAAGACATTTTAGTACAGAAATGGTATTCTTTTTATTGGACTGCTTTAACTTACCTAAAACTTTGTTCATTAGAGAATGCCGTCAATAGTGAGAATATCACATATAATCAAGATGTGTTTTATTTATTGCGATGTTGACGACAACCATCAACTTTATACCTACCTATAGGAATACATTTTGCTTAATTTAGGTAATTTATATTTAAGTTGTACCTAATGATACAGGGTCAAAAATAATTATTATTAATTTTAGACTTATATATAGCCCTATTTTAAAATGGGTGTAACAGTTATTGGGATTTTTACACATCACTACATATAAAATAACAAACTATAGAATATTCAGTTTTATACCTAAAACAGATTTATTTAAATGCATTTATAAATTAAATTACAAAATTCAAGTCATCCTTTGAAGTCAGTCCAAATTTACTTATTTTCAATTTCTTCTTCTTTCCTCAGATAATTGATAATCTGTAAAAAATAAAATATATTTATATATATATCTGTGATGTACAGGGTTGTTCCTTATATTTTGACAGCGTGTGGTGACTTTATGAAAAGAGATAGAATATAAGTTTAAATGTAAAAGTTGTAAAGCTTCACTTATATCGCAAGAATTTGTTAACTACAAAAACAAATAAAAATCGCAAAGCTGTCAAACACTCACAACTTCGGTTTTTTAAATTGAACACCGTGTATATTATTTTTTAAAACGAAGGAACTTTTTTCTCTGATTTCAAAAATATATAAGTTGTTGATATTTGTATAAGCCGTTTTCGAGATATTTAGGTATGAAATTAATTGATTTAAATATATTTTCACTTTAAATATAAGTCAAAAGCTAGTATGTCAATTATAATTATTTGGGTGACAGTGACACAAACGCGACATAACTTCGTATTGTTGCGTATCTGCCGCGTTTATGTTACCAAAATGGGATATAGCGAAGCTGAAAAATTTGAAATTGTCCGGCTTTTTTATAAAAATAATAATAATGTTGTCGCAGCGCAAGAAGAATATATTCGTTTACAACCTGGAATGCCAGTTCCATGTCGGGGCACGTTATATTATGTTGAAAAATGTTTTAGAGAACGGAAAACTCTTCAAAGAAAAAAACGTATGGTCGCCAGTAATGAAGATGATGAATTACAAATACTGTTGTACTTTCAAGGTAAAATATTATGTGCAAGAGCATAATAACATAATAAAAAACTAATATGTTTCCTCTTTAGAAAACCCAAGACAATCGACAGTGAATGCTAGTAAATATTTGGGACAAGATAGGAAAAAGGTTTTAACAATTCTCCATAAATATAATTACCACCCATGTAAAATATTGCCGGTGCAGAAACTTACAGAAAATCAAAAAATTCAAAGGGTAGCATATTGCAGACAAATGGTAAATATATATAATGAGGATAATCACTATTTTGAGAAGATTTTATGGAGTGATGAAGCTTCTTTTAGTACTGCAGGAATTTATAATCGCCGAAACACCCATATATGGAGCACTGAAAATCCTCATGGGTATTCAGAAGTTCAGTTTCAAGGACGCAGAACTACAAATATTTGGTGTGGGATTCTTAAAAATAAAATAATTGGTCCTATTTTCTATGAAGGATCCTTAACAGGCGCGAGATATATTTTTTTCCTAGAAAACAATATTGAAAATCTTTTGGACCATATACCACTAGCAGAATACGGAAATTTAGTATGGCATCAAGACGGGGCTCCACCTCATAACGTAGCTCCAGTTACAAATTATTTAAATAATAAATTTAATTCATGGATTGGAAGATATGGACCAATAAGGTAGCCTGCCAACAGCCCGGACCTTACACCTTTGGATTCGTTTTTATGGGGTTTTATAAAGGAGCAAGTTAATAAAGAGCAGAGTGCTACTTTGAGCGATTTAAAAATCAAAATAGAAGACTGCATAAACATTGTCAACAACGAGCATCCTGAATTTATCGTTCACACCGTTGAAAAAATATACGGGGACTATAGAAAATGTATAATTAATATCGGCGCACACATTGAACATTTGTAAAATATTGTTAAAATAAATTGAATCTTATAGCTTTTGACTTAAAAAGAAAAGAGATTTAAATCAATTTTAAACCTAAATATCTCGAAAACGGCTTATACAAATATCAACAACTTATATATTTTTGACATCAGAGAAAAAAGTTCCTTCATTTTAAAAAATAATATACACGGTGTTCAATTCAAAAAACCGAAGTTGTGAGTGTTTTTGACAGCTTTGCGATTTTTATTTGTTTCTGTAGTTAACAAATTCTTGCGATATAAGTGAAGCTTTACATTTAAACTTATATTCTATCTCTTTTCATAAAGTCGCCACACGCTGTCAAAATATAAGGAACAACCCTGTACAAAGTATTTACACTTGTCAAGCTATTTTCTCGTTCAGAATTCATGACTTCTAATAATATTCGTATATTCGCAATTTGGAAGCTGGATATTTTGATCTTTAACGCATGCGCATCAAAAGACCTGGTATGCCCACATCCGTAAGAAAACACGAGGAAATTAAATTTGGGCAAAAAGTATTAAAACTTTATGCGACATTGAATTTACTACAAAGTTAAAGTATTCTTCTTTGGTACGAACTCACTTATAGCAAATATATTTTTTATTTAAACTTGTAAAAATTAATATAATTTAAATTATATTGGCCTACAGTTGGCAACACAACTGATGGCGCCAGCTCGTTCGTTGGCCTGTTGTGACGTTTAGTGCAAAACTAACCGTTTTGTGGTTTCCTTCTTATAATTTCTATTTTTTAACAGAAATTCCAGATCTTTTTATAAATAGCATTAAAAAACTGTGCTTTTAAGAACAACAAAAGTGCACATACATAATATCTCTGTCGACTACGTTGTTTACTATTTGTGATAATGCCGAAGCATTTAAATAGCCGGTGCAATAAGCCAATAGCTTCTCTAATAAGCTATTTTCAGGAAGAACTTGACAACATTGGCCTATTGTTACCCTTGACAACAGTAAAGAGAAGTAAATTTAAAGAGTATGTTAAGGTCTAGATATTTTATTTCTACTTTACTAATTTTTAGCGTATAGCAGCTGCCCTAAATTTGAATATCTCCACTGTAAGCGCAATTTCAACAACAGTTAGGGAAAATAAATTATTAGAATCACCTTAAAACAAACGTTCTAATTCAAAGAGAGTTGTAAATGTGTTAAGATTGGATATAAGTTCTATCCGTGACACTATTTATGGAATGTACGAAACAAGTAAGTTGTATTATTTAAAAATTATAATATTTTACATCGGTTATACATACGCTGTAACTTTTTTTAGAACGTCATGTAACTGTGACAACTTTAAGTTATAAATTAAAAGGCAGAGAACTGTTTGATGGTTGTCTTAACTCTTTAAGAATCCTCTTCAAGAAAATAGGCTTCGGATGGTAAAAAGATGAACTAAGGCGAGTGCTTATGGAACTTTCCCATGTAGCTTTCAAACGACTGGTATTTTTGAAAGAATATATTAAAGAAAAAAAAGCATTCTTGTACCGATTCGGTTTCTTGGATAAAACATGGATTTTTCAGAATGGTACCATTGGTCGATCTTGGCAATATGAAAACAAAATAAGTAATATATCTACTAAAGTTTATGGTAAAAGATATTATGCAGTAAACAAATATATAAGCTATAGGAAATTTTTGTATATTTATCTTGTTTTTATGAAAAGAACTGAGTAATTCCCTCACTTAGATATTTTGGTTACAAGCTGGCAACACTGTCGATAACTGACGTCACTGAAAGGGTATAATATATGACGTGCATCGGTTTTTGTTTTACAAAGAGTATAGTTAAATATTGCAACCGAAAGTGTAGCCTACGTGTGTGCTCCTACAAAATTATTAATTGTCGTGGCTTAAGCTTAACTTTAATTATTGTTTTTTATATCACCGGAAAGCTACTACAATTTGCTGTCCGGTGAAACCTTAAAAATTTGATGAGCAAATGAAACAAATACAAACAATCACCAAAGAGAACATTTATCTTAAAAATGAAGTAAACCCACTGACATCTCGAACCGAAAAACGACAAAGGTATACCTGAAAAGTCAAATGAAAATCTACCATTGCTTTTAGAAGAAATTGGCGAAAGCTTGGATTGCGTAGTCATCAAATCCGATATAGATCACGTTTCTCGAGTATACCAAAAATCCAATGACCGGGTGAAACCGATCGTCGTTAAATTATCGAGTATAAATTCAGCGGCGGCTAAAGGTAGGAAACTTTCCACACCAATTTGAAGCGGCCCTGGCCTTCCAGTTGATAATATTTCTGATAATCTTTTTATTAGTGAACACCTCCTATAGGACAAAACTAATTCTAAAACAAACCAAGGACATGGCGAAGCAGAATGGTTCCAAACACGTTTGGGTACGAGATGGTCGAGTCTCAGTTAAATAGATCATCAGTTATAAACATCCCTTCCGAAGATGATGTAAAGACAAAAATTAAGTACGTGACCTAAACATCTATTTTATGATCGTAAGAGCGAACCTATGGATCTCTTATTCTTTTATCAAAATGTTAGAAGGCTTAAAAAGACATAGTTGTATAATGCAATATTTAATCCTGAAATCATCTGTGATCGGTACAACGTTTATCGTCGTGATCACGAGGACAGCTCTTCAACAAGATCTGAAAGTGATGGTTGTCTTATCGCTGTGAATAAAAACTATACTAGTTATATTCAAGAAATATGGGCATCTGACGCTGAAGATATCTGGGTCACCATCGTTCCCGGGGATGGTAGTTTAAAGTGTTATGTCGGTTGTGTTTATCTACCCCCAAATGATGTCATTGCTATTCGTTCGCTTTTTTCAAAATTGAGTGAAATTTTCTCTGAATGTTATTGTTCTCTGTGGTGACTTTAATCAACCTCTTATTAGATGAGTATGATAACGAAAATAAATTGTATAAAACGAATAATTATTCTGATCCTAACTCAAGTTATATATTAATCGATAGTACATCTTTCGTTGGTTCATTTCAGTTTAGTAATTACACAAGCCATTCTGGAAATACATTGGATCTGATATTTGGCAATAACTTTAAAATTAACAACTTTTGCACCACTCATTTAGTGCTTGAGGACAGATATCACTGCACTTTGGAGTTCTCTGTAAACATTGCAAAAAACACAATGGCACATAAGCTTCAATCTTCTCATAATATATTTAGTTTTAAATGATAGCCGATGCAAAATTTATTTTCAAAATAGCTACTAATTTAATAGATTCTTCTGCTTTATTAAGTCTTTTATATTACTACGTACCACCTTATAATACCAGAATAAAAAATAATTTTGACCTAAATTCGTCGCACACTAATTACTGCTTTTAACAGATGCCTAAAAACATGTAATAATTTATGAAATTTCTCAGAGGTCCATGTTTTTTCTTGTTCCCTGAACACTTTTAATACTATGTTGAAATTGTATATAGCTTCAAGTAGTTCACATTAATGGATTATAGAACAATTGTATTTTCATATCTATTTTCTAAGTAGTACACGTGTTAGCATTTAGTCTTAAACTAAGTTTAGGTACTTTATATTTTTGTATGAATACTTTTTTTGGGCTTGTGTTCTATTTCTCCTATAAATAAATAAATAAAACTTGACATGAGATAAACCGACAGGAAATTGACACTTGATAGTGATGTGCTTGAATTTTTTAATCCCAGTCCACTTTAAACTTATTGCTAATAAAAAATATGGATGTAGAAGACCTATTATTGATTTCTTGTTTATTTTTTTTTGTCAAATTAAAGGTTTTATTTGTAAATCAATTTCACCAACAGAAATTTCTTGGGAATTTTGACAAAACTGCATGGGGGGGGGGGGGTACAAATAATTAGAACTTGCTTTATTATAATGGTGAAAAATGCTGCAACTTTCACTCACGCTAAGAGGCATAAATGTGGATCCCAAATTGCATGCAACTCTAACGAAAATGCAGGGTGACAAAACTTAAACCACTACTAAAATTTATAGAGCGTTGTACATAGAAAAAATTGAACTTGGCTTTATTGAATAAAATTTAGTGCACAAATTGGCAACGTTGGACTAGCGTACCGACCTACTACATCAGGCAATTGTAGAAACTCCTCTTTTCTGTAATATTTTCGAAATTATCCAAATGCATTTTGAATTTAAACTTTTTATCATAAACGTCAAACTTGACTTTTCAGGTTATTTGTATGATAAGCTTAGTTTTACTACTAAGACTAAGATATAATAATTGTGCAATAGTATACGCTAGCTTAAGGTTACCGTTTCTTTAAACCCAACTTAAACCTTGTTTGTACAACGAAGCATTAAAACTACACATCGTAAACTAGGATACATACCTCAACTGACTATAGTTTATCAAAACTTTTAATTATTCTGATATCCTGGGATACTACTTTTGACTTTGTTATTAATTCTGGGAAAATATAGGAGAATCTACCGAGAAGCTGCACCATTTTGGGCTATTAGGTTTTCTGCCATTCAAAAATCTCATATGGCATTTAAGCCATTAGAAGATCGAGGACGCAGTACCGGAAGCCTTCGAAATAAGAACAGAGTTCAAAGACCAACAAAACCATTAACGATATGACCGTTGGAGTTTTGGATGTAGTAACTATAAATCCCTCTGTTGGTTCACAAGAACGTGCTCGTGAAGAACCGGTACTGCCTATTTCACATAACCACAATTTTCACCCTTGCCATATAACTCTATTTCGGGAATTGTATGGCCCAGATTTTCAAAATAGGATCACATTTTTTAACTGGTTAAGACTTCGGACGAAGCAACATTTACCAATTGGAAACAGATGAATTGGTCTTGGTGGTCCTGTAAACTGGCTTGCAAGGTCACCAGATTTTACCTGCCGACTAATAGTTCCTCTGATGAGATGAATCAAGAAGAGAACAATGCGCAATAGCTTAATTTCTTTAACCAGAGAGGAATAAAAGAAAATATTTGATGCAACAAATAAATTTAAAACAGCAGTTGCATGGAGAGTATCATACGTTAATTGGGTTTCTTGATATTGATGGATGATGACGTATATTCTGCGCAATTTCTTCCCACGCTTCGCCTCTCATGTTCTGACCTCTATAGTGCTTGCTTTTCATATTATAGGCACATTCATGTTTCCGAACCAACTCAATTAACAGGACTTCGTCCATTTTTGCCGCCATTTTACGCATATTCGGCCTTCGCGTGCAAACTGCTGAGACGCGTCACCACGCTACGGGCTATGCCACGGTGTCAGATCCTTGTGATGTTGCGTCAGATGGCGTGACATGGCATCGTATCAGAGCCAGCCCGGTGAGACCCAAATGGGTGAAATGGCAACAGAACATCACAAAGTCACGTGACAGTTATCCGAATCGCCAGGAGGAAATCAACGTACTTTTTGGCTTTTGTTGTGTTATCCGTTCTTACAATGTGTTATTGACAGTATTTCTATCACCCTCACTCTATTAAGTTAAGATATACGTAAGACTGGTAGCAAACATTGTCGTAAACAAATTGGCCCAATCTGTCCTATAGTTCTCTCTTTTTGAACGCATTAAAAAAAGATATTAACATTAATCCGTCTAGCCTTTGCACTTTATCTGCTTTTGAGTCTGGAGCTTGGAAATAATTTTGTGGAGAATGGTGACTGAGTGTTTATTTGGGGCGTTTTATTTATTTATTTTCAATATTCTGCAGATATTTGTTCTTCTTTCGTTGCAGATAAGCCATATTAATCTGTTATTAGTTGTTGGCAGAGAATCGAGTTATCGAAGAAACTAAACACCTTTCCGTTGGACATTTTAAATTTGTCACCAGCCAGAAAAAATCTGGAGGGGTAATGCCAAAAATATTTTAAAATATGTCCCCAACTGCCCTATTGGCGTCCTAAAATGTATATAAAATATTTCCAGCCGTTTCTCGGATTTGGCATTGGAACACTTTAAAATCCTCGCCCTATATCGGCTAGCAGAAAATCAGAAATAAATCGACACAATGTCCATGCCCGCTGGTATAGAAAATGGATCAAATCAAGCCGGAATAAATTAAAATACATTAATCACGCATATCGCTTATGGTTGGATAGTTTCTTTTTTAACATCACAGTCACATCCATTATCCTATATGTAGCAAGATCAAATCTGCATAGTTGATAAATTTTACGTTCGTTGCTTCAAGCTAAATATTTCATTTGGCTTCTTGTTTCAAAACTTGTTGGGAAATATCTACGTTTACATGGAAACTAATGAACTTCCTGGAAATTTGCTTAAGAAGTACGTAACTGTCATTACTGTCATTTGTCACGGAGTTTTAAACTTTAATCAAATTGTAGGTACATCAAAATTTGCAGGCTTAACCCGCTTAACTGGTAATGATTTAAAATAAATTAGAAATCTAGGTGATTGATTGATATAGGCAGCTACTGTATTATTATTACTGCATAAAACGCATTCCTAATTTTATATAGTGTATCCAGAAAGGATATTTATATAAGAAATTTAAAGCGCCGAAGCACAAAAACGATGTGGAACTTAAGATGTATTCGAAATGTCGGTGGCGGCTAGTGGGTTAGTTTAGGGTTGCAGGTAGGTGACAATTTTTGGAGAACACGTCCAAATTTCGTTTGTTGTCTACTATTCTAATATTTCCATTGAACAGGTGTATGATAAATTATTTAATTTGAAAATCCATTTTGTGTCCAAAATGTACATCACATATTCTTTATTGATGATAATGAAATTATGTAGTGACATATTTTACTTGGTCAACATTTTAGGGGTTGGGCGACCATTAAATTTTAATTTAATTTGTTCATCAAATGACGAAAACCCACACTTTAAACTTAAAACATATTGAGTAAAATATAAGATCACTTTTTACATCAGTTTCAACTTGGCTTTCCATGGCACTGCATGCATTATCCTTAACTTTTTCGGAATGTACAAGCAAGATATTTTATCTAAATTTTAAAACACTTACTAGATGTCTTAGTCTTAAAAAAAAAACAAATGGAAAGTTTTGTTTTTTAACAGATAATCAAAATCGATGTATAATATTATGGAATTGTTAAAAATTTAAAAGTGTAATAATTGTTTAAGAAAAATACCAAAAAGTCGACAGCATCATTTATTTTGAATTTAAATTGATGCTGTCGACTATTATTTGAGAGAAACTTTGAAATACCAAAAATTAAACAAGCAGTAAAAATATATAATTAAAATGTGATGGGATACATCCATAGTAGAGGAAATTAAAGTAGTACTTGTTATATTTCACAATTTATTTCAGTTTCCTGACACGTGTTTCAACCCTTGCGGGTCATTATCATAGGCATTGTAAGACAATAAAAAATTCTACATGTCATTAAAATAAAAATTGACAGATGAGATGAGAGGTTATTTTGTAAACTAAGGACCAAAATAACCTATCTGATCTGTCAATTTTTATTTTAATGACATGTAGATTTTTTAGGAAACTGAAATAAATTGTGAAATATAACAAGTACTACTTTAATTTCCTCTACTAAGCAGTAAAAATATTTCAATGTGTTAATGAGTAGCTAAAGAAAAGGTCTTCTGTAAAGCTAGTGCAAAAATTATTGTTTTTGAAAAGAAGTTCCAATGTTCTTATGATTGGAGCACTTCAAGAAGATAAAGCAACAAACCCATATTTAATAGCTTCTAAGCAGCTAGACGAAACTGATAATGTGACCGTAACCCGATCTATTCAGCAGTCCCTATCAAGCTTTTTCTTACCCAGTCCCAGATTAGACGTTTTTAGTGCTTTTGTCTGATGCAGCACCGTATATGGTAAAAGTAGGCCAAAACTTTTGCCATGTAATCTTTTACCCTAATATAGTACCTACATGTGACTTGTTTTTTACATGTAATAAACCGAGTCGCAGAAACCGTCAGAACTGAATATCCTTTAGTAAATAAATTAATTTCAAATGTAAAAAAAGTGTTTCTAAAAGCACCTCAAAGAGTGCAGATGTATAAGGAGATATTACTAGGAGTTAGCCATTAAAGAATTAATTTTGGATTAAGATGAAGAATCGCAGTGTGTTGTGCAAAGTAAAGAGTCGTTAAAAAGTTCAAGTGCAGTTAAAGATTTTTTTTTTTATGGCTCTGGATAAACCAACTGGCCAGCATCTCTCTTTATTCGACTTTATTGGCAACAAATTTATATTTTTACAAACTTCCAAATTCAAAATTTACTGAAATTTAGGCTTTTTACAATCTAAAATATACCTACATTTTAAAACAGTAACTGTCTATTTTGATATTACCTTTTTTATATTTTTTTTTTATTTTTTTTTGTATATTTTTCTTTTCTTGTATTTAAAATTTTTTTTTTGCATTTAATTTTTTTTTTTTTTTATAATTTTATGTTTCTTTTCACAAGAGATTCATATAGTATTTTGTAAACATTAATATTACTACTAATAAGTAGACTTTCCAAATTAAATGGAAAGTTCACAATATCTTTTAATTTGTTGAATAATATATTTAAGGTTAATTCGTGCTCTTGGCACCCCAATATGATATGCTCTAAATTTCCTAACTCTCCGCATTCGCAATCCTCACTCACTTGTAGTCCTATTTTTTTCCTATATTTTGGGTACAGTGCATGTCCATTTCGAATGCGTGAAATAGTTCTGATAAAACTACGATTGGATTCACCAACAAACCAAGGTTTTTTATTAATTTGGGGGAACATAGTTCTATAGAGATATCCCTTGTTTGATTGGTTAAGCTGGTCCTGCCAATTACAATACATGTTTTTTTTTTAAAGTGAGAATATATCTGTATAAGGTATATAGAAGTTCTTAACAAAATTTATAATTTTTGTTGCGTTTTTAGCTAAACTATCGACAATTTCATTTTCCAAGATTCCGATATGAGCCTTAATCCAGACAAAAGTGACATGTTTATTAAGATTTTTTAATATTCTACAGGTATTAATTATTTTTTTAACTATATAATTGGCAGGGACCGTACATCTACAATTTGATATTGCTTGTAATGAACTTTTGCTATCGGAAAATATAATAAAATTATTGTTTCCCTCACAAACTATACAATACAAAAGAGCCTCCCAAATAGCCCATAGTTCTGCAGTAAAAATGGAGGAGTTATTTAATAATCTAAACTGTTGTGATTTTTTTTTATTCCTATGGTAAAATGCTCCTCCGGTTTTACTATCTAGTACAGACCCGTCCGTAAAAATTTGTTCTGAATTTGAGAAAATAGTGGATAAATCTGTTAAAAATTGATTTTTAATTATTGACTGATCGTAATTATCATACCGATTTATTATGATGTTCGGAATGTCATTGATAAAATTGTCTTGAAACTGAAAATATGGAGCTATAGTTGAGGAATAAATGTCTTCTTTAATTTGAGTTATCCAAGAATAGCTTGTAACAAGTAAGGGACGTTTCTTCAGATTCCAATATGGGTGGGTATAATTTAATATTGTAATATATTAATATTACTAGGAGTTAGTCATTAAAGAATTAATTTTGGATTAAGATGAAGAATCGCAGTGTGTTGTGCAAAGTAAAGAGTTGTTAAAAAGTTCAAGTGCAGTTAAAGATCTTATTTTTGTTAAGGTTAATTTCAGTTTTATACCGATATCCTCGTTGAAGAGTAGAAATTTAAGTTTAAGAGACTCAATTAGTATTGTTGAAACTTTTTCCGCTAAATGTAACAACATTTCCGGTAAAGTAGGAGGTCAAGTAAGGAACAAATTGGATGTAACTGTAAAAAATAATGAAGGAATTAAATATTTAACTGCAGTAACAAGCATTTATGAAGGTAAACCATCCAACGAAGTTGTATCTTGGCCTTATACTTTACTACCTAAGTTGTAGTATTGTCCGATTACATCAGTAGATGTTGAAAGAAGCTTCTCCTTATATAAATATATTTTTTACTAATAGAAGACAATCCATTTTAGTTGAAAATTGTTTACTTTTATTTTTCTTTGTTTTTTCTTGCATTTTTTTAAAATAAACATCCTTTTTAGACCCCAGTGTGTTTCTTTACCCTATTTTACTATAGTAAATTAAGAAATATTACATACCAGTATCCATATTTGTTGAAAAGA
Organism: Polydrusus tereticollis; assembly: GCA_963920685.1. NCBI lineage: Eukaryota > Metazoa > Arthropoda > Insecta > Coleoptera > Curculionidae > Polydrusus > Polydrusus tereticollis. The sequence goes on along the minus strand of OY987332.1, from coordinate 20,165,326 downwards.
AATGCATATTACTGCATATTTTAAAGGCAAACAAGGCTAACTTAGGATATTATTCCTGAAAATGCGATGAAGTCTAAAATAAGAACATAAAAGCATTCACAACTATTAAAAATCATCTAAATTGAATAAAATAGAGAGCTAACAATGTTACATATAATAATACATATCCGCCAGCATAATAGTAAACTTAACTACAATAGATATCGTTATAAAACTTTGATTTACCATCAACAAAGAGGATATTTTTCATGAATATCATGATCGTAAAAGACAAAAGGCCATTTCCTTAAAGCATTATCTATGTTATAAACACATTTTCTATGTTGTAACGATCATATACCTTGGAAATCTGTGAGTGAATAAAAATTTATGCTATTGGGGTGTCTGGCTGTATTTATTTTAGAGATCATTGTTATTGTTACTACTGTGTAACTATATAGGACAAATAACATATATAAATAAGTCCTTCGATTACCAATGACAAAAGTCTGATACTATTAAAAATTATATTACACTCAATTAGAAAAAAAAAGGTCATCTAGGAATTTTCATTACGTTTTGCACTTAATAAGGAAGCAAGGAACTCTTAAACCCTCTGGATGAGATTGCGGAAAATCGTTCCAATAGTGTAAGAAAAATCTCGGTCCAATATAAATAATAATCATCTTACCCACTCTCTGACGAATTTGTTCATTTGCTCGTATTGCTCCGGTGTAAACCTGCTATATCTGAAGGGTCTTATTGGAAATCCATTACCCAATGGAGAACTTCTCGGTCCTAAAATATAACAAGCTGTTTTTTCTACATTCGTAATTAAGATTAAACTTTTAGAGCAAACGTTGCATACCTGAAGGAGCTTCTAATAAATACCAACTATATACAACTAGACAAAAATAGTTATTTGTTTTACTAGGCAGAAAAGCACAAGATTTAATGCCGCGGCTGGTGTTTCATAGACGAGGCTAGGAAATCAGCCAAGGCATTAAATCTGCTTTTCTGCCATGACAAACATATAATTTTTTTGCCAAATTTGTTCTAATTTCACGCAAGATCGTCTTTTTTATATTTATTACTTGCGTTTCATAATCAATATCCAAATAATTAAATTATTTTTTCTACTGTATAAATAAATTAACCTTCGGACCCTACCAATACGAACGATCACGAAAGTAAACATTAGAGTTACCTGAATATTATACGTTGCTACCTACGAAAGTAGTATGTTTCTAGCTACGAAAGTACTGCTTTCGGTGCCACGACAAAAAACACGAATACTCATAGGAAATTTTTATTGTATTTATTCAAGCGAATTTTGGAAAAGAACTTAATAACAAAATGCTTATATTTATTGAAAAAACAAGTGGTATAATAACAATAATATAAAACTTAAATAACAATTATTTATTACCATTAAGGTTAATCAGGAAATTTGAACAGTTGGAAAAATAAATTGATGGAATATTATTCAATTCAATAGCTTCGCCGCTTCGTATTAAAGTCTCGTTATTATCCTGGACTTGGACCATATTACAACTCGTTCTATTTGTCACTCTCACGTCGTTAGATGGAATAAAAGTTCCATTTAAGATCTTTTTGGAAATTTCGATTTTATTATTATACGAATCACCAATATATCCCTCCGCAACGAATGAAGACCTCCAACCGCCATGTCTTTTCAAATCCAAAATTTCGACACCTGGATCATTTGCGAGAAACGTAGCTGATGTTCTTCTAAACGAGTGTTCTTTGGGAACATTCGAAATAGTGTGTTTTCCAATAACCTGATTCACACACCTTCCTTGTTCATAGCGATAGTACAAGCGTTCGTCCTGTGCATTATTTGGCCGAAGTTTAATGTAATCTTGTAGTAACCTCACAAAAGAAACTGGACCTCCATCATCGGTTGTTCTCATCGGTGCGGCATGCTTCATTCCCATTACTGCTATCTTGGTGATTTTAAACCGATTTTTACCTGATTCAAAATAAGAGGGTTAATCCCATAAAACAAATTATGTTCTAAAGACTGTATATATAGTAACTCTAGTTAGTTTTAAGTTTAGTAATTATTCTTACTTCGTGTGTAATGCAGCGTTTGTTTAATCGTGTGTGGGCCATGGAAAATATGTGCGAGCCCAATGTATCTCAGGAGGTAACCCCCTCGAAAAGCAGAAAGCACTTTTATGTAGAAACTAAGGAAGGTATAAACAATGTTTATTCAACTCTTATTATTCGTGCGACGGCCATATTAACAAAAATTCCAATATCAACTGTATGGAAAATGTGAATGTGAATGTGAATAATCCCATTTTAGCGAGGAAAAAAAGAACCGATACTGGCATTTTCTCGAAGGTAGATGGAAGTGATCAAGATATAATACGGCGTAAAATTTACAAGTTATACGAGGAACAAGGCGTGTCTACATTAGATTATAATTCAATTAAGAGGCTTGAAAAAGATGAAGATGGCGTAAAATGTGGCAGAACAACGTTATGGAAGTGTATCTAACACATGGGTTTTAGATTTAAAAAAATTAACAAAAGACAACAGTAGAATTCGGAAATGGCGATCCGAATATCTACAAAAAATTAGTATTTACAGAGATCAGCAAAGGCCGATTATTTACTTAGATGAAACCTGGTTCGACACATATGATACCCCGGATAAGGGTTGGGTTGACTCAAGCGGCAAGTGTAAAACAAGCGCGCCATCAAAAAGAGGTAAACGAATTACGATTTTGCATGCTGAATCTAAAGACGGATGGATTCCAAATGGGCTTTCTCTGTTTGCAAAAAACATTGAAGATTATTCTCTGGATTACCATGAGGACGTCACTGCTGATTTATTTGAAGATTGGTTTAAAAACAAGCTAATTCCAAATATACCTCCGAATAGCGTAATTGTAATGGACAATGCAAGCTACCATAGTAGGCAGTTGACCAAGACTCCCTCCTCAAATGACACAAAAGCAACAATCCAAAACTACACGTATGATAATGATATTTATTTTCAGGAAGATTACACCAAAAGCCAATTAATTGAGGTTTTACAAAGTTTAAAACTACAAAAGGAATACTTCTGCGATAATTATGCAAAAAATCTAGGGCATACAGTTTTAAGGCTTCCACCATACCATTTGTATATATAATTCCATCGAGCATGTTTGGCACCAAGTGAAATCTGCCATTCGTCGTAACAATATTTGCCCTACTATTAACTCCAGTGTACTTGAGCTTATAGAAACTGAAGCTTTTACCATCCATTCTGTTACACATGATGAAAAGTGGAAAAATCCTATATCCATATAAACAATATAGCACAAATAATAATTAGAACAGATGATGATAGCGATAGTGATATTGATATATTAAGTGAATAATTATTATAGGTACCGAATAATTTGTATATTCTTGTAATCATAAATATAATTTTTAATAATAAAATAACTTGTAATTACACATTTAAACATAAATAAAATATTATTTAATGTTTTACTTATTTTTATTACAAACCATGATTAAATTCTAAGCAAAATACGGACCTGTTCGGCCATACTTCAATTTTACAGCTGGCCCGGTGTCTTTCCTAATAGGGATCAGTTAGTCACTTTCTTATATCTCTGAACAGACTTTACTAAACAACGCTGTTTTATCAAAATGTAGCAAATAAGCTCATAAATCGCTATTCTGTATACGGCCAACCCAAAGAAAATTAAGGCTAAAGCCACTTTATTTGTCAAAGCAGTTAATAGATAATAAAACGATTTCTTTGATTTCCAAAAAAAAAAATGGAGCTTACACCGTCCTTTCATCATACAATTCAGTTATTGTGAAATCGGTAACTTCACCTTGATAAGTATATTATGTAACGTACGATACAAACGAGTCAGTATTTAAAGTTAACAGAAAGGTTTAATTGTAAAAATGTGTATGTGCTTGCATCAGTTATACTCAACCAGTTTAAATCAATATTATAAAAATAAACCTGTGTATAATTTTATTATAAAGTATATACGCTATAGAAGAAAATATAATACGCTCGAATGACAAGGGCGTTTAAAGCAGAGCTGCATTATCCCTAGTTTGTCGATAATATTTGTATCTAGAATATGAGACTAAACTGCGAAACATTCAGGCAGATTCACAAAGAATTTGTGTGTGTGTGTGTGTGTGTGTGTGTGTGTGCGATACGTTTATTTGGCTCTGGATTTAACCAACTGGCCAGCTTATATTTTATTTATTCTTTCTATCTTTAGCTTATTTACACAAATTGCCCCTACATATTGTAATCATATTTATATCTTCTTTTATTCATACTGGACTTATTCTTAAAACCTTTTTTTTTTTTTTTTCTTTTTTTCTTTTTTTTTTTTTCTTTTTTTTTTCTTTTTTTTTTTCAAAAAGTAATTCCTTTTTTCTTCTTCTTTTCCTTTCCTTTTTTTTTTTAATTTCAATATTACTATTAAGTACTATTATTTTACAGCTGGACCTTTTCGCCCTATCTGAATAATGGGTCTTTTATAAATTTTCGAAAAAAGATTATGTAGGAAAGATTTTGCAGGACTAATCCTTTATGGAGCTCTGCGAGCGATACGTGTGTGCAGGAAACGATTCACGTTAGTCTTGAGTCATTGGAAATTATACTCGTTGGGGAACACAGCCTCAGTGAAGGCGTTCCAGAGTGATGACGTCCTCCAAATGAAAGAATTTTTAAACAGTGTCGTTCGAGAGACACTATATAATATATATTATAATACAGAGTGACAAAAAAGTCGCGCATAATGCCTGTAACTTTTGAATTACCTCGTATACGAAAAGGTGACTTTCATGAAAGTTGTTCAGTAAACTATTCCCCACATTTCTACCTGCATGAATTTTTTCTGTCATTTCAACTTACTTTTTTTAAATAGAACACCCTGCATATTCAAATTTTTATTTATTTAAAATTATAACAAACTCTATAATAACAAAATAAATAGCCTAGAAAATTGAACAACTTAGCATCGGAATAATAATTAAGTGAAACCTTTTCAGTGGATCAGATGTTCACGATGACCACCATTTTCTGCTAGACAGAGCGCCAGTCGATCTCTGCCTGAACCCATCTACAACGTTTAAAAGGGAGTCCTCTGGAATGGCCGGAATTTCAACACTAATTCTGACCTTTAAAGATTTTAAGTCGTTTGAACGGTGAACGTAGACTTTGTTCTTTACGTGTCCCCACAAAAAGAAGTCGAGCGGGGTTAAGTCCGGGGATCGTGCTGGTCAGTCAATAGCACCTCTTCTGGATTCTGTTGGATTTTCATGTAATGAGGGCATGAAACCCAATGCCTTGTCTCCCTCGGTTGCTGTTTTAGGTCGACCTGATCTAGCAGCTTCCCTAACACTGCTTATTTCTCGAAATTTCTTTACCACTCGGCACACCGTTGACTGATTTATTGGAGGCCTATTTGAATATTGTTCATTGAAAAGTTGGCAAAGCTGATCTTACGATCTCTTCATATTTCCGTAACCGCTTATTATTAAAATTTCAACTCGTTGTTTCTCCTTCAGATGAACCATAGTGTAAACATATTATAAATCAGACAACAGGAATTAAACAGGAACTCAAAATTGACACCTCTTAGGTCGCTGTCATGAAAACACCTTGACTCAACTGGTGGGTATTAAGTAGAAATAATTATAATTAGGAAGTTTTTCATTTTTGAGTTGTCATTATCTCGGAAACGCTTGCAGATAGGTGTAAATTTGAAATACAAAAAATATGTTTGCTCTATTTAAAAAAAGTAAGTTAGTCTCTAGGGCAATCAAACCAGAAATGACAGAAACCTTAATGTAGGTAGAAATGTGGGGAATATTTTACTGAACAGCTTTCATACAAGTCACTTTTTCGTATACGAGGTTATTCAAAAGTTACAGGCGTTATGCGCGACTTTTTTGCCACTCTGTATATACACTATATAATATAATTGATATCACTGATAGAACTACAAAGTGGTTACTCTTGACTTCAAAACTTTTATGGTTGTACAGAGGGAAGTTCCATTTAATATAATCCACATTTAAATGCAGATTTTGATAAATTAAGGTCCATTTGATAAGAAAAGTAATTATAAAACTAACACAACCTATTTATCATTTCCCCTACTTTATTTACCTGTAAACACAAAAGCCGGATTTTCGTTATCCTGGTGTAGGTTGTTCTGGAGAACTTCTTCGTTGGTGCCTTCTAATTCCGACCTTTTGCCCATGCCTCCATAGCAGGAATGACCAAAGCTGGCACATCCACCTACAAAATGCATACAGATATAAAGACAATGTCAACAATATTACGTTTTGCTCTGATTGAACGAAAAGTGATTATTTTTTATTTGATTTTATCCGCAGAATTTACTATTTTTATGATGCACTTTCTTCTATTACGGCAAATTTCATAGACCTACATGTATTATTCTATGTAAATCAACTTGCTCAACATATTAAAAGGTTCGTATTTTCAGTAGCAGAATTATGCTTGCAGAAAGCCGGATAATAAAATAATTCAAATATATTTTAATAATTTGTTCAACTTTTCAAACATAGACAAAACACATGAAATTTGAAATTCTAATTGGTGTTTAATTCCGTCTGACTCTAGCAAGGTCTATTTAAATTGCGGTGCACCAGCATATATTCTGATTTCCAATGCAAATGTGCCAAAAGAACATTTATGAACTCGTTAAAAAAAAATAGAGCGTGGTTGTTGAAAATACAAAGTAAGGCCAAAGTGAATAGGAAGCAGAGGTGGAGGTTTTGATTTATTTCATTCAAAGCCAGGAAACATAAGGCAAGACATTATCGACATGTGGACATCAAGGCCATCCAACCTCTCTTAAAACACTGGGATTACAAAAAAGGAATATTTCCTTCTTGCTGGTAAACTGCGCTAGTCCAGCCCATACCCGAAATAGGCAAGAAGACCTTGCCAAACAACTATCGTCCAGTCGCATTGCTTTCAGTTATATCAAAAGTTATGGAGAAAGCTATTAACGAAAAATTATTAAAGTACCTGGAAGGCTTCAACATTATTACCGCCAGTATGAATGGATTCCATTAGTCTAGTCTAGATCAACAGGAGACCTTCTTTCACACACATTTAACATCAACGCCGGAGTCCCTCCAGGTTCTATATTGTCGCCCACCCTCTTATTACTATGCATTAACGATCTTTTGAAAAAAACCAAAAATTCGCTGATGACAGCACACTTATTTCATCTTTTACTTTGGATGCCCGGACATAGGCTGCACATCTCTATAGGCAGCAAGAGGTCTCACAACTCATCAAAGTGACCATGATCTGACAAACAACCTGGATAGCCTTAAACATGCATGGTAGAAATACACGGCGAGCCACTGCAGCCCACCCGTACGTGGTTCAACTTAGTGTCCCTCGAACGACACTGTTTAAAAATTCTTTAATCCGGAGAACGTCATCACTCTGGAACGACCTTACTGAGGCCGTGTTCCCCAACGAGTATTAATCTCCAAAGATTGAAGACCAACATAAATGATTTCCTGAGCACACGCACCGCTCGCAGAGCGTCATAAAGGATTAATCCTGCAGTGCTGTGCCTTATCATAAAAAAAAGAAAAAAAATACTGAAAATACTAAAAAAGTGAAACCTTCTTGATTCAGGTTAAACGCACAAAAGAAACTGTGTTACTGTGTAAACGATAAAAAAATAGTGTGGTTAAATGAAGGAATGTTGTTGAGCAAAATCTTAGATTGAAATAATCATTAGTATGCTTCACTAACCATATACGAAGTGGAACGAACCCGACCGTGAAATAGAGCGAATAAGAGTCAGGCAGGCAATATTTCCTTTTATTCCCAATTGGTACCTGAAGCTAAAACTTAAAAAATAATAATCCTATGACCCATACCTTTAAATGCATTATTGTTAGATTATATCTTTATAGCATGATCTAGAGATTAAAATATATTTCTATTTATTTATAGGTATTAGGCAACAAGATAAAGGGAGCCTTCATACACTACAACATCCAGAAAGGGCTAATTTTAAAATATTTTCTAGTAATATAATACATTCATAAATGTATAAACTCTATTAAGTTCATAATCAGTTATCAATACTATTTTTTTCAATACTCTTGTTGACCGTCACTAAGGATCTGAACCATCAGTATCATAACAAATAAAGGAAGAGTTCTCTATCATTGAGTGGTTATCATCTCGCTCATAACTTTTATAAAAACAAACAAACCTGGGTTCTAGATCCCCAAAACTGGGAAACCCAAGATTAGTAATCTCAAAGCTTCAGCGCCATATAAACCTTTTGTAGTCATGGTTATATAAGTGGAAAATCCGACTCGATGAAGCTATATACTATTCAAAATCCAGAGTACGATATCCAGAAACCCGATAACTAGTTAAAAACTTGAAAGATAAATTGGAGCAACAGTGTCAAACACTTGGGCATTTGCTTTGATAAAAGGATGGCGTGGAACGAAAACGGCGACCAGCGCTTGAAAAGGGCGAATGGTCAACTTGTTGCCATATACTCCTGAAAGACGAGCATGGGATGAGTTTAAGAACCCCTGCAACAATTTTGCTGAAAACAATAAATCAAAGAACTACCACGAACTCGTAAAGAAACTACTCTCTGCCTACCACATTTTGAGATGTCACATGTCACTAAAACTCCATTTTCTCAATTCTCATTTTGATTCCTTTCCCCAGTATCAGATGAGCATGGACCGGAAAATGGAGCCCAATCATGTTGGCCGACTATTGGAATTTAATATATATAATATAATAGGTTGCGTGGTTCAAAATATGTCAGTTGAAATAAAAGGCTTATTTCTCACACAAAATATATCTATTTACTTCTGGTATTTCATTTACTCGTCTTCACATCCGTTTTTGTAGCAGCAAATTCTTGTTACTTTTACAACTTAGTATGGTAGCTACTTACTGCATTAAAACTTCTATACATTTTTACATCACTAAACAAACAATAATATCAGGATACACTACCGTATTCTTAAACCTTCGAGAATTTATCGTATCTACGAACTTGAGACTGCTTTTCGCAATAGATAAACAGGATTCGTGTCGTGTTATAATAACTGCGTTAATCTACCTTCGGGCATTCACCGCGAATTGACCACGTCATTTCAATAGTTAAACGGAACTTGAGTTGGGGTGTAATAATCACACTAGTTACACCTTCGGGATACGATACCGCGAATTTTCCAAACTATTTCATGGCTTGAATACCATAAAACCAACTAAATCCGCGCAAAATGCCGCGAGGAGACCGTGTGCTTTCTGCAAGGCGTGATACGGAACTCTACTTAAGTCTGGATATGATAATTACATTACTATATCTTCGGGATAACACTGCGAACTGACCGACTTAATTACTTGGCTTGAGCGCCATAAAGAAACTAAACCCGCGCATAACCCACGCGAAGGAAACCGTCTGCTTCCCACGACCACTCTCCTGTCCGCCCGAAAAGCTGAAACACGCCAAGTCTTACTTGCGATATATCATTCGTCTTTCTCGTACACAGTAACATTCTGTCATGCTGTTTCAAACTCTGCGCTGTCACGTAGGCTTATTCTGCTTTCAGCGACGCTAGATGCTTGCGGATTCTCGGAATTTAGTCTGGGTGTTGTAGACGGCGTATATTCTAGGAAATTGTTATTGGTTATATGTTTTAGAACTCAACTGTCTTGTCTTGTTTCCATGTGGATTTTTCGCCTCGATGCACCGTAGATACATTAAAAGATTTTAAACGGCGGCGTTGCCGTGCCTTCTCTACTTTGACTTGATACCTGTTTGTTGTTATTAAATTAAGCAACTAGGCAAACTGAACCTTTCTCCAACAATCGGTTCTTATAAAAGGAAGATCAAAGGAAGTAAATATTTGGAAAACTAATTTAAAATGAATATGTTAGCCTTAAACTTGCTGGTAATAAAATGCTTCATAAGATGGAATTGTCTAAAGCCAATAAATAAAATATAAAAGGCGTTTATATTGAATTTTTCTTAATGTCTAAAAGATCTCTGCCTCCCTAATCACTGGTGGCTGATGTCGATATTCTGAGGGCAGAGCTATTTTTACATTAAAAACAAGCCAAAAATATTGCAGAGAGAATAAAAAAGTTTTGCAAAGTTGGACAGTGATTTATTATCGATATTGAATACACTAAAATCGATTTGCGATCGATATTGACAGTGATAATAAAGTTTCTTCTCTGAGAAAAAGTAGGAAAATGAAAGCATAACCCCATGCTACACCACTGATATAACCACTTAGGTATCTGTTATTAACATAAAACTTTAATATAATGGAAAACACCGCAAACTTCAAATTTAAATGCTAACGAAAATATCTATAGATAGTATTATTCCACAAGCCTAAATTGAATCAGTTGGCAAGACACTTTTTGCAAACGTTCAGACCACATCGATAAGTGTTTGACTTCCTTGTAAAAGATCAAGGCGCAGCCTATCACTTCATATCGGGTATTTGATATTTTACAAAGTAGATTTGGCGCTGATTCAATTGACTTTGGATCAGGTGTACTTTAAGATCCTAAAGGAAATTTAAATAGCTATTTTGGCAGTTTTACAACATCATCGATTATGTACCGGTTATTTTAATAGCTATATTGAATGTCGAAGATTGTAAAAGTGAGCATCGTTATGATTAATGCACTTAATGTATATTTATTTACATAACAGACACGCATGGTATTAAAAGCATGCCAAACAATCGTATATTGTATAGAAATCCCCTTCTCAGTCTCTCAATTAGTTATCGTATTATCCGACAAAGGCGCGACCGATTCTTCAATGCTAAAAACATTCATTAAAATATTTAATATCATCAAAATAATAATTTGATAACGCTTTCGGAAAGTTATATTGCGTTTATTAAACCCTGCGTCAAATTAGGTGGCATCGGTATTTAAATTTAATTTTAGTTTGGGATCTTTGGTTCGATGATTGGCATCTTGATAAAGGAAATCTTTTCTTCGGGAGGATTTTCTCGATACTGATTTAATGATTTGGAAAAACCTATTCGATTTCTTGCAATTTATTAGTATATTTTTCAGTGCTCTCTGGCTTTCACAGGCACAATAAAACTCGTCGAGCTAAAAAACCAAAATAACCTTATTTTTATGGTCTGACAACGATAAAGCCCTTGCACTCTTGAAGAGAGGTAGTATAAAGTGACAATATCGAACACACCCTGCCCAAAGTAGACCAAGTCACCCCTCCTTCTAAATCTAAACTTGATTTTAATTAAATGACTTTTGATAACTCGTGCACCATTTTTCAAAGTATGATTCACATTTTTTAAGTACACCCTCCTTTACATAATTTTTCAAGTATGATATACAATTCTAAAAAAACCCTAGACAGAATATTTTTGCACGAAACTATCTTCTTTCACCGTTTAACCAAGAAAAACGTATCTGTACATCAAAATTGCTTTGATAGTAAAATACCATATATCTCAAGGATTCATGTAAATGAAGCCCGGAGAAACCCAGCATGCTTCGTGGGGCCTTAAGGGGGTGAGCTGATAGTCGAAAGTGGTACGGTGAGGAGTGAGGGTAGGTAAAGACCCAGGAGAAAGGAGTAATGTCTAAATGAGTTCTAAGCTATGGTAGTGGACATACTTTCTTTAATTAGTGCTTCATTTGCTTAAATATCTTCACCAAGTATCCTTACAGCTGCTTTCCTTTTATTTTTTATAGATTCTTCTACATAACTTTCGGCAACAACATTCCGCCATGCCTTTTTAACATAAATCGACACCAAAATCTGCCAGTTGCAGATAACCTATGGAATGCATGGCTAGTATATAGTTTAGGATTTTGCAAGCCAACAAATGTCGCAATTCTCTTGAATTCCGTTCCTATATCCAAGAAGGGAACTATTATTGTGCACATTTTTTTGACGTATTTCAATATATTTTCGCGCAACTTCAATTTATTAATTCCAACATTACCTTTGGCTATTGTGAAGAGTCTTGCATTCTTTGTTTTTGTGTTAAGGACACTTATTTTCATAAAATTATCGCAGTCCTGAATATACTAGTTCATTTTTCCGAATATTTCCCTCATATATAAAAAATCTCATAAGAAGTGTGGTCTTTCGCAAGAATTACAGCGAATATTTCCCTCATATATAAAAAATCTCATAAGAAGTGTGGTCTTTCGCAAGAATTACAGCGATAATTCCACAGTAGAAGCGATAATCCCCCAGTAGGTATATGGGTATTTAAGTGTAACCACGGTTACCGCAAAAGCTTTTATTATTGAACTTACTTATGTCAATCTGCGACATTTAAAAAGTAAATTGATTACAAATCAAGATTTAATTTAATTTTAAGTATATTTTTAATAAATTTGTTACTTATTACGTAATTTATTGTATAATAATGTTTTTTTTTTTAATATGAAATACAATTTTTCGGGAAATATTCCACCGAATATCACTCGTGCATCAAAAATAACCAGATAATTCTGCTTTCAAGCGTGTTGTAGTATTGTAACTGCATTCGGTTATTTTCATTTTTGATTAAATCCGAAAGAGCCCGACTTCGAAGAATCATCGGAATTATCGGTAATTTTGATGCACTAGTGGTATTATACCCGATAACCACCTGATATTCCCACTATCAAGATACCCTTTAAACCCAAATAAAAATTATAATCAGTTTCTTTAAAAATCTACTGAAGTCTTCTTTAGTGAAAGTATTCGACTTTTTTGGATGATAGCCTTCTGCATTTCTTTAAAAAAAAAATCAAATTGGTGAACTTATTGATATCCACTTCTATATTAATACAGATTGTTGTTCGTAATATTGAATAGTGGCTCCCCGAGTCGAGGGCTCCAATATTCTCGTTTTGTATGAAAAATCACCAAGAAGAACCTTTTCTGATTTCAATTTGTTAATTTTTATTATCTGCAGTTCGCATCAGTCTTTGAAATTTTTGAAAGCCGATTCATATAATGCCTTCGACTTACTCGGCAGCAAATTAGCTATTACAGCGCTTCCAGCTTCTTTAATGTCGGAAGGTAAAGAACCTTCAGATTCGCTCAGTTTTTAGAACAAAACTAGAAAATTACAGTGGATATTTTAACAAATGTTTCTTGAAATTAACATTGGAAGTAAAATTCTCTATAGAGTTAAAAGAAAAGAAAATACCTTTTCTATTATTTTAAGCGAAATTCGACCCAATTATAATTTTATTTTATCATGATGACTGAATTACAAAATGTCTTGTATGATACACGATGCAATTATAGCTTATTTTTTGCATACAATGGGTTGAACCACTCGCTACCCTTTTGGTCCAATCTTCACATCTAGTGCAAGAAACACGCTCATATGCCATCATGAATGAAGCTCAATGCTTCATTCATGATGGCATATTTACTAGTCAATTTAAGCAATGTTCTTTACTCCTTTTCTTTATCATCCTTTTTTGAAATATCTTGAGATGGAGTTGTTATTCGGCTTTCCTTGTGAATGTACTTAACAAATTTTAAGGCTCAATATAGAACCCGAATTCCATTATCGCTGAAACACTCGGTACTCGCACACCAGGGGCACTACTCCCAACTGATAGTGCTGTATTTCAGTCACTAATTTAAGAAGACGTAATGTAAATTATGTGCAGAGTAAAAGCCACTTTTCCTTTTTGTAATAATATACGATAACAATAAGGTCCATTCATACACATCAGCGACGTACCAGTTCCTTCTTCGTCTAGTGTCAGTTATGTCCAGTATACGTCATCAGTGTTGCTTATTCGCCGGTAGTTAACAGTAAGTAGTGTTAGCAGTGTGTTCAGTTATTTTACAAAATGGATTCGTTTACAGACGATTAACTAGCTATAACTGCCATAGCTTTGGATGATGAACAGCAGCAATGGCATACGGTCATACAAATTCAATAATTAGTTTCTGTTTTTCGCGACTAAATCAAGCTTTTGTACGCCTACGACCGACATCTCCTTCGGTCAACACCGAAAAATATCTTTGGCCACGAATACATTTGATGATGACGGACACTAAAATAAAACTAAAGATTAAAAACGTGACTGTGTCGTGTTCAATTGCAATAAGGCAAAGACATTTTTTTCACTGACATATTTATTGAATTTCACGGGACGGAACTGAGACGTCCCTCATGTGTGTGAATGGGCCTTTAACACTTTTATCAAAATCCTACATATTTCAGTTATGTGTACGTGTATTAATAAGACCTAAAATTTGTTGTTTTAGGATGTATGGGTTGTCTTTTTTGGACAGGCAATTTAGTTGAAACTATACAAATTTGCATGTTATGGTGGTTTTCTAAAACCGCAAAGGGTCGAAATAAATAACCCCGACGTAAGCTAAAAAATTTAGTTATACCATTTCTGTTGGTTTATAATATAATCAGTAATTTCAAAAACATTTCTTTGATGAATAAATAAATTTCAATATACCTACAGGATGGTCAAACGAAACTCGAGTGGAATAGTATACAAAAACTGAAAGACTTTGCGAAAATATGTATATGTATTATAATTCGAGTGCTCCAGATGCAGGTTTTAAAAATATTTTACAGTACACAGGGTAGCTCAAAAAGTTTTTATGATACAAAATTTTGTTTTTTATGCAAGACCTAAAAACAAATGAAAAAAAGGCGTGCCCAGAAAAGTTTGCTTTGAATGTTGTAGTTTATATTTTATTAGTTTTGAGTCAACATATTTTACTTTTATACAGAATATAAAGCAAGCAAAATTCATACGTTTCCTTTTTTTTTTTAAATTTGACAGTAAAATTTTTCATAATGTCTTCCAAAAATTAATTTTGTAATATTTGACCAGTTTTAATATTTTTTAATAATTAGAATATTTATTTTTAATGAACAATAATACACATATAGTACCTACACTTATTTATTTTGAAGGTGCGTGCAAGGCTTGCTTACAATTGGATTGATTGGAGTGCTATGACGGGCAAATTATTTTTTGTCTTGTGTATCTAGAGAATACACCATTTTTTAAGCATTCTCTAAGGATAATCTATTGCCACCTTTTCTTGCCCGCTGAAAGTCCTTTTTAAATATTGACTGAATATTACCGCAAAATTTAGTAAATATCAGCTATATATTTTTATTAAGCTTTAAATAATAATTTAGAATGTGGCCATATCCAAACTTTGTGTAGGAAATTGTGAGAGAACCTTGCATACACCCTCAAAATAAAGTATTACTATAGGGGGCAGTTCATTAAAAGAATTAAATTATACCCAAATTTTATTTATTACATAAAATTGAATTACTTGCAAATAAATCAGTTACATAAAAAATAATTGAAATACTCTCAAATAATTCAATTACATAATAAGTAATTGGAATTCTTTGTTTTATATAATTTCATTACTATTGTTAGACCCAGCTACACAGGCTTAGATGGTGGTTGAAAGGGAGCTATATTGGTAGCTGAGTAACGGTAGAAAAGTTGGGTTCTAGGTTTCTTACTTGAATCTGTTGCTCTGGTAAAGAGAAGTAAAACTCACTATCTTTGGGTTTTTTACTTGGTTTCTATTGTAAACGACAAATAAAACAGGTAACAATGATGAAATAAATGCTGGCGATACTTGGTCAAATAAAATGTTGTTTTCGTGAAGCCTACGTGGTAAACTTCTTACGATAGCACAATTATTATTTAATATAATTGATATAAATGGTTACAACTAAGTCATATAGTCTTTAACATAGGTTGTTATTCAAATATGCAACTTACATAGGAATATCATATACGTCGACACTAGCATCTCTCTCTATCTCTAATGGAGGTTCTCGAACTTAATACTTTCGATACTACCAATTAACACGGTGGTTTGTTGCACTGTTTCACTCTGAAGTAGAACTGTTCGTTTTTTTTTTCGCAATGTTGACTAGAAACGTACTTGATAGGTTTATCCCGTAAAAGTTTTAAGTTTATTTTGATCACAATTAACTGTGTTGATTGAGTTTGAGGAAAATTACTAAATAGAACAACGCACTGCAAGTTCAATTGATACTTTGAATTTTTAACTGTACTGAGATTTTCACTGGTCTGAACTAAGATATGAACTCTTGTCTGAACTGAACTTTTATAAGACTTGTACAAATATCTGACTGTGAACTGACCTTTAATAAGAAAAAAATGTAAAAAATCTAATTATGAACTTTTGTCTGAACTGGACTTCACTTACTTAACTTCTTTTACTTAATTGTCTGAACTCGACTTAACTTCTTTTATTTCTTCTTGAATCTTAACTCTTTTAATAATTATCTTAACTGAACTTCTTTAATTATCTTCACTGATCTTCGAACTCAACTCTTTTTAATCTTAATACCACTGTCGTTTTAATTGAATTCTGAATTCCCCAAAATGTCCAAAAAAATACTTTTTATATGCGCGTCCTTTGAACGGCATAGTATTCCGTGGTGGAACATATTCAATCACAAGAAGCTACGAAAACTCGTATGATTTCTGGGCGGCGACTTTATCCGCGGTTTTGTGCAGGAAGTAACGGATGCAGGTGTCTTCCGGCTTTTAACAAAGGAATTTAAAGTGTTCAGATGCAACAAAACCCTTTTAGCGCCATGTTTTCTGATATCCGGCGGTTGTTTAGTAGGATGGTCTTAGCAAAAGAATCGAGGTACGCTATTGTTTGACCAATAAGAATTAAATAGAAATTATTGGGTGGTTCCAGAGGTGGAGAGGATGCGCGTATCAAGTTAAAATTAATCAATCGCTGGGCATCGAAATTGTGGAGACCGCTCTCCCTTGCTCTGTACTTAGCAAAATTTGGTTAAAAAACTGATTTACCAATCGCTTTGGCTTGGAATTATTTTGTTTCAATGTTGCCTCAATATTCTTGTCCCATAAATACTTTATTAATTTTAGGAAATGTTAAACGATGTTTTTACTGTAATAACCCAATCATATTAAAAGAATCTGTTTCATATTAGCCAAAGATAATCGATATAAAAATCAACATAGTAGATTTACATAACGAAGTATAAGCTAAGTTAATGAGGTTTCACAATGATGACAGAAATATATTTTCAAGCTAATCAAAACTCATGGCAATCAAATAGAAGCATTAATTAATAGTGTAATTATCCAACAAGGTATAGTGGTTCACCACACTATAAAGAGAAAAACTAAATATTGTTTGATTAAAGTGCGGACAATTTGAACACCCTGCCCCAATTCAAGTTGTGATGGACAAATTGTTTTCAAAGCTTCCTAGAAGATGACGTAAAAGGTAGTATCACGAAATTTATTTTTAAAAAAGCGCAGGACATGAATTTAGAAGATGACTTAGGACTGGCGAGGAGGAATACAAACATTCTAGTAGTAGTATAAATCCTTTTTTTTTAATTGGTTTTAATTGGTTTTAATTGGATACTAATAGGGACCTTCAGAATGAAAATGATAAAAAAATACAAATAAGAAAATTGAGTTAGAAATTATCTAGTGTCCTAATGACCCTCCTCTGTTCCAGTTGACAGGCTGTTTTCTTTAGATGAGACCATTAATAGCCCCAGAAGACATGCTCTCTCTGATTAACATTTCGAAGCATTAGTTATTTTGAAAGCAAATTAAAAAACAAAACGGTTTGTAGGTATTTCCTTTATTATGAAAAATTTCGTGTTTCTTTGTATCTTCCTCGTTCTTTTTTTCTACTTTACTTAATTATTATATTCTCTTTCTATAATAAAGCGATTGTGCTCTTATAAAAAAATAAATATTAGGTTGTTTTCTTATAAAATTATAAAAAAGAGTAATTCAACTGCTCATATACTAGTTAAATTATCATAATTGAAATTAAATACTTGGAGAGTAATTTAAATACCAGAAAGTGATTTATAGATTCAGAGTAACTCAATTACTTTTAGGGTAGTTCAATTACTAAAAAGTAATTGAATTAAGCTCAGTAATTCGAAAGTTGTAACTGATCAAGGAATCCATTACATTTAGAGTAATTCAATTACTAGAAAGTAATTGAATTAATAATAAAAGTAATTGAATTAAACTTAGTAATTCGAAAGATCAAAGAAATCAATTACTTTTAGTGAGTAATTGATAATTGAAATATTTTGATCATATTGTTAGTAATTGGTACTTATTGTAATTGATGATTTTTTCGGATGTGTAATGGGTAATTATCATTGAATTACTTTTTAAGAGTAGGTACGTACGACAGCTCTGCTAGTGCAGTATCAATAAAAGTATAATTAAAAGTAAAAGACGTGGAACCAAAACTAATATAATTATAAACTGTTACATCCAAAGCAAACTTTTGTGTGCATGCACTTAATATTTTCGCTTGTTTCTAGGTCTTCCGGAAATATCATGGAATACTTATAGGACACTTCTACCCAAAAACTTCTGATCCCTATAACCTTATATCAATGTAAACAGGATGAGGAAGTTATAGTTTAACTTAAAATTATAAAGTATAGGGTGTCCCAACTTCCGTTTAACATCGTATAAGTAGGTAACTTCATCATTCATCAAACTTGATTTGATCTTAAATAAATTCAGGTGAATTTTCAAGTCCAAATGCCATTTTTCTAGAAGTTTGATGTAACTTTGCAACTGCAACTTCTTGATTTTTAGCCATGGTTGTTTCGAATTTGGAGCTATTGTACTGTCGTCGGCAAATATATAGACCTGAGTATATCTACCTTTTGCAAGTACATATATTGAAGAATTATTTTTATTTAATATTTTTGAATAACGTTCAAAATATTTTAATTTTCATTTTAAAATTTTAAAAATAAAATGACCCATATATGGTTATATTTTAAGATCCATGCAGTTTTAGTTGATATATTATTTATATGTGCAGTAAATACTAAATAGAATTTTAATCCATGCTATGCAATAATCTCGCAAATAAAACTTTTAATATACAACAAATTTTTAATCATTTTCATGAGTAATTCAGATAAAATATGTCAACTTATTTACAAGCAGTAAAAAAGAAAGATAATATAATATAAGTGTATAACTATTAACTGTATTTGAGATTTGAGAGAGAGAAACATATTTTAGATCATTAATCCCAGAGAGAGTTATACACACGCCTAATGGATGCTCTGGATACGCAAGCAGTAATTATTTTTAAATGTTGTTATCAAGATTACTTTTTAAATGGGCAGATTAGTTCAGGTTAGTGTCCAAGTAACCGAGTAAAAAATGAAAAACAAGTATTTCAAAAAACAAGCCGCTTGGGGGGCTAACAGGACAAGTGCCCTAACAGCAGTGGTGTAGCTAGCATTGTGGGGCTGGTGGGGGGGGGGGGGAGGACGGAGGACGAATTGCACTGGGGAACAAATTTCAACTTTTTTTTTGTTTCCTGAACAAAACCTATTTATTTTTTATTGAACTACACCCAGGTAACTAAAAAATACCTATTAAAGATTTTAGTTAGCTCGAAAAAAAATCTGAATTATTTGTTACAAAATAGTTATTTTTGTATTAAGTGCGTGAAGTGAGTGTTTTTTTAATGGCATATGAGAGTGTCAATTTTTTGCCGAGACCGCAGACGAGTATAGCTAACATGTTACCGGCGAAATCAAAATTTATATACGAGAAAAATTATAACCAATTCCGTGAATGGTGCGGCAAGAAAAATATACAAAAAGTGTCTGAAAAGGTACTTATATGCTATTTTGAGGAGAAATCAAAAACTGTAAAACCTTCTACTTTATGGAGTGTCTACTCAATGTTGAAGAGTACATTGAATGTTAAAGAAAATATTGATATAAAGAAGTTTTCAAAATTGGTGCCTTTTATTAAGAACAAAAACGTCGGATACCGAGGGAAGAAATCTAAAGTTTTATCGAGAGACGATATTAATAAATTCATTCAAGAAGCTGATGATGAAACAAATTTACTTTATAAGGTACAGATGATCAAAATTTTGTATTATTTCAGTAATTTCAATATTTTTTTAATTGTAGGTTGCGTTAATTTTGGGAATCAGCGGTGCTTGTCGCCGTGAAGAATTATTGAAGGTAACTATTGATGACATTGAAGATACCGGGTCTATATTGATTGTTAAAATACCGGATACAAAGACCTATTGCCCAAGAATGTTTAATGTTTCAAATTCTGATTATATTGAGATATATCGCAAGTATAGAGTACTAAGGCCGTCCCATACACACAAAAAGAGATTATTTTTAAAATATTCAAGAGGAAAATGTGTTGACCAACATGTGGGAATAAATAAAATAGGGGAAATTCCTAGCTTGATTGCAAAATGGCTGGGAAAAGAATTGCATAAGAGCTACACAAGTCACTGTTTTAGGAGGAGTTCTGCAACTCTCTTAGCCAATGCAGGGGGTAACATGACATCTATAAAACGCCACGGTGGTTGGAAATCTGCCGCCATAGCAGAAGGATATATAGAAGATAGTTTGAGTAATAAAATTGATATTTCTAATAAATTAAATTGTTCCTCTACTTCCAAACAAATCAATATAACTGATACAATTGTGGACTCAACTTTTCAAGGAATATCTAGCGTTTCTGATCAGCAGCAAGGTGGACTAGCTTCGGGAATTAATATTGGAAGCAATTGTTCGAACTTCACCATCAATTATTATTGTAACAAATGAGATTTTTTGGTAGTTGGTAATTAATTAGTAAATTTGTACAAAAAAATTCAATACATTTTTTAAAAAGTAATGTTTTATCGTTTTTTTTGTAAATCATTTTTCCAGTTAAAAAAAGTCTTTTTTTCACTGTTAAAAAAACAAAAGGTTTACGTATCGATAGCGATGAAAAAATGTCAACTTTTTTTGACAGTTGTACAAAATTTTAATTTATAGGCATATGCAATAAATATTTTGATTTAAAGGCATTTATAATGAACATACAAACAATATATTGTTGGTTCAAAAATAGCAATTAAATAGCATATTTTTATCAGTGAGTCTAAAATTTAGACACTCATTTTACGCTTCTTAACCTGTCTTTTGAAAGCAGCCTCGGGGGCATCTCTCGTAAAAATCCAACAGTAGTCGGCTAACATCTCACAGTTCCATTTTCTCTGATACCTTCTTTCCATGTTTGAAATATCCTGGTGGAACCTCTCACCGTACACGTCACTTACAGCACCACAATTTCCGGAAAGTAATTCAGAGAATCTAGGAAATGAATTTTCAACGACATATTACAGCCTAGGTATTGGTAACATAAAAGAACATGTTTCCCAGAAAGTTTGCTGCAACCATTTTAAAGGCATTCCAAGCGTCATTTTCCTTACCTTCAAGTATGGAGTCGAATAGCGCATCTCCGAAAAGTTTCCTAATCTGGGGACCCACAAATATTTCCTCTTTAATTTTAGTGTCACTGATCCTAGGGAACTTTTCTTTTAAATAACTAAAAGCACGGCCTTCTTTGTCCATGGCCTTCAAAAAAGTTTTCATAAATCCCAATTTTTATATGAAGTGGCGTAGTAAAATCTTTTCTGGGGGAACTAATGGCTCAAAAGACTCTCTCGGTGGCCAAATTTATGTAGTGATCCGATCGTGCTCGACTGTCCCATTCGCAGAGGAAGCAGCAGTATTTCGTAGAACCTAGCTGCATTCCAAGCAAAATCGCCACAACTTTTAAATCCCCACAAATTTGCCTAGTATATCTTTCATATTGTATGGTCTCCAGTAACAATTTCAAATTGCTATACGTTTTTCACGCGGACTGCATGACCAATTGGGACTGAAGGTAATTTGTTTTTAATATGGAGTAACACAGCTTTAAGACTAACTTTTGAGGAATCAATGAAAAGTCTCCAGTTTTTTGGATCATAGTCGAGATTTAAAGCTGCCAATAATCCCTCAATATCCCTACAGGCTATCAAATTGTTTTCCATGTTAAAAAATGGTGTTAGGTTTTTCTGACGGCTTAGGTACACAGAAACTTTTACTTGAGCTTGAAGTAATTGTCGCAATCGAGAGGCCAATAGTTTGGATTTTTTTTTTAGGCAATTCCAAATTCCTTATAAGGTCACTTAATTCACTTTGACTTATTTGGTGAGGCTTTTTACTGGGAAGTTCACAGACAAAATCGGAGTCTTGCGAGGTTGATGGGCCGGCGACATTTTCCAGTACACTACCCTTTCCATTGGATCATCATCAGAATCAAGGCTATATTCCTGAGGTAGATTAGGTACAGACAACTCGTCACTATGAGGCACCGGACGTATGGTGGATTGTTAATTTGGATACTGTATCGCAGACCTTTTTTTCTCCCAAAAGCCCTATTTGATGAGAGGTGTCAAAAAAAGTAACAGTCAGTAACGTGGTCTTTCGGTTCTCGCCAGATCATAGGGACAGCAAAGGGCATCTTACGCTTCTTCCCACTTAGCCAGCCGCGAATGTTGGACATTTGTAGCAGCAGATATGGGGAGCCCAATTTTTATTCTGGTCTTCAATTTTACAGCCAAAATACAAGTGGTAAGCTTTTGTATTAAAGGGCTAAGTGCACGTTTTTGTTTCACAAAAGCCGCTTCACCATATATATAACAAAAATGATCCGGTTTATTTAAGCAAACTCGCGACATGTTGCTCAAAACTCTTTAATTTATCAAATACGAACAGCTCTCAATCAACTGGTGGTTGAAATGCAACTAACTAACAATTTAAGATTTATGTTATATGTATTTAAACCCCTTATAAAGTACACCTGGTATAATAAATCCAGGTACTTCTCATAATACAGTCGAATTTTCCTATACATTACGGGCAGGTAGGTAATTATCATAATTAGCATGGATCTATAAAACCGGAGCCAACTGAGACTTTTGCAAGACAGATTATTAGTTAGTATAATAAAATAAGTAATATTTTGCTATTTTGGTCTCGGAAACATTTTTTGCTGTTCCCAGTGCTATCGGAGGGGTGCAGACCGCGGAGCTAAAGCGCCGCAGGGAAAAAATTTTTGGGACCACGCCCAAATTTCGTAGGAATTCTACTTCTTCATGCTACCTAGGGAACAGGGGTCTGGCTTCAAATGAAGTTAAAATCCGCTATATATAAAAAATTAAATTTAATGTGATGGGACGCTCTAAAAACCGGTTTTATTAAGTTTATTTCCATCGCTCTCCTTTATTAAAAATAAAATAAGACCGATCTTGTTTTTGAAGAATTATTTTCTAAGTAGTATAGGGGCGCCAGGCCAAGAAGGGCGGGGGGGCGATCGCCCCCAATGGCTACGCCACTGCCTAACAGCTTTATAAGTCACGTCCTTTATACTATTTTTTTTAATTTATTCAATAAAAATCCATATTTAAAAAGCAAACATGACATACAAGTTTCGTTAATTTTATTATTATGCCTATCAAATGTCCGTTCTTCTCCTGTTAATAAATAATTTTATTTTTCGTATTTATGCAACCAAACATACATGACTAAAAAAAAGGTACGCCTTAAAATCTATTGTGTTTACATTACATGATCCAAATAATGAGCGTTCTTTAGGTAGTTCCACCCTGAATGTGTAGCAAGCTATTGTTATATTTAAGGATTTACAATTGTTACTGCAAAAATCCCTTTGCCAGGAGCGTGTGTAAGGGAAGTTTTTAAATTAAAAATCTTAAACATGCCATTTTCCTAAAATTATTGTATTATATTATATTCGTAGGTATTTATAACATAATTATGAAAACATTGATTAAATTGTATTAACTAATAAATAAGTACCAATGGGTAAAAACAAGATGTAATATAGAATCTTACAAACAAAGCATTTTCAAAAATCGAATAAAACTTTGTCATTATGGCTTAATCATAATCCGATTCGGAAGATGAACTTTAATTAACATCGTTTATAATAAGCCGTTCAACCATTTCTTCGATTATTATATCTACCTGCGACATTTTGGCTTCTTCTTCTATCACATAATCGATACACATTTTCCACTTTTCCGCACTGATTTTACCCATAGCGTCATTAAAGAGTTTTTTAAATCCACCATTTTATAAGTCGTGTTTTTCTGGCGACATTTGTCTTTATTTGAGCCCATATAGTACAGATTTTCCTCGTAACTTTGCCATTTCATCGACTACATATTTTTTGAATGCATTTTTATGTAAATTGGCTAGTACCTATAGTTCTTATTTTAAGAAATCTAATTGAAATTATATTTGTCTTAAACTTAGCCATTCTAAAGGGTGTCCCAATAGGAACAAATAGGGAGAATGTTTTGCGGAAACAGGCATTTTAGGTCGACACAATGCGCCAAATCACACGACCGTTCAAAGACTACTTAACAAATTTGAGCAAAATGGTTCTGTCGTGGACGTGAAACCACCAATGCGTCTCCGTACTCTGTTCCAAACATTGCCGCAGTGCGTGAAAGTGTTGGCGAGAATCCAGGAACATCTATCCGTCATCGTTCACAACAGTTGCACATTCCAAGGAGCGCTACCCATCGAATTCTCACAAAAGATCTTCATTTCCATGCTTATAGGATTCAATTGACGCAAGAATTAAAGCCACTGGACCATGCGACACGCCGTACATTTTCTTCTTGGGTATTGCAAAAACCACAAATGAATGTCGATTTTCCGAAGAATATTCTGTTCACCTATGAGGCACACTTTCATCTTAACGGCTTTGTTAATAAACAAAATTGCTGGATTTGGGGTGAAGAAAATCCTAGATTTATTCACGAGAAGAAAATGCATCCATTAAGAGTCACTGTTTGGTGTGGAGTTTGGGCAGGAGAAGTGATTGCACCATATTTCTTCGAGGACGAGGCAGAAAATGCAGTTACTGTGAGCAGCGAACGCTATCGTAACATGCTCACTGAGTTTTTATGGCCTCAATTGAATGGTATGGATACGGAAGCTATGTGATATCAACAGGATGGTGCGACATGTCACACTACACGCGAAGCAATTCAGTTGTTGTAAGGAAAGTTTCCCGATCGTATCATCTCACGTAATGGAGATCAGAACTGGCCCGCAAGATCGTGCGATTTAACGCCTTGCGATTTCTTTCTTTGGGGTTCTTTAAAATCACGCGTATACGCTAATAACCCAACAACAATACCACCGTTGAAGAACGAAATTGGGCCAGAATTATGTGAAAATGTAATTGAAAATTTCTCGAAAAGTATAAGAGTATGTCACCAAAGTCGGGGCGGCCATTTGTCAGATATTATTTTCCACGTTTAATTGCAGTGCATTAACTTTCTATTAAAATATAAATAACACTTACTTTCAAATAAATTATGACTTTTATTTCACAACTAAAATGTGCGTTGAGACACCCTGTCAGCCTAGAGTGATAACTTGCATTATCCAATACAATTATTGCATCTCTTGGTATAAGATCCAATATTTGCTCGAACCATTCTTCAAAGACATCGGCATTCATATCTTACCTTTAACGAAGCCTTCAGAACTTCCAATATGGGTTATGATAAGTCGACGTTCTTTTGCAGATGGCGGTCTTAATTCTGTGGACATTCCTTCCAAAAAAGCTTATTGAACTTTTAATATTTTCATCCTGCCAAAATTTAGTCACAATGTGGCCTTCAGCCATGTTTGGTCTAAGTAAAATATGTTTTTGTTTTCTTCTCTGGCTTTTCAGATGCTTCTTAAGTAATTTCTTCTCTAATAGACGGTATCGCTTCTGTCTATTAAAATCGATTGCCTATTATGTTTTTTCCACCGAAAACCCAATTTTATTTTAAATTTCCAAAGCATACTTCTACACATAAATGGTTAGTCCTGGTCTTCTCGGATTGAGGTCAAGATTTTGTCCAGCGTGGGAATTTCTTTTCTTAAAAAGAAACTATGAACTTTTCGCTTTATTTTCTATTTTAAAACGTCATCCAGCTCAAGTTTCGGTCGTCCTGGAGAAGTTTTTGGAGGTTTGATGCCAACACTTTTTTCTTCTTTTAAAAATTAATATATTGTTGTTTTCTCAAGTAGGTCTGTATAGATATAAATAGGTGTATTGTTCCAATAAAGTCGCCCCTAAAGTCATAATAACCACATAATTAGCAAACAGGTAACCAGAATTAAAAACATAAAAAAAAGGAATATAATGATTAGAGCAAAAACGGAATAAGTACCTAGACTCTAATTAGTTTTGATAAAATTACTTTCTAAAATTCCAGGTAAATGGTACGGCTGTACATAATTTTAAGCTAAAGAAATGTAATATTAAAATATATATTTAAAGACAAAACTTGAATTTAATGTCGATACTTTAATTCTGCACAAATTTAAAAATTCAGGCCTATTTAAATCTATACATACCGAATAACCTTGCACGCCCATGGAGAAGACGGTTTTGATTAATTTATTACTTCGAATCATTTAAAAATACAATATAGAATCAAAGAAATGTGACGACCGTGAGTAAAAATGTTATTCCGGGCTTTCATTTCTCGACTCTTCATGCCCTACGACCACACGATACAAAAAAAAAAGTTAACAGAAATGTCCATTTTTTTTTTAACAAATTTGAACTTTCGGTTTTTGGGTAAAGGAATAAATACATGTTTTATTTATTTTGTATTAAAAATAATTCATATTAATTTGGACGAAAACAAAAAAAAATGCCAGAACGGTAAGACATTGAAAATCGCATTCGTCGTTAAAATTGCCAACCTTTCTTGAATTACAAGGAGCATTTGGGCAGCTTTATTCTCCATTTGCTTCTACTTTTACGACTTTTTTTTAATAACAGTTTATAA
Organism: Polydrusus tereticollis; assembly: GCA_963920685.1. Classification (NCBI taxonomy): domain Eukaryota; kingdom Metazoa; phylum Arthropoda; class Insecta; order Coleoptera; family Curculionidae; genus Polydrusus; species Polydrusus tereticollis. The sequence goes on along the minus strand of OY987332.1, from coordinate 20,138,526 downwards.
GGATGTAAATTAAGTGCAGAACATAAATTCGTTATTATGGTTTTGCATAATGTCACCATTAAAAGCACTGCATATTTTATCCCAGATTACAAAAAATATCCTTCAATCTTCATATTTTTATGTGGCAACTCTAGTGTGTCGTATTAAGTGCTTCGAACAATGGCACTTTCCTTTTAAACATAAATTTGAGCTTAATTTCAAACCATACTCCTCCCCCCTTCCCACTTCCATATTTTACTTATTAGTTATGTTGTTATTCGATTAGTAACTTTGTTTAAATAACTAATGTTAATAATTTTATGGAAGTAGTCCATCTCACAGTGGAGTGATGTTTTATTTATGGAATAAAACACAAAGTCTGCTCCACTAATTTAATAAAATAAAATTATATGCCCATACATGTTTTGAAGGCATAAACCTTCATCCTCAGTGGGTTATTATTAAGATGTAAGAATATTATGAAGAGAGAAAATATTAGCCATGAATTACACTTCTAAAAAAAAATATTGATGATTAAATGGTATTATCAAGGAAATAGTTATCAAAATGTGTCAGACATGTTTGCTGCTCTGTATCCGAATAGACCGATACCTGCAAAATCTACAGTCGAAAGGACTATCAAGAAATTTGAGACAAAAGTCACTGTAATAAATAACTGCAGATGTGAAGAAAGGCAGGAACAAAGAAGAGATGCAAGAAATGATAGGGACTTGCAAGTTTTATTGTGCGTGGAAGAAAATGATGGGAACTTGAGGATGACATAGGATTAGATCACACCACAGCGTTACGAGCTTTGAAACGACATAAATATTATTCATACAAATATGAAAAGCACCAAGAGCTAAGAGATAGGGACGAAATACGACGACAGGAGTTTTGTTTTGGTATGATGGAAAGAGGAAACATGGATGGGGAATTTTTAAAAAACATTTGTTTCACTGACGAATGCACATTTACCTTAAACAATGAACCCAATGTTCAAAATTATCGATGTTGGAGCAAAGAAAACCAACACAGGTTTGTGGAAACAAGGACGCAATATTCACAAAAAGTTAATGTATGGGCTGGGATTTTCGGAGAAAATATTATCGGGCCATTATTTCTTACACGAAATTTAAATGCAGACCAATGACATTGTTAAATTATTAAAACTTATGTTGCAGAATTTTTTTTTTTATATTAATTTTTATAAGAATTCATATGTATGCGTGAACTACATTATGACTAATAAAAGGGTTTTTGTTTAATTAATGGTGTTAAATTTTACAAAATGAGATTTTGGTATGACTTCACCATGATGGTCGTACCCCATTTTGCTTTCAATTTTAATTTCCCAGTAAAATTTGAGTTTTACAATAAATTTAAAATAAAATTAAACATCATTAATTAAACAAAAACCCGTTTATTAGTCATAATGTAGTTCACGTATACATATGAATTCTTATAAAAATTAATATAAAAAAAAATAAATAAATTCTGCAACATAAGTTTTAATAATTTAACAATGTCATTGGTCTCTTCATAATATTCTTACATCTTAATAATAACCCACTGAGGATGAAGGTTTATGCCTTCGAAACATGTATGGGCATATAATTTTATTTTATTAAATTAGTGGAGCAGACTTTGTGTTTTATTCCATAAATAATGTTAATAAACTTGATTTTTAAATCAATTTTTAAAGTTAATGCTTAAACGTGGTATAAAAAAAATCATTTTCTTCGAAAACGGCTCATTTTATCGAGGAAAATGTAAAGTACCTTTAAGAATTTTTTTCTATTCCAAATTAGAGTTATTTTGACCTCACCTAAACTCCCGCTAGAGTATGTCCCTTGCTGACCGGGTACCCTGTATACAGGCGCGTAACTACAGGGGGCCTAGAGGGGCCGGGCCCCCCCCCCAGACGTCGCTAGGCCCCCCCCCCCCAGACGTCGCTAGGCCCCCCCCCCCAGAAAAAGGCTGATTTTGTAAGCTCGCTACTCGCCTCGCAAATATAGCATCAATTTATAATTATAATCTATATAGATTATAATAAATAATCTTGCCAAATATCACTCGACCATCATTTTTTTATTGGTTAAATTTTCGATTTTTCACTCAAACTTTTTTGGCAATACTCGTTGAACTTTGGGCTTGTTTATTCAAAAATTAAATCCCTCGAGCTTCGCTCTCGGGATCTAATCAGAATAAACATGTCCAAATTCAACTCGAAAAATTTCCAAAAAAAGTTTTCGTGACAGCTGAAAAATCTAACCGATAAAAAAACGAGATCTTGTGATATTACTGTTGATTATTGACCAAATTTGTTAAAATTTGGGCGTGGTCCAAAACAAATTTCGCCTGCGGCGCATTTCGTCTGCGACGGGCTCTCCGCCGGTCCGCATCTACACGAGCCGCCACTACAAGTCACAATAACAGGCCCACCCTAGGCTACCCCCAGGTCGGAGGGCTAGTTACGCCACTGCCTGTATATGCTGTGAATACTTAAGTTGTAGGTCCCTCAATTTAGTTTCATGAGAAAAATTTGTTAGATAATTCATTTTATGTAGGAAAACTAAGAAGATAATAAAGGAGTTTTATTGTGTTGGGCATATTAAGCCACACTCATTTACATAATAACAAGAATAAGTAGGTAGATATAGAATTGATGAAAACTTCACAACAGCCCTTAATCAGTGAAGATGCTTTACTTAAGCAGTACGCAATAATTATTTAATCATAAATTAAGAAGTTTGCTAACTTTTGAGAGAACGGTAATGGTTTGTTGGCTACAACCTTATACTGATAAGGGTTGTAAAGTGGCCGAAACGCGTCAGGAGAAAAGGGTGAATTACTAAAAGAAAAGTCAATGTCATTAAAGGGTAAATATCTTGTATAGGGAGTTGTATTGTCAACGACGTACATTTAAGAGCATATTTCCGCATTTTTATCAAATAATATCGTTCCTCATGTTCCAAACTCTACAGGGTCATTCACGGTGAGTGGTTTATTAGAAGGTAAAAATAAGTAAAAAACCAAATTACGGTGAATACTGAAACAGTAATGACGGCTTACTTTCAGGATATGGTATGTAACTCTTTTGCTCATTGATAGTAACAATTTTTAATTATTTTTACTATATTTTAGTCGGAAAATATACCCCAAATAGCCTTCGGACAAAATATTCCCAGGTGAAGTCTGAACTTATAGTAAAGGAAAACATTAATTTAAGAAGTAGTCCATATTCTGTGGCGAGATTGTAAATAGAAATAAAGGTCTGTCTTTACCACCAAATATTTGGTGGTAAAGACAGACCTTTATTTCTATTTACAATCTCGCCACAGAATATGGACTACTTCTTAAATCTTGAAACAGCCAGTCTGGCATATATAGTCCGACAGTTTAAGAATGAACATCTTCGACGAAAAAACAAGTTGGCGGACATATGGTTCAATAAAATATTTGGTGGTAAAGACCTTTATTTCTATTGAAAACATTAATATTTCAAGATATTGTCAATTAATAGCATTTTTAAAAGGGATATCTTCGTAAGAAGTCAAAAGTTTTGGAAGGTGGACAAGTTTTAACTTTTATTAAAAATGCACCGAATGATACCTTTCCTGCTGCATAAAGTGGTACTCGTAATGGGAGTTTTTGGCAGCCTAAGACGGGATGCGATGGTAAGAATGACCATTGATGATATTGAGGATAATGGGCCTGTTATGTTTGTTAAGGTACCAGAAACTAAAACTGCTACACCAAAAAGTTTTACTATAATCGAAGGAGACCAAACAGATGCCTTAAAATTGGTTAGACAGTACCTTGCATTAAGGCCAAAAGGAATTAAGGAACGCACATACCGAAATGGTAAACTTGGGATCTTCTCTGTGTTTGCATAGCTATCTATGCATGTGGGTAAAAATACACTAGGACGTGTTCCTTTAATCATAGCAAAATTTCTTAATTTAGAAAACGCAAAGGAATATACAGGACATTGCCTACGTCGCACCTCGTCCACACTTCTTATCGAGGGTGGTGCTTCCCTTGCAACCCTTATGCTACACGGAAAGTAAATGAGTACTAGCGTAGCGGAGGGTTGTAATGTAATGTAATTTTAAAAGGGGTCAATTATTGGCTTCCCTAATTATTTTAGAGAAAAATTCTATATAGGTTTATTAAAGAGCACTAAAACCCACATTCAAAAGAATAACTTTAGATATTTTTGATGAGCCCGTTTACGGGTTATCGCCGATTTCTTTTTAACTATTTCTCCTTTTTATGGCCCCGTATTTGCGGGCACCAGTCAAGGTAAAAGATGACTGTCAAATAAAGTTGTCATTTTGAAATGTGTGCTTTATTGCTATAAAAACTCGTACATCGAAAATATTAGCCATGAATTACACTTCTAAAAAAAAATATTGATGATTAAATGGTATTATCAAGGAAATAGTTATCAAAATGTGTCAGACATGTTTGCTGCTCTGTATCCGAATAGACCGATACCTGCAAAATCTACAGTCGAAAGGACTATCAAGAAATTTGAGACAAAAGTCACTGTAATAAATAACTGCAGATGTGAAGAAAGGCAGGAACAAAGAAGAGATGCAAGAAATGATAGGGACTTGCAAGTTTTATTGTGCGTGGAAGAAAATGATGGGAACTTGAGGATGACATAGGATTAGATCACACCACAGCGTTACGAGCTTTGAAACGACATAAATATTATTCATACAAATATGAAAAGCACCAAGAGCTAAGAGATAGGGACGAAATACGACGACAGGAGTTTTGTTTTGGTATGATGGAAAGAGGAAACATGGATGGGGAATTTTTAAAAAACATTTGTTTCACTGACGAATGCACATTTACCTTAAACAATGAACCCAATGTTCAAAATTATCGATGTTGGAGCAAAGAAAACCAACACAGGTTTGTGGAAACAAGGACGCAATATCCACAAAAAGTTAATGTATGGGCTGGGATTTTCGGAGAAAATATTATCGGGCCATTATTTCTTACACGAAATTTAAATGCAGAATATTTTTTGGAACTACTTGAAGATCATATTTTACCTACTTTACATGATGCCGCCAGGGAAAATCAGGAAGTTTGGTACCAAATGGATGGCTGCCCGGCACATAGTACCCTGGCTGTCCGGGAATATTTAAACCGTGCTTTTAATGGAAATGTTATTGGCTTAAATCATACAGTAAATTGGCCAGCCAGGTCTCCTGATTTATCGCCAAATGATTTGTTTCTCTGGGGCCATTTAAAAAACAGGATATACAAAGATAAAAAATACCCAAATCTAGACGAGTTAAAAAATGCTATTTCTGCCGAATGCAATAGAATTTCAGTTTACCAACTAGCGAATGTAAGAAGAGAATTTTATGATCGCCTCGGTTATTGTCTAGCAGTCAATGGAGGAATATTTGAACATCTTCTTAAATCCTAAAGTTCTAACAATTTAATAGTACCTACCTATTAATTAGTAAAATATTGAAACATGTAAAATGTCATAATTAACCTTGTAATTGGATACTTTATTTTAGTTTTATTCAGATTAATTTGTACTCATAAATACACCTTTAATATTTTCGATGTACGAGTTTTTATAACAATAAAGCACACATTTCAAAATGACAACTTTATTTGACAGTCATCTTTTACCTTGACTGGTGCTCGCAAATACGGGGCCATAAAAAGGAGAAATAGTTAAAAAGAAATCGGCGATAACCCGTAAACGGGCTCATCAAAAATATCTAAAGTTATTCTTTTGAATGTGGGTTTTAGTGCTCTTTAATAAACCTAAATAGAATTTTTCTCTAAAATAATTAGGGAAGCCAATAATTGACCCCATTTAAAATTACATGGGATTTCCTATGTCCCGCTCGACGATGCAACACCCGGTATAGAGGAAAGCACCACGTCGAAAAACCGAATAGCAAAAATGATAGCTAGCTCTGTTACCAAAAAAGAAAATATGTTAATTAGAGTTGAAGTGGGGCAGGAATCCGCATGCACATCGAGAGACGCAGCAATCGAGTCGCAAAATTTCATAGTTCGTCTAGCTTCTTTCTCAGAAAAATTCAATAATTGTACATTTAACATAGGAAAAACAGAATAATATTATGTAAAAAAATTGTTAAAAATAAATACAAGTTTCGTTCAATATTTTCTTTAATAATAAATTACCGGGCATTACGAAAATCACCGGGCATTATGAACTTTATCGCCCCCTAATATTTCCTATGATATTATGATGATGTATATAGCAACCGATTCTGAGGTATTATAAGTAAATAATTGATTGATCAATGAAAAATAAAAAATTTAAATTTTTTATTTATGGCAAAAAAAATTGTTCTCACCTTATTTATTCTACAGGGGTGGTACATCCTCTTAATAATGAACTAATCCGTCATAATACAGTGATATAACCTTTCTTGATCCTTTTTATGTATTCATTTCAATACAATTTTCAGATGTCGCAACCACAAATATCACGAGCTTAGATATTTACAGTTTTTTGCAACGACATCGTTTCGTGCATATTTTTTTGGCATAATAATATTTTTAGAAAACGCCATGGGCCAACCTGTCAAGGCAAACAAAAATTTGAAACATATAAATTTTGGAAGGGTATTTTTAAATTAGGACAACAACAGAGTCTATTTGATTTAATGAGCAAGCAGAAAATATACATATTTGATATTGTTTAGACAGTGTAGGTACAGACAAGTTGCACGAATGAAGCGTATTAATTAGCAGAAAGAACATCAGTCAACATTTATTGACGATAAATAGAGGCGGTTTTGGTTATAATTAGGAATGTAAAACAAAATAAATGGGATAACTTTGTGGACACTGGATAAATATCTATTGTAAATGATACAAATGATACCGGCAACTTCTTTCTTTGTGATTTATGAAAACGTCAAGTAAATTAATTTTAATTTTCATAAAGGTTAACATGCATTACATTATACGACGAGTTCAAAAATAATGGACAACCTCGGGGTCCCGTAGACATTGACAGTTATTCGGTGGTTATTACCACTCGTCAGATTGCCATAACCTGGCTACACAACAAAAACACAATAATAAGGGAGAAGAAACTGTGTGTCCTAAATTTGACGTCATGGTGTTACAAACATATTTCCTCTTGATGTGAATGCTTTTAAAACATCTAAAAGTTCACCTTTTTTATATGATAATTCAAACAATATGTAAAAGAGTGAAATATGACATAAAAAAGTATTTAAGTAATCAGAATTAACTAACTAACTAACTTTGTTGACGCCGCCGTTATATGCTTACGCCAAACAATTTGTTTTCTGTATTTCCATAGGTTGCTTAGTTCAAAATATGTCAGTTGAAATAAAAGGCTTCTTTCACACAAAATATATCTATTTACTTCTGGTATGTCATTTACTCATCTTCACATCCGTTCTGCGTATCAGCGAATGATTTTTACTTTTACAACTTAGTATGGTAAGTACTTACTGCATTAAAACAGCTATACGTTTTTACATCACTAAACAAACAATAATATCGAAATACAATTTGAGACTGCTTTTTACAATAGATAAACAGGACTCGTGTCGTGGTATAATAACTACGTTATTCTACCTTTGGGCATTCACCGCGAATTGACCACGTTATTTTAACAGATAAACAGAACTTAAGTTGGGGTATAATAATCACATTAGTTACACCTTCGGGATACAATACCGCGAATTTTCCAACCTATTTCATGGCTTGAATACCTGTTCGTTAAATTAAGCAACTAGACAAGTGTACCTTTCTCCAACAAACTTACTAACTAAATTTTCTTGAAGAAAGTGATTGTGAGAGTGATGTCGATACAAATTTTGTCTGAGCAATGACAATAATTACGAGCCAAATGAGGTTGCATCCGAGAATCAAGATGATACAGTAATATCATTTCAATAAGTCGTCAAAATGTAAATACCCAACAGTGGGAAGGATTGCCAAACACAATGAACTGATTTCCTTTCACTAATTCTCGATTCCTCTAGAAGATAAAACCCTCTAAACACACGAGTTTTTACAACATGTGGTTGATAAAACTAACTATTATGCGTTGGATATTTACTTGGCACCTAGTACCTACTAAAGAAAAATTCAGGGTAGTTAATTGGAGAAATGTCGCTGTCCATGAGTTGTTGGTATTTCTTGGCTTGTTGTTGCACATGAGCAACATTAAACTAAATCGCCTACAAAACTATTAGAAGCAAGATCCTTTGATAATATGAATATGAGTAGAAATCACTTTGTACCAGACATTTCACAAGAAATCCTGAAGAAAATGAGCCTGTTCCTGAAGACAGATTATTGAAGATCAGAAAAACTATTGATGATTTCAACCAAGTAATGGGTGAAGTTTTATTTATCCTGAACGCGAGCTTAGCCTAGATGAGTCAATGGTTTTGTGGCGAAATAGGTTAACATTTCGTCAGTATATTAAGAACAAAAGGTACAGACACGGCATAAATTTATACATGTAGACAGTAGACAGATCCTAAAGATGTTATACTTAAATTTATGAAATATGTTGAAATTCTTGATGATTCTGGAGGCAAAGGTCATGCTGAAAAGGAAGTCATGAAGTTAATGAGAAGAAATTAAATGTTGTACATACTGTTTATATGAATGGCTATGGTCTTCCCAAGAAACTATTAGATTATAAAACTCAATCTACTAGCATACTAAGAATTGATAGAAAAAATAATTTGTCAGATGTAAAAGGAGCCAAATTTAAAACAGGTAATTTGATAGGAAGATATTCAGATCGAAATATGATTTGTAAATGGAAATGGAAAACTATATTTCAACCGAATTTGAAAATACGTTGGTAGACTGTACAAGCAGGCGTGGACAAGTGAATCAAAAACTTCAACCTATTATGTATTATAACCAATTTATGTTAGGCATAGATATATAAAACTAAATGCTCTCTTATTACCGTTGCAAGCAAAAGATGAATAGGTGGCCAACGAAAATTTATATTCATATTATTCAAATGATGCTTATAAATTCCTTTTATATGTTTAATCGATTTTTAGAAACACAAATGAGTTTATATGACTTTCTCACTGTGTAATACAATAGTATATTACAATACAAGTACGGTAGGTACGTTTTTACTCGCCTTCGGCTCGTTTTGTTACACATCACGCATATGCGGTAAAGACCCCTACCGTAAGTGTATTGTATGATATTTTATCTACAAGCATGTTTTAGGGCACCAATATTAAAAACTCTAAAAGGGAACTGTTTTAATTTACCCCGTATGAGAAGGAATATGGGCTCTTCATGGACTGGTGTTCATCAAAGAAAGTTAAAACAATTAGTGAAGATGTGATGCTTGCATATTTTGTGAATAAATTTAAGGACAGTAAATCATCCTCTTTATGGAGTTATTACTCAATGCTCAGATCTACTATAAGTATCAAAAATAATGTCGACATAAGCAGGTATGCAAAACTGATGGCGTATTTAAAAAGGAAGTCTGTGGGATATAAAGCTAAGAAATCAAAGGCATTCTCCAAGAATGAGGTTGTAAAATTCCTTGTTACGGCACCAGATTAGGAGTTTTTATTAATGAAGGTACTTAATTGCGATTCTTTTTAAATCTACTTTTAAATAACAACTTATTTGCTTGTTTCAGGTGGTACTCATTGTAGGCATCGCTGGGGCATGTCGCCGAGTGGAGTTATGTAAAATGAAAATTGAAGATATTAAGGAATTTGAAACCCACCTTGTTGTAACTGTCCCGAATACAAAGACACATGTAGATCGACAATTCGTGGTTTACGTGGAAGGATTTTCATTAGAAATTAATAATATTTCAATTTTCAAAAAGTATGGAGCTCTTAGACCCGATCATACTGCCCATACACGGTTATTTATTGCATATAAAAAAGGAAGATGCAGTATCCAACCACTGGGTATAAATACTTTTGGAAAAATACCTTCTCAAATTGCATCATATTTAAAGTTGTCCAGTCCCAAAGAATATACGGGACATTGTTATCGAAGGACGTCAGCTACATTATTAGTAGATGCTGGCGGGGATATCATGAGTTTAAAAAGACATGGTGGATGGAAGTCCTCCAGTGTTGCGGAGGGCTATATTGAAAATTCGGTGCAAAATAAAATAGAAATTGCAAAGCAATGGTGTAGAAAAATATGCAGAGAGAACCTCATGTTTTAGTAAATCTGTAAATTTCAATTCTTGTGTCTCATCGGATAGTAAAACACTTCCTTCATCGATATCGTTTGGAAATGTTACAAATTCTACAATTAATATTAATATTTCTTAATTTATAAGTTTGGATCAGTTTAGAAATTTAAATATGTAAGTATTTGTTATACATATAATGTTTAATAGAGTTCCTTTTAAAAATAAAAAATACACTTGAATAATATAAAAACTTGTTTTTATAGTATGTAATTACTTACAGCACTAGTGCGGTAAAGTGATACTTACCGCACTCAAATCAGTGCGGTAAGTAGTTACTTACTGCACGTTTGTAGATAAAAACTTTTACCTGCTCTCCAACCTCATTCTCAAACTATCCCTAAAGGAAGTGAATATTTATTAGAAGCCCCTCTAAGTAAAACTACCAGCGAAAAGGTAAAAAGAAAACCATGTCCAGTCCCGCACAGAATAAGGAAGAAGAAAATACACAATTTATATCTGTACTAAATATCCTAGTTTGCCTGTATACTGCTTAGATTGTTCTAAATTATTAATAAATAAATAACATTTCGTATTAAAGTTGCATTTTTAGTTTTGGTAACTGGTTTAATTTAAATTTAACTAAAATAAAAACAACTCGAAATGAATCAGCCAATTTAAAATGCCATTCGTTTTCGGTCCCTACCAACAGATTTCAAGCATGCGCGTTTTTTTTTTAACATACACCTAATGATATGTGCAAAACGCATATGTCATTAATATGTCAAAGATACCCTGAAATGAATAAACAAACGTCTATGTTGGCCTTGGCGTCATCGTAATCATATTTGGTGGCAGCGAATGTGTTTTAAGACAATGGTAGAATTTTGGACATACTATATATATAAGATATAGTGTTATTGCAAATTTAGCAAGAGAAATAATACAAATTACCAAAAATTAACTTATTTTGTTCTATTTCAAAATATGCACTCAATCCCGACAAGAAAAATATGAGTTTACCTTACTGACGCAACTTATATAGTTCTGCAAATATCATTTACCTACACCACATTGTACCTATGTTGTGATTTCTTTTATTTCCACTTGCCTCAAGGTGGGAAATATACAATTTAAGTAAAATATTATCTTATTTAAAGACGAAATAATACTTTTGTCAGGGGATAATACAAAAAGCAAAAGTTATTAGGATACTATATTATACAGGGTGAGGATTTTAAAGTGTTACAACGCAATATCTGAAAAACGGCTATAAATATTTTAGTCAAATTTTGGGACGTGGATAGGGAGGTTGGGGGACAAATTTTAAAATATTTTTGATATTTACCCCCCCTCCAGATTTGATGTGGCTAGTGACAAATTTGAAATGTCAAATGGAAAGGTATTTTTTTTTTTTGATAATTCGAGTCCTCGTCAATAACTACGTAAGTGAGCAGAAAATTGTTACATTTGCTCTACTAGTTGCTTAGTTACGAATTTTTCAATAAATAAAATAGGAATACTTAAAACTACACATTTTAAATCATGACACCTATGATTATTGTTTATCCAAACCTTTAATTATGTTGTATCCTAGGAAACCACTTTTGACTTTGACAAGTAGTGATAATCTGATAAAGTTCATTATTCAGTGCAATTATGGAACAATCTTATGACATTGAAATAGACATGTTGTTAATTCTGGGAGAATGTAGAAAAAACTACCGGGAAGCGGCGCAATTGTGGACTGTTAGGTTTCCCGCCATTCAAAAATCTCATATGGCATTTAAGCGATTAGAAGATCGAGGCCGCAGCACGGGAATCCTAAAAAATAAGAACAGAGTTAGAAGACAAACAAAAACTAATGACGATATGGCCGTTGGAGTGTTGGGTGTAATAGCTGTAAATCCTCATGTTGGTTCAAGGGAACTTGCTCGTGATTCAGGAATGTGCCAAAAATCGGTACTGGCTATTTTACACAAGCACAATTTTCACCCTTACCACATAACTATTCATCAGGAATTGTATGGCCAAGACTTTCAAAATAGGATTACATTTTGTACGTGGTTACAAACTTTAATTCACGAAAACAATGCATTTTTAAGAAAGATAGTATTTTCTGACGAAGCTACATTTACCAATTGTGGTCAGGTAATTATTTAAATCAATATGGATTAATGTAACTTTTAATAATCAAAAATATTTAATCCACTACTTGATGGGTGTACATAAATAAATACATATCTAAACACCCGTTAACGGGTGTTTAGAGAATATTCACATACATTTAGATTTATTTTTAATTTTATACTGATTCAATCAATTTTGCTTTTCTTAATTTAAGGTCAACCGGCACAATTTACACTATTGGGCACCTCAAAATCCTCACTGGATGAGATTTCTGCCAAACCAACATCCTTGGTCGGTTAATACCTGGTGTGGCATAGTCGGAGATAGAGTCATTGGACCACATTTTTTTGACCGTCACCTAAATGGAGAAATGTATAATAATTTTTTACAAACCGATTTGCCACAACTTCTGAATAATAATGGAAATCAACAAGAACTATGGTTTCAGCAAGATGGTGCTCCGCCACATTTTGCCCGACAAGCTCGAGATACACTAAATGAAATGTTTGGAAACAGATGGATTGGTCGTGGTGGTCCTGTAAATTGGCCTGCAAGGTCACCAGATTTAACCCCATTAGATTTTTTCTTGTGGGGATTTATAAAAGAGAAAGTTATGGCTACACCACCGACCACACCAGAAAACATGAAAGATCGTATTCAACAAGCATGTAATTTAGTAACGCCTCAAATGTTAACTCGCGTGCGCAACTCATGTCAAAAAAGAATTGCAAAATGTTTAGAAATGGATGGGGGTCATTTCGAACACCTTTTGAAGCATGATCGTCGTTAGATTTTTTAAGGAATTATCATTTTTAAGTATTCCTATTTTATTTATTGAAAAATTCGTAACTAAGCAACTAGTAGAGCAAATGTAACAATTTTCTGCTCACTTACGTAGTTATTGACGAGGAATCGAATTATCAAAAAAAAAAAATACCTTTCCATTTGACATTTCAAATTTGTCACTAGCCACATCAAATCTGGAGGGGGGGTAAATATCAAAAATATTTTAAAATTTGTCCCCCAACCTCCCTATCCACGTCCCAAAATTTGACTAAAATATTTATAGCCGTTTTTCAGATATTGCGTTGTAACACTTTAAAATCCTCACCCTGTATACCTACAAGTCTTTATTAGCCATTAAATGTACACTTGCTCCCATTATTATTTGTTGACATTTTTACAATTCCCTAACATTATTTTGATGTCTTAATGCGTTATATTTCTCTAGTGCAATAAATTTAGACACTAATGATTTATTATGTCCTTTGGGGGAATTTAATTCGCTTAAGGCTGGATGACGAGCAGATTATAGCACTGTAGGTAGTTATGTTATAATAGGAAGACAATGTTAAACTATTAATGGGTCTCATGTTCAGATTGCATATTTATGTAGAATTATTTTTACTTAAAGTAGAGAAAAAGGGACAGAAGAACACAGAGATGTAAACAAAATGGTGAAAAAGGCAATACGTAAGGATTTAAAAACCCACAAAACAAAGATATTCAACGAAATAATTAAACAAAACAAAAACATTAGGGTTCTGAAATTAAAGCTTTCAAACAAAAAAACAACGTTGAATAGAATGGAAAACAAAAATGAAATTGTTGTGACGACCCCAGAACAAGCCGCCCAAATGATTGAAGATTTCCACACCGGTCTATATTCTTTGACAACACCCAAAACAAATTAAAGCTGGATTTATAAACTCTCGCCGGCGTCAGCGCCAGCGTTCGTTGTAGACAAGCATAGTGGGCATTTATAAACTTGGCGTTCGCGTTCGCAGTGTTGACAAACAAAAACATAATCTGACACTTCTGACATTTTAGTTCAGGTGGTATTTTATCTTGCCAGTTATTACAACAAAAAGAAAATGGATTTAGCAAGGAAGAAGAAGTTACTTGGTGTCTTAGAGGTAGTAAAATTAAAATAACGATTGGCCATTGACAGATTGGCAGATGCCAAACATGACTTGATAGAAATGCTAAAATCCCATTGGTTATGACGCGGCGCTACGGATTTCCTACGAACGCCGGCGCTGGCAATATAAAGATGGTTTATGTCGAACGCCAGCCAGCGCCAGCGCCAGCCAGCGCCAGCGACAGCGCCAGCGCCGGCGAAGTTTATAAATCGCTTTATTACGATTCACTTGTTTAACCTTCAGCGCCCACGCCAGCACGAGCGCCGACGCCGGCTTCGAGTTTATAAATCCAGCTTAAGACCAAATTGACATCAGGAGAATATTAAACGTAGGGCCAAAAGGTCTACCAGAAATACCGTGTAATGAAAAAATCAGATATGCTTTTAAGAAAATGAAGAACCGTAAATACCCCGAAGAAGACCATATTATATCAGAAATGATAAAATTTGAAAAAGACAATTGCTGGCGAAAACACTCCATTGGGCTACATTCTTGGTGAAACCATATATCCATTATGGATAGAAATAAAAACTACTTGTTATGTTTCACAGTTTTAATCTTCAGTTACCTGACACGCGTGTCTGACTGAGACTGAGTCTCTGTACGCCTTTGAAAATGACCCGAAAGGGTCGAAACAGGCATGTCAGTTAACTGAATATTAAAACTGTAAAACATAACAAGTAGTTTTTATATAGTATATAGTAGTTATTATTTTATTATTGAATAGATGTTTGAAAGAGGCAATACTACCAAGCGATGAGTATAATGCTGAGGTTCTGATCATGTTTAAAAAGGGCGACACTACGAGCACTACCTAGACTCTTACGAGCCAATCGAGCAAGCAGGATTGTGCAAAAAACACAGCACTACACTGAGCGAAATATCCAGTTAATATAACCCAAATATGAGACCTCTGAATTACGACAAGTAAATCAAAGAAATTGCATCAAATCACTGTTCATAAGTTATAATAGCCCTGAAGATGGGTTATTTTATGCACTGGACCCGACTTAAATGATTGGTAAGCTAATGCTACCGTAGCTAATCGTAACTGGGTTTGACGAACACATGCGACGTGGGCTGCAGCAATTTATTGTTTAAGCTTCCACAGACCAATATGGGAATTGTGATGCGTTACTACTCGGGCTAGATTAATTCATGATTTGAGCTATCAAAACTTGACCTTTCAGTTGTTCTAGCTTACGATGATTAACTTACTACGACTATAGATTTGACCTGTCCTAAAGTTGGAGTATCCTCAATTTCACGCACCTGTATGAGGAAAACAAGCTCTGAACAAAGATAAAAGATCCCACCGATCAATGATTGCGCGGATAGCAAGTCCAGTTATGTGGTCCATGACGACGCGACATGCATGAGGTACTAATAACAATGAGATGAAGTTACCGCGCCAAATCGGCACGAGCGCGAATTCGGAACTATCCGTGACCCTTCGATCGGTGATTTACCCTCGACATGGGTTTTTAGAGCGCACGTCCGGGTCAAGACGGCACTTTAAAATCAATTAGTAGGTTTTCCCAATATAAAAACTGAGTTCAGGTAACTCATAACATGGTTATAAAATGAAGGATTGTGGTCATCCCAAATGTGTTTAAAATTTTGATAAAAAAAATCCCATTTTGTGTTGAGGCGAACCAAAAGAAGCTGAGTTATTGTAGCGTTTATAAATAATTTGTGATAATTCGTAGGCTCAGCTTGAACTACATAGAAACGTGCGTTAAAGTAGCTCTAATTCTGCAACCCAAGACATCGGTAAATCCATTTTTGTCAGTGTATTGACCATTTACGAACACTACGCACTATAACAAAAATCTCCACAAAGCATTTCTCAATCAAAACATGGTCCTTTCTAAATTCCTTGAATAATGCTAGAATTGCCGCAAGATACAATGCAGTTATAAAGAATATACATAGAAACGCCACCATGCACGTTAAAATTGATGAAAACGTTAACAATAAGTCTAAATATAGGAGTTCGACAATGGATTAGCAACAAAAAGGCATTAAAGTCGATAGATCACACTTCAGTCACTTACACTTCGCAGACGACATTGTTCTCATCTCTGAAGATGCGCTGAAGAAAATGATGGAGGTACTAAATGAATGAACATCAATAAAACTAAGATAATGTTATTAGTCACATCATCAAAACGAAAACATTGACAACGTCAACGACTACATATACCATATACCTAGGTAACATCATTAAACTAGGAAAAGACAATCAAACGTTAGAAATAGCACGAAGAATGGGAATTGCACTAACTCAAACGAAGCAGTATTGTAAGTAATCTTAAATTATTTTACTTAAGTTTCTTTTTAATTTTTCACAATTTTTTTGGTTCGTGTAGTTGTTTATAAATAATATAACTAAAAATTCGCTTATGATAATAATTCAAAATAAATTCAGCTGACCCAGCATTTTCTGCTGTCAACTCAAGGATCGTTGCTGGGTTATCCTACCGAGCTGAATACAGGGAGGCTATTGTGTCTCTTAAGATTCTGACATAACCCTTCCTTTTTATTTTGGAATGTCTCATGTTTGCAAAGTGTCGTCTTAACCGACACCAGAGGCATAGTGACTTACATGCCTATGACACGCTTATAGACGGCTTCAGAGATGTCGAGATGGACCAAGATGCCCCAGTATTTACTTTAACAATAAACTACCTGCCTCCGTAAGAAACTTGACGGTGGTATCCTTTAAAAATAAATTGAAAGATTTTCTTAGCAGCCGGGCATTTTTTTAGCATAGACGAATTTTTAAATTTTAACTTTGATAATGTCTAATGTTCCATATTATTCCATGTCTCATGCTTTAGAAATCTCAATTCTATATTTACAATATTGTCAACCAATCTGATCTGAGAATTGTCGAGATTGTTGTTCAATGTTAATTGTTTTATTCTCATTTTTTAAACTTTTAATTATTGTCAAAGGCTGAAGAGGTGTCTGTGTTAAGATTGTTGAATTAAGGAAAAATAAATGTGGTTTTTAGGGTTAAATATTATATTTTATTTTATGTTATATTTTATACTATTTTATAATATTTGTAATGACATGTGTAAGTGCCAAGAATGCAAATATCATACTGTTTTCGAAGCAAAGTTGAGCCGGTCTAAAATGAAAGTACCCACTATAATGCAAATCTAACAACAAACCTTAACTCGATTCCCAAATAAACAACTACGAGAATAAGGGAACGTCAATATACGCCTGCAATCAATAAAAGAAAATTGAAAACACGATTGGAAAACTAGTTTTTCTCAGTTTTCTAGAATTGGATCAGTATGTGTTTTATTCGTTTCAACTTATGCCACTTTAAACTTTGTTATGCTAGATAACTTCAGATATTACAAAGTTGTACCCCGAGCAAAGACAAATCCCTTGAGTGCATGTAAAAATGAATTTTATTATTTCTATCGATAAAAATGACTGTATAGAGAAAGACAATGTTGACCGAAAAACGCTCGGACCCGTCGATTTTATTTATCATTTTTACAAATTTTGAGAATTCTTAGTATTATACAGGATTGCTTAAAAAGTCGGGGCACACGTCAACTTTGCAGTCTGCTTTGTGGATAATTTATCATTAGCTCAATTGCATGCATATTAAACCCTACATGATTTTACAATGATTTTAACATATCATGATCGAATGTATCAAACTAACCTTAAAATAATCTAACCAAATTAAAACCGTCAACTCTGTCCATAATACCTATAACATCGTCCGTTACATTCATTAAAATCATATCCTAATCGAAAACCATTTATAAACCGAGGCTGAATATCAAAAAGTTTTTTCTATCAGTTTATGAAGGATTGGGCGAATACATAAGACATAAGGCGTTAAAGGCTGAAGGAGCGGTAATCTTGGGAAATGGAATGACACAAGCCTTTATCTACATACTAGGAGAGATACAGTAGGAACTACTATAATGTATTATATGTGTTATATGTGGAAGCAAAAGGAAATTATGCAAATGTAATGTTAAAATATTTATTCCCTCATGACCTGTAGCTGTTCTTTTACTTTTAGGACTACCAATTCCAGTTACACTTATAAGTTAAAATTATTGTGATATTCTTTTAACTCTAGCTGGTTTTAATTTTGGCTCATTATCAAAAAGATGATTATTTATTACACATAAAATCAACTTTAATTATAATTATTAACAGTAAAAGTATTGATTGTAAATCAATGTAATTTTGATATACCGGGCGGTGCACCGTCACACTGGCTATAGGAAATCCCATGGAAATTCTGCTACCCTCAAATATTGGCCCCCTTATTAATTTTACATCAAAATCGTATTGGACTTTTTTAAAGGTCCTTATATGAAGGACTCGCACACAATACTTTACTATTTTCTTATAACCCAATTAAGAGTTATTTAGAAAAAACTCTTCGTAAAATTTTTAAAAATTAAATAGGGCTCTGACACATACCTCATTAAAACCATCAGTAATATTTATGATAATATCAAAAATGTTAACAGACATTTATTGGTTTCAACATGTAATCAAAAAAGAATAATTATTTTACTAATTTAATAATCGCATTGACTTAAAACGAAATAAATCAATAACTTTTAATTGGCTTACTAAAAAGTAATACAATTTTGTGCTTGAGTATACCATACCAGGACCTTCAAAAAAGTATATTACAATTTTGATGTAAAATTAACAGGGAAGTCAATATTTGAGAGTAGCAAGATTTACATGGTATTTTCTATGGCCAGTCTGGCGTGCATGTTTATATTTTTAAAGTTTTTGATGGTGTTAATGTGATAATATAATGGCAAGCAAAATATATAAAGAAATGTATGTCGTACTCTTGCTAATTATGTGAAAATTATTTATTCATTATTAATGTATTCATTTAAAATTATAATGTGTTAATTATAATAATTAGTTTGTCTAAATAATCGATAAACTCACAAGACGAGAAAATATTTGTTAAGGCTTAATAGGACATTGTTCCTGGGATTTTAGGAACAAAATTACACGTACACTTTTTGTTCGCTAGTTAGCGGCTAAATAGAAAAATTATTGAGTAAGTTATTTACAATTTTATATAATATATAGAATTTCATTAGAGTAACCGATCTTTCAGTGGAGTGATGTGTAAGCTTAGTTGTATTTTTATGTAAAAGTGTAAAAATAGAATTATGTCGGATCCGTTGTTTAGTATGATGAAACTGCCCATAAACTATACTATACGTATTTCATTAGTAGTAGTAACACGCTGGTAAAAGAGGAAGTGACTAAACTGTTGCAAATTGGGAGACTATTTCTCGTAACAACCAGAAAATAAACTGCGGGTAAACGCAATTGTTTGGTTGTAAGAGAAAATGTATGGCATTGTAAAAGAAGAATTCATTTTTTATATAATGTTAGTATTTTAACAGTCACAAATAAGTAGCAGAACAAATAGGAAATATGAAATTAAAAAAAAAAAATAACTACATTTCCTAGATATAAACTGAAAAAACCACAGCGTGTCTCGTTATATAAAAAAACGCCATCAAAGTAACGAAAGTAGAAAGTAATTCAAAATTTTCAAACAGAATTTCCGCACCTAGTCAGTTTGACCAAATTTTTACTACATCTGTGGCTTTAAAATAAAAACCTCAGAACTTGTAATTTCTATTTTTCATTCACCTTAACCTTTCATCTCGATAACCTTCCAACAGTAATATTTCCAGACATTCATTCATTTCATGGCATACTTTAAAGACATTTTTTTTTAATCTTACGCTATCTATAACGCATGATGCTCCTTTGTTTATCCTCTATACTGTAAGCTCTGACGCATGAGTCTACAGCTACAAACGGAATTTAAGTAATAATGTGATACAAAACACAACCTTGTTACCTTAATACTACTCTGTTAAAAATTCCATAAGATCTTAATTTGTATGAAATTCAAATATATTACTTACATAAAACAATCAGACGCATGCAAATACCTGTATAGTGCATACACCCTGTAACTTATATTCCGTTTATTTTCCCCCTTACATTGCGAACTATAATCTTTAAAGCGGTGAAGATAATATTTAAAAAATATTAATTAATGGTGAATTTGGCAACCTCCGTCTAACAGAGCGCGGACTCCTGAGCCAGAAATTATCACCTTTGTCTTGATACTGGTATTATCTCTTTCTATCGTAAATAGTATTGAATTTGTGGAAAGGTGCTTGTCACCATGACATCTTCAGAAATTTTACAGGCATTGGCGGAGTTTAGAATTAAATTATTTAATATATAATTAATAACTATATTTAAACGTATGTAGCTGTGCTTGTCAAAATAAAATCGCACTACTTGAAACGTATTATATGAACCTAGAGACGTGTTTTATATTCTTATGTTTTTACGAATTTAATAACTTATAAAATATTAATATAAAACGAAGCAGCCTCTGCCCCTACAGTTAAAACAGACTTTTTTACGCCTTTTATCCTCCTGTCTCCTCAGCCGTCGTAGCCACGGACTCGTAAGGTGGACTATGTACATAAGCATATTAAATTATTGGGTTTAATATAGCGTAGGGGAGTGAGGGGCATAGTGGAATAGCGTGGCAAAGTGGAATTCATTATTTGTTTATAGTAAAACTAGCGCCATTTAGAATGTTACGCTTCCAACAGATACCATCGTCGCCGCACTTGTTCGGGATAGTGTCAGTTTCTTGGAAACGGTGAACGTGTGTGGTTGATTGGTGAAACTAAGTTACGTTAGCAGAAATTACACTTTCCTAAGGTAAAAAAATAGCTCTCCTTAATGAATAAAACGAATAAATGGTAAGAAACTGTAAAAGGGCACCTGGACAAAAAAAGCTATGAAGTTGGCGATAAGGGAGATTTGAAATAATACATGTGGCTACAAAACTGGTTCCGAAAAATATAATGGCTCCTATGGCACCCTGCATAGGCGTGTAAAATTAAATAAAACAACTAGTGATGCATCTAAATACTTGTTTTTATCAAATCAGTTTTTATTGTGGACCAAGCGAACCAGGCGAAATTTCAGAGCCTTAGCTTACGAAATAAAAAATTTGTCTGATAATCTTAATGCTGAAACACGTTTGACTGAATATGAGTGGGCGTATGGATTTTTAAATAGAAATCAAAATGTTTATTTGAGTTTACCAGAAAACACCAGCTAGGGCATCAGCCCTTAATAAACCTAATGCACCAATATTTTTCAAGTTACTGGGTGATTTAATAGACCAGTATAAATTTACCGCCAGCCGCATTTTTAATTGTGATGAGACAGGTAGAAGTTTTGTCATCAGCAAAAAAAGGAGTTTTGATCACTGCTGAAATTTGCCACTGATATGCCCTGCCCTCGAGTAAGAAGAGGCCTACTATTTGAGGTAGGGCTGCCACCAGATGCCATCGTAGAGTACCACCCACTTTGGAAGCTCGAACATCGACTGCCCATGCACATCTCTATAGGCAGCAGGAGGTTTCACATATCAACAAAGACCTAGAAGAAATTTTGTCTTGGGGTGACAGTAACCAAGTACAATTTAACGCTAAAAAGACCCAGGCGGCAGTTTTTCCTAAAAAAGTTAATGTTGAAGAACCGGACATAGTCATGACTGGACACTCCATTCCCTTGGCTTCATTAATTCATTTATTGGGCGTCGATTTGGATAGTCATGTTGCGGACATTGCTAAGGCAGCCTCGCAAAAGCTTGGAATACTTTTCCGAACTAAGAACTCCTATACACCCCAACAACTTTTATTGCTCTATAAAGCCCAAATTTTACCATCGCTGAAGTATTGTTTCATTCAAAGAAGAGCCATTTGCTTGATCGGTAACCATGATCTGACAAACAACGTGGAAGCCTTGAACATCGAAGGCAGGTTGGCGACTTAAGTCTATTTTACAAATATTTGTATGGCAAGTGCTCAACTGAGGTTGTCCGCTTGATTCCACCCAGAGCGGTGCATGGTAGAAATACACGACGAGCCACTGCAGCCCATCCGTACGTGGTTCAGCTAAGTGTCCCTCGAAGGGCACGCAACACATACGAAAAACTTGACCTTAATTGAAATGGCAAGAGAAAATAATGTCCATATACAATCCGGAAATATTTCCTGAAGAACTATTCAAGGCTGCAGAAACTACTGACCTAGATCCAGAAAATGATAACTCAGCTATGATTCAACAGTAAAGAGAGAAAAAGACTCCTCCTCCAGGTCTTCAGGGATAACTCGGACTCGCTTCAAAATAATGAAGAAAGCGAGAACACTTCTAAAGCTCAAAATATTTGCAGAAACGAACTGTCACCCAAACCTGGCTATTCGTATGCACAAACAGTAGCTTCTTGAAGATGTCATCTGTTCACCCAGCGAAATATTACCGATTCCAAAAACGCAACCAAAACCAAGAAAACAGTTTAAACGAGGAAAAACTAAATACTTACGACTACGCGAAATTTTGAGTAACTTCAGGCTTCTAAGATGGTGACAAAAATGTAAAAAGAAAACTCCAGCCTATTTCAAGTTGCAAGCAGATAAAAGCGAAAGAATACCATATTGAGTCTACAACTTCTGAATCACCTAGAGAGAAAATATGCGATGACTCTTCATCTTCAGGAGGCGATTATTTCTTCAATAGAACAACTATCAACTGAAAAAGTAACTTTAAAACACACGAAGAAAAATAACTTTCTCATTGTGGGACCTAAAAATAAGGAAGGTGCCACGAAGAAGTTTGTAACACAAGTTGAAGCCATTGAACGCGATGAAATTCAAGTATCTTTCATGCGTAAATACCGACATATGTGTAACATCTACGTGTTTTCAGATGAACGAGATGAAAGTTTTATCTAGCCTCAGGAAGTTATTGGCCAACTTCAAACTTATAAGAAGCTTAGGCACCAAAATATTATATTTAAATATTTTTTAGCATGAAACTAAGTTTTTGTATATTGTTTTATTATTTTTAATAATAAAGAGTATGTAGAAGTAAAATAGGTTATTGGGAAAACGGTTGTCTTATTTGCTATTTTTTGCAAGCTATTTTGGTTTAAAGTATTCCACCCTGCCCCACATTGCCCTACGTAACAGATAAATTATTTTTAATGATAACGCATTATCGAGTAGTAGTAATTTACATATTATTAAAATTTAACGTAAAGTAATTTTATTTTGCTATCGGTACACAGAACTGCCAGTTTTGTTGTTTGCGTATTGTTAAAAATACGATTAAAACAAAAGTACGAAGCTTTACAAACTTGAGTAAATTAAAAACTACAGCCTGAGGGCCGGTATTACTCATCAAAGTAAACCCTTCAATGAGACTAAAACCGCTGCACAAATATTATTGCATCAGTAAAAAGCAGAAAAATAACGAGCCATCACTGTTTCAAAACACGTCAAACGAAAAGGTCGGTAAACGGTAGTTTAATAGAGTGTACGTTTTACCTACAATTCCCTTCTAGTAAGAGTTCGTATGGTGAATTCAAAGTTCCTAAATATATACTTAAGCAGAAAATTGCAAAAACGTATATAGGTTCATATAACTGGGTTTTACATTCATAAGGAATATATTCCCCTAGTAGAGTTTTGGTTTTAAATATTTTTATTGTAATTATTTGTTCAAAAGGTGTCCCAGATTATGTTTGACTTAAGCAAAATTTATATTAAAAATGGAAATACATATACATGGTGTCCCCAAATTAAGGGGCAATACTTTACCACCATATTCTCGGGCTAGAAATAATAGAAATTTTTCATATGGACATAAGTTCAGAAATGCTTGTTAAGGGAGCTACCCCCCCCCCCTCAAATGGGGAACCCTGAAATTGTTTTTTTTTTAAATATTTTTGAGCCCGCTAATAATTAAATTTTGAAATAAGGTATGGTTATAAACTTTTAACGATAAATCAGTTTCTGAATTCAGAATTTCAAAAATTTAGTCATAGGCGTCACATACCGGGGTGATTAAGGGTTAAGATAGTCCCATCTTTCAAGCAGCCGTTTTCTTTATTATTTTCTTAATAATTATGAAATTTCATAGTATTCTGCGTAAAAAAGGTACCCTTAGTTCACCTTGATAGGACTTACAGTTTTTGAGTAAAATCGTTTTAAAGAAAATCACATCCACAAAGGAGATGATTAATAAGAATAATATTCAAAGTGAAATTTGTGAATAGAAGGCCATGGATTAAAATTAATGTTTGTTTCCTTTGTCTGCTGTTATTACTGTTGCAAAATTATACATAATAAATAAGAAAATGCAAAATTTTTCAAACCACGAGCTTATACCGATATCCATTTTATATACGGATATTGTAATGGACGTTCCTTTGCTGCGGTTCAGGAATATCGCAGACGCTTTCCAAAACGGAGACTTCCTGGACGCAAAATATTTTAAAGGGATCATAGAAACTTAATGGAGAATATTAAACAGGAAAGAAAAATCCAAAATTCTTCACAAATATTTAATAATTCGCTCTACGCGTTTCGGTTTCTTAAACCATTTTCAAGAGCTATCTAAAAAGTTTATTCATATAATAATCTCAGGTATAAATCAAAATAATTTGGTGTTACTTACATAATATAGACAAAACTTTACATTAAGGACACAAACAAGCTCACAATGGCGAGCACAGGTTTACTAACTATATAAAACGGGATAAACCCAAAAAACATTTAAAAATAAAACACTTAAAAAATAAAACAAAATACACCGAACCATAGCGACATCTAGATTGTACAAAGAGAGGTTCCATTATTTAAACAATCATTCACTACTTAAATTCGTTTATAATTCTCGCCGCTTCCCTATAGTGGGCGTTGACAGGATCGTTCAAACACTCAATTTGATTATTTATCTCTAATTTCGCTATTTCAATATTTTCTAAAAAATTCAACTTTAGGCCTTTATTCGCATTATGTGGCATTTTAAAGTTGTCTTTAGTATTAAAACTATGTAAATTTTCTCTTAAATGTAGGCCAAAAGCTGATCTCTTGTCATTAGGCGATTTCTGAGAGTTTAAATGTTCTTTTATTCTAGCATTAAAACTACGTCCTGTCTGACCAGCATATTTAGCCGTGCAAGAGTTACAGGACAACAAATACACCCCACTCTTGTCAAGCACGTTAATTGAATCCTTTACTCTCGAGAATAAGCTACGTAAATTGTTTACCGATTTGTAAGCTATTTTAAAATTGTTGTTTAAAGACTTCAATACATTACCCACTCTCAGAGAAACAGTGCCCAAAAAAGTAAGCCTTATATACCTAGGAGGTTGAAAAGATGTTATGGTCTTATCCAAGGGGTCAGTCAACACCCTCTTAAGCATTTTTTTTCAAGTTTTTAAATTCTTTAAACAACCACATCAAATTTACAAAAGAAATAGAATCTGATTGTTGTCTGAATTTTTTAGATTTGACAATAAAGAGGGTGAATAACGTTTTTGAGTATGCTATTTATCGGAAAAACACACATACAGACAATGTTATACCTGCTGACTCAAATCATTGTTTAGCTCATAAAATGGCAGCTTTTAACTCTTTGATCCATCGTTTGTTCACTATCCCACTCTTACCTTTAGAATTTGAGAAGGAAAAGAACATCATCTTTCAAATTGCTTATAACAACTGATACAAGATATCACTAATCAATAATTTAATAAGAAAAAAATTTAATGGCATGCTTAAGAGGGTGTTGACTGACCCCTTGGATAAGACCATAACATCTTTTCAACCTCCTAGCTTACTTTTTTGGGCACTGTTTCTCTGAGAGTGGGTAATGTATTGAAGTCTTTAAACAACAATTTTAAAATAGCTTACAAATCGGTAAACAATTTACGTAGCTTATTCTCGAGAGTAAAGGATTCAATTTACGTGCTTGACAAGAGTGGGGTGTATTTGTTGTCCTGTAACTCTTGCACGGCTAAATATGCTGGTCAGACAGGACGTAGTTTTAATGTTAGAATAAAAGAACATTTAAACTCTCAGAAATCGCCTAATGACAAGAGATCAGCTTTTGGCCTACATTTAAGAGAAAATTTACATAGTTTTAATACTAAAGACAACTTTAAAATGCTACATAATGCGAATAAAGGCCTAAAGTTGAATTTTTTAGAAAATATTGAAATAGCGAAATTAGAGATAAATAATCAAATTGAGTGTTTGAACGATCCTGTCAACGCCCACTATAGGGAAGCGGCGAGAATTATAAACGAATTTAAGTAGTGAATGATTGTTTAAATAATGGAACCTCTCTTTGTACAATCTAGATGTCGCTATGGTTCGGTGTATTTTGTTTTATTTTTTAAGTGTTTTATTTTTAAATGTTTTTTGGGTTTATCCCGTTTTATATAGTTAGTAAACCTGTGCTCGCCATTGTGAGCTTGTTTGTGTCCTTAATGTAAAGTTTTGTCTATATTATGTAAGTAACACCAAATTATTTTGATTTATACCTGAGATTATTATATGAATAAACTTTTTAGATAGCTCTTGAAAATGGTTTAAGAAACCGAAACGCGTAGAGCGAATTATTAAATATTTGTGAAGAATTTTGGATTTTTCTTTCCTGTTTAATATGAGTAATCTTCACCCCGGAGATATCTATAATGCAATTAATGGAGAATGGTTCGTTTGAACGCTCTTGTGGACAAAGACAACCTGGGGGGGACAATAATTTGGAAAATGCACTTTAACAAATAGTAGATAATCCTCAAGTTGATCTCAGACGTTGCGTTTTACTTTACCATATTGATATCCATAATCATAACGAATATTTATTTTAGATAGGAACAATGACTCAGATGCTAGGTCTTCACCCATATCATCACCAGAGGGTTCAAGAGCGGTTGCCTGGAGATTTCCCACCCAGAATTGAGTTATGTCGGTGAATTTTAGAACATCAAAATTTGCTAATCAAGATTTCGTGGTCTGATGAGGCAACATTTAGTAGAACTCAAGTATTTAATACTCGTAACACTCACTTTGGCACGATGAAAATCCAAGAGCAGTCCGAAGAACTAATTGTCAATATAGGTTCTTTATCAATTTGTGGGCAGGAATAATTGGAGATCAGTTAATTGGTCCAATTGAAATGCCCAATAATTTAACCAGCGAGAGATATTTCGCCTTTCTTCAAAAACAGTTAGCAGGACTGTTAAACAAAGTACCCTCAAGGTCCAAGTTGGGGACATATTTCCAACACGACGGTGCCCCTGCCCATTTTGGGCGGCCTGTTCGTAACTGGTTAGATGAGAATAATTATCCTAAAAGGTGGATAGGCAGAAGTGGACCAGTATCCTGGCTAGCGAGATCGCCGGACATAAATCCACTCGATTATTATTTTTGGGGTCATATGTGCATTATAGTTTATGCAACGGAGATGGATACCCGTGAGGATCTGCTTTAGCGAATTTTCCAAGCTGGAAATGAAATAAGAAAAAATCCTTTTCAGATTCTTCGGGCGTCTCACAACATTCGCCGTAGAGCTGGACTTTGTATCAGAAAAGATGGAGGTCTATTAAAACACCTTCTCAAGGGGTAGTTCTTGGTTCAAATTTAAATTTTATTCTTTAAGAAATTTTTGTTAAACAACCCTATTTTATGTCGCATTATTACTCGCTAAATAAGTTTTTTTATTTATTTCGTTTTCAATTTTTTTAGTTTCGTAGGAGGCGTAAGAGCTGACTGCGTATATTTTAAAAGCATTTACTTTCATTAATTTTGTAGTTTTTACTACATTTTTGATATAAAAGCTTTAAGAATAATTTAATTAATTAACTCCTTTATGAACGGGTTTTTTTCAAGCGATTTTACTCAAAAACTGTAAGTCTTATCAAGGTGAACTAGGGATACCTTTTTTACGCAGAATACTTTGATATTTCATAATTATTAGGAAAATAACAAAAAAAACGACTGGTTGAAAAGATGGGATTATTTTAACCCTTAACCACCACGCCAATGACCAAATTTTTGAAATTCTGAATTCAGAAACTGATTTATCGTTAAAAGTTTATAACCATACCTAATTTAAAAATATTAACAAAAAAAAAAAAGATTTTAGGGTCCCCATTCGAGAGGGAGTAGCTCCCTTAACAAGCATTTCTGCACTTACGTTCATATGAAAAAATTCTATTATTTTTAGCCGGAGAATATGGTGACCCTTAATTTCGGGACACCCTGTATACTTACACAGAAACTTGCAAAAACGTATAAAGGTTAATATACCTAACTGGGTTTTACATTTATAAGGAATATATTCTCCTAGTAGAGTTTTGGTTTTAAATATTTTTGTTCTAATTATTTATTTAAAAGACTATAATAAGCAATTTTTGTGATTCATTTTAGATTGCAGATATAGTAAATTCGTATTTTAAATTTAGTTAACAGTTCTTACGGTGATATTTCATAAATAAACTTCCGTAGCATTGAATACACTGTTTCTCAAATAAATGTGTGTCATGAATCAAATTATTATGAGTCCTGGTTTGATCTAGAAAAGAAATCCAATTTTATAATAATAAAACGATTTATTTCCTTACTAATTACTTTCCTATTCTTGTAAATTAATTTCATTGGCAAGGAATACTTAAAATTTATTAAAAAACTCATTAACTTTTAAAAATTATTTTTCCCCACGATCCAAACAGGTAATTAAAAGCTTATAAATTCCGTTTAATTACTTGTGGCCACACAATCGATTTTGCTACTATTAATAAGCAAGAGTAGGTCGAGTTTTGTGGCTAGGGATGTGGCTTTGCAAAGCAAGCTTGCAGAGCCTGACCATGTGTAGAAATTACAGTGGTTTACATTGTTTGAATGCCGATATAACGAACACTGCGGCCATTAAAATGCTCTAATAGTACATTATACACCTAGGTTGGGAAGTGAGCTAAAACGCCGAAGGATATAATGTGCGATGTATATAACAGCTCTATCAACTCAGGTACATATACTTCTGGACAAAATTAACACAACATTATAAATTTGCCTCATATTTGATGCTACTTTTCTTCTGAACCTACGATCCGATTTAAATTATTTTTCTTTCCTTGGTAATGTCATACTTTTCGCTATTTGCGATAAAAAGTTAATTTTTGTTTTATACCTCTTTCTAGGAGACAAGTTTCCAAACTATACCGTGTATATGGCTCCGCAATGACTTGCGGGAAGCATGCAGCATGCTGTCTATACCGAGTGATGTATCGCTTAGTTGAACATAGGAAATCTCATGTGAATTTTGAGGTGGCTAAATAATGGCTCCCCTGTACATTTTAAAGAAAAATTGTATTATAATTTCTTGAAGAGGCCGATATGTTAAACCCATGTGTCAAGTTTGAATAAATTCTAATAAGCCAATCCTAACTTACTCAATTAAATGTGATGGCAAAATTACAAATTTTCATAGTTTAGGTAAAATACAGCAAACTCCAGCAAATTATTATTTGGCATTGACAAAACGAAAAGTAGCGTCGGTGCCAACATTTTCATTAAGGGAGCTTAAATTATAGCTGAATATGAGCTATTCCATTAAGGAAAAAGTAACTATGATTCAGAGGTATTATACAGGAAACAGTTTAGGAGCAGCGTCCGAGATGTTTTCAGTTCATTTCCCTGATATGCCTATCCCTTCCATTTCTTTAATTAAACCCTTCATTAGTAAATTTAAGTCCAAAGGCACTGTAATAAATAACTGTAGATGCCTAACTCAGAATGTCAATAGAGCTGTAGGAAATTATCAAACTACAGTATTGCGCATTTTAAGAAAACATAAATATTTTCCTTACAAGTATGATGATGATGATTGATGATTAATACAGGCATGTCACGATTATAAGCTTGTTTCGGTTTACTTTTAGGATTTCAGAGGTCATTGCCTCTAATGGGTTATCCAGCATTGATTTGCTGTGTCTTAGCCCCGAAATGTGGTTCCAATATGACCGATGTTGTCGCTTCACCCACCCAGTCACGCATCCTCTTGCCGAGGCTTTTGGAACCCTGCCTGGCCAGAGCGTCTGCTTTTTCATTGCCCTCTATGTCCTTGTGCCCCGGCACCCAAGCAAGTGTTACGACATTGCTGCTAGCCAGGTCTTGAAGACATTGAAGACAGTTCCAGACCAACTTTGAATTGAACTGATAGCATGCTAGAGCTTTTATTGCTGCCTGACTATCCGTGAGAATTGAGATGTTTCTACCTCTGTAGCCCCTCCTCAGGTTCTCACGCAGGCATACCTCAATAGCATGTACTTCCGCTTGGAAGGCTGTGGCATGTATCCCCAGTGGCACGCTAGTGTTATGCTTAGGAACAGCCCCATGAATTCCGGTGTACCATACTAGTCCTCCCGACTGTTCCTTACAAGTATGAAAAACATAAATAGCTACGGCAAGGTGATGAAGAGCGGAGAATGATATCCTGTTTTGAGGTAATGGAAAGAGCAAATAATAATAAGGATTTTTTGAGAAATATTTGTTTTATCAATAAATGTACATTTACCCGCCAAACGACTTCTTTCTGTGGGGTCACTTAAAAAATCTTATTTATAAAGATCTAAAACTTAAAATCTAAACCAGCTAAAAACTGTATTTCATTAGAATGTGACACAATTTCTCAATATCAACTCAGTAATGTTAAAAATGAATTTTATGATCGGTTAGGATCTTGTTTAGCTGGAGAGCTGTTTGAACATTTAATTAATAAAAGTTTTTGTGAATATCTGTAGTCTTAGGTATGTTATGTTATAAAAGGCTTAGTAAGAAAAACATGATGGTGTCTTTTATTTTGGATGTGTGATTGCCGGATTGGTGGAACGAAAATGTGTTTTTAATGTGAAATAATCTTTATTCATTACGTTCAGCTTTACGTGAATTTTTGACAGTAGCGTCATAGAAATTATTTGCTGGTGTTTGCTGTATACCTAAACTATGAAAATTTCGTAATTTTGCCATCACATTTAATTGAATAGGTTAGGATTGGATTATTAAAATTTATTCAAACTTGGCACATAGGTTTATTATATCGGCCTCTTCAAAAAATTATTGTACACTTTTTCTCTACAATGTACAGGGGAGCCAATATTTAGCCACCCCAAAATTTACATGGGATTTCCTATGTTCAACTAAGTCATGTATCACCCGGTATAGGAGTTGCTGAGAGAAATTGTCCCGAATATTTGGTTATATGTAAAATTATGAAAGTAAGAAAAACGACATATTCTTTGGGCCTCCTACTTAGACACACAGTGACTGACCGACAGAAGTTCCGCATAAATTTGATGTATGCCAAACGAGAAATAAATTTCAACAACGCTGGGATCAGTCAACCTCTATTTCTAATTCTGCAACTCATGCAGAAATTATGACGTCATCGATAAGAATAAAATAGCCCTTTTTTCATTCGACTTCTATATTCCACGGGAAGTTCTAAGCACATTCCGTGTTGCATAT
Organism: Polydrusus tereticollis; assembly: GCA_963920685.1. Taxonomy (NCBI): domain Eukaryota; kingdom Metazoa; phylum Arthropoda; class Insecta; order Coleoptera; family Curculionidae; genus Polydrusus; species Polydrusus tereticollis. Next base: position 20,106,829 of record OY987332.1, on the reverse strand, counting down.
CCTATACCGATTTTCAACCTTTTTAAAATATTGCCCTTTAAAATGAAACTAATATTTGCCTTGATTCTAGGAAACTATGCATATTTTTTATTAAAAAATTACTTAACTGGGCTGTTCCAATAAAAAAAATGATGACTTCTTCAAGAGTATATTATTTTTTTAAATCAAAAAATGGGCAATTAAAAATAGAGACAGAGAGAAAATTTATTTTTCGTTTGGCATATTCCGAATTTTTTCAGGACTTTATTTTGACGGTTACTGTATAAAGAATTCGAACTGGCTCAGTTAATAATAGAAGAACTGAATAGAAACCGTTTGTAATAGATGCGGTGTGAGGAATTGGACAGGTTTAAACCTTAAAGTGTATTTGCTAATCATCAACCTTTATTGAAGACGGCACATTATGGTGATTTTCCAACCGGTCGGAAACAACTAGTCCTATTATTGACTTAGAATCTTACCTAGTCAAAAGTTTACCCCTATGTTGGCAGACTAACCCACATACTCTTGTCGTGGAGATCAACGTAATTTTCCTTTATTCTTCACATCATGCATAATTCATATAAGTTGATTGGCCTTTAACAATTAGTCATGAGCAAACAGTCGTAATTTTCTGGAAACACCTGTTTATTTAGGTCACAAGAGCGAAGACAATATTAAACGCACGAGTTCGGGGTATTCAGTATTGGGTCTCCATCCTTTCATTGGAATTAAGGTGTAAAATTTTAATACCTATACGCAAACTGTTATCAAAGGTTTGGAAATTATTAACAGCCGATTGCTTGGTATTTTAATCAGGTGACAAGGAAAATTAGGAGTTTATTCCGTAGTTGGTATACAGGCAACAGTTGTTCGTTTCGTACTTGTTGAATGCCGAGTTAAAATTAATACTTTCCAAATACTATCGTATAAATAATATAATGTATTGTAATATAAATTGCACAGCGTTCTAAATATAAAATAAATTTACAAAGTGGTCGTTATAGCAATTAAATTGTGGTTTAACCAGTACTTCATCCACAGGTTAGGGTTCAACTAAGGTTAAAGCTGTTTACTGATTACTGAAAATTGTAAAATGGATCTATTTCTATATAATTCATGATATACAGGGTGTTAATGAATGTCACGTAGATATTTAAGGGGGTGATAGTGCTCGTCAAGATAAGAAAAGAAATCTTATAATCATGCGACCAAATAGGCTTTATTTTTGATATACAGGGTGTCAAAACTTTAATTTTTTTTTTCGTTTTTTTCGTTTTTTTCGTTTTTTTCGTTGGACCATAGCTTATAAAGCAAACTATCATTAATTTTTCATATAAATTCACACCCTGCAAAAGAAACCAAATTTTCAAAACGATCCTATAACCTGTTTTCGATATACCGGGTGTTGCATCGTCGAGCGGGACATAGGAAATCCCATGTAATTTTAAATGGGGTCAATTATTGGCTTCCCTAATTATTTTAGAGAAAAATTCTATTTAGGTTTATTAAAGAGCACTAAAACCCACATCCAAAAGAATAACTTTAGATATTTTTGATAAGCCCGTTTACGGGTTATCGCCGATTTCTTTTTAACTATTTCTCCTTTTTATGGCCCCGTATTTGCGGGCACCAGTCAAGGTAAAAGATGACTGTCAAATAAAGTTGTCATTTTGAGGAATATTTGAACATCTTCTTAAATCCTAAAGTTCGAACAATTTAATAGTACCTACCTATTAATTAGTAAAATATTGAAACATGTAAAATGTCATAATTAACCTTGTAATTGGATACTTTATTTTAGTTTTATTCAGATTAATTTGTACTCATAAATACACCTTTAATATTTTCGATGTACGAGTTTTTATAACAATAAAGCACACATTTCAAAATGACAACTTTATTTGACAGTCATCTTTTACCTTGACTGGTGCCCGCAAATACGGGGCCATAAAAAGGAGAAATAGTTAAAAAGAAATCGGCGAAAACCCGTAAACGGGCTCATCAAAAATATCTAAAGTTATTCTTTTGAATGTGGGTTTTAGTGCTCTTTGATAAACCTAAATAGAATTTTTCTCTAAAATAATTATTGAAGCCAATAATTGACCCCATTTAAAATTACATGGGATTTGCTATGTCCCGCTCGACGACGCAACACCCGGTATGTCCAAAGTACCATCACCCTGTAGTATTATCAAATGTTATTTATTGATTAATAACTAAATAAACAATACATACATAATTATATCTATACTGCATGTCTGTTGATAAATTAATGGCCATTTTATTGTTTTCAGCTCTCAGCAAATAATAATTATTAATTGCTTAATTGAATTAACAGAAAATTAACTTATTATTACACGCATAATTGCATGCGAATTCACAAGCAATTATTATTATCAACATTGCGAGTAGCGATTACGCAGATACGGGGACATTTAATTCAGAAGATCCAGATCCAAATATTAAACAGTAAAATTAAATGATGAAACACTGCTGGTCATTGTTACCCGCGATTTTCTGTTGGGACAGTGATGATTCGGCTGAAAAAGTCAGGATCTTTGCATGGAACGACATTCTGACCTCCATGAGGTCAGGTAGGTTTGACGGTCATAGCAGATATAGACCCTGGATAAATAAGAGTAATGTTGAGGTCGACACTCAGCTACTCTCAGAACATGGATATTTTAAAGCCCATCAACTTAAGTGACAACAATAGCTGTTATTACTGCGGACTTACCGACGATGTATAACACACGTTCGCTCAATGCATGAGATGGGGACAGTACACAGACATGGTAGAACACAACGTCGGAAGACTATTACCGGAAAACCCACTTGAATGCATGCTAGGAAACCAAGAATGTTGGCGAAAGATCAGTGAACTGGCCAAGAGAATACTTATTGAAAAGAGGAGAGAAAGAGCAAATATACCCCAAAAAGAACACATAAAAGGAACACTATGAGAGACAAAAAACACTGACTAAGACCACCAAGAGAAACAAAAGACACCCTCTTTGATGTAATATAGTAAGGCAATTCCAAAGAGGTCCACGATTGTGCCTGCAGAAGAAATTTTCATCCATCGTAACTGACACTCCCGAAAAGAAAAAATTAGAAGAGAAAGAGGGTAATGCAAAGAAACCAAAAATTATTATTAAGAAAATGACCACAAAACAGTCCATAAAAACCCTTAATAGAAAATCAAGAAAGAATCAGGAAAATTCCGAACTGCAAGATGACTCTGATTCGTCTAACTCTATCGTATTGGCTGAAGTAAAAAGAAAGGTTGTTCGAAGCAAAGCAAACTCCAAAACAAATAAAAATAGTGATAATTGCGTAGTTTGCAGCAAATCGTATGAAAACAGTGATCAAGATTGGTTTCAGTGCAAAATTTGTTCTGATTGGGCTCATGAATCCTGTGTCATTAAGGGGAAATTTAATTTCTTTTGCAAGACATGTTTCTGATTTTACGAAAATTACATTATATATAACAAAGTTCAAAAGCAGGTCTCACATCTCAACAAAGACCTGGAAGAAATTCTGTCTTGGGGTGACAGTAACCAAGTAGAGTTTAACGCTAAACCTAAAATATTCTTCTTCTAAAATGCCGCAAAAACTATTCAAAGATTCAACAACATGTTTATTTCTAGATAATCAGCCGTTATTGTAAGTCGAAAAATACGTTTCGAAAATCACAATATGCAAATTAGGTTCCTTAGAACAAATCGGAGTGGTGGCAGCAGCAACTCTAGTATTATGTCTAATGTATCTAATAATCTCTGATTGGTAAATGAAAATAATGGCCGTTAAATAAAATGACAATGAATCATTAGACTAGCAGCCAATTGGTTTCCCATAGGAAGATTCGAGGTAGGAGTCGACTTGTCTCATTACTTCTGAATGAAAAGGTCGATTTCTTTCTGCCGATCCACGACAAATTCTTCGATTCTCTCATCATTTTTCAAGCAGCAAGGTCTGTCCCTATCAACCGGTTTACGACAAATTCACTATGTAATTAAATCCCGTAAATATCCATACTTTGCAGTGAAATTTCAAGTCATTCTCAGTTTTGGACGGTTTGTACAGTATTATTGTTAAGTTGTCATTAGTACGTGTTTATTTTTTTGTAAAAATGAGATTTCTTTGCATCTATGCATTAATAAATAAACTAGCTTTATACTGTGCTAGAAAACCTTGTTCGTTTACTACAAATTTACCCAAAATTTCCCTTCTATTGGATGTATTACATGAGTTTTCCTGTCTGTCACTTCGGCAAAAGCCGTTTGAAGAATTTCGAACCCGAATTCCTTTAGGACAAGGCGGGTGATCGACCTTCACAGTCCGTGTGTGACTGACCGCGCTTCCTGTTCCTATATACCCTTAATCATATCGTAGATTTTAGGAAGTTTCCATAAAATTTTATTTAAAAATTTCATCCGTCATAGAGGATGTCCGCCCGCTTTAAATATTAATTAATTTTTAGAATCCCGACATCAATGATTTGGTGGAATATAATTTCAGTTGCAATTAATGCAATCATTTTCGAAAATATTTACTTAATTAAAAGCGAAACTTTTAATTGAAAGATTAAACCTCCATATTTTAAATCTTAACTTAATTCTAGTAGTATTAACTTTAAGTCTTCCATAATTAATAAGAAATTAACTTTGATATCTTTATTGTTATGGTCTTCGTTTCAAATAAACCCGTAATATTGATAGCTAAAGGCGGGGGTGTTTTTAAGATTGGTACTTAACAAGATTATAATTGGTAAAAAAAAGTACATATTTTCAAAAAAGATAACAACTAACAATTTTCTGTTTTATAAAAGCTCAAGTCAAAGTTCAAAACAATTAACAAAATAATAGATTGTTAATATACAGTGTGTCCGCTTAAGTTCTGTACATATTGAAACCTTTTTTAATATTAATTTTACGAAAGAAAGTTACACTTTATAAAAAGTTCTGCTTACTAAAGAAATAATATTAGACTATTTAAACTTGCGATAGTATGTACAGGATGATCAAAAAGTAAAAAAATCAAAATTGACCTACGAGAAAAGTACCCTTAATTTTAATTTTAGAGCAAAATGGAATAAGAAAATATTGATTGGCATAAAAAATTATATCTGTTTCTACCCTTAGTAATGAATGAGTTCTTGAAAATCAATTTGACATTACAAAAAATATAATTTTTTGGCATGATATATAATTAATAATTGTATTTATTATGCAATTCAAGCTAATAAACATTTATCAATTATTTTTATTCAAAACGTAACCTTTAAATCTTTATCCCTGTTTTGTAGTAATTTTATGACGCATTTAAATAATTGATAGAAACATGATAATTTATTTTGGAAAAATACAATTATAATAGTAAACATTAAAATATGAATTTAAATAAAAATATTCATTAACTTTCCCTCACTGTACATTTGCCTCGACATATCCTCCCTCCATTTCAATACATTCAGCCGTTCTTGCAGAAAATTCTCTTAAAACATTTCTAATCATGGCAGGAGTTATATAGAGTATATATTTTGTTTTAAGTAGCTCCGCAAAAAATAATCGAGGGGGCTCAAGTCCGGAGACCTAGCGGGCCAGAAAAGGTCAGAATATCTATCGATAACTTTTCCACTAAAAAGGGTATTTAAGGATTGTCTTACATTCCTCGTACTGTGGCATGGTGCACCAACTTATTGGTACCATATCCGTAGTCTATCGGGTATGTGAAGTCAATGAATAAAATTAAACAAATAATTATTTAAAAAATGTAAGTAACGTTCATCATTTAAATTGTATCGAAAAAAAGGTCCTATTATTATATTTTTGTAAATTCCGCACCACACATTTGTTTTAAATTAGTACTGATCACGTGTCTGTATAGTGAAATTTGGATTAACGTCACTCCGCCAACGACAATTTTGTGAACTTACAGTCCCGTTCGAGGTAAAGGTTGCTTCGTCGGTAAAAATTATATCTCTTGTCATGAAAGGGTTATCTTCTAACTCTCCTTGTATTAAAAAACAAAATTCTGGCTTCAAGGTATGTATAAATTTTGGTTTGTAAGGCCAAAATTTGTTTTCATTTAATATTATTGAAATCGTAGTTTTCCCTACATTATTTGGTAATGTTGTTGACCTTTTTCGCAATGATTTTTTAAAATCTTCTACTACAGACAACAATACTTGATTCACAATTTCATTACTTGCAACCCTTGGTCTACGCTTTTTATTGTAGTTATTTTCCACACTTCCCAAGGTAGTCACTATGTTCCAGGGGCGTGCGGTGAGTTATGAAGAAGGGGAAGCACCGCCGGTAGGCCCGCCGGAGGCGAAAAATTTGTTGAGGACCACGCCCAAATATTGGCAATTTTTCGACGTTTAAATACAGGTAGAATACTGTCATGTAGGTACTGTCGAAAATGTGTGATTATGTTATTATGTACCTATGATTTTTTAATATTTCTTCTATTTTCTAAATGGCTAGGTACCTATGTTTTTTTTTATTAATTTTTACGTAATTTGCCCGTCGAAAACCAATTCTTTAGTGACCCAACTCTGCCTAAGAGTGGTTAAAAACAAGTTAATAAAATTTCATAACAGAAACTAATACAGAAAACTATCTATACATTTTTACTTTGAATTCACAGTTTGATTTAATTTTAAACGGATTTTTTAGCCGCCTTCACCTCTGTCTTTAAATTAAAATCTGGTGTAGGCCTACCTGTTGCAATAATATTCCTTTTTTCATCAAAGAAAAGCGTTGAAAATCCTTTTTCCAATAACTTGCATACAGAACAGATACACTTTACATTTCCCGAACTCGATGGGCCGGAAATTGGTTGCTCCATGACAAAATAAATCAAGAAGTAAGATAAACAAATTCAAGTCAGACATATCCTCTACCGTGTAGCGCGTATTCCTGGCGAAAAATCGCGAAAACAATCGTAACTGCCGAGTACAAACACGTGGAAACTAAATGTTTTGGCGGCTTCGTTCCGGCGCCGCATCGCGGCGAAGGAAATACCGAAGTCTAACGATTTACCCTTTACTTGGCACGGCAGACCATATTAATTATTACTCGTATACGCGTATAGAGTGTAGTATACACGTATTGAGATCACTTCGATTCTTCGATACATTTAATATTGCGTTGGCCAGGGATGCATACAGGGCCGGATTTGGTTTGGAAATTAGATAGAAATAAATACTTGGGTATTTTAATTGTATGGATAGGTATAGATTAATATAAAATTTGTTTTGTCTTATGTCTTATGAAAGCGGTAGGGGAAGCAGTGCTTCCATCGCTTCCATGGACCGCACGCCCCTGCTATGTTCCCTACTGTTGTAAAAGAAATCATTATAGCAGGATATCTGTAGTTAAAAATTTCGGCAGTTTCCCGATACGTTTTGTAATTTTCACCAACAATTAAAATTATTTCAATTTTATCTTGCATACTCAATTTCAACGGCATATTTATCTAATTAAATATTCAAACTGATGTTTCAGACAAATAACATAGCTGACAGTTAAAATTCAAATTCAGGTGGTAAATGGTGGCAAGATAATGGACATGCCATTAAGAATTAAGATTTAAATTTTTAAGTTTATTTTCAATAATAGTCTACTAAGAGTAGAAACAGATATAACTTTTAATGCCAATCAACATTTTCTTATTCCGTTTTGCTCTAAAATTAAAATTAAGGGTAGGTACTTTCTCGTTGGTCAATTTTGATTTTTTACTTTTTGATCATCCTGTACCTACATACTATCTCAAGTGAGTAGTCTAATATTATTTTTTCAGTAAGCAGAACTTTTTATAAGGAGTAACTTTTTTTCGTAAAATTAATATTAAAAAGTTTCCCATATGTGCAGAACTTAAGGGGACCCACTGTATACCTAAGATCTGGCGCCCATATAATATAGATTAATAGCAGGAATCTCCATAAAAAAATGCTTTTTAAGTAAAACTTTTACAGTCCTAGCAGAGCAAGCAAATTATAATTTACGTAATTGGTCTTTTTCAAAGAAACGTCATTCTATCCTACACTGCTAACTTAAAAAAATGGTGATCAGGTAATACATTATATTATATCGTTGAAAAGAAAATTTTAAGCTTAATCTAACTGTAATTAAAAAATATAGTGGCCTAACATAGTAAGTTATGCTATACTAATGTTTAAATTCAAGAGCAAGTTATTTATTACAACGCATAATGAAACGAATTTCCCTTAGTCCAAACCTGGATAAAGTTATAAGAATAAAGGTACGTATACATTAGCAAGAAACTTGCGACATTTATTTCACAATAAACTTGGATGCATGTTTACACTAGGGCAACTATTTGCCGCAAATCGTGTCTGGCAAGTAGTTGTGAGAGAAATGTCATGCATTATTGCAGAAAATATGTCTGGTGCGTTTACACTGAACTTGCACTGTAAATATTTGTAGAGGAAAAGCAGAGCAAAATTTTATTTAAAATGGCGGGTCAACAAGGTCGATATGCCGCTGCATATATAGTATTACGTTTATTGAAAAAAAAGAGAATATGGACAAGAGATTGGATATTGAAAAGGTGTGATATTGGGGTTCATGAGACCTTATTGTCCGAATTAAGAATAGAAGATCCAAAACAACTTGACAATTTTTTGCGAATGTCAAAAGCTGATTTTGACTATCTGTTAAAATTAGTTGAACCTAACATAACCAAAATTGATACGCAAATGCGATGTGCTATTTCGGCAAATGAACGCCTTTGTTTAACATTAAGATTTTTAGCCACAGGTAAAAACAATGTAAACTGAAATAGTATATTATTAACCAAGGTTTAGACAGCCATCATTATTGCCCGAGCGGCGAGTTTAAATCACGAGGAGCGAAGCGACGAGGGATTTAAGACGCGAGGGCTATAATAAGCTGTCTAAACCGTGGTTAATATATTATTTTTTCCACTACTACAAGCTTTTATATGACATTTATCTTTATAGTATTAATAATTATAAAAAATTATAGGTAGGTATAAGTATATTTTTTAATCAAGTTACCTGCGCTTTGGAATTGGCAAAATATTTTGTTGTTTTGTCAGGTGGCTTTGTCAATGTCAATTTGTGTTCATTTGTGTCATCAGATTTCACGAGTTTTGCGTTTTTTTTAAAAGTGAGCGAAGAAAATGTTAGTGATAATATTATGTGTACACCTCCCGAATTAAGGATGGAAGCAGAAAAAATGTTGATTGTATCGATATTTTACAATATCAAGTAATCTAATATGTATTGATAATTATCTGGTTGCCTAACCACAATGAATTGATGTTGTAGAATTGAAAAATCAAGTTACCTGCGTTCAAACATAATTCGGTTAAGGTCAAAGATCGGTCAATAATGGATTTCAATGGCTTATTATTGACCATGGTCAATAAGGACTTATAAGGTAGAGAAAAACGATTTCTAGCGTTAATAATCAGTCAATAATGGCGATGTTATAGGTTAGTAGTGGAAAAATGTATTTATTGAACGAAAAACTAGTTACAAAATGGAATAAAAAAAAAAGTTACTTATTGTGAGGTACAGTACAAAGAAACTGTTATACCAAAAATTTATTTCAATTCTTGCAAGTGACTCCTATCATTCTCTGATGTACCTGTTCCGGATTCTAGTGTGCACGATTGCGAAAATAATACCGGAGTGTTGTAAGTATTTACTTTTTACATCCCATAATTCCGGATATAATTCCCACTGTGTTATTAAAGAAAAAGTGTCATCTTTCGACCAACGCTTTTTTTCTGCCATTTTATAACTTTACAATTCACTCTCGCGTAAAATTTCCAACAGATATGGAAATAAAATCTTGAACTTTGAGAGCAGAATATACGTCGTCTACACTGAAACGTTATTAGTTGCAGAGATCAACTGTCGCAAGTACACCTCACCTCTCGGACTTTGGTCTCGGGAGTGTTTACACAGACGCTGACATCTACTTGCGCAATAAATGTCGCAAGTTTCTTGCTAATTTACACGTACCTTTACAGTCAAAATAACCTGGCTTTTGTATGTTTAACATTTACATCAATTACAGCATATTAATACAATTATTTTTAGTATCCGAATAAATATTTTGCTAAATTATTTGGTAATTGTTCTTTACTTTTCTCCGAAATGCAACCGTTCCTTTTATTTTCTTTTAATCTTTTATTCTTGAAAACGCCATTTTTGTGACACGAGCACTTTAGTTTTTTATCCTTAATGTAATTTTTTAGGTTAGGTGTTGAGAGCTAAACCATTTTGTAATGATTGCAATGCATGCTTTTTGGTATTTATGCTTCCTTACATATTGTTAACTTAAAATCTTAGTAAAGTGCTTCTATAAAATAGTTTTTTAAAAACATCTTTGGAAGTAAAAATATATTAAAAGAAACTGAACTGCGATTTGCCAAAGTTTTACAAAGCTATTTTATTAGAGTGCTTATTTAAGTTCTTATAAAATAGTTATACAAATGCAAAAGTAACCGAACATTTATAGAACAATTAAAAAACACTTTTATAAACGTTTTATAATTTAGCTGAAAGAACGTTCTAAGAACTATATTACAGAATAAATTAGTTGCACACAGCAAACTGGTAATACCCGAAACGATAACACAGCAATCTTACTATTTTTAAGCAGTCATAAAGTGTTAATAAAACTTTTCCGTTCGGTAAGAAAGAACTAATACAGCTATTTTGCTAGTTGGATAGAAATGCCAAAAAATCCTAAAGCCAGCTCTACTAGATACTTTTAATGATTTTATCTTAAAACAAAAATGTATCCAAAACAAAAATTCCACAAATATACCTACATTAGATGTATATCTACAATATGTTACCTAATTTGTATTCAGGTCATCCAAAATGTTTTTCTTTTTCAACCATGTCATGGCATGTCACTTCTCATACTAAAGACTATAAATTTTCTTTTAGATACCTTCTTATATTTTAGGACGTTAAAAAATAAAGATCGAGTCTATTGTTAGTGCTATAATGCTTTAAACCTTATAAACGATTTAGAAGTTTAATATTACACATAATTCAAAAAACGCATAGCTAGACTAGAAAAATTGTATTATAATTTTTTGAAGAGACCAATACAATAAACACAGGTTTTAATAAATTTTAATTAGCCAATCCTAACTTATTCAATTAAATGTGATGGCAAAATTACGAGATTTTCATAGTTAAGGTAATAATAATAATAAATTAAAACAACACTTCTGTCTTCCTCCACAAATAATATGTATTTTGAAAATTTTTAACGATTGTCCCTACATGTTTTGACTATATATACAGTCATCCTCAGGGGAACTAAAAGGAATGTGTAAAAATACAAAAATAATAACAGGTACCATAAGAGACTTACCTATATCGAGTGTAAATTGGGTTCTAATAGTTGGCTGAAATTACACTCTATACCGGGTGTTGCATCGTCGAGCGGAACATAGGAAATCCCATGTAATTTTAAATGGGGTCAATTATTGGCTTCCCTAATTATTTTAGAGAAAAATTCTATTTAGGTTTATTAAAGAGCACTAAAACCCACATTCAAAAGAATAACTTTAGATATTTTTGATGAGCCCGTTTACGGGTTATCGCCGATTTCTTTTTAACTATTTCTCCTTTTTACGGCCCCGTATTTGCGGGCACCAGTCAAGGTAAAAGATGACTGTCAAATAAAGTTGTCATTTTTTTTTGTCAATTTTCATAGTTTAGGTAAAACAGCAAGCACCAGCAAATAATTTCCATGACACTATTGTCAAGAATTGACGTAAAGCTGGACATAACAAATTATATAGATTATTTCACATTAAATAGTTATTTACATTACTAGGTGCGAAAGTTAATTTTTTGGTGTCAGGAACATCAAAAAAGGCTTGCGAAAAATGGCGTAAAATGAAAAACGTTTCTTGCAATATGTAGCACGTACTTTCTAAACGACAAATCCGCGAGCGGAAACCCGTTTTTTTAATTGGAAATATAAAAAAAATGTGAAAATAGTCGACCGAAAAGCACAGTGAGAGTGACAAGTGAGGTTATGTTTCTCTAGCTGTTAGTCACTCGACAAAAATTGTAATAATTATAGACTTATATTGGTTAAACAGGCGCTAACACGGCATCTAATCCACCTTTTTGGTTCCAATTCGGTATATGCTACATAAATCAACAAGAGTTTTTCATTTTTTTTCATTTTTGTCACAAGCGGGTACCCTATTTCCACATTTTTTTTTTATATTTGCAATTAAAAAAATGGTTTTCCGCTCGCGGATTTGTCGTTTAGAAAGTACGTGCTACATATTGCAAGAAACGTTTTTTATTTTACGCCATTTTTCGCATAAGCCGATAAACTGGAGTGGTACCCATTAAATTTTTTCTACTACTGTTCTTTGATCAAGATATCATTAAGTAATGAACTTTAATTTTGCTCAAATTATAATGCTAAAATAAGGTTTTTCCACCTGTAAGATAATCCATGACAACTAGTTATTTGAGCACTGTCAGAGTCTGTCAGTTCGAATTCTTTAATTTCGCTAGTCTGAAATGTTCTCCCAAGACCAAAACGTTGCTATTCACCTGAGAAGTCGAAAGATAGATAGTATCAAACGTACAACCTGTTTCTGGAATGGTTCGCCAATAAAAACGTTTCTCGAATTGACGAGAATGTGATGTTAGCGTACTTCTTAGAGAAATCTAAAGCCTTATCACCTCCGTCCCTATGGTCACAATATTCCATGCTCAAATTGACTATTTCTGTAAACAAAAATATAGTTTAAATTTTCAAAAAATCGTCCAAAATACATTCAACCAAAACATTCAAGGCAGAAGCACAACCATCACATCCAGGACATTACTTAAAAAGTCTATATCTACTATTCTATATTGTATAAAATCATCTATTGAATAAAAACATTTATTTATTAGGAATTGTTTTATTTTATTTTTAAAGGGTTTTAGAGGAAGATTTCTTATGCTGTTTGGCAATTTATTAAAGAATTTAGGTGCATAGTGACGCGTTGCATTCCAGGAGGTTTTTAAACGCAGGAACTCAATCTGTACATCGAGTCGTTGGCGAGTGTTGTAGTTATGGGTATCTTCCACATAGTTGTAGTTTGAGGAGTTTTTGTAAAAGTACAGAAGAGACCCCAGGATATATTGGGATGGAACTGTCAATATCTTTAATGTTTGGAAATACGGCTTAACATCATCCCGGTATTTGATGCCAGCCACAATCCTAACTGTCCTTCGCTGCAAGCCAAAGACACGTGCGGTGTGTGATGAGTGTCCCCATGCTAGGAGTCGGTACATGCAGACAGAATGAAATAGGCCATAGTAGGCCATCCTGAGGGTCTCTCTGTCTACTATTTTTGATATATTACGAAGAAGAAATGTGACAGAACATAGTTTCTTTGAGGTAACTTTAATATGCTGTTCGAAGGTGAGCTTTGCATCGAGTGTCACTCCTAGAAATTTTAGTCTTTCAGGATTATTGGGCAGTGTAATTTTCTTGAGAGTAAAGATCATGCTTTCTGTTTTATTCAGGTTGATATTCAGAAGATTTGCCCTAAACCAGTCACTGACCGTTTCAACATGTCTTGGCATTTGAGTTTGTGCTTGGTCCAGTGTTTCGCATTTTATAGAAAAACCATTATCGTCTGCGAAAGTTACTACCTTTCAGTCTGGTATATCGTTGATATAAATTAGGAACATCAGCGGTCCCAAAATTGATCCCTGAACAACACCGTGCCGCATTACCTTCTCTTTAGAGCGCGCGCCTTCTATCTCTGTGATCTGCCTCCGGTCTGAGTGATAGTCATGTAAGAGCTTTATACTAGGATCATCTAGCCTATAGTATCCCAGTTTTTCCATTAGGATATCGTGTGATACACAATCGAAGGCCTTGGAGAGGTCGGAGAAAGTAGAGGCCACAATTCCCCCCTCCTCAAAGCCCTCAACAATGAAGTCACATAAGGATATTATTGCTCCCGTGGTAGATTTGTCTTGTCTAAAGCCGAATTGGTCTTCTATCAGCAAATCGTTTTCTTTAAAGTATGCATATAGTTGGTTTCTAAGGAGAGACTCGAAGATTTTAGAGAAAGCAAGTATTAGTGAAATTGGTCTATAGTTTGCCGGTAGTTGTTTATCGCCATCTTTGAATATTGGTACGGTTCTGTTGATTTTGAGCTCTCTTGGATACACACCCTGTTGAATACACCTGTTAAACAGTATTGAGAGAGGATAGCTTAGCCATTCACCAAGTGTCTGAACAAGTACTACACTTATATCACAGAAATCTTTGCTATGCTTTTTCTTTAGGTTATTTAAGGCTTGTGAGACCTCCTGTTGGTTTACCTCGCGGAAAGAGTGGTTTAATGTTTTCCTACGGATTGCCCAAGAATCTCTGTGCTTGTCATTTTATTTTCCTCCGCGTGCAGTAAAATTTCGAGATCTCTAATATCCCTTTCTTCAGCTCTATTGACATTCTGAGTTGAGCATTGACAGTTGCAGTTGACAGACACTGCTCTTAAACTGTTTCCTGTATAATACCACTTCATCATAGTTACTTTTTTATTAATGGAATAGCTCGTATTTAGCTATAATTAAAGCGCCTTCAATAAAAATGTTGTCACAGACGCTACTTTAAATATTAATTTGCTAGTGTTTGCTGTACTACCTAAACTATGAAAATTTCGTAATTTCGACATCGTATTTAATTAAATAAGTTAGGATTGGCTTATTAAAATTTATTTAAAGTTGGCTCTTCAAAAAATTATAATAAAATTTTTCTATAAAATGTACAGGGGAGCCAATTCCTATGTTCAGCTAAGCCATGCATCACCCGGTCAAAATGTACGCGTTAAGTAAGCCACTGGTTGTTTTTGTTTACTTGTCCAAATTATTTTTTTAAGACTCATATTTGTAATTATAAGTTTAAATTATTTCCCTATATAAAAGCTGCTTACAACGGCAAAATTAGCTTAGGGTCACCAAGTTTTTTGAGTTCGTTTTCTTTACTTGACATCTAGGTCAAAGGTTAATAATTTGAGAAACAGGTGTTTTGATTTAAGTATATACAGGGTGTTAATGAGATCATGTTATAAACTTCTAGGGCAGATAGAGCACAGGAAAAAAAATAAAGGGCTTATATGAACTTTTCACCTTATAAATTAAATTGTACATATTATAAACTAAGGAATCGGCCTGTAAAATATCGGACACTTACTAAAAAACACCCTGTATATACAATTAATTTCTCAGCCATTTCATGGTTCAGTTTCGACCCCGGGAACAAAAATATCGCATAATTGGCATATTATGTTTAATATAAAAACTTGTTGCTATATTCTCCATTACTCATATGAAGCTTATGTTAATTAATTTTACTTTTATTTCCCATTTTTCCTGCTTTTGACTTAGAGGCCTAAGGAAAAGTTTAATTGAAAAGAAGGGGAGAATGCTGTAAATTATAACTTTGAAAGGAACGAGGATCTGTATTTAGTTCATTTTTGCCAATTACCGGTTACAATCGTGGGCAACAATGTTACTTTGTATTTTGGGGACGTATTTTGGCGAAAATGATAAATCAGCCTTCAATTTCTTTTTAATTGTAATTGGCAACGCGCCATGTTGATTTTGGTTTATATTTAGGTAGAAATCTTCAGTGGAACCCGAATTTAACATATTTTTGTAAGACAAATGATATAACCCTGATCAATAGCCACAATGCTTTCTGAAACGTAAACTAATTTTATTCTTCACTTAATAATAATTTAGTCGATTTTGTTCAAAATTCATTTCTTCTGCTCCCCTCGTAATAGTATTACATGCCGCTGTAATTTTGTTCATTAGATCAGGTATATATTCAATTATTATTTTTTTATTTGTATTTTGTAGAGAATATCCGTTAAGTTAATCCATAGAAAAAATTTAAGGGTGTTATATCTGGTGACCTTGCTGGCCATCTTATTGGTTCGTTGGTTCCAGACCATCGATAGGTATTGCTGTCTGTCCTAATGGTCCTTAACAATTTGAGCATTATGAGCAGAAGCCCCATTATGCTCAAGGGATACCTATTCTAATAGTCATCTTTCTCTAATCCAACGAGAATCATTCTGGGACCAATAACGAAAATTATGTCGGTTCAAGATTCCAATATTATGAAAGCAACTCTCGTCGCTTCATTATGTTGGGCAAGATATTTACATTTTGGCAATACAATTCGGGAAATATTGCTAAGAACTCCAGTCGTGCGGGATCCCCTAACTCCAATCTATGAATTAATTTGGTTTTGTATAAATGAAACTTGTTGTTTTGTAGAATGATCCATAAAGAGCTTATAGAGACACTAGTATTTTCTTTCATTTTGGCTAGTGAAGTTTTAGGATTGTCATCAACTTGCTGTTATAAAAAGCAGCTATACTCCCTTAAGTTCCTGAACAGAGCTGTAAAAGTTTTGTCGTCAGGAGTTCATCTATGAGAATAATGATGCCCATGCACTCTTTGTGTGCCCTTAGCATTTAACCTGAATTCACCGCAAACCAGTAACATAATATCTACTTTTCCTTGGTTAGTGTATTGGACCATTTTCATAGAATATTATCAATTCATATTAATGACAACGTCACAAGTATAATGAATCTAATGTAATAAAATGTCGATGTGCTTCACTTACCTTTTGAAAGGTAAGTAATTTATTTTTTCTTCAAACGTCAATAAACTTGACATTTTGTATTTGGTATGCGCCGTCCAGGATATACAGTGACGGAAATAAAATTTCGTATACTTATTTTTTCCTGATGTGATGTCGGCTTTTGTATACCTAGATCACCTGAAAATGTACTTCACTTTTTGACAAATTGTTATCAGTGTCATCAGATTTGAAAATTATATTATTTTATTTTAACAAATTTTGTGAACATGCATCAACGCGAGAAGGCGAGACTAATTGCTTTATTCGAAGACGGTGTTTCTCTACGAAGAATAGCTGAGCAATTTGGGAAACCAAGAAGCACTATATAAAGCTTCAGAAATAAATGGGAAAAAACAGGATCATTGGAAAGAAGGGCTGAAAGTGGCAGAAAAAAAATTTCAAACGAAAATCAAGATAATGATCTTATAGATTTTTTGCGAAATAATCCATTTCAGATGGCTGTAGAAGCACACAACCAAACTAACTGGGACAGTAAGAACGGCGAGAAATCGTATAAGGAATATTTCGGAATTGAGAAATAAGGTAGCTGCTAAAAACCCGTTTTTGACCGATATGAATAAAGAGCAAAGAATGGGGTTTGCGCTGGAATATGGATTTTTGGGAAAAGGTAGTACTTACCGACGAAAAGACTTTTCAGTCTTATTATAACGGACAGATTAGAGTGTATAGGCCGCCAAATACACGGTACGAAGAAAGATATACCCAATGTGTTAAAACAGGTGGAAGATTTTCAGTTAATGTATGGGGGTATATGACTTCCAGAGGGCTAGGAATATGCCACTGATTTCGAGAAAGATTTAATACTCAAGCTTATACACATCCTTCAAAATGTTATGTTGCCATCGGTAAACAATATATTTCAACAAGAAAATTTTATATACCAGCATGATAACTGCCCCGTTTATACAGCAACGAGAGTTTCGGACTGGATACGGGAAAATAACATTTTATTGTTACCTTGGCCCTCAAGAAGCCCTGATATCAATCCAATCGAAAATGTTTGGGGATATATCGTGAAAGAAATTAACAAGAACAATGATTTCCATCCTCAAAACAATGATGATTTGTGGAATAAAATTGAAGAAACCTGGAATACCTACAATTTTCATCACGCCCAAATTTTAATTTTAAAGTCATGTATTGTGATTTTCCTTTGAAATTTTTCTTCTGCCACTTCCAGCCCTTCTATCCAATGATCTGATGTTTTCTTCTTCGGAATATCCAATATCCATCCAAATACTCTTCTAATTACCATTAGTAAATTGTAAGCGGCGATTAAACTAGTTAAAACCATATTAAAACATCACAACGCGAATTAAAGCATGTGTTCTCCAGACCGCCTTAATTTTTAAACTTTTAATGTACCTATAGATGTTTTATAGTCAAATATGTCAGAAACGGCTTCTCAAAATATCAACATATTACATATTTTTGAAATCAGGTTACAAAAATCTTTCATTTTAGCGAACAATATACAGATTGTTCTTTTTAAAAAAACACAATGTGCATCTTTTTCTCAACTTTACGATGCGCTTTTATTTTTATAACAACTGTAAAAGACAGTACACGAAAAATCCTCCAACTTTTGCATTTTGAAAGCACTTTAAATTTTAAGACTTTTTTGTCTTTTACTATTATTAGATTACTTAACTCATTTTTAAGTAAAACAAGATTTAAAACACTTTAAAACCTAATTTCTGCTAATTTTATTAGGCACTTATGTGTCGCAAATAGTATATTGTTTAATTTAGGAGTAAAAGCAATAGTCTGAAAGTTTTACAGACGAGTCATAATAAGTTGCTTTTACTACGAATAAAACATATTTTTTTCTTCAAACGTCGCGTCGTTAAAATATAGAAAGATAAAAATACGAATTTTAAATTTTTATCTACGACTAATGTATAATGTAAGTATTATAGTTGTGGTTTTTGCAATATAATGCCACCTATTAATCCCTTAGGGAATAATGACAAGGGATTAATAGTCCTTATTCCCGCTCCAATCACAAAATTTCTCAAATCAAATAATACCATGGAAACAAAATACACCAAGTCAAAAGTGTCACTGTCAAACGCGTAGTGTTTATGTATTCGTATTGGGATAGATGAAAATGAAGAGGCTTTTACTTGTACACCTCCAGAAATTGTACAACTAGCTACAGCAACAACATCTACCTTAATACCGGAAACATCGAAATCTATTTATAATAAAACATACGCAACCTTCAACGAATGGCGTCTTCGAAATAACACAAATTCATTTTCCGAAAATGTTCTACTAGCCTATTTCGCTGAACTAAGTGCAAAATACAAACCATTTTCATTATGGTCATTTTATTCAATAATTAAATCTATGTTGGGAATAAACCATGACGTTGATCTGGAAAAATATGGAAAACTACGAGCGTTTTTAAAAAGAAAATCTGAAGGATTTCAAGCAAAGAAATCTTCCACTCTGACCTCGAAAGAAATTAAGACATTTATTGACAAAGCTCCTGATAAAGTTTTTCTTTTACATAAGGTAAATATACATAGGTATTTAATCTAATCTATTAAAAAACTCATATTCTTATTTGCTTCAGGTTATATTAATTATTGTAATTATGGGAGCATGCCGGTCAAACGAGCTTTATGAAATGAATATAGAAGACGTAAAGGATCTTCAAACAAACTTTTTAATAACAATACCCAAGACTAAAACCAAAATTGTACGAACATTCGCCATAAACAGTACGTTTTACAACATTATAAAGAAGTACATCGTTCTCCGCCCGTCACATGTAAAAATCAATTCATTCTTTCTAAATTATCAAAAATCCAAATGTACAATACAACGTATAGGAAAAAACAAATTTGCAGACATTGGTAGACAAACTGCCAAATATGTAAACTTGCCAAATCCTCAAACTTATACCGGCCATTGTTATCGCAGATCATCTGCCACTCTGTACATTGATGGAGGAGGCGATATAACTGGATTAAAGCGTCATGGGGGCTGGAAATCTACACAAGTAGCTGAATGTTACATTGATCAGTCTATGAGAAACAAGACAACTACAGCAGATACTATTACTAAACAAATAAATATTTAGTAATGAAGCATCTTCTTCCTTTGCAGCAACCGACATTCCAAATATTTGTATTGAAAACTCTTCCAAACTTAATCATAGTTCTCGACCAATACAGTTTATTAATTGTACTATTACTAATTTTAATGTTATTGACAAATAAAGTTGTGCATTAAAAATCTCAAATTAATAAATTAGTCGTAGATAAAGTAGAGTATACTACTCACAATAATGGCTATTATTACCTCAGAATATTTACTCCCTCGCCGCTTACGCGGCTCGGTTCGTAAATATTCCTCGGAAATAATAGCTATCATTATTGACTCGAGGTATAATCTACTATTTTCATTTAAAAATGTCAAGTTTTTAATTTTACCTGCTAGCGTTGCTATGGATTTATTTTATTATTGTATTCTTCGATACCGACGCATAATTCGATTTGACAAGTGTCAGCGAATCTTATTACGAGCAATTTCCAAGCTTTGATTTCCTGTTTTAAAAATACCATTTTTTTTAATCAAACACTTTACTTCAAATAAAAATGTCAGAATCAGAATTTAACTGTACGCCCCCGGAGGTCGACAAAATTGCAGCAGATGTCGTGGACAATTTGTTGCCAACCAAATCCAGTAGTATTTACGAAGTTGCGTTAAAAAGATTCCAGAGATGGTGTAATGAGAAAGACATCAAAAATAATAATTCTGAAAATGTACTCTTGGCGTATTTCTCTGAACTGGCGAAAAAACAAAAAACCTCATTTACTGAACCAATCTCTATTAACATTGGCATACATTCAACAGCAAGTGGTTCCACGGAGGGTTTAACACTAGAAAATACAAAAACAAGTCAGGATCGTAACATCGCAACACCTTGTGTTAATTTTCTGGGGCCACAATAAATAACTGTACTTTTAATTTGATGTCTAATAAATAGTTCAATCTTGTATTTTTTAAAAATAAATAAAGTATACAAATTACAAATATCCAATATGTCTTGTATTTTTCAAAATTTATTTTCTCTAGCTTATCAAAAGATATCACGTTGCGGTTTTCAGTTCCTTATAGTAACTTTTCCTCCTCTACAAGCTGATAAGGTTAGTTTTTAATCCGACGTTTCGGATTCGAGCGAACATCATCAACTTTTTTATTTTAAATACGGATCTGGATTTTTTATTCCACTATTTAATAGCCTTTATAAGCCTAAAATAAAATATGATGAAAAAGTCATATCATAACATTTAATTTTTTTGAGAAAATCCTTATTCATTGAGGAATTACGGAAAAACGCCATCTAGTGGCCACCATCAGAATCAATATGGTATAGTTAATAAATCAACGTGTAGAGGAAAAGAAGGGCTTTTTTTCAAGACCAAGTTGAATAAAATCGGTTTATCCAAAGCAGAGATATCAGCGTTTGAAAGAAAAAAAGTTTGACCTTCTCCCACCACTTTATTATTGAAAATCGAAAAAAACCATTTCTAACATAAAGTTGCATAATTTTATGGAGAATACATTACTTATATTTTTAACATATTTTTATTAAGAAAAATCAAGAGAAAATCGGCATTTCTATTTTGAAAGTTCTCTTACGCCCCCTAGCGGTCAATATTCGAACTTGAAAATAATTTCCAGCAATTTCTCTTGGCCGCTTTTATCGATATATTTTACAAAGTCCTAGTGTTATTACTTTCTGAGATATAGCCGATTACCTCCTTAGGTGGAGCACCCGGTATACTACAATATACATCATACTACCACAACACAGATCGCTCTTTTTTGAAAGAACTTCATATGATAGAAAAATGTTCGTTCGTAAGGTATTCAATAAATTGCCGTAGAGACTTAAAACTCTGCCCTTTAATAGTTAAAAACTCAAAAGTTCTTCCCTGCGGTAAAACATCCTATGCATTGGAAGAATTCTCTACAGATAATATTCTTTAGAACATTTTTATTAGGATTTTGATATTTGTGTTTATATTAAATTATGTTTTTCTTTTTGTACCAGCTTATAATGTAGCGTCTTAAATTTGGAATATTATTATACTGATATTAGCGTAGTATAATAATTAATTTTTACAATTTATTTGGCTGGTATACGAGTATCATCATTTAGGATATATTCCTGTACCAACTTAGCCTTTTGGCAGCTATAAAAATTCACACACTATTTCCAGTATAGTAACTCCCACTTTAGCAAACTAGTTGATGCGAAGGCTAACAGAAAAATTGAATGTTAATTTTTTGAAGAAACCGATATAATAAACCCATGTGCCAAGTTTGAATCAATTTTAATAAGCCAATCCTAACTTATTCAATTAAATGTGTTGGCAAAACTACGAAATTTTCGTAGTAGGTACTACAGCAAACACCTGCAAATTATTATTTGGCATTGACAAAACGAAAAGTAGCGTCAGTGACAACATTTTCATTGAAGGCGCTTTAGTTATAGCTAAATCCATTAAGGAAAAAGTAACTATGATTAAATGGTATTATACAGTGGCTGAAATGTTTTCAGTTCAATTCCCAGATAAGCATATCCCTCCCATTTCATTAATTAAACATATCATTAGTAAATTTGAGTCCAAAGGCACTGTAATTATTAACTGTAAATGCATAACTTAGAATATCAATAGAGCTGAAGAAAGGGATAGTGATTAGCACGAGGATTCTTGGGTAAGCCGTAGGAAAACATCAGACTACAGTGTTGCGCACTTTAAAAGAACATAAATATCTTCCTTACAAGTATGAAAAACATCAAGAGCTACTGTATGTTGATGAAGAACGGAGAATGGTATTCTGTTTTGAGGTAATGAAAAGAGCAAATAATAACAAGGATTTTTTGAGAAATATTTGTTTTACCGATGAATGTATATTCACCCTCAACAACGAAACAAAATGTTCAGTAATGTTAGAAATGAATTTTATGATCGGTTAGGATATTGTTTAGCTGTTAATGGAGGGTTGTTTGAACATTTAATCTGAGAATATATAATTTTGCTAAACTACTAAACCACATTTTTTCGCAAGATTTTTTCTACAGTACCTACAGTAACCCGAAAAATACCTTATTTTCAGGTTGAACTATTCCTATAAGGTTTTCATTTGCTTACTTTTCAGCTCTAGATGACGAAACAAATTCAAGTGTGCCATGATTAGTTCCATGCTTTTAGTAATTTATGAATAAACTTTAGAAGAAACAAAGACTGCCATCAGTGAAACAAATGAAATACAAAAATGAAAAACCTTCAAAAACTGACATAAGCTAACCAAATATCCCGTTAAATCGGTTCAAATTTCTTCTTATTTAATTTAAGTTTAAAGTTTTTATAATTTCTTCTTCTTCCAATGCGTATCCATTAATGGATGTTTGCGATAACATTTTCCATTGCTTCCTTATTCCTTGCGGTGTGTATCAACGACTGTACATCGTGTAGCCCTGTCCACTGTCTGATATTTCGCAGCCAAGACATTTTTTTCCTTCCGATCCCTCTCCGGCCTTCAATCTTGCCTTCGATCAATAGATGCAAGAATTGATATTTCGTGTTTCGCATTATATGCGCCAGATATGCCGTTTTTCTTTTCTTAATCGATTCAAACAGTTCACGTTGTCTGTTGACACGTCTTAGAACTTCTTCGTTTGTTATTCTAGCCGTCCAAGGTATCTTCAGGATTCTGCGATGTAGCCACATCTCGACAGCCTCTAATTTGTTAATTGCAGACGCCTTCAATGTCCAACCTTCCATACCGTAAAGAAGCACCGACCAAACGTAGCATTTAATGAATCTAAGTCTTAGGTTAAGGTCAAAGTCGGAACAGGCAAGCACTCTTCGAAACCTCAGGAATGCCTGTCGAGCTTGTTCAATGCGACATTTTATTTCCTTGTCTGATGTCCAGTCTTCGAAAAGCCAGATGCCCAAGTATTTAAATTTATCTACTCTTTCTATGGGTCTTGCGTTAAATGTTATGGTGGAGTTTTCAAACATATTTAGGTTTCTAGAGATAATCATAAACTTTGTTTTTTTGATGTTGATATTTAAGCCCATTGATTTGCTCTGTTCTCCTACCTTGTTGACCAGTTGTTGTAGGTCGTGTATGTTATCAGCGATTAAGACCGTATCGTCAGCATAGCGGATATTATTAATCCACACTCCATTAACTTTGACTCCCATTTCCACGTCCTCCAAAGCCTCTTGGAATATTGCTTCCGAATATAAGTTGAATAAGAGTGGAGACAGCACACATCCCTGTCGTACCTCTCTTCTAATCTGTATGGCGTTGGACACATTATTGCCTAATTTGATTTGCGCTGTTTGGTTCCAATATAGATTTTCAATGCATCTAATGTCCTTTTGGTCTGTATCAAGTCCATTGAGGAGCTGCATTAATTTGTGGTGTTGTATGCGATCAAATGCCTTTTCACAGTCTATGAAGCATAGACACACATCCTTTCTCTGATCATAACAGTTTTGGACAAGCACTTGTGTTGCAACTATCGCTTCTCGTGTACCTAACCCCTGTCTAAACCCAAACTGCGAGTCGCCTATGTCTCTTTCACACTTCTTGTAAATTCTCTGGTGTATGATTTTAAGGAATATTTTTAAAGCGTGGCTCATCAGGCTAATAAGTCTATGATCTTCACATTTTCTTGCATTGGTCTTCTTAGGCAGAGGGATAAAAGTAGAGCATAACCACTGTTTGGGGTAGTGTCCTGTCTCATATATAGTGTTAAATATTTTATGTAGTGCTGTGATGCCTCTTTCATCTAGGAGTTTAAGTATTTCTGAAGGAATTTGATCTGGGCCAGCCGCTTTGTTATTTTTTGAGTTACGTATGGCGTTTTCAATCTCTCCCTTTGTGATCGATGAGCCGGTTAGAGAGTTATTGGTGCCAACTGGGGGTCTGTCGTCGTCAAAAAGTTCTTCAATATACCTTTCCCATACATTGTTCTTTTCTTTGCTGTCGAGGACTATCTAGTTGTTATTATCTACTGTTACAATTGATCTCACTTTCCTATATATGCCAGCAGTCTCCTTTAGCTTTTTGTGCAGATTAAAATCGTCATGTTGGTTTTGCAGCTGTTCTATTTCTGAGCATTCACGTTTAAGCCATTCGTTTTTTGCTATTCTAATCTTTGATCTTATTAGTCTTTGGATTTCTTTGTACATGTTGTTGTCTGTCTTGTTCTTGTGCTTTCGACGTTCGTCCATTAACAACAAAATCTCATCCGTCATCCATTTTTGCTTTTTGTTCTTTGTCCTATATCCTAATCTGTTTTGCATTGAGTTTGTTGCAATGTCCATTATCTTTGTCCAAGATTGCGTCGGCTCCTCTCCAATGTTCGATGTTATTGTTTGAATTTGTGTGTTTATCTCGTTACACATCTCAGATTTTATTATTGCGTTTCTCAATTTTTCCAACGCCACCCGTCGCTGTGTGGCTGACTTTCTTTGACTTGCCAAGGAAATTTTCAAGACGGCCATCAACAGCACATGGTCAGAAGGTACATCCGCCCCAGGATATGTGACGGCTTTCCTGATGGTTGAGCTGAATCTCTGGTTAATTAGGATGAAGTCTATTTGGTTTCGGACTAAATTATGTAGTCGATCCGCTGGGGACTTCCAGGTATAAAGTCGGCGAGGGTGTAGTTGAAACCATGTATTTGTTATTTTCATGCTTTCCTCTTGGCAGAATTGCAAAAGTCGATCACCTCTCTCGTTCCTTTCTCCAAGACCATACGACCCAACCAACCCCTCAACTTTGCCCCTACCTATTTTGGCATTGAAGTCACCCATGATTATGTTGACGTCATGTTTTTTTGTCAATTTAAGCAATTCTTTGACTTCATCATAAAAATTTTCCACATCATGGTCCGGCGAATCCGAAGTTGGTGCATATACCTGTATTATATTAAGATCGCTTGGCTTGGCTCTAAGCTTCAATAAAGCAGTACGGTCCGAGTATGGGACGAAGTCCACAACAGATTTCAATAGTTCTTTAGTTATAACGATTCCTACCCCCTTCCTATGTTTTGGATCTTCATTACTAGAGTAGAAGAATACTCCGTTATCCACATTGCACCCTCCCGCACCAGGCCACCAGGTCTCAGCGACTCCCAGGATATCTAGTTCAAGTCTGTTCATTTCTCGTGTGAGGTTTGACAGTTTCCCAGCCTCAAATAGGCTTCTTACATTCCATGTTCCTATCTTCAGTGGTTTTCTCAGGTTTGTTCTTATATTTGTTACATTTTTTATCATTTAGATGGTTTAAAATTTTTTTATTATTAATATATTAATTATCACACTTATCGAGAAACTGCAAACATTTTTAATGGAAGGCATCCAAATGTTTTTCACTCAACCGTAAAAAGAATTGTAACAAAGTTTAGGTAAACTGGATCAGTATAGAGTAGAAATAAAGTACCTCATCAGAAAACTAAAACGGATGAAGAAATAACTTTAAATGTTTTATTATCGGCGATTGAAAGCCTTCAAATGCTATTATCTGCAAGGGAGAAGGAAGTTAGTGTTTCCGAATTTTTAAAGCGAATAAGTGCAAGCCATACAAGCCAAAGTTTGTTCATACTCTTAAAAAGAGGGATTTAGATGCGCGTGTTGATTTCTGCTTTTGGTATCAAGGTAAGGTAGAAAATTACCAATATTTTAGCCAATATTTATTTTTTACAGACGAACCAACATTTTCGTGTGGTTGCGTCAGCTCGCAAAATTCACGGTGGTGGGCCAGGGAAAATTCTCATTTTGTTATCGAGTGTAAGGACCAATATTCATTAATTTTTTTGTAAAAATCTGTAGTCTAAGGTATGTTATGTTATTAAAGGCTCAGTAAGGAAAACATAATGGTGTCTTTTATTTTGGATCTGTGATTGCCGGATTGATGAAACGAAAATGTGTTTTTAATGTGAAATAATCTTTATTCGTTATGTCCAGCTTTACGTCAATTTTTGACAATAGCGTCATAGAAATTATTAGCTGGTGTTTGCTGTATTACATAAACTATGAAAATGTCGTAATTTTGTCATCACATTTAATTGAATAAGTTAAGATTGGCTTATGAAAATTTATTTGAACTTGGCACATGAGTTTATTATGTCTCTGACCTCTTTAAAAAATTATAATACAATTTTCCTGTAAAATGTACAGGGTAGCCAATACTTAGCCACCTCAAAATTTACATGGGATTTCCTATGATCAACTCACTCGGTATGATGATTTTTTCAATAATTATTGTTGTTAAGAATTATACCAAAGTAAAACATGTGTTGTCTTAAGAATATTTCTTTAAGTCATGAGAAACAAACATAAAATTGCATGAAATGCTGACTAAAACATCACAAATCGGTCCCTTGGGTTTTCTTAATCAATTGAATATATCTTCGAAATAAATAAATAAACAAGGAAAGAAAATTTAACTTCAAGCGCCTAAGGGAATCTTTGAAATCCCACATGCTAGGAAATTGAAATATTTTTAGCGCTAACGAACCAATGTACGTGTTGAAGCCTTAAAAATAATTTTAACTTTAACCTTATTCTCAAAAAATGTATCGTGTAGAATATTAAAGAATATATCCCGAAGGGAAATCGTTTTAGTTTAAGTACATCAGTGATTTTTAAAATTTTCGGGCTATATTAAAGTTGAAGTTTCCTAAAGGAACTTAGGTTTAGTATTATAGTACCGACTTGTGGATTGGTAGGCAGGGAATTATTTTTATTTCCTCAGCTAATATATAACTACTAATAAGGGAGTTATGTTATGCCTCACAGAATTTTTTTAAATACATTTTTTATTTAAACTAAATACTTGCTACACAATAAAAAATCGAGTCTGTAATTTTACGCTCAACACACGCTCAGAGTGGTGTATATAGGACCTGCACTTTGAGTGTAGATTTCACCAATGTCAGTGAGAGTACATTTTTGTCATTCTAATATGCACTAAAGGGTAAAAGTTTCACAATAGGGTGTAAAACTAATACACTCCTACCACACTAAAGAGTGTAGAAGTAACTCATTATAGTGTAAAACTACACCGAGAAAATTAAACCGCTTAGTCAATCAATAAATGTTTCAATCGACAGTTTTTGCACTTTCAATACAAGCAATGTTTTTAAAAAATTTCTTCCACAAATCCGGCAACAACGCTTTACGCATTTACGCAAAACCTTCAACAAGCTAGCATGCTATTTTATGACCGCTATTTTATGACAGCTATTAGCTTTTTTCCAGTTTTTAGTAGTTTTTGTGATAGTTTGTGATACTAAAGACAAAATGGCCAGACAGTGCCAAGTGTGCAGAAAAATAGACTATTCACGTCGAAATCTAAGTTTCCACAGGTAGTTTGAAGTTTGGGGTTAGGTTTACTAACATAGGCGTGGGAACTGCGGTTTTCGTTTGGTTTACCCATTAAATCTCACTTAGGTTGGGTTTCTGGGGTACTAGTATTATGATTTAATCGTATCGTAACTTTAACTGGCTTACTCAAGTTTCTTAGAGAGGGTGGACAGGAACAAAGTTTACTGGTTATGTGAATGTTATGTAATGGTACTAATTTAGATACTACCGGAGGCAAAGGAAGTGCTTGTGTTTATGGTGGTAGGCTTAAATTATTATTATGTATTCGTTAAATGATATGAACTTAATCTTGGTATAAGATTTCTTCCACAAGTTTGTTTTCTTTTTTGATATAGTTTAGGAATAAATTAGTTTTTAAATTAAAAATTTAGAATTAACCTAAATTATTTACTAAATACCTTTATATACTTAATATTTCAAAACTATGTTTTTTATTACGAATAAATTCTATTCCATTCTATTATTATATACAGGTTGTCCGAAAATTCAATTTCAATTCAAATTCGTACATTTCAAGGGGATATTCTACATGAAAAAAATATGTAGGTCCTTTGAGGACTGAATAAATTTAATGTTAACTGAATACCAAAAATTAGAGTTTATTAATATTAGTTGGTATGCTAAAAGGCACACGGGTCCTTCAAGCGGTTGCAAAAAAATAAATTTGGAGGTCACCATTAGACAGCCATAACTTCCTTATAAGATATTTAAGGACTTTTATTCATAGGAACTTATTTTCATATGTAAAATATACCCTTAAAATATACGAAAGGAATTTCCGGACACCCTGTGTAACACTTGTTTTATAAATAAAGCAAATTGCTCTAATTTGATTTACATAATTTATTTAAAAACCCCATACCCGCCTTTTTCTTATTTTATCAAACCAAAAAAGCTAGGTCAATTGTTTTCTTTAAAAAAATTAAGAAGCGGTTTTATTGATAAAAAATGTTACTTAGAAACCGTAAAAGTATTTTGAATTTATGAATACTTCACCTAAAATTTTCGATCATATTTTGTCAAACTTATTACAAATTAACACGAAACTGTTACGCCACTGAATAATTTTACCAATATTACCATGCTTTACAGCGTTGCACTTTTTGTCTCATCACAGTTTGAGTCCAGCTTCTAAATAGAAGCCGCAGTAAATACCCCTCACACCCCCTTCCTGTTTGTTGTTTGAGACAGACGATAGACCTTTTTATGAATGACTGGCTACGTCTGTCTTGTGTTAAGTCGATGGTATAAGACTTAACCTTAACCTCACTTTTAGTTAAACGGCAAACACGAATTTATTGACTTGCCTAGCTTAAAGCTCAAAATATTGCGGTTTAAAGATGTTGGAACCTACACAATGCGATTTAATAAGGTAGCTGATTTATTGCAGTAAAGGTCCACGATATAATGTAAACTTCACTATACAATGCGATTTGAAAAGTAAAACAATTTATTTGATAAAGGTGTAGTTTGCGAGTAATCCACTATGACTTCCTGGGTTACAATAGCGATTTTAAAAGCGTAGCGCTTATGTAAATTGATGTTGATAAATAGTATATACTGTGGTCTGCACTGCCGACTACTAGCCTTACTGATAAAACTGCTTCAATTCTACATGAGTTCTAAGTAACAAATATGAGCCTAAACCAAAACTTATGATTTCCATGCGAACTGGAACACGACAACACTTAAGTTGAAGCTGTGCCATGGTCTTCTTACAGTCCCAATATATACAGGGTGTCCCATAACTTATGGGCCGTAGAGCAACTAGAGATACCTGACATCAAACTAGACCTAGAAAGGGTTCATGATGGGCAACATGATAGTGTTCCTGTTGGCATGAACTCTATTTAAATCTTAATTGTTTGGGGATTTGCTGACTAGCCCAGGAGTGGCTAACCTGAACAACAACCTCGCGCTGATCAACTCCTCGCGCGTAGACAACCCGTAGAGAAAGAGCTGCGAACCTTTAAAAAGTGTGATTTAGTGGTCCTCTTAATACCTATGTTATAAACATAAGCATACCTACATTTTAATGGAAATTCAGATTTCGTTTGACATATTTGTACAAACATTTTCATTTTGTATTCTTTTTTAGTCTATAAGGGCATCGCGTTCTAAATATTACACAGGACTTGCCTGCCTCTGTACGTCTCTTTTCTGATGGTAATTATGGGACGCAGGTGTATTTAACAATTACTGTAATTCTTCGTTTGGTTGTTTTAACAGTGCTCGTACTCAAAAGGAATTCAATTAATGTTCTGTGACCAGAAACTTGACGGCTTTGAAAGAGATGTAATGTAACATACAGATATTGATTTAAGTGTTAAATACGCAAAGATATGGACAGCTCATCCATGATAAATCTTACAAACTAAAAAAATAGATACCTACACATTTTTTTTCTCACGCAGTAACGGTAAATATTAATATTAATAAATTACTTTTTGTACCTGGGCAAGAAAATTTAATTTTTATATACAGTAATTATTACTCATAAAATTTGTTACCTAATGCGAAAGGATATCAAGGTGCTTAGTCGTTTTATAGGCCATCAATTAGCTGCTACTATAAACCATAATGTTTATGTTCGTATTAAATTAGTTTATAAAGTGCAGATATTCTTTGCGTAATTCTATTTTCTGTTGACTCGCCAATTTAGAAGTGTTGTTTTATAGAAACTCAATCAATAAATATTTATGAAATTTTGTGTCTTAGTTACAGATTTGTGCATTTTTAAAAATGATATCACCTTAATATAAACTGTATGTCATAAAACAAGAAATTGAGAGCATCATTAAGGAACGGTATATCATATAATAATAAATTGTGACCAGATTGCCACGTAAATACATCATATTATTATTATAGAAACATCTCAATGAAAGAAAATGGGAAAAAAAGCGTTGTAATAAATAGACGCATTAAGGGAAAAATAACAGAAACATATGAGCAATGAGAAACTGAAAATAAAATAGAGAAAAAAATTCTTTGGGGTCGCAAAAATGTATATTAACTGTATTTAAGTAAAGCGTTACTTCAAGCAGCTTATTAAAAACACCTGTATCATTACCACTGAAAATAAATATAAAAGTAACCAAACAGAGCACTGAGATAAATTAGGAGATTGTAATAGATATTTAGGTAAAAGTACATAAAGCTTTATTAGGCGCGCTTTTTATGATAGGTAACGAAACCAATAAGGCTCCGTTTATATATGTATATCGTACAAGATTTTATGTTTGATTGCGAGAAAAATTTGATTTTTCATTTATTTAATTTATAAAACCCTTTATAACTGTCAAGGCCGTCACAGCTGTCACACATATTTGCAAAGTTTGCTATGGTTCCTGAGGATTACAAATTATTTGTGCTTTGTTTTAAATGTATCAATATGGTTGTCACCTTCTTCGGTGGCGGTTGGATGATTGGATTCAGCTTGCAAGGTGCAATAATGCTCAACATTACGTTGAAGTTTTAGGCATTCTAAAATAGAATAGAGTATACTGCTTAGCTGAAGAGCTTAATACCTGTTATGCCGTAATCTTTAATAGTCGTTAAGCGAGCTTTCTATTTGATGTTGATCTCGAATATTTCGAAAACTACTTGTCGGATTGACTTCAAATCAGGGCTGACCATACCCTATACAGGGTGTTTCCTAACCTCTCTGAAGAAATGAAGGAGGTGAATCCTTACCTTATTTTAAGATGAAAATGTAGTATAAAAGTTTTTCGCATGTCGCTTCTTCTTCGAAATACAGGGTGTTAAAAAAAATTTAGGAAAGCAATAATAATAATTTTAATAATTTATTTAAAAAATTTTAATAATGAACTGTGAAAAATGTCCTCCTTAAGCCAGTAAACACCCATGTACACGACGTGCTAAATTGTCTCTTACGTGTTGGAAAATTTAGGGACTGGCGCGAATCGTATTAGAACCATCAATAATACGCAGTAGAAGGTCTTTTTCAGTTTCAATAGGAGAAGTATAAAGGAGTTATTTAAGGTGACCCCAGAAACAAAAATCCAATGGATTCAGATCCGGCGAACGGGGTGGCCATGGGTGAGGTCCTCCTCTACCTATCCAACGAGCAGGATATTGTTGATCTAAATAGTTTCTAACACGTACTGCGAAGTGAGGGGGAGCGCCGTCATGCATTAACCACATTAAAGTTCTCGTTCTTAATGGCACTGCTTCCATCAATTCTGACAATTCATCTCTAAGAAAGTTGTAACAGACATTACCAGTAAGTCGATTTGGAAAAAATTAGGTCCAACTAAGCTATCTTTAATAATCCCTGTCCAAATATTAAAAGAAAATGTATACCGGTGATGTCCTTCGATGATAACATGAGAATTATCTTCCGCCCAAATATGGTTGTGAAAATTCATGATGCCTTGTCTGGAAAATTTCGCTTCATCTGTAAATAGTATTTTTGCCGAAAAATGTGGGACCCTTAAAGAATTTTCTTGAAACCAGTTACAAAAATTAACACGAGCTGGAAAGTCTCTAGGCAACAAAGCTTGCACTCTTCGTACGTGATAAGGATAAAGTAAATAGTCCTTTAAGATTACTCCATACTGTATTGTAACTCACATTCAACTCGTTCCCGATTTTACTCGTACTAGTGCTTGGAGATTCTTTCACCATGTTTAAGACCTTTTCCTCAAGTTGTACGGTTCTAACGGTAAGTGGTCGGTCGCCTATTTTGCTTGTTGCAAAGCTACCTGTTTTCTCTAACCTGATGTTCGATCTTGTAAATGTTTCCGAACACGGTACTCGTCTATTAGGAAAACGTTCTGCAAATAAACGTCTCGCCTCTGCCAAACCGTACATAAAATGAATTTGAGCCATTTCTTGATTGGTAAACTCAGCCATTATGAAAAGTATGTAATGCAGTACAAATAAATTCAAAAACAATTCAAAATGATATTATTTGGAAGATGTTAAACAGGAGACAAATATTACGGAGAAAACAAATGTGGTTGCCATGGAACGAAGCAAAGCCTACTCGTATCATTTGATGCAACATAATGATAAAAATACGAAAAATAACTGAAAAATTAAGGTACTCTTTTACCCAGATCCCCGCTAATGAACTAATTGTAAAATTTGTAAAATTTAATATTGACCCTAAGTAAAGTGCTCTAATCCCTTATGTTTAACAAATATCATTAGTATGAATAGCCATGCTAGACTTCGCCAACATACCGCAGATAGGGTGTGTTTAATATTATTTTTCTTTCTTGTGCTGTTTACTAATCATACTTATTCTGTAATAATTTAATATTGTTTTGTGTTTTTTTCTGTTTGTGTTTTCAATAAAGTCGATATTTATTTATTTATTTATTTATCGTTTGGCATTAATTAATATAATGAAAAAAAGAATACAATATTTTTTTTTAACACCCTGTATTTCGAAAACGAAGCGACATGCAAAAAACTTTTATACCACATTTTCATCTTAAAATAAGGTGAGGATTCACCTCCTTCATTTCTTCAGAGAGGTTAGGAAACACCCTGTATATGCTTCATAAAAATTAGGTAAAGAGTGTAATTTAAGGTTTGGCCAAATGAGCCCAATATGATCTAAATCAAATCAAGCTCTACGTTTTTCAGTGCAAGCCCTCCTAGATGAAAATAAGTACCACTTTATGTCCGCTAAACTGTATAATAAACTGTCAGTTACTAAACAATCGTACATAAAAACCTTTAAATCATTTCAAGATCAATAATTTCAAAAAAATCCTTTAAAACCAAATAGCTGTAAAAAAATATGTACAGGGTGTCTCAAAAGAATGGAATATTGCAAATATCTCCTTAATCAATTCATTGTCATAAAAACGCTCGGACACGTCGATTTTATTTTCATTTTTTACAAATTTCAAAAATATTTGTTTTTATAGAGGTTGTTCCACAAAAGCTGGGGACACGACTACTTCGTTTTTTCAAATGAAACTACAATTTTTTTAACATTTTTGTATTTTACGTAAAATTTTACACAAATTTCATGTAACATAGTATGATGGCAAATATAATACAAGGTGTGAAAAATTACTTTAAACAAAATTCAAAAAATAAGTTTAAAAATTATATTTAAACTAGTAAAACAAAGCATTCGGCTTTAGCAGATGTTCGAAATAACCCCCGTTGGCTATTTGGCAATATCCTAATCTCTCATAGAAATGTTGTACGGTATGTTGTTCGGTTTCTGGCGATATGTTCCTCGTTACCTGGCGAATTCGTTCTATCAGATCGTCGATATTCTGCGGTTGGTGTTGATATACCCTTTCTTTTAAGTATCCCCAAGCAAAATAGTCAAGTGGGGTAAGGTCGGGTGACCTAGGCGGCCACTCCACCGGCTCCTTCCAATCCACCTGTTTGGAAAGATTGTGTTCAGATATTCCCGAACTGCATGCCCATAATGAGGCGGGGCACCGTCTTGCTGTAGCCATATCTGTTGTCCAGGAATATCTGGATTATGATCATTTGGGAAAATAACTGCCAGAGAAGGAATTAATTTAAATGTTAGAGAATCCAAATATCTCTCAGCTGTTAGTGTTTGTTGAAAAAAATAAGGTCCCAACATCCTGTTGTTAATTACCCCCATCCAAACATTTACTTTCTGCCGATATTGCGTGTTGTTTCCTAAGATCCAATGTGGATTAGTTGGAGCCCAATAACGATATTTTTGCTTATTAATATTTCCATTGAGACAAAAAGTTGCTTCATCGGTAAATAGGATTCCTCGTAAGGGATTTGGATTTTGATCACACAATTCCATCATTTGCTCACAAAAATTCAGGCGCCGCACTGGATCATTATCGAAAAGCTTTTGCACGTAATGATCTGCTAAAGCCGAATACTTTGTTTCACTGGTTTAAATATAACTTTTTAAACTTATTTTTTGAATTTTGTTTAAAGTAATTTTTCACACCTTGTATTATATTTGCCATCATACTATGTTACATGAAATCTGTGTAGAATTTTCCGTAAAACACAAAAATGTTAAGAAAATTGTAGTGTTTTATTTACAAAAACAAAGTAGTCGTGTCCCCAGCTTTTGTGGAACAACGTGTATAGGAACAAATATTTTTGAAATGTGTAAAAAATAAAAATAAGATCGACGTGCCCAAGCGTTTTTATGACAATGCATTAATTAAGGAGATATTTGCAATATTCCATTCTTTTGAGACACCCTGTATGTGTTTAGAAGTTACAAGCATCTTAGTCTAAAAAATAGTTCAAATTTTGTACTCTTTGTACTTACTAATGGAAATTTTTGTTTATTCGCTCAACCTCGCCATTTTGTGTCTACAGAGAAATGGAGCAGTCTGCCTAGTTTACCTATGATGGAATTCTCTTATTATGACCTTTAAAAGAATTTAGCTTTGTATGAAGCTGCACAGTTGAATCGTGTTCTTGGAAGCAATAATGAATTATTATTTTAACATTACTGTTTATAAGCATTTTATGCATTTTCTTTAATTCTGTGCTCAATTTCTTGTTATATGACATACAGTTTATACTAAAAACGACGGCAATTTAAAAAAATTATAAAATAAAATAACTAAAAGACAGACCAGCACAAAATCCCATGAATATTTATTGATAACAAAATTTCTATTAATTTATGGAGTATCTATTAAAATAACAGCAGCAAATAAAATGTCGGATCTCATAAAAGACTATTGGTCTAGAAAGTTTAATAATATTAGAACTCTGTTGCAAAATCGTACATAAAATATAGCTTAAAGCAGTTTACAGGGGTACTATAAGTTCGCGCGTAACGTCTGGTTTGCAAGTTAATTACGTACCTTTGTACGTTCTCCGTGAAAGAATGTGCAAATGTTATAATTAATATATTCATGTCTTTGTATACCAAGTAAATATCAAAACCTTTCGAGCTGCGCTCAAACGAGGAATGCGAAAACGCAGTTAATATCTCTCGAGATGTTTGTCGCAAGAAAAATCTGATTTTACACAATAGCACAGGGTAAAAATGTGATAAGAAAGAAAGACAGCGGTAATTCTTTCCCAAAAATATTGGGGAATATGTCGTTTTCAGGGATATTGTTAGGACTTTTAATTTTACATAATCATTGTGTAAAGAAAGTGGATGAAAGAGGGCAACAGAATGAGCTACAAAGCATTTCTTTTAAGATTGTTTTTTTGGTGCTATCAGGGTTAGGGGATGCAATATTAAGTAATGGGCGTTAAAATTTTAAAGGGGAGGATTTTCTTTAATATTATCGTGTAATGTGTCATTTTTGGGGTTAGTGCAGCCTGGAAACCTTTTTTGGGTTAACGAATTTACTGCTAATTGCGTATTTGTACTAAAAATAAGGAAATCGTTTATTCACACACTCAAGGTAAAGTTATCACCGAGTACAATAAAACGTTTCATTGTGAATCCCAAATCATAGCTGTTATAAAACACAATGGTCATAAATTACATTTATTGGTAAAACCATAAACTGACTGAAAAATCTGTAGGTTATTCAAGGTTTTGTTGTTAGAGAATAAAGACGACACTGTAAGAAATATTCAAAATTGTTAAATTCCCATAATTTTGAAAAGTAGTTGTTTCGCTTTTTAACAAGAATAAACTCTTAATTTTTTCAGTTCTTCCTCTTTTTTTTATACAAAAATTGCATCCATCTCCTGCCGGAAATTTGTTTTAAGAACTATCTAATTTTCTAAATTAGCATGTCATACGCTAGCTGTATAAGTATCTATTATATTACAATTATTACTTCAAGTTTCTCATTTTATGAATGTTAGCTTACTGCCTTGTCCATTGCCAATGTACACTTCCTAATTTACTACTCTCACAACTCGCCGGCCTTTGATATACGGTATTATGTCAACTGAACAGGGTAACGTACTCAATGGAGGGTCCTGTAATTAGCGTATTAGGCAGAAGCACGTGACATATTTAAAGAAATAGAAAAGTAGGTAAGTACTTTGGGACGCCTTATTTTAGGTTAGGTTAGGATAATGATTTTGGCAATATTTTCATAGTTTTTCCATGTGGGTTTTATAATGATTACCTTATGATACTTAAATATTATTTTTTAGTAGTTCGGAATGATGGTATTTGCCAAATGTTTTATACTGTTGCCGTCTAGCATGGCAAGTCGGGACCGCTAAAAAATAAACTTTTTCAGTCATGTATGTTTGGTTGTATGAACACGGAGAATACAATTTTTTTTGTTCACAAGAGACATTTAATAGTATTACCAAAATCAAATTTTGGACTTAAAATTTTTTGAGATTTGTACGGCATATTTTGTTTTTTAATTTGGATATTGGAAAATTAAAGAAATTGTACAAATCTCGCATGTTTTATAAAGCTATTAGCGCACTTGCCCATTAGCGGCTCGCTTTCTAACAGAGACGCGAGCGCTAAAATAATTCTTTGTATAGTTATTCCAAGCTTAATTTGATGACATAAAAAAGCATTTAACTGGTGACCATAGGCGTCGCTTCTACCAAATAATTAAAATGTGGATTGTTGAAAATTTTCAATATGATTAAATAGTCGCCTGCAGAGAGTATTTTTAAAATGGTATTTCGGTACCGGTTACAGTCCCCAAATTAATTACGTTATAAATTCTTATAAAACCCAAGTTGTGTTAATTCATTACAAGTACATTCTTGTACAAAGCGCATTTTCAGGTTTTCCCGGATTTTCTTTTTTTAAACACGCCTACATTTTTAAAATAATGCGTTGACATTGAGCATGTAAATCTTTGTTTCTTAATTCCGGACTTATTTCGCTATCGATGGCCGACTCTGGCACCGACTCATATTTCTGTGATAAATAAGCTTGACCTTATGTTTCAAATTGTCGCCAAAAAGTCATACTGATATAATAAAATATAGGTACCAAGTAAAAACTTATTTGTTGTAGCAGAAAATGAAATATGTAAATTACAGTAAGTCGTTTCAACCAGTCATGCCGCTGTCCGACTCCCAATATCGCATACCTCAAACATCAAGTGATTTTAAAGCTGATAAAGGATCACCCAATTGGGAGAACCTTTAACTATTTAATTTGAAGAAATAGTCCATCCTCAAAGTGGAGTTGAAATATAGGGAAAGGAAAGAAAGTCAAAAAGTCTTTCTCTACTAATTTAATAAGAGCAATCAGAGGCTCAGTTTTATGAAAGCGCATCTACATGTTTCGAAGGTAGTAACCTTCATCTTCAGGAAACAAAAAATAGTGCTGCAGTTAATATTAACAGTAAATTGTAGGTGGAAGGTGACGTTGATGGAGCTTTAAAATTTTTTTTTTCAAAATGTGTCACGTAGTGGATGCAATCAACATACTGACAAGAAATCTTGTTAATAGAGGTTCTAAGATTCAAAGATAATTTTGAAATTTAGAAGGTCATAAAGAAATACATGTTCCTCTGATTCAGGTTCAAGTAAGGATACATAAAGAAGACTTTCGAAGTTCTAATTCATATTATGAATTTGTACTAAAAGAAAGGGAGAAAGAAAGAAAGCATCTGTTATCAATTAAGTAAAGATTCCATTTTGTAAAATTTTTAGCACATGTTGTTAGAAAATTTTTATGTTCGGGGTGCTGGAGACTCAAGGTCGAATATAGAACAAGTGTTCTTTTTAAAAAGAAATTAATTAATTCTTCCTAAAATTACAGATACGACAAAATCACTCAAATTGGTTTTTGCAATTTGTCTAGGGTTCATTTGTATGCAGTAAATCAATCCCTAAAAAAGTTTTCGGCGGAAGTAATGAAGTTCTGCAAAAGTGTAATTGGTTTAAGAAACACCCTATATGCAATAGTTCCAATTTTATTTAGATTTCCCGATCAACACAAACTCTTGTCGATGAAAGTTGAAAGAACCCCTTAAAAACGATAGGCGTCTATCTCTACTAATATAAAAAATATTACAGTTCGAAATGTATCTGAAAATTTATAGTATCCGTTTCATTTCAATATTTATCTCTTAACATTATTTATGTACATTGATATTTTAATCACAATAAGCAATAACATGACACACGTTTTATATTAGAGAGTCTGGTGAATATCCTGTTGTAAAAATGCTAAAGCTCAATTGAACGTGCATTGATAAGAACTCTTTTACTATGGTAAATGTCCATATTTTAAAAATATCTTTTATTATACAGGGTCTACGAAAAAGTCAGTGCACACCAAAGTTACTTTTTTTTTTAAATGGAACAACCTTTTCTTGCAATATTTTTAGATTCTGCATATAATTAAAATTATTTTTAGTGAGTGCGTTATGAGTCTAAACTTAATAGTTCTTGAGATATATCGACTTTTGAAAAATTACCTGTTTGAACCTTGATAGTTTCTAGCTTTTTAACGGTACAGGGTTTTCGCTTATATTTAGACCCCTATCTAGAGCGAAAACAATAAGAATTGTTTGCTTGTAATAAACTAACATTTTTCTTCGTATTTATAATATTAAAATGGGATATTCTGCAGCAGAAAAATCCGATGTTATCGGTCTATATTATTCAAATAATAGAAATTCATTTACAACCCGTAATGAATACCACAGGTTATTTCCTAATAGATTTTTACCTTCCAAAGGTAATATTAAATATGTTGTAAAAAAATTTGAAGAGACAAAAAGCTTAGGAAGGAAAAAGAGGACAGCAATGAGGGATGAGGAATAAGACTTAAATGTCTTGCTGTTCTATGAAGGTGATTATTTCCATTTTTGATATTTATTATTAAATCCTACTAGAATGACTTTTGTATTACAGAAAATCCTGGGTTTTCTATGCCAGATGCGGTGGGCCATCTTATCTTTATCAAAAATTCACAAAATTAAAAGAAAATACTCTTATTATCCCTATAAATTTTTACCAGTCCAAGAATTAACAGAATATCACAAGAGACAGCGGTTCGGGTTTTGTTTGAATATTTTAAGAAGATGTGAAATTGATGAAAATCTTTTAAACAAAATTTTATTCACCGACGAGGCAACTTTCAGCACAGCTGGTATGTTTAACTGAAAAAATAAACATTTTTGGGCAACTTCTAATCCCCACAAAATTCAGCCTGTTAGAATTCAGGGTCGTAGGTCTATAAATGTTTGGTGCGGCATTATAGGAAATAAAGTTATTGGTCCAATAATTTATAATAGGACTTTAACTGGCCTAAGATATTTGGAATTTCTTGAGAATGAGATTGAGAACTTTTTAGAAGAGCTTCCTCTCAGCCAACATGCTACACTTATCTGCCAGCCGGAGGGTACGCCAGCCCATAATGTTGCCCATGTTACAAGGTATTTAAATGAAAAATATAAAATGTGGATTGGAAGAAACGGGCAAACAATGTGGCCGGCAAACAGTCCCGATTTGACGGTGCTGGATGTTTTTCTTTGGAGCTCTTTGAAAAACAAAGTTTATTACAATAGGCCAGAGAACATTCAAGTTTTGGAACAAAGAATTCGAGAAGAAATTTTGTTGCTAAATAGAGACTATCGAGGGTCCATTATGAACTCAATAAATCATAAATTATTAGGAAATACTTAAAAATGTATATTAAATCAAGGGTTACGTTGAAAATCAGTAATGTTTTGTTTATGTTTAATTATTTATTCTTTTGATATTGTATTAATTTTCTTTTAAAATTTAAATAACAATCATAAAAGTAAATTTTTTGTTTTAATTGATTATTGTCACTAAAATATTAATACTTAATGATTAAATGAAAATTTTGATAACAAACTACAAATTAATAGATATCAAATGGAATTAAACTTGTTGCGTTTATTTTTCAACGCCTCCTAAATGTTATTATAATAGTAAGAGAAGCATCGCCAATGTAGGCCATTTCATTTTCAAGGCATTCTAGACTTATAAACGAAAATAAATACTTTTTAAAATTTTGATTGCTAATATATTAAAAGCGGTTTGAGCTAATATAGGCAAACAATATATTTTTGGTACATTGTACTGATTCAGCGGTTGGTTCCTTGTGAAACATTTTAATAATAACTTTTAAATAAGATAAAAAATTTTGCTTTTTAATGTTTCAATTTATTTAGAGAATAAATCACTCCACATGTTTCGGCTTATTAGGCCTTTTTCAAGAGCAATACAAGATGAATACTAAATCTAAAAGAAACAATACGGGTGTTTATAAACTTAATAATAAAGGAAGGTTTTTATTGCACCTATCTAAATGTTGGCATTTTCCTAGTGGTTGTTATGGGTAGACTTTAAAGACATTTAGTTCTAATGTCTTTGGTAGACTTAATGAGGGTGTCTATTATCGGGGTATTTATAAAATTTTGTTGATCATTGGTGGTACACGGATTATTTTTTATAGATTTTTTGATTTCATATTGTTCTAGTAAATCTGTGTAATAATTTAAAATTGTCAGTATCTATGAAGTGATTTTGTTCTATGCAGTGTGCTGCGATGCCGGTATTTTTTATGTTGTTTAAGATGGAGTTTCTATGTTCTTTTATTCTTGTTTTGAGATCTCTACCGGTTGGCCCAATATAGACAGCCTCACAGTCTTTACATTTAATCTCGTAAACACCAGACTTATTTAATATAGGGGTTTTATCTTTATTGTTAACTAACGTTTGTCCTAAGTTGCGTTTATTTACAATTATTGGAGTACAGCCTAGATTTTTAAGTTTTTTTGATACTCTATTACTATATTTAGGTATATAATTAATAAATCTGAAGTTTTCTTCGATCTGGTTCGAGATGCTATAGAATTCTCTATTTAACAATTTACGCTTTTTGTTTTTAACCATATTGTCTATTAAAGACTCACTATAACCATTGTTTCTTGCAATCTGTTTAATTAAGGATAGCTCAATATTGTAGTTTAATGTGTTTAAGGGGAAATGTAATAATCTATGTATTAGGCTATGAAAGGGTGACATTTTAATTTTCCATGATTGTTGGGAATTTTTATGGATAACCGTGTCGGTGGTTGTCGGTTTCCTATATATATTATATTCTAGTTTGTTATTACATTTTTTAAATTGATATCTAAAAAGTTTATTTCATTATTGTTTTCTAGTTCCATTGTAAATTGAACTCTTTTATTTAGTGAGTTGATAAAATTTAAAAATTGGTTTAATTTTCTTTCAGTGCTGTCCCAAATACAAAATACGTCGTCAACATAACGAGTCCAATAAACAACATGGTTTTTTAAAACGTTATCATTGTTAAAGATTAACTTTTCGAGGTGTGACATAAATATTTCTGCTAATAAAGGAGATATGGGGGAACCCATAGGTAAACCTTCTTTTTGTTTATAAATTTTGTTGTTAAACTGGAAATAGCTTTGATCTACGCATATATTATATAGGTTTTTTAATTCGATTTTTTCTTTTGTTGTTATTTCTGACTTTTCTATTAGATTAAAAACGATATGTGATAATTCTTTAATAGGTATAGAGGTAAATAAACTTTTTACGTCGAAAGAAACTAACTTAGCATTATTGGGTATATTGATTCTGGTTTTTTCTATAAATTCGTAAGAATTTTGAATGGAATGTTTAGAATTAAAATTGATTAATTTGGGAAGAACATTGCTTAACTCTTTGCAAAGTTTATAGGAAGGTACATTCACATAAGATACTATTGGTCTAATTGGTGCGTTTTCTTTATGTATTTTGGGGAGGCCATACAATATGGGTGCTACCCATAACAACCACTAGGAAAATCCCAACATTTAGATAGGTGCAATAAAAACCTTCCTTTATTATTAAGTTTATAAACACCCGTATTGTTTCTTTAGATTTAGTATTCATCTTGTATTGCTCTTGAAAAAGGCCTAATAAGCCGAAACATGTAGAGTGATTTATTCTCTAAATAAATTGACATTAACACATTAAAAAGCAAAATTTTTTATCTTATTTAAAAGTTATTATATATTTTTGGAATCGGGAAATAAATATCTATAATTTTAATATAATATATACAGGGTGTTCCATTTAAAAAACATAAGTTGCTCATTCTTTTCGGCATTGTAATCATCTTTTGAAAATGTTTTGCTAAGATTCTGATGATTCAGTAAAAATCCTAAAACTTTTTATTTAAACTTTCTTTTCTCATTGTTTTCGCTCTAGATGGGGGTCTAAATATAAACGAAAACCCCTTTGCATTTTAGAGCAAAACGGCTTACATGTCCCTATCTTACTTTTTATTATCTACAGAAAAGTGTCAAGTTCCGGGTTAAACCGAATGTAACTCAGAAGCTGGAAATATAGTCCTCCAAAAATTTCAATTTCAATATATCACTTAACATTATTTATGTACATTGGCATTTATTCACAACAAACAATACTATGCCACACTTTTCCTTAAGAGAGTTTGGTAAATATCCTGTAAGTAAAAACTCAACAATTGCACATGCAAAAAAAGAACTTTTTCAAACTTACGCTTTGCTTGCACTCCTCCTCCCCTAATAACAACAATGACCATAACTGATACTGCAAAAACCATTACGGCCCTGTTCATTGCCATTGTACCCCAAGTGGTGTTAACTATGTACACACTATAACAACTCTACAGAGCGCCCTTTATAAAATGCGCTTAAAAAACAGTGAACCACTGGTGGAAATGCTGGATCGAGATTTTGACGGTGAGGATCGTGCGCCAGCGGCTTGAAGCTTGGAGGTTGAAGATAGAG
This sequence comes from Polydrusus tereticollis, assembly GCA_963920685.1. Lineage (NCBI taxonomy): Eukaryota > Metazoa > Arthropoda > Insecta > Coleoptera > Curculionidae > Polydrusus > Polydrusus tereticollis. The sequence goes on along the minus strand of OY987332.1, from coordinate 20,063,005 downwards.
TGAACGCGTGGAGGAGCAGTGAGAGTTTATAAGTTATGTTTCGGGGGGGGGCTTGCGTGGTTTAAAGTTAAACAATTTCAGTTTTGGGGCCCACGCAAACATTAGAAAAGTGGGATTAATGTATTTCTTGGGATTGGGGTAAAAAAAGGGCTCAAAAAAACAGGAAACAACCTGATTTAGTGGAATTACCCTTATAAAAGACTTTTAACCCTACAGTAAGTTTTTCAATTAAGTGTCACAGCAGTGTAAAGTCAAGAAACTTTTAAATGAAAGATACAAATACAATATACAGAGAGTTCCACTTCTAAAGGGTTCATAGACGATTAAAACAGGGAGATTGAGATGTTGTATGAAGGATATTGGTTCAAAAAATATTTCAAGTCTCCCACCGGAGGTCAATCCCGCATACTTGTGAAGATGAGCTTGCCATTGTCTTTGCCAGAGATACCAAGTTCTTGAGAGCAGAGTTGGAGCTCTGTTTGACCTTCCCTAACCTTGTCTCGTATGTTTGCTCTGAATTAAATTATGCTTATGGCTGGATGAGTCTGGTATTTTCTCGGTGAATTATTCTTTGGCCTATAGTTATATGTTTAGTAATGTGATGTCAGAAAAGAATACTGAGACTGATTTTTAACCTTCAACCTTTGGAAACCTGCAGAAAAATATTTGTTTCTAAAAATATTCTAACGTTTCCATGTTTATTTGTTCTTAGATGTATTTTCTATGTGAACAAGAATGTAAACCTTCTTTGGAGACTTGGGTCAAGGGTAAACTGTGGTACTAGAGGAAATAACGTTTTTTTCAGGATAAAACGTCTATACCGGGTGTTGCATCGTCGAGCGGGACATAGGAAATCCCATGTAATTTTAAATGGGGTCAATTATTGGCTTCCCTAATTATTTTAGAGAAAAATTCTATTTAGGTTTATTAAAGAGCACTAAAACCCACATTCAAAAGAATAACTTTAGATATTTTTGATGAGCCCGGTTACGGGTTATCGCCGATTTCTTTTTAACTATTTCTCCTTTTTATGGCCCCGTATTTGCGGGCACCAGTCAAGGTAAAAGATGACTGTCAAATAAAGTTGTCATTTTGAAATGTGTGCTTTATTGTTATAAAAACTCGTACATCGAAAATATTAAAGGTGTATTTATGAGTACAAATTAATCTGAATAAAACTAAAATAAAGTATCCAATTACAAGGTTAATTATGACATTTTACATGTTTCAATATTTTACTAATTAATAGGTAGGTACTATTAAATTGTTAGAACTTTAGGATTTAAGAAGATGTTCAAATATTCCTCAAAATGACAACTTTATTTGACAGTCATCTTTTACCTTGACTGGTGCCCGCAAATACGGGGCCATAAAAAGGAGAAATAGTTAAAAAGAAATCGGCGATAACCCGTAAATGGGCTCATCAAAAATATCTTAAGTTATTCTTTTGAATGTGGGTTTTAGTGCTCTTTAATAAACCTAAATAGAATTTTTCTCTAAAATAATTAGGGAAGCCAATAATTGACCCCATTTAAAATTACATGGGATTTCCTATGTCCCGCTCGACGATGCAACACCCGGTATATAGGGTATTCCAACGAGAACTGAATGAATCAAGAACAAAGGATTAATTATATTACAATTAATTTTTTAAATGGAACGCCCCATTTCTTATATGATTTTTGAAAAAGTCTAATTTTTTACTTCAATTTCGGTGAAAATTTTTAATATTACTATAGCTGTTTTTATAATATTTTTCAACTCCAATTAGCGCAAGGATTCTTGGGCAAGCCATAGGAAAACATCAAACCATAGCGTTGCGCACTGAAAGAAAACATAAATATTTTATTTACAAGTATGCAAAACATCAAGAGCTACGGCAAGGTGATGAAAAACGGAGAATGGTCAATAGGGCTGAAGCTGTTTTACCGATGAATGTACATTCACCCTCAACAACGAGCCAAATGTTTAAAATTGCCGGTATTGAAGCCAAGAAAATGAACATCGACTTGTTCATACTCGGACGCAATATCCACAAAATATAAATGTTTGGGGCGGAAATTGTAGGACATTATTTGACGATTATTTATGGAAGGCAACCTTACAGCAGTAACCTATTTGGACTCACTACACAATTAAATTAAACCCGCACTAGAAGTAGTTGTAGGCGAGAATCAGGAGATCTGGTATCAAATATATGGTTGCCCCATTAAAGGAAGTAAAGCACACTTTCACGAAATTGTTACAAAAATAATTATCGTTTATTTTCTTGTGAAGTTTTACATCTGTCATATAAAAGCCAACTATCAAATTTCTATAATTTATTTCCCTAGCAACCTGATGTTAATGCATTGTTGATAACGACTTACGAGGCACCTACGGGGTAAATTATTAAAACAGTGCTCTTTTAGAGTTTTTAATATTGGTGCCCTAAAACATGCTTGTAGATAAAATATCGTACAATACACTTACGGTAGGTGTCTTTACCGCATTTGCGTGATTTACCGAACTCGCCTTTGGCTCGTTTTGTTAAACATCACGCACATACGGTAAAGACGTACCTACCGTACTTGTATTGTAATATACTATTATTTTGGTGATTTGTGTCGTTATGTCCAGCTTCACGTCATTTTTGACAATAGTGTCATAGAAATTATTTGCTGGTGTTTGCTGTATTACCTAAACTACGAAAGTTTAGTAATTTTTAAATTTTAAAATTTAATTAGACTTGCCACATAGGTTTACTATATCGGCCTCTTCAAAAAACAATAATTCAATTTTTCTCTAAAATGTACAGGGAAGCCAATATTTAGCCACCTCAAAATTTACATGGGATTTCCTATGTTCAACTAAGCCTTGCATCACCCGGTATATTATCCATCTTTTGGATTCTACCTGCAATTCTAAATGTATTTCAAGTAAGATATAAACTTGATGGCTCAATCTTTACTATTAGCCAGGATGTTTGGCCATACTAACAGTTTCAGAACACCCTGTATACTCGACTGCACCATAAACTTATTGTTATTACCTTTAAAACAAATCGACCCAATCATGAAGATGGACAGCTTCAGCCCAATTCAATAAAATAGTATTTCAAAAGCCCTTGAGTCAAAAGCAGTTTATATTAACTCACTGCGAATAAAATTACTTGTCAATGTAGAGATTTGTAACAGCTCTATCAACCAAGCGAGACACTCCAAATATACTCAAAATGACATAATGTACCTATTTATTCTTTCACGAGGGGAATTACATTATTTTTATTGAACCCAATAAAAGAATTCTTCGTTAATGTAGGTGTATTGTTATAAAAGCACATTTACAACAAATTATTATTCGAAAATTCCAAAAGTTTTAATATTAAAATTTTGATTGCTTTAAGTAAAGTATTAATTGCTTTCTATTATCTGTAGGTCCACCAAGAATATCTTCGGTAACTTTCTTACCTTAATAAAATAACAATGAATGTCTATATAGGGAACAAAAAGTTTATGTCTGCAAAGTTTCAGTGACTATTGAAACACTGATTGAACAAAATTGTCGACAGAAAGAGAAAACATAAAGTAACACTTTTATACTCTGGTTCATGTGGAATGTAGATATACAGAGTGTTTCAGAAGTACGGTACATAACTTAAGGGGGGGTGATTTCTTATGATATTTTAAGAGAAAATGTTCATATAAGCATGTGTCCGGAGTTTTTGATATACAGGGTGCTAAAGCTTTTTAAGAAAAATTGTTTTTTTATAATTTTATTTATAGTTTTTACTTTAAATTTGTTACACTTTTGGTATAACATACTTTGTTCCTTATATCAGTAGTTTTCAAAATAACGACGTGTTTTGAAAATATAAACATCTCACTTTCAGAAACTTCATATAATAAAGAATTAGACATAATACTAACTATAGCCTTAAACAACGGCTATCCAACAACACTCATAAACAAAATACTAAAGAAAAAACTCAGACAAAAACACAAAAACTACTCTACTGAGGACGTCCCCTTCCATCAAACGCGAAATGCAGTTGAATCAGATATACAGGTCACACAAGTAAAAAAATCTCTAAAAAACTCAAAAACCATAAACTTATCCCCATACAAGTCAATAAAAATAACCTAGGTAAATACATAGCTAATTTAAAAATCGAAAATAAAGACAAATTAACACATAGAGCGGGGTCTACCAAATACAATGTGATGGCTGTGATGTAGTCTATATAGGTCAAACAGGAAGAAACTTTAAAACTAGGCTTAAAGAACATAAAACATCCATTAAAAAAAAAACAAAATATAACAGGAATAACAGACCACTGTATAATAAATAACCACTCAATATCCAACAAAATAAAACCGATATATACTCAACACAAGGGTAAAAATCTCAACCTATTAGAAACATTAGCAATCAAAAAAGCCTTAAAAATCGATGTAATGTTGTTAATAATCAAATTGAAATACCTTCAGGTGCCAATCTAATACTTAATAGCCTAATAACTTAGGATAAATATACAATAAACACTGTCAATAATTATGCCTAAAAATTAAGAACCAAAATAACCCATAATCTATCTGGCAATTCACTTCATGCCTAATTTTATTTTAATGACGTGTTGACATGTTTACCATTACTATTACTTAGATATTAAATTTGTAACTAACTACACGTAGAATTTAGTATTGTCTTACACTAATATACTCCTTCAATAATGATCCGCAAGGGTCGAAACACGTGTCAGGCAACTGAATTACAATTGTGAAATAAAACAAGTAAGACTTTATTTTCCTCTACCATGAAATATCTATTACACCAAGCTTGTAGCCCATCACAAATCAATTATATATTAAATTATTTATTTTGTTATCCTGTTTTTTAACCATTTCTTTTAATTCTGTGATAACAGTTTCATTAGATATATGCCTTATTTATAAACATTAGTTTAGGTGCCTTTTGTATCTTTTTTCGACTAGACTTGAAATTTGATATTTTGCCAGATTCAGTAACTTTCTCTTGTTCATTTTCATCCAAAATACTTGTTATTACAGATTTCAAAAGCACGTAACTCGACAACAGCCATATGACGTGGGCATCTTAATAAAACCTATATGTTTCTAGGTAGAAGGGTTTTAACTTGTTCTGTAATTAGGTGGTTCGTGAACCTTATTTTGTAATTTTTAAATGTAATTGATCTTTTGATCGAAGCGCGTAGGAATTCTTAAAATAAATAAGGCGATAGTATTTCTACAGCTCTTATCTCTTATTCATAATAATATTCAAAATTCGTATTACAACCTTATACAGGGTCTGAGACATTAATTTCGGAACGATATATTTTAGATTTGCAGAAGATTTAGAGGAAAAAATATGATTTTATTTAATCCAGTTAGCTTCTAGCGATTTTCATTAGAAAAGAAGATATTCGTATTGTGCAACAAAAGCTTATATAGGTACGTACCTAACAACATCTAAAAGTTTTATTTGCAGTAGTTAAGTTATTCCATAGTTAGAAGATTATTATGAGAAGTCCTAATCAGGGATAAACTAGATTTCCGTGACCCTTTTCGTCACCATAACAGCTAACAATGGGTTTCTTATCGGTCATGTCTTTTGTAAACAAGGCCCTTCTCGCCCTAAACGATATCTAGTTTACTTAATTTAGAGCGCTAATTCCAAAAGACAACTAGGATGTTTGGATGGGCAGGAATTTTATTTTTCTACCCTTCTCATAATTTTCATAGATAAAAGAATCAAACTATTTTAACTTTTAAACAATGAAGGAGATTGATTAACGAAGTGTTTAAGGAGCACTCCATATTTTACAGAATTTACGTCGTGTCGTGTCGTGTTAATTTCTTGACACTGACTGCAATACTTGTGGAGAAAACAACACAATAGTCTATCTTTAAATGATGCAAAGTAATAAATCAATCAAATCCATGGACGTGCAAGATTTTTCAGCATGTATAGATTTAAGTAGGCCTGAATTTTTAAAATGTGCAGAATTAGTACAACTATCGACATTAAATTCAAGTTTTGTCTTCTAATATATATTTTAATATTAAATTTTTTAACCTTACAATTATCAAAACTACTTAGAGTCTAGGTACTTATTCCGATTCTTCTCTAATTATTTTATTCCTTTTTTCTTTTACCTAATCCTGGTTACCTGTTTGCTTATTTTGTGGTTATTATGACTTTATGGGTGCCTCTATTGGAATAATACACCTGTTTATATCTATACATACCTACCTTGGGTGTTTGTTTCTCAGTGAAATTAGTCAAAGTGTGAAGTGTCAGTGTTTTCTTAATTAAATATGGAGAATTTCCAACAATCGCCTAAACGCCCTAGAATCGGTACAGTAAATGAAAAAAAAATCGGATTCAAGTGTTGACGATGCAGTGCTATTTACAGCAGATATGCTTAACGTTGGGAAAACAACAATATTTTTTTTTATGGCTCTGGTTAAACCAACTGGCCAGCATCTCTCTTTATTCGACTTTATTGGCAACAAATTAATATTTTTACAAACTTACAAAATTGAAAATTTACTGAGATTTAGGCTTTTTACAATCTAAAATATACCTACATTTTAAAACAGTAACTGTCTATTTTGATTAAATTATCTTTTTTTTTTTTAGTATATTTTTCTTTTCTTGTATTTTAAATTTTTTTTTTTTTTTATAATTTTATGTTTCTTTTCACAAGGGATTCATATAGTATTTTGTAAACATTAATATTACTACTAATAAGTAGACTTTCCAAATTAAATGGAAACTTCACAATATCTTTTAATTTGTTGAATAATATATTTAAGGTTAATTCGTGCTCATGGCACCCCAATATGATATGCTCTAAATTTCCTAACTCTCCGCATTCGCAATCCTCACTCACTTGTAGTCCTATTTTTTTCGTATATTTTGGGTACAGTGCATGTCCATTTCGAATGCGTGAAATAGATCTAATAAAACTACGATTGGATTCACCAACAAACCAAGGTTTTTTATTAATTTGGGGGAACATAGTTCTATAGACATATCCCTTGTTTGATTGGTTAAACTGGTCCTGCCAATTACAATACATGTTTTTTTTTTTTTTTAAGTGAGAATATATCTGTATAAGGTATATAGAAGTTCTTAACAAAATTTATAATTTTTGTTGCGTTTTTAGCTAAACTATCGACAATTTCATTTTCCAAGATTCCGATATGAGCCTTAATCCAGACAAAAATGACATGTTTATTAAGATTTTTTAATATTTTACAGGTATTAATTATTTTTTTAACTATATAATTGGCAGGGACCGTACATCTACAATTTGATATTGCTTATAATGAACTTTTGCTATCGGAAAATATAACAAAATTATTGTTTCCCTCACAAACTATACAATACAAAAGAGCCTCCCAAATAGCCCATAGTTCTGCAGAAAACAACAATATATAAACTTTTAAAAGAAGAAAAAAGTGTTGGCGTCCAAGACCTTCTCCAGGACGACCAAAACTTAAGCTGGATGACGTTTTAATGCAGAGAATAAGACGAAAAGTTCATAGTTTCTTTTTCGAAAAAGAAATCCCCACGCTGGACAAAATTTTGTCCTCAATCCGAGAAGACCAGGTCTGCCCATTTTATAAGTAAAAATACGCTTTCGAAATTATTAAAAAAAAAATGGATTTTCGGTGGAAAAAACATAATAAGCAATCGACTTTCATAGACAGAAGCGATATCGTCTGTTGGAACAGAAATTACTCAAGAAGCATCCGAGTAGCCAGAGAAAAAAACAATAAAATATTTTACCTAGACAAAACATAGCTAAATGAAGGCCACACTGTGACTAAATTTCGGCAGAATGAAAATATTAAAAGTTCAAGGCAAGCTTTTTTGGAAGGATAGTCCACAGAATTAAGACCGCCACCTGGAAAAGGACATCGGCTTATCATAACCCATATTGGAAGTTCTGAAGGCTTCGTTAGAGGTGGTCCACTGATGTTCCAATCTAAAAATACAGGGGACTATCACGAAGATATGAATGCCGATGTCCTTGAAGAATGGTTCGAGCAAATGTTGGATCTTATACCAGAAGATGCAATAATTGTATTAGATAATGCAAGTTATCACTTTAGGTTGACGGAAATATTACGGATAAGTGGGTGGAGTAAAAGTGAAATAACAAAATAGCTAAGTTTAACACAAATAGAATGTCCATTAGAGTCCTTAAAAAAAGAACTATTGGTTCTAGCCAATTTACATAAAAATGCATTCAGAGAATATGCAGTCAATGAAATGGCAAAGTTACGAAGAATATCTGTGCTCAGACTCCCTCCTTACCACTGCGAATTAAACCCGATCGAACTTATATGGGTTCAAATAAAGACAGATGTCGCCAGAAAGAACACGACTTATAAAATGGTGGATTTAAAAAGAATCTTTAATAAAGCTATGGGTAAAATCAGTGCAGAAAAGAGGAAAAAGTGTACCGATCATGTAATAGAAGAAGAAGCCAAAATGTGGCAGGTAGATATAATAATCGAAGAACCGGTTGAACCGCTTATTATAAACGTTGTTAATAAAAGTTCATCTTCCGAATCAGACTATGATTGAGCCATAACGACAAAGTATTATTCGATTTTTGAAAATGCTTTGTTTGTAAGATTTTATATTATACCTTGTTTTTGTAATTATATTATGTAACATATCCGGGCCGTTCCTGGAGAGCGTGCAGCACGTGCATGCACGCAGGCGCAAAATTGACGGTCATTCAGTATTCTTTATTACAAATTTAAAAAAAAAATTCTTATTTTATCATTTCAATATGTCTAAAAATTTTACCAAGCGTTTGCCTTAATAATAGCACAAATGTGTTCTCTCCGTAGTTTTCTTGTTGGACACTACATGCCCCGACTTTTAAATTTATTTGTTCGATTTTAATCTGGCATGATATTTTAGGAAAAATTAATACAGTAAGTAAAATACTACAAGATCCGAATAAAAACTTAAATGACTGCCATAAAGAAATTGAAAATCTGAATCCTTATTTTAACGAAAAACGGTCAGACAAAAATTTTGATTTTCTCATTAATAAAGCTAAAGAAGAAGCAGAAAAAAACTATGTAGAGCAGATATTCCCAATAGTACGGCAACGAAAAATTAAGCAACAATTTTCATATGAAAGTAAGGATAAATCTGTAGCAGATCCAAAGCAAAAATTTTAAATCGATTCTTATTTTCTAATTTTAGATACAACCATTTGGTCTTCACAAAAGCGGTTTGAGGGTATAAACAAATTTCAAAATTTATTTGGTTTCTTATGTAATTTTGAAAATTTAGAATCTGACTTAATTAAAGAATCATGTGTAAATTTAGATACCGCATTGCAAGTTGAGATTAATGGAGTAATATGTAAAGACATTGACGGCTTAGATTTACATAATGAAATTTCAACATATAAAATTCTTAATCCTAAAAATACTACTGATTCATCCTTTCCCATAGACATTTTAAATTATATAACTAAAAAAAATCTACAGTCTCTTTTTCCAAATTTATTTATAGTCTTTAGGATATACCTTACATTACCCATTTCAGTAGCTTCAGGTGAAAGAAGTTTTTCTAAGTTAAAACTAATAAAGAATTATTTAAGGACATCCATTAGTCAAGAACGCCTATCAGATTTGGCCATTATTTCGATTGAAAATAATATTTCTGAGGCTCCTTGATCATAATCAGATGATCAACGAGCTTGCATCCGTAAAAGCCAGACGTGTATTGTTTTAGGTATATCATTCCTCTTTTGTTTTGTTCATTACAAAAATAGTATTTTTTCATTTTTGAAACGTTAATTTTTTTTGTCATTAAAATATTTCTGTAACCTACCATGTACTAGGTATAATATTGTTTTGTGTTTTTGTTATTGTTTGTTTTATTTAGATTAATTTTATTCTCCTTTAATTTTCTTGTGAATGTACTGCTTTTAGTTCCTACTATTTATTATATTTCATAAACAATCGAGTAAATAATCTTAATGATATATTGATTATAATTAAGTACTGTTTATACCGTTTATTTTGTTTCTTTAGGGTATATTTTTCTTTTGATATACTTACCAAATGTTTTTTGTGATTTTGTTTGTTTTGGTAATTTAATAAATTTTATGGAAGTAGTCCATCTCACAGTGGAGTAATATTTTAAGTGAGGAATGAAACACAAAGTCTGCTCCACTAATTTAATAAATAGGTTCAGATTAACATCCCAAACATGTTTCAAAGGCATAAACCTTAATCTTCAGTGGGTAATTATTAAGATGTTGTTATTTATGAAGAGACCAATGACATTGTTACGTTTTTTTATAAACTAATGTTGCAGAAAAATTTTTATGAAACCATATGTAACTTTAATTCGGTAATTTACTTTAATTTAAGATATATATTTTTACGGAATTAAAGTTACATATGGTTTCATAAAAATTTTTCTGCAACATTAGTTTATAAAAAAACGTAACAATGTCATTGGTCTCTTCATAAATAACAACATCTTAATAATTACCCACTGAAGATGAAGGTTTATGCCTTTGAAACATGTTTGGGATGTTAATCTGAACCTATTTATTAAATTAGTGGAGCAGACTTTGTGTTTCATTCCTCACTTAATTTAATAAATATTTTTTCTAATTATTTTTTATCAGTTTTCTTACATTTCAAATCATTGCCAGTTTTTCGCGAAATATATTAAAAAAAAATAGGACCATTTTTTTTTAACTAGGGGCGCACCAAAGAAACCTGCACGTAGGCGCCAGACACCCCAGGAACGGGCCTGTAAAATAGTACCACCCATCGTTATTTATTAGTTAATACGATTTTTTTTTATATTTTCATATGTTATAAATACCTGCGAATATAATATAATACAATAGGCATGTTTAAGATTTTTAATTTAAAAACTTCCCCAATACACGCTTCTGAACAAGGGAGTATACCTGCTAATAATAGTAAATCCTTAAATATAACAATAGCTTGCGATAAATTCAGGGCGGTCCTACGTAAAGAATGTTCATTATTTGAATCATTTAATGTAAACACAACAGAATTTAAGGGATTGTGTTTAAATTGTTCTTGATAACCCTATATGCGTCGTGATTTAAGGAGAGACTATTGTGGCTAGTTTTAATTTGACATTTTAAAGTGAGGCTGGTAAAATTCCGTCAAATGTGTAATTAAACTTCCTCTCGATATTAAATTTGACGTAATCTTGTCTAATCTGATTTCCCTCAAAATCAAGAAATATTTAGGGTGGTTCGTTTTGAAATGAGAGCACTGTATATTATACCAGGTTTTTGTACTTTTTAAGACTAATTTATTATATTAGATATAAAGTGACTGATGCCATTGTTCAAAATTTTACTAAACCTATTACTAAACTCTATGAACAACAACAGGATAATTACGGGCAAATATAAAAGGGAAAAATTTCAAAAAAATCTAATTTGCCTTCAGTATTGTTTGTATGATCAAAGCCCCAATTAAGGGAAAATTATCATTTTAAAACTCTGTGATACAAATGGACCATATGTGCTTAACAGCAAAACTTACCGCTTAATGGTTCATTACACGATCCTCATAATTTTACAAAAAGAAATCATAAACCTACACTACTTAAAACAATTAGCATAAAAGTATTTTGATATTTCTATGCTAATAATGCTTAATGCAAATGATGTTATAGTCAGCCTACGATCCAGTGAATTTATTTATTTAGTTATTGTTTATTGTACTTGACAAATCTAAAGTAAAGTAACACTAACCCAAAATCTTTAAAATCGGTGTTCTTGTTATTTAAAATTGTGTCGCTTTTACAAGAGATGAGAAAATACATCTATTATAGCAAAAAAAATAGAAACAAAAATACCCGCCTCAATTTTTCCACAGGGTGAAATAAGGGTTAAAGAGTATACATAATTTATATTTGACATTAGGTTGTACTAATTTCGACTTTAGACAAAGTCATCTTCAGCAACCCAGTAAATAAGAAATATGTTTTTTAGGATGTACCTAAATAAACTAAAACAAATTAGAAGAGGGAGAGGAGTGGTTCAACAATATACGGTCACAGCGTGTACCCTGTGCAGCCAATGGATTCGACAGCAGATAATTATGAACATGATGCTACTTTAAGCAATCAAGGAAATTAAATGTAAATAAGTAATAGAGGCCAAAATTCTTAATGGGAAAATTTATAGTTATGTTATGCTACATTCATCGTTTCATGAATCAACTTAGTGAGGGGACATGATTTATATTTTGGTGGGTCAGAATTTTAATAAGAAAAAAAAAGGGGGGGGAGGGAAATTAAAATTAGTTTAAAACCAGTTACGTCATTGAGTAAAATTGGGGGTCATCAAATTGTCAATATGCATGGCATAATTTCTCAATCAATTTACCTTCGATTGTTCAAATAACAATCATATAAACATTTTAATTTACCAAACTTACTTAGCCTACATTTTTGGGTTGCGGAATTTTGTGCCGGGGAGTGTATATTATACAATGAGGGCACTAGCTAACGGTTGTTGTGGGCTACATCAGGTTTGTAAAAAGTAACTGGGTTTCTGGTATTATGGATGCATTGAAATTTAAGTTTTCCACAAACGAAGTATCGTTTGAAAGGTAATTAATTGTTTTAGGCAAATAGAGCATGCATAAACCTCTCTACGTTTGGTTTAAGAATCCAAGCAATATTTTGCTGAAATAAGGGACTAGCCACTGTCAATAGATGTGGACACAAACGTTGTAACGCTGTCATGCTGTAATTGCATCCGTGAATGTATGTTGTTTTGGAATTTTTAAGTTTAATATCGTTTAATGATTATTATATCAAATTGGTCTTAAAATTCCAAATCCAACAGTAAATTTTTCCTTAAAAAAACCTAATAAAGAATTTTGTCGGTAATAATAAAATAATAATGCTTACTTCTTCCATAGGCCTCACTGATGACTAAAGCACTGAGCAGCAGAAGTGTCATGTTTAATACCTTGGAACAAAAGAAGACCATTCTGATTGAGGACACAAAGGCAGATAAAACTGTGGCTGGTTCGATGTTTAACGAAAAAGTAACTTGTCGGAAACATATTTGTGCTTTTATAGGATTCAATGGATATAATTAAATACCTACTTGAAACTATAATAGTAACCCCTCCCAGCTATTTTAGATAAAGGATCTGTTTGTGTATATTTTGGTTTCATGTTGAAAGAAAATGTTGAGATTGAAACTCTTAGGACAAGGTGATTTTTCATCGCATACCTAAAAGTCATTACTGGGAAGATTTTGGTGTCCAATAATAAATATAGATTGTGTGACCTATACAGGGTGGTTGAAGGTTACTTAGTGGTAATTTATCGTCCAAAACTCATCTCTCTTTTTCAAAGCAGCTTAAAAGTTTTTAAATAAAAGCAATTTGTCATTTCAAAAGCAGGAATGAATAAACTGTTTGTCTTATTTTGAGTCGAGAAATTTGTCTCTAAGGTTTAATAATATACCACTGTTTCCGAATACCCTGTACATATAGCAAATTTATATTGCTATACTAGAAATGTAAATAAGTTCTTACCTTTTTAACCATATTTCTTATCATCATGAAATGCTATAATAATATAAAATCAAATAATTAATCAAATAATTAATCAAATAATATCTGAAAAAATGGTGCTTTTACCGCAATTTGACTAACGTCACTGTAACGTCATTCTTACAATAATATATCCGAAGACTGCATAAAAAATCCGGAGTAGCCTCCAGGCAACTTTCTGGCATGAGGGTGGTGTAAGTTTCGAGATTTCTCTCATGTCTAAAGAAACCCATAAGAGGTATGCAACTTTCAACAAATTACACTGGAAATTCCACTGTTTCTTTTTTAATTAAATTGTTTATTCCCATCTAACTATTATAGTTGATTACAAGGAATTAGAATGCTATTAACTGGAACAATAATAAACAGTCTACCGGTTGATGCATGGCTTAGTTAAACATAGGAAACCCCATGTAAAATGTGGCTAAATATTGGCTCCCCTGTACATTTCAGAGAGAAATTGTATTATATTTTTTTGAAGAGTTGATATTAAGAAATTCTGTCACATTCTAACGAAATACAGTTTTTTAGCTAGTCTAGATTTTCAAATTTTATATTTTTATATATAAATTTTTTTAATTGACCCCACCGAAAGAAGTCGTTTAGCGAAAGGTCAGGAGACCTGGATAGCCAAAGGATTAGATGCCGTGGGCCAATAATATTTCTGTTAAAAATATTTTGCTAGAATTCCCTAACCATGAGAGAATTATGGGCAGGACAACCATCCATTTAATACCAGATCTCCTGATTTTCGCGTACAACTTCTTCTACTGCGGGTTCAATTCGATTTTGTAGTAAATCCAAATAGGTTTCTGCTCTAAGGATATCTTCCATAGAAAATGGTCCAATAATGTGATGTCCTACAATTCCCGCCCAAACATTTATTTTTTGTGGATATTGCGTCTGAGTCTCTATTTTCTTGGTTCCAGTACCGGCAATTTTGAACATTTGATTCGTTGTTGAGGGTGAATGTACATTCATCGGTGAAACAAATATTTCTCAAAAAATCCCTAGTATTGTTAAATAAGCTATCGATGGTTTTAATTAAGGTGAAGAAAGTTAGTGGTTTTGACAAAATAAATCTAAAAATTAGAAGACGTGTTAAAAATTAGGTTATTAATTAACAAAACTTTCTATTAATGCGGGAATTTTTCCAGGTAAATTATAAATTGCAAAACGAACGGTAAAAATGTAACCATTACCGACCTATTTCTGTATAGCCGGTCATTTCAAAGCTTGTAGAAAAAAATATGAATAACAAATTATCAGACTTTTTAGAAAATAAAAATTTATTGTCTGTCACTGTCCTCAAGCTAGAGATACCAAGATTGTAGTACTAGGTGTTAATAACAAAATATAATTTAATTGTTTTGTTAATAACAAAAATTCAAATTCATGTCGACAATATTAAAGAATGTTGTGTATTAATATTGGACTTATGCAAAGCCTTGGATACTGTTGCATTGATGCAAGCCTGTATAATATTGGGGTAAGAGGAATGGCGTACTGCTGGTTTGAAAACCTTTAAAGCTTTATAATCATAAACAATTCGTTCAAATTGAAAATAATAAAAGCAATAAAAAAGTTATAACTTGTGAAGTAGGTACCACAAGTCTCTGTATTAGAACCGGTTTTCTTTTTAATTTACATAAATTCGGTAGGAAATTTAAATTTAAAAGAGGATATGAAACTATTTGCAGATATATGTACGTCTGTAGTATATTTTCCAGATAATATTTTCCAACTGGAAAATGATATGAAATGTGATCTAAATTTAATGTTTAAATGGTTTCAATCATATGAATTTTAACAAATCTTCTTACTTAAATTAAATTTAACGACTAAATTATCAAGTGGGTATACAAGTTTTTAGGATTATATTTAGATGAAAATCTAAATTGGAAGTACCATATTAAAAACCCAAAAACTAATATTAATCCATAAATAGAAAGTTTTTACAAAATAAGATATTTTGTTTCCTGAAAATATTTGAAAAATGTAAATTTTTGACTTATTTATTCACAAATCCAGTTCAGGTTAGTTAGTATCTATATGCGACTCTACAACTTACCTTCTTTAGAACCAACATTAAATTTATATTGACCAAGATGATATCTAGACCTCAAGCATTTGTTTAAATTAAAAGTTATTATATTAATATAGACAAGGAGTTAATATTTATAAACAATTACCAACGTTTCTTAAAGATATCCAGGTAATAAAAAAAATTTAAAATGAACTAACAAAAACAATTCTGAAGGAATGATTGTGCTATAACTTTGTGAAATACATACCGGGTGATACATGACTTAGTTGAACAAAGGAAATCCCATGTAAATTTTGAGGTGGCTAAATATTGGCTCCCCTCTACATTTTAGAGAAAAATTGTATGAATATTTTTTAAAGAAGCCGATATAATGAACCACCCATGTGCCAAGTATTAATACATTTTACACATCCAGTTGGTTCGGACATAATCATATGTTTTTGAACGTTGACAAGACACGGTTCGTCAGGTTCCACAGTAGACAAAAACAGGTAGAAAGAATAGATCTTCGTATCGATAATAAGTCCTTATGCCAAACTCGTAACATCAAGTTTCTCGGTATATGTCTGGATGAATGTTTAAATTGGAGGGATCATTGTGAGCATGTTGCGGCTAAACTAAATTCATCATATTATCTGCTGATAAATTTAAGATCTATTTTAGACAAAGATCATTTGGTGATGTTATACTATGCTTATGTTGAATCACACCTAAGATATGGGCTAGCATTTTGGGGTGTTTCTACACTAAGTAAAAATGTTTTTATTAAACAAAAAAGAATTATAAGATGTATAGCAGGTGTTCCTGGTCGGCATAGTTGCCGAAACCTCTTTAGAAAATTTAAGATATTGCCTCTTCCTTGTTTGCATATACTAGAATTAGCTATATTTATATATTGTAATAAAAGTGATTTTACTCAGAATAAGGACATTCACGGTTTCGCAACAAGGAATAGACATAACTTTTGCATCCCAAATGCTAGAGGTATTATATCATACAATTCTCCTCGTAATCTTGGTGTTAGGATATTTAATCACTTGCCTGAGGATATAAGAAGTTCTCCTAGTCTTATGAATTTTAAAAATAAGCTAAAGACCTATCTAATTGTTGAGTGTTTTTATAGCATAGATGAGTTTTTAAGTCGTGTGTCATAAAAGTGTCAAATGTGTGTTAAGTGTGTTTACATAGATATATGTTGTATCTTTTTTATTTATTTATTTATTTTACTCTATTTAGCTTGTAAATCTTAGGTTTAGCTCTTCTTGACTATTCCCCTACAATTATTATATATTGTCTTTTGGGAAAATAAACGATTTGATTTGATTTGATTTGATTTGATTTGATAAGCCAATCCTAACTTATTCAATTAAATGTTATGGCAAAATTATGAAATTTTCATAGTGTAGGTAATACAGCAAACACCAGCAAATTATTATTAGGCAATGCCAAAACGAAGGGTAGCGTCAGTAACAGCATTTCCATTGAAGGCGCTTTAATTTTATAGCTAAATATGAGCTATTCCATTACGGAAAAAGTAACTATGATTAAGTGGTATTATACAGGAAACAGTTTAAGAGCAGTGTGTGAAATGTTTTCAGTTCAATTCCCTGATAAGCCTATCCCTTCCATTTCATTAATTAAACTTATCATTAGTAAATTTTCAGTCCAAAGGCACTGTAATAAATACCTGTAAATACTCAACTCAGAATGTCAATAGAGCTGAAGAAATGGATAATAGGGATCTTGATATTTTACTGCACGTGAAGGGAAATAAAATGATTAGCACGAGGATTCTTGGGCAAGCCGTAGGAAAGCATCAAACCACAGTATTGCGTACTTTAAAAAAACATAAATAGTTTCCTTACAAGTATTAGGAGCTACGGCAAGCTGATAAAGAACGGAGAATGGTATTCTGTTTTGAGGTAATGGAAAGAGCAAATAATAATGGGGATTTTTTGAGAAATATTTGTTTCAACGATGAATGTACATTTACCCTCAACAACGAACCAAATGTTTAAAATTGGCGGCATTGGAACCAAGAAAATAAACATCGTCTTTTTCATACTCAGACGCAATATTCACAAAAAATAATTGTTTGGGCGTGAACTGTAGGACATCACATTATTGAACCATTTTTTATTTAAGGTATCCTTACAGCAGTAACCTATGTGGACTAACTACAAAATCGAATCCTCACTAGAAGAAGTTGTACGCGAAAATAAGGAGATCTGGTGCCAAATGGAAGGTTGTCCTGCCCATGATTCTCTCATGGTTAGGGAATTATTGCAAAATATTTTTAACGGAAATCTTATTGGCCCACGACATCTAATCCTTTGGCCAGTCAGGTCTCCTGACCTTTCGTCCAACGACTTATTTCTGTGGGGTCACTTAAAAAATTTTATTTATAAAAATGTAAAATTTTAAAATCTAGACCAGCTCAAAAACTATGGTTCGTTAGAATGTGTGTAGAAAATGTGTTTTTAATGTGAAATAATCTTTATTCGTTATGTAAGGCTTTAGGTCAATTATTGATAATAGCGTCATATAAATTATTTGCTGTTGTTTGCAGTATTACCTAAACTATGAAAATTTCGTAACTTTGCCATCACATTTAATTGAATAAGTTAGGATTGGCGCATTAAAATTTATTTAAACTTGGAACATGGGTTTACTATGTCGGCCTCTTCAGAAAATTATCATACACCTTTTCTCTACAATGTACAGGGGAGCCAATATTTAGCCACCTCAAAATTTACATGGGATTTCCTATGTACAACTAAGCCATGAGTTATCTGACCACCTAACCCCTAAACAAGATAAATGTACAATATCTAATTCTGCTACCAATGCACTTATTCATTTTTACTTCATTCTAATTCTTATAAATTAAAACAATTTAGTCAGTTGATAACATCTAAAGTATTAACACGTAATTTTGTATTCTAATTTTTATTAAAAACCAATGTTGTAACCTATTTGTAAAATAAAAACTTTTTAAAAAGACACTTTGGACTTCAGTAAAGTTAATTCATGCATCACCCGGTATAGAAGCATATAAATGTTTATGTTTCATTTTAATATTTTAAATCCCTTAATATAAAAATATTCTTAAAATAACTGAGATTGCAGATTAAGGAAAACCTGAAAAAAATAATACCTTTGTAATCCGAGTTACAAAATAAGGAAAAATATTTTTTCAGATGCAAGATTGATGACACAGTTAAATTTTAAGTTTATACCGTTAGGACCCTATCTGCGATAAAAAAATTAACCCGGCCAAACGATTATGTTTACTTCAAAGAAATCAATCAATCATTTTCGAAAATATTTTGACAAGCCAGGTATTTTTTAATTAAATGTAATAAGTACCTTTTAATTAAACTGCAAATGCTATCATTGGCAAAACATTTTTAATTATATAAAAATGGATTTTCAGATATTAACTTGCGTTTGATAATTGCAAAATAAAATATATAAGGAAAAAGGTTACACGAATACCAACAAACTTCGGTATATGGTAATTCGATAGCGTTCCCATATCCTAATCTGCTTAAAAAAATGCTTTATTTGCGCTTAAAGTTGCTCTCCAGTATTTTCTCCCTGCTTGGATAATGTTTTTATGATGAAAATTCAAAAGGTTTCAAATGCGTGGTTAAGATATATATTTTGGATAAGAAAGTTTGACCACGTCTCGCATAGGCTTGGGAATCTAAAATGGCTTAATATACCACCATCAGATTATACCGGGTGATGCATAGCTTAGTTGTACATAGAAAATGCCATGTAAATTTTGAGGTGGCTAAATATTGATTCCCCTGTACATTTTAGAGAAAAATTGTATTATAATTTTTTGAAGAAGCCGACATAATAAACCCATGTGCCAAGTTCGAATAAATTTTAAGAAGCCAATCCTAGCTTATTCAATTAAATGTGATGGCAAAATCTATAGCGCTATTGTCAAAAATTGACGTAACGAATAAAGATTATTTCACATTAGGAACACATTTTTTGTTTCACCAATCCGATAACCACACATCCAAAATAAAAGACACCATTATGTTTTTTTTACTAAGCCTTTAATTTAAGATAACATACCTAAGACTACAGATTTTCACAAAAATATGAATTAATTAAATGTTCAAACAACCCTCCATTAGCAGCTAAACAATATCCTAACCGATCATAAAATTAATTTCTAACATTACTGAGTTGATAATGAGAAATTCTGTCACATTTCTTGCTGGTCTAGATTTTCAAATTTTACATCTTTATAAATAAAAATGTTTAAGTGACCCCGCAGGAAGAAGTCGTTTGGCGAAAGGTCAGGAGACCTGGCTGGCCAAAGGATTAGATGCCGTGGGCCAATACTATTTCCGTTAAAAATATTTGCAAGTATTCCCTAACCATGAGAGAATTATGGGCAGGACAACCATCCATTTAATACCAGATCTTCTGATTTTCGCGTACAACTTCTTCTAGTGCGGGTTTAATTCGATTTTGTAGTAAGTCCAAATAGGTTTCTGCTGTAAGGTTGCCTTCCATAAAAAATGGTCTAATAATATGATGTCCTACAATTCCCGCCCAAACATTTATTTTTTGTGGATATTACGTCTGGGTATGAACAAGACGATGTTTATTTTCTTGCTTTCAATACCGGCAATTTTGAACATTTGGTTGGCTGTTGAGGGTGAATGTATATTCATCGGTAAAACAAATATTTCCAAAAAATCCTTCTTATTATTTGCTCTTTCCATTACCTAAAAACAGAATACCATTCTCCGTGCTTCATTACCTTGCCGTAGCTCTTGATGTTTTTCATGCTTGTGAGGAAAACAATTATGTTTTTTTAAAGTGTGCAACACTGTGGTTTAATGTTTTTCTATGACTTGCCCAAGAATCCTCGTGCCATGGTAACGGAACCAGAATAGTAGATTCTGTAACGAGGTTGGAATGAAAATTCGATCAGAGTGGAAGATTCCGAACGCGAGCGTAGCGAGCGTGAGGAACCACGAGTATCGAATTTTCATTCTAACCGAGTAGCAGACTATATTTTCTCCACGACCAAAAAGTACGAATAAAACCAAATAAAATCTGTACAAAGCAAATAAGTTATTTATTCGCGATATTCGTAATTTCAGGGGGAGTATTATCCAGTTCCATATCTGATTCATCAGATTGTTCACTCATTTTTTGACTTGCACTAAAATTTGTCTGAAAATAATTATTACAACGCGGCTATTTTTATCTGACACTGACAGTTTCGAAATTCATGGCAACCTATGTCGTTTAGATCAATTACAGAATATTCATTCCGTATCTTGTTATGGAATGAAAATACACGCAAAACGCATAAGAAGCAAGTGTTTCAGAATAAATATTCCAACTCAAGAGCGAGAATTTTTACATTCTATTATAAAAAATGATTTTGGAATTATTGCATTCAGTAATGGTCGTGGAGAAATAAACTTATAGTTGCCTAAAAAGGTGCGGTGTGAAATTTTCGGGTATAATACCACTAGTGCATAAAAATTTGCTGGTAAACTTTCAGCACGAATGGTATTCGGTAGAAAATTTTCAGAATAACAAAGCTGACACGTTAATACTTTATGCTCTTTTTTGATTTATTAAAAGTAATATTTCAATATTTATTGTAATTTATGCTGTTATCTGCTCTGATTTCTTCTAGGTACAATGACTTCGTGATGTTCTTGCTCCGTTTGAAGGTTACTGCTGTAAGGTTGTCTTCCATAAAGAGAGGTCTAATAATGTGATGTCCTACAATTCCCGCCCAAACATTTATTTTTTGTGGATATTGCGTTCGAGTATAAACAAGACGATGTACATTTTCGAATGTACATTCATCGGTTAAACAAATATTTCTCAAAAATCCCTATTAGGTATTATTTGCTCTTTCCATTACCTCAAAACAGAATACCATTCTTTGTTCTTCATCACCTTGCCGTAGCTCTTGATGTTTTTTATACTTATAAGGAAAATATTTATGTCTTTTTAAAGTGCGCAACACTGTGGTTTGATGTTTTCCCACGGCTTGCCCAAGAATCCTCAGCTCTATTGACATTCTGAGTTGAGCATTTACAGTTATTTGTTACAGTGCCTTTGGTCTCAAATTTACCAATGATAAGTTTAATTGATGAAATGGAAGGGATAGGCTTATCAGGGAATTAAACTGAAAACATTTTATACAATGCTCTTAAACTGTTTTCTGTATAATACCACTTAATCATAGTTACTTGTTCCTTAATGAAATAGC
This sequence comes from Polydrusus tereticollis, assembly GCA_963920685.1. Lineage (NCBI taxonomy): Eukaryota > Metazoa > Arthropoda > Insecta > Coleoptera > Curculionidae > Polydrusus > Polydrusus tereticollis. Next base: position 20,041,068 of record OY987332.1, on the reverse strand, counting down.
TCATATTTAGGTATAAATTAAGCGCCTTCAATAAACATGTTGTCACTGACGCTACTTTTCGTTTTGTCAATGCTAAGTAATAATTTGCTGGTGTTTGCTGTATTACCTAAACAATGAAAATTTTGTAATTTTGCCATTACATTTAGTTGAATAAGTTAGGATTGTCTTCTTAGAATTAATTTAAACTTAGCACATGGGTTTATTATGTCAACCTTCAAAAAATTATAATACAATTTTTTTCTAAAATGTACAGGGGAGCCAATATTTAGCCACCTCAAGATTTACATTGGATTTCCTATGTTCAACTAGCCATGCATCACCCGGTATACCTAACTTCCAAAGAACCTAAATATTTGTATGAAAAAAGTAAATATCTAGGGCTGATCTTTTAAGTATTAACTGTTCAAAACAAAGATTAATTATTCATGAGACCACTAAAACATTATTATTGTAAGTTTGTTTCAGGTTTATAAAAATAATATAAATCTTTTTATTAACTAATTAATTAATTTAAAAGTGTGCTTCTTTATTATACCAAAGTATATTGTTTAGCAACAAATCCCAATATACCAAATTATTATATGTTAAAAAAATTTCGATCACCCTGTTTATCTTACATTGAACTATGTTTCTTATCACTTTCATGTCATAATTTGGCTGTAATAAGTAATAAAAATTGATTCCGTTATATAAACAAAGAAGTTATTAATATTTACAACTGAATAAATATTTGGGGGTACAAAGGTTATACCTACTCTAAGCTCTAAAGGAATCCCTTTCTAATTATGTTGTCTGAGTACTTTTATATTATAAAGGTATACAGCATGAGTTACATTATTGAATAACAGCTTTATTGCAAATTTGAAGTATTTTCCAAGTGTTATCTGCAATTATTAGAAGGTTTCTTGTTTTTTTTTTGATGGGCCCCCGATGAGCACACATCGGTTACGTGTTTGTTAAACAGTTAAATTGATTAAACTTGCCAATCATCCGACTAAAACAGATACAATTACAAACGGTTTTATTTTTTCATGGTAGTGCTGTTCCTGACGTAAATTTGACGGCAAATATTTAAAATATTAATTATTATATTACATGCTAGACGCCTCACAATTCCACTTTCGTTTTTAATTAACTTCGTCCAATATTTTAATGCACCCTATAAGCACTAGATACATTCCCTTTCACAATTTGCATTTTTATGAGTGAATCAAATAAGTGTACTTCATAGAGACATATATTGTGATAACTTTATGATTTAATATTTGTATTAATTTTACTTAATTTTTTACACTTAGTTGTAAGTACAGCGATTACAAATTTTGGATTTATCGTTCGGATTTAAAATCTGTGAAATACACTACAAGTTAAAATCTAAAGTAAGAAAAGCTATATTTTAATATAAACAAAAATAAGACTGACTTGGCTTGACATTGACGGTGTATTCTTAAATACTGTTGTTAACATTATGGAACTAGTCAGTTGTGTGGTCTCCGACATAAAATTGATCGAACATGGGTGCTAGCTTATCGCCATAAATCAACTACGTCGCCACAGTATGGGCTGGTTGGTTTATATACAGCCCAATTCAATAAAACACTTTATTAATTTAAGTTATTTTCTATTTTCCACATTAAGATTGCTCAGTGACACACTACGTCGCAATAAGAAATTAGCACAAAAAATGAGATAAAATGGTAACCGGACGGTTAGTCGGCGTTATATCAAAGTAACTAATTTGCATATTTTTACTTGATGTCGCATTACCGCAAACGCTTAAATTATTGACTTGGATCACCGCGCCGGCCCGTAGACTTGATAAGAGGTAATTCATGCTTAATTTCTTATAATAAAATATCCACGGTTAAAAAGATAGACGGTGATCCAAGTAAAAAATTTTGGAAGCTAAAATGTCACCTTACGAAGTTCAATGACAACAGCAATTGTTACGATGACCTGCCATGGTAACGTCTACAGCCGTTAATTATTTAGTTTTTGTCATAAGGTATAAGGTAGTACAATATTTAAATGCAAATACCTCAAAAAGTAATCGAAATATCGAGATTAATGAAGTACAAAAAATATATCCGAGAATTTACCAAAGTCATGTGTAAAACAGCCGTACGTATTTCGTGAATCTAATATCTGTCGCACATAGTTTATAAATGTTTAAATAATTATATTTTCACCAATAATTGTTGTATCCTTGTGACTTGTTGTGCCTATTTCGACCATTGAACAAGAGAACACGAGCCATGACATGGCCACGGCCACGAACTTGTTATCCTACGTTCGAGGGCATGGCTCACGCCAGAGCTAGGAGCCAAAGAGCAAGCTGGCAAACATAACCTAAGAATAAATTGACAGTGACAGTTCGTTCATTATGACAAAGTAGGGAAAATGTTCGATTTTCGCGAAAAACGAAAAAATCTAAACAATTTTCCGGAAAATTAGGTCATTAATTGTTCGGACTTTATAATGAACCTTCGCCATTGTGTTGTCATATACCCACTTTTAGGTTTCTCCCGAATTCGTGCTTTGTATTTTTGGTTTTTGTGGGTTTGTGGGGCACACTGAAAAGCAATTGCAGAGCTCAATGCCGCCAAGGGGGCGGCATTCTAAAAAGGGTAAGTTGGTTTATTAGCTCCTTCGTCTTTAACTTTGCTTGGGAATTTTTGTATAATCCTTAGTATATTATGTTCCTTGTATTGTGTAAGTAAATACTAAAAAAATACCTTAATGCCTGTTTTTATTGTTTAATTGTTTGTAATTATTAAATTGCTTTAGCCTACATTATCAACTTTCAATCACGGTACAAGTGGCTTTTATCATTTTTAAGTTTTTAAATAATAGTGTGTGCTTAAATTCTAAAAAATCTGGGTATTCTTGGTTTTTTTTTGTTTTCTGTTGCATTTTGTATGAGTGCATTAGTAATAATATTTTTTTAGACTTGTGCGATGCTCAACTTGAACCAAGAAGTGGGAGCGTGGGACACTGTACTTTTGGAGCCTCTCACCGAAGATAGTTTCATAAGTAACCTCCAGCTACGATTCAAAAGAGATCACATTTACACTTACATTGGAAATGTCTTGATTTCTGTTAACCCCTACAAAAAATTAGCTCTTTATTCTGCTGATTTGGTGGAGAGTTATGTGAAGAGGCCTACATTTCAATTACCACCTCACATGTATGAGTTTTTTATACTTCTTAGCTTACAAAAATGATTGCTTTTAAAAGTTTAAGCGAAAGATGCAAAACTGTTTTTTTTTTATTAAAGAATAGATTACTTTACGTTAGGGTTATATTTTAGATATGGTGTTGCAGAATCGGCCTACAGATGGTTAAATGACAAGAGTGAAAACCAGTGCATCATAGTTACTGGTAAATTTATTTGTTAAATGTTTATCCGAAATTTATTTTTTTTGTTTATTTCTTGTTTACCTATCTTTAATTGCTTCTAACAATTTTAAATGAAAATTATCTCCAGAATGCAAAGTTTTAGATCAAAATATTTTCTTATTTATAGGTGAAAGTGGATCAGGAAAAACTGAAGCAGCCAGGATAGTTCTCCAATTTCTAGTGTTGGTTTCAGGAAACAGTCCTGAAGTTAAAACCATTAAGGACAGACTAGTCCAAGCTAATACATTACTAGAAGCCTTTGGAAATGCTAAAACTATGAGGAATGATAATGCATCAAGATTTGTAAGTAAAATTATTCTTCTACCCTAATTATTTTGTTTTTACTCTTCAGAATGGGATAATTTAGTGATTTCATTAAATTAACACATTTTTTTTGCTAGATTTTAAGTATCTGGTCCTCTAGTAAACTCAAAAGAATTTCATAGGATAGCTTTATGTAATCCTATAATAATTAAATTAGAATTAGAATATAATAGAAAGTTATGGTTTCATTTTTTTCAAAACCAGTATGTGTACCGGTTTTGAGGTCACTCAGATCAAATATTTTCAGAAAGCAAAATGGAGGTGCCACAATGGTGGACCATTTTTCTAAAAAGTAATCAGAATTGCATAAAATGCATAATTGAAGGTTTTTTGCACATTCTTATATATCTAACATTTTGAGACAATTGTTTGATCCTCTGTTACTACCTTAGAAGATCCCTATAACCAACTAACCTGAACTAACCTAAACAATTAAATTACATTCTGATTTTTTCTCAAAGTATACTAAATGAGCCCATTTACCATTTCAAAATATGCATTGGTATATCTTTGTTATTTATAATTATTTGTAGGGAAAGTTTTTGGATATTGAATTTGACTTTAAAGGAGATCCAATTGGGGGTCATTTAACACATTGTAAGTATTTAAGTTTGTTAATCAATCCTCTTAATAAAAATCTCTACACAGGGTGTCGATTTAGAAAGTTTGAATACGAATCTCTCGACATCTACAATGCTGACAAAACAAGACGTCTTAATTTTGGGCAAGTCCACTAACGCGCATGTCAAAAGTCAAAATGTATTTATGAAAGAAATATGTTTGTCGATAAAGCTTTTAGAAATTTTAATCAACAATAAAATATAATACAGTAAAATTCGAAATATTAGAATAAGAAATGGAAATAATTATGACAAATTAGCATCAAAGCATTCATTTACCCTGTAGTAAGCTTTTTTCACTAATAGACAGTTTTTTTTTTAATTTTTTTAATATAAACTACTGGGGTACCAAAATAATTGGCAGTGACTCATTTTTACCGGGGTGTGCAAGACGTAAGGGGAACGCCAATTCCAGCGGCGTGTCATTTTAAACAATAATAATTCAAAAAATATATGAATTTTTTGTTTATTATTAAAATATATTATTTACATTTACTATAATAAATATAATATTATAAATTAATCTGAAAAATAAATTAAGCTTTTGTATATGTTATTTTCATAATGTTTTTATTATACTACATAATAATAGAAACATATAATAGTGCTTGTGGTGTTCTCCTTATATTTTCACTGAAACTTTTCAAATTGACACTCTGTTTCTATTATTTTAAGAGTTAAAAATTTATTTTTCCTTGGAAATATTGTAGAAGTTTTTTTTAAATGTATTTGAAGAGAAAATTTTTGTTTTAACACTCTCAAAATAACTTCAAACTTTTATTTACAATAATTTTTTCTTTTAATTTTTCTTATTTATTCCATGCAATCAGATTTTCTGGATAAGGTATATACTATTTTATAAAATCCTACTTTACTTATTTTATACCGGGTGATGCATGCAAGGCTTAGTTGAACATAGGAAATCCCATGTAAATTTTGAGGTGGCTAAATATTGGCTCCCCTGTACATTTTAGAGAAACATCGTATTATAATTTTTTGAAGAGGCTGATATAATAAACCCATATGCCAAGTTTGAATAAATTTTAATAAGCCAATCCTAACTTATTCAATTAAATGTGGTGGCAAAATTACGAAATTTTCTTAGTTTAGGTAATACAGCAAACACCAGCAAATATTTTCTATGACGCGTGTAAAGCTGGACATAACTAATAAAGATTATTTCACATTAAAAACACATTTTCGTTTTACCAATCCGGCAATCACACATCCAAAATATAAGACAACATTATGTTTTTCTTACTAAGCCTTTAATTTAGTAAGTGGAAAGTATCCTCCCTCAGTTAGGGAGGGTCTTCGCGGCCAGTGTAGCAATGGGATATGTGCCGCAGACATGGAGATCGGCCGAAGTGGTCTTTATACCAAAACCTGGAAGAGGAGACTACTCGACCCCCAAGTCTTTTAGACCAATCAGTTTAACATCATTCCTAATGAAAACACTAGAAAGAATGATAGACAGGTACCTAACGGAGGAGGTCCTAAAAAGACACCCTCTGCACAGGAACCAACACGCCTACAGGAGAGGGATGTCAACCGAGACGGCCCTCCACTCGGTAGTGTACAGGATCGAAAAGGCAATCACTAGCAAAGAGGTGGCGCTCGCCCTGTTCTTTGACGTAGAAGGAGCTTTCAACAAGGCAAAAACGGCAACCATATGCGAGGCCCTACAAGCGAGAGGCGCACCAATAGCCCTCACGAGCTGGGTGGGCTCTGCATTGAAAGACCGAAGTTTAGAGGCAGGACAAGGAGCTGACAAGATCAGGACTACGGTGAGCGGGGGATGCCCCCAAGGGAGCTGTCTATCGCCTCGCCTGTGGTGCCTGGTCATGGACGGGCTCCTAAGAACCCTGGAGGCGAACGGACTCTATGCGCAAGCATACGCCGACGATGGACTGGTCCTAGTGACGGGCAAGTTTATCGGAACGGTGTGCGAGCGCATGCAGACGGCCTGCAGGACAATTGAAAGATGGTGTAGGAGCACTGGACTCTCGGTGAACCCGAGCAAGACGGAGCTCATTCTGTTCACAAGAAGGAGGAATCTTACAGGTTTCAGGGCCCCATCACTATACGACAAACCACTCCCCTTGAGAGAGGAAGTCAAATACCTAGGGGTCATCCTCGACAGGAAACTAATATGGAGATCTCAGGTCGAAAATACAGTCAAGAAAGCCACAGTAATACTGTGGCAGCTGCGCCGGATAGTAGGAAGAAAATGGGGACTCCAGCCCCATATAACACATTGGTTATACACTGCGGTCTTAAGACCCAAGATCACGTATGGAGCGGTGGTCTGGTGGCCCGCGGTGAAGAAAACCACCTACGCCCTGAAATTGGCAAGTTTGCAAAGACTAGCCTGTCTGGGAATCACAGGCGCAATGAGGACAACGCCAGGAGCAGCTCTAAACGTTCTTCTGGGGCTGCCGGAAATCTCGCTTTGGATACAGAGAGAGGCTATGGCGGCACACAGGAGAATGGTGGAGAATAGAACCTGGCTAGGACAACAGGTAGGAGCAGGTCACACGGAGATAGCCAAGAAAATGAGAGAGGCTACGCCTATACTCTCCTGTATAGGATTCTCCGATGACCGCCTGAGACTGAACAGGAAATTTGAGGTGAACATCCCCACAAGGGAGGAAGCAGGAAATCGACCCCAACCCGATAGGGGACAGATCTGGTATACCGACGGCTCAAGGATGGCCGGCACTGGGCTGGCCGGGGCCGGGGTGTATCGAGTGGACACAGGGGAAGGACAAGTCCTATCCCTGGGAAAATTCGCCACGGTCTTCCAGGCTGAGGTCTTAGCGATCCTTGAGGTTGCGACCAGGGAGGAAGTCAACATAGGCGACGAGGAGGATATATATATCTACTCGGACAGTCAAGCAGCACTGAAGGCAATCCAGAGACCAAGGACGAGCTCTGCGCTGGTTCGACAGTGTCGGGATGCCCTCGATGAACTGGCTGCAAAGAAGAGGGTAAGGCTCGGCTGGGTCCCGGGACACTCCGGTGTAGCGGGAAACGAAAGGGCAGACGAGCTCGCAAGGCGAGGCGCGTCGATGACCCCCATAGGACCAGAGCCACAACTAGGAATAAGCAGAGCACAGGCGTCGAAAATTCTCTCCGAATGGGCTTGGAGTCGTACGACCGCTGACTGGAGAGTTATGGACGCTTGTAGACAGGCCAAAGAGATGGTACCAGAGCCAAGCTCTTCTCGAACCACTTGGCTGCTGTCAAAGGGAAGAGCAACTCTGGCAGACCTGATAGGAATCTTGACAGGCCACTGCAGGCTGAATAGACACCTGCACCTTTTGGGAATAGGGGAAACCCCACTCTGCCCCAACTGCGGAACTGGAGAGGAGACCCCTTACCATCTAATAGGAGTATGCGACAGGTGGGGTCGCGCAAGAAGAAATATTCTTGGCACGACAACACTGACGCGACAGGAGCTGAGTACCTTGAACTGGAAGAAACTGCTTGTCTTTCTGAGAAAGACGCGGCGACTCAGTTTTGGGGAAGGGTAGTTGTTGAGGGGCGGAACGGGGATGGCGAAAAGGGCCTTTTAGGCCTACTCGCCGGGCCATGGCCCCCCCAAAAGTACTACTACTAAGCCTTTAATTTAACATAACATACCTAAGACTACAGATGTTCACAAAAACATCATTAATTAAATGTTCAAACAACTCTCCATTAACAGCTAAACAATATCTTCAAAATCAAAATCAAAATCATTTATTATGTTACTACAAATACAATTTGCTTACACTCGTCACTAATTAGAAGTAAATCAGTAAAAATAGTAATAGATGAAAAGAGAAAAAACAAAAAAGAATAACGAAATATAGGTAAAAAAAACAAAGTAAAGCACACAGAAAATTAAAATATATCAACAATATTGTCAACTAGAAACTCAGATATCTGGTAATAGGCTTTTAGTATAAGAAAATTATGCATTTTGGTTTTAAATTTATTTATCTCTAGGTTTCTTATGCATACTGGCAATTTATTATAAAATTTAGGACCATAAAAGTTTTTTACCCCATTCATTGATTTATTCAATCTTAAGTAAGTCAAGTCAATATCATTCCTGTGGCGCGTAAGATAATCATGAGTATTTGAATGACGGTTATATTTTTGTATATTGGTTTTTGTATAAATAAGACATTCGAGGATGAAAAGGGAGGGTAGCGTCAGTATTTTATTTTTAACAAATAACGGTTTACAGTGAGCTCTGCTATATGCGCCATAAAATTCATTTCTAACGTTACTGAGTTGATATTGAGAAATTCTGTCACATTCTAACGAAATGCAGTTTTTTAGCTTGTCTAGATTTTCAAATTTTACATCTTTATAAATAAAATTTTTTAAGTGGCCCCACAGAAAGAAGTTGTTTCGCAATATTTCTGTTAAAAATATTTTGCAAGAATTTCCTAGCCATGAGAGAATTATGGGCAGGACAACCATTCATTTGATACCAGATTTCCTGATTTTCGTGCACAACTTCTTCTAGTGCGGGTTCAATTCGATTTTGTAGTAAGTCCAAATAGGTTATTGCAGTTAGGTTGCCGTCCATAGAAATTGGTCCAATAATGTGATGTCCTACAATTCCCGCCCAAACATTTATTTTTTGTGGACAAGACGATGTTCATTTTCTTGGCTTCAATACCGGCCATTTTGAACATTTGGTTCATTGTTGAGGGGGAATGTACATTCATCGGTAAAACAAATATTTCTCAAAAAATCCCTATTATTATTTGCTCTTTCCATTACCACAAAACAGAATGCCATTCTCCGTGCTTCATCACCTTGCCGTAGCTCTTGATGTTTTTCACGCTTGTAAGGAAAATGTTTATGTTTTTTTAAAGTGCACAACACTGTGGTTTGATGTTTTCCTACGGCTTGCCCAAGAATCCTCGTGCTAATCATTTTATTTTCCTCCACGTGCAGTAAATTATCAAGATCTCTATATTATCCCTTTCTTCAGCTCTATTTACTTTTACAGTTATTTATTAGAGTGCCCTTGGATTCAAATTTACTAATGATAAGTTTAATTAATGAAATGGAAGGAATAGGCTTATCAGAGAATTGAACCGTAAACATTTCAGACACTGCTGTTAAACTCTTTCCTGTATAATACCACTTAATCATAGTTACTTTTTTCTTAATGGAATAGCTCATATTTAGCTATAATTAAAGCGCCTTCAATGAAAATGTTGTCTCTGACGCTACTTTTCGTTTTGTCAATGCCAAATAATAATTTGCTGGTGTTTGCTGTATTACCTAAACTATGAAAGTTTCGTAATTTTGCCATCACATTTAATTGAATAAGTTAGGATTGGCTTATTAAATTTTATTCAAACTTGGCACATGGGTTTATTATATCGGCCTCTCCAAAAAATTACCATACAATTTTTCTCTAAAATGTACAGGGGAGTCAATATTTAGCCACCTCAAAATTTAAATGGGATTTCCTATGTTCAACTAAGCCACGCATCACCCGGTATATTACACTGGCGAGTAAAAAATTTGAGTCACTTAAGAAATTGCGAATAATTTTAGAAATAAAATTAATGAGGGAATCATTGCATTGGTTTAGTAGGCTGTCAATAATTTGTTATCTATCACGTATTGTCACCGTAGTTATACTTTTATGAAATATCGTGAATTCAGCCTTGTCGTATGCGAACAGTCATTAATGCAAGAGGTGGGAATACACGTTATTAATTATTTTAATTTGCAAATATAAGCTTATAACCAAGAATTTCAAAAAAATATCACAACGTCTATGTGACCCAAATTTGTTTCTCGCCAGTGTATAAACACATGAATAAAAATATAAATATTTTTTTTTTTAGTCAAGAGTAACAAATTTGGCCTCTTATGACAGAAATTTTCACATTTTTTATCAACTTTTATCAGGAGCCGATATACATTTACTTAGTAAGTATAAGACAACTTGCAAATAAATCTTGAGAGTCAAAATATTTACGAGCGCCCTCGGTCGAGGGCAGCCCGACGTTTATGAGCGCAGTTTATTAGACTTTGGTCATCAAAATGTACGCTTTTGTTAACAAATCACATTCATACAAAAGTACACAAATTTAACAATAATATTTATTTTTATTTTTAAATGCGTAATGATTCATACATTTTTTACATGACTCTACAGGGTGTCCGGACAAATGTGGAAAGTCTCTCGGATTCTGATAGAACATAAAAAAATAAGATGCCAAGTTTCTATAAAAATTTTCTGACAGGCCCTCCCTGAAGGACGCCGCTAGAAATCGTTTTTTTTTTTTAATAACCTTCAAAGTACTTAATATAATTTAATAAAAGTTTAATGTGATGGACACTAGTAAGGACCTCTTGGAATAGTGCCCTTGAAACATATTTCGCTTTTTTAGTTTACCAGGGACGGACTAAGCAATGCTTAAATTTTTAACACCTTGTATGATAAAGACTTTAAAAAAATAAATCTGGGTAGCTTGCACCTTAACCCAGAAAGAAGGTCCTCCTGTTTATTGTCGATTAAATGAACTGTTTTCGAGAAAAAGAATAATAAACGAGTTCTTGGTTTATTTTTAATGAAAAGGTCCATGGTGTCTATTTTGTTTCTCGGCAACAAAGTGTGATACGAAGGTCATTCAAACAACAGAGAAATTTCATTTTCAGTTGTTTAATCCGAAGAAATACAAAAACTGAAAAAAAACGCAGTGATGTAATAGCACCTTAACGAAATTATTGAAAAACTTTATAAGAGGGTTCAACATGGGCTCTAACACTGACGATAATTTGCTTTATCGTCAGTGGGCTCTAATACACTCGCGGGCACGACGAATTGAGGACCGCCACAATAACCCAGCCTTGGTCCTTATCACATCACAATGAAACGTGATTCTCTGTTGAAGTTCCTCCCTAGTGCCGACAGATGTCCCCCACAGGTAAAAGTCCAACGGCCTTAGGTCGGGAGATCGAGGAGGCCAGGCAATAGGTCCTCCCCTATCTATCCAACGCTTTGGATAGACGATATTCAAGTGGTCAGTGCTCTATTAAATCCTGAAAAGCGTTCCGGCAATACGAATGGTCCAATCAATAATTCCTGCCCAGATATTAATTGATTGGAACTGATGATGTTGCGAAACAATAGTGGCATGAGGATTTCATTAGCCCATACATGTGTGTTATATAAGTTGGTGATACCATTTTTGGTAAACCTTGCTTCATCCGTAAAAAAGAATAATGCTAATGAAGTTTACATTATTTCGTTGCTGATATAATTACCAGTTTGCAAACTGCATTCTACGAGGAAAGTCTTCAGGAATCCGTTCTTGTACTATTGTTTTCGCGAACATAAGTCCTCTACAACTATTATTTTTCTCGAAAACGGTTAATTTTATCGACAATAAACAAGAGTACCTTTTTTTTAGCCCCTGGTAAACTAAAAAAGCTAAATATGTTTCACGTGCACTATTTTAAGAGGTCCTTTACTAGTGTCCATCACATTAAATTTGTATTAAATTATATTAAGTACTTCGAAAGTTATTAAAAAAAAAGCGATTTCCAGTGGCGCCCTTCAGGGACACATATAGTTGGGAGGGCCTTGTAAGGAAAAAATTTATAGGGACTTGCCGTCTTCTTTTTTCATGTTCTATAATAAGAAACCTGAAAAACAAAAAGTCATGTGGTTTTGATGGAATTAATACAAATATTATAAAGAGTGTGTGTGAAGAGCTAGCGCATCCGCTCAAGGTATTAATAAATCAGGCAATCACTGAGGGAAAATTTCCATCTCCATTAAAGTTGTCCCAATATATAAGAGCGGTGCAGAGTCGAACATAGAAAATTACAGACCAGTCTCAGTATTAAGTGTATTCTCGAAAATCTTTGAAAGAGTTCTATATGAACGAATTATAGGATTCCTAAACCGATTTGGGTTAATTGATAGCGATCAACATGGCTTCAGAGCGCAAAGATCAACTGAAACTGCAGCATACAAACTTACGGAATATATACATGAAGAACTTGAAAAAAATAATATAGTTGTTGGCCTGTTCTTTGATCTTTCTCGAGCCTTCGACTCTCTTGATCTACTTTTGTGCAACAGAAACTTGAGTGCATTGGAATTAGGGGTACGGCACTGTCACTTGTAATGTCGTTTCTGACACAGCGAAAAATACAAGTAAAGATAGGTGAACACCTGTCTCATCGTTACGACATTGACATTGGAGCCCCCCAGGGATCTGTGCTGGCGCCACTGATATTTTTACTCTTTGTTAACGATCTTGCATTGCCTGGTGTAACAGTAAAATTTGCTGACGACACTTCTGCAGCAATATCCTGTGACAGAGAAGATATTATGATCGAGAGGATCCACGAGGTTTGTCACAGCATGAACGAATGGTGCTTCATTAACAAACTCATCCTAAATAAATCAAAAACAATAATGGTACATTTCTACAACGCAAAACCTAGGTTAGAGACGGAGCAGGGAGAGGAAGCTGTGAAATTTCTTGGAACATTCTTGGACAGTCGGCTTCGTTGGGACGCTCAGCTGGATCATGTTTGCAACAAGCTTAATAAAGCATACTTCGCCCTCCTGCGACTTCGACAAGTGATGGGCAGAGAAATTCTTTTAACTGGGTATTACTCATTAGCATACCCTCACATGGCATACAATATAATACTATGGGGCCAAGCTGTGCAAATAAGTAGGGTGTTTCTTCTGCAGAAGCGCATAATTAGGCTTATTTACGGACTTAAGCACCAGGAAACATGTAGGACGACTTTTAAAAAAAACAAAATATTAACGCTTACATCCATCTATATACTGAAGTGCGCTATGTATGTTTACGACCATAAGAGCCAGTTCCAGAAGAGTGGGAAAAATCATAGTTACCCAACAAGAAACTCCAACGACCTGAACATCCCAAAGCACAGCACCGCCATGTATGAGAAGTCACCAAAATATGTGTGTATTAAAATATTCATGCATTCAAAAATACTCTCAAATCGTTTCTGACTGAGAACTGCTTTTATAATATGGGAGAGTTTTTTTTGAATTATTGACTTTTATTTTTTATTTTTAATTCTACTTTAAATGTACTGTTTGTCTTGTGCTTATTGATTATGTGTATTAAGTTTTATATTTTACATCTAGTTTATTATATTAGTTCATTTTGTATTTTATATTTGAGAAAGCTATGTTCATTAAATGAATCATTGAGTGAATTTAATAAATAAATAAATAAATCCGAGAGATTTCCCGGACACCCTGTATACAGGGTCCGCTACTTAAAACTCCCCAGACCGGTATTATCCTTAATGTTTGACCGACAAATATCTTTCCGGGCCTTGAGCTTCGTATGGAAACATTTGCGGAGCTGTGTTAATATAAACTTTTTTCATATGTTTCTATGTAGAATCATACCCTAAAATTTGTCGTCGTAGTTTCTGGATACCCTGTACAGGGTGTCCCAAATTCGAGCCTTATCATTGGGATCTCGAAAACTAGAAGAGATACGAGGTCGGTTAAATGGAGGCAAAGTTGCGCGATTTGATTCTGATCAAAATGCCGCCTTAAAAGTTTAAAAATTCCGAGTGCTTCCGAAGATTTTTGGAAAAAACCGAAAGTTCGCTATTTCATTTTTATTTGTTTATGGCTCTATTTGAATAGATATAACAAAATAAATTTCACATTCTTATTGCTACTTTTTCTGTTCTACAAGATAGTGTTATAAGATTTTCAAACCGACGTTTCGTCTTTGAGCTGCCATCATCAACTTTGCTTTTTTAAATACGGCCCTGGATTTTTATTACGGATTTTAAGAGCTTCTCAGGTCTCAAAACCAATGATGTATCGCACTTATTCGAAAAATTTATATTAATGGCATTTTCCATAAGAACTCATTTGTTAAGAAAGGTACGGAAACGAAAACTTAATAAAACTGAATAATGAAAGTTAATGCATTTTTGTGTCAGTCTGTGAATTTTATGGATGGCACGCTGAATAGTCCTTGCGGGTATAGCCCTGATCTCCCTTATTAGGTCTTGACGTAAAATTTCAAGGATTTGTAATGTATTTCGATAAAGACGGTTTTGGAGAAATCCCCAAAGAAAATAATCTAGAGGGCTTAGGTCTGGGCTCCTAGCTGGCCAACGTACGGGTCCTTGGTTTCCAATTCATTTATTGGGGAACAGTGCATTTAATAAATTTGTAACGAGTCTCCTATTATGAGGTGGTGCACCATCTTGTTACCACCATGAAGGAATCCAATATATTGGTCCTTATTAATTCGGCATATCTTTCAGAAGTTAAATTTCCTTCAAGAAAAAACGGGCCGATAATTTTATTGTGCCACATACCGACCCATACATTAAATGATTGCCGTCCCTGAGGTCTTACTTCTCGATTCTGCCTCGAGTTTTCTATTGACCAATAGTGTTCGTTATGTCTATTAAATAGTCCATGTGTTGAAAATTTGCATTCATCTGTTCATATAGTTTCATTTAAGAAGTCGTCATTTTCATTAATTCTATTTTGCAACCAGTTTCAAAATTCTAATCGTCTCTCAGCATCGCCAGGTCTTGATGTTTGACTAATATGAATTTTGTAAGGTTTATATCTACGATTATTAAAAGTTCTCCAAACTCTCATTCGCGGTGATACTACTTCGTCTGAGAAAACTCTAATTGAAGTTCGAGGATTATTATTTGCCTTAAAAAATAATTTAAAATTACTCATTTTACTTCCTACTATGTTTTCAAACTTACAGTGTTTAAGATAATTTGTTCCTTTTCTGGATCGATTCGTCTTCCATATTCAACCCTTGGTTGAACAAAACTTCCATATTGAGCGAAATTATTATCAATATTAGCAAAATAACTATAATGCGGCTGCCGTCTTTCCGGATATTCCAGCAAATAGCGCTCATAAGCCGTTTTTGAATTTCGATTCGAAAGATAATAAATCCTTATCATGTCTCGTTTTTCTTCAGAAGAAAAAGGCATTTATGTTTAATACGCATTAACGATTAGTGAACAGTGAACTGTCAAAATATTAGATAATTTAAACATGAACAAATGAACTAAGATGGCCGGCGCGCACGATGCACCGCCACCTTGATAAATTGCTAAAATTTCTGTAAATATAGCCTAGAGCCTAGGGTTTGAGGGATGACACTTATAGTATTTATTAAAAATTAATACAAATGAGTTCTTATGCCATTAATATAAATTTTCCGAAGAAGTGCGATACATCATTGGTTTTGAGACCTTAGAGGCTCTTAAAATCCGCAATAAAGAATCCAGGGCCGTATTTAAAAAAACAAAGTTGATGATGGCAGCTCAAAGACGAAACGTCGGTTTGAAAATCTTATAACACCATCTTGTAGAACAGAAAAAGTAGCAATGAGAATGTGATATTTATTTTGTTATTTCTATTCAAATAGAGTCATAAACAAATAAAAATGAAATCGCGAATATTCGGTCTTTTCCAAAAATCTTCGGAAGCACTCGGAATTCTTAAACTTTTAAGGTGGCATTTTGATCAGCATCAAATCGCGCAACTTTACCTTCATTTAACCGACCTCGTATATCTTCTAGTTTCCGACATCCCAATGATGAGGCTCGAATTTGGGACACCCTGTATACAACAGCTATACCTGAATTTTAATGTGTGATTTCTAGACCAATATAAAGTTGAATAATGCCTGTAAACATATTCCTAAAATGATAAAGTAGTTTATTATAGTTTAAAGCCACACAGAACTTATGTATCCTTTCTTGTAACTGTTCTAAATTTTCAACTGATATATCGTTTTTTAAATGAGGATAAATGAAGTAATCCATAACCGCCAAACAAGGTGATCTGGGTGGGAATTCACTATCTATTCGAAAACTGATCAATCTGTCGTCTGATTGATTATTAAATGCAAAGCACACCGGGAAGCTTTAAGTGGCGGTCCCTGTATACTCTATTCTATTTTAGAATGCCTAAAACTTCAACGTAATGTTGAGCATTATTGCATCTTGCAAGCTGAATCCAATCATCCAACCGTCACCGAAGAAGATGACAAAAACCTATTTGTATACACCAAGGGTGCTCTAGAAATTCTGGGCTTTTCACCCAGCGAGATTGTTGATATTTTTAAAGTTTTAGCTGTTATTTTAAAATTAGGTAAGTTCTCTGTTTAATTGAGGCGAAACTCTCTCTCAACAGCAAACGACTAAACACTCCTTGCGAAAAGCAAACATTAAGATGTCGGGTCGTAGTAAGATCCAAAAGTATTCCACCTGAGGATGTTACACAAGTAATAAAATAAAACCGCAACCTTTAGTCTCAATATAATACGAATCCCCCTTAATTTCAACTAATTCTTCACTACCGTCAAAGGATAATCTAAATCTTTGATTTTAACGTGATCTAAACCTCATCTTTGCTTCAATATTTTACCTGTTTCTATTTTGCAAGCAATAAATAATCACTTAAGGCGCAAAGGCGGCTGCCAGGTTTATGTACCGAATAATAACGCACCTTTGCGTTAAATACACGAGAATTTTGCCACACTTAAGCCGTAGAGAAAATTAACTTATTAGAAAGCAAAGGAACAACACACTTTTGTGTTCCGAGAAAGAATCGTTCCTTTGGAACCCGTCGGGGATCGAGCCTCTATCGTCGAGATATTGATTGATGAATTGAAGTGGCCAACCTAATTTTCTCGGCGTTACCGTGGGGGACCAATTAAAAGTGGGGTACCTGCCTATGTAGTCCGTTGTCGTAACTACCGTCGCGGCCATGTTTACACCCAACCAATCAGAAAGTAGAGTGAGTTGTAGAGGAAATTGCTGTTACTGCGGTGTATCGACGCTTCACCAAAGCCCCTATTAGCATTTTATAATATCCGACAAAGGATTCTAAGTTATCAACTAGATTTACTTTAGAATATTTTACCTTTTTATATTAAGCCGAGAAATAGGAATTCCTAGAGCCGAACTTAGCATTGGTTTATTTTTTGAACTATGCCGACTTTAATGATCTTCTGAAGCCGCTAGCTTGGTTTTGTTGATTTTAAAGCGAATAGTATTCTTAAAATATAGTCAGACGCGAATCTTTGTCAATTGTTTATATTTTATTTAATAATTTAGCAGAATATTTCTACTTGGTGGAAGAATAGAACTTTATAAAGAATATTACGCGGTTGTTCAACAACCACCATTTTACAAGTTGTATATCCTTCCATATATTGATTTTATACCAAAATAGACATGTAAAATTCGAAGCACTATGGGTTTTTAGTCCACACATGACATTCGAGCTCAAACAATGTGGTAAAAAATTGTATGCAACAGTTCGGGGTTATAGCTGAACTGTTACTGACACTATGAGCTAGCAAATTTTAGCTTGGGCATGGCGAAAAAGCTCGGAAACTTTTCTATCTAGTACTTTGAATACATGTGCCTGAAGTTAAAATGTATTTTTTAGGAAATTTACAATTTGTGCCTTGCAATAATATAGATGGTACAGATGGTTGTTCAATTAGTAATGATTATGGTAAGTGTGACATTAATTAATTATTTATTGTTTGGGTCGTTGTATTGTAGGTCGTGTTCCCTAACTAGTGGCCATGATGGGGTGCGCTCTGGAGGCATTGACATCGATGTCAATAACCTAACCCCTTTCTATTTGAAGATGTTTCATTCAATAATGTGAGGGATATCATAAAAAGGTTAAAAAGCAAGAGCAGTGCTGACATATTTGGCCTGAATATTAACATTGTCAAGTGTATTGCGGAACTAGTTGTAATACCACTTACTAGAATAATAAACCAATGTGTAAGAGAGGCAGTGTTTCCGAACATTTGCAAATTGGTAAGGGTAGTTCCTGTCTGCAGAAGCGGCTGCGCAGAGGATATGTCTAAGTACTTCCAAGGTGATTGAGAAGTGTATGTGTATACAACTGGTTGAATATACGGAAACTCATCTCTGGTATACTGGATCTTGTAGAGCGTGTGATGGAGGCATTTGAGAGTGTAAAATATTCCAACTCCATCTTCTGTGACCACAGTAAGGCATTCGATTGTGTGTCTCACAAGTATAAAAATGTTGCAATCCTATCTAACACACAGAAAACAAGTTGTGGTAATGGAGGGGGCGTCGTCGGGTGAGAGAGATATACATTTCGGTGTACCACAGGGTTCATTCAGTGGACCACTATACTCATTATATACTCACTATAATTTATGGCATGAGGGGCTCCTAACTAAAGACAGAGCATACGGAATGCCGGTCCAATTTTGTTCATGGCTGTCGACCTTTCTTTAAGAGCGTTCTCTGCGAGTGGCGATGGATGGATTTCTTTCAGATACATTTAACATTAACGCCGGAGTACCTAAAGGTTCTATATTGTCGCCCACCCTCTTTTTACTATACATTAACGATCTTTTGGAAAAAAACTAAAAATTCTATATATAGCTTTGCTGATGAGAGCACACTTGTTTCATCTTTTACTTTGGATGCTCGAACATCGACTGCCGATACACATCTCTATTGGACAAGGACCTGGAAGAAAATTCTGTCTTGGAGTAACAGTAAACAAGTAGACTCCCTTGGCTTCATCAATTCATTTATTGGGCGTCAATTGGGATAGTCATATGTCTTGGCACAGTCACGTTGCGGCCATTGCTAAGGCAGCCTCGCTGAAGCTTGGGATACTTTTCCGAACTAAGAACCTCTATACACCCCAACAACTTTTGATGCTCTATAAAGCCCAAATTCGACCATCGCTGGAGTAGTGTTCGCATATCTGGTGCTCTGCTCCTAAACATACCCTGAGATTACTGGATTCCATTCAAAGAAGAGCCATTCGCTTGATCGCTGACCATGATCTGACAAACAACCTGGAAAGCCTTTAACATTGAAGGCAGGTTGGCGACTTGAGTCTATTTTACAAATATTTTCATGGCAACTGCTCAAGTGAAGTTTCCCGCTTAATTCCACCCAGAGCGGTGCATGGTAGAAATAAGACAAGCCACTGCAGCCCACCCGTACATGGTTCAGCTTAGTGTCCCTCGAATGACATTCATCTGGAGAACGTCGTCACTCTATAACGACCTCCCTGATGCCGTGTTCCCCAACGAGTATAGTCTCCAAGGATTCGAGACCAACGTGAATCATTTCCTGCGCACATGCACCGCTTGCAGAGCACCATATAGGATTAATCCTGCAGTGTTGTGCCTTATAAAAAAAAATAAAAAAAATTTGCTTCAATAATACAATTTTATTGTACGTTTTCAATAAATACCCTTTGTTAATTTATTCTAAATGTTTTTGTTTTTTTATGTATGATCTTTTTTTATATTTTATATGCAATATTTTTTTTTTCTTTTATATAAATGTTTAATGTTGTTTAATGCGCTGTGATCTTTCTTGTGGTGATGTACCTGATCATTAAAAAATATTTCCTATTCTAGAGTTATTTGAAGTATGCGAGTTGTTATCAGCAGATTGTAGAAGGATTCAAAGAATCCTAACTAGTAAACAAATTGAGGATGGCGTTTTGTCGGATCTGACAGCGGTGGAAGCGACAAAAGCCAGAGATTCTCTGTGCAAAACCTTGTACAGCAGGATTTTCACTTGGTTAATTAATAGGATAAATGAAATAATTAAAGTAAGTAATAAAGTGCATTTTTTTGGAGATAAAAAACATTTCTTTTATTTTAGGCAAAATCATTAGGAAAGAGAAGAGTTTTAGGAGTTTTAGATCTTTACGGTTTTGAATCCTTTAAATGCAATAGTTTCGAACAATTAATAATTAATTATTGTAATGAAAAATTGCATCAATTTATGACTAATATTTGTTTGAAAGAGGAACAAGAAGAAATGATTAAGGAAGGTTTAGAGTGGACCAAAATTGAATATTTTAATAATATGTAAGTATAGGTACTAAGGAACCGTCTTTTGGTGTCAACATATTATTATTATGTATATAATTTTTAATAGTCTGTCGCAACCATTCCTAAATGAAGGCCTCTTCCATGTGTTGGGTTTTCCGAACTCAGTCTCTTCCGGCGAGTCTAGGTTTGTTGTCGCACCGCATTGGAGGCCTGCCTACAATTCTCCGGCCTGTCGTCAATAGATGGTTCTTCCACTTCATTGCTTCTATGCATTTCGCCACGTCTGTTACTTTTGATGTTTACATTATGTAGTCACTCTATATCTTCTTTGATTAATTCGTACCATTGCCCTTTGAAATGTTCTTAGCGGGTCAAAATGATCGTTTTCATGCTATAAGGTTAAGGGAGGAAAGACGAATTACTATTTTTAAATAAGTCAAAATATTAATTTTATTAACGAAAAAATAATCTGCAAAACCGTACATAAAGGCAACTGATCTTTGGTACTGTTTGGGAAACACGTTTTCTAATAATTAAAGTAATAAACATAAATTAACCCGCAGTAAATAACATTTAATTCACGTCTACGAAAACCGTTAATCGGTAGCTTTGCAATAGACCTGCGGCTTCAAGAATATGTAAATAAGGTTCAGTGATGTTTTAACCGACAACGAGCAATATCATTTAATGCTCAACGGATGCTTCAATCTTCTTATGGCAGTAAACAAGTATGGCCGCTAAACTGAGCGGACGCGACCTCCTTTGGTTGCTCAAGAGTGTACACGTGACCACATGTGAGTGGTGGACCTCCCAGACTAGAGCACAGTAGCGCCATAAACAAGCCAGTGTCCTGTTAGACTTCAACGTAAGCAGATGCTTCACGTGGCTGAAAATAATAATAGTGACGCGTGCCCGGTAACACAAGTTACTATTCTTTTAAATGTACCGTAAGAACCAATGAAATGCTAACGATATCTCGGTGCAATGCTTTAGGGTTGTTAAGTTGATATATTCGTGTTTACCAATGTAAATGTTGTGATATTGTAAGGGTGGTGAAAAGTGGAAGAATAAAAAGACATAGCAAAATAAGTTGTGTTCAATTGGTCCATCAAAAATAAAGCGAAGCAACCTTGCACTGTGGGTAATACAGTGTATATGTGAGGCCAGGGCGAACCCCTGTCTAAAACAGGTACTCTGTTGATAATAGTTACAAAATAAAAAATATTAAGGAAATATTAAAAACTAAAAGGAAAAGATTGTCAACGGCCCAGCTGCTCTACCGTGGGGTAGATGAGATGGTCCTGCCTCGGTAGCTAGCCGATATAAACTTTGCTGATTGCCCTTTCTCTTACAAGCCTACAATCAACACCACCTAAATAAGAAGGCCACCGGGCTCTGACATCACCGCTTACGCGGAGTTGTCGATATATTCTTCCTATGAAGGAATAATCGTTTAACGGTCAGAAATTAATAATAATGTTATGAGACAAACCTCAAAACTTACCTTGACACGGAGGGAGAGGTTTTTTTTTAATAGCACAATCGAATTCTCAAAATTACCTTTTCAATGGCATACAAGTTAACATTTAGTTTCAAAATGGCGTCGTATTCAAGTAGCATGAGAAAAGTAGTGATAACATGTGGGCTCTAGTTTACAGAAGTTTTTTAAATGGTATTATCTATGCCATACGTGTATAATATACTATAAATGTTTTAGAGCTATATGTCAATTGTTAGAACACGAAAGCCATGGTATACTATATTTGTTAGAAGAGCCCCATATACAAACTGATGCTGCGTATTTAACAAGACTAGAACAGTGTTGCTCCGGCCATTCCCACTGTTTAATAGATGAAATAAATTTTCCAAATAGTTTTCAGTAAGTATTTGATATATTTGAACAGGGCTTTTCTTACATACAAGATGATTTATCTCTCTTAGAATAAGGCATTTTGCTGGTCCAGTAACATACAAAATAAACGGTTTTGTTGAAAAGAATCGAGACAATCTTCCCAAAGAGCATTCGCTAGCAATGTATCGATGTGATTTAAAAGTTATGCAAGAGTTATTCCCCGAAGGCAATCCAAAAAGGTAATTAATTAGAAATATACCATGGACGTTTTTATCATGGTTATTTCAAGACTATTTGTGGTTTTTTTTCTTAACTATTATGTTACAGGATATATAGAAAATCAAAAAATCTGGCAACGTTGCTAGATAATAACACGCAATTATCTGGTATATATATTCACTATGGTTAGCGTACTAGTTAACGGGGCAGTTCACAATTTAAATGCAAAAAAAAGTTCAGTTTTTCTAAGTTACCATAATTACTGTATTTTTAGTCCACCCCAACCAAATTTCAGTGCCTCAATGTTCAAAAATATCAGCACTTATTGTAGGTTGATTTTCTAAAAAAAAAAATGGAAAATAATTATTATTATCTCGCAAACAACAATAGGTAGATATAGGGAAATAATAAGGAAGGTTGCTAAGCAATTACTAGAGATTGTAAACAAAGTTATGCAAACAACCAACTTTGTGAATTGTCCCGTTGAGAGGTTCGCCTTGTGAGTCACCTTGTATAAAATATTGTATCGTAAAATTTTTAGATGTAGCGTTAAAAGACCTGTTAATAAAGCTGGTCAAATTCAAGTATCCCTGAATGCCTTAATGAAAAATTTAGGTACTAGACAGAATCATTATATAAGGTGAGACATAATCTTAATTTTTTTAATTTCAATCAAGTTTTACAAAAATACATACACCCTATATAAGATTCTCAATGACATTTTGATGTTTTAGGTGTATAAAGCCGAATGACATTAAACAGCCTAGAATTTTTGAAGTAGGATTAGTTCAACATCAAGTAAGTCGATTTAATTTAGTTTTTGATAACATATTTTGGACATAACCTTTAATAGAGAGTTTAAAAGAAATACGCGGCAACACCACACTGTTTAAAATATTTTAGTTGAGTAGCGCTTGCTCTTTTATGTAAAAAAACGAAATTTATGAATCGTCTCGTTGACTGGTGTCATAAACGTGTAATACGGAAATCACCCCGTATAATATTGTACACACTTAAGTATAGTAAAAACAATCTTATACCTAAATAAGATAACTTGTAGTTACAGCGGATATTACACCAATAACTTGGTCATGAAGTAAGTTGACAATTAATATTACAACTTGAGCGTCAAACAATTTTAAGAACACCCCTTGTATTTCCTAATTACTATGTAAAGTAAGTAAGTGTTAGTACTTCCCAACATATTTCGTTTGGCTTAATGACTGCAATAAAGCCCCTCATAAACTCGGCTTTCGCTTTCGCAGAGACGTATTAACCCACATTTATTTTTAATGCCAGTTTATAATAACAATAGATAGGTACATTACTTGATTTGTTATCAAAATTAATAAACTGTCTAATTAAGATTTTCTAGAAACAACCTAATTATTAGGATATTTCTCAAAACTTATATAAATAGTAAACATAATATTCGAAATAGATTAGTACCTATCTATTTTACTTTGAAACAGTGTGCAACAAGTTATTATTAAAAGTGTGTGGAGACCTTGGGAATCTTCAACTTATGCGATATCTAGCTACCCTAAGCATTCCAGGAAGCATTTATCTTCTGATGCCAAAGTGATCGTGGAAAATGTATGTGAATCATTATTAAAGAGCAGTCACCCTAAAGGAATTGCCATTAAAAATACCAGTACCTATATATTTTACTTTGAAACAGTGTGCAACAAGTTAAAATTTAAAGTATGTGGAGACCTTGGGAATCTTTAACTAATGCGATATCTAGCTACCCTAAGCATTCCAGGAAGCATTTATCTTCTGATGCCAAAGTGATCGTGGAAAATGTATGTGAATCGTTATTAAAGAGCAGCCACCCTAAAGTAATTGCCATTAAAAATACCAGTGAAATAACGAAAGTTCCATTAGAAAAGTTCCCAAAGATACCGGAAAAATGAAGTGCGTAGATGATTGTGAAAAAGATGTTATTCGCAGGAAAATATACCAAATGTATCAAGAAAATGTTGTGCCCACGTTAGATTCTTTAAAAGCACGGTTAACAACTGACGATACAACGATATCATGTAGCAGGACAAGTCTTCACCGCGCTTTGCAAAAGATGGGATTTAAGTATAAGACAATAAACAAGAGACAAATAATTATGAAGTCCGACAGATTAAGAAAAATGAGATTTCTGTACCTTAGGGAAATAAAAAAGTTTAGATCCGAAAAACGTTTAATAGTTTATCTGGATGAAACGTGGTTTGACACTCATAAAACTGTCAAAAAGGGATGGGTTGATTTAACTGACAAATGCCAAAATACAGCCCCTTCAAATAAAGGAAAACGAATAACAATAATTCATGCAGGTTGGGAGAATGGATGGATCCCTAACTGTTTATGACTGTCGGAAAAAAAATAAAGGATTCAAGTCTGGACTATCATGAAGATACCAACGCCGCTCTTTTTGAAAGCTGGTTTAAAGACAGTTTGCTTTCAAATGTACCAGAATACAGTGTTATTGTAATGGACAATGCAAGCTACCACAGCCGGCAACTGGAAAAAGTACGGAATGCATCGAGCACAAAATCCGCAATAAAGGAGTTCATGTTAAAAAATTACTTGTACTTCGAGGAAACGTATAGTAAAAAACAGCTGTTAGGAATGTTAAAGTAATTTATTATTAAAAAAGAGTATGTGTGTGATAAAATGGCGGAAGAAATGGGTCACACTGTGTTGCGGCTGCCACCCTATTAGTTGCCCTTTTCCGCACGCAAACTTTTCACACTGGTTTTGTACCTATAATAAATTAATATACATATAATACAAGTAATGGTAAAAATAAACATAATAAACATTGCTACTATAAGGTATTACTATGGCTTTTCATTTAACTACAATATCCGTTCCTGTGCAAAGCAGTACCCCTTATTTCATTTCATTTCAGTAATATGAACAGTGACGCCAGCTGGGGCCAGGTAGATTTCGCTGGTTGGCACGCTCATCGATAGTTTTATATGGGTAATTTTACCAAGAAATTCTTTAAAAACGTAGGTTTGGCAATCGAACAGGTAACGGGGTTTCTTTGGGTGTTTACAATATAATAAAACTATTATTGCAGTTATTAGGTCAAACGAAATATATTCGTATGGACTTTACCTATCTATTGTTATTATAAACTGGCATAAAAAATAAATGTGGGTTAATACGTCTCTGCGAAAGCGAAAGCCGAGTTTATGAGGGGTTTTATTGCAGTCATTAAGTCGAACGAAATATGTTGGGAAGTACTTTAACACTGTCGAACTTAACTATACTTGATATGCTGACTTTTATAAAGATTACAATTTGCCGAAGTTTGATAATAATGTTCTTCATTTCTTTTATACCTACCCTATATATGTCTTTATAAAATACATGTTTTAGATAAGATACATGTGCCTATTGTCGACAGTTCAAGTGTGTAGATCAGGTTACTGTCAAAAAATGCCCTTTCTTCAATTTTTAAGTCGCTATAAAATGATATGCAGCCACACGTGGCCAAGGTGGCGTGGATCACCGATAGAGGGCGTTTCAGTTCTTCTAAGGTCCCTGCCTATACCAAGCGCCGAGTTTACTTTCGGTTAGTATCACCGCATTTTGTGGGGGAAACGTGTATAAAAGCCAAACAATAGAGATGTGCTTTTTTTCAGGTAGATCCAAAATATTCATCAGAAGTCCGAGAACGGTTTTTGAGTTAGAGGATTTTAGAAGAAATAGATTGTTCGATCTAGCTCGGCTGATTCAGAAAGTATGGCGGGGCTATAGACAGAAGAAAAAGTTTCAAAAGCTAAGACAAAGTCAAATGATTATAGCTTCTGCTTGGCGCAGTTGGAGGGTGAGTAATTCTTTTCTGTTCATGCCTGTGTCTGTCTTTTTTCATTTTTATACAGTGTTTGGTGTTTTATTTTTGTATTTATTGTCATATCAACATTAGGAACTGAGATATGGGGTGCCGTTTCAAGGTCGGAGGCATTTGTGGTGTCTGTATCGCGTGGTATGATAATTTACCAACTACTCCAGTATAGCTAGAGGTTTTAGGTATATTAGATATACAGAGTGTCCACTAATTAATGGGACAGCGAACTTTATGTAAAAATATTAGTATTTATCCTAACTTGCCTTAGTCCTAAAGTTCCCAACAACAAAGACGTCACAGTTTTAACTCATTTTCCGATTTCTTTTAAATAACTTTGGAAGAAACAAACGTTTTTGCACAAGATTTGGTATTTGGGGTTTTTTTAGGAGGAGAAATTCAAATTTCTTAAAAATTTTGAAGTATATGCGACACTTTTTTGACGGTTGGTTACATGGGAGTTACAGAATCCACACGACATATTCGAACGCCATTTCCAAGACGAATTTAATATTAACGTTTGGGTCCATTTAAACCTCCACCTAATTCAAACAGCGAACCTGTACCTTAAAAGTGTAACTAAGACAAGTTAAGGGACAAATAAACACACAAATTATTGCGAGGCAAGGACAGGGCGATCGTATTAAAAAATCTCGTATACTTCCAAGGTAAAATCTAGCGTCACCAGGGCAGTTCCTTGAGCAACAGGGTCGAGGAGTAAGGGGGGCAGGAGACCAGATCCCAAATGCCGTACCGTGTTTCAAGGTTTTTTACTACTTGTAGTACTATTGTTAGTAGTAAATAGGCCACACTTCTCTAGACCTGTCAGAGACTACCTAAATACTCAATTTCCTGACTGCTCGATAGGTGGTGGGGGCCAAATGCCTTGACCGGCTCGAAGAAATTGGGTTTCAATCCACTTAACTTTTATGTATACTAATATTTTTACATAGGGAATCTGTGGGTTTGCTATGTCCCATTAATTAATGGGCACCCTGTATTGGCAAGTTTAAATAATACAGCTATAAGAATAAGTTATTTTGTAACTGCTTTTAGTTAAAATACATTCTTAAAGTTTTTGCTACGTTCTATCCTTGTTTTACATAAGAGTGTTTTAGGTTCGATGCCTTTAATAATGTTTTTCTGAAGGTTTAACCTGTTGACGTCTGCATAACGAGTGATTATTAATTATTTTGCTCAAGGGCGGCTGTGACCCAGTATACATAGTGTAGCAGTAGCGCGTAGATCAAATCATAGGGCGAATTTGCAAGAAAGCAGCGTTGTCACGTTGTAAACCTAAAATAATATTTTTGACGGTATGTAATATAAAATCCTGAGCTATCTTACTTTGAAAGCCTACTTTATATGGCCGCCTCCTACTTCTAGACACCTTCTGATGTTTCTTCTTACCCTCAGAGACACATTAACCAATACGTTTGGAGAATTATTAATTTCGGCAATTTTTTCTGAAATCCTTCGTTTAAGATCATTTATATCCTCAATTGGTGTTCGATAAATGGAGTTTTTTATAAAAGGCCACAAGAAGAAATCGCAGGGTGTTAAATCGCAGGAACGAGGTGGCCATATTTGTTGCGTATTTCGGCTTATAACTCTGTTTTCAAAAAATTCACTTAAAAAATTTAAATTTTCTCTGGTTACATGAGGTGTAGCGCCATCTTGTTGGAAGTAACCTTCCCGCAATTCATCATCGTCAAGCTCATTAATAAATGTTGTCAGAATTTCGATCCGATATCTCTCAGCTGTAATTGTGCCATCAAAGTAAATTGGGCCTACTATTCTTCTAGAACTAATTGCTGCCCACACACCAACTTTTTGAGGATGAAGAGGTCTTTCTACAAAAACATGCGGATTTTGCGTATTCCACATTCGCATATTTTGTGAATTAACATAGCCTGATAAATAAAAATAAGCCTCATCGGTAAAAAATGTTTTTTCAAAAGCACCACTATTTTCTTCTTGAAAATTGTTTAAAAACCATTCACAAAAATTAAGTCTTTGGGGAACGTCATTGGGAAGGAGTTCATGAATAGCCGTAACACGATAAGGGTATAGATGCAGATCCTTTTTCAAAAGTGTTTGACATGTACTGTAGCATAAGTCCGTTTGCTAAATTTATTGAGATAAATGCCTAATAGAAGTTCAAGGATTATTTTCCATAATTTGTCGCGCTTCTTCAATAACCTCATTCGATCGTTTCGTTGGTCTTCCAGCCCCTTTTTTATGTTGAACAGAACCAGTCTGACGAAATTTATCAATTAGGTATTGTGACCCAGTACGAAAATTATGAAAGGTCACCGCAACATCAGGAAACTCGGTTCGAAATTCATCAAAGCAGTCATGCATAGAGTAATTCCACACACCGCCTATTTTGTTTCCATTTCTAAAAAAACTTTCAACAATAAAAAATTTTTGTGCTTCACTAAACATTTTTACTGTAGAACTTTCAATCCGGCAACAAAGCTTCACCAAAACTTGATACGCTGAAAAATAAAAAAAAAATAAAAAATAAAATCATATCCTGCAAATAGCACTTTATAATAGTCAAAAGACGACTCCCCGGAGAAATATTAGTTAAAGCAATAGTAACCTACCTTCAAATAACTGCAAAAATTACAAAATTTCTCCAATTTTTAAACTTTACAAATACACAAATTCAAATAAGACGTAAATGTCATAAAACAATCATGTCATCTTATCTACGCAGTACGGCCATGATGCTTTTAAAATGCATGGCCTCCTTGAGCAAAATAATTAAAAATCACTCGTCATCAAAGCAAGAAAATATTAGTACATTACACCACAGTGCTATTTTATTCAAATTTGGGTCACTGCCATGTTTAAGTGGAATCTTAATATTTACCAGAACCAAATAAACATCATATCCGGTTTTTCTAAATAACAACTTGAGATTGGAAGATAGTAATAAACCCTAATTATTATGCAAAACACGCAAATTAGACAGTTTCATCATAAATGGAAAAATCTTATGACTGTCGTCTTCCCCTAAGTTAAAACCGTCTAATTCCCACATTTTCTGCTCTTCCTTAATTATGTTTTCTTATCTGCATTGATTTTCTTAAGTGCTTCCTCAAAATGCTTCTGAACATCATCATTTCATACAGCGTGTCCAGAAAAGTTCTAGACATATAGGAATTTTCCTTATTATTGATCTTACGAAAAAATGTTATTCTTTATAAAAAGTTCTGCTTGTGCGCAAATAATATTGACATATATCAAAACTTAAGATATCATGTACAGGGCGGCAAAAAAATATAGAAACACAGAATTATGTTAAGAGGGAAGTACCCCAATTTTTATTTTAGAACAAGTTGTTATAAGAAAACTTTACTAAGGACTACAAAACGTGGTCAGATACAATTTTTCGTTGAAATGTTTTAATTTACAGGGTACCATCAAAAAGCCTTTAGACATTTTTTTTTATTTTATTTCTTTAACAGTTACCTGCAACAATTTTGCAACAACTATGTGCAATACTATAGTAACGAATATTGACATATTAGTCAAAAATCATTTACTATTTTTCGACTTATTAACAAGATAGAAATAAAGGTCTGTCTTTACCACCAAATAACTTTATTTGCCCCTCTAGGGTAGAAAACAAGGGTTATAAAAATACATGAAATGACGATGAATTAAATTAAATTTCTTAATGCATGTGTTGTACTAGTTTAAATTACGCATATAAAAAAGAAAAAAGGGTGTAACTAATAGTACCAAGTCTGGGTACTCACCATTTAACGACGCCATTTCCTTCGAATAGCATGCTGAGGCTAAGATTAAAATTAATTTCTTCACCTGGCAACACAATGAAAAACAAAAAGTCAACAATCTAATGTCCTAATAATAATAACTTTAATTTAATTTAATTTTTAACAAGTGAATGGTGACCACTTGGTGAGTACATGATTAATGATATTATTACAAATATAATTAACAAACCGTTAAGTTGTGAACCAAACAAAAAAAAAAAAAAACCTTATTGCTATCTATTAGTTCCTAAAATTTTTCTCTTTTCAGATGCATTCCCATTTTATTTAAAATGACATAGTCTCATTTTGACAACCCCCCTTTTTTAGAATAATAAGTTCATTTAATTTTATTAACAAATAATATTCAATCCACCATAACATTAAGCATGTCCCCTCGCTAATTTAGTTTCACTGAAAAGAGAATGAATTGATATGTTACAATTCTTCTTTTTCAACACGTTTTGACTTCAACTTTGCTTATATCACTCGACTATGATTAAGGTCCTTAATTCTAGAGAAAATGGTATGTAGCGCCACTATAGCAAACGTAATGAATAAATTTGAAGCTACTGGTTCCGTCGAAAATATATTTAACAAACAACACAACAAATGGTCCACAACAGAAGAAAAGCAATTCAATTTAATGCAAGCGGTTATCGAAGACGCGAAAATTTCTTTAAGAAAATTGTCAAAAACTATTTCAGTTGACGTCAAAAAGTCTACTGCTAGTAATATTTTAAAAATAAATAAATTTCATCCATATAAACCGAAATACATTCACACGCTTCTTCCTAGAGATTTTGATTCCCGTTTCCTATTTGGCGCGTGGTTCCAAGGCGAATGTGAAGTTGAGCCTTTTTTTGCAAAAAAAATTATATTTACAGATGAAGCCATGTTTACTTCCAACGACGTGGTATGCTCCCAAAATTGTCGTTGCTGGAGTGACAACAATCCAAATTTTATAATCGAATGCCGTAGTCAATATTCATTTAAAACCTGTCCTAATAACTTTAATTTAATTTTATTTTTAACAAGTGAATGGTGACCACTTGGTGAGTACATGATTAATGATATTATTACAAATATAATTAACAAACCGTTAAGTTGTGAACCAAAAAAAAAAAAAAAAAAAAAAAAAAAAAAAAAACCTTATTGCTATCTATTAGTTCCTAAAATTTTTCTCTTTTCAGATGCATTCCCATTTTATTTAAAATGACATAGTCTCATTTTGACAACCCCCCTTTTTTAGAATAATAAGTTCATTTAATTTTATTAACAATAATATTCAATCCACCATAACATTAAGCATGTCCCCTCGCTAATTTAGTTTCACTGAAAAGAGAATGAATTGATATGTTACAATTCTTATGTTGTATGTTTTGACTTCAACTTTGCTTATATCACTCGACTATGATTAAGGTCCTTAATTCTACTTGCGTATAAATCAACCCCTACCTTCACATGGAGATACATCGTTCTTATACTAAACTCCTGTCGATTCCAAAGGTTGCATAATCTGCATTATATTATATTGTATTGTATTATTGAATCACCTCTCTGTTCCCCCAACTGTTTTAACTTCTTTTCATATAAAAATCTCTTAAATGGTTAGTTGCTGAGGATGACTTTCTCTAAAGTCGAAACTAGTACAACACATGCATTAAGAAATTTAATTTAATTCATCGTCATTTTATGTATTTTTATAACCCTTGTTTTCTACCCTAGAGGGGCAAATAAAGTTATTTGGTGGTAAAGACAGACCTTTATTTCTATTTACAATCTCGCCACAGAATATGGACTACTTCTTAAATATTAACAAGAGTTTTTCGTTAGTTTCGTCATGGTTGTAAAGTTAACGCTGCAGGAGAAAATAGAAATTGTACTTATCGTCGGAGATCATTATAAACCTATTAGGGAAGCCGCACTCATATTTAATACTAGACACCCTGACAAAATGGTATGTAGCGCCACTATAGCAAACGTAATGAATAAATTTGAAGCTACTGGTTCCGTCGAAAATGTATTTAACAAACAACACAACAAATGGTCCACAACAGAAGAAAAGCAATTCAATTTAATGCAAGCGGTTATCGAAGACGCGAAAATTTCTTTAAGAAAATTGTCAAAAACTATTCCAGTTGACGTCAAAAAGTCTACTGCTAGTAATATTTTAAAAATAAATAAATTTCATCCATATAAACCGAAATACATTCACACGCTTCTTCCTAGAGATTTAGAATCCCGTTTCCTATTTGCAGTGACGTAGCAAGGGGGGGGGGGGGGGGCGAATAGGGCGACCGCTCGGGGCGCCATATTAACAGGGCGCCAAAATGGTCATTAGAAATACGGGAATTTAAAAATATGCTAGCTAATATAATTAATGTCCGGATGGTTTTTGACATTTGGCAACGCCGATATTTGAAGAAAAGGCGAAGAAGAAAGAAAATCAATTAGGCAAACATGCTGCAGATTTGGCGTTAAAATATTCAAAT
Source organism: Polydrusus tereticollis (assembly GCA_963920685.1). Taxonomy (NCBI): domain Eukaryota; kingdom Metazoa; phylum Arthropoda; class Insecta; order Coleoptera; family Curculionidae; genus Polydrusus; species Polydrusus tereticollis. The sequence continues at coordinate 20,008,619 of OY987332.1, read as the reverse complement.
GATTTAAATAGCACAGAATTAGTACTAGAAGTAACAAGTGCGAAAGAAATGCTTCATTCATTATGTGATAGTAATTGTGCCCAGTTAACTCATTCTGATACTTTAAATATCATTCACAAATACGGTATTTTAGAGAGCTATCCCAACATGGAAGTGGCTTTAAGGATTTTTCTAACAATACCCGTAACTTCCGCTTCTTGTGAAAGATCGTTTAGCAAATTGAAGCTAATTAAAAATTATCTACGATCCAAAATGGCCCAAGAGAGACTTTCAAATTTGGGAATCATATCAATTGAAATTGACATTGCTCGTCAACTCAATTACGACGAGCTAATTAATAAATTTGCTGAATAGAAGGCAAGAAAAATAAATTTGTAATATTTTTTTAAATAATAACGTTTCTTGTTTTAAAAGTGACAAAACGTGTTTGATATTTTTAATATGTTATGTGTTGTGTTGTATAAAATAAAATGTATAAATATTATGGTAATATTATGAGCTTTTTTAAATCTTTTCGTTTTAAGCCCTATTTGTTTATTCGACATTTAACTATGAAAGTAAGTCTGTTAATATATTTGTAACATCTAAAATTTGTAGATGTACTATTTTAGTTTTAAGATTGTCTTGTAGGGCGCCAGAACTACTATTCGCCCGGGGCGCCAAAATTCCTAGATACGTCCCTGCCTATTTGGCGCGTGGTTCCAAGGCGAATGTGAAGTTAAGCCTTTTTTTGCAAAAAAAAATATTATTTACAGATGAAGCCATGTTTACTTCCAACGGCGTGGTATGCTCCCAAAATTGTCGGTGGTGGAGTGACAACAACCCAAATTTTATAATCGAATGCCGTAGTCAATATTCATTTAAAACCAATGTTTGGTGTGGCATTTTTAATGATCGGATCGTTGGACCATACGTTTTCCAACAAAATATAAATGCTGCCATTTACCTGGACTTCTTAAGGAACCAGTTGTCTCAATTTCTTGACGAACTGCCACTAAATATAAGACGTACAATTTAGTATCAACATGATGGAGCCCCATGCCACAGTACTAACACAGTAACTGGGTATTTGAATGAATTATTTCCGCACCGTTGGATAGGCAGACGTTCAAATATTCCTTGGCCAGCCAGGGCGCCTGACATCACACCCCTGAACTTCTTTTTATGGGGCCGATTAAAAGAAATGGTGTATGGGCAATTGGGATAATTTTCAGGATATTAACCATCTTGAAGCAGTAATAACAAACTGTGTCCAAGAAATCACTCCCAATATGTTACGGGCGACAGTAAGAGAAATTACAAGGCGTACTATACTTGGGGTCAAGCAAATATTTGACGCGTGACACTTCCATCTTGTCATATTTGTCCAATACTAGGTTATTTCGATTTCACCAACTTTATTACAGCTGATACTTAGTCAGGGCCGGACTGACAAATATTGTTATTTATAAACCTTTGCAGAAAATGATTGCTGGGAAATTGGTCTAAGAATATGAATTATAATATAAATAAATTTGTTTTGATAAATCCTGTGCATTGTAATGGTGGGATTTAGGATTGACCATTAATATCACAGGCCTTAACAAAAGCAATCTTAGTAGTGTATAACGATTAATAATATTTTTATTTATTTATTAAGTACCTCATTGGTTTACACCAAAAGGCCATTGCCCAAAGTCCTTCAGCCTAAGTCAATTAAGTACATATTAGTTTACACTTAAAAACTATTTGTTTGTTTAGGTTGGATTAATATTATTTATATTAATTAATGAATATGGGTAATTACCTAAAAATAATGACTTACCATAAAAACAGGAAATACTTGTACCTGGAAATCGGTTTTCTGAAAACAACTGTTTAATTTTAAATTTTTATTTAACTATGTTAAACTACAAAATATATAACATAAGTAATCCTTCGTATAGCGGGTGAAAACTTTTAAAACTTACCTACAATGGCTATATTGTCTACGCAAATCAAGAAAAAACGAAAAAATAGTTTCTATCTTTCAAAGAGAAGTCAATGCCATATATTCTAAGATTGTATAAGTGTCCAATACTTAAATTATGTTAAAATTACCGAATCTTCCATACTGACTCCAGATGTACTGGGCTTGTAGTAATCGTGATCCATATTTAATCTCTAAAAATTAAAAATATATGAAAATAAAATGATGTTTATTTTTTAAACTGTTCGTGTCGAGTTATATTATTTACATTGATAGAATAGTCGGAAGTGAACAATAAAAAGCTAATGAGTGCTTGCCAACGTATCAGTATATTTATTTAAAGCTTCATTAGGGCTAAAATATTATAATTTTCTTAAAAATTTTGGCCTGGGGATTGTATATTTCATATGTATTTGCATTTGACTAGGTGTTTCCAATAAATGTCTATAAATAAATGTATTCAAACTTTTTAACCTTACAATTCGTTAATATTCATTGTCATTGTGTATAATATGTTCTTTATTTGTCATGTATTTTATATGCAGGCTCCAAAATTTTTAAGAAAATTATTATATTTCAGCCCTGATGAAGCTTTACATAAATAAAGCGAAACGTTGGCAAGCACTCACTAGCCTTTTTTATTGTCCACTTCCGACTAATTCTATCAACGTAAATGATGTTTATTTATATAATGCCAGTAGAGTTACTTACTTTTCTTAAGATAAACACACGTCTAAAAAAATAATACTAAATAAAAGTCTTATAAACTATAAACAATGTTTAACACTCACTACACAAATAAAGACAATAGAACACTATAAAAAGGCAATAAAATGATTTAAATACTCGAAAACCAAAACCAAATACAGAATGTCAACAAGACAACGACATCACTCGTTTTGGAGTAAATAAAATGCGGATCTGCATTTTGCCAAATCGACGAGAATTCACGTACGGTCGACAAGTGATATGACATTGAAAATGCACAAGAGGGAGAAACAAACAAAATTACGTTCGATGTTCGATTCATGTGTTTTCCTTTCTTCTTCTCTTTTTTCTTAAGGTAACTCGGTTTATGTATGTCTCTTTTTAGTCATATAAAAGGATAAAGATACAAATACTTCGAGTGGGTGGTAATTATTATAATATAAATTAGCCATTAGTAACTTTTATATTATGAGTTGCCTGCCGTATTTGGCACCCATGACAATGTGGAAGTGTCACGCGTCAAATATTTGCTTGACCCCAACTATATAGTTTGCATGGAGAAGGAAGGGGGGCATGTGGAGACATAATTTTTCACCTTAAACTATCTGTTTTTACATTACTTTTATCATGTAATTGCTAAAATATTGTTTATTATTCACATTCACAATTTATTTTTGCTCTAGGGAAATTAAATGTTTTTAACATTCCTGATAGGTAGATAGGTTGATTTTAGAACATGAAATAATCTCGCATTATTTTTTTACGTAATTGGTTTCCAACAAGAGGTATTGAATGCTCAACGTGTTTTTGATGGTGCCCTGTAAATTAAAATATTTCAACGAAAATTTTGTATCTGACCACGTTTTGTAGTCTTTAGTAAAGTTTTCTTATAACAATTAGCTCTAAAATAAAAATTGAGGGTACTTCCATCTTAACGAAATTCTGTGTTTCTATATTTTTTTGCCGCCCTGTACATGATATCTTAAGTTTTGATATGTCAGTATTATTTGCGCACAAGCAGAACTTTTTATAAAGAATAACTTTTTTTTCTCGTAAAATCAACAATAAAGAAAATTCCCATGTCTAGAACTTTTCTGGGCACGCTGTTATAGTATTTTTTCTAGCCACAGAACCTTTCACTTAAGCCCATATTAGTTCTATTGAGTTTAGGGCCCATTTCGAAAATCTGCTAAAGTAAACGAGAAGAAACAAATCTTCGACATTTTTTCTTCACACAATTGCCGAGTGCTTGTCCATAAATTAGATGCATGTGAGCATTAATGAGATCTAGTAATGGCAAGGTTTATTATTTTAATGCGAATCATTAGTTATGTTATTTGATTAGTTACTGCGTTTAAATAAATTTATGTTAATAAACTTCAATAACAAATCCTACCATTTACCACTGAACAAGAGGACGGCATTTTTATTTAGGGCAATTTAATTAGTTGCACAACGAACAGAGATCTCAAGTTAGGAGCAATATTTAAAGAAAACTTGAATGTATAACCCAAGCACTTGTGTTTATTTACTTTGTTTGTCCTCCAAACAAATTGACCGCCGACCCTCTGACGTCATATGAAAATGATCAATTGACGAATAGTCGCTATAACAGTGCGAAAAGTTAAGGTCACGTTCACAGTGACCCAAATGTGAACAAAATACCTTTTAACATTACGCTGTGGTGCTTCGTACAATGATTACGTTGAGACCCGGTATAATGTCCGTTTTCTATCGCTTTACAATAATCCTATGCAAAGAAGGCATGATATCAAAATACCACCCCAGCCAGGATTAGCTTATATCTATGTCGGCATTGTATTTAAATGTTTTACCAAGTTTGTTGCCTTGTCATCGGTTAAATAGCTGTTTACTTTCCAGGCACGGGAAGAATACAGAATACTAAAGCATAGAAAACAAGTTGAGTGGGCGGCCAGAGTAATACAAAGGCATTATATTCAGTGGAAAGTAAGTATTAAATAAATATGCGATCCAGACGTGGTGCCTCCGGTTCTACTATTTGTGTATTAACTTTATCTAAACCACTCCATTTCGTATTTAATCTCTTATTGGAATCGGGTGGGTTGTGTCGGAATTTGTGACAAAAATCTTATAAAATAAAGGGGTAATCCTAGAAATGCTACGACCTCTAGTGGCACCTGTATAGAGTTTGTAATGACCAAGGATTTGCTGCATTAGCAACGTCATGTTTAATAACATGGGCTTGCAGGGAGATGAATTTGGATTAACAACATAGTTTTCAACCTGCTCGAAGGCGTTCGACTGAGTTAAGCACCAAGAAAGGGATTCAAACACGTTTAACCCACCTTCAAGAAAACCAGAATCACTCCCGATGTGGGTTATAGTTAACAACCGACGACCTTTTCCTGAATTCACAGTATGTCCTTCATTTAACCATGTCTCGTCCGTAAAGTAAATTCTTTTCCCTGCACAGCGATATTGTTGTATTTTTTCTAAAGTCCGTTTCGTTGCAGTTGATAGCTCATATCGAGGGTTGAAGCCATAAAACAACCGTAAACCATAGGCGTTGGTAATTAGTATATTATTATTATAATAGTAATTACCTACTATGCCTTATTTAATAAGAAAATTGGCCTCTGTCCATTGTTAAATATACATTAGGAATATTAGGGTTAAAGTAGGTACAACAGGAGTAATTAGTAATTAAATTTACCTATTTTTGCCTGCTTTAGGATATTATTACGCCATTTGATGTGCGTTTGTCAAACTATGTTTTTAGTGTATTTAGATACTGAATTATCCCAAAGTTGAATTTATTCCTATACTTCTGACAATGGCTCCAAGTTTTTCGCCAACGTGTCTTCGTCAAATTAGCAAGAGTGCATATTCTCTCCGAGAAAAGACATTAATATTAAACGTAAATGTTATTTCGATGTGCATGATGCTCTAGTGCACCAGAAACCTGCAAGTGATGTTCGTAGCATCATTGCAGAGTGTGCCAATATGGTAGGAGTTGGAGAGGCTACTATATATAGGTTCTTGCGTGAAAGAAAATCTAAGAACCTCAGTGAGCCAAAACCACTCCCAGGAAAGAAACTGTTAGAAATTGACGATTTCATTAAAAATGGTATTAGAAGAAAAGTACATAGTTTTTATTTTGCCAAGGAAATACCAACTATAGACAAAATTTTACAAGCCATTAACTATGACGAGGACTTATCACAGCTATCACGAACGAAACTATGGAAAATACTTCATGATATGAACTTTCGTTGGGAGAAGCAAAACAGAAAATCTTTTCTTATTGATAGAGCAGATATTATTTGCTGGAGACGTCAATACTTAAGGTCCATCCGAAAATACCGCAGCGAAGGCAAAAACATTTTCTATTTGGATGAAACTTGGCTGAACGAAGGGCACACCGTATCTAAAGTCTGACAAGATGAAAATGTCTTAAGTTCTCGCCAAGCTGTCATGGAAGGCTGGTCAAGAGGACTTAGACCACCATCTGGAAAGGGACGCAGACTTATTATAACTCATAGGAAGTTCAAATGGCTTTTTGGATCAAGGATTATTAGAATTTCAGTCGAATTCTACAAGACTACCATGAAGAAATGACTGCTGATGTTCTCGAGGAATATTTTAAGCAAATGATAGAATACATTCCCGCTAATTCTGTAATAGTGATGGATAATGCCAGCTATCACTCTAGGCTAAAAGAGAATCTTCCCACAACTTCATGGAAAAAGGCGGAAATCGTAAACTGGTTACAACGGAAGGAATTGAGTTACGATAATACCATGGTAAAAAAAGAACTTTTGGGTATTGTTAGGCTACATAAATCGCAGTATAAAAAGTATGTTATTGACGAGATGGCAAGAGATCGAGGTATTATAGTGCTCCGTTTCCCACCTTATCATTGTGAGCTAAATCCTATAGAATTAATATGGGCTCAAGTAAAAGGATATGTTGCTAGAAATAACAAAACTTTTAAAATGCAAGAAGTGCGACAACTCTTGTTTAATTCTTTAGCAAATGTGTCATCAGAAAATTGGCAAAACGCAATAAAACATGTTATAGTAGAGGAACAAAAAATGTGGGAACTTGACAACGTAATTGACACAACTATGGAAATTGAGCCTTTAGTAATAAGCGTAGGACATGATGACTCTTCAGATTTTTCTGAGGACGATTTTATCGAGTTATAATTATTAAAATTGTCAATATTTTTTGATCTGTAAATAAATTAGTTTTCTTGTAAACCATTGTATAAAATTGTATAAAATAAATATAATAATTGTATAAAATAAATATAATAATTGTATAAAATAAATCAATCAATGGTTATAATTTACCAAAATTCATAAAATCTATTATATTTAAATATAATAATAAGCGGTTAGATTATATTAAAACCCAACTCTCCGACCATGGTGGGCAGTTTTAATCATTATCCTTTCATTTCATTTTATGGCTCTATTGTTACTTTATCTGTTACCGGGTGGAATAGGTCAAAATTTCTTCATCCTTATGCTAGATGTACGTAAAAAGACCATTTTATAGGTAAAATATTTTAAGCCACCCGAGACTTGTTTTGCATCTTTAATGAGGGTATCGAGCTATCAACGGCAACGAAACGGACTTTAGATACTTTCTACGCCACAATACGATTTCTTACTTTTCCACCACAAGACTTTTGCGATTTCATTTTAAGAATCGAAAATTCAATTCTCGTAGTATACGCATTAGAACTCTTCGTGAAATTTTTTGCATATTTTCATCCCTTTTTTTTATATTCGGAAGTTCATTTCGAAAAAAAAATGCATATCCTTTCCGACGAATGGCTAACTTTGTTTGTTGATCATTAAAAATCTTTTATTTTCAGCCATGTATGTACCTAATATTGACATTCCTGTCTTTTTAGAAATTTGAAAATGTCACATTTCTGTCTTCTTACTTCCGATCCACATTTTCCATCCTAGGACGGAAAATGCGTTTCCATCCTAATACATTAAAACGGGGTAAAATAAGAACACAGAAACTATCCGATTCTTTATTTATTCATATTTTTATTTATACACGTTAATTGTTAAATTGGCATTGTTATTTATTACAGAAATTTTCAAACCCTCTTGAAGTTGAGTTTGATTTGAAATTCGTATTTCTTGCAATAGACCAACAAAACGGTCTCTGATGTAACATTGGTTGTTCCTCTGCTGCTGCACCACGCCTGGAATGTATTAAAAGCTTTCTCATAACGTAGCTTACTTTTTGTAGGTAGCAGACTTTCTTCAATCTTATCCGCTGCTTCTTTCAAATCAGGCGGAGTACAGCTAAATAACTCGTCGTCATTATCGGAGAGCATCTTTAATCTGTATTCTTTTTCTTAAAAAAACGCTGACTTTCAAAAAATTTTAAGCGACAACTGCTGTCAACTGGGGACAACGACTAACAATGGAAATGAAAGTTAATAACCGGTGCGACAAAATTTATTATTTCAAAAAAGTCTATCGTGCAAAATCATGAATATTACTATAAATATCACTTGAATCATAAATTCATGGCTGAAAATAAAATAGTATACAATCCTCGACGGAAAATTTCCTTGCTGGTCGAGAGAGTATAGTTTATCGAGACGCGTAGCGTAGCGTATTGTAATATACTATTTCCGTCCTCTTGTTTCCTTCTGGTCGGACACTTTAGTATTCCTATTGTCCTTGACAGTTCTATAAACAGTACGGCATGATATCCTAGTCAATGTGGCACAAAGGTCTGCTGCATCAGTGAATGATATTCCACTGTGTGTACTTGGAATTCCCTCATACACATTTTTTACCATTGTACGCTCCCCAGGTTTTAAATGACGTCGTTTTGTAACTTGTTGGTTACTATCACTTGAAGAACTCGCCTGCATTATAATATTTGCTGTTTTGAATAACCACCAAAATAATAAAACTGAATTGCTAATATCCTCTTGATTGAAACTTGTCTACGACACTGAACGTTGGTTAGAGGCGATAAAAAAGCGTGCGAGCGCCTTTAGACATGGGTTTTTACTACCTGCGTTGCCAAATGAAGTGAAACAGGTCCCGTAGAGTGAAAAGGCCCTTAATGACATGCCGATTTCGGTAAATTTTATAGAAATTTCAGTGAAATCTATTAAAACTTGGCAACATGTAATAACCTATTTATGCACAATCTTCCGAAGCGGTTTTGATTGCTTTTATTTAACTTACAAGTGGCCGAATCAATGTTAATTATTTTCGCCGCACACCGTTAATGGTTATGTGAACAGTTTTGCGAATTATTTTGAGACCGTAGTGTGAGCAGAGGCCACGGCGTCATAATAATAATAATAATAATAATAATCTTTATTGTCTAACAGAAAATTAATTTCGATTATAAGACAATGTGAATTGATTCATCATTGTGCAAGTGTAAAACGTGTTCTTTCTCACTTTGACTTTCAAATGTTCCTGTCTTGTGTGATGACGAGGTGGCTTCTTACTTCACCCGGATTTTACTGGACAAGACATTAAGCTGGATTTATAAACTCTCGCCGGCGTCGGCGCCAGCGTTCGTTGTAGACAAGCATAGTGTGCATTTATAAACTTGGCGTTCGCGTTCGCAGTGTTAACAAACAAAAACATAATCTGACACTTCTGACATTTTAGTTCAGGTGGTATTTTCTCTAGCCAGTTATTACAACAAAAAGAAAGAGTTAAATAAATGGATTTAGCAAGGAAAAAGAAGTTACTTGGTGTCTTAGCGGTAGTAAAATTAAAATAACGATTGGCCATTGACAGATTGACAGATGCCAAACATGACTTGATAGAAATGCTAAAATCCCATTGGTTATGATGCGGCGCTACGGATTTCCTACGAACGCCGGCGCTGGCAATATAAAGATGGTTTATGTCGAACGCCAGCCAGCGCCAGCGCCAGCGCCGGCGAAGTTTATAAATCGCTCTATTACGATTCACTTGTTTAACATTCAGCGCCCACGCCAGCGCGAGCGCCGACGCCGGCTTCGAGTTTATAAATCCAGCTTTATGATTGGGATTTATGATTTTTTGTTATTGACACAAAGACAACTGCACTGTAATTGGTACAGTAAGTACCTAACATAAAGCTGTCACCAACATACTAATAAATTCTATTTTCATTGCTTTGTATTTTATAAACAATAATAATTCTATAATCAGATTTTACGCTGCTTGGTATCTTAGTTGTGTATAAAAAAATTTAAAGTGAGGTCAAACACATTCTTCTAGACAGCCACTAAAAATGGAATGAATTGACCGAATTTTAATAAAAATACGGACGTTTAAAATTGCAGCCATCTTTATTTCGTTTTTCAAACTTCTATTTTTATCTTTATATTGATGTGTTAAAATGTTATTTGAAAAATAAATTCATGAATATTTTCTTGTGTGTTACAAAATGGCCTACAAATCTTCATATACAATGTTTTTATATTTTCAGAGAAGACAATACCTTTTGAGCCTAACAAAAAAACTGCCAGCTGACAGTGATTCTCCTCTATGCCGGGAATGGTTAACTTGCATGCCTCGGCTGACTGAAACTAGCAATTTACTTAAAAAGATTCATCATAGATGGCGATGTCACAAATATAGGTATAGTATATCTGCTGACACTTAGAACATTGGCAGTAATAAATTTATAGTCGGGTTTTAAACTGAATTGATGCTTTATACAGGAGGTTTAATAAACACACGGCAAAAATTGGAGTAGTTATTCCCTGGACAAGTACTGTTGAAAATTACCTTTCTCTAAAGTCGATTTATCTCACATATATACTAAGCGTAAATAAAATCACGCTCTATACACGTGATTGTCGCTGTATTGTATTGGATTGTACCGCTGAGCACGAGCAGTCTCCTCCAAATTCACCAATAGGGACCGCGCTATCCACCGGCAGATGGACGAGCACGCATCGAGCGTTGTTTTGGTTTAGTCTATATGTGAAATAAGTAGAATTTAAATATGGCCCTGAAATGTCAAACATCAAAGTCAATGTTTGACTGGACCTACTACATCTAATTTAATAAGATGAACTACTACTGCAATGCGAAAAGAAGAGTTGTGATAATTTGTAATCGATCTTTATAGTTCTGCTTTTACTGACAGAGGGCTTATTTTTTAGGCTAAAATTTGACCAAACAGCGCGAAATCGAATGCGAGAGAAAGTTACTGCCAGTTTTATATTTAAAGATAGAAAGTGTTCATATCCAAGAAGGTAAGTACTACACGAATAATTGAAATAAGTAATAAATAAAGGGCGGAATATATGCACTTAAATTCATCCAAAATATGGGCATATATATGCCTTGTTTGCCTTTAAAATATACAGCTATATGCATTTTTTTGATATGCATACTGGTATGCAATATTTCTTAATTTATTATAGTAAAATAGGGTAAAGAAACACACTGGGTTCTAAAATAGATGTTTATTAAAAACAAAAAATGCAAAAAAAACTAAGGAAAATAAAAGTAGACAATTTTTTAACCCTAGTTTTCAAAATTTTCGACTAAAAAGGATTGTCTAAATATGTTTATATAAACAGAAGCTTCTTTTAACATATACCGATGTAATCCGACAATACTGCAACTTAGGTACTTAGTAAAGTATAAGGCCAAGATACAACTTCGTTGGATGGTTTACCTTCATAAATGCTTTTTACTGCAGTCAAGTATTTAAATCCTTCATTATTTTTTACAGTTACATCCAATTTGTTCCTTACTTGACCTCCTACTTTACCGGAAATTTTGTTACATTTAGCGGAAAAAGTTTCAACAATACTAATTGAGTCTCTTAAACTTAAATCTCTACTCTCTAACAAGGATATTATGTCCGTTATAAAACTGAAATTAACCTTAATAAAAACAAGATCTTTAACTACACTTGCACTTTTTAACAAATCCTTACTTTGCACAACACACCGCGAATCGTCATCTAAATCCAAAATTAGTTCTTTAATGGCTTTGAAATCTTCTGCATAGAATATTGCGGCCTTAATCCATGTTCCCCACTGGATAATTACAGGTTCTGGAGGTAAACTAACTTCTAGTTATCTCTCCTTATACATCTGCACTCTTAGAGGTGCATTTAGAAAACAATTTCTTTGCATTTGGAATTAATTTATTTACTAAAAGATATTCAGTTCTGACGGTTTCTGCGACTCGGTTCATTCCATGTAAAAGACAAGTCACATGGACCACATTGGGGTAAAAGATTCTTAAGTTTTGGCCTACTTTTACCATATACGATGCTGCATCAGACGAAAGCACTAAAAACTTCTCATCTGGGACTGGATTTGGTAAGAAAAAGCTCGATAGGTACTGCTGAATAAATCGGGTTACGGTCACATTATTAGTTTTGTCCAGCTGCTTAGAAGCTATTAAATATGGGTTTGTTGCTTTATCTTCATGAAGTGCTCCAATCATAAGATGTGCGATATATCTGCCACAAGCATCTGTGCTTTCATCAACAATCATGTAAAAATATTTTATCACCCAGTGAAGCTCTAATTTCTTCTGAAACTGTTTCGTATACTGAATGGGCATTCTTCTTCCTAAGCGTGGATTCGTCAGGAATGGTTTGTTGACAATATTTTTGCAAAAATCCTCTAAGTTGCGGGGTTTGCAATTTCTTTAAGGGTATGTTTGCTGCGAGCAAAGCCTTGCATAAGTCTTCTTGAAAAATTTCCTTTTCAGATTTCGATTTTTCTCCAACATTTTGAAATGCGTTTTTTACACTCATCTGAACTGGCTCAGATTTTATTTTGTGTAACTTTGATTTATTCAGTGGTTTTTTCAAATGTTGATCGATTTGGTTCTTCTTTTCACTAACAATAATTTTTGCAGAAGCTTTACAGAGGACTTTTTCTCCACTAAACTCTAACTCTGGGAAATTTTTAATCCACAAGGACGTTTCGCCACTTTAGAGATTTTGAAAACACCGCTGAAAATACTTAAATCTTTCGACAAACTAAAACAAAAGTACGTATTACAACCCGATATAAATACAGTGTGTTAAGCAGGTGTTAACAAGGCATTATTAAATGCCAATAAATAGCCCCTAACAATATACCTGTAAACCCCGGAAACCCCCAATAAATACCCTGTGTATAGCCAAAATGTAAATATTAATTATTATATAATTATCTTTAGATTGGAAAATCCCTGAAACAAGTGCCGGACTGGATATTAAACCTACGAGTCTACGAGTTTTCATGACCGGGCGTTTTTAATTTTTTGATAACACTGAAAACATATGCTCATAAAATAATAATTTGGGAAAAATATGCATTTTATTATAAAATTGGCAAAACATGCAAAAAATTGTTAATTAATGTCATGCAGATATTTCAGGGGGTGATAGTACTCGTCAAAATAGGAAAAAATACAAATATATGCATGATCTAAAACGCGTTATTTTCGTTATACAGGGTGGCAAAGTTTCAATTTTTTTCTCGTATTTTGCGTTTTCTCTCTTATATTCTGTGATAATTGTTTCAAACTTGGAACATCAGCCATTTTTTAGAATCTCTACAATAAAGTATCAAAATTGTCGGTCGCAGTATACAGGGTGTTACATTTTCTTGAATCGGCTACAATTTTATCTTTCAGAACTTTTTTTTTTAGCTCCCTGTATGAATTCCGGTATGAAATTTGAACTCTATGTTTCTTTGTTTAGCGTTCTGGTCTCTTGCACTATTCTCGTATCTGTGACCGTTTTCGATTTATTTGCAAAAATAGCCATCGATGGAAATTAAGTGTAGGCGTAATGGCGCAATAATAAATATGAGAAAAAAAATAGTAGGCTGGGATAGGCAATTGTTAATTCTGCTTATTGTCCTTCTGACATTTTGTAACCAATATTTTTTTTGTTTGACGTTTCCGGAGTTGTTGAAACTTTGCCACCCTGTATAACGAAAATAAAGCGTTTTAGTTCATGCATATATTTGCATTTTTTTCTTATTTTGACGAGTACTATCACCCCCTGAAATATCTGCATGACATTAATTAACACCCTGTATATGCACTTTGCATATATTCCGCCCTTTAGTAATAAATAAATAAAGATTGAACTATAAAGCGACCACTGGACATAAAGGTAAATCTACACGTTTTAATTTTTCCTTTTAGTGTTTCTCATCCTTTTTTGGGCGATTATGTAAGGTTAAGACAGAATGTTCAGTGGAAGAAGATGAGTTTAGAGAATAACGACCAATATGTAGTTTTCGCTGATATTATTAATAAAATAGCTAGGTCTAGTGGAAAGGTGAGAAAGCAAATTTTGTAATATCGACAAAAGAGGTCTGCCAACTAAAAATGGTGTTTAATAACTTGGTGGTGAATGGATAGAGGCATTGTAACAGACGTGTGTGAACCTTCAAGTATTATGATGGTGATAATAATAATAAGAATCATATTAATATTAGTTCTTTGATTCAAATTTAGTACAAAGAAAAACCGAATGATGTCAGCAATACACACAACCTAAATAAAACAACCTGTATATTATTACTGATCTGAAAAGTTGCTGAGTTGTGTGCTTCATTTATGTATACCACACAAGTTGCTATACTGAAAAATCAATATTATATGTATATGACGTAGCAGTCGAAGCCATGGAAACCAATGCAAACCCTCAATGATAACATAGTTATTTGGCAGTTTCCATGGGTTTGACTATTACGTTACTGAATATAATATTGGGTTTTGGGTGTAGTAATTTCTAATAGAAGCAGCAAATTTTTTGAACAGTCCATTTACGAGTACAATTGGAAACATTTTTAGATGGCTGCCTTTTTTAATCGCTGTTAAAATTAATTAAACCAACATGATAACTGTGATATTTAATTCCCAACTTCAAGAAATCTGACTGGCATATACTGGTTTATTTTTAGTTTGTTCCTATTCTGTTGGTGATATCGACGCGATCGATGCTTATTTTGGACCAAAGAACGTTGCAAATTAAGTATAGGGTACCTGCCACAGAGATATACCGGATGTCTTTATCCCCTTTTTTAGATGATGTGGCAGTAGTTCATGTGAAAGCAGTAAGTATTATTTTTACCCAATTTTTGCACCACTCTGTATAATAATGAATCTGAAAACCGGATTTAAATCGGTTAAAAAAAAGTGTAGGAGCCATTGATATTTATAAATGAAATTACAATTTTTTTTTGGTTTAAAAATTGCATTTAAAACTAATAATTAGGCACTTATGCCATTTTCTGTAGATCGCATGAGAAGTAGTTAAAGTTCTCACACCTAGTACTATTTGTGCTGCACTTAAAAGTTTAAAAAGGTGTAACCACGCCAAAGTACGCCCTGCTACTAAAAATACAGCAACCTAGGAAATTAAATACTTATTTTAGGCAAGCTATTTACTCGCATCAAAATGTTGCCCTACAAGTTCTAGTCGATCTTCCACCTCATTCAAGCCATTAAGTAAAACTTGTGCACATTTGTAAATAGCATTGCAATTGACCATTTTTAAACACGTGACTTTGACAGGTCGACCATTTTGCCTGGAGGGCAAACAAAGATTCAGGTTAGTTAGTTTTGGTGTAATTTTATAAGTTTCCAAGTAGTTTTAGGATTCATTTGTGATAATTTCTATCTATACCTGTGCTACCTGGACTTTTGCGTGTTCCAACTGTATTCCTATCGTAATACTTATTTTAACTTCCTAGTGTGTGTTTCGAGCTTCTGTTTACATTCTAAATTTAAAGTTTCAAAACATGGAAATAAGTGAATATTTAAGACTCTTAAGTGCAATGTTAAATGTAGATGCGATGCAAAACTTAAAATTTATTGGTACATTGATCCTTATCTGCTTGGAAAGACTGATTTTGGAAATTTAATGTCTTTGCCAGAAGTAGCAATGATGGACTTGGTAAACTACCCTAATTAACACATAGTTTTTACACTGGCCAGCAGCTAGAGGCATATAAGGCTTGCAAGCATTCAAATTTTATGAATCTGGTTTAGTGCAAAATGGTAATGCAAAGACAGAGAAATCTCAATGCTTATGTTGTAGGGAGTAGTCGGCAAGGTAAGATTAGGTTATAATAAGGTTTAAGTTTTTGATAACTCTGTTACCATTTCATTGGGGCCTAAACCCACAGTTTCATATTCATATAGGTAGTTTACTAGTTACTATTAGTACAGTCTTTGAAAAGTTTGCATAAATTATTAATACTTAATTCAGTCTGTGT
Organism: Polydrusus tereticollis; assembly: GCA_963920685.1. Classification (NCBI taxonomy): domain Eukaryota; kingdom Metazoa; phylum Arthropoda; class Insecta; order Coleoptera; family Curculionidae; genus Polydrusus; species Polydrusus tereticollis. Next base: position 19,992,726 of record OY987332.1, on the reverse strand, counting down.
CAGTCTTCCTCTCTACTACTTCCCGAACTGTCTTTGTCAGGTGCTTCAATATGTTGTTCTATCTACAAGAATACATTACTTAATAAAAAAAATAACTTGTCAACCTAAATTAACACTATTCTACGTCATAATACACTCAATCCTAGAGTTTATTCCTTTGGATTAAAGTACCCCATATCCTAATTAGGAATCCAGTCAAGGTTATCTTTGTTTGCTAATTCTGCTGGAGCTCCTAGAAATGTTTACATCGATCAGATCATTTTATTAGGTCATTATACCAAAAATGAAATATTACCACTTATAAAATGTCTGAAGCAAATTCTTTCATACTTTAAATGGCTGTCATTTAAAGATCCTCTTTTTATAGCTCTTATCCACATTTCACGCCGTTCTTGTGAGAGTCGATTAAGGTTCTCTCCATCGTTTTGAAGAACTGCAGGAATTCTAAAAGATCGTACATTGTCCCTATTTCCCCTCATCCCACAATTTACCACCAAACAAGAGATCTCAAATTTCAAGGCAAATTGTAAAGAAAACTTGAATTTATAACCCAAACGCTTATGTTAATTTACTTTATTTGTCCTCCAAGCAAAATGGCCGCTGACCGTGTGACGTCATATGATAATGATCAAATCATTTAGAAATGTAATAAAATTAGGTTAAATGTTGTTTCAGATATTTATGAATTGAACAGGGTGATTGTTTGCTGTAGGCATTTTAGGATCTGTTTTTTAATTGAAGGAAATTGAAATTGCTTATTATCTTGCTACCTTTCTGCGGAAATATTTCTCTTGGTTTTTTGTATTATTTTGTTTGAAATTTGTTGGTAATTGGGCGGTAGCAACTGGCTGTAGTGGATAAGTTATAAATAATATTAGGACATTTAATAGTATTACCAACATAATATTTAGGCATTAAAATTTACAAAATTAGTATAGCTAGCTTATTTAGCTATAATGATGGAAATTTACATGTAATAATAGAGATTAGGAACGTTTCATATAATATGTAGTAAGTAATATTGCACCTTAATCAAGCTTCTTGTCCCTCGCTAGTCGTCCGTAGTGAATGCAGAGACATCTAGCGTCACTTCTGATACTCCGGGGTGCCTATTTCAGAGTGATTTAAGCAAGAAGAAGGGCGATTTTGTTTTCCAAACTGGCCACGTGATAGAAATCGTTACCAAGTTGTTTCTGGTCGTCCAAAATGCCACTGGGAAGCCGCCTGAAGTCAATATCACAACTGAGTAAGAGTAAATTTTTATTGTTTTTGTGCTATTTGTTGTGATAGTGAATTTTAAGCTTTTAAAAATTAAAGTCTTACTTGTTATATTTCACAATTTAATTCAGTTTCCTGACACGTGTTTCAACCCTTGCGGATCATTATCAAAGGCATTCTACAAGTCATTAAAATAAAAATTGACAGATGATGGGTTATTTTGGTCCTTAATTTACAGGTATTGGCCAAAGATACAACTAAATTACTGGTGTGATTATAGAGGTATTTACATCTAAGTAATAAAATTAAGAAAATGATATTGTGTATATAATTATGGGTTTTTCGTTCGTAATTATTGACAGTGTTTATTGCATTAGGCTATTAAGTATTAAATTGGCACCTGAAGGTATTTCAATTTGATTATTAACAACATTACATCGATTTTTTAAGGCTTTTTTTATTGCTAATGTTTCTAATAGGTTGAGTTTTCTACCCTTGTGTTGAGTATATATCGGTTTTATTTTGTTGGATATTGAGTGGTTATTTATTATACAGTGGTCCGCTATTCCTGTTGTATTTTGTTTTTTTTTTAAATGGATGTTTTATGTTCTTTAAGCCTACTTTTAAAGTTTCTTCCTGTTTGACCTATATAAATATTGCATCACAGTCATCACATTGTATTTGGTAGACCCCGCTATGTATTAATTTGTCTTTATTTTCAATTTTTTAATTAGCTATGTATTTACCTAGGTTATTTTTATTGACTTGTATGGGGATAAGTTTATGGTTTTTGAGTTTTTTAGAGATTTTTTTACTTGTGTGACCCGTATATCTGATTCAATCAAATTAAAATACCTTCAGGTGCCAATCTAATACTTAATAGCCTAATAACTTAGGATAAATATGCAATAAACACTGTCAATAATTACGAAAAAAAACCCATAATTATATACACAATATCATTTTCTTAATTTTATTACTTAGATGTAAATACCTCTATAATCACACCTGTAATTTAGTTGTACCTTTGGCCAATACCCGTAAATTAAGGACCAAAATAACCCATCATCTGTCGATCAATAACAAAGACATCATTTAGTTATAATGTCTTTGGTTAATAGATATAGATATACCATAATTTTGCCGTTCTGTTTGAGTTTTAAAACCTATTAATGCTTTTAAAATTTTGAGACATTAAACATGAGTTGTTCTTATTAAATCATCGCTCTAAAAATTAAATTTCACCAAATTTATTATTTTTTTTAATTTATACCTAACAAATATTCAGGTTTGAAGCAAACTTTGGCTCACAGACAGTGACTTTTACCTTTAAATGCGGCCTACCGGAAGTCCAACCAGGCCAAATACGAGTATTGAGGAAAGCAAATAAAATGGAGGTCCTAGTCTGACAAAAAGTGTCCAAAAAACATATCGAGGGAACCAGCAACCTAATCACTGCCGTTCAGAAGTTTTCAGTTGATTTTTGCGTTGGAGTTTTGTTGTTGCTGCACAATTATAGTTTTTCATTTTCGTCATTTGTTAGGTTAGGTTCTATCTTTTAAGTTAAAGGGCGATGATAAGGTTGACACATGTACAGCTCGACACCCGAGTCTGTGGCTACGACGTATCGGTAATAGAGGAAGCACAATATGGGAAATTATATTTCGGCATGAAAAGAAAAATAGCCTTAAGATTGATTCAGTGAATAAATTTTGCCCGTTGTATCACCATTCCACTGCCACACACAAACATCGGTGGGCTGTGTTTGCGACACGCGCAAGGCGTACGCTATGTTGCCATATTTCCATGCTATTTGGATATCAAAATTAATAGGATAAGAAAAGTTTTGAATAATGTTGAAATTATGTTAAAATACCTACTCTCTTAATTATAAAATAATCTTTATTATACACTCACGGGCAAAATAATCAATCCACGCAAATTTTTAATGAAATTAAATCGCAAATAACTTTTTTTTTTTATGTCGGATTTAAACGAATTTTAAAGAATATTGTAGATAAATTAATGGAGAATTGCTCACATTTTAAAAGTTTACTAAAAAATTGACGTACGTTTATAATATACGGGTTTAAATAAAAATATGTTATTTACCATAAGTTTAAGACACTATGTGGAGTGGCGAAACAGTATATTGTTCTAAATTAAGTTCTTCGTACAGAAAAATTATTGTAAATTGCAATAATTTTTAAAAAATCAATATTTTCCACAAGAATAAAGATATCGAGGTGAACCAAAACCAAAAATGTTAAGAATAGATGTGAATTGATAATTAAAACATACTGGACGTTTTGTATTGCACTGATAAACTTCTGTTGCATGATGATTGACATGATCCCATCTTGACAAAACTCTCAAACCTAACACAGCAAATTTCTCGGATTTTTAAAATTCTATATTTATTTTGGTTAGTTAAAATCGTCCATACACTATATCAAGAATGGAATAGAAAGTATCAAACTCTGTTAAAATCCTTTTTATCCTCGATGGAAAACCTACCGATACTCATACATACACTGCGCGGCTTAATTAACGCATAACGAGAAATTTGCGTCAATTTTGATGTTATGTATTTTCCAAATTTGTGGTTCGTTTTTATTGATTCCTTTTCCTAATTGTAGGTTTTTTTCTTAAGCATATCACTGCCTTTATTGTTTTGCTTAAAGAAGGAACTTATTTGGTATTATGGTATGTTTCCTTTACATTTTCTTTTTTGATTCATTTGTTTATCTCTGTTTTTTCATGAAATACACAATTTTTAGTTCAACTAGTTTTCCATAAAAAAATGTTTAGTTAAAAAATACAAAATTAACGAAAGGCTTAAATTAATGCAACAGCAATAAAAAAACAAAATTTAAAGTAAATAAGGAGTCAGTATCTGTATCAGTATTAATTAATTTTATTGAATCCACAAAGCACAGCAAGAAAAGTACAGGGTAAATAAATTGTAATTTCTGAAGTCCTTCAAAAAAAATCAAATAACAACATTTAGTAGCGGGTATTGCCTCCCCTTGCTCTAATTACTGCTTTGCATCTTCTTGGCATACTTAAAATCAAATTTCTGATTTCGTCTTGATTAATCTGATTCCATATTTCCATAAGCCTAAATGACAGATCATTTAAGTTTCTAGGAGGAGGAAGCAAGGCTCTAACATGTCGACCCATGTTATCCCATAAATGCTCAGTAGGATTAATGTCGGGGCTTCTCGCCGGCCAAGGCAAAGTTAAAATTTCTGTTTCTTGGAGATGATTTTGTACCACTCTTGCCACGTATGGGCGTGCATTATCGTGCATGAATAAAAAAATTATCCCCAATAAATGGGGCATATGGTACCACATGGGGTTCTAAAATGTCTGATATGTATAGGTCACCTGTCAAAGGACTTCCCTGAATCACAGATCCTCCTCCATAGCTTACTGTTCCCGACAATGTTATATATCGCTGGGTCACTTGAAATTGTGGCAAGCCTTCTTCCACAAGTGCTATAGCTCCAGCACATTCCTCAGGCGAAAGGTTTCTTCTTACACGTGCGTTTTGGACCATTTTGTTCTTAATTAGACTTAATAAAATTAGAAGTTGCCAATACAAGTATGCAATGCAAACTAAAAAGTGATAAAGTGAACAATTAAACCTGATAACGCTTTTATTACATTTCCGTTTATGACGTTTCTGTGTAATCTTTCATTTTCATAGCCTGCTACTTTTCCGATAAATGCATTTTAGGTTAACAAAAACACGTGGAACTAAAAATTTTGTATTTCATGAAAAAACAGAGATAAACAAATGAATCAAAAAAGAAAATGTAAAGGAAACATGAGAATTTCATTTGGCTATAATTGTGATAACTTGCAATGGCTAGTAAATTCCACAGGGTGTTTTGAATTTCCATAAAGAAACACAACATTTTTGTAACACCCGGTATAATAATACCAAAGTTCCTTTTTTAAGCAAAACAATAAAGGCAGTGATATGCTTAAGAAGAAAACCTACAATTAGATAAAGAAATCATTAAAAACGAACCACAAATTTGGAAAATACATAACATCAAAATTGAGGCAAATTTCTTGTTATGCGTTAAATAAGCCGCGCAGTGTAGTTTTCAGTCTATAATGAGACCGTTGACATGACAAATACTGTTCACATGTAAATTAAAGAACAGGCCTCTATCCATCAACAGTCCAACATTCCTGACCTCACTCGCCCATTCAATAACTTTCGAAACAATCCGCAGATGTGGCGATTCAAAAACATGCCTAGAAAACAGAATTGCGTGTGGATTAATAAGCAAGGAGTTTCTTTTTGCCCATTGAGAAACGCTAGTGAGGATAATAATTAACTCTAAAGTATCATCAAGATAGGAGGCCGAGGAGGGGCTGTAAATCTGAAGATCATCGGCGTACAGATGATATCTCGAATTTTAAATGTGTTGTACAAGATCTAACACAAAGATGGTGAAGAGAAGTGGACCCAGAACGGATTCTTGAGGAACACCTCTCCTGACGGCCTTTATTTTCAATGAATACATTTTTTGGGTTTCCCTGCTAAAGTATGTGGCAACACCGTAAACTACTAAACGTTTTTTGTCCGCATTCTTTTGGTAGCTACAGATAAATGTGTCGACCTATATTCATGCGATGCTAGTAAGATCAGAATTAGAGAATTTTTTTCGATCAAGCCTTACTATTGACTACGAGTGGTTCTTCAAGCCTCCATTGCAATGCTGTCATAATGGCGCTGAGATCTTCTAGTAAATCTTGAATAGGAGCGCAGAGTGCACACGGATATTTCAAATAATTTTTTGAGTTGTGCTGTATAAAACCGGGAACAGAGAAATTGAATTATCTCTGTTCCAATGATGAACCTTATCATCGCACTTACAAATTCACCAAACTCGTTTCCACTCATAGAAAAAAGTGCCAAAGGTAATTCTTTAAGCAATTTATCAAAAAGGTATTGGGAGTAGCTTTCGTTTAATGAACAAAATTCAAATAAATAATTTATTCATGTTTGACTATAAGATTGTTATGTCCACAGTTCTTTAGGATAATATGGATCTTCTATTAAACAGACAGCTCTCACACATTTTTAGGGATTCGTTTCTCGTCTCATTCCGTAACAGGAAGTTGGTACTCCATTCTCTAGTCCTTGCACACTTGCCTTAAATTGATTTGTAACCTGCGCGCCATTTTGTTCAAATTTCTTTGGAATTTTCACAGATTATTAAAAAAAATCTAATTTCATTACGTTTAACATTGTTTTTTTGCTTTTATAATTGACAGCTGTCTTTTATTATAATATTCATGTTACATGAGAGTTTTGAAATGTTTAGCTAGTTTCAATTTTTTTATTGTAAGCAGGAAGTAAACGTTTTAAAATTAGTACAATATGTACTTTCAGGTTTTAGGTAACCTAAACCAAATTTAGTTGATAATTTTATCTATTATAGCAATATAATATAAGAAGAAATAATAAAGTAATGTTATATTTTTAACCACTTTGTTTTATTTGGTTATATAGCTCGAAACAAATCCATAATCACATAATTAATTTCAAAGGAACTGTCCATAGTCTCAGCTCGAAGTCACCCTCTTAATATAATTTTACTTAAGCAATCAATAAACTGAGGCGATCAGTTTCGCCATTTCTGACATTATCGCACCTAAAAAATCTTCACATAAACATAATGTCGTTATAGTTCATTCCAAACATGTAGCATTAGTTTTTTGATTGGTTAAGTAAGATTACATTGAGACCGTGATTTTGAGCTGTGGTTTCCTGATTAACCTAATTAATGTTCTATAAGAATTTCCCCAAAATAATTTTAAGAAAATGTTACCTTGCAATGCTCATTTATTAAAAAACAAATTTCTACTGTATAAAAGTGAATATAAACATGCGTACTTTATTTTAAACAGTAAATGCCTACAGAGGAGCTGTTTTTATGACATAAACTAATGTACTTATACAAATAAACTACTATGCTTGATTTTGCCCATCTTTACCCGTATCCACGACTGCATCGTCTTGACTTTTAGCAACAGTTTTGATTTGACTTTCAATAACAGCATTGGTTTGACTTTCTACGACATCATTGGCTTGACTTACAGCAGCAGTACTGGTTAGACTTTCGGCGACAATTTTTGATTGAATTACAGCAGCAATATTGGCTGCAGCAGTATTGGTTGGAGCTTCAACAGCAGTAGCAGTATTGGTTAGACCTGCAACGACAGCAGCAGTATTGGTTGGACCTTCAGCGATAGCAGCAATATTGGTTAGACCTTCAACAGTGGCAGCAGTATTGGTTAGTGCTTCAACAGCAGTATTGTTTAGACCTTCAATAGTAGCAGCAGTATTGGTTAGAGCTTCAACAGCAGCAGCAGTATTGGTTAGACCCTCGACAGTAGCGACAGTATTGGTTAGAGCTTCAACAGCAGCAGTAGTATTGGTTAAAGATTCAACAATAGCATCAGTATTGCTTAGACCTTCAACAGTATTGGTTAGAGCTTCAGCAACAGCAGCAGTATTAGTTAGACTTTCAACGACAGCAGCGGCCTGACCTTCAACGACTTCGTTGGATAAAATACTGGCATCAGCATTTTGACTTTCAGAATTGGTTTGTTGTTGTTCAGCTCTGGCTCCAGTAACATCTCTACGTAAATCTGAAACTACCCCTTGGGCCAGCTCCTTTTCGCTGTATCTTTCTCTAAGGGCGTTGAAAAGACACAATTGGGCCTCATACTCCCGTTTTAATTCTCCATTGTGTCTGATCATGGTCTCCAGTTTTTTGTGCAACAAATCCTGACGAGTCTTTTCTGCTTTTACCCTATCTTCCATGCACTGGATCTTTCCTTCAAGCTGCTTAACCTCCAAGTTTCTAATCTCCAACAGATCTTTGGTTATGCTTACGACGTCTTTGAGGCTCTCGTTTTGCTGACCTAAAGCCTCCAGTTGTAGTTCTTGATTTTTAATAACCTTGGTGTTTTCGAATATCATTGCTTTGGCTTTGGTCAGGATTCCTTCCGATTGGATTTTGAGGGCTTGTACTTCTTCATTTTCTTTCGCTCGTTGAGTTTTTAGATTTTGGGCTTGGACAATGTCTGATTCCACAGCTGCTAACTTTTCTTTTAAGATGGTTATCTCAGCATCCTTTAGCTGAAATTGGAAATAGAAACACATATACAGGGTGACGCGGATCTAAATGAACATACTTCAACACAAGACAAAGAATACCTTGGGGGTTCTTAATCACCCATCTTTGATAGTTCAATTGTCGATAGTTAATAAGATACAGGGTCTTTTATGAACTTCAGCAATTTTTTGTTCTTGTCATATTTTTTAATGCACTCCGTATAAAATTTTCATATTGGGTCAACATCTGTAACCTATCTGTCGCTTAAAATTGCAGTATCAGAAAATTTTAAATTCCAGGACCGTATTAGAAAAAGTTGACATTTTCAATTTTTACATTTTTAACACCCTGTAGATCAATTTTTTCAAAATATTATTTTTTTATTGGAAAGAGCATAAAGAACTGACCCTAACGGCATAATTTTCAAAGTTCCCGCACCCATCACTTGATTAGAATAAATGGTTGTTTTGTAAAAAATTTCAAAATGGTGCATATTTGGAAATTAGAAATTAAGAAAATAACAATAAAAAAGCAAAAACTGCTTCCGAAGAAAAAAAATAAATGTACTAAACGTTTAATAGTTTTAACGAGACTAAATTTTAGGGAACAACACAACAACAAATAACAAAGTAATAATAATAATAACAAAACTGCAAGTTAAAATCGACTGCTTAAAATCTAATACACAGAAAAAGTTTTAGCAAGAATTAATTTTAAGAGCACTTTAGCAGAACACTGTTATTTAAGAAGCTGTTCAAAATGCCCTCCATTGGCTTGTTCACATCTTCGTCTTCTGATGTTTAAATTTGACACTGCTTTTCTAATTGCGTCTGGGTTATTTTTTATTTCCTGAAAAGCATTAATAATTCGTTGCAAAAGCTGCTCCCGCGTGTTGATTTCTTCTGAATAAACCAAATTTTTCATATTCCCCCAGAAAAAAAAATCCAAAGGATTAAAGTCCGGCGACCTGGCTGGCCATAAATGGGGCCCTCCACGGCCTATCCATCTGTTAGGAAACGTAATATTTAAAAATTCAGATACAACCCTTGCAAAATGTGGTGGGGCCCCATCATGTTGAAAAAAAATTTCTGACTGTAATTTACGATTTTTTGTCGATGTCTAAAAAGCAATCATTATCTTGCAGTTTTGTTATTATTATTATTACTTTGTTATTTGTTGTTGTGTTGTTCCCTAAAATTTAGTCTCGTTAAAACTATTAAACGTTTAGTACATTTATTTTTTTTCTTCGGAAGCAGTTTTTGCTTTTTTATTGTTATTTTCTTAATTTCTAATTTCCAAATATGCACCATTTTGAAATTTTTTACAAAACAACCATTTATTCTAATCAAGTGATGGGTGCGGGAACTTTGAAAATTATGCCGTTAGGGTCAGTTCTTTATGCTCTTTCCAATAAAAAAATAATATTTTGAAAAAATTGATCTACAGGGTGTTAAAAATGTAAAAATTGAAAATGTCAACTTTTTCTAATACGGTCCTGGAATTTAAAATTTTCTGATACTGCAATTTTAAGCGACAGATAGGTTACAGATGTTGACCCAATATGAAAATTTTATACGGAGTGCATTAAAAAATATGACAAGAACAAAAAATTGCTGAAGTTCATAAAAGACCCTGTATCTTATTAACTATCGACAATTGAACTATCAAAGATGGGTGATTAAGAACCCCCAAGGTATTCTTTGTCTTGTGTTGAAGTATGTTCATTTAGATCCGCGTCACCCTGTATAGTACGGTATTAACTTAAGAGTGTGAACGTAAGAGTGATTCCTTATGATATTCTAAAAGAAAGGGTTCATATGAACTTGTGTCCGGAGTTGCCCCGTTTTTAATATACAGGGTGTTTAAGTTTAAAAAAAAATCGTTTTTTTATAATTTTTTTAAAATATTTTTTCCCCATTTTATTGAAATGTGGTACCGTTATTTATAATGATAAGGGGCTTAATTAGCCCTAACTAGATTAAATTTATTAGGACCGATGGCGTCCCGGAGAGCACCGTAACGAATATTATTGACAAGAAAAGGTACGCCACTGACTCCTAATTTTCATATTTTTTTTTAGATTTACGAACTAATAATACAACTTTTTTGTCCCTTGAATTGTTTTCGTATTCTGCTTCGTTTTCCAGAAAAAAAAATAAAAACCATTTTATTGCATGCTACAAAAAAAATACCTATGTATTTCAAAGTTAATTAAAACATTTAAATTAAAAATTAAATTATTTTTTTAAATATGATTATTAATAACGGTACCAACTTTCAATAAAATCGGGAAAAGGATATTTAAAAAAATTATATTTAATTTTTTAATTAGTAAAAATAACTATAATAGGTTTAAAGAAAATTGTAGCGGAATATTTTGGAATGGTGTTGTCAGGGCGCAAAATCCAATTGACCAGTTTCATGTCCTTTTGACTAGCGCTTTTGACAGGGCATTTCCTTTACAAAATCTTAAGGTTAAAAATAAAAAACCTTGGATTACTTGTGGTATAAAAACTTCATCGAAAAATTTGAGATCTCTACATACCATGAGAAAGTACCACAGTAATAATCAGTTTCTTGTTACATATTTTAATCAATATAAGCGAATTTATAGAAAGGTCATTAGAGCGGCAAAAGAATTGTATTATAGGGGTAAAATGGAAAATGCAAAAAACAGCACAAAAAAGAACTGGGAAATTGTTAATCAATTAAGAGGTAAATCCAACTTGTTGCAGAGTAATATAGAATTAGATCCTAACATTCTTAATAACTTTTACTGTACAATAGGTGATAAATTAAGTTCAAATTTAAATTCAAATAAGGATCCCATGGATTATCTAGCACAAACTAATGTTTCTGAAGTTTTTGTTCTTGAGAGCACAAATGTGGTAGAAATAAAACAAATTTTTAAAGAAATTAAAAACAAGAATTCCTCCGGGTATGATGGAATTTCTGTAAGAATATTGGAATGCTTACCGGAGTCTGCATTGCATGCACTCGCATGTGCGATTAACCAATCTTTTGTAGTGGGACAATTTCCAATGTGTTTAAAAGGTGCCGTTGTTGTTCCGTTATTTAAGGGAGGTGACATGAGTGATCCTTCCAATTTTCGTCCTATTTCCCTTTTATCCACGCTTTCAAAGGTCATTGAGAAGGTGATCAAGAGGAGATTAATGATTTTTTTGGAAAATAACAACATTATGAATCCTTTTCAATTTGGTTTTCTTATTGGTAAGAATACAGACGATGCCATTTTTTCTCTTCTTCATCAGGTTTACCTAAATATGAATGGCGGCGAGGCTGTTGCGGCAATATTCTGTGATTTTTCGAAAGCATTCGATTGTGTGGATCATGGAGTGTTGCTGCGGAAATTAAGGCGCTATGGGTTTGGTGAGATTACACTAAGATGGTTTTCTACCTATCTTAAGGGAAGAATGCAAATGGTAAGAGCGGATGGCGAATACTCTAATAAATCACTTATTGCTAGAGGCGTTCCACAAGGCTCTGTTTTGGGACCCATTTTATTTTTGCTATATTTGAATGACTTGGCAGCCTTAGATATTCAGGGTTCATTTACATTTTTTGCTGATGATACTAGTCTTCTTTGGCATGGTAAAAATAGGGACGATCTGAAATTGACTGTCGATAGAGACCTACATGAAGTTAAACGGTGGTGTGATTCAAACTTACTTTGTTTTAATGTAAATAAAACCAGCATAATCACCTTTGGATTTTTCTTTAAAGACTTGTATCTGAATAACGAAATTGTAGAAAATAGATCCCTTACAAAGTTTCTAGGTCTTAGCATTGATAATAAACTTAAATTTGAGGACCACATAAAAGCCCTAAGTAAAAAGTTATCCGCTGGTTGCTTTGCAATTAGAATAGTTTCTAAGGAGCTTAATGGTTCCACCGCAAAGATGGTTTATTACTCACTATTTGAGTCCCATGTAAGATATGGAATTGCTTTTTGGGGATTCACTAACAAGCAACTCTTTAACTCAATATTTGTTTTACAGAAGCGGGCAGTTCGTTATTTGTGTGCAGTTGTGGGTCGTGAACACTGCCAACCATTATTTATTAGGGAAAATATTTTAACTGTGCCATGTCTGCTTATTTTGGAAACTGTGTGTCTTATGCATAAAAAATTCTCCGGTTTTGTAACTAGCGATAATATGTACCTATAATACTAGGTTAAATGCCAATACTAATATAAGCTTGCCTATACCAAAGTCTACCTTAGCGAAGCAGTCTATTTTTTATGAGAGCAAAAAAATGTTTAATCATCTAAACAATGAATTGAAATCTATCGAAAATTACAGACTGTTTCGTAGGGGTGTTAAAAATATTTTATTACAAAGGGCTTACTACAGCTTGGAGGACTACTATAGTGATATTTTATGATGTACCAGTATTTATATAGTTAAGTAACATTAAGAATATTGGTGTTTATTAAAATTTTAGTTTTAGTGATTGCTTTGTCAATGGAAATCATTTTCTTGGACAATAAAGTATGATCGACTATGACTATGACTATGACTATAAAAAACCGATTTTTTTAAAAAAACTTTGACACCCTGTATATCAAAAACAGGGCAACTCCGGACACATGTTCATATAACCTTTTTCTCATATCATAAGGAATCACCCCCTTAAGTTACGTGCCGTACTTCTGAAACACCCTGTATATTTGAATTTGTTTTTAAATGCATATGGTTGAGTAGGTACCTTGAGAAGTTTTTCAAATTCTTGCTGTGCTGTTGGGGCGGTATGTGCTGCCTAAAACCAACAAAAACATTATTATTAAGTATATTCCCCATTAAAGGCATTGTTTCAAACATACCTGTGCCATTTTAAAACAGTTTGAATACTAAAAACTGTATAATTCACTTCAATTAGGATAATATCTAGAACATGTGTAAGGTATACAACGTAAAAGAAATTGTTCTATTTTCATTTCTCGGCGACTTTCCAAACAGCGTATTTTTAGATTCGGGAAATTTCCAAAAATAGGACTCTTTTAAAAAATCCCGCCTACGCGTATTGTTGGTTGCATATACTCGTTGCATCATGTTATGTCACTTTTCTCTTGTTTTAACCTCAAAAAATATCCGTCAGTTTTTCATCAAAAAATCAATTTTCGTGTAGTAAACGAGGAAAATTGCGGATAATTTAGTGAAAATTGGGTGTTGTGACATAAATTAATAATTTTCTCTGCTTGAGAATGTTATTTTATACATCTGACTGCTGCGTTTAACCTTTTCACCTCCACACATCGCAGGGTTAAAAACTACTTCGCATTTTCTCTGTTTTTTTCCTGAATATCAACAATATAATCAGCAATATATTTGTAAACCACAAGGTGAGCATTTAGTATTACTAATTCATAACTAAGTAATGCCCTATTACAATTATTAATAATCAATATATTGTAGGTTAGTTTATTGTACCTGTATCCTTAGCCGAAATATAATGGAAGAGTATACACGAGAACCATGTCCTTGGAGAATCGTTGATGATTGTGGAGGAGCCTTTACCATGGGTCTCATTGGTGGGGGTGTTTTCCAAAGTATAAAGGGTTTCAGAAACGCTCCGTCAGGCATCAATCGTAGACTGGTAAAGTTTTTAAATATACCTACCCAGTATTTAAACAATTTCTACTTTTCTTGTTTTTAGTTTGGATCTCTAACAGCCATAAAGCAAAGATCCCCAATAATAGCAGGCAACTTTGCTGTCTGGGGTGGCATGTTCTCAACTATAGACTGTGCTTTAATTCACATTCGGAAAAAGGAAGACCCTTGGAATTCTATTATCAGTGGGGCCGCTACCGGTGGCATTTTGGCTGCTAGAAATGGACTTCCAGCAATGGCTGGTAGTGCATTTATTGGTAAGACTAACTTTTATTAATATAAAATAATTTTTTATAAAATTTAACTACTGTTTCTAGGTGGTGTCCTCCTGGCATTAATTGAAGGCGTAGGAATTCTATTTACACGGCTGAGCGCGGAACAATTTCAGCCGCAATTACCCCCAATGGAGGACCCTTCGCAATTGGGTCAAAATGAGCCCCCGCCTGGTTACCAATACCAGTAATAGAGACTTCTGTGGACTTAGATCGTTGATTTGTAATATAACTTGTGATAATCTGAATAAAGGACAAATTCTCTTTATGTTGTCCTATGTTTTCAAGTGTTTTTATTTGTGAGAACAAATAGATAAAATCGTTTTTTTTTATTGTACCTTAAAATTCGGTATTTTGAATTAAATATAAAGAGTTTTGTTTAAATGGTTATTTTTGCTGCATTATTGAATAGTTTTATAAAATCATGTTCCCCAAGGTACTTATATATCAAGAGTCGACAAAATTTTCGCAGGAAACTGTTGTACAGCAGTCCCCAACAGGAAATTTCTGTGTACTGCAGTATTGCCAGGTAGAAAAAATTAAAATCATCAGAAATGATTAGGAAAATTCATCACAAATTGGACAAAAGAATTACTCTAATTACCAGATCTGGTGAAATTTTACCAGACCTGGCAACACTGGTGTTCTGTGACGTGACAGCTCCAAGCATGCATATACACGCTCAAACTTGTTGCGCAACAGCTCAAATAAAGATAAAAGGTATACAGTATACATACACGTTCAAAATGTTTGCACATATTTTTTAATCGTATTTGGGCCCATTGAAAAGAGGTTTTGGATTGTAAAGTTTGCGCCGCAGAAAAACAAAGGTTAGTTTTTGTTTGCGCCGCAGAAAAACAGGTTAGTTTTTGTTTGCGCCACTCGCCACAACACAATATGATTTTTGGTGTTTATGGGAACCTAACCTTACAAATCGTTATTTACAGTGTCGAATCGCAAGGAAACCAGTTTTAAGCTTAATTTATGGAATTATTTACCCATCAACTTCATGTAGGTATGTATGGAAAGTCAAGAGCAAAGAATATAGTAATGTTCAAGTGAAATCTTCTAGCTTATGAATTATGGCCGAGAAAATGAAAGAACTTGTCGGCGAGCTAGAGACATCTTGATTTAGAAAATAAATAATTTAAGAACTGCTTTTATGGCTTCCAGAAAAAAGCTGTAGAAGTTTCTGGATTCAGATCAGAAAGGCCAGACGCAGGAGAAGATGATATACATGCATCTACATCAGCTTTTGTATTTTGATCTGTAAAATTCTTTATAGTACAAACAAGAAGTTCTGAGGCCTACATTTAGTAAGTAATGTCGAATCAGAAGTACCTACTTAAATGAGGTAAGTAAAATGCATTATTTATAGTGTTTATTTTTTTATTTTATTTGGTTTTTAAGGGTATTGGTGTGCTTATTTTAGTAAAACTAGGTATTTGGAATTTAAATAAAATATCTTTAAACATAAGGATGTAGGTGATGCTGTGTGCAATAATTTCGTTAACACCATTGTGATACTTTGTAAAAAACATCCAACTTTGTATGTATAAATTCTTTATTTACTATATTTTGTACAGTAGATATATATTATTGTCAACACAAACACATTAATTAAAATTTATTAAAAAAAAAAACAATAAAACAACTGCTAAAATACACCTGTTCAAAATTCAAGAAAGGAATAGTTAGGTAACTTCTAAATAAATTGTTTTGATTTTTGAGAAGATTTTACTAATAGGAATCATCAAAAATTATAGTATTTTGAAACTCTAGCCAAGAAAGTTATAGAAAATGATAAATACTACAGTTATTGGTACCTACCTAAAACCACCTCTAGTTAAATTAAATAGGTAGGTATAGAGTGTAAATATTTATCAGCATTGGGTTATTTTAAGAGGGATTATATAAATAAAACTAAAATGCACAATATTTGGTTTCAAATTGTATCATTACCTAAAAATGATACCTGTCGCTATGCGTATTCCTATATATTATATTCAACTATTTTACCTAATAATAAACAAACTAATATTTACACATTGAAAAGAGTTTTAGAAGCTACAATGTATTAATAAATTTATATGAAAAATTACTAATGAGCAAATCCTTTACACAATTTTTCGAATATTTTTTAAAATTGTTCTATTTATTTGGATATTTAGAATAGCTCTTGATTTTGAGTGGCAGGGTGTTTTTCCCCAGGCTTTTTGATATAACACCTAGGGTTTGGATCTATAAATGAAGATTTAAAACAAATTATATGTGAGTAGCTTAAATTTAAATAGTTCGTGTTGAACCATTTGTTTGCTTGTTAATGGCGAGGTTAGTGAAAAATGAATAATTTCGTCAGATTTATGCATCAACTTCACACGTAACTTTCATTTTGTGTAGAATAGGCTAAAAATGAATCTAGAAGTTTTGGCTCTACTAATTCTTGATAGTCTTGAACATTTAGGCCTTCTGCACCCCAAGCTTCTGATATTTTTCTTAAAGTGGCCTAAAAGAAACAAGTGGGTTGAAAAAACAATACATTTTTTCTCGCAACACGTTTTTCTAAAATACTGTACTTACCAAAGCTGCCACTAAGACTGCATCGCTATTAAATCGTTCCTGTCTATCTCGACACAGCTGGACTAATCGGGTTAACCCTCCATTTTCTACCACCTGCTTAGAGGCTCCCCTTTCCCCACAGAGTCTTGAAAGGGCGATTACTCCCTTCTGCTGGAGCCTGCGTTCCACTTCTTCATTTTGAGAGAATCTCGGAGGTCTTAGGAAACGTAAGAGAGCAATAGGTGCCTGTAACATAAAATTAGATTTCATGGTAAAGTTTTCTATGGGTAATTTTAAAGAAAAATTGTCATGGCGACTTTTAGGGTCTCTCTAGGTTTACCTACTCCTTGACTTAAAACTTTAAAAGATACCTTTGGAATGTTTAGGTCAGATATATGTATTGAATTGGACATCAAAGGGAAATTACTGTGTAAGCGTCTCTTTATTAAGAGTTGTACTGGTGTTGTGGTTTCAATTCATGCATTGCCTCTTTTTGTATACCGAGTCAACCGAATTAAGTGTCCAACACTGATAATTTTCTTATTATTAAAGGTTTAAATTATCAAACTAGTAGTATTTTTGCAGCTCGTCCTCAAGATACAGAAATGAAAAAAAACAATTATTCATCGTGTTTTCGAGTTTTGAAGTAAAATAACACTTTTTTAAATGGAAGCCCATGTATATTTTATTTTTATTTGTTAAAACTTTCAATTTTAAACAAAAAAGCTTACCATGAACTTTCTTCTATAAATTCTAAAATAACGTCGATATTACAATTTTTAAACATTAACGGTAGTGAAATAGTAAGGTGGCTATGAAAACCGCATGACCATCACTATTTAATATTTATTTGGCATCTAGATGGCTTTGGAAAACAATGATAATCTTCTGTCAAATATTGTAGGTACGTTTGTTATTCGTTTTTCCATTATAAGTTTTGCTATTTGTGTCAATTATTAACTTGAGAAAAGAATGGTTTTTACCCATGCAGAAAAGTGTGATATATGAAACTTAATTAGTGTGCAGAAACTCCTTTACAAGAGCAAGAGAATACTTCTGTCTATATCCACTTCGCATTAAACCGAATGCAATGTTTTCCGAGACTCTACCGAAAATTTAGAGGCAAGGAAAGTATTTTTGCCAAACCAAGGGCAAAAGAGAATTTTATAATAGGCGAGGCCACAGAAACTGGTGTTATTGCAGATATTGTCAAGGACTCTAATTTGTCTTTTGCTGCTATACTGCTCTTAGGATTTTTAAAAAATACATATAGGTATATTCCTTACAAGTACCGACCAGTTCAAGCTCTTTTGGCGGAGGATTCAGAGAGAAGACTACTTGGTTGCCGTTGGTATCTTAACTGATGTCGCCAAAATGTAAGTAACTTTCATTATATTTTATGGACAGATGAATCCAATTTCTCAAACTCTGGGATGTACAATAGAAGAAACCATCATTACTGGTCAAGGGAAAATATTTTTTTAGTACATCCAAGAGCTCCACAAGTCCGTTTTAGTTTTAACGTTTGGTGCGGTTTAATTGGTTCAAGAATTGCTGGTCCATTTTTTTTATAAGGGTACCCTATAACTGGTGCAAGATGCGTGGGATTTATGACCGAAATTCTAAATAATTTCTTAGACAAACTAGATCTTATAAAATGACAGAATTTGCCTCCCCAATAACCAAACCTAACCCCTCTTGATTTTTTTTGGGGAATCAAATTCACAAGCAAAGGTACAATTACGTTGAAGATTTGTAGACTACAGTTAGAGAAAAGATAAATGACATAGATGATAGGACCATGCTAAAGACAGTTCTAGAACGTGCGCAAAAATGTATTAAACAAGGACAGAAAATATTAGTGATTTTATTTTGTGTTGTTATAAGTTCATGTGCAAAATAAGTTTGTAAATCTATATTTATTGTTGGCTTTATAACTTCTTTACTTTTTATCTTAGGACGAAATTCATTATAAGCTCTTTTGTTTAAAATTTAAAGTTTTAACAGATAAAAATATAATATCCGATTGATTTGTGATGGGCTACATGCTTGGTAAAATTGATATTCCACGGTAGAGGAAAGTAAAGTGTTACTTGTTATATTTCACAAATTAAATTGTGAAATATAACAAGTAAGACTTTAATTTCCTCTACCATATAATATCCATTTAAGAAAATGTTTTCTACTGCAAAACTCAAAAACACAATTCTCAACTATTTTGTTCATTCTTGTATCTTATAACGAGCTGTAAAATACTACTATTTTGCTAATTTAAACAATATTGTATCCTTAATAATAGAAAAGTTACCAATGGTGGACACTTAATTTGGATGACCCTGTGTATATGTATATTAAACACTCTGTCAATCGACGGTTGATATTGATATTGGTGAAAATGATTTCTCCACGCCTGGTTTGTGCCTTCACCCTTAAGAAGCCGCAGTTTATTTTAGTTCAGGTTAGTTTTACCGCGACCATTTATGCGAATTTGATAGCATTTATGTTTTCTGATAAAAGCCAATAAATTAAAACTATAGCTATAGAAAATCTTCAATTTCAGTTAGGTTTTAGCGGCATTTTCGATTATTTCCTGACGAACGTACTCAAATGGTACCCTTTTCAAGGGCTTTTGCTTGAATTATGGGTCCGGATATTGGTTTGGTCCACTGCCACTCCTTTGGTTTTGGGAATTTTTCTTTTTTGTTCACCGCTGCCAACTTCTTGAAACAAATTTCTAACTTCTGCGTTATTTTGAAGCAACATAGTCGCTTGGGTCTTACCCACTTTACATTTTTTAGCCAATTTTCTGGTACTTAAACCAGTTTTTTCACTTTCCTCGATTATTTCAATTTTTTTCGCTTAAAGAAAGATATTTCCTTTTTCTCGCCATCTTCAAATATTCACGTTAGTCCCAAAACACAGAAAAGCTGTTTAAAACAAAACTAATGTTACCAACCGATTTATCAGCCTTTAAAGCATATTGAATGGATCCATCCGCCTGCAATAATTTTTTTTTTAATAATAATTTATTATTGACCTCAAAACAGGTTACAATAAAACTGGCACCGAGGCCTACAAATTGTATGGTATAAATATTAACATTCAAATAAAGTTATTCCGAAAGGCAAACAAATGTAGTTTATATTTCTTTATCCTGCCACTTAAATGTCTATACCTACTCTATTTTCCTTTATATAGTTCGAGGTTCTTAATGTTGCACGTCAGTTTCTTAGTATTTCCATGGAGTATTCTTTGTGGAATCCTATTATATTCCTGTATACTTCTATAAATTGGTGAGTCCTGTCCCTTTTTAGTTCTAGCATATGAATTTCTTAATTCATGGTTTGTTCTTGTGTTGTATGTGTAGAATTGTCTGTTATTTTGTAGTTTTACCCTTGTTTTAAGTTTATTGTTTTGTATATCATGTAAGTATTAGTTTCGTTTGTTTTAATACTTTCAATTCATTTATTTTTAGGTATGTCACTTTTTTATATATTTCCTCACTGGACGTGTAGTAATTCATCCCGAATATCACTTTAATCGTTTTGTTTTGTAGTCTTTGGAGCTGATCCAACTGTCTAGTACATGTATTTCCCCAGCAGGGCATTAGGTATTGCATATGTGGCTCTATAAAACTGTTGTAGAGAAGCTGTCCAGATTTTTTATTGAGTTGGTGAGCACATCTTCTAATAGAGCCCAACATAGGAACTATTTTGTTTATCACACCATTTACGTGGTTTTTCCAGGATAGATTATCTGTGATAGTTAGTCCAAGGTATTTATATTCAGTACCTAACTCTTTTGATTTTTGTTTCATTAATTTTGATTTGGGGATTGCACGGTGGTTTACTTTTCAGCCTAAAATCCATAAATACTGTTCTCTGGGCATTTAAAGAAAGTTTACGCCGTTACTTTGTGGTGGTCTGTAGATACTAAAGACGGAGAGCTTGTATTTTGGTAAGTAAAAAGATGCAATGTTGCAGTCGTCTATTTGTACATCGTACCTGTCATTTTGTATAAACACTGCAGCCTCCTCCCCTGGTGTCTCTACAACTATGCACAGCTACATACTTTTGTAAGTTAAAGCAGTTTATCTCATTTGGATAGATCCATGTTTCCGTAAGCACTATGAGATGGATAGTCATGGTGTTTTGGAGTATTAAATCATTTATTTCATTACCTTGTGTCGGAGGCTTCTGATGTTTAAATATAAGATGTTTAAGTGCTGGTTTTCTTTGGCAATAATTTTTAGTCTTTTTTATCACAGTTTTGTATGTTAGTTCTATGTCTCTTAGATTATGTTCAGGTCACTCTCGTTTCTTATCCTGGCCGGTGTATCATTTTCTTTTTTCTTAATATATATTTTCCCATTAGCTACATATGCCGCATGAAGACTATTGGTTTTTTTATATTCTCGTGCATTTTTAAACAAATACTGGTTCTGTTTTGTAAGGTCGTCGTTAAAATAGATATTTTTATTTTCTCCCACTAGGCCACATTCTTTAACTTTGATGCCCTTAAGTGCTTTAACCTTTTGAATAACTTTAAGTTTTGTGCCTGTGTTTTTGAATTTAACAAGTATAGGGGAGTCATCTCTTGTATTGACACAGTATGTATCTAAGATTTCACCATCGCCTATATCAACTTTTAGTGTTGTAATGATTTTTTGAACTGTTATTTCGGGTTTTTCCTTCTGTTTTATAATCCCACTAATCACTAAATTTTTTTCTCTTTTCTTTTGCTCCGAGTTATTTAATCTATTCTCTAGTATTTCCACTTTCTGCTTTAGGAAAAGATTTTCTTTTTTAGCTGTCTCATTTCGCTTCAAATATCCTCTATTGCCTTTTTTTGTTCATCGAACCCGTTAAACATGTATTGCACAGATTTCTTCAATTCTCCCGTATCTTCCTTTAGTGATTTCCTTAATAATTAGTGTATGTACCTATTATGTCTTAAGAATTCCCGGGTCGGGTTTTACTGCCCCTAATCGAGGGTGTTTTAGCAATAATGTTTACTAAAAATTCCGACGATGAGTGTCCGCGGTCGTTTAACAGATGGGTCGGTAAAGAGGAGTATAAAATAAGGTGGTCACTTTATAGAGGCGGTCGCAAGCAGAGGTTTTACTATACGATTTTCATGTAAAATCAATAGGGTTAAGGGTAGCAAAATTTGCATGGGATTTTCTATGGTCAGTCTGGCGGTACACCACCCGGTATACTGGGTTTGTTGAAAATTAAACCACAAGTTCCTAAACTTTTAGTGTCTTCCTAATTTGGGATTAACGTGCGCTCGCTGCTGATCAAATTATTATTCATTTGTTTATATTTAATTTTAAAAATTAATTTGTCCTAACATTGTCTTCTTATAATTTAGTCATCCTAAAGTTCATGATTGTATTTCAGGTTATTTCGAGCTACCATTACAAAACTTACCTCAGCGTCAATTAACTGCATCCTAGCTCCCTCAACGGCCGCCATGTTGGCTAGCAAGGTTGCCACTTGCTCCAACAAATATACACTCACCAGCGGCCCTCGACTTTTGACTGCCGATAGCAAAACCGGGGCAGTATCAAGTTTAACAAGAAGCTTAATGCATTTGGGATCCATGGAACTGAGATTTGCTAAGGCTGCTGCACAGAGCAGTAGATTCTGGCAGCATCTGGTTGTCAAGGAAAATTTCGTCAGGGAACGAATTAGTGTTTTTGAGAACTCCTGCAGACCTTTGACCTATAAAGATTAAATACAGGTAAATATTGTAGTTACCTATTATATTATTATTATAATATCTGGAAACTATATACTTATTGGATCCAAAGAAGAAAAAACACGTCCTTAATAATTTTAAAAGCGCTATCCAATGATAGCTAACGCGACCCCCACCCCCACCCCTTGGGGTGGGGCGAGGGGCAACCTTAAAATCTTAAATGAGTATCCCAATTTTTTATTGCAGAATCGGATTCTACGACAAATATTACGTCACGTTTGTCTAAAACGTTTTTTCCGATTTGTGAAAGATGACGCTGTAATCGCAAAAATATGTTTGTTCGTAATTTCTAAGAAATTATACGGAACAATGAAAAATAATGAAATACTAGTTTATTTACTTAAAAGCAGCCGTTCAATCATCTTAAATTTAATTGTAGAAAAGTGGTGGGCAACCTTAAAATCTATAACGGCAAAATTCCATACTTAATGAGATGTTCATATTGATTATTATGCAAAATTGGAGGTGAAGGAATAAACAAAGCTTTATTAACCAGTAAATTCTATTACTGGCTGTAAATAACTTTAAAAAGTGTGAGACGGGGTATATTTGACAAACGTTCTTACCGAATGATTATCTTCTAACCAAGGCGCTGTAACTTGAGCGAGTAGCGCTACAGCTTCGCTCCTTTCAGGTTCCGGCCTCGACTCCTCATCTAGAGTATCGGCAATGATTTGAACTCCCGAAAACTTTTCGAAATATCGAATAGCTGAGGAGTTGCAACACATTGTGCTTAGGGCTCGCAGAATTAAGGTTCTCATTGAAGAACCATCGCATTTCTCGCAAAGTATTAGGAGAATTGGTATTATGTCAGCCTAGAATAGGTTTAGTTTAGCGTGTAACTGTACCCCTCTTACTATAAAGATCCTTCTCCTTACCTTGACAAAGTGTTCAATCAAATCTGTATTTCTTAACGCGACCGAAGTGATGCCCGTTAAAGTCGCTCTTAGATCGGTCTCGGAAGAAGGATCTTCGATTTTGTCAACCAACTTCTTGATCTCTTTGACTAGAATTTGAATTTGGATTGTCTCCCATTCGCTGAAAAGCTCCGCCATGGGCGTTAATGCGTCCGCGGGATGTATGTGCTTTATTTGGTTGTGCAGTTTCAGGATTCTTGAACTCACTTGAGAAGTGTGAGTTTTTAGGAAGTCCAGGATGTTCCCGGCAAGGCTTTGGATTAGGGGGTCAATATGTTTGCTTTGGCTGAAAAAAAAGAGATTAGTTAATATAACACGTTAAATTTTTCGCATAGCTCAAGAATTTTGTGATTGCTATATATTAAAACAGTCATCATTAAAAATTAATAATAATAATTTCCTTTATTGCCAGCAATATAAAAAAAAATAGAGACAATGCCGGCTCTCTGAATAAATACAAAATAAAAAAAATAGGAAATCGCATATAAATTAATAAAAGTACAAATAGTTTATTGGTATCAATATATAGTTGATGCAAAACAATTTCCAATGCACGTCATACCTTTCGAGTGACGTCAGTTGTCGGCAGTGTCGCCAGCTTGTAACCAAAAGAACCGAGTGAGGGAATTTCATTGTTTTTTTTTCATAAAAACAAGATTAATATGTAAACAAAAATTTCCCGTATAGTAGTTTATACAGGGTAAGTCGGGAGGAATGGGACTAACTCTAAGGGTAATCTATGCCTCAAAATAATAAGAAAAAACTCAAATGTTGTTATGCAATATTCATCTGTTTTCAAGTTACAGCGTTAAATAAAATAATAATATTGTTAAACCAAAATATCCAACATTAACATTGTTTTAAATAAATCATTGGTTTAGTAAATTTTCAAAAATACCGCCATCGACTTGCAAACGTTTCCTGCTTCGTTTACGAAGGGCACGCGTGGATCTTCTAATTGATTCCTGCCTTTCTTTAATATTGAGTACAGCATTTCTAATGCGTCTAATTAATGCATCCCTAGTATCTACTTTTACTTTGTAAACCTCAGTTTTTAACCAACCCCATAAATTGTAGTCCAACGGCGTGAGGTCTGGCGATCTAGAAGGCCAACTAATAGGACCACCGCGACCAATCCAAACCCCTGGAAACTCTTGTTCTAAATATTGCTTGACCCGACGATCGAAATGGGCAGGCGCTCCGTCGTGTTGATAATACATTCCAATTCTGATGTTTAAAGGAATCGCCTCCAGTAGTCCTTGCATTGATAGTAATAAGTAATAACTAACTTGAACTAACCTGCTAGCAGCAATGTTAGCCGCTGAACATTTCGTTGGTTCAAAAACTCTCCGTTATGATAATAATCCTGAGCTATTAGATATTCCTTACCTATTTAAATTTCTATAATCCATCACGATACATCTGGAATGCGACAGCAGTCCTCTCAAAATAGTAGTGGCGCATGCCGCTAGATGATTTACTTTCTGATTGAGTTCAGCTGCAATGGACTTGCATTGTAGTGTAGTGGTGCATTCTTGCTCTATGGACAGTCGCGCCTCTTCCAACCAACGGAGCACTGCCTTGTTGTCGACTATTATGCCATTAGTGTGAATTGGAGGAACGCTAAAAAAATTAATTTGGTACAGTTGAATTTTAAATTTACAATATCATTAAATGTATGAGATGATATATAGTCGATCTTTAAATGGCGCGAAGTAATAAATGCTTATTACATAATAATATGTAAAACGCATACCGGGTACCAAGAACAATTGAAACACCATCCCTTAAAATCTATTGTGTTTACATTAAAGGATCCAAATAATGACCATTCTTTAGGTAGGTCAACCCTGAATTTGTCGCAAGCTATTGTTATATTTGAGGATTTACCATTGTTATTGGGAAAATCCCTTAGCCAGGAGCGTGTATTGGGGAAGTTATTATATTAAAACTCTTAAACATGCCTGTTCTCCTAAAATTGTATTATATTAGATTCGTAGGTATTTATAACATACAGTGGGTGGTACTATTTTACATAATATAATTACAATTATTATAATTACCTGTCACATTTTGGCTTGTTCTCCTAATACATGATCGATACACTTTTTCCACTTTTCCGCACTGATTTTACCCATAGCGTTCATTAAAGAGTCTTTTTAAATCCACCATTTTATAAGTCGTGTTTTTTCTGCCGACATCTGTCTTTATTTGAGCCCATATAAGTTCGATCGGGTTAATTCGCAGTGGTAAGAAGCACAGATATTCCTCGTAACTTTGCCATTTTATTGACTACATATTTTTTTAATGCATTTTTATGCAAATTGGCTAGTAATTCTATTTGTCTTAAACTTAGCCATTCTGTTATTTCACTTTTACGCCACGCACTTGTCGGTAATTTTCCCGTCAGCCTAGAGTGATAACTTGCATTATCCAACACTATTATTGAATCTTTTGATATAAGATCCAACATTTGCTCGAGCCATTCTTCAAAGACATCGGCATTCATATCTTCGCGATAGTCTTCTGTATTTTTAGAGTGGAACATCAGTAGATCACCTTTAACGAAGCCTTCAGAACTTCCAATATGGGTTATGATAAGTCGATGTCCTTTTCCAGATGGCGGTCTTAATCCTGTGGACAATCCTTCCAAAAAAGCTTGCCTTAAACTTTTAATATTTTCATCCTACCAAAATTTAGTGACAGTGTGACCTTCATTTAGCCATGTTTCGTCTAGGTAAAATATTTTTTTGTTTTCTTCTCTGGCTTTTCAGATGCTTCTAAAGTAATTTTTTCTCCAGCAGACGATATCGCTTCTGTCTATTAAAATCGATTGCCTATTATGTTCTTTCCACCAAAAGCCCATTTTTTTAAATAATTTCCAAAGCGTATTTCTACACATAAATGGGTAGTTCTGGTCTTCTCGGATTGAGGACAAAATTTTGTCCAGCGTGGAAATTTCTCTTTTTAAAAAGAGACTATGAGCTTTTCGCCTTATTCTCTGCATTAAAACGTCATCCAGCTCAAGTTTTGGTCGTCCTGTAGAAGCTTTTAGAGGTCTTGGAGCACTTTTTTCTTCTTTTAATAGTTTATATATTGTTGTTTTTCCAACGTCAAGCATATCTGCTGTAAATTGCACCGCATTGTCAACACTCAAATCCGCATTCTTACTTTTAATAGAATCGTTAAATACACTCAGTTCCAAAAGAAGTGACGCACCTAATTTTTGTTGCAACTTTTAAGCTTTGTCATTTCTGAACGAATGGACCGATTTTTATTATCTTTCCATTTGTTGGTAGGTAATTCCGTTACCTTTAAGTGAAAAATAAACTGGTAGACATTTTTTCAAAGCCCCCTGGATGAAAGTGGAAAAACTCAAGCCATGTTATTTTCTTAATTTTTGACTCACCCTGTGCGATAATTAAGTAAATGTATAGAAAGCGCTTACACTCTATATGAAAGTCGCTTCTTTTACGAGCATTTTGATTTTTTGTTCATTAATTTATCTCTAAAATTGTCCGAATTACAGCTTTTTTGCGGAAACCTTACGTTTATCCCACAAATGTAATTTATTGTAGGGTCACATTGCCTTTAAAAAAACAATTGCCTTTGCCATGGCAATTACTCCATATTTAACCTTTTGTCGTTGTGTCATTAAAAAAGTCAATGTCATTATAAAAGTTTTAGTGGCTAAAATTACATAAAATGCCTCAAATAAGTTCAGAACAAGTAGCAGCATTAGTTACTTTAGTTAACGATGGGCGTAGTAAACGTTACGCCGCTCGTGCAGTGGGTATCCATGAAGCAACTGCTCGTAGAGCAATCCACAAGTACAAACAAACATTAAGCACTGCTCGAAGGGTTGGTTCTAGTCGCCCTCGAAAAACTTCTCCAAGAGATGATCGCTTCTTGAGATTGAGGATATTACGTGATCGATCAAATACTGCGGTAAATGTTCAGCAAGATCTTCGCCAAATTCGGGGTGTTACGATAAGTAAGCAAACGGTATGTCGCCGTCTAAACGAAGTTAATTTGAAAGCTAGGAGACCTGCAAAAGGCCCCAAATTATTGCCACAACATCGTGCTGCTAGAAGAAACTTTGTTGAAAATTATGGACAATGGAATATTCGTGAATTGTCGAATATCTTGTTTACGGATGAATCACGGTTTTGCCTTAACATGGTGGATGGAAGGAAAAGAGTATGGAGAAGGACAGGTGAAAGGTTTAATCAGAATTTAGTAACAGAATGTGAAAGTTATAATGGTGGGTCGGTTATGGTGTGGGGAGGCATTTCAATGAATGGAAAGACACCCCTCCATGTTTTTCCATTGAGGCAGTCGATGACAGCGCTAATCTATATTGACATTTTACAGCAGTATGTCTTACCTCATGCAGAGTTAGTCGGCAATAATTTTATATTGATGCAGGATAATGACCGACCACACACCGCAGCAATTGTTCGAAACTTCTTAGAAGCTACGGATGTCACCACATTACAGTGGCCTGCCAGAAGCCCCGATATGAACCCTATAGAACATTTGTGGGACGAACTATGGAGAAAGGTACGTTTTCGCCAGAGGCCTGCAGAAAATCTCGCAGAATTAGCATATGCGTTAGTGGAAGAATGGAATCGTATACCAATGGAAACGATAAGAAACCTAATTTCTAGTATGCCGCGTAGATTAGAAGCTCTTAGAGTTGCTAGGGGAGGCATTACACGGTATTAAGCAGTTATCCTAGATTATAATTTTGTGTTTAATAAAAATGTTTTTAAAATTCGTATCTGTTAAAAACTGTTTCTCGATAAATTCATAAAGTTGGTAATATGCAAAGTTTCAGCAAAAAAGCTGTAATTCGGACAATTTTAGAGATAAATTATTGAACAAAAAATCAAAATGCTCGTAAAAGAAGCGACTTTCATATAGAGTGTAAGCGCTTTCTATACATTTACTTGATTAACGCACAGGGTGAGTCAAAAATTAAGAAAATAGCATGAGTTTTTCCACTATCATCCAGGGGGCTTTGAAAAAATGTCTAACAGTTTATTTTTTTCTTAAAGGTAACGGAATTACCTACAAACAAATGGAAAGATAATAAAAATCGGTCCATTCGTTCAGAAATGACAAAACTTCAAAGTTGCAACAAAAATTAGGTGCGTCACTTTTTTTGGAACTGAGTGTAGTTAAGAATTAGTTTTTTTTTTATTTACTGTACATGGACCGACTCTGGGGCGTTTAGGCAGTTGTTGAAAATTCTCCATATTTAAATAAAAAGCACTGCACTTCACCCTTTGACTAGTTTCACTGAGAAGCAAACACTCAAGGTAGGTATGTGTAGAAATAAATAGGTGTATTATTCCAATAGAGGCACCCAAAAAAAAAGGAATAAAATTATTAGAGCACAAACGGAATAAGTACCTAGACTCTAATTAGTTTTGATAAAATTGCTTTCTAAAATTCCAAGTAAATGGTAGGGCTGTACATAGTTTTAAGCTTAAAAAATGTAATATTAAAATATATATTTAAAGGCAAAACTTGAATTTAATGTCGATACTTGTACTAATTCTGCACAAGTTTAAAAATTCAGACCTATTTAAATCTATACGTACCGAAAAATCTTGCACGCCCATGGAGAAGACGGTTTTGATTGATTCATTACCTAGCATCATTTCAAGATAGACTATAATATCACAAAAATATCGATAATTACATAAACCCTACAAACTAGAGATCTTACCGATCTTGATCCTGGAATCTCAATCTCAATCTCTCCTGTAATCTCCCTCGCTCTCTCCTATGCCTCATTTTATCCGGAGACTTCCCAAAACTTCCCTTAGGCGTCGAAGTATGCTCGGGACCCCCTAAGTCCTTAAAAAGATTCTCCAACTCACTCTCACAATCACTCGCCGTCGAGTTAAATGACGTTACAGCCTCGTAATCGTCCGAACTTGAGGTTTTTGAGGTGTCCAGCACTGTAGGCGCCGAGTTTCCTAACCTAGGGGAGTCACATGATACATCTTGCTTGTTCCTAGCCAATGGAAGTGATTTGGTCCCTGAAATCTCACTGCTAGTGTCGTAATCGTGCTCTTGCGACGAGTAACTATTTTCTTGTTCATTTATTTCTACGGTTGATCGCAGGCTGTTAGCTGGTGTGAGCTTTGCATACTGATTAGAGTTCGATTCGAGGCATTCTTTGGTGTTTTTACTCGTAAAAAGGTTTCTGCTTACTTTCGGTGAATGTTTTATGAATCTGTAATGAATATTTCATGGTAATAATATATTGATAATTTTTTTACGGTGGACGATTAAGTTTTTTTTTTGGATATACAGTTAGTTTCGGTACGATGGCTAATAAATTGTATTGTTTGCGAAGTTAGAAGACTGATAAATAACACAGCCCAACAAAAAAAAAATTTTGTCTTGGTGCCGAAGAAAAAACAACTGATTTTAGTTATTTTGAATGCGGTGATTCCAAAAACACTTAGCTTTTCTTCGTATCAGCTCTAGTTTTTGAGATAGAGCCTACTAATAATAAATTGTAATATTAAAATGTTTGACAATTATTATAATGGGCATACATTTTATCAAAAACTCCACTAATTCCAAGACTAATGCCTTTTTAATTATACCTATTTATTAATAAATCACACACAAAAGGCCATATAATTATTACAGATACGAAATAATTTTTCCTGGAATTTTTTTGCACCCGCAAATTTCTTATTTTCGTATTTGCAATTAGCACATTTCGAAGGCAATAAAAGGAATGAAATTGTATACCGTAAGCCTCATAAATTATTTTATTTTATTTATTTGAGATACTCTTACAAACACATGTTACACGTAATTATAAGTAAGAGAGAATGTTACACAAAGATAACTTATAAGCTAAGACAAGGAAGTAAATTCTTAAAACGAAACAAGACAATAACACAATGAGGTTAACGAATAAAAACTAAGTACAGTAGTATTACAAATTAAAAAATGCATTTTCTATGGCCCTGACATCAGTGTTGAACAGATCAATTTTACTCATTTCAACAAAATCGTTGCATTCCTTAACTATTCTATTGTTAATTGAGCAGTCCATGTTGTCTACATAAAAGAGTTTATTACTATTTATCCTTAGGCTAATCTTAGGTACGAGTATTTTAAAACTATTTACCAAAAACAAATTTTTGTATTTTATGTTATTAATAATATAATAAATAAACAACACTGCCTGGTACCGGCGTCTTTTTTCTAAAGTTACCATATTAAAACTATCAAGCATGCTCCTATACGAAACCATGTATGGATAAGCATTATTTTTCCTAACGTAAAGAAACCTCAGAAACCTTTTCTGGACTTTTTCAATATGATTTATGTGGACTTCTGCCTGGGGTGACCAGATTATCGAAGCATACTCGAGGTGAGGTCTTACCAGTGCATTATACAGTTTGATTATGGAGCTAATATCTCTAAAGAACTTTGTGCTTCTTATTACAAATCCTAGAACCCTATATGCCCTACCCACTATAATGTTATAATGATTGATGAAACTAAAATTGGTCCGCAGATTTACTTCGTTAACTTAGCTTGTGTCCTAGGGTATTAGTACTTTAGTACCTATACAATCCCCAACATACAGGGATTATATTATGCGGAATACTGCCTGCATGCATTTAGTTGAAACTTGAGCTTCATTGCAAGAGTGTTTTTTGAAAAGTCGTATTAAAACATGGCTTCTACAGGTAGGCGTAGTTGCGTAAACCATCCGGACGTTTTTTGCTACATATGTGGCGAGTATATTTTAAAAGAAAGTAGGAGAGTGATTTGTGACTTTGTGAAAAAAGCTTACTTACTACTACTTAATTAACCTGAACTAACCTGTGTCGAACACCTGCGACAATAGACAAAAGGACAAAGGAAGTGTTTAACAGTTTGGTGTTCCGATGGTATGGAGGGAACAATAAAGCCACTTTGACGATTGTTATTTTTCTCTTGTGAAGATAAAGGGCATTAGTCGTAACAATCGGCATAAGTGGAACTGTCCTCACCTGGAGTCAGCAAGAAGATTTAACAAGTCCCGAACGCTTTACTCAGGAGGAGCTAAGTGACCTTGTCATCTGCCTCCAGACTAAATAGAAAGAATCTTCTTTATCCAGGTACCAAAATTACGCACTACCGTAACAGAGAAAAGGATCTTTTGCCATTTTTCTCTTAGGAGGATAATATGGTTTTTTGTAATGATATTAAAGGTCTGTTAGAGAAAATGGTTATAACAGAGTACGCACCAGACCATTGGCGTCTCTTTATCGACAGTTCCAAACGAAGTTTAAAGTGTGTCCTTCTACATAACAGTAACATATATGGAAGTATTCCAATTGGGCATTCTATAAAATTAAAAGAAGAATATAAAACAATATCGTTAGTGCTTAAAAAAATTAAATATGACGAACATCAGTGGGTAGTCTGTCTTGACTTAAAAAATGGTGAACTTTCTTCTGGGACAGCAAGGTGGTTATACAAAATATCCTTGTTTTCTGTGTCTTTGTGTGGGGCTAAGGATCAACACTGGATTAGAAGAGAGTGGCCTTGTAGAGATGCTTTAGTACAAGGAGAAGCTAACGTAATTAATGAAGCGTTGGTTGAACGGGAAAAATCATATTTCCTCCCTTGCATATTAAACTAGGACTAATGAAACAATTTGTAAAGGCCTTAGACCAGAATGGTGCGTGTTTTGAATACTTGTCCAGTAAATTTCCTGCATTCAGCAAGGGGAAATTGAAAGCCGGAATATTTGATGGACCTCAGATTAGAGAGCTGATAAAAGATTCACATTTTACAGAATCGATGACCGAAACTGAATTTAATACATGGTGCTCTTTTGTTAAAGTTGTGCAAAATTTTCTCGGAAACAAGAAATCGGAAAATTACCGAGAGATAGTGGAAGATATGCTCAACAACTTTAACCAACACGGGTGTAATATGAGCATTAAGATTCTCCACAGCTACTTGGAACGATTCCCAGAAAGTCTTGGCGACCTTAGTGAAGAACAGGGGAACGATTCCACCAGGATATAAAAACTATGGAAGAGAGATATCAGGGTAGATGGGACATTTACATGATGGCCGATTACTGCTGGAGTCTTCAACGAGACTGTCCTTTTCAATCTTATGCGAGAAAATCTTATAAAAGGAAGTTTTTGGGTGATGCAGATTAGCTCATTTTTATTTAAAATATATATAAAAAAAAGGAGAATAAAAATGAAATTGAAATAACTGTGAAAAGGCCATTTTTATGATTTTATCTTATTCATCATTAAAAATGATAGTAGTAGGCCAGTGTGGCGGCGCACCACCCGGTATTCTCACATATACCGGGTGGTGCGATTTCTAGCCATTTGCTGAAACCTTATACAATAAGAATTTAACAAATGATGCTACAACTGCTAGTCTCTTAGCCATATGTCTAATTAACCTAACTACGTTAGTATATATATTTTGTAAATAGTTTTTTACCTTTGCCTTTTGATTGGTTCAGTAAAAGGTCCATTTACTGTGGAAAATTTCTTAAGAAAGTGTGGTGAATTTTTTCTTTCTGTTTTTACAAGTCTTTCTTCGATGTTTTCTTTTATGGGTGTGGATTTTTCTTTATAGTTACTTGTCAGATTAGGATTATCATTTGCATTGCATTCTATGGAACCTGAAATAAATGTTTGCATTGTTATAGAAAATTATTACCATCAGTATAAGTACACTTACCTTTAAAAATATTTTTGGCAATTTCTCGTTGGCAAAGTTTCTTTGGGGTGCGGGTGGTTTCATTATTGTTTTCTTCTTGTTGTTCAATTTTGTTCTTCTTTTCTTTTAGCCTAAGAGATATGTGTTTTCTTTAATAACAGACAAAGTATTTCTAAATTGAATTAACATTTCTCATGTTATTTTCCAACCGTTTGTTTTTAATCGATTTTTGAAGAAAAGTAATTAATTTTGTAATTTAATAGCTTACCTCTCGTTTCTTAAATTTTGTGGGCTGCTTTCCGTGTCAGAAAACCCGGAGTCTTGACTTCCTGGACTAGCTGAAACTTCCCTGTACTCCAAACTTTCACTTCCCCACCATACTTTGCTCGGACTGCGTTTGAAACTCATTTCCAAGCTGTTTTCTAGGGCTTCCTGCAATTAAGGATAAATTGGGTTAGCACAAGGTTTATAGATTTGTTTTTATACGCTTTATTGTTGGATCTTTAAAATTTATGAATGATCAAAATATTGTTAAGTTTTTATTTTTTCTCCGTGTTTGTGCTCTCGTTTCTTTCTTTTATCACTTTTGTTTTTTTGATATTTATTTTCATTCCATTTTCTTTTAATATTCTTTTTCAATGTCTATATTAGCTTTTATACCCGTTTCATTCGTTGCTATACTGATAGCATCGCCTGCAAACTCACACTCAGATATTTTGTCTAGCCCACGATGGACTTCTTAATAGTGTTCCTAAATATCGTAAATAGTTATTGCATTAATTCCTTGCTTATTTCCTATTTTACTTTATTACGTAATTTATTGTTGCAGCCAATATCGCGTCTTAGTTCTACCTTTCTGTCCTCA
Organism: Polydrusus tereticollis; assembly: GCA_963920685.1. Taxonomy (NCBI): domain Eukaryota; kingdom Metazoa; phylum Arthropoda; class Insecta; order Coleoptera; family Curculionidae; genus Polydrusus; species Polydrusus tereticollis. Next base: position 19,958,628 of record OY987332.1, on the reverse strand, counting down.
AGGTTCTCACAAACTTTTTGTCTACGAACTTTGTAGCTTTTGTAGATTTGTTTATTATCAGTCAAAGAGCAGGGTTGGCACAAATTAATTCATGAATTAAATCAAGTGACTGAGTTAATTCAAAGTTTGTTCAGCCCATTGATTAAGCCTACTTGCACAATATTTAAATGTTGAAGGAGTTATGTAACATATGTGATAGATACAAGGTCATAAGTATTTTCAAAACAACCACATAGCAAAAGCTGCTGTTTGTTCAGCACTCCAGACTAGGGATGGGCGATATCAGCTTTCACCTATCGATAGGTAATAGTCATCTACCTATCGATATATTTTCGTTATCGATAAGTCGATAGTTATCGATAACTATCGATAAGTATCAATAACTATCGACCTATCGAAAAAATTTGATATATCGATAGGTATCGATAACCTTTGGATTACAAATTGTTAGTTGATATCATCAATAACTGTCGATATATCGCAATAAATTCCCATCCCCATGACACACTCTCAAAACAAAATTAAATTTCAGACAAAATCAACGTGGATTTATTTTGCAAACATTATTTAGGAACAAATTCTTTATTGCAACTAAGAAATATTAGCTGCTCCGAATGAGCGGTGGTTAGGTTAGTGCGGTTATCGGAAATTACTTGTCTGCCTTTACTGAAGACTCTTTCAGATGGCACACTTGTTGCGCAAACGCAAAGATATTTTTTTGCCAGCTGGCTTAATCTAGGATATACAGATGCATTCCGCTTCCACCAAACTAGTGGATCTTCTTCCGCATCGACAGGTGGACAATCGGAAAATTTCTTTAATTCTCCTTCAAAAGAAGTATCTGCTCTCGCAAATTTTGAGTTAGAGAATAGTAAGCTTAATCCGCCGGTTCTTTTTTTCTTTGTTTGTGGACTAGAATATGCAAGGTCTTCCATTTCCTTTAAAACTTCAAATACTAATGCATTAACGGTTTCCTGAGACTCTGAGCCGTCATTAAACTGAAATTGTTTGAATCGTGGATAAAAAAAGGTACATTACATACGAAAATTCATATAATTCAAAAAGTTATAAATTATTTGGATAAACGGTATACAGCAACTCCTAGCCAAATGTTTATCCAAATAATTTATAACTTTTTGAATTATATGAATTTTCGTTTCATTGATAATTTCATCAAGCTGGGTTTCATCTGTATCTGTCGTGTTAACTGCGTTGGATTTTATTTGTTGGCAAATCGGATATATGGCTGAAGCAGTAATATATTTCTCAGCAGCTAGGATTTCTGTAGTTTCTTTCAATGGATTTAGGGTGTCTCTTATAGCGCTAAGCATGTCAATCTCTGTTACTGACAGGAAAAAATTTCGATATTTTCCTTTATTATACGTTTGTAATAAGGAAGACAATGCTGTGTGTTGTTCTATTATTACTTCTATCAAGTTACATATACAGACGTTCCTATTGTGCTTTATCTATCTTTTCGATGATTACCGATATTTATCGGTATATCGATAGTTATCGATATATCGATTATTATCGATAGGTATCGATATATCGATAACTTTTGTTTCACATATTGTTATTCGATATATCGATAACTATCGATATATCGAAAAAAAATCCCATCCCTACTCCAGACACGCTGGAGCAGTTCATGTGATTTACTGGCATGTTAAAATTTGCGAGGAACATCACAATAAAGTTGATCGTGATATAGCTAAATTGGTTTTTATTAGAGCTATTAACCATAATGCTTAAGGTCTATTGGCACAACTAGAACCTGAATGCACTCAATTTAATTCAAAAAGACGACTGTATTATCGTATGGTACAATCGCTAGATTGATTATGATAATAATATAAGCCAATCCAAATAGGAACAGCAAAATCGTTTGGGATGTGCTGCCACAGAATTTCCAAGTATGTTGCTAATAATATTGGGATTTAATGAAAAGTCGACACCTTGGCCATGATGCAAGACCATGTAATATCAAGCATGACAGATATTGAAGGGTGGATGTCAACCTTTTCTTGAATATATATCGATTCTACAGTCCAAGGTAACATAAATCAAGTTGATGAGCCGTAGCTTCTTCTGCGGGTGTCGAAAAAATGTTTCCTCTATTGGATCATCATATTTTAGTCTGTGTGCGCAGCTTTTAGGGACACCCTATATATTGTCAAAACTTTAATACGTAAAATCCTGATCAGCTGTATACACCATCACCATACTTAATTAGCATAACTAAAATATACAAAAGCCAGAATTTCAGTGAACTAAATTGGTATGTCATATTTTTCTAATTTATCAGGTATAGTTTTGTTTACGTAACACATGTCTTCTGTTTTACTTTTACTTCACGTTGTTTACAAATATGAAACAAAAAAAATTAAATGAGTAATTTGTATTGACTTTATAAATATTTAAGATAAGATAAGGTGTCGCTGACTGAAATACATACATTAAAAAATCATTATCTATTATTTACACATTCGTAGTTTGGTATTCACTGCAAAAATTGTTGTAATAAATATCTGGGCTATAAATAGCAGGTTTTCAATGTGAAAAGCCTTACGTTTTTTTACTATCTAGGGTAGTGCTAGGAATCAAACTCGAATAATTCGACTATTCGAATATTCAAATACTCAAATACCGAATATTATTCTTTAAAATTATTTATGTTTTCGATTATTCGAGTATTCAAATATTTAAATATTCGATTAATTGCATGTTCAAATGTTTCAGTATTTGAGCATTTATCAAATATTGTTACTTTAAAATTATTTAATGCTGGTCGCCTTAGATGAAAAGTTGAACTCATAATTATCATCTAGTTAGTGCTAACTGTATCTTGAAAACCAGACTTTTTCAGACCCATGTTTATATGAACTTTTCTACTTAAATTTGGTCCAGGAAAGTGTTAGACATATCGGAATTTTCTTTATTGTTGATTTTACGAAAAAAGTTATTCTTTATAAAAAGTTCTGCTTGATGCGCAAATAATATTGGCATATCAAAACTTAAGATATCATGTACAGGGCGGCAAGAAAATATATAGAAACACAGAATTACGTTAAGAGTACCCTCAATTTTTATTTTAGAGCAAATTGTTATAAGAAAACTTTATTAAGGACTACAAAACGTGGACAGATACAATTTTTCGTTGAAATATTTTGATTTACAGGGTACCATCAAAAAGCCTTTGGAAAATATTTTTTAATTTTATTTCTTTAAATAACAGTTACCTGCAACAATTTTGCAACAACTATGTGCAATACTATAGTAACAAATATTGACATGTTAGTCAAAAATAATTTACTATTTTTCGACTTATTAACAAGAGTTTTTCGTTAGTTTCCTCATGGTTGTAAAGTTAACCCTGCAGGAGAAAATAGAAATTGTACTTATCTTCGGAGATCACTATAAACCCATTAGGGAAGCCGCAATCATATTTAATACTAGACACCCTGACAAAATGGTATGCGGCGCCACTATAGCACACGTATCGAATAAATTTAAAGCTACTGGTTCCGTCGAAAATGTATTTAAGAAACAACACAACAAATGGTCCACAACAGAAAAAAGCAACTCAATGTAATGCAAGCGGCTATCAAAGACGCGAAAATTTCTTTAAGAACATTGTCAAAAACTATTCCAGTTGACATCAAAAAGTCTACTGCTAGTAATATTTTACAAATAAATAAATTTCATCCATATATAAACCGAAATACATTCACACGCTTCTTCCTAGAGATTTTGAATCCCGTTTCCTATTTGGCGCGTGGTTCCAAGGCGAATGTGAAGTTGATCCTTTTTTTGCAAAAAAATATTATTTACAGATGAAGCCATGTTTACTTCCAACGGCGTGGTATGCTCCCAAAATTGTCGGTGGTGGAGTGACGACAACCCAAATTTTATAATCGAATGCCGTATTCAATATTCATTTAAAACCAATGTTTGGTGTGGCATTTTTAATGATCGGATCGTTGGACCATACTTTTTCCAACAAAATATAAATGCTGCCATTTACCTGGACTTCTTAAGGAACCAGTTGTCCCAATATCTTGACGAACTGCCACTAAATATAAGATGTACAATTTGGTATCAACATGATGGAGCCCCATGCCATAGTACTAACACAGTAACTGGGTATTTGAATCAAGTATTTCCGCACCGTTGGATAGGTAGACGTTCAAATATTCCTTGGCCAGCCAGGTCGCCTGACATCACACCCCTGGACTTCTTTTTATGGGGATGATTAAAAGAAATGGTGTATGGGCATAGACCTCTTCAGGATATTGACCATCTTGAAGCAGTAATAACAAACTGTGTCCAAGAAATCACTCCCAATAAGATGCGGGCGACAGTAAGAGAAATTACAAGGCGTACTATAGTTTGCATGGAGAAAGAAGGGGGGCATGTGGAGACATAATTTTTCACTTTAAACTATCTGTTTTTAGATCACTTTTATCGTGTAATTGCCAAAATATTGTTTATTATTCACATTCACAATTTATTTTTGCTCTAAGGAAATTAAATGTTTTTAATATTCCTGATAGGTATATAGGTTGTAGTGATGCCGCGAGACGAGACGAGACGAGAATTGGCCCATTCTCGTCTCGTCTCGTGAGGCGAGAATTTTTTTTTATCTTGTCTCGACGAGAAACGCGTTTTTCTCGCTCAAGAGTGCCATTGTCTCGTCTCGTCTCGTCTCGTCTCGTTTTTTCTCGTGAGTAGGGAATTATAAAAAATATTTTTTTATACGAATCTTAAAGGGGGTAAACATTTAAAAGTATCTGGTCGTCTCGCAGAAGGGTTTAATATAAGTCGGTTTGTTAGGCATGTGACTTAGAAACTATTTTTCTTAGATCAACAAAATATTGCAAGCGGCCATAAGACATAATTCACGTAATGTAATAGGCTTGGCACCGAGGTATTTTCAGTCCAAAATATACGGGGTGGTAAAAGATACAGAATGGAGAACGATTTATAATAATAATAATTGATTCATAATGGAACTACCCTTCTTTTATTATTTATTTTTTGGCATAATTCGGGGCATAATTAACTGCAATAGTTTGGAAAATATTCGACTAAATAAAGGGATCAGCCCAGAATGTCATCCGGGGAAAAACCTTAATTTTTTTATTACATTAATAGAAAGTGCAAGAGAAAGAACTTAAAGAAGTATTTCCGAAAATGCTCTATTTGACATATCAATCTCTCATAGTTTATGAAATATTCGGACTAAATCGCGGTAACATTAGATAATTATTGTGTCCTTCTTTTACATATGAGTTATACAATGTAAACTGTAATTGGTTTAAGATCACCGCCGCTACAACGTTTTCAATCGAAAATGCTTTCTTTCAGATTTGGTTAATTATTTAAAAATGTCAACTACTAACCATAGACAGAAGAAAGAGGCTAGACAATTTGATTCTGTTCTCTTGAATATCTCTTTTAAGGTAAATGCCTTCACAATACGATAGAGTGAGAACGTTAAACACATTATTTTTCTGTCTATATATTAGGAGATACCTAAAATTCAGTGTTCTAACAAACGAGAAAATTCGAGAAAAAACGAGAAATTTCTCGACGAGAAACGGTCTTCTCTCGTCTCGTCTCGTGACTTCTCTCGAGAAAAAAATTTCAGTCTCGTCTCGTCTCGTCGAGACGAGACACGAGAATTTCTCGTCTCGGCGGCATCACTAATAGGTTGATTTTAGAACATGAAATAATCTCGCATTATTTTTTTACGTAATTGGTTTCCAACAAGAGGTAATGAATGCTCAACGTGTTTTTGATGGTACCCTGTAAATTAAAATATTTCAACGAAAAATTGCATCACGTTTTGTAGTCCTTTTCTTAGAACAATTTGCTCTATAATAAAAATTGAGGGTACTTCCCTCTTAACGTAATTCTGCGTTTCTATATGTTTTTGCCGCCCTGTACATGATATCTTAAGTTTCGATATGTCAATATTATTTGCGCATCAAGCAGAACTTTTTATAAAGGATAACTTTTTTTCGTAAAATCAACAATAAAGAAATGTCTAGAACTTTTCTGGACACGCTGTATATAAGTACGGTACGTAATTTAAGGGGGTGATTCCTTATGATATTCTTAGAGAAAAAGTTCATATGAACATGTGTCCGGAGTTGCCTCGTTTTTGATATATAAGGTGTTAAAGTTTTTTTTTAAAAAATCGTTTTTTATAATTTTTTTTAATATTCTTTTCCCGATTTTATGAAATTTGGTACCGTAAATCATATAGCGATGTATGATAAGGGTAACTCTGAATTACAAAAATTACTTCTTACTATGTATGTTTTGATTAACTACCTTTGCACCTGTCATGGTGTCATCGCAACCTATTTATATTAATTTAAAATTTGTAGTGGGGAACATTAATTTTTTATCAATGGAAAAGTCTAACAACAATTGAACATAGGTATAACATGTTATACTAATCCATTGGAAACTTTCTGCCCTGTCATCTGGTTTAATAATATATGGGGTGTTTCATTTGAAAAAGTGACTTTTGGTTTTTTTCTGGAAAGGCCAACCGAAACATATTTTTTGGGCACCCTGTATAAAACATTTTGCAAGTTTGTTATACAACCGAAATACCTGTATATTGTTATATTATTTTGAAAATTCGAGTTCGTTAGATCCATAGATACTAACTACAATATTTGATTTTTTCTTATTGCTGTTTTGGCCGCAAATAACAAAATAATTAATATCTAAGGAACAATGGGAGATAGATATAGGACATTATTAATGACAGGGGGTTATTAGAAATAATAGAATTTGATGTGCGAACCCATCATACAAGGATAGGGATCGACCGATATGATTTTTTGTGACCGATACCGATATCGGCCGATACCGATATATGCATAGCCGATATCGGCCGATACCGATATATCGGCTATATTTTCTATTATGGATATTTTGCTATATAAATTAGCTACAATTAATGTCCGTCTTGTTCAACTGCCCGCTCAAGTAAAACCACACAGCTAAAGGTATTTGAATCCTTTGATAACATGCAGTTATGGGACATCAATAGTACTAAATCTAAAGACATTCACTATTCTATCGGAGAATTATTAGCTATAGGTATACAACCCTTCAGTATTCTGAATGATGTCGGCTTTAAACAGCGTTTAAATAAATGGATCCTTGTTACAATATGCTTCTGATAAATATTTTAGAGAAAATATACTTCCTGATATTTACCAAAAATGTTCTTCAGCAATTAGTGAAAAATTATCATCATCACTTTCCTTAGAAGAAAACATTAAAGTTTCTGTAACTACAGATTTATGGACGTGCAAACACAATAACAATTCATTTATGTGTTTTACTGCTCATTGGATGGATTTTAAAACGACTGAAACATGTTCATTTGTACTGGCCTGCAAACATTTTCCAGGAACACATACAGCTTTAAATATTGCCAGATGTTAAATGATTTACTGAAGAGGTGGAAGTTAGTTCATAATCAGGTTCTTTTGGTTTTGCCTGACAATTCCGCCAACATAAAAAAGGGCATCGACGAAGTTAAACTAAAACACCAAACTTGTTTTATACATCTTTACTATTAGCCATACAAGACTCGATAGAAAGTCAACGATCAATCACGGATTTATTGGCAAAAGCGAGGCGTATAGTAACTTATTTTAGTCACTCCTCTTTGGCTTGTGATTGACTGGAGAATATTCAAAAGACTCTTAATATGGCGAGAAAATCTTTGGTTCGGATATACCTACATGATGGAACTCAAGTTTTTATATGTTGGAACGTTTGGTAGAAAAAAAAACGCTTTAAATATATTTATAATGGATGATTCAGCTTTAAAAGATGAGGAACTAGCATATCACCAGTGGGAACTAGCAAAAAACTTATGAAACTTATTAGAACCCTTTGAAGAGATTACCAACATTTTTAGTAAGAACAGTGCATCTATATCGGAAATAATATCATTACTTAAGACACTTTTGATTTATCTCGGCAAACCTGAAGGAGCTGATTTTTCTGGAGTGCAAACTACTAAAATTGAACTCAAAAATTCTTTATTTATTTATTTTATTTTATAAATTTATGTTTTAATTTCTTTAAAAAATATATCGGCCGATACCGATATACTCTTGGCCGATATGGGCCGATACCGATATCGGCAAGAAGGCCGATATGGCCGATATACCGATACCGATATCGGTATCGGTCGATCCCTATACAAGGACCTTTAAAAAAGTCTAATACCACTTCAATGTAAAATTAATATGGTAGCCAATATTTGAGTGTAGCGAAATCTACACGGTGCACCACCCGGTATAAACGTCTAATACGCCATCCACCATGAATTACCCTGTATAACAGGACAACCTCAACCGCAAAAAAAAAATTGTGGTTAATTAGTCACTATTAAAAAAACAAAATAAAAGGAACTTATTCATATTCGCGTCGAACATAACCTTAGCAAAAAATTGCTTTTCTTAATACCAAAATAATGACCCATTTCTAATGTAAATAAGTGGACTGTACGGTATTTGCACTGTTTGAAATCAATTTGTCACTTCCCGTTATTTTTATCTCAATGTGTACATCTCTAAACATCATTAGGTAACTTCAAACTTCAACATAAGTTGTTATATTGTTACATAGAAAAGGTTATTATAAAATAAGGTGATGTTTTATTTAATTACCAATCAAAAAATATAAACAAAACTTTGTGAACATATTAAAGGTAAATTTGGATCAGGGACGGCTCAACAAATTTAAGGCGGCATCTTATTCGACGCAACAGCTCATATTTCAGAGTATAAAGAGTCTGTTAAAGCCAATATACTTTCAATAGTAATTTTCATTCAATTTTGTAGTTTAAAACTGAAAAATTGCTATTGTCCAAACTGTCTTGATTTATTAGATTTTCTAGAGACTAGAGACGACCCTGATTTTAATCAAGTCTAATTTATCGTAAATCCTGTTCTGTTACAATGAACCATAATTTGGCAAATTTGATTTAACGCTCGGATGTTAATGTGTCTACTTCTGAATAATGTTTTGTTAACATTATCATTTTTTTTTACCTATTGCTAACTGTTATGTAGGGTTGGTAACCTGGACAGGACGCGAGGCCGGATTTAGAAGGGGGGGGGGGGGGGGTGTTGGTTCGATGGGATTAAATATACAATGGTATGGTGGAAGCCTTAAAAATGTATGCCCTAGACTTTTTGCATAATTACCACAGAAGTATTCCTTTTGTAGTTTTAAACTTTGTAAAACCTCAATTAATTGCCTTTTGGTGTAATCTTCCTGAAAATAAATGTTATTATCATACATGTAGTTTTGGATTGTTGCTTTTGTGTCATTTAAGGAGGGAGTCTTGGTCAACTGCCTACTATGGTAGCTTGCATTGTCCATTACAATTACGCTATTCGGAGGTATATTTGAAATTAGCTTGTTTTTAAACCAATCTTCCAATAAATCAGCAGTGGTGTCCTCATGGTAATCCAGAGAAGAATCTTTAATGTTTATTGCAGACAGAGAAAGTCCATTTGGAATCCATCCGTCTTTAGATCCTTCTTCTTCTTCGGGTGCCATGTGCTATGCCGCACGTCGGCGATCAATTTAAAATCTTTAGATCCAGCATGCAAAATCGTAATTCGTTTACCTCTTATTGATGGCGCTCATATTTTACACTTGCCGCTTGAGTCAACCCAACCCTTTTCCGGGGTATCATATGTGTCGAACCAGGTTTCATCCAAGTAAATAATCGGCCTTTGCTGATCTTTGCAAATCCTAATTTTTTGTAGATATTCGGATCGCCATTCCCGAATTCTACTGGATTCCATTAAAACTTCTTTGTTAATTTTTTTAAATCTAAAACCCATGTGTTGGATACACTTCCATAACGTTGTTCTGCCACATTTAACGTCGGTTTCATATTTTTTAAGCCTCTTAAATCTTGATCACTTCCATCTACCTTCGGGAAAATGCCAGTATCGGTTCTTTTTTTTCTCGCTAAAATGGGATTATTCACAGTTTTCCATACAGTTGAAGTTAGAATTTTTGTTAATGTGGCCGTTTATTCTAACGCTGCTTGCTTGCTGACCGCACGTTCAATGAGAGTTGAATAAACATTGTTTATAACTTCCTTAGTTTCCACAGAAAAGTGTTTTCTGCTTTTCGACGGGGTTATCTCCTGAGATACATTGGGCTCGCACATATTTAATAAATAAATAAAATATTTTCCATGACTCACACACGATTAAGCAAACGCTGTATTACACACGAAGTAAGAATAATTACTAAGCTCAAAACTAACTACAGTGGCTATATATACAGTCTTTAGAACATAATTTTTTTATGGGATTAACCCTCTCATTTTGAATCAGGTAAATCGGTTTAAATCACCAAACTATTACTTTAATAATGAAATTACGTCTTCCGGATTTGCAGTTTACTATAAGACATTTTTGAGTACGGACCATAATTTACCTGTATTTATTCATTCATTCATTGTTTGTTTATGGCCACCCTCAGATAATCCCATTCAAAGGCAAAGTGTAACTTTCTTATATCTCTGGACAGGCTTTACAAGAATAGAGTTGTATTATATTCTTGTGATAAAGGTGTCAGGAAACAACAGTATCTAACAGTATTTTAGGTGAATAAGTAACTTAAAAATATATTTTATACAGTTCGTAATGTAATGGTGTCTTCAGCTACGACCAATGCCTCGGGCTGAAACTACAGTTTCTTCGAAAGCGGCACAATCATATAGCAGCCGTCAAAATCCGGTGTATTAGTGGTGGAAAAATGCGGTAAGCGGTGGCGTCAGTTGTAAAATCAGGAAAGCGACGAAAGTTGTGAAACGGTGCCGTTTCTTTTAAATCATAAATACAGTGTGTATCAGCCAAATGGAATAAATTCGATAATAAATACATGGGGGCGTGTCCAAAAAAGCGCTCGGACACGTCGATTGGTATTTCTAGTTGCGCATTATTTGCAATAAAAACTTTTTATACAGGGTGTGTCATGTAACAGTGGCCAATACTAACTTTCTTATTTTAAATGCAACACCCTGTATATTATTCAATTTTTGGATTCTTCACAAAATTTTAGACATATTTCATGTACAATATCCTATACCTATCTTCAACTGTTTCGGAAATATTAAGTGTTTTCAGATTTATTGCAAAAATCAAGAACACACTAAAAACTAATAAGTAATACTGTTTATTTCTTGATAATGTCCGACTCTAGTCATATTCGAACCCATTTCAACTATTTTTGCAACTCCGAATGTTATATGAAATAATAATTGGACTACGCCTATGGAGTACGGCGAAGACCACTGGGTTTTATGCATAGACATCGTAACTATTAGACCGAACAATAACAAATAAACGTGTTGTCATCATTGTATTCCAGTGTAAAGTAAATCAACATTCAAGCTGCTCCCCTCCACTTGGTTTGCCAGACTTACGCCACAGAAAACGTAGTTTTCTGGGCTTACTCTGTTAAAAGTATTAACTTCTAGGATTTACTAGAATAACATGATGTGGGAAATATATAACATTGCCTAAAACCTTGTAAAAAATCTGTAGTATGGCAACGCAGCAATAAAGAATACGCCCAGATCCCATCATTTTCGTGGCCATCCGCATCGACTCGGCAATACTCGGCATAGCGGATGTTGTTTTCCTGGAGTTTTGTCGCATGCATATGTAAAGACAGCGTAATCCCCACTCCCGGCCCCACCTAGCTCCTCACAGCGTCTCGCCACCAAACGATTTTGGCACCACAAGTTTATAGCATTTATGAATGGCGTGTCGGATCTATAGTTACGATGCCTATGATTTTATGGTTCAGTAATGATTTATTACTCTCTCGCATTAAGAAATAGACTATAGTTACAATTATTTATTAATATCCTTCGTTTTTTTTTTTAAAGGCTAGGTACCTTAGAAATAGAAATAGCCCTTTATTAAAATTTAATTTCAGAATCCTATATCTAAAATAGTCTAGAGAAAAGTCATACACTGGGTGTTTGTTACAGTGGAACGGGAAATGCCGAGTATTTATTATAATTGTTTAAACTAATCTATAACAAGCCGAAAAGTGAATCACAACGCTGTAATAATAATAAGTTGTAAACAATTCAGGAGCAAGTTAATGCATTCTTTCATGGTTATACATTTTGTCCGCTACCTGCGAAGTTTAATGATTCATAACTCATCACTTCGTCAGAATTCTAGTTAACAATGGTAATTGGCGAAATAATATTACTTATTAATGACTGAATTATGGTTGTTCAAGCAAAATATTTGCACGTACCGTTATTTTTAATGGTTTTCATTGATTTGAAAATGTGTTGTACCTATAAATGTCTTGCTGTTTCATATATGATTCTTACAGAATGACAAAAAACTGAGTAACTACTGCACCAATAAATTAAGTATTGGAAATTTACAAAATTAATTATGCTTGATTTTGAGCAGATTAAATCGGTGCATAAAAGTATCAATAAAATTCAAAGATATAATCTAAATATAATAATCTCTAACGATGTTCATGGGCATGAAACTAGAGCACAAAATAATGTTTATCAAATCGCTAGTAAGACTAATATAGGAATAAATGACCCAATTGTACAAGCGTCCAAAACATACAACGGAGTACCTGAAGGTATTACGAGTACAAAGAATTATCCTAAATTTGCTAAGCAAATAAAATCACATCTGAATGTTGGTTGAAATTTACCTTATCTCCAGCATTGTTATGTATAGAGTATGTGTTCTCGAGGCCAGAGCTATTAAGCACTGTTTAGAGACCCATTAGCTACATTAATAATTGTAAAAATCTAAAGTATTGAATAAAGATTGTTTAAAAAAATAAAAAAATTAATGTACCTACCTACTTTCGATGTCCCTGCAATCAATTTTTTTTTTCGAAGCGCTCAGAACGTCAAAGATGTCGCACTGATGTTTTCTTTAAATCTATATAGGCCCTCGGAGTTTTGAGTCAAAGGTATAGGTATGCAATTGTTCAATTGTTGATGTATTACATCCCGCGGCAATGTTGAATAAGCTTTTAGAACTAGTGCGGCAAAGTCTAACCTTAAGCACGCATATCTACCCTCATAGAAAAACGTGTATTTGATAATTTTCCGGTTTGATTATTATTTATAAAGGTTTTGGTGGAAATTTAATCCTGGTTTAAAACAATTATCAACAACTATCTTAGAAACAGTTATAAAGGATTTTTTTTTTAATTTAAACATTTAAATTTTGACCCGTATGTTCAAGGCAGGCATAATTCATTTGAGGTTCTGGCTTTGGCATCTCTAGGTTTTCAAAAAAAAAAACCTTATTACATCTGGTTTTGCCAACTTCAATCAACGTAAGAGCCCAATTTGTGTAAAATTTCTGGTTGTGTTTTTTCCTCAATTCCCACTAGTTTTACTAAAAAATCTTACCATCACGATGCGACAAGATACAATAAAAGTCCTCAAAAAGGTTTCACAAAGCACTTTTACAAATTTAAAAAGTCTAAACGCGTAAGCTCGCCGTTCCGCACTATTTCAAAGCACACACGATCGTAATAAAACCATACCGCACGGACGGCAGCTTTATCGCTACTGTGTTCCACACTCCACACCATTTTCTTCATTTCTACAAACCCTGTGCTTTTATTAGTGCTTTTACCATCTGCATCAACGATACGAAACGAATGCAGGAGGTCGAGAATTCCATATACCAGGGAGTATTAAAAATAAGTAGGTATATTTATATATTTTTTTTTCTTAATATTTGGGACTCCATAATAATTTGACTCTTGTTTATTGTTTTATACTTAAATCCCATCTCTTGCAAAGCGCGGTGAAGACTTGTCCTGCTACATGATATCGTTGTATCGTCAGTTGTTAACCGTGTTTTTAAAGAATGTAACGTGCTGGGCACAACATTTTCTCGATACATTTGGTATATTTTCCTGCGAATCACATCTTTGTCACAATCATCTACGCACTTCATTTTTCCGGTATCTTTGCGAACTTCTCTTTTAAAATGTCCTTTTAGCATAATATCTCGTACCGACGATAATGGAACTTTCGTGAATTCGTGATATTTTTAATTACTTTAGGGTGGCCGCCCTTTAATAACGATTAACATACATTCTTCACGATCACTTTGGCGTCAGAAGATAAATGCTTCCTGGAATGTTTAGGATAGCTAGATATCGCATTAGCTGAAGATTCCCAAGGTCTCCACATACTTTTAATATTAATTTGTTGCACACTGTTTCAAAGTAAAATAGATAGGTACTAATCTATTTCAAATATTATGTTTACTATTTATATAAACTATATAACAAATCAAGTAATGTACGTATCTATTGTTATTATAAACTGGCATTAAAAATAAGTGTGGGTTAATACATCTCTGCGAAAGCGAAAGCCGAGTTTATGAGGGGTTTTATTTCAGTCATTAAGCCAAGCGAAGTATGTTGGAAAGTACTTTACTTCCATTTAAGCAAAAAAATATATATACAGGGTGTCCCATAATTAATGGTACACAGTAAAACCGTAGATTCCTTGGGTAAGAATACTGCCATTTGGCTTAATTCAAAAGTTAATAATAACCTAGATACAGGGTGCCCAATTGAAAATCGTATTTTCAATTTTCCTAATTAACTTCTTATTTAACCAATATTTTAACATTAAATTTTGTTATTGAGGGTTTTTCGTGGCGAGAAAATTAAATTTAATTAAATAATAATCACAAATATCCATAATTACTTATCGCTAACACGACAGTACGATAAAAATTGCTCTGAAAAGAACAGTTGATACAATTAAATTGAATTTCAAGGCACAAAAACGTTTAAAATCAAATTAAAGTTGACAGATCGAAAATATGACTTTGACATCAATGGACAACTCTCCAAATATCTTTTGTCTTTGTCTAGCACATTTCTTTGAATTCGAGACGTATGGCGCTATCCTGGAGACGCTCTATTATGTTTTTATTCACTTTTAACGCTATAATAAATAAAGATGGGGCTTTGTAAATCATCTCTTGGTCGTTTATCCATAACGCACCGACAAGGAACCACCGTTTTGACTGTAATAAGTGTTCGTTTTGAGATGATTCCGCCGCATTATCAATTATTTGCCATAGTTGTTCCCTAGTGTTTATCATTTCTCCATAAACAAGTGATTTCATGTATCCCCATACACAAAAATTAAGGGGGTTTAAATCGGGGCTTCGGATAGGCCATTTGACGTCCACCAGCGGTTAGGAATTTCTGTATTTAAGTAGTCTCTGACAAGCCTGGAGTAGTTTGCCGGGGCACCATCTTGCGTAAAAAACGCATCTCTTGTTACCTCTGACGGTATATATTATCCAAACAGTCGGGTCAACTGATTTTGCAAAAAATAAGATAGGGCTGTCCGTTTAAATTGGGTGGTATCCACACCAAGCGTTTATTTTAAACTTGTGCTGGAAATGGCGTTCGGTTACTAAATGAGGATTTTCTAATTCCTCGCATGTTTATTTCTAAAATTGAAGACACCTCTGTGTGAAAGTCGCTTTATCGGTGAATAAAACTGCATCAGAAACATTGGGTTAGCGTTTTGCTGGGTACCTACAACAGAAATGGGCAAATTCCAATCTGGCTGGAAGATCAACATCCAACAAATTCTGAACAGGCGTAAAGTGGTATGGATAAAGCCCCTCTTGGTTAAACAGCCTTGAAATGAATAAATTACTTAATGGAGTATCTGCAGCCATACATATTGTGCTAATTTCCGGATTCTCAGCCACGCGAACTAGTATTTTCTCTTCCTGCTCGGATGTAAAGTTCTCTGGACGTCCCCCAGTATTACATTTAGGACGCATCGATCCTGTTTCTCCCAGTCTCAAATTTTTAAAATCTGGCTGCCTTTAATTTGGATACATTTCCAAATATCGTTGATGTACTCTGGGTCTGTTAAAATTTTCTTGTGCGTATACCATGTCTCGCATTTCTTCATTAGAAAATAATGTATCAACACGTCAAAAACAATAGGCCGGTAAATGATGTGTGCGTGCTATTTCAATCTCTGCTATTTTTGTTTGTAACTTAACGTAGTGATTGGCATTCAGTCACGTAGCTAATCAAATGCGCTTCGCGACGGGCCGTGTAAAACGTCAATATTAAGACGCGAGCTTCCTATTGGGCGATGAATTGGTTAGGTCCTATTGCGCGCCAGTCAAGAGTCTGTTTCCAACATAGCTCCGTGAAGCAAGGTGCTCTTACGCACGTTTCACGATTTTTAAGCCTTTTTGGGGCAATTGATAGTTTCGTTTTAAGTAAAACTAAGCAGCTAGCGATTCCGCGTAATTTGACGTACGAAACCGGGGCGGTTTTGTGATGGACTTTCAAGTGATAGTTAGGGAACCAATGTAAGAAAGCAGTTAGTTATGCGAACGTTAAGTATCGACCAGTGTATTTGTCGTGAATCCTTGTAACATGCTACCATAACCTGCATTAAGGAATAAAAACAAGTGTTTAAGTATGCAGTTGTTTTCATCAAAGGTAGCAGGGAATTAACGAACCAGTGAGCAACCCTATGGGTCACGCAGTAAAAATTAATGTAACTACTAGAAAATTAACCCAGTTAACCCAGTGCGCCATCAGAAGTTGACAGAAATGAAGTTTCAAATCGCTTACTTTGCACTTGTTTTTATCAAAGCCTACTCCGTTTCAATAAACGTTCCGGTTGGGCCAATTGCGATACTATTACGTCATTTATTGGTAACCTGGCGTCCATGACGAAAAATCACCTCGCCAATACGTCAAGATGGTCACGTCTTGTTTCTGGGGCACCCTTTGTAGGTTTTATGTAATAATTATAGATTCGCCCCCGTAATTTACCTGAAACATTATGAATTTTATTTACTAACCACCCAGATGGTCGGTTTCAAGTTTAAATATCACATTCAACCATAGATAAACGCAGAAGACATCCTTCCGTTGTGTTTGTGGTCAAACGCCATAAAGTACAAGCAGGCAGTAGAGTTTTGGCGATGCCTTTTTTAAGCTTTATGGTTTAAAGGCTCGAAAGCACATATATAAATTGTTTATTGGAAATTATAGTATACGACATATTTACATATTTCAGTCTACACTCCTCAAAATTCAGACTTAAGTACAAAATTATTACCCCACTCATCAAAGGGTGGTGGAATACCTGTTACTTTTAAAATGTTCTACAATTAAAGTCCGACACAAGATAAATGGTCGTGATTTTGCCTGCTTTATAACGATCGGGTGACTTTACCCCCCATAATGCCATTAAGGGATGGTTTTTAAGCGTTTCTCAGTACAGAGAGGTATTTTATTGTTATTTTGATAATGTACGTATTTTAGGTATAATTAATTATACCTGTCGACACATTAGAAATTGTCGAATTATTATTAAATCATTTGAACTGTGGCATTAGCGGTGTTCAGTAGTGTTATTAATATTAGTCATTTTTAAAATTGCTCAGACCGTAAGTTGAAAACAGTGAATCTGACGACGGAATTAAAGAGAAAAACGAGCAAAAAAACAAAGTGCCATTTACAGATGTGCTGCAAGAGGATCGTGTTACGAGTATATCAAGGAAAATTTATATTTTTTTGAAATGAAAGAACATCTTACACTTGGATGGATTTCGGACAGATTTTTTTTTTAATTTTAGTCTGTTATTTCGGAAGTCGAAATAAGCATTTTCTTTCATGCACCGACCTTGTAGCCATAGAGGGTGATACAAAAAGATCAGGTCAAAAATCTTACGGGAAATATTTGTCTGCAGGTCTTCTAAAAACGTCATAGGGCATAGAAACTGCCATTAAGAAGACAGTGAAGTTAACCGGCATTCCAAGGTCTACCTTGCGGCGGTTCCTTGACCAAGACAATTTACTGGAGAGGAAGGACAGATCTGACCAAGGAACATTGAAAGTGTTTGAAAATGGTGATGCAGAGTTGATTCGCAGGGAAGTGTATGCGATGTATGAGCTTAAGCAGATTCCGATACTTGATCCTTTACGAGAAAAGTTATTTAGCAAATGGTCGATTTGCTGCTAGTCGCGAAACCTTGCGCCGATTCCTATACAAAATTGGATTTCGATTTAAAAATATTGACAAGCGCATTTGCATTAAAGAGACACAACGGTTAGTCGAATAGAGACAAAAATATTTAACACAAATTCATTGGTTCCGCGCAGAAAGCCGAAATATATACTATTTAGATGAGACTTGGTTCGACACCCATGACACTATAAAAAAAAGGGATGGCAAGATTCTTCATCAAAGTGCATTTAAGATGTGGGATGGCTGGGTGCTCTTCCAAATATCCTACCAGGCAGTGGAGTCGTTTATGATAATGCTAGTTATCACAGCATCTTGGCTGAGAAAATACCAACCATAAGTACCAAGAAAGAGGTACTGCAAGAGTTCCTTAGCCAAGATGACCTCTATTTTCAAGATAATTATACAAAAAAGCACTAGTTGAGGTACTAAAAACCAAATCGTATGATAAAATACATTGCGTAGATGAGGCTATAAAAGCATCCGGTAACATACCACTTAGATTGCCCCTCCTACCATTGCGATTTGAATCCTAAAGAAATAATATGGTCCGAATTAAAAAACGAAGTTAGACGCAATAATGTAAACCCAAAAATGTCCGCTAATGTAATTGAAGTAATTAAAACTAAGTGTGAATTAATACCAGAGAGCAGTTGGAGAGCGTGCGTTAATCATGTTCTTGAAGTCGAAAATAATTTTAAAAAATTGTGGGAAGACGTAAAACCTTTAATTATATCAGTGGATGATAGTGATAGTACAGATTCAAACTATTCATTTTACTCATACGGTTTTATACAGGGTGTTCCACTTAGAAGTTCCGCCTCTTTAAACCGGTATTACACAGATGACAGATGTCAAGAAAGCCTTTGCCATTCAATTTTAAACAAAAAAAAAATTATTCCGATATCTCAAAAACTAAAGAAAATAAAGGGGGTGGAACTTCTACGTATGACCCCTATATAATAAAAATTATATATTACGGCTTACTACTTTTACGCATATTAATAATTTACGTCAAAGTCAGCAATACACAATAAGTTTTTGTACATATATACAAACATTGTTTCAATCTTCCTACTACCACCCTGAACCGGAATGATTTATTTGCCAAAATAGAAGCACAAGCAGGTATAAAATATAAAGGCGTTAGTTAGTCATGACCATTTATCGTGTGTCGTACTTTACCTTATATTTTAATACGACTCGATCAAGAAAACTTGCTGTGTTGAGATATATAAACTCTTGAATCCATGAATGGTTGACATGACATTATTTTTGCTGAGTGATGATGGTAGTGTGTAGTTTGCAATTATTTAACGTCTGCGTTAACATATTACAAGCTTCTGTCCATGCTAAAATTCCTTATTTCTTCGTCGCGTGCCGAAGAAATGAAGACGTTCCAAAGAATGGTAAAGGCACACGAAAGTAGCAAGAGAAAGAAATTAGTCCATCGATCACTCGACCGTGAAATAATTGTATTTAAATTGTTTTTTATTAAACGCGAATTCCTATAATCGTGTGTGTTTAATGTTAATTGATATGTTTAACATTAAAATTCGTTTAATGTTGTAATAATGGTTATGGGTATAATCGTCGAATCATGTGTGTTAAATGTCGCTATTTAAACTAAACATTTTTTTTTTCGAAATATTATTGATGATTGATGAGCGTAGAATGTTCTTCTCGGTTTATATAATGTGAAACAATCATGCGACTTTTCAACCAGACAAAACTTAATGATGTCTCCTTAAAGTCTAGATCGGGTAATATCCAATGGATTGATTATATTTTAGTTTATTAGTGAATTACAGTAAAATCTCTCTATAGCGACCACCCTCTGGGAATCAAATGTTGGTCGGTTAACATGTAAATAATTTTAAATAGTTTTGTTTAAATTTATCAGAACTAAAATTAAACGAGATGAAGCCGATTTACCAATATGTATATACTGTCCGTGCATACTAACATATATATTATACAATGTACTGTATGTTTGCTTTGAAATTCTCATTTTTTAAAATAATCAAAAATTAATAATTCCTTCATATTTTTTATTTTATTTTTATAAAATTCAGACTCACATCTTGATAGCAATTGAGAAATATTTGTAGAATTGTCAAAATTGTTAGTCTATCTTTAAATGATGCTAAGTAACAAATCAATCAAAACCGTCTTCTCCATGGGCGTGCAAGATTTTTCGGCATGTATAGATTTAAATAGACCTGCGTTTTTAAATTTGTGCAGAATTAGTACAAGTATCGACATTAAATTCAAGTTTTGTATGTACCAATTACCTGGAATTTTGGAAAGCAATTTTATCAAAACCAATTAGAGTCTAGGGACTAATCCTGGTTACCTGTTTGCTAGTTATGTGGTTATTATGCCTTTATGGGTGCTTCTATTGGAATAATACACCTATTTATATCTATACATACCTACCTTGGGGGCTTGTTTCTCAGTGAAACTAGTTAAAATGTGAAGTGTCTGTGTTTTTTTTTTAATTAAATATGGAGAGTTTTCAACAATTGCCTTGAAAGGAAGAATGCGGATTTGAGTGTTGACAATGCAGTGCAAATTACAGCAGATATGCTTAAGGTTGGGAAAACAACAATGCATAAGCTTTAAAAAAAAATTTTGGCGTCAAACCTCCAAAAACTTCTCCAGGACGACCAAAACTTAAGCTGGATGACGTTTTAATGCAGAGAATAAGGCGAAAAGTTCATAGTTTGTTTTTAAAAAACTACCCTTTTATGTGTAGAAATACGCTTTGGAAATTATTAAAAAAAATGGGTTTTCGATGGAAAAAACATAACAGGCAATCGATTTTAATAGACAGAAGCGATATCGTCTGTTGGAGAAGAAATTACTTAAGAAGCATCCGAAAAGCTAGAGAAGAAAACAAAAAAATATTTTACCTAGACGAAACATGGCTAAATGAAGGCCACACTGTGACTAGATTTTGGCAGGATGAAAGTATTAAAAGTTCAAGGCAAGCTTTTTTGGAAGGATTGTTCACAGGATTAAAAGCGCCATCTGGAAAAGGAAATCGACTAATCATACCCCATATTGCAAGTTCTGAAGGCTTCATTAAAGGTGAACTACTGATGTTCCAATCAAAAAATACAGGAGACTATCACGAAGATATGAATGCCGATGTCTTTGAAGAATGGTTCGAGCAAATGTTGGATCATATACCAAAAGATGCAATAATTGTATTGGATAATGCAAGTTGAAGTTATCACTCTAGGCTGACGAAAAAGGTACCTACAAGTGCGTGGCGTAAAAGTGAAGTAACAGAATGGCTAAGTTTAAGACCGAACTATATGGGCTTAAAAATAAAGACAGTTTGTTGTCGCCAGAAAGAAGCACGACTTATAAAATGGTGGATTTAAAAAGACTCTTTAATGAGGCTATGTGTAAAATCAGTGCGGAAAAGTGGAAAAAGTGTATCTATCATGTGATAAAAGAAAAAGCCGAAATGTGGCAGGTAGATATAATAATCGAAGAAATGGTTGAACCGCTTATTATAAACGATGTTAATAAAAGTTCATCTCCCGAATCGGACTATGATTAAGTCATAACGACAAAGCAAATAGCTCTTCTTTAAATGGAATCCAGTAATCTCAGGGTATATTCATTCAAAGAAATTGAATTGGTTTTATGTTTCCATTGCTTTTACCTCAATAGCTTGTTTAAATTTGCCCCGATACAATTTTCTAGAGGTAAAAGTAGACATGGCTTTATGTTCTTATTATCTAATCAAGTATTTTACCTGCTAGAACTAAAATATATGGTATTTCTAACCACAAAATACTTCTAGCTTTGAACAAAAATATTTACAATAATTGTACATGGTATAAAGCAAAATAGGTACAAATTCAATTTATAAATTTGTAGTTCATAAAACAAACGCGTGTATAATGAGCATGTAAACGATATCTTTTAATCTTTATTGGAAAGAGGTATGTATTGTCTACCTTTAATAATGCCGTTGGGTCTTTATAGCAATTGTATTTCATAGAAAAAACTTATAGGTATATTAATTCAATTTCTAATTTTGTATGCCCTAATTGGCGGGTCCGCTAAATTAATGATTACACTTAAAATTATCACTAAATGAGTTCCCCGATATGAAGATCCACTAATCCACTTTATGCGCCATAGACTATTATCTTTTTTTAATATACTACCAAAGGAGATAAAGATCCTACAACTGTTTCAACTTCAAAGTATTATTCGATTTTTGAAAATGCTTTGTTTGTAAGATTCTATATTATATCTTGTTTTTGAAATTATATTACGTAAAATAGTACCGCCCATTGTTATATATTAGTTAATACGATTTTTTAAATGTTTTCATATGTTATAAATAACTACGACTACGAATATAGTATAATACAATTTTAGGAGAATAGGCATGTTTAAGATTTTTAATTTAAAAACTTCCCCAATACACGGCAGTCCTGGCTAAGGGATTTTCCCAATAACAATGATAAATCCTCAAATATAACAATACATTGCGATAAATTCAGGGTAGACCTACCTTTGCATATTATTTAATAATTATTTATTACTTCTCGCCATTTAAAGATAGACTTATAGTAAAGTTTTGATGTAAAATTAACAGGAGATCCAATATTTGGGGGTAGCAAAATTTACATGATGGGATTTCCTATGGCCAGTCTGGCCTGTCACCACCCGAAATAAGATAGAGGTGGCTTAATCTGAGGTAGAGGTAACCTGGTAAAATTCATTAAAATGAACAAACAAAAAGAATGGTTTTAAAATGAATTATGTAGATTGTTTTCTCTTTTATATTAGAAATTTCCATTTGTATAGAATACTGGGATTAAATTATTATAGTCCGTCTATAGATTGTTTGGATTATTACTTTGGCTTTGAGTTTATTAGGCTAGACTTGATGTACCCTTAAAAGGGATGATCAAAACAGTATAGTGGCTTTATTTAGTTGTATTAATAGAATGGTTGTCTTATATTTTATTGGGTGAAAATTTCACAACCATAAACCATCGGTAAGGTGCAGTGAAGCTGATGGTGACCATTTTAGACATTTACTATTTTATTTTAAATTGCAGAAATAATAAATAATTTATACTAAAATCGTCTTAAAACTTAAAACATAAATAAATAGTTAACGGTTCATCTGTCTATACGAACATAAGTGAAATACCCGATCTGATAGTTTGGCTATAAAAGTAATAAATATAGTTTACAAATTACTTCAACGCGATGTTTTTCATATTAACCGCTAAATAGAAAGCGATAATTATTGTTGTAAAATGCGTATTCGTAATTGATAGTCAAATTAAATATTTTAGAATGTTTTGATAAGTTTCGTTACAACGGTAGTTCATTTCCGTTTTAGTTTACTTTTTCCTATTTTAAATATTTAAGAGATTAATTATTGCTTTGTTAATTATTACACAAGCCAAATAATTTAGCCATGAGGGGTACCCAGCAAAGCTAAGAATTGATTTTTTAAATACTCTGGTCATTCCTCTTTGAAAAAGGTACTGTAACCGCAACGTGATATCTTTTGTTAAACTAGAGATTTAATTAATTAATTAATGTTTTAAAAAATGGCCTATTTTTCCATATTAATTATTATTATCCCTAATTTCTCTAGTTTAACAAAAGATATCAGGTTGCAGTTTTTAGTTCCTTGTAGTAACTTTTCCTCCTCTACAAGCTGATGGGGTTAGTTTTTTAATCCGACGTTTCGGATTCGAGCGACCATCATCAACTTTTTTATTTTAAATACGGACCTGGATTTTTTATTCCACTATTTAATTGCCTTTATAAGCCTAAAATAAAATATGATAAAAAAGTCATATCATAACATTTGATTTTTTTGAGAAAATCCTTATTCATTGAGGAATTACGGAAAAACGCCATCTAGTGGCCACCATCAGAATCAATATGGTATAGTTAATAGATCTACGTGTAGAGGAAAAGAAGGGCTTTTTTTCAAGACCAAGTTGAATAAAATCGGTTTATCCAAAGCAGAGATATCAGCGTTTGAAAGAAAAAAAGTTTGACCTTCTCCCACCACTTTATTATTGAAAATAGAAAAAAACGATTCCTAACATAAAGTTGCACAATTTTATGAAGAATACAATGCTTATATTTTTAACATATTTTTATTAAGAAAAATCAAGAGAAAATCGGCATTTCTATTTTGAAAGTTCTCTTACGCCCCCTAGCGGTCATTTTTCGAACTTGAAAATAATTTTCAGCAATTTCTCTTGGCCGCTTTTATCGATATATATTTTTTCCCAAAGTCCTATTGCTATTACTTTCTGAGATATAGCCGATTACCTCCTTAGGTGGAACACCCGGTACATAGTACATTTTTTTATAAGTATTAATATTTATTCCAATTTATCTATTTTTATATTATGTTTGCTTTTATATAAGTTTTCATCTACTTAATATTAGAATAATTAATATCTCAATTATCTGCCGTTATTATAATCAAGTATAATTATTATTATACTTTTTATTCTAATAAACTACCTGAAGTAACGCCCCTGTCACCTTAATTTTATTGACCAAAGGTATATTTAATCCCATCGAACATGTTTGGCACCAACTGAAATCTGCCATTCGTCGTAACAATATTTGCCCTACTATTAACTCCAGTGTACCTGAGCTTATAGAAACTGAAGTTTTTAACATCCCTTCACAAAGTTGGGCAAATTCTGTTACACATGTTGAAAAAGTGGAAAATATAAACAATATACCACAAATAATAATTAGAACAGATGATGATAGCGATAGTGGTATTGATATATTAAGTGAATAATTATTATAAGTACCGAATAATTTGTATATTTTTGTAATCATAAATATAATTTTTAATAATAAAATAACTTGTAATTTTAAATTTAAACATAAATGAAATATTATTTAATGTCTTACTTATTTTTATTACAAACCATAATTAAATTATAAGCAAAATACGGACCTGTTCGGCCATACTTCAATTTTACAGCTGGTTCGGGTCTTTCAGTTAGTGACTTTCTTATAACTCTGAACAGACTTTACCTTTTTTAAAGACGAGTGACCAGAGTATTTAAGAGAATCAGTTTTCAGGCCTGTAATAGATATTTACGTTATAAGTCCGGTAAATCAACTTTTACAGTATGAGTGAAATGTTTCGAGACGAGGCGACGAAGGAGCCAAGTCTGGAATTGTGAAACGAACCGGACGAATGACGTACAATATTTTATTTCATACTGTTCTGTTGAAAATTATAATTATGATTTAAAATTATAATGAAGTTTTATTCTGCGTCGTATATTTGAAAAGGGCTCATATTTACTGGTGGAAACATTGTGTGTTTGACATTGATTAAACTAAAACTTACATACAAATTTCAGTCCGAAAAAGAAATTTTGCAGGACTAGTTCGGTAAAAAAATTTTACCGGGTTTATTGCTGTAAAACCTTATTTTCTGGACTAAATTCAAATATGTAAAGGTGTGTTTTACAATACAGTATGAAATAAATGAATTAATATGAAAATTAAGTCTAATATTTTTTTTTGTATGCAAGAAGTTTGTAAACTGTTCTTTAAACTAACCTGTACATAATAAGTAGGTACATCATTTTAGCCAAATCCTTTGTTCTTAGCGGAAATATAAAGGAAATAACTAAAACCTTGGTATAATTATTATTATTTACCATTGCATTAAATTAATATAGGTACTTGCTCGCAATAACCATGACATTGTTTCTTATCGATGGTGATAGCTATAAGGACAGGTCCCGTGTTTTAATTATTTAAGCTGGTCTTCCTAAAAGTATCGACTTCCTGTAAGAAGATATCAAACGACAAAAATATATACCGGTCTGCTTAGCCTGCTATTGTTTCGATATGCTTGAGTTACATTTCGTAACGTCCAAGTTCGTGGCGTATGATTATAATCTCATCTCCCCCATACATAATTCCATATCTCCCCTAGCGCGTGCTGGGTATGTGTTTTATGATTCGTCAACTGTGATTTTAGTCGTTATCTTTTCGGGTCTTTGCTTATCTATTGTATACTGTACAGGGTGTTTCAGAAGTACGGCTACTCAAAGTTAATTAATTTAAATTGCAAAAAAAAAATATTTTTTTAAATGATACAAAAAAAGATATGCAACAGTTAATTAAAGCAAATGTTCAAAATGGCCACCTTCTGATAAAACGCACGATTGCAATCGTCTCACAATTAATTCTCTTACATGTTCAAAAATTCCTGCATTATTTCGTATCGCATTGCAACTTTCAATAATTCGAATTCTCTAGTATATGCGTCTTGCCTGCAAGAGACTTAAGGTGACCCCATAAATAATAGTATAGAGGATTCAAGTCGGGACTGCGAGCTGGCCAACCTTGGGGACCTGCGCGTCCAATCCAGCAATTACGAAAAGTGTTGTGGAGGTATCGACGAGCAACTAGGCTAAAATAAACTGGGGCGCCATCCCGCCATCGTGCATGAACCACATATTAGTTCTTATTTGTAGAGGTAGGTCTTCTAACAAAACGTGAAGTTCTTCAGATAGAAACTGCGTATAGGAGTTTCCATTCAATCGAGGTGGTAAAAAGTATGGTCCAATAAGATAGTCGCCAATGATCCATATTCATACATTCACCGACTAACCTGAACTAACCGAAAATTGTTGCTGAAAACGACCTTCTCTAATTTTATGAGGATTATCGTTGACCCAAAAATGTTCATTACGAAATTTCATAATGGCTTCTCTTGAAAAAGAGACCTCATCAGTAAAGACCAGATTTTATGCATTTTGCATATTTTGTTATTTTAAAGGAAAAAATGCATATTTCACACGCCGCCGTGTCGCCTGTGCTGTCGGGGTCTGAAGATAAGAGGGCAATAAATAGGCTAATTAATAAAGTAGTAAACTAATAAAATAAACTATTATTCTTCTATTAAGAAATTCCATTAGTGGGTGGGTATTTCTGACCAGATGTTTTAACTAGAATTTCTTTATCTACACCTTCAATAATTATTTATTTGCTCACATTTGTTACAGTTTGTCAGTATTATTGAGGTTGTCGTTTATTGTAGCCGCAGTTAGTATTGTAAACGCAAACAAAGTGAAAGTGAAAGCGGTGATTGATACAGTCAATGCTGAAGCAGTCATTTGAGGTTTTTGAAAACGGAAACCATGACCAGTCAGAATTTACCGAAGATCTATGTAAAACGTTCTTGGCTGCTAATATTCCTTTAAACAAGTTAACCAACCCGCAAGTTAAGGCCTTTCTGCAAAAATATACAAAATGTAATGCTCCAGATGAATCAACATTATGAAAAAATGTCGTTGGAAAGGTATTTGGTACCGTGCTAGATGAAATAAAGAGAGAAATTGGAGGTAACTATATGTATATTGTCGTCGACGAAACAACTGATTGGTGTGGTCGTTATATAGTTAATTTAATGATCGGAAAACTTACAGAAGAAGAACCTGGAAAAGCTTACCTTATAGCCATAAAAAAAGTGGAAAAAACAAACAACCTCACAGTTACACGTTTTATTCAAGAAACCTTAACACATTTCTTTTTGCCGAATTCAGTTCCTACTTCTTGTCCTGTTGTCCGATGCTACGCCGTATATGATAAAGGCAGGACAGAATTTAAAAATATTTTATGAAAATTTGATTCATGTAACTTGCCTAGTTCACGGATTAAATAGGGTTGCGGAAACTATTAGAGTTTGCTTTCCGTTGGTCAATGACCTAATAGCAAATGTAAAAAAGATATTCATAAAGGCCCCATTAGGAGTACAATTTTACAAGGATAATCTGAATGAGGAAGCTTTGCTTCAACTTCGCCTTTTGTAATTTTCTTTTTCTTAAATTACAATAAAGACATTATTATTATTATTATTATTATTATCTTCCCGGAGTACCATTACCACCTGAGCCTGCCATGACCAGATGGGGCACCTGGATTCGTGCGGCAATATTTTATGCAGATAATTTCCAAAAATTGAAAGACTTAATTTCACAAATGTCTGGTGATGATTCACAGTGCATCCTAAAGTCTAAAGAAATATTTCAAAGGGCTAAAGTGGAACAACAGTTAATGTATATTAAGTGTAACTATGCATTTATAGCAGACAGTATTTTGGAACTAGAGGAATCGTGTACAAGTCTACCAGAGTCGATAGATATAATAGAAACATGTGTACAAAACTCCGAACAAATACGAGGTGAGGTAAGAAAAACAGTAGTGGCAAAATTAGAAAATTTAATAGAAAAAAACACAGGTTTCAAGATTTTAAGGCAGGTCGCAAACCTAATGTCAGAGAGAACTGTAAATAATTTAGCTATTGAACCTGCCTTAGTTCCGAAATTAAAATTTTGCCCTATAACTTCAGTAGATGTAGAAAGATCGTTTTCTTTTTACAAACATGTCCTTAGTGATAGACGCCACAATTTTTTAGTTCAAAACCTTGAAGCACACATAATAACTGGTGCGTTTTATCATTTTTCAAATTAATATATGTATAATAAATGTTTTAGCACATGACAGTACTTTGTTTGGATAACGTTCCTGATGAATCTACTGAGCTTTTTCAACATTTCCATTTGCTAGGCCTCAATTGAAATGCATCTGAGCTATTTCAGCGTTAGTAAAGTTATTCATTTTTGACTTGTCATTGAGAAAAAAGGTAAATTAGATATCAAAACTTACCTTTAGCTCATATTTTAATTAACTTTGAAATACATAGGTATTTTTTTTGTAATATGCAATAAAGTGGTGTTTATTTTTTGTCTCGAAAACGAAAACAACTCATGGAACAAAAAAGTTGTATTATTAGTTGGTAAATCCGAAAAAAAATATCAGTTATTATATCAATTTAAAAGAAGTCAGTGGCGTACATTTTTTTGTCAATAATATTCGTTAAGGTGCTCCCCGGAACGCCACTGGTGACTGGACTTAATAAATTTAATCTAATTAGGGATTACTCAGCCCCTTATCATTATAAATAACGATACCAAATTTCAATAAAATCGGGAAAAGGATATTTAAAAAAAAACGATTTTTCTAAAAAACTTTTACATTCTGTATATCAAAAACGGGGTAACTCCGGACACATGTTCATATGGACTTTTTCTCGTAGAATATCATAAGGAATCACCCCCTTAAGTTACCTACCGTACTTCTGAAACACCCTGTATTCCCTTGGTATATTACAATTTTTTTTGTACAAGCTAGTAATACAAATAATTCAGAGGCAGACAATGTAGAAGATCTTGGTAAAGTATTTCCCAACATATTTCGTTTGGCTTAATGACAATAAAACCCCTAATAAACCCGGCTTTCGCTCTCGCAGAGACGTATTAACCCACATTTATTTTTAATGCCAGTTTATAATAACAATAGATAGGTACATTACCTGATTTGTTATCAAAATTAATAAACTGTCTAATTAGGGTTTTCTAGAAACGACTTAATTATTAGGATATTTTTCAAAACTTTTTAGTTACAGGTACCTGTTTATATAGCTTATACAGGGTCGTTGGTATGTATGGAAACGGTCGATTATTTCTTAAAGTAAAACAGCTAACAAAAAATATTCAAGACAAAAGTTTTATAGTTTTGTAAAATGTATTAGAATTTAAAAACCATAAGTATACAGGATGAGTCAGAAAGCCGTAGAGAAATAAAGCTACTTTTTTCTTAATGGAACAGAAATATCTTAGAATATTTTTGGATTTTACATAAAATGCTGTGCCAGTGACCAGACTTAGTTTTGATTTGTAGCTTTTGATTATGAAAAGATTTAAGATAGAAAAAGTCGTATTGTTCCATTTCGGTTACTAAAAATGTTTCTTTTTAACCGTCCGAATAAGTTGTTGGGTGATGAATCCTCATATCAGTTCGTTAATTATTTTTTTCGATCATGGCACGAGTCATAACAACTCAGCTTCCTGATATAGTTCTGTTCCAGGTACCGTGTATTTGATTTAGTAAACAAGCGACTTTCATCCGTGAAAAGAGTGTGCAATTTATAATGCAACAATGACATAAGCTGATTTTCTCAAAAAACTGACTTAAGCACTTTTACCCCGGGGCCACAGAGTTGTGCCCAATCATGTAGTCAAAAAAATACATATATAGACAAAATTAAGAAGACTAACGACAGTTAACATTGAAAAGACAATACCTACTATAGATAATAGTTGTATGAGGGAACTGAGAAATGTATAAGACAAGATTGAAGTAACTAAACAATGTTTAATAAATAATATTATTTTTTATTGAATGTATTGTTAGTCTAAACTTAATAGCTTCCGAGATATCGACTTTTGAAAAATGACATTTTTTATTTTTGACAGCTTCTAGCTTTCTAACGGTATGCCATATAGTAAAACGGCTTACATGTCCCTATCTTACTTTTTAATTATCTTCCCAAAAATACCAACTTCCGGTGAAACCGGAAGTACCTATGTCTGGCTTTTAAGCTACATCCGGTTTAACCGGAAGTTAACACATATAGAAAGATAGTTAAAAACTAAGATAGGGACATGTAAGCCGTTTTACACTAAGACGTACCGTTAGAAAGCTAGAAGCTGTCAAAATTCAAAAATGTCAGTTTTCAAAAGGCGATATCTCGGAAACTATTAGGTTCAGACTTATAATGCACTTAATAAAAAATAATAGTAATTTTATGCAAAATCCAAAAATATTCTAAGATAGGGTGTTCCATTAAAAAAAGTAACTTTGTTCTTCTGCGGCTTTCTGACTTATCCTGTATACTTAATTTTTTAAAATTCTAATAAACTATAGAAAACCCTAAAACCTTTATCTGGAACATTTTTTGCTAGCTGTTGTACTTTAAGAAATAATCAACCGTTTCCATACATACCAACGACCCTGTATAAATAGTAAACATAATATTCGAAATAGATAGATAGATAGAAATGCGTGCAAAAAGTTGCCCTTTTCCGTACGCAAACTTTTCACACTTGTTTTGTACTTATAATAAATTAATATACATACAATAAAAGTAATGGTAAAAATAAACATAATAAACATTGCTACCATAAGGTATTACTATGGCTTTTCATTTAACTACAAAATCCGTTCCTGTGCAAAGCAGTGCCCCTTATTTTATTTAATTTCAGTAATATAAACAGTGATGCCAGCTGGGGTTTCTTTGGGTGTTTACTATATAATAAAACTTTTATTGCAGTTATTAGGTCAAACGAAATATGTTCGGATGGACTTTAACAGATTTATTGTCGCTTTGCCAATTTTGCCATTTCTAAGACTGTCTGGACTTTTGTTTAAACATTTTAATTTTCACTATGGATATTTCAAAAAATACATTTTTAAAATTTGTTTCTTTTTGTGGATTTTATTTTTGTGCTGATGGGTATACTCTATTTCTTAATAGTTGACGGCACAGCGAAGAGTCAATAGTCGTAAAGCCGCAATAAGCCATAAGCGTGACAATAACCAGTGCCTGATCTTGAACTATACAGGAACACAGGTACCTTATTTCAAATATAAAAAAGTCACCCTGTAAAGAAAGTCCATATTATATTACATACCCACTTTTTTGGACACTTCCTTCTTGCCTATCAAGAGCATCAATTAAAACTTTACCGTAATTTTTTACTAATATCTAAGTATTACACCTGAATATTAAATATTTTATAGAATCTATTTAAATATAAGACGCGTGTCACGATTGAAAAGCCTACCTTGAGGAATGATAAACACAGATAGCTTTATTATTTGGACTTATAAATAGAAATATTGTATTGAATAAGGGACTTGGTTTAACGGTTATTATTATACAGGGTGTACAAAATGCGGAAATTCCTACGGCTAAAACTAAAATGTGACGATCTATTCTAACTTACATTAGTCCAAAAGTTAACAACAATGGAAACTATCAAATATTGGACTAAGGCTTACGAATTTGAGCTAGCATTTTGTACACCCTGTATATGCATTGTTTTATATTGCCATTAGTTTACCATAAGAGGTGTAGCCAAAAGACAGCTAGTAAATAGGTAAAAATTTCAAAATTAATAAATGTCTTAAGTGAAAAACCACATTGCATGATTACATTTATCAGGCATGTTTTCCTTTGTCTGATTTCCTGGTAAAATACATTATAATATAGCTTAGTCATACCATATCTATTAAGACCTAATATAAAGGAACTTGAAACACAATAATTGATATTTTTATGTGTTTTATAAATCGATTAGAAAGAATGTCTTTGTTAATATATTTTTATTATTCAGGAAGACATTCAAAGTTTTTCCAAACTGTATTCTTATCAGTTATTTTTCATCTATACTTTCTATGCTGTAACAACAAAGCTATGCAGTTAAGGCACTAATTACTTTGTAGCGGCTAAATAGTATCTGTAAATGTACTTACCAGGATGTCTCATTGAATTTTATGGTCAAATGTACAGTGTGTTTAATTGTTTTATCGGGTTTTCATCTTGCATTTTTATGAAGTAATGGCTGCAGTAACTGGTAAAATGATATTTTATTTTATGTCCTGGAAATACCAAGTACCTAGATATCGGCAAAAATATTCTATAACTATTACAGACACAGATTTCGATCTGCCACAGGGTAATTAATACCTATGATAGAGGGGGACTATACAGGGCGTTTCTTAATAACATGCTTATATTTAAGAAGATTATTCTTGGGTCCATTTTGAGAAAGATACTTCATATGAACACATGTCCTAAAAGTCTTAACTGTTGCACTACAGCGTGCTAAAGTTTTAAGAAAAAAACCTTTTTTTTATGATAACTTTGGTGTGCGGACTCACGTTTGTAACAATGAGGCACACAAAACTTTAATCTGTATCTCCACAAATCGACTGGTTCAAATTTGTTGAAAAATTGGAAAATAAAATCCTTTTTGAATTTTACTGCATTATTTCTTTATTAAACGACTAATAACACTCCTCCTCTTCTCACCCTAGCATGGGCTACAACAGAACTAACAAGACATGTTAGGTACACCACTTTGTAAACACTTAACAAACTTTTAACAACTGTTAACGTGATGGCTTTATCCACTCACGGAGCGGCGGCTTATCTCGTTAGATTTTCGCATGACACTACTTTGTTTACAAACAACAGAACATAATATAACCCTATTCAAAACTTTAACCAATCAAATCTTACCACGTCAAAACCAAGATGGCAACGTCTATATCATGCTACTGTCGATCGGCCAATCAAATAACTCCTCCTTGTTACTACGCACGTGGCTTTTGTCGTACTTAGAATTGCGTTTTAGAGAATATTATAAAATAGCAGACAGTTTTTTACATTATAGGATTTTGTTTGAACGTATATTTTTATGGATTTGTACAACGTTGCCACCACTTTGATATGCGGTGTTGCCATTTATATTGCCTTTGAAATTAATGTGTTTTTCTATTTAATAGCATTGGGTTGTTGAAGAAAAACATACACGAATGCGACGTTGCCGCTTGTTTTAGTATTACATTACATTATATCCCCTAAGATTGATTTCAACCTTGTTACTTTCCTACTGGGTCACGACAGAAATATGAAGTGTGTCCCAAACATTTGGTATGACCCCATATATCTTTGTGAAACTTGGTACGCATTTTCTATGCATCAAAAGCCATTTTCTGCTGTACAACATGATTTTTTATTCTTGCCAGTGGCGTTCGTGCGGGATTTGCACCGAAACATTTTGTTTCGTTTGACGTATGGTTTTCGCATACAAAAACAAAATTCATTAATTTGCACGTTGTTATGAAATTGGGTGTTATCAAGGATTAAAAACGTATCTAGTAGGTAAGAAGCAGATTTTGTTTTGTAAACATAAACAGTTTTGACAGTTGTCTACCTAGTCTAGTTGTTACGTATTTAGGTAATTAGAATTAATAGTATTATTAAAAACACATGGTTTATTTCTAAGTTTGCAGATATGCATTACATGTATCGGCTTGCTGATGGTAACGCACTGGAAGCCAAGCGGTTGTACGAAAACCGTTTTCCAAATAGAAATATTCCGAATGCACGAACATTTTCAAATATTCGTAGAAGGTTAGTAGGTATTCCCTTACTTGAGACCGTATCTCCTAAAACACATGTATTTTCTTATGGAGAAATTTCCATTATTCAGCCATGCGCATTCCGTTATGATGGCATCCATTTCAACACAAACATTATAATGTACTTTTTTCCTTTTTGTGACATGCGTAATTGATATAGTAATTGTAGATATGCTTTAAAGTTCCTGTACAAACCTGTTTAGGACTCTGTTGACTGATGCAGTGTAGATTAAAAATATTATTATTTTAAAATTATTTATTAAATTTAAGGCACAAAACTTTGTTTATAAGTAATTGGTATAATTAATCGGTGTTATAATCATAAGCCTCTTGATTAAGAACGACCATTTTAATTTAATTGTATATTATGTTGTTAATGTTATACATGGTATATTTTACGTAGAATAATAGTTTTAGATTTAGGATTAGACAATCTCCTTGTATTTACATTAAATCATTAAACAAGTTACATAAAAAGGGGGGGTTTTACGTTTTAATATTTAAGTTAAACATACGTGTATGTCAAGGATAAAGCTAGATCAAAAGGATGGAATGAAATCGAGAAAAGTATTCAAGTAGTTGGGACAATTTTAGGGTTTTTCACAGGGAACCGACCTAGATGTCTAGGTAGATTAAATAGCAGTTGCTTGTACCTGATCGCAAAATGTGTTTACCAATCAAGTTGTAGTTAGTTAAAAAAAAGGCATTGGTTTTATCTGGATTAAACCGTTCTGATTTTAAAAATAATTATTATATCAATGAAATATTCTTATGAAATTTATAGTGTAACATACACAAACCTTTATATTATATTCATCGAATTGAATGATTTTCACACTTACCTAGAGTGGACCTTCTATTGGATGGCCGAAGGCAACATAGATTTTTTTCTCTTCAATAAATAAAAAAAAGAACCACATGCGGACGCTGAACTCTAATCAGCATATTTTACTAGTAAATGGACCTATTATTGTTGTGTACAATGATTCGATGATTTATCATAGTTTTGTATGCGATCTACGAGGGTTCCACCCATATGCTATTAACGACTCACTTTTTTCAAATATCACTCGATGTCAGTGTTGTAGTTCTGGTTGCGATAACACAGAGTAATTGGCTGTTGACAGTGTTTATAAAATAAAAATAGACTAACCTTTTCTGCAAACGTTCTTAGGGACCGTTGTCTTCTTTTTTTTTTTATAACGGATATTGACACAAAAACGGCAGTATAGTGGTCTTTTGTTAATTTCGGATTTATTTGATGTGTTGATTGACGAGGCAAATATCATTGATGATCAGTGGTGATGATTGATATTTACGTTTTACCTGTTAGCCTGACTTTGTAATCGTTTTCAAAATTTCTTCACATTACGACCCTGATGATGAGCTCGCAAACGCATAGACAAAAAGTTTTTTAAATATAAAAGGTTTAAGGAGAACGTTTGCCCTTAAACATTATACGCTTATTTAAGACAATATTAATTTAAACTACAAAAAAGTATATTGTTTTTATTAAAATTGTACTATTTATACTTTAAGTATGTATAGATATTTTTATTATTTTGTAACTATGGTGAGTTCTTTGTATTCCAAAAAAGTGGATTTTCTGAATTATTTTATTTTACTATTATTATACAGTATTAGTATTTGTCTATCATTAGTTTGCTATAGCGTTAAATAAGGCCACTGCATTTTATGCATTTTTAATTATGAATTCAAGACATATTTCAATTCAACTAACAATTTGCATGTTTAAACATGTGACTGTTTAAAATAACCACCTGAAAAGTAATAACATGTAAGAACTAGGTCCAGTAAAAAATACTACAAAAACTAAGATTAGGGTAAAAATCACCTTCTAACCAAGTATGGCTGATTCCAAGAAGATATCACTTCAATGACCCTACACTCCCAGTATAATTTACTTTTAGTTCATTACCTCATTAATTCAATCTCGCGAATTAATTATCCCCTCCCGCTTCATTTTTGAGTAACCCAATAAGTTCTTTTCCCCCACCCCTACAATTCACTACCCCCACTCCAATCTCGACAGATCCTACATTATAACTAGGCGTCTGCAGAAAGACCTTGTCATATCTACTTTAGACAGGCAACCGGACAGACACATCTTGTAGAAATTTACAGAAAGATGGAGAAGTTTATTATTGTTAAAGACGTTGTTAAAAAGTTACGAGAATTTAACCTTACAGGACGCACTCTAGAGTTTAAGTTAAAACCTGTTCCACAGGGAGTTGAACCAGTTGGTTGGGTGGAAAAAGGAATTAATCAAATTATTCAAAACGCTACAGTAGGCCTACAACCCTTAGATCGTGTGGGTTTTAGTTTTTGCTCTAAAGACTTCAACCGAGGAGAAGGTTGGATTCGCTTCAAAGCAGCTAAAGACATAACCTTTCAAGATGTTTGGAGTGTTATAAGTGGCATTTATCAGTCAAACTCAGCAGGTCTTAATACAGAATCATTTTGTCTTAGTGTGACAACTGTTAGATTACCTGTTGGTGGGGGCAGAGGAAAAAATTATAACAGCTTTCACACTAAGACAAAATGATTCTGTATTAAGACCTGCTGAGTTTGACTGATAAATGCCACTTATAACACTCCAAACATCTTGAAAGGTTATGTCTTTAGCTGCTTTGAAGCGAATCCAACCTTCTCCTCGGTTGAAGTCTTTAGAGCAAAAACTAAAACCCACACGATCTAAGGGTTGTAGGCCTACTGTAGCGTTTTGAATAATTTGATTAATTCCTTTTTCCACCCAACCAACTGGTTCAACTCCCTGTGGAACAGGTTTTAACTTAAACTCTAGAGTGCGTCCTGTAAGGTTAAATTCTCGTAACTTTTTAACAACGTCTTTAACAATAATAAACTTCTCCATCTTTCTGTAAATTTCTACAAGATGTGTCTGTCCGGTTGCCTGTCTAAAGTAGATATGACAAGGTCTTTCTGCAGACGCCTAGTTATAATGTAGGATCTGTCGAGATTGGAGTGGGGGTAGTGAATTGTAGGGGTGGGGGAAAAGAACTTATTGGGTTACTCAAAAATGAAGCGGGAGGGGATAATTAATTCGCGAGATTGAATTAATGAGGTAATGAACTAAAAGTAAATTATACTGGGAGTGTAGGGTCATTGAAGTGATATCTTCTTGGAATCAGCCATACTTGGTTAGAAGGTGATTTTTACCCTAATCTTAGTTTTTGTAGTATTTTTTACTGGACCTAGTTCTTACATGTTATTACTTTTCAGGTGGTTATTTTAAACAGTCACATGTTTAAACATGCAAATTGTTAGTTGAATTGAAATATGTCTTGAATTCATAATTAAAAATGCATAAAATGCAGTGGCCTTATTTAACGCTATAGCAAACTAATGATAGACAAATACTAATACTGTATAATAATAGTAAAATAAAATAATTCAGAAAATCCACTTTTTTGGAATACAAAGAACTCACCATAGTTACAAAATAATAAAAATATCTATACATACTTAAAGTATAAATAGTACAATTTTAATAAAAACAATATACTTTTTTGTAGTTTAAATTAATATTGTCTTAAATAAGCGTATAATGTTTAAGGGCAAACGTTCTCCTTAAACCTTTTATATTTAAAAAACTTTTTGTCTATGCGTTTGCGAGCTCATCATCAGGGTCGTAATGTGAAGAAATTTTGAAAACGATTACAAAGTCAGGCTAACAGGTAAAACGTAAATATCAATCATCACCACTGATCATCAATGATATTTGCCTCGTCAATCAACACATCAAATAAATCCGAAAATAACAAAAGACCACTATACTGCCGTTTTTGTGTCAATATCCGTTATAAAAAAAAAAAGAAGACAACGGTCCCTAAGAACGTTTGCAGAAAAGGTTAGTCTATTTTTATTTTATAAACACTGTCAACAGCCAATTACTCTGTGTTATCGCAACCAGAACTACAACACTGACATCGAGTGATATTTGAAAAAAGTGAGTCGTTAATAGCATATGGGTGGAACCCTCGTAGATCGCATACAAAACTATGATAAATCATCGAATCATTGTACACAACAATAATAGGTCCATTTACTAGTAAAATATGCTGATTAGAGTTCAGCGTCCGCATGTGGTTCTTTTTTTTATTTATTGAAGAGAAAAAAATCTATGTTGCCTTCGGCCATCCAATAGAAGGTCCACTCTAGGTAAGTGTGAAAATCATTCAATTCGATGAATATAATATAAAGGTTTGTGTATGTTACACTATAAATTTCATAAGAATATTTCATTGATATAATAATTATTTTTAAAATCAGAACGGTTTAATCCAGATAAAACCAATGCCTTTTTTTTAACTAACTACAACTTGATTGGTAAACACATTTTGCGATCAGGTACAAGCAACTGCTATTTAATCTACCTAGACATCTAGGTCGGTTCCCTGTGAAAAACCCTAAAATTGTCCCAACTACTTGAATACTTTTCTCGATTTCATTCCATCCTTTTGATCTAGCTTTATCCTTGACATACACGTATGTTTAACTTAAATATTAAAACGTAAAACCCCCCCTTTTTATGTAACTTGTTTAATGATTTAATGTAAATACAAGGAGATTGTCTAATCCTAAATCTAAAACTATTATTCTACGTAAAATATACCATGTATAACATTAACAACATAATATACAATTAAATTAAAATGGTCGTTCTTAATCAAGAGGCTTATGATTATAACACCGATTAATTATACCAATTACTTATAAACAAAGTTTTGTGCCTTAAATTTAATAAATAATTTTAAAATAATAATATTTTTAATCTACACTGCATCAGTCAACAGAGTCCTAAACAGGTTTGTACAGGAACTTTAAAGCATATCTACAATTACTATATCAATTACGCATGTCACAAAAAGGAAAAAAGTACATTATAATGTTTGTGTTGAAATGGATGCCATCATAACGGAATGCGCATGGCTGAATAATGGAAATTTCTCCATAAGAAAATACATGTGTTTTAGGAGATACGGTCTCAAGTAAGGGAATACCTACTAAGGTTGTGCGAAAAGGGAAGTTTTGAACCAGCCAATCATTTAAAAGGAGTACAACGTACTGTAAGAACACCAGAAATTGAGGTAGCGGTTTTGAATTCAGTCGAGGAAGATCCCAAATTAAGTACACGAAAAATTGGAAACAATTTAAATATCTCACATATTCTTGTTTGGAAAATTCTCATTGGCTTTTTATTATATCCCTACCATATCCAACGTGTTCAAGCTCTACTCCCACGCGACTTTCCATTACGGATAAACTTTTGCCAATGGTTTCTTCAAAAAGTAAGTGAAAATCCATTATTTGATACCGGAATTTTATTCACCAATGAAGCCAATTTTTCTAGAAGCGTTATCCAAAACTTTCACAATAAGACTAAAGAAAACCCTCATGCAATCTTGGAATCCCGTCATCAGGAGCAGTTTTCCGTTAACGTGTAGGCTGGAATATGCGGTGATTATTTGATTTGACCCTATTTTCTTCATGAGAGGTTGAATGGGCATAATTACCGGCAGTTTCTCGAAGAAGAATTGCCAGCTTTGATGGAAGATGTTCCCATTTTAGTAAGAAATTGACTGTGGTTTATGCCTGACGCCAGCGTACTTTAGTGCTGTGGCGCGCGAACAGTTAAACCAAAATTACAATAATCGCTAGATAGGTCGCGGAGGACCACTGTCATGGCCACCAAGGTCCCCGGACCTTAATAGTTTAGATTACTTCCTGTGAGGTCATTTTAAAACTTTGGTTTACTGCACACCAATTAATACTAAACAGTAGTTGAGAAATCGCATCATAGTTTCTTGTGATACTATTAGAAACAGTCCCGGCATTTTCCAAAGAGTACGCGAGTCCATGAGAAAAAGAGCAAAAGCATGCATATTTGAAACAAACATATTTCGAAATAAAGTATGTTTACTCTTAAGCAAAATAAAATTTTTGCAGTTTTTACCCACCCTGTATAAAAAAATTGAAGTTTCTTATGATGAATCGTATTTTCTAGACAAGCAAAAACGTTTATTAAGAGAGACTTTTTTTCGTATCTTTCAATTTTTAGTCCATTTGTCCTCTTGTAAACCCCATCTGTGGACATACTAGGGTCATACCAAAGTTATCATAAAAAAAAACCTTTTTCTTAAAACTTTAGCACCCTGTAGTTCAACAGTTAAGACTTTTAGGACATTTGTCATATGAAGTTTTTTTCTCAAAATGGACCCAAGGATAACCTCCTTAAATATTAGCATGTTAATTGGAAACACCCTGTATAAACGTCGTTATTTACAGCTGCAAGACCTTGTATACAACAAAGAATATGTGGTCTAATGCTAAATTCAATACACCAATGTTATGACTTAAAGATAAAGAAACATATTTTTAGAAATAAGCTATATTAGCCCACTCCAAACCTAAAAATGAATCCACTTCAATCGTATTTATTACTCGTTTCTCGTACGTTAAAGCTACTTGAAGATGCATTTTTAGATTATTTGTGATTTTAAAGCGGCTATTTATTTATATGATGCATGAGGTAACAATTTTAAATTACCCAGAGTGGTAGTTCGTTGAATGTAATCATACACACAATCTCAAAACGGAAATGTGTTTTTAGTGCGTTGACATTATGCAGAGATGAATATATTGTACCTATAAGACTGAGAAATTGTATTACCCATATATAACAACTGGTAAATTCCATTCCACAATAATTCGTTGATTTCCCGACCGCAATAAAATTTAAACCCAGCCATAAATAAGTGCCTTTTGAAAGGGTACAGGTCCTGATTACCTACTAATTTCAATAGTCTAGGTTAGCTATTTTCAACAAAACAACAAATATAAAATAATAGGTAAGTATCTTTATTTTAATAATGTAATTAAATAGCTATTAATATTTATACAAAAATACTAATCTACAATAATATAATATCATCTATGCCTAAACTAATTATTAAGGGCCTTACGTTACTATTAATTATGTTATTATATTGGTATATTAGGTAGGTTAATGGCAAATTGCAGGTGTTCAATATAAAGCAGAGTCTTTTCATCTTAGTTCATCAGTCGTTTGGTGTTTGTCAAGCTGTGCGTTAAAGGTATTTTCGTGTGTGTTATCGAGCATCCAAAATACGTCAGATCTGTGTGAAACTTTAGATAATATTGCTTCCGGAAGTTATGGTGTAACGAAGAAAAAACATTTATCACTTGATGGCAAAAACATCATTAACAACGTTTACTGTACCCTTTTGGAAAAAGGGTATGACCGAAGTGCAAGTTTTAGTGGAACGAGTATTTTGACCAAAGTTGCATTAACGACAGTAAAAGATATAGTGACCAAACCTATCCAGCCAAGGAAAAAACGGTGTGACAGCGGAAAATTGAGAAGCATCGAAGAAGCTGATAAAGACTTGATTCAGAGGAAAATTTATGACATGTAATAGTCCCAACCATAGATACGCTAAAAAAAGGTACTTACAGCAGACGAAACCGACATTTCATGTGGCAGGACAAGCCTTTGGAGAATAGTAAAAACAATGGGTTTTAAATATCGCACCATTGACAAACGACAAATACTAATGGAATCGCTGCGTTTACAAGTATGGCGTAGAGATTATTTGAATCTTATCAGACAATATAGGGAAGAAAATCGTTCAATTATATACTTGGACGAAACTTGGTTTGATACCCACGACACTCCTAAAAAAGGTTGGAGCGATTCAACAATCAGATGTCAAACTAAAGTTCCCTCAAACAAAGGACAAAGAATTACGATATTACATGCAGGTTCAGAAAATGGATTTATTCCGGACGCTCTATTAATATCTGCGAAGAAAATTGCCAATTCATCTTTGGATTACCATCAAGACACAGATGCTACATTGTTGGAACATTGGTTTCAGAATCGTCTGCTTCCGAATGTGCCCAAAAATAGTGTTATTGTGATGGACAACGCTAGTTACCACAGCCGCCAACTAAGTAAAGTGCCGAATTTAAATAATACAAAAGTGGAAATTCAAAACTATATGATGGAAAATAATATATATTTCGAGAAAACCTATACAGACACGTGATCCAAGTCGAAGATTCCTATAACATAATTATTAATATAATAATAATTTATAATAATTTAGACGTTTATTTAGCAGAAATCATGATACAAACAAGTATAATATACAGCAAATATACCTAAACGTCCTTGACAGCTGCCGAAATATGCACAAAGTGTACCTATTTGTATGGCAGGTTTTTTTTTTCCCCGTCCATTCTTGCGTTCACTAATATCTGCTTTGCTTTTGATTCACAAAATTGTCAATATCTTCACGAGAGATCACTTTTAAAAGCCATTCTGATATTACTTTCTTAAATCTAACAAAACTGTCACAATATATTATTTCCAGTGGGACAATGTTAAACAGTCTCGGGGTCAGGTATAAGACGCTTCTCTGTCCATATGCCTTCTGACACTTTGGAGTTGCAGCTCTATTTACTGATTATAATAGTAACGTAAATTTTGATAATTAATTTAGGCATAGCTGAAGACGATAGTGATAGTGAAACAGAGCTAAATATAGAGTAGGTTAAGTTAAATATTGAATTATTATAATATTGTAGATTAGTATTTTTGTATAAGTATTAATAGCTATTTAATTACATGATTAAAATAAAGATACTTACCTATTATTTTATATTTGTTGTTTTGTTGAAAATAGCTAACCTAAACTATTGAAATTAGTAGGTATTCAGGACCTGTACCCTTTCAAAAGGTCCGGTGCCTACACAATAGATATTTGGCAGGCAACTTATTTATGGTTGGGATTACGACTGAGGGTTGTCATTTAAATTTTATTGCGGTCGAGAAATCAACGAATTATTGTGGAATGGAGTATACTTATTATTGCAGCAGGGCGGTAATAATATTACTTTGGATACAATAATTAAACTCTATAATTCATCGCAAACTTAATTCTGGCCTTAAAAGACGTACGTTCGGTTTTTAACAATTTCAGAAATTTCA
Organism: Polydrusus tereticollis; assembly: GCA_963920685.1. Lineage (NCBI taxonomy): Eukaryota > Metazoa > Arthropoda > Insecta > Coleoptera > Curculionidae > Polydrusus > Polydrusus tereticollis. Next base: position 19,915,333 of record OY987332.1, on the reverse strand, counting down.
TTGAAATTCCAAACACATACTATTTTCGGGGCACAAAACCATGCAATATTAAAACTAAAAGTAAATTGAAACTTCAATTTTCCGACAGCTTGACGATTACTGTTCATTTGATAATTTCCAATTTACAATCGCGTGTTTTTCATGCCCCATTGTTTAAATTTGGCAATATTGAAAATCCGTGGTTTTCTGTCGTTTTTTAAGGCATGGAAACTGATGTATCCTGTAATATTAGTGGACAACTTTTTTTTTTCAGTGAAGATTGTTAAAAGATGATTTTACTATAAAATATTTCAGTTTGAAAAAAACAAAAAGAAAAATTTAATTTTTTTCACACACAAAAGAAATCGTTTCGTTGTAGTTTTACCCTTAAGGTGCTAATTTAGTATTTTTGTTGTAATGTTGTTAATTTTTGTGATCTTCGGCTCAATAGTAATATGTATCTATTTATTCTTGTGCTCCAGCCCTAAACAACCACGTGCTACTTAAAATGCCGTGAAATCTAAATTAATTAATATGTATTTCAAATCATCAATCAATCATAATCTTGTTCTTACGCTTTTGCAAATTTAAAAACATAATTTATTACTATTGCATACTATTTTGATAAGTAAGCATTTTGCATACCATGTTTATAAATAACAATATTTTATGGCCTGGGAAAATTGTTACCACACCACCTTTGCAGTTGAGCTATCATATCAGTTCTTGTTAGTAATAGTTATGGTATCCAGTCATATGCTGACTCAGGATTCACATGAGTGTCCTTAGCAACTGTATAAAAATATTATTTTGTGTTGTAATAAATAACTTCTGTGTGTTGAATAAAATTTTCTGCAAAATTGTAATTTTACTCAGATTTCAACAAAAAACATGATTTTTGCAGTTGGTTAAAAGAAGTCTCGTTTACCCGCACACATTAAAAATATTGGATTGTAATTATTTGTTGACTATTGGTATTTTAATTTCAGATTTTCTTGATTTTGTACTTACTTATAGTATAATCCAATTTCAGGATAGTGTAGCGGCTAAATTTACAATAATATTTAATAAGAATGCGCTTGTCCAAGTAAACAAACTGGCTCCTATAAACATAATATGGAACATCTCTGACAGCTGCGAATCACTTTTATTCATATGAGCAAATACGGGTGCATATGCGTGAAATAAGGGTGATTTTCATGGGCGGAGCAACGGAAACCCTGACGAGCTTTTTAAACCAAATAATTTTTGTTTTAATATACTGTAAAATCTCTCAATAGCCGCCACCCTCGGGGAATCAAATTTTGAGAAAAATTAAAACAACTGGTCTGCATTTTACAGTGTTTGTTTATTTATAAGTATCTACATATATGTAAATAATTTTAAACATTTTTAAACTTGCAGAAGTAGTCCATTACAGTTACAGTGGAGTTGATATAATCAAATAAAACAACGGCGGTCTACCTCCACAATATGTATTTTAATGTTTATATCCTACATGTTTCGGACATAGAAATGTCCATCATCAGAGATACAGTAGTCGATTACGACAGCTCTATTTTGCATAAGCGAAGATCAAAAATATGTTAAAATTGAAATTGTAGGTTCTAATGAATGTTCAAGACTGAATGAGATGTGATATTTGAAATTTTGGTCAAGGTATCTTTGAAGAAGGGGATTCCCAGTCTGCAGCCACTGAGACAGGTGGTGAAGCAATTATGTCATTTATAGCTATTTAGAGGAGATTAATCTATGTGAGGTGCTCAAAGATGCTTCATCTAACCGTGTCTGGGGTGTGGTCAACAAAATACTATAACTATATACTGCACATGCAGGGTTATGATAAAGAAACGGATCAGCCTTTTATATGGAAAACAACCCACTTAATCAAAAATCGCTTCGACCCGTCGAATTTATTGTTTTTAAATGCATTTTTTTTTTTGAAAAAAAAAATTGTACAGGGTAGATCATAAAAGTGCTACAATATGTCAACTTTAATGTTTTTAATGAAACATTGTATATTTTTACATTTTTATATTTTACCATCGATTCTAGACATTTTTTATTAATCATGCCCCATACTTATCTTCAGCCGTTTACGAAATATTAACAATTTTAAATTTTTTAATAATTTTAAAACAAAATAAACAAACAAAGAATGAAACGAAACTATTTTATAAGATGTTGAAAATGTCCTCCACCAACTGTTCTGCAGTAGATCAAGCGATCTAGAAATTCCTGTTGTACATTTAGTACTACTTGTGGAGATATTTCTCTTATTACTCGTCGAATAGACTCCTTCAGTGTACCTACCGAGATGAGTTTAGATTTATAAACTAAATTTTTGACGTAGCCCCATAAAAAAAGTCCAGTGGATTAAGATCAGGCGATCTGGGTGGCCACTCTATTAACTCTACCTCTCCACCGCCCCGGAGAAATTGTATTTAAGTACTCCCTTACATAAACAGCATAATGCGGGGAGCACCATCCTGTTGAAACCATAAGGTTAAACTTGGTAAATCAGGATCATTATCATCTGGAAACAGAGTGGCAAGAGCTGAAACCAGATTATTTTGAAGGAAATTTAGATATTTTTCTCCAGTGAGACTCTCATCAAAGAAAAATGGTCCGATTATCCTATTTTCAACAATGCCCGCCCAAACATTAACCTTTTCATTATACTGGATGTGATTTTCTATGAACCAGTGAGGATTTTCCTGTGCCCAGTATCTGTAGTTTTGTCTATTACCCTGTCATTACTCCTATCAATCGCTGTCACAAGAATTCAAGTCTAATCAAGTCCTGATATCTTCCTCATCGTTCTCCATTGCTGAAGTTTTGCATGGGACACCTTCTCCATTGCTGAAGTCTATGCATGGAACACCTTCTCCGTTGCTGAAGTATATGCATGGAACACCGAACACCTCATCGAGACAACTTACAGGTGAAGAGGACTGAATTTTGGACACACCTCATGGAAGACAATGCAGAGCTAAGTATTTGTCAGTCAGAAGGGCAACTTTGTAAAGACCAGTAGACCATTGCTATATTTTCATTTTAATTTTCACCTTTTTATACTGTAAACTGTTTCCTCAAAAACCAATCTCAACAACCATTATTATACAAGTATAGTTTAATAAACTACTAAGTGTTTTTAAGATTTTGTATTATTTCTGGTAGGATGGCGCCCTAAAAAAATTTGTCAGATAATAAGATAAACCCACACCTAACAACAAAAAAAAAAGGTCTTTAGCCGAGGCAACTCAACATCATTCGAACAACTATCAACGTTACAAAACAAAACGTAGCTTCATCTGAAAAACAAATTCTTTGGACAAATCTTGCGTTATTATCTGTTAGCTCAATCATTGTTTCACAAAATTGGTCTCGCCTATCAGGATCATCGTCCAATAACTCTTGTACAAATACTGGTTTGTATGGATGAAACTTCTCTTTTAGTAAAAATTTAGATAGGGTAGTTTGATGAATATCGTTGTCCCGTCCAAGTTGTGTGTTTGAGCTATGAGAATCTTCCTGTAGTGATAATAATATGTTTATTTTTTTCTTCTCGGATATACCAGGACGACCACTTTGAACGCTATCTTTAATAGTACGGGAAGTTCTCCACTTACTTGCTATCCTAGACACTGTTGATTGGCCAATAGGCAGGCGATTTGGGTATTTTTCATCAAACATATCACGGACTTCCCTATGACTTCTACTTTTATCTCCACAACCCAATATAATCAAAATTTCAATGCATCTTCGGCGAGGCGCATTTTGATGAAATATCAGCAGAGCAAAATTCAAATTTGATTAACATTCACTGTCATTTTTTGACGTCTCAAACTTAAATAAGAAATTGTCATAGTCAAAAGATTGTGACTTAAGTTTAGAACGTTGCTATGTCGAGAAACCAATACCAATGGTGCATACCAGCATTAAAGTGTTAATATTTCGTAAACGGCTGAAGATAAGTGTAGGTCATGATTAATGAAAAATGTCTAGAACTGATTGTAGAATATAAAAATGTAAAAATATACAATATGTTTCATTAAAAAAATTAAAGTTGACACATGTAACACTTTTATGATCTACCCTGTACAATATCTTTTTTCAAAAAAAAAAATGCATTTCAAAAAAATAAAATCGACAGTAATGCTATTGTTTGCCAATAATGTCTCGAAATGCAATTTTACATGGCAAAGTAGCCTAGGTGAAGGAGTGGAAGTCTTCTTTTTGGCGGTGGTCTGAAGAAACTCTTGGCAAGACTGTTTCGACGTTGCCTTAATCTGGTTGGTCTTCCTTGCAGCATCTGTGATAATCCTGAGAAGTTTTGACTGGAATGTTTCTAGAATTTCAATGCCGAATACCGATTCAGTTTCCCATATATAGTTGAATCAGTTGAACTTTGTTTGACACACGAATATTAGAGACAGGCCGAGAATATTTTTGGAGAATATTTGAATACATATCTATATACACAACTATGTGAGGTCTGCATTTTATTTGACAATTTTGTTTTAACTGCATTTCTCAAAAGCTAACTTCTTTATTGGACACAGCTGATTACCATGTATAGTAAGTAGGATATTAACTGGTTACAGTCCCTCGCATTTACGTTTCAAATTAGTAGGTATAAAATATACATCTCATAATCTTCTAGTTTAGTTTAAAATAAAAGTGATTTATAGCGTGCGTAGTTATACCACGAGTATACATACATTTTTCGATTTAACAACGTTGCAATTACCATTTCATTTATTTTACTTGTACTTTGATTTTTAAATGTGTTTCTGTGTAAAATGTTTTTTTTTTCTTCAAACGTCAATAAGCTTGACATTTTTCTACTAATTTTTTGACGTTAAAGTTTTGCTTTTTTTATAGTAGACGGTTGTTATAGGCAGCGGAAGTAAAAGTACTTTCTCTTCCGCTGAGAGCGGAAGAAAAAGTGTGTGTGTCATAAATAAATAATGTTGAAAAATACAAGAAATATTGGATATTTGTATATGTACTTTATTTATTTATTTTTAGAAATACAACAATGGCCCCAGAAAAATTAACACAAGGTGTTGCGATGTTGCGATGTTGCGATCCTGACTTGTTTTTGTATTTTCTAGCATTATACCCTCCGTGGAACCACTTGCTGTTGAATTTATGTCAATGTTAATAGGGATTGGTTCAGTAAAATGAGGTTGTAAATTTTGTTTTGCAATATCTTTTTTGTTGATCATCGATTCCTCAATGTACCCTTCAGCTACACTACTGAATTTCCATCCCCCGTGGCGCTTTAAAGATGTAATGTCTGCACATGCATCTACAAGCAGTGTAGCTGAAGTTCTCCTTAAACAGTCACCGGTATATTCTGTGGCATCAGGTAATTTTAAGAAAACTGCAGCTTCCTTAGGAATAGTACTTATCTTATCAATTCCCATTACCATGCGACAACAGCGACCATTTACACATTTTAAAAAGAATATTTTTCATTCATGCCTTCTGGGCGTAATGATGCATATTATTTATATATGCTTAAATATTGTTCCCCAACCATAGTAAACGATCGCGGTTTTCTAGTTTAACTATCAGGAATTCTTATGTGAAATCCTAAGTCTTGTATGTCATCAACAGTCATTTTTACAAAATTTCTTCAATTCAATTCAATAACAAGTACAATCTAAAAATACCATAATATATTTCATAAAAGAAATTGTATTCTTTGACGTAATATCTAAATTCATCTTAATTCCCAAATAAGTACTTCTGATTAGGAGCTTCAAATAGAAAATTTTCAAATTGTTCCCTGGTAAATAATTTAGTTTTTTTGGGAGTATAGCCTTCATTTTGCTTCTTTAAATAAGCACGTAGCTTTAAAAACTTGCTTATGTCTATCCCTTGCCTAACATTTATCATTGACCTTATCATAAAATAATGTGACCACATTGTTGAACTTTTCATTTTTTACTTGTTCGCCAGTTCAGAAAAATACGCCACGAGTACATTTTCAGAATTATTATTTTTGATGTATTTCTCATTAGGTACACCATCTCTGGAATTTTTTGAACGCAGCTTCGTAAGTACTACTGGATTTGGTTGGCAACAAATTGTCCACGACATCTGCTGCAATTTTGGCAACCTCTCCGGGGGCGTACAGGTAAATTCTGATTCTGACATTTTTATTTAAAGTAAAGTGTTCGATTTAAAAAATGGTATTTTTAAAACAGGAAATTAAAGCTTGGAAATTGCTTGTAATAAGATTCAGTGTACACATACAATAATAAAATAAATCCATAGCAACGCTAACAGGTAAAATTCAAAACTTCACATTTTTAAATGAAAAAAAATTAAAATTTGTATTTTTATCTTTCTATATTTTAACGACGCGACGTTTGAAGAAAAAATAGTATGTTTTATTTGTAGTAAAAGCAACTTGTTATGACTCGTCATAAAAAGTATTGCTTTTACTCCGCCTTTGCAAAAACGAACATTTTTTTTACATTATACAAATTTAAATTACGAAAAAAATTGTTTTCAAACTGTACTTTATACTAGGATTTCCTGGAACCTATAGCATTTTAGAGATTTCAAAACATCAGTTTATCCGTAAACCACAGGAAGGAAAATATTTTCCAATAATCCAACGTATTTAAATGTTTGTCGGACATTTCGGTGGATTTAGCGACCAAACAGCGGGTGTTAGGCCAGGTGTGCACGTGCGGGACGACGGCACACGTCAACAATCGAGTATTTCACCAACCCTAACGGCTTACCAGTGGCGTGGTTTACGTATAATATTATGTATTATAGGTATATTGTTTTAACATTTACTCGATGTAAGTGCAAGAATATTCCACACACATTCTTGAAGAACATGAAACCAAATATTAGACAGCACAAGAGAGGAGAAGGTAATTCTTGAGAAGCAAGCTGAAGTAGAATTATACGCCAAAGCTGAGGAGATGACAGCTATAGTCTATCTCTAAATGGCGCGTTGTAATAAATGCTCATTAAATACGCATACCGGGGTACCAAGAACAAGTTAAGCACCATCCCTTAAAATCTATTGTGTTTACATTCAAGGATCCAAATAATGAGCATTCTTTAGGTAGGTCCATCCTGAATTTTTCGCAAAGGTATTTATAACATTTGAAAACATTAAAAAATCGTATTAACTAATAAATATCTAACAATGGGTGGTACTATTTAATTACAATACAATTACAAAAACAAGATATAATATGGATTCTTACAAACAATGCATTTTCAAAAATTTTTAAAAGTTTATATATTGTTATTTTCCCAACGTTAAGCATATCTGCTGTAAATTGCACTGCATTGTCAACACTCAAATATGCATTCTTAGTTTTAATAGAATCGTAACAGTTAAGAATTGGACCGACTCTAGGGCGTTTAGGCAATTGTTGAAAATTGCCCATATTTAATTAAAGAAACACTGACACTGCACACTTTGACTAGTTTCACTGAGAAACAAACACCCAAGGTAGGTATGTATAGATATAAATAGGTGTATTATTCCAATAGATGCGCCCATAAAGGCATAATAACCATATAATTAGCAAACAGGTAACCAGGATTAGGTACAAAAAGAAGGAATAAAATGATTAGAGCAGAAGGGGAATAAGTACCTAGACTCTAATCAGTTTTGATAAAATTGCTTTCTAAAATTCCAGGTAAATGGTGCGGCTGTACATAATTTTAAGCTTATTTAATATTAAAATATATATTTGAAGACAAAACTTGAATTTAATGTCGATACTTGTACTAATTCTAATTTGATTGATTTATTACTTCACATCATTTAAAGATAGACTATAGATTGAAAGTGAGAAAACAAGAATTATTCACGACTTTGAAAAAAAAATCGAAGAAAAGGACGAACGTTTTCCAACAGCCGAAAGGAAGGAAACCACGCCATATTCAACCTTGAAGAGCACATGCAGGAAGAGGAACATGCTAGGCTATAAAGAAGAAAATGGCAACATGAGAAGGTTTAAAATTAAGAAGTTACAGGAAGACTTGCCTCTGCAGACGACGCAAACCACAAGTTACTGAAAGAAAAAGAAAATTCTTGAGGAGTGTAGTAATGATCCAAGTCAGGCAGATCTGAAATAATAATCTTGGACTGATAATTGTTAAACACAAGGCATTTACATAGTTGAAGAATATTAGTATCCCAAAATTATATTTATTTTTGGTTGATCCTGATATATCAAAATATATAGTCATCAGCCATATGTATAAAAAAAAAGAAGAAATTTAAACGTTATTATGAAATTTTGTACAACGAATATTGTTTAATTTATTTATAAATTGTTTTTAACTGTATTCTGGCGTTCTGACAATTTTTCAAGAGTTAATTCCTTTAGAAAATCCACTGCAAAAAACTTATCGTGGCTTCATCTACAGGCCTAATTACATTAGTTAACCGTTTAGCAACCTAACTGGAGCTTCTCGTTTATCGTCGCCCATTATGTATTTTTAATAGGCCTTTGAATAGAGCAGCAAGCGCGCATAACTTTCCTACGTAACGGACCTTTTTTTTATTTCAATTTGTCGCGCTGCAATTATTGTAGTTACCAGCATCAATAAATCTTTGTTAAGTGCCTCTCGAGATACGGCTAATTACTTATGAGCCTTCCAATATACTATATAACTTTTAAAACTGACGTTTGGCTTCCCTTCTGTCGTATGAAAGTATAGACGTTTATTATTTATTGTTTTAAGCATTATACTTAAGTATTATCTTTAAAAATAATTAGACGAAAATATTTCATTAAATTCATCTAAAAATACATTTTTCTTTAAGTTTAGGACTATTTTTTAAACCCTCATCAAGGCAGAAAGTGTTCAAAACTTTTAAGGATACCAATTGAAATTATTGGCAACACTGTAATTTTAAATTTTATGCTTTGCAAAGTGAACAAAAAAACAGCTATGCATATTTTTTCATTTTTAACAGTAATTTAGCTGAACTCAATTTATATGATGAATTTTGCTAAACTTCAATATAATTTGGGACACCCGGTACACAGAAAGTGGCAAGAACGGAAAGAAATATCAACTATCATCGCTCTATACTGTAAGACAACAAAACATAGTGTTATATTTTTACATGACATTTGTTTACACCCTGTATAAAATCAACGGTAATGAGTCAAAAAGATTAAAGAAATCTATAAAAAGCCTACACAACAAAATACATATCTTCATCACATAATTTCTTATGTAGCAAATCTAAAAACGTACATACACACACACACACACACACACAAATCTTATTTTAAACAATCCTGGATTTTAATAACTAATAACTAGTATTTAATAATAACCAGAAAACATGAATACTATAGGTATCTATCTATTACATAAATAAGTACCTACAGTAAAATAAAAACAATTTGCCCAAACCAACTAAAAATCCTTAAATCCCCTACAATATATTAAAGTAACATCGTTATGGCGTTTCGTTATTATGAAAAACTAGCTAAATTACATGACTTTTTTAAACCCTGCATAAAATCAACACACCAAAAAGAGACGAAATGACTAAAGAAATGTGAGAAAAATAAACTTTTCACACCCGGACACCTTAAGCTACAAAAAGCACCTTTTTGGGATATCCTGTATTATGTAAATTATCGTATTTCAACAGGATTGACCTTTCTCTACCAATAGATTTTCGTTTTTATTATAAAATATGTAAAAAAGACAGGTCTTCATTTATTTTCCGATTAATATGATGAATTTTGCTAAACTTCCATATATTTTGGGACACCCGGTACATTAAAGTCCCTCAAAAACGTAACGAAATATTTTCGGGTGTAATACCACGAGTGCTTTAAAATTACCGATAATTTTTTACGAATGCGTTAATTTTACGAGTCCGAAGGACGAGTGAAATTTGTAAAGAAAACACGTATAAGTGAAAAATTATCCGGTTAGTTTTAAAGCACGCATGGTATTTAAAGGAATATTTCACGAATCCAAAAACATTCATTTTGTCAACTTTGAAATAATAAATAGAAATTTGTCAACAAAGTGACACTGACAAGTGGTATTTTCGTTTTGGTGTTTACGATTTTGTATATCCGCTGTAAGTTTTCGAAAATACCACTGTCCTTATGGGATTTTTTATACGTGAGTGGAATATTCAATGAAACTCTTCCATTATTTTTTATCTATAATTACCTGTTTCTAAAAACATCAAGACAATTGAGAAGTAGCTTTTGAGTCACATAGATTTAAGAAAACGACTTTTTGGAACATCCTGTATATGTGAATTTTCGTATTTTAACAGAATCAATCAACAAAATATACAATTTAAAGGAAGATAATATAATTATATAATATAATAACAATAAAAGTTCACATCGTAAATAGATATTTTAAAATTCATACAGAATCACTGAACAAAACAACGTACTTGGATCATATTTGTTCAAAAACAACGCAATCACTCTCTAGGTATATGGGTATTGGAAATATTTTAATGACTTTTGCATGTTAAATTTTGTGAAATAAATAAAGCTATTTGTAGAAAAATAATTAAATCCACTAAAAGAAAACATGTTTTAAAACACATATATCAGATTTTTTAAGTCAAGCACTAACTAATATAATCACTGCAATTAAATTATAACTCTAATTTTCTGACATCTTGACGTCTCATCATAAATTGAATCTTTGCCAAATACAGACTGTTTTGTATGACCAACCATTAAATTTGAGAATGAAAGTGAACCCGGCAAATACGTGTTTTTTGGCAGTTTTCGTGGCGTAAACGTTGATATATCTGTAATTGTAGTTGGAAACTTTTATTTTTTTTCAGTGATAATTTTTAAAAGATGATGATAATGAATGAATAAACCCAATATGAAAGTAGAAATAAAAATACATTTTCTATAAAATATTCCAATTACAAAAAAAAATAAAGAGAAATTTCAATTATTTGCAAACTCTATATAAAAATTCCAAAATTCAAAATATACATTTTACATAATTTGACTAGGGATTTTCGATGAGGTATCCAAAAGTTTAATCTATTTTTTTTAACTTAAAAACAAATAAAGCTCGTTTTAAAAAATTTTGAGTTTTAGTTTTTCTACAATTTCTAAATTTTTTAGGTATAGAAAGATGTATTGTAGAAAAAAAATATTTGAGATGCACTATCTAACAGTCTAAACTACATTTTGATCTGACTTTTCGTTTCGAAGCTATTAATTTCCAAGAAGAGGCCTGTTTTGATTTTTAATCGATGAAAAGAAATACTTTTCATTTTCTGATCGTACTGATAAAAAATGAGGTTCTGAAGGTCGACGTTCTCCACAACATCAGAAAATTTCAACCAATTATACCTAGTGGTCCGGGGTAAGAACACGATTGTACTATAGACCATTTAAGAACATATGATTTTGACAAGAAGTATAACCTAAACTTGTGACTTAGCTCCCCCAGCAAATATAGCCGTTGTCAAATATTATGTAATGGTAATTTCATGGCTTTGACATAAACTTTAACCTAAATTTGTCAAATTTGCCCCCCAGCGACGTCATCCTTAAATGGTCAATAGGGGCAAAAAATCAATGAAGAAGGGATTAGATAACCTTTGATGGAAGCTTTTTACTTTTAAATATTCATGAAGAACAAATTTTCGCAGTGTTTCAAGCCAGTAATATAATGCAGGGTGTTTCATTTAAAAAAATATACTTTTAGCAACTTTTTTAAGGAACTAATATATGTACCTGTATTTTTAAGCCACCCTGTATATTACACCTAAAACTTGGCCAGCGTAAAACGCCTCCGGGTATTGCCTCATTCCCGACTAAATTTCAGTGCATTATTATGTCAGAGTTCAAAAATGTCAGCATTTATTGAGATCATGTTTTTCGAAAAAAAAAAATGAAAATTAATTAATATCTGTATCTATAGGGAAATAATAAGGAAAGTTGCTGTCACTTTCGGAATGATCTAGCAACATCACCGCATCATCCAAAATATTTTGAAAACGTAAAATCCATCTCCTACCAAATTTTCAAAATAGAATCTCATCTAGTTTTCGAGATACTTCTAATAGGCCCATATATTTGGTGCACTCAGTTGAATTACAGCGTTTTTTTTATTTCAGATTTGGAGTGGTTCTCATATTTTTGATAATTCAACAAAGGATGTAAAAACAGGTAAGTAATTTACCCACCCTTAATTACGTCTACTCATGATTAAAAGGCGGAATATATGCACTTAAATTCGGCAAAAATATGCGCATGTTTGCCTTTAAAACATGCAGTTATATGCATTTTTTTGACCAAATATGCATACTGGTATGCAATATTTCTTAATTTATTATAGTAAAATAGAGTAAAGAAATACACTGGGTTCTAACAAAGATGTTTGTTTAAAAAAAAATGCAAAAAAAAACAAGGAAAAATAAAAGTAAACAATTTTTTAATCGGAAATTGTATAAAAGGCATTTAGGTATTACTAAATATTTTTCAAAATTTCAAGAAGCTTCTTTCAACATCTACTGATGTAATCGGACAATACTGCAACTTATGTAATAAACTAGAAGGCCAAGATACAACTTCGTTGAATGGTTTACCTTCATTAATGCTTTTTACTGCAGTTAAATATTTAAATCCCTCATTCTTTTTTACAGTTACATCCAATTTGTTCCTTACTTGACCTCCTACTTTACCGGGAATATTGTTACATTTAGCGGAAAAAGTTTCAACAATACTAAATCTCTTAAACTTAAATTTCTACTCTCTGACAAGGATATTACGTCCGGTATAAAACTGAAATTAACCTTAGTAAAAACAAGATCTTTAACTACACTTGCACTTTTTAACAACTGTTTACTTTGCACAACACACTCCGAATCGTCATCTAAATCCAAAATTAGTTCTTTAATGGCTTCGAAATGTTCTGCGTAGAATATTGCGACCTTAATCCATGTTCCCCACCTGGTAATTACAGGTTCTGGAGTTAAACTAACTCCTGGTAATCTCTCCTTATATATCTGCACTCTTAGAGGTGCTTTTAGAAACACTTTTTTACATCTGAAATTAATTTATTTACTAAAGGATATTCAGTTATGCAGCGGTGTTTTCAAATGTTGATCGGTTTGGAACTTCTTTTCACAAGCAATAATTTTTGCACAAGCTTTACAGAAGACTTTTTCTTCACTAAACTCTAAATCTGGGAAATTTTTAATTCACGAAGACGTTTTCGCCACTTTAGACATTTTGAACACAAATTTGAAATCAGTAGTTTCACGCTGAAAATACTGAAATCTTTCGACAAACTAAAACAGAAGTACGTATTACAACCCGATATAAATACAGTTTGTTAAGCAGGTAATAATAAGGCATTATTAAATGACAATAAATAACCCCTAACAATATACCTGCAAACCCCGGAAACCCCCAATAAACACCTTGTGTATAACCAAAATGTAAATATTAATTATTGTATAATTATCTTCAGATTGGAAAACCCCTGAAACAAGTGCCGGACTGGATATTAAACCTATGAGTCTACGGGTTTTCATGACCGGGCGTTTTTAATCTTTTAATAACGCCGAAAACATTAAAATATGCTCATAAAATAATAATTTGGGGAAAATATGCATTTTATTATAAAATTGATAAAATATGTAAAAAATGCGTATATATGCACTTTGCATATATTCCGCCCTTTACTCATGATTATTAAGACTGATATTCGAATCAGACTTCGATATTTTCTATTAATGCTATGAGACGTTGCGCCCCCCTCTCCTCCTTGACTACACGCCTGATCGATTATATTACCATAGTTTACAGAGCACAATTAACTATGACATTGCCTTCAATTTTCTTTGTTAATTCGATGACCCAAGCGAGATGAATAACAAACCTACGATCGCACCTGGTAATGATTTACCTTGCTAGGAATTTGAAACGAAAGAGAAGGAATTAACTCAATCGTGAATAATAGTCTTGCGAGGAACTTGTTCGCAATTGTTAAAGAATCTAGTTGTATTTTATTCATTCATTATTTAGTCATTTATGCTGGGAAGTGACGCATTGTAGGTATTTTTTTTCTTAATTGGAAATATCCGTAAACAAATGTCGGTGATCATCACTAGTAATCAAGATTCAGGATCTTGATTAAATTGTTTTGTTTACTAATTGTTTGGATTTTCTGGGCATAATCGTTTTGACAATTCTAAAATTCTGTCATACAAGGTAAAAATTGCATGCATCCATTTACACGACGTATATACAGTGTATGTATAAAGTCTGGAAACGGCTTAATAACATCATAATTTATTGGCCGATTTAAACCAAATTTGGTACAGTTGTGTAAGAGGATCTGGCGCACCTAATGACGATATTGGCGTTGTTGCCAGCTTTTTAGTTTGTCTGGAATTCAAACGAATTTTATATTTTTAAATGTAACACCCTGTATATTTTTTCATTTATAGTTTTTACTTTAAATTTGTTACACTTTTGGTGAAACACACTTTGTTCCTAATATCAGTAGTTTTCGAATTAACGAGTACAATTCAGAAAAAATATATTTTTTATATTAAATGTTCAACTGTTTTCCCTGTACAGCTTGACAGTGTGCTAACTGCTAATTGAAAATAAAATTTTTCAATTGGGTTGTAAATCATTTCTGACGTTATTAATTCAAATTCGTCCAAAATTCGACGCTGCAAATCGGCCAAATCTTGAGGTTTTGTGGTATAAACTCTGTTCTTCAAGTGTCCCTATAAAAAGTAGTCGTTAGGCGACAAATCAGGGGACCTAGGTGGCCACTCGATTGTACCCCCTCTACCGATCCACCTATTCGGAAAAGTGTTGTTCAAAAATTCGCGCACGTTTCGACCAAAATGGGGAGGAGCTCCGTCCTTCTGGAAGAATGTACTTGCATAATTTGGACCCATCACATTTTGTATAGTAGGCACTATTTGCGTTTCGAAAAGCTCAAGGTAAAGTTGTGATGTCAAATTTCCATCAATAAAAAATGGACCGATCTTGTTGTTACCCAGAAGCCCAGTCCACACATTCAATTTTCCAGGGCATTGTGTATGGCCTTCTCTCATCCAGTGGGGATTTTCATTTGCCCAAAACCTACAGTTGTGTCTATTGACTTTACCATTTAACATAAATGTTGCTTACTGTCCGAAAATACTATAAATTTGAAAAACTGGTTACTTTGGTCAAACCTTGACATCATAATATCACAAAATTCAATTCTTTGCTCATGATCATCTTCTGATAACTCTTGAACTACATGTATTTTGAAAGGGTGATATTTATGTTTTATTAAAAAACATTATGGACGGATTTGAAGCAGACGTCACTTACTTGAGAAATTTTTCTTAATGAAGAAACAAGGGTTTCAATAACATGTTGTAAAATTTCTAAACTTTTCTCTTCATCTACTACTGCTGGTCGTCGTGATCGTCGCCTATCTCTACAATTTCCAGTTTCTTCGAACCGTCGGACAGTTTTTAGAACAGTTGCTTTTGAAATTGGATTTCGGTTTGAAAATGCGTCATTAAATAGATTTTTAACCTCTTCGTAAGACCTGACCCTATCGCCATATCCTCTTATCATAGGAATTGTAATTCTTTCACTTTCAGTTAAAGACATTTTTGCATGTAAAAATGACAGCTTTTATGACTTTACATCAAAACTGAACTGTTTTAATAATAAATAATCATTACATCAAAACTGAACTGTTTTATTAATAAATAAAACACGATTTGTTGATAGTTTCAAAACACGTCGTTATTTTGAAAACTACTGATATTAGGGACAAAGTATGTTATACCAAAGCTGTAACAAATTTAAAGTAAAAACTATAAATGGAAAAATATACAGGGTATTATATTTAAAAATATAAAATTCGTCCGAATTCCAGACAAACTAAGAAGCTGGCAACAACGCCAATATCGTCATTCGGTGCGTCAGATCCTCTTACACAACTGTACCAAATTTGGTTTAAATCGGCCAATAAATTGTGATGTTATTAAGCCGTTTCCAGACTATACACACACTGTATAATAACTTTTGAAAATGAATACCAACATTTCATTAAATAACAAGTTTTTTACGAATAAAATGGACCAAAGCTAGATTTATAGTTTGACGGTGGCTGGTACTGATGGGTAAGTGGGAAAAGTTTTCATTTTGCTTTTGATACGTCAACACGGCAGTCGCTAACTTCAATACAAATCGTTCGAGTCTACATGTACAGGATTATTTTTTATATTTGTACACCCACCTATAGGGGTTAATATAAATTTCTTGTTCAATCCTTTGTCTCAATACTTGTATATTTTGAGATCTATCATAATAAATTCGATTGTTTCGAAATCCCCACAGAAAAGTATCTAACCGACTTAGGTCAGGGCTATCAGCCGGCCATTCCTTACATCAATTTAACGTAAAGCCCGAGAGGAACAACCAACTGTTTTTATCGGGTAAAGCGACAGAAATATATTAGTATGGCGCCTCGACAACTCGATTATCATCACTTCAATTTATCAAAATTGTAAACTGAAATATTTCAAAAACGGCTAAATTAAATGTTGACATGTCATATATTTTTGAAATCAGGGGAAAGAGATCTTTCGTGCTGGGGAGAAATATATAGGGTATCCTATTTAAAAAAAGAAAACTTACAATTGATTTTCAATTTTGCGATGCGCCTATTTTTTTTTGACAAGTCTAAAAGATAACACAGGAAAATTATGCAACTTTTGTATTTCTGTCACTTCCATTAACCCCAGTGGTAGGTGCGCAAATATAAAAAATAATCCTGTACATACGATTTTCGACTCAGGTTATTTTCCTCTTGTATCCCAGTCTACGAACAAACGCATGTCGTGTTTGCGCATACAAATATTGAAAAAATATACATTTTTTTTACGAGACATGAAAAATATCATAATAGTCATAATAGTCATAGTCATAGTCATAAGAATTTATTTGTTCACACAAAAACCAATTAGTATAGAACAGTGTAAGATATTTAGAGACAATCAATGGCATGATAGGTAGACATCGCAGCATCAGTGCCAATATCCTCAGTTATTATTCTCAATGCGTAATAATACCTAAACACACTGCAACATTCTCTACATGCACCCCCCAATCCAATCTCCTATCAATTTTAACACCGAGAAATGATACATGTTCTGTCGATTGGATTTCATTATTTTTGTATGATAAAGTAAAGGTGTTATCTTATCGATTGGCAAAGACGAGACAGTGTGTTTTTAAAACATTTAAGAGCAGAACATGGGTTGCAAAGTACCTATCAAGAATTTGTCATGTTTCACGCACACTCATTTGCATTACTTCAGTGTCCTCTTCACTGAAACTCATAGTAGTATCATCAGCATATAAAACTGTATATCGACCCGTTATATCAGAGAGTTCATTGGTATATAAAATATACAGTAAAGGGCTCAATATGAAACCCGGGAATACTCCTTTAGTAACTTCTACTTTATTTGAGGTTATCGGTCTACCATAAGTGTCACTTTTAACCACTTGTTGTGGACGATTGCTTAGGTATGATTATATATACCAAAATTCTCAATGTTTTGTGATTTACACTATTAAAAGCTTTAGATAGGTCAATGCACATAGCCATAGTTAGTCTCTTATTATTTAGTAAGTCCAGTATGCCCGATATTGCCTAATAAATGTCAATTAGCAATTATTGACGGTCCCTCCAAAAAGTCAGTCAAACGGTTATAAATTGTTTTTTCAAATACTTTATCAATGTTAGAGAGAAGAGATATGGGTCTGTAGTTTTTTTCATCATCAATTTCACCTTTCTCATGTATAGCTTTGACAAGTACGTTTTTCAGGGGATCGGGATAGACACCAGTTTTAAAACAAAAGTTAATTATAAAAGATAATTGTTCGGATATAGAGTCAGCAATCTCCTAATATTTATAAAAGATTTAATTGAAAACGCTGTTTTGAGGTAGAATGATCAAACGTTCTTTTTTACCCGGACAAGTCCCCTTTTCTGACACTTTTTGTCTGGTAAGTATATATTCCAGCATTGCATTAAAAAATCCGCTATTTGACTAGCAAGAAAAATAAGCTACATTTTTTAATTTTTTTGTTTTTTGAGCGTTATGGACTTAATAGCCTAAATGAGGACAAATGATTTAATCAATTCTGTAATTTGTGATGATGCTTTAACAGATGTGTTTTTAAAAATGGAGTAAAAGTATTTCAAAGCAGTGCCTTGTAATACTAATACCTAGTTTTTAAAAATGTACATTTTTGTAATACCTCCTTCCTTATATTTTATGATGCCATTGCTGAAAGAGAATTTTCGTTACGCAATTTCCATTTATCAGTATGAGAGCAATACATTCAATGTTGCAACCATTGGATTTTTGTCATACCTACAGAGAAGCCAGAAATGGTTGTAAAAATAGAAAAAAACAAGGAAAATGTTATTTTCTTTTTGTTCAGAAATAGCATCGTAAAGAGTTTTTCAATAAATAATAATACACAATTATTTAGCAACATTTTTAGCTATTGCCGCAATTATTAAGTGCTAAGTAAATAAAATACTCGCGATATTAATTTAGCCTCAATTACTTTCTATAAATTAATAACTATGTAGATAGTTTCATAAATAATTATTGAGTTTTTAAATTAAAAAACGTACAAGACTTAGGTACTGTGTAGTTGAAATAGTTGTAAATGTACAGGATGTTTCATTAATATTGCGAAAAAATTCATGATGAGTTTTCCTGCTTACTAATATGAAAAAAAAGCTCCTATTAACCTACGTCCGGAAATGCTATGTACTATTAGTCAGTGGCGTACATTTTTTTTGTCAATAATATTCGTTAAGATACTCCCCGGGACGCCACTGGACTCAATAAATTTAATCTAGTTAGGGCTAATTAAGCCCCTTATCATTATGAATAATGGTGCAAAATTTCAATAAAATCGGGAATTTAAAAGAATTATAAAAAACTGATTATTTTTTAAAAACCTTAACACCCTGTATATCAAAAATGAGGCACCTCCGGACACATGTTTATATAAACTTTGTCTCTTAGAATATCATAAGGAATTACCCTTAAGTTACGAGAAAGACGGCAGTGGTGTACATATTTTTTATTCCGCTTAAAATTTTTTTCTGTTTGTTTAGATCAATAGCATCACACATAAAAAGTTTTTCAATTAGTGACAAGTAAAATAAATAAATAACGTCGTGATTATTAATTTAGCATAAATTTTCTATAAATTAGTTAAAATTAGTAAATACTAAATACCTACCTACATAATTATTGATTTTTTTTTTAAACGTACTTACTGTGTTTACATCAGCTTCTGAACTTTAAAACCTTAAGTTAATCCGATGTTTTATCCACACAGACCTGCACACTATTTAAAACAAAACGCTTGTTTATATTTTCACTTCACTAATTTATTATTAATATAATGAACAATGTTTAAAACTACGTGTTACATAAAATTGTTTATAATATATTTCGCTCGGAAAACCTTCAATGACAATTTTTAAATTGTAATTGACTCATTCCTTCCCGCGTGTCTCATCGAGGCGATTCCCATACAGAATTTTTAAAGGTAGGGGGACTCCACATTATTATGCAGTCTTATCATTGGCTCACATGTATGCGCCTGGTAGTGCATTGAAAAGGTATTGTTTAGCACCCTTTTTTACCATGTACCCTCGGTGATTTTTTGGGGGTTCGTTGCGAAATATCCAGACACACAATGGTAAATATTTTTTGTCCATATCAGAAGTATTTAATGGAAAACCTTTAAACTTTACGTTTACCATTATAAAAATTATAAACCAGTGAAAAATTAGAAAAGCTAAATATTTAAAAATGCATTTTGCTCTCTTCAACTAAAATAATGACATATTTAGGTATGTCAATTCCGGATATACTGGAAGTAACTGTGAATTTGTTAAATACATTATGGCAGTTTTCATTACATACAAAAAATGCATATTGATGAAACAATCCCTCTATATGTTTTACCTTAGCTCCTGAACTAAAACCTTTTAGCTGTAGCAAGAGGATCAATGAATCTGAAAAAATATTGGCTTAAAGACGTTTATTGCGAAAAAATTTAAACATATTTCTTATTTTAAAATAAACACCCTCTGTATATTATTAAAATGACAAATTAATTGCTCCTCAAAATAAGTATACACTTTTCTATACTATTTTTTAAAAACTTAGGTACTATGAAACCAAACGGAGGTAAAGTCCATCCGAACATATTTCGTTTGACCTAATAACTGCAATAATAGTTTTATTATATTGTAAACACCCAAAGAAGCCCCGTTACCTGTTCGATTGCCAAACCTACGTTTTTAAAGAATTTCTTGGTAAAATTACCCATATAAAACTGTCGATGAGCTTGCCAACCAGCGAGATCTACCTGGCCCCAGCTGGCATCACTGTTTAATTATATTACTTAAATGAAATGAAATAAGGGGTACTGCTTTGCACAAGCACGGTTTTGTAGTTAAATGAACAGCCATAATATTACGTTATAGTAGCAATATTTATTATGTTTATTTTTACCATTACTTGTATTTTAATTAATAATTAATTTATTATAAGTACAAAACAAGTGTGAAAAGTTTGCGTGCGGAAAAGGGCAACTTCTCGATACATTTGGTATATTTTCCTGCAAATAACATCTTTGTCACAATCATCTACGTACTTCATGTTTCCGGTATCTTGGCGAACTTTTCTTTTAAAATGTCCTTTTAGCATAATATATCGTACCGTCGATAATGGGACTTTCGTCATTTCACTGGTATTTTTAATGGCAATTACTTTAGGGTGGCCGCTCTTTAATAACGATTCACATACATTTTTCACAATCACTTTGGCGTCAGAAGATAAATGCTTCCTGGAATATTTAGGGAAGCTAGATATCGCATTAGCTGAAGATTCCCAAGGTCTCCACATACTTTTAATATTAAGTTGTTGCACACTGTTTCAAGGTAAAATAGATAGATACTAATATATTTCGAATATTATGTTTAACAGGTACCTGTCACTAAAAAGTTCTGAGAAATATCCTAATCATTAAACTGTTTCTAGAAAACCTTAATAAGACAGTTTATTAATTTTGATAACAAATCAAGTAGTGTACATATCTATTGTTATTATAAACTGGCATTAAAAATAAATGTGGGTTAATGCGTCTGCGAGAGCAAAAGCGAAAGCGAAAGCCGAGTTTATTAGGGGTTTTATTGCAGTTATTTAGCCAAACGAAATATGTTGGGAAGTACTTTATATGTAGATACTGCACTATACTTATGCCTAAGTATAACGATCACGAAACAGATAAATAACGATAAAGAGAAAAATTGTTAGCGGCAATAGCGGCGATGTTTCTTATTTTTAGTATGTTTCACAATTAGGATTGCCAACTTTCGAATATAAAATTAAGGGATACTCCAGATTCGCAGCCCACGACTAAAAATCTGTTTCTCGTCTGAAAAATTGTATGCATGCCGATCAAACACGGGGGAACGAAGATGGTCAAATCGAGCAATAACTCTATAAATAATAAAAATATTAAAAAATTTTAAAAGGACAATATTTTACAGAATTTTATTTCCAACCATTTCACTCTCTTCACTTTTAGTCGTGAACTTAACAGTAACCGAGCTACACGTGCATAGCATTTTCACCCCCTTCGAAAATTGTGAAATGGAGTAATAACTCGATGAATAATAAAAATATCGAAAATTTTTAAAAGTACAATATTATAGAGAATTGTATTCCCAACCGGTCTACTATTTTCACTTTTCGTCGCGAAATCAACAGGAATCGAGCTACACGTGAAAATCGTTTTCAACCCCTTCGAACATAGTCAAATCGAGCAATAACTCGATAAATAATAAAAATATTGAAAATTCTTAAAAGGACAATATTATACAGAATTTTATTCTCAGCCATTTCACTATCTTCACTTTTTGTCGCGAAATCAACAGGAACCGAGCTACACGTGCAAAACATTTTCAACCCCTTCGAAAATGGGCAAATCGAGCAATAACATGTTTTTATTTTTGTTAAATGTTAAGTTTTTTTAAGGCACTTAGGTGCTAGACGAATCGTTTGGTTTCAAGGACATATACCGTCCTTTGGCACCTTATTATAAAGGGTCAAGGACTTTATTTCGAAATAAAGGACTGTCCTTTGAAATAAATAAAGGACAGTTGGCAAGCCTACATACAATACACTCCCAATTCTTTATGATCAGGGGATCGCAAACAATGGTCCCTTCCACTGGCCAGCTCCTTTGCTCCCCAGACTTGAATCCACTGGATTTTTTTTTGGAAACCGTTTCAAATTATAGGTTTAGGTACCCGGTTCCATAACAACGAAAAAAAAATAAATTGAAACGAAGCATTGGGCATTTAAATCTCTTGCACCTTAAGAAATAATGAATCCCAGGAATACCGCAAAAAATAGTGCGATGAAGAGAATATGCAAAATGTTTTTAAATTACTAAGTATCATTTCCAAAATATATTTAAAAAATAATATCCACATTTCTATCTGCATTGTAATCCGTGAAATTTCACGACATGCGGGAGGGTGGAGAAGCCGACTTTCGCTGGTTTAATTTTCGCAATCCCTCCCTCCAAACAGCCCTTAAATGCAAATAACCACCTTGTCGTTTTTTGCTTGCGAGCCTTTAGAGGGCATGCGGAAACGGGGTTTTTGAAGAGATAGGCCAGCCGCCCAAACATGAGGCTAAGTAGATTTCGTCACATTTTGCAAAATTTCAGGAAAAAACACCTTTTTTGCAAGATTTCAATAGACCCGTCTTCTATGCAACTTTAAATACGCATTAGATAAATGGTTGCATACCCAACAGTTATATTTAAACAATGGAGAAACTGATTTAATAAATTTAGATATTCACTTTACAGGTAAATATCTAGTTGGTAATTATCACTGTTATTTGAAAGCTTTAGGTTTCAATTTATTTTGGAAAAAATTTGAATTTTGTTATAAAGTTCTCCACTTGACCGGAAGTTCTGCTATACATGTGGAAAATTATTTATTCGGACGGTCTCACTCGGGTACAGTTGTCACATATGTCCTTAAATCGGCTAGAAAAAGACGGACATTGCATCGTTCTTATATGTGCTAGTAAGTGATTTTTCGCGTTTAAATGGTCGTACTGTCATCGGCCATTTCCTTTCTTTCTTGTCAAAGTCGAGGAAAATGACGACTCCTGCTGCAACAAAGGTAATTATTGGTAAATAATCTTGAAAAAGAGACCTATGCGATATAAAACTAATCGTAGGAATACTAAATATCGTTTTCTTTTTTAGCCTAAACGTGAGCCTATTCACGCCGTTCAAGTTTTCGGCAGAAAGGTAAGAATAGTACACCTAACCTAACATACAACGTGGTTTCAAGGGATTTTTTTAGTAAACACCTAATTTGTACAATATTTCCGTGGCATTTTATACCCGAAACACTATTGTATGCTTATGTAACCTTTAAATCATACAAATTAACTATAATTTTATATTTTAGAAATCTGCTACAGCAGTAGCTTACTGCAAAAGAGGACGTGGAGTTCTTAGGGTAAATGGACGTCCCCTTAGCCAAGTGGAGCCCAAGATGCTCCAGGACAAACTCCAGGAACCAATTCTTTTGTTAGGCAAGGTAAGGCTAAGTACAATGCATTTCTTGTTAGATTTTTTTGTTGCTCATGATGAACATTCTATCCCGAATATGATACTTGTGTGAAATCAACTTTAGTTCTGACTAAATATTTTTTATTATTATGGTATTGGTTTGGGAATCTGAGCATCTAGTCAAATATGTATTTGTTTCAGGACAAATTCTCTGCTGTTGACATCAGGGTACGAGTAAATGGTGGTGGTCATGTGTCCCAAATCTATGCTATTAGGCAGGCCATTTCTAAAGCTTTGGTAGCTTATTACCAAAAATGTAAGCACATACTTTTCTTTTGTCACTACACTCCAAGTTTGTTTATCTATGAATTAGTCTCTGAAGTAAGGTTAGAAAATAGTACTTTGTTAATTAAAGAGAAATGTTCAATAAACACTTTCTTTTAGATGTTGACGAAGCCTCTAAAAAAGAATTAAAAGATATTCTTATTCAATATGATAGAACTCTATTGGTAGCAGATCCACGTCGTTGCGAACCCAAGAAATTCGGTGGTCCAGGAGCCCGTGCTCGCTACCAGAAATCATACCGTTAATTTTTTAGGCTATTTGTGTTTGTTGAAATTTTTTTAATAAACACATTTTTATTTCTAAGTTATATTGTATTTTGATATCTTCAACCCTTAACCTCACGCATCTATGAAACACTCTGTTATATTTTTTAATGTTTGTCATGAATGACTGAAAATTGGTCTTGGTTTTATTAATTTCAATGTGTTTTAAAATTTGGTCAAAGTTACAGTTTGATTTGAGGATTGGGCAATATCCCTTACCCAAATTGAATCCAACTGTAACCTAATATATTGGGCTTTTCAATCAGATTCTGACACATAGCTGATTAGTGATATTTTTAGAAGATATTTAGTCAAGATATAAGCTGGATTTATAAACTTGAAGCCGGCGCTCGCGCTGGCGTGGGCGCTGGAAGTTAAACAAGTCAATCGTAATAGAGTGATTTATAAACTTCGCCGGCGCTGGCTAGCGTTCGACATAAACCATCTTTATATTGCCAGCGCCGGCGTTCGTAGGAAATCCGTAGCGCCGCGTCATAACCAATGGGATATTAGCATTTCTATCAAGTCATGTTTGGCATCTGTCAATGGCCAATCGTCATTTTAATTTTGCTACCGCTAAGACACCAAGTAACTTCTTCCTTGCTAAATCCATTTATTTAACTCTTTCTTTTTGTTGTAATAACTGGCTAGAGAAAATACCACCTGAACTAAAATGTCAGAAGTGTCAGATTATGTTTTTGTTTGTCAACACTGCGAACGCGAACGCCAAGTTTGTAAATGCCCACTATGCTTGTCTACGATGAACGCTGGCGCCGACGCCGGCGAGAGTTTATAAATCCAGCTATAGTCTTAGGTTATAAGCCCAGATAAAAAGAGCTGCAGGTTTATAAAATGAAAACCTGAAAATTCAAAAAAAACTTATTTTTATTGATCAACTATATAATAATTTCAAAATACTGCTCACACATTAACAAATTCATATAATCTACCAATTACATTGTAAATATGCAGGAATAAACTGACTAGAATGTGTTAAAAATCTATTTTTATTTAACCATTCGAGACTATAACACTATTGTAGCCTCAAGGGGTGGAATAATAAATAAGTATGACTAGGATAAGTAAATAAATATAACTAATTTTTTTTAATAGGATTCCTTAAGAAACTTATTATTAATAATCAATAAATAAATCTTATACAATGATAATATCGAATATATTTGTTTATACCTACTGAAATTATTCTAAATAAAGTACAAATGTTGTACAGATTTTATTATTCTCTAACTTTACAAACTTATGTAAAGCTTCAAATAATGTAGCAATTACTTGGAAGTCCCTGAAATTTAATAAATGACAGGAAATAATGTATCTGTGTATCTCAACAATAAGGGTCCTTTTATTTCTAATTATTTTAATGATTAATGAAAAACCACTCCTTTAAAATTAACTTAGGTACAATAAAAAAAATATATGCTAATCAGTAGGTGCATCCATCGATGTTAAGTCGATGGGTGCATCCATAGGCTTGCCCAGGGATTTTAAATGAATAACAGTAATTGGGTTAAATGTTTGTAATTGTTAACAATAAAATTCACAAAAAAATTATTTGTCAAACGTATCGGGGTGCTAATGAATCTCAGGTAGATATTTAAGGAAGTGATAGGGTGTCAAAGCTTTATTTTTTTTTAGTTTCTTTCATTTTTTTACCAGATTTTCCGAGGTAATTATTTCAAATTTGGTACACTTACTAGGTTTTGGAATCTGAACAATTAAATGTCTAAATTGTCAGCGGCAGTATAGAGAGGGTTACATTTTTTGCGCTACTAGCCATTTCACTCTCCTGAACTTTTTTTTGGGATACCCTGCATAAATACTGATAGAATCATATATATTAGTATAAAGAAACGTTTGCTTAGTAAATATGGTTTTCGAGAGTCAAGAAACACAAATGACGCTGTTTATGCATTTTCTTTTAATACTGGGTGATGGCTTAGTTCAACATAGGAAATCCCATGTAAATTTTGAGGTTGCTAAATATTGGCTCGCCTGTACATTTTGGAGAAAAGTTGTATTATAATTTTTTGAAGAGGCCGATATAATAAACCCATGTGCCAAGTTTGAATAAATTTTAATAAGCCAATCCTAACTTATTCAATTAAATGTGATGGCAAAATTCCGAAATTTTCATAGTTTACGTAGGTAATACAGCAAACACCAGCAAATAATTTCTATGATGCTATTGTCAAAAATTGACGTAAAGCTGGACACAACAAATAAAGATTATTTCACATTAAAAACACATTTTCGTTTCACCAATTCGGCAATCACACATCCAAAATAAAAGACACCATTATGTTTTTCTTACTAAGCCTTTAATTTAACCCTTTGTTGCCCACCGGTTTCACAGTAAAACCGCAAACAATCTAATTTTTATCTTCACTCCTACCGGTTTCGCTGCGTTACCAGTGGGCGTGTCCATAAATCACAATAGCTCTCTATGCGGCGGACCAGTGGTTTGGCGCCATAATCTATTTATTTTCCACTTGTTGGTTTATTTACATGTGGTCAGCTGCTAACGGTTGTTTATCTGTAAAATTTGTAAAGTAAAAGGTGTTTTTGATAATGTCAGGTAAGTAAAATATTGTTTTCTTATGCAAAAAAGAGTAGCTTAAAATTTTTAGAACATTTTTGGAACAAAATATTATATTTTTAGTATGTTTTCTACTGAAAAAAGTAACTGGTTCCATGGTGTAACCGGTGGGCAATAAAGAATTTTTATTTTTTCTTCTTACTTTAGGTAGGAAAAATATTTTATATTTTCGGGACCTCGAAAAATTGCAATCAGAAGAGGTTATTATTTTGTTGGATGAAATTCCAAGTAGCATTGAGGATGTTAGTGAAGATGAGGGTACTGAAGAACAAGGAGATTTGAATAATGAGGATTTATTTGATATGAATGAATTACCAATAGATTTTGCAGATGACGTGGCTGAGTGGGACAGTAAAGATGAACTATCACTTATGTACCATATACGACAACGCAAGCAAGACAAATTACAGCAATTATTGTCTTCAAAATATAAAGCAGTTCAATGACGATAGCGGTCTCAATATACCTACCGAGAAAGAAACACCAATAGATGTATTTTTATGTTTATTTCCTGAAAACTGTTTTTAGGTGCAACATTGGTCTATGTCCTACAGACAAGAAAAACTGTTTTTTAAACTACCACAAAACTTAATTTCTTATTTATGTGTAAGAAGTTTAATAAAATTTGAAAAACAAGTTGCCTATCTAATTCCTACTGGTTTCATGGTAAAACCTCCCTCTGGGGGCCTTAAAAACAAGTGGGTGTGTGTAAATCTTAAGAAGTGTAACTTTCGAATATACTTAAATGCAAAAATGCATGATTGGATCACGATTTGTAAAATAAAATAAATCCGGACACAAAGGGTTAACATAACATACCTAATACTACAGATTATCACAAAAACATTAATTAATTGAATGTTCAGACAACCCTCCATTAACAGCTAAACAATATCCTAACCGATCATAAAATTCATTTCTAACATTACTGAGTTGATATTGAGAAATTCTTTATAAATAGAATTTTTTAAGTGACCCCACAGAAAGAAGTCGTTTGGCGAAAGGTCAGGAGACCTGGCTGGCCAAAGGATTAGATACCGTAGGCCAGTAATACTTTGCAAGTATTCCCTAACCATGAGAGAATTATGGGCAGGACAACCATCCATTGGATACCAGATCTCCTGATTTTCGCGTACAACTTTTTCTAGTGAGGGTTCAATTTGATTTTGTAGTAAGTCCAAATAGGTTACTGCTGTAAGGTTGCCTTCCATAAAAAATGGCCCAATAATGTGATGTCCTACAATTTCCGCCCAAACATTTGTTTTTTGTGGATGTTGCGTCCAAGTATGAACAAGTCGATGCTGATTTTCTTGACTCCAATACCGGCAATTTTGACCATTTGGTTTGTTGTTAAGGGTGAATGTACATTCATCGGTAAAACAAATATTTCTCAAAATAACCCTATTATTATGAATAAAACAATACAGTCTTCCTCCACAGTTTAATAGTTGTAATACAATTCTAAGTTCCCGACATGTTTCGAGCACTTAAGTACTCATCTTCAGGGGACACTAAAAGGACAGTACAAATTTGAGAATGAAAATGAATATAAATTAAAGATTAAGAAGGACTTACCCAACATCGAGTTTAACATAAAAGTGAGTTGTCTCAAATTAATGAGACTCAAAGGTTGAAGACTTGATGTATGAAATGGTTGTATGCACTTAAATATAAGTGAAGTTTAGATTAAGTTTTGAAATTTAGAAGAAGAATTTTAGAGAACTTTTCAAAACTTAATCTAAACTTCACTAATATTTAAGGGCATACAACCATTTCATACATCAAGTCTTCAACCTTTGAGTCTCATTAATTTGAGGCAACTCACTTTTATGTTAAACTCGATGTTGGGTAAGTCCTTCTTAATCTTTAATTTATATTCATTTTCATTCTCAAATTTGTACTGTCCTTTTAGTATCCCCTGAAAATGAGTACTTAAGTGCTCGAAATATGTCGGGAACTTAGAATTGTATTACAACTATTAAACTGTGGAGGAAGACTGTATTGTTTTATTTATATTAAAATGACTCCACTGAAATTATGGACTATTTTTTCAACCCTATTATTATTTGCTCTTTTCATTACCTCAAAGCAGAATACCATTATCCGTTCTTCATCACCTAACCTGAACTAAAAACATTTCAAACACTCTTAAACTGTTTCCTGGATAATACCACTTAATCATAGTTACTTTTTCCTTAAAGGAATAGCTCATATTTAGCTTCAATTAAAGCACCTTTAATAAAAATGTTGTCACTGACGCTACTTTTCGTTTTCTCAATGCCAAATAATAATTTGCTGGTGTTTGCTTTTTCACCTAAACTACAAAGATTTCGTAATTTTGCCACCACATTTAATTGAATTAGTTAGGATTGGCTTGTAAAAATTTATTCATACATGGCACACGGGTTTATTATATCGGCCTCTTTAAAAAATTATAATATAATTTTTTCTCTAAAATGTACAGGGGAGCCAATATTTAGCCACCTCAAAATTTACATCGGATTTCCTATGTTCAACTAAGCCGGGCATCACCCGGTATACGGCAATTAATTTCTTTACCAATCAAATTGATATTCGGCACAAAGACAGCTTGGTGATTTCTGTTACAAAAATGTTGCCCTACTGAAATACCAGGGGGCACTTTACCTAAAAACCATATTTTATTTTTCGCATGTCTTTTTTGTTTTGACAGATATTACAAAAATTTCGTGTTAGAGATAATAAAATACTAAGCAAAAGTTGCTCCTCATTTGAGTCGATATACCTCTCGGTTTAGTCACAAATTACCATTAAATCAGTTTTTTCCAATGGGTGCAAAACATTATGTTATAATTTCCAGAAACCTCCAGTCAAGCACGACTAAACTATAGCATTAATTTGTATTATGAACTAAATCTGTATTAATTTTGGCTCCCATTCGCTTCAGTGCTATGATAGTATTCACAGCTTTAATCCATCTTCTTTTAATGACGTATCTCTTGAGTTTTGACGTGCTGAGTGCTTGTTCTGAATGGACAGTTGTGGCCCTCAGCCACTGATGATCCATAGCTCCTTTCGCTGTCATACGGGAACTAGAAAAACAATAGTATCAAGAGATGATTCGTTTTCTATTGTTGCTATGTAACCTTATTGTCAAGGAATTCTGTAGGATATCTTGGGCATTCTTGTTTATTTAATAAAAAGCATAATTACATAACGTGCAGTAAAACCTAGAATCTGATTGCGACCACCTCTATAAAGTGACGTTAAACGACCGGTTATGAATTCCCCAATGGAAATTCTATTATTTTTTACTCCTTTTTACCGACCCATCTGTTAAACGACCGCGGGCACTCATCATCGGACTTTTTAGTAAACACTAATGCTAAAAACACCCTCCATTAGGGGCAGTAAAGCCCGACCCGGCAATTTTTAAGAAATATAGGTACATACACTAATTACTTTGTTGCAGGCGGATCGATTCAATTTGTTCTAAAGGCTGATTAATCGGTTGTTAACATTAGTTTTGTTTTGAACAGTTTTTGTGTGTTTTGAGACTAACGTTAATATTTGAAGATGGCGGGAAAAAGGACCCAAGTGACTATCTTGCTTCAAAATAAAGCAGAAGTTAGAAATTTGTTTCAAGAAGGTGGTAACAATGATCAAAAAAGAACATTTCCCAAAACCGAAGGACTGCTGGTTTTGTAAGACGCAAAACAGGCACTTACCAATATCCGGACATATAATTCAGAATTACACTGAATAATGTCAAACTTATTTTTCTTCCACTCAATACTACCTCACATTGTTAAGCTTTAGACCAAAGCATTATTCAGAATTTTAAAATTCTCTACAGATACAGAAGCTACCTTATTAAGAGGCTTTTAACATGTATAGACAGTAGTTATCCTCTTCAAGAAATCGAAAACAATATTACCATAACCAACGCCTTGATAACATTTTTATTAACATGAAAAGAATACGATAACGATTTCATAATTCAAAAGCTCCACCCCCATACTCGACACATTTTTCTGATTGCTTTCTCAAATAAGTGAAAGAATTTCTGATTTCTTCCTGAGATATCGATTGGACAGCCTGGATAATCCTGCCCTTCGGCACTTCAATGTCATTTGGTACTGCGGTAGCAAAAACAATTTGTTTTAAACGGCCCCATAAAAACATATCCGCCAAGGTTAAGTCGGGGCTTCTTGGGGGCCACAAAACTAGGCCATTCCTGCCAATCCACCTTGGACCAAATCTGCGGTCAAGCCATTCTCTAACCTCACGAGCGAAATGGGCTGGACAACCATCTTGCTGAAAATACATATTTTGTCGAAAATTTAATGGTAGATTTTCAAGTTCATCATTAAAAATTGTATCCAGCATTTTTAAATATGATAATCTATTGCACGTGTTATCAAAAAAATATGGCCCTATGATGCCATGGATGGATATCGCGCACCACACGTTCATTTTTGTGGAATATTGTCTTCTCGTCATAATTCTGAATTCGGGATTTTCTAAAGACCAGTACCTAACGTGTTGGGTTGCAACGGTTCCATTGGTAGAAAATGTACTTTCATCAGAAAACATGATACATTTATAAAAATCAACATTTCCACTTAAAATTTTGTCTCCTATCCACAAGCAAAAATCAAGTCGTTTCGCGTCATCTCCCTCTTCCAATCTTTGATTAAAGTGCGGTTTATACGGATACAATTTATCTTCTGAATTTGACTTTTTTTCACAACTTCCAACTGAGTAACACGATTTCTAAGGGACATCATAGGATTTTCTTCAACAGATTGAAGAACTACGACTGTATAGCAGCATCATCATGGTCGTATTTCTTCTTTTTTTTTGAGATCCAAAACCGAACCAGTTCTCTGTAACTTTTTTATTAACTTGCAGATTGTCATCCTAGTTATTGGGATTCCTACAAATTTCTTGGTAAATTGTTCTATGACGTAGCGGTATGAAACTTGACCATCCCCATAACATTGTATTATAAAAACTCTTTGTTCAGTAGATAGCATTTCTACTTAAATAATAACTTCATTAAATAAAGAATAAAGACATTGACAACAAGTACCTATCACCTTAAGTGTCATTATTATTTTAACTAGATTCAATAGTCAGAGGTGTGCCAGCGAATACTTTTTGAGAAATAATTTTTACATAGGTAAACCTTTTAATGAATTGTTCTACTTCGGTTTGTTGTGTAGAAAACACATTCATTAAGAGTGGATTTTTTTCGTATCTTTCAAAATAAAGTATGTTTACTCTTAAGCAAAATAACATTTTTGCAGTTTTTACCCACCCTGTATAAAAAAATTGAAGTTTCTTATGATGAATCGTATTTTGTAGTCAAGCAGAAACGTTTATTAAGAGTGACTTTTTTTCGTATCTTTCAATTTTTAGTCCATTTTTGTCCTCTTGTAAACCCCATCCGTGGACATACTGTATATGTTAGTATGAACTTGCAGGATATGCATATTGGTAAATTGGCTTCATCTCATTTAATTTTAGTTCTGATAAATTTAAACAAAAATATTTAAAACTTATTTACATCTATGTACATACTTATTAATAAACAAACACTGTAAACTGCAGACCAGTTGTTTTAATTTTTCTCTATTAACTGACCACCCCTGTTAACCGACCAACATTTGATTCCCCGAGGGTGGTCGCTATTGAGAGATTTTACTGTAGTTTAAAAGGTAATACTTGCCGATCTTGATGCATATGTCTTACCTTTGAAAAAAATGTTTGGTGAATCCCGTGGTTATATTGACTTATCAAAATATACCTTAATCCTAGGACGATTTTAAGAAGAAATACAGGGTGTTACACTATTAAAGAAGAATAAAAAATATGTACAGGGTTATGTTTATATGTTTTTGCACC
Source organism: Polydrusus tereticollis (assembly GCA_963920685.1). Lineage (NCBI taxonomy): Eukaryota > Metazoa > Arthropoda > Insecta > Coleoptera > Curculionidae > Polydrusus > Polydrusus tereticollis. Next base: position 19,882,535 of record OY987332.1, on the reverse strand, counting down.
CACTTACAAGTAGCGCCTGTTTTAGCCCTACCAGCGCCCTGGGCGAGATTTTTACAGCGCCCAATATCTGCTATCTAAACCCATGTGAAAAAAGGAGAGAATAAAACAAGGGATTGAATGAAATAATAGCAATATGTAAAAAAAGCTAATCAAATAAATATGAAACAAACTCGATTTCTCATGGGCTAACATTTTGACAGGTGTCTCTTTACAGAAAAACACGTTATTGAAATTATAAATCAGAATACGACAATTTAACACCAGTCGTTTTTATTTAACAATAACACTGTGCTATTGACAACACTTTTCTAAATTGTCTGATTGATTGAGTATATAAGACTTAAGTAATGGATGATTATTCTTATAATTATAATGAATATGCTGACATACATCTAATTTATAGACAAGTACTCGGCAATTCCGTGAAGGCGAGAAGAATTTATTCTGATACATTTCCAAATCGACGTTACCGCACCGAAGAACTTTCAAAAGGGTTGATCATAGCTTAACAGAAACAAGTGAAATAAAAAAAAATGCTAAAAGTAGCTAATCTTTTGCTGATCCATTTTAGGGAGTTTTGTGTCGCAGAGCAGGAAAAGTTCATAAGATCCTTCGGGAACAACCTCTACATCCTTACTACATTCAACAAACTCGGCAACGTGTGCACTGTGCAATGTGATACTAGAAGTTTTAGCCTTTGAAAATAAAATTGACGTGTTCTAAGCGATTTTTTTAAAAGTGACGACAAATATAAGAAATATCTGGTTTGGTTCGTTTTCATTGGCCAACCAGCCACCCTGTTGTATGTGGTAATATGCTTTTTGTATGCACAAGGTAAAAGGGTCCATAAAAAGATCTAAAATAAATTGTCATAAATATTTTTATTTAAATATGAACACAAGAGAAAGACAAAATAACAATGAAATGCTTACACAGGACAGGGCGATAGAAGGTGGCCCATTACGGCCCGACGTTGGGCGCCAAAATTGTGACGCGCTCTTTGTGTTGTTTTTTGTTGAAGAAAAGAAATTGGTACTCTCAATGCTATGATGAGCACCGCTGAATAAGCAATACCGTACAGGAACAAAATGTAGCTATTGAAAGAAAAGAAAATTAAATGAATCAGAGTAAAATAAATTAATATTTTATGTAATCAAAAGCTAAGTGGTGGTCAGAAAACACGAGCAAAACCAGCTGAGGAACACGCGTGCAAATTGCCCTAGCTCGCGTAGAAGTGGTTTAACAAGCGCCACCAGCTTTGTCACAGGAAAAGCTGCAAACCTTCACTGGTGGTTCTGCTCGTATTCTCTGACCACTACTTTTTTTTATTTGATCCTATCATTAATTTCATTTTTTTTATCTTTCGCTTTTAATAGTTACATTTTGCTTATTTCGCGGTGCTCCTCACGGCATCGCTGAAGAGTACCATCACCATTTTAAAGAATATAGAAAATAAATAAAATAGAAAAACTTTTCTTTTTTTATAAAATAAAAACAACACAAGTGCTCGTTGCAAACCTGAACCCTTATATTATCGGGATATTCGCTTTAGACAATTAATTAATAAAATAAAAAACGACCTAATCCATGACATGTCCCCAGATATTTATGTTTTATGGGTATAAATAAAATAAAATTTTCACCATAAAAAAATCAGTTTATTATATATTTTAAATTACTAGACATTGAAAAGTCTTACTCTGTCATAAAGACATTTCAATTATTTATATACAGGGTGGTCTGTATTGAATGCGCCATAGAGTAACCACCGATTCTACACATGAAAATAATAGGTTTCAGCTAAACATGCCTTGGTAACATGTTGGTCGATAAGGAGATACAGGGTGTTAAAGTTTAATTTCTAAATTAATTTTCTTTTCATATCTCGAGCTATTTTTGAGATATAAACATGAAAATTTGTAATTGGGAGCTTTTCAGGGCAAGGAACACGAATCTATCCCTGTTTTTCACATAACTGGTAGAGGGCGCTAGTTACACCTTACACGCCTACTACATCACGCCCAAAATGTTTTGCGCGTAACTTTATTGGTAATCTGATCAAAATTTATAATAGAATTGTCATTTCTAAAGAAAAAAGGTATACTTCATTTATTTTGTTAATACAATCCGTTTCCGGGATATTTGCAATTTTAAACAACATTGCATGAAAGTTTTTATTTTCAACAAAAACAATTATTCAGTTTTGACAAAAAATTAGATAACAGTGTAATATGAATTAAAATAATTTCACCAAATGTGAAAAATGTCCACCGCCCATATGCATTTTCTTGAACCTTTTACCAAATAGCGCTTTACATTAAATAAAGTTCTTTCTTTGTTTTGAATTACAATGGCGAAAATTTTTGGAATGCCACGCCCTTTTTTGGGTAAATCTTAACAAATTATTACGCATATGAAGTGCATCAATTTAAAATATATTTTTAAATATTTTAATAACAAAAAATTTCTCAATACTACTTCCTGGTTATGTTTTTCAGAAGCAATTTTTAGTTGGTTGTCTATCAAATTATTTTCACTAGAAAATAGGAGGCATGGCCAGCAAAAAAGAGACTTATTTTCACAACCAGTTAGCCCTTCACAAGTTTTATATGATTCTTTTTGAAAATGTCTAATATAAAGTTTAGTTTTTTTTTGTTAAATTAGGAATAGATAGAGTGGGCCTACCATTGGAAATAATTTGTTTTTTTTTCCTCAAAAATATAAGTGAAAAATCCTTTTACCACTATCTGACACACAATACACACAAAAGTCTATTTTCACTTTCAGCCGAACTTGAACTAGCAACAGGATCCATAATTAAAATAATAATCTGTTTGAAAACAGCGTACTTTTCCCAATATTTATGCACGGTTTTAAATTTCGCCTAGACACGCGCCACTCTAATTTGTTCGATGCACTAAAACAATATACAGCAATACGCTGCTTTCCAATCGCTTCCCGCAATCCGCGGGAGGCAGCACGACGCGAATGGCGCGTCGGTATGTCTCGAAATCAATCGGGCATCACCGTGAAGTGGTCATCAAGGCAGAGAACTAGATAGCATATGGAGTTCTCTGATCAAGGGTGCTTTATGAAAATGCGGTCGGATTCGCCCGATTTACAAATAACATTTAGGACAATTTTAAAAATTAATTGTAAGTTCTAGTAGGATTGTATTGGATTATTTCTTTTTTTAAGTAAATTGTTTAGGGGAAGCTGCGCTTCCCTAGCTTCCATGGTAAACAATCCACAGTATCTTGTCTTAAATTTAAAGGAATATCATGAAGTAAATTTACTAAATCATTGTTCAAAAACTGCAAATACTGCTCACCATTCAGCCTGGCAGGTAATTCAAATGGTCCAATGATAAAATCGCTCATTATAACACACCAAATGTTTACAGAAAAGTCATGTTGAAAATGGCGTTCCCTTGTTAAGTGTGGATTTTCCAGTTCCCAAGTATGGTTGCTTCTCCAGTTAAACACACCACGTCTGGTAAAGGTCGCTTAATCCGTAAAAAGGATTTTATTGATGAACATTGGATCTTAACTTTGTTTATGATTTAGAAACTGACAGAACTGGAGTCTTGCTTGTAAATCATTTGGTGGTAAATTTTGGACAGGATTAAAATGATATGGATATAATTTTTCTGTGTGTAAATCAGTAACATTCACTAAATGTCTGGTACTCGAATTTTTACCAACTCGCACTAGAATATCTTCTTCTTGAGCGACAGTGATTACCTTAGGACGTCCAATGTGCCTCTGAGGACGAAATGACCCAGTTTCGCCTAAACGACCATACAGTCTGAAAAATATTTCTGGTTGGGTGCCTCCTATTTGGATATTTTTGCCAATATCGTCTTGCTGCTGCACGTCCATTGAAATTTTCTTGGGCGTAAATACAAATCATATCTTTCATTTCGCTATGTATTCAATACTCATTATGTCTTGGCATTATTTATGAAAAAATTGTTTAATTCGATGTATCAATTTGCATAACTTTTTGATTATTATGGCGTGTGCTGTCTTGATATTCTTGCTGTTCAATTGTCCATAGACTACTTCGTTGACAGCAAACTGTTTTTCTGATCGCGTATTTCTCTATGCAACAGAATATTAAATTGCAAATATCCCGGAAACGGATTGTATTAACAAAATAAATGAATTATACCTTTTTTCTTTAATTTTAATCAAATTATCAATAAAGTTACGTGCAAAAACTTTTGGGCGTGATGTAGTAGGCGTGTAGGGTGTAACTAGCGCCCTCTACAAGTTATGTGAAAAACAGGGATAGATTCGTGTTACTTGCCCTGAAAAGCCCCCAATTACAAATTTTCATGTTTATATCTTAAAAACAGTTCGAGATATGAAAAGAAAGTTAATTTAGAAATTAAACTTTAATACCCTGTATCTCCTTAACGACCAACATTTTACTAAGGCATGTTTAGCTGAAACCTATTATTTTCATATGTAGAATCGGTGGTTACTCTATGGCGCATTCATTACAGACCACCCTGTATTATGGTCGAAAATATTTTCTTGAAACACTTTGTTTTTAAGAAGTATATTATCATTTTAATAATCCACCCTGTATACAAGGTGATCCACGATCCATGGTACGTTAGACGTATATGGAAAACAGGACAGTATTAAGAAGTTATTATTAGAAGGTGATTTTAAAAACAAAACAATATATGGGCTGTTCCATTTAAAATAACAGAGTTGCAACTATTTTTCGGTTGAAGCGGCAACACTGGAACACTGCAATATTTTAGATGGGTAGAGCGTGTGAGCTTATGTAAGAAACCAAATTTTTAAAACGATTCATATACGTCTAACGTACCATGGATCACCCGGTACGTACAGTGCGCGTTTAAAGTCCCCCCCCCCCCCCCCCCCTATGCTAACTTTTGATTAACAAATGTGGGAATAATGAAATTTTGACACTTTTAATAATAACTACAATACTACCTACTATTTTAATATAACTTCGTGACTCAGTTTTCAAAGATGGATAGTTAAAACTTTTTAACCCCCAAAACCACCCTTTTTCACGACTGTTTCGTGGTAATGCGTGTTTGGAGGGCAATGCTTGAAATTATCATGAGAGTTCAGGGGGTTGAATAACCCTTCTGAGGGCCAAGGAATCTCAATCATACCCCTCTAAGCACGCATAGCCATGAGAAAGCGGGGGAAAGAGGGGGTTTTATCCGTTTGCGGGGCTTGTACGGGTAAAAAGACTGTTGGCTATGTGGCCATGTAGGAAGGGGGAGATAAGTTTCATAGCTGCAGCAAATATTTATCAATAAACGGCAAAACCTCAACTTATTCAAAGTTTTATTGCTTAAAACTCAAATTAACCCACATTGACAAAAGTACTCGCCATTTTCAAATGAATCAATAAAATCTTATCAAGCTCGGGGATCATTTGTAGATTGAAAATACCTTCCCAACGAGGTATTAATCGACCCCATCTTTGAAAATGAAGTCAAGAATTTGTACTAAAAAGGTAGTATTTTAGTTATTATTTAAAGTGCCAAAATTTCATTATTCTCACATTTGTTAATCAAAATTACAGGGGGGGCTTCAGACGCGCACTGTAACCTGCACACGAAAGATTCTTAGGAATTTCTCAATATTTAACAGTCACGAATGTTTCAAAGGATTGTCTTTTTTAATGTAAAAAACATTTTGGTCAGAAACAAAGAAGACAATATTTTAAGATATTTTTCGTACAATAGTCTTACACATCCAAATAACGACTGAGTATAATCAGTTTAATCTTTGGCGATATTTTTTTAAGAAGGATATTCAGGATGGCATTTAAATGTTGATTAAAAATGCAGGTTTGGGTAATTTTACAAGTAGAAGTGCATCTATGTCCTCTTACACTTTGTTGTGATACAGTGTGTTACGATTAAATTAATCGGCAGCTCGAGAACAGAGGAAGACAATATTAATTTATCTGTAGCAGCCTGTACCTCGAAAACTATACTAAAATTCATTTACAGACTCCAACGATATAAAAAAAAGCCGCACCTATCATTGTCTCAAAAAATCAATTTGTCCTAATTATTGCAGAAAATGTAAACTTTGAAAATAATGAAAAATACGACATGCTCGTTTGTTATGTCCATTGTAATGAAAATGCAGATGAACCATTAGAAGTGTATTTCAATTTCAACTACGCCTTTTTGTAGTATCTCTAAGAATATTTATTAAATCTTGCAGATATCCCGAAAGACGACAGCCGGATAAAAGAATTTTTCTAAAGATGAATTCAAATTTAATTAAAGACGGTTCATTTTCTTAACCTCGGCCTAAATTTTCTACAACAAGGAAACCGCGAGACTGATGAATTAAATGTTTTAGCTTCAATTGAAACAAATCCAACTACTTCTTGCAGAACGATTGAAGGTTCGGTCGAAGTAGTTAAATCAAGAGTTCAAACAATCCTAAAAAAACACAATTTTAAGCCATATAAATTCCACCTAGTACAAAACTTACATCCTGGTGATGCACAGCGCCGTATAGAGTTCTGTAATTGGTATTTACAAAATATCAACAGGGAAAATAGTTTTGAAAGAACCGGTATATGGTCCAATGGGGCTCATTTTACCAGTTATGATATATTTAATCGGCACAATACGAGGTTTTGGTCTCAGGAAAATCAGCATGTAATATTTCCACTTGAACGGCAAGGCAGGTTTGGCTTTAACGTTTCATGTTTTATACTAGGAAGCAAAATAATTTATAATATATTTGAAGGCAGCCTTAATGCAAATAAATATTTGGAAATTCTGGAAAACGTTGTGCCGGAAATAATAGAAGACATGCCCTTAGGAGGTCTCAATAACTTGCATCTGCAAGAAGATGGAGCACCCGCTCATAATGCGCTAATTATCAGGGCCTACTTAAACAATAATTTCCCAGGCCACTGCATTGGAACTAATGGACCTGTAAGATGGCCACCAAGGTCACCCGACTTGTCGGTTGTGGATTTCTTTTTGTGGGGATACCTTGAAAATAAAATTTATTCTATTGAGTACCAAACAATTGCAGATTTAAGAAATGCCACTGAAAGAGCATTTAGGGAGTTACAAACGCGGCCTTTTATTATTTTAAATTTATTAAGGCGAATAAAAACTATGTGTGAAACATGTCTAAGGCATAATGGAGAACAATTTAAGCAATTTTTATGAGAAAGTTCTATATATTTTTAGCTTTTGTTCATAATGTTTTACGTAGTAAAACAAACTCGATTTATGTATTGTTATTGGTTTTACTGAAATATAACTGCTAATTAGTTTAAGGAGTCCAAAATATATTTCTTCTGCAGTAATTATCATACCAGTAATAGTTTTTTTAATATCCGTCACGGCCTACTAACAAAAAATGTATTTTTTTAATAAAACGTAAATTTCGTGCTTAATATTAAAAATAAAAATAAGGTAGGTATTATATTTTCTGAGAAGCTTGTTATAAACTGAATTATATTATTAAAAAGTATATAGGGTGCCCCCTTTAAAAAAAAGGCAAGTTTTTTTTTTTCTCGAAAACTATTGAACGTTGAAAAAGTCTGAATAGGTCACTGGATTCTACGTAAAGAACTACAAAAAAAAACATTTGTTTACTCTTTGATAAGCTACAGGGTAACCTAAATATGGGGAGTGTCCCAAAATGTAAAATTTTCGGAAACATCCCGTATATCAAAAACAAGGAGGACTAGAAAAATTCTGATTGCGGCATCTTTTGTTTCACCTATCTTTACTAATAACGGAAATACCCCGTAAAACCATCGATTTGTTGACGACTGAAAAAACGAATAAATCTGTATTTCAGTATTTCATTAATTTATATTGTATTTATTATATCTCAAAATATTATTATTATAATCAAGTGAGAATGTAGAATGTAGCATTGAAGCGACATCTCTCGGCGGACAAATCTTAAGGCACGTACAAATTAGGCGAGACGGGACCGAGACAAGCGCGAGCCGAGCCTGCCACTAACAAAATTCGTGCAATTTGTACTAGGGCTCGGAATTGTATTCGAATAATTCGAATATTCGACTATTCTAAATTCGAATTTTTTGTTAGTTAAAAAATTCGAATATTCGACTATTCAAGTATCTATTCAATTGATTCTATTGATTTTTTGTGTTCAGTAAATAATCATTTTGTTTAAGAGTTTTTTATTTATTACAGAGTTCTCAAGTTCTCATATCTTGAAATAATTTAACAGAATTATTTATTTGTCATCTTACTTTATTCGACAAATTGCACATTACTATTATTCAATAATTTAGATATTAAAAATGACTAATACTTAAAAATGTTCCTTTATTATGTTTAAGCAGTTAAAACACCTCTACCGTGATTAAACAACTGTATTTCAATATTTAAAGAGACGACTATTCGAATATTCGACTATTTGACTATTCAAAGGTATTCGAATATTCGAATTACCTATTCGAATTATTCGACTATTCGAATTATTGGACTATTCGAATTATTGGACTATTCGACTATTCGAACTATTCGACTATTCGAATTATTCGACTATTCGAATTATTCGACTATATTCGACTATTCGAATAACATACCAAACGACTATTCGAATACTTATATTTTAAAAATTCCGAGCCCTAATTTGTACGGCCTCGTGAGGGTCTCGCAAGCGGCTTGCAAGCCTCTCGGCGGAAGGTCGTTGCGATCCATTGTCTGCCGGTTTTTGCCACGATCTCAAAGGGACTCGCAGTCTCAATTAGATTAGTACGCGTTTGTGGCAGGTTCGACGAAATTTTGTCGCGCGAGAATGAAGACTGAAGAAAACGAGGATTTCGTTTTCTTTGCCGTAATCTATCTGCAATTATTATGCTGCCACTGCACAGCGTTATTAACGCCGCAATTTCTTCGTTGTCAGACATAGTCAAGCATACGCTATTACGATCATTCTGAAGTGAACCGAAAAACAAAAGCTACAGTGCACCCCACTTCAAACTGAAATTATTCGTCGGTGGCTCGTGGCAAGTGCGTTCTCCCGAGGGATCAGGAAATACTCGAGACATGCTCGCTGCTCCAAAAATTTGCCGCGAGTCCCGAAAACTCTCGGCTCGCGCTTGTCCCGGTCTCGTCTCGCCTAATCTGTACGCGCCTTTAGGAAATGTATACTCTGCGTTCCTAAACCATTTGTTATTATTATAATAATTGATATTCACTTTCATTTGGTTTAAAGTGTCTCTTTAATTCAAAATAAAAATAAATCAATATGTTTGAAGACGTTTGAACCTACACAATCAGGTGGTTGATTTATTGCAGTAAAGGTCAATGATATAATGTAAACTTTACTATACGTGCTGTTTACATTGTTGGAATCTATAAATGAATTTTACTGTTAGTAGTTTATGATATAGATTTATATGAAATTCTAGTTGCTAAATATAAAAAACCATCCTGTAGACAAGCAACATATTCAGTCATTCTTATAATAGATTTTTGAATGTTATCAGTTCACTAGGACTTATTAAAATGAAACGGAGTGATTTTCTTGTTCGTAGCCCTACTTTGAAAGAAATTATTCAAAGAACTGATAGTTCTTTGACCAAGGCTGTCGTCCTCAGTCCATTCGGATGACAGCGAATTATGCCTCGAGCTTGGCCTACTGACAGGACCTTTAGGTCCTTCCCAGTTTTGCAACAGCCTTAATAGGAGATCTTTGGTGCCATTGGCATCCTGACTATTATGTTCTTTGTACGAGGAGCTCAGGAGTCTTTCATCGTCAGACTTCCTGTAAATGCTTCTGTAAGTCAAAGGAACATCCCTGCTGGTGGTCACGTTAATTTTGTGTTTGGTCTTCCGCCACGGTATACTGCAGGCGGGACTCTGAGGATGGTCTCTAGGTAAACTCGAAGACGTTTTAGTGGTTATATTAATAGGAACTGTTTTTGTGACGTATGTTTCTGTACTAGCATCGGTATTTGAATCAAATGGATGAATCCCGTTCGTCAAACTGGTGTCTAAGTTCGACAGGCGAAACAGCTTGTCGGACAACTTCCGAATTTCTTCAGCCAAATTGATCCTATCACTAATGTCTTGATTCTTGGCGAAATAGCTCGATTCCGATGCTCTCCTTATATGATCCGTGTGAACTTGCAAAGTCTTTGGTGGCATAAACAAGTCGTTGTTGCTAGTGTCTATGGAATTGACGAAAATACTATCGTTTCCAGGAGTAGAGGCGAGACTCCCACACGGCGAAGGCGAGTCCCCCAACAAAGAATGTGACGATTCACTATAACTACCACTTCCAGCGTCTGGATCTGGAATGATCCCGTTTGTCAATTCAAAAATGTACGGGGAATTAGGGTGCTCGTTCCACCGTTCCACAAACTGTTTTAAATTGTCCTTAGCGACGTCCATGGAGTTAATCCGTTGGACAAGGGGTTTTTTCTTTTTGAGCCACTCGTGTTGCAAGCATTCTTCAGCGGTCATTCTTTGGCTAGTGAAAAGACAAAGACCCTGTGTTAGTTATGGTTATATGTGGTGATGTCATGCGCCGAAGCAAGCTTGCAAACCCAAATTAGTCCTTTTATATAGATAATTATTAGAGAAAAAACGGGAAACTGGAAAACGTTATTTGTAGCACTGTTTCTTTAAAAACTTTTAGCAGTCTATGATTTCTAATTTAGATGGAGTCGATGAAGACGCCTAGAAAGTTCGTTTACAAATTACATTCTTATAAAATGTAAGAATAAGTTTTATCCAAGATTTGAAACTAAAAATGTCTCTAATAGTTCTCAATCAAACTTTTACCTAACATGCAATGTTAACATTTATTAAACTAAGTGTAATACAGGGTAATAATTAAGTGTGTGACCAAATTCAAGGGTGATATTCCTTACTACTAAATTTCAAGACAATAAGCTTATAGAAACATATGTTCGCTACTGCCTATTTATTTCCTTTTTGATAGAACACTTATGTAGACCATAGGCATCGTAACTATAGATCTGACACGCCATTCATAAATGCTATAAAATTGTGATGCCAAAATCGTTTGGTGGCGAGAGGCTGTGAGGAGCTAGGTGGGACCGGGAGTGGGGATTACGCTGTCTTTACATATGCATGCGACAGAACTCCAGGAAAACAACATCCGATATGCCGAGTCTTGTCGAGTCGATGCGGATGACCACAAAATTGATGAAATCTGGGCGAATCCGTTATTGCTGCGTTGCCATACTACAGATTTTTTACAAGGTTTTAGGTAATGTTATATATTTCCCACATCATGTTGATCTAGTTAATCATAGAAGTTGTTAATACTTATCAGAAAACTACGTTTTCTGTGGCGTAAGTCTGGCAAGCCAAGTGGAGGGGAGCAGCTTGTATGTTGATTTACTTTACACTGGAATACAATGATGACATCACGTTTATTTGTTATTGTTCGGTCTAATAGTTACGATGTCTATGATGTAGACAGTTCAATGTCTAGTGCAAAGTATATCCATTGATATATTTCTCATTTCGGCTTCGTTTAGTGTGGCAGAGTAGAATGGCTCCGTTTGTATTTATAATACACAAAAAATGTTAATTAGAGTTGAAGGACAGTAAGTGAGTTATAACGTAAAATTATTTTTGACTCTATAGGGTGGCTTAACAAAGAGGAACAAGAAATTTCTTTTTTTTCTTGTAATAGAACACCCTATATCCTACCATATTTTTGGTTTCTACATAAAATTACAATTATTTTTCTTTATATAAGTCTAAACATAATAGTTTCCGAGATATCGACTTTTGAAAATTGACATTTCTGAACTTTGACAGCATCTAACTGCATAACGGTACGTCTTACGGAGCACCTTATAGTAGTAGTAGGCATAGCCGGAGTTGAGCGTGGGAACTGTTTGATGACCGTGGGAAAATTTTGTTGACCGTGGGAAAGACCACCCATGGCGTTATCCCTTTGATAAATGCCGACAGGTGTGATAACCGTGGGAAAGACGACCCGTGTGAAAATTTTGGTGATCGTGGGGAAAGACCACCCACGACACAACTTTAATATCATACGTTTGCGAGCCTATATTTGACCTTTGAATGGAATTTGATTTTGAATGACTTTGATAGCATACGTTTGCGAGCCTATATTTGACCTTTGAATAGAATTTGATCTTGAATGACTTTGATAGCATACGTTTGCAAACATATATTTGAACGGCAATTGATAGCATACGTTTGCGAGTCTATATTTGATCTTGAGGTGACCGTGGGAAAGACCACCCATGGTGCTATCCCTTTGATGCCGACAACAGGTGTGATAACCTTAGAGCAAAACGGCATAGCCGGAGTTGAGCGTGGGAACTTTTTGATGACCGTGGGAAAATTTTGTTGACCGTGGGAAAGACCACCCATGGCGTTATCCCTTTGATAAATGCCGACAGGTGTGATAACCGTGGGAAAGACGACCCGTGGGAAAATTTTGGTGATCGTGGGGAAAGACCACCCACGACACAACTTTGATATCATACGTTTGCGAGCCTATATTTGACCTTTGAATGGAATTTGATTTTGAATGACTTTGATAGCATACGTTTGCGAGCCTATATTTGACCTTTGAATGGAATTTGATCTTGAATGACTTTGATAGCATACGTTTGCGAACATATATTTGAACGGCAATTGATAGCATACGTTTGCGAGTATATATTTGATCTTGAGGTGACCGTGGGAAAGACCACCCATGGTGCTATCCCTTTGATGCCGACAACAGGTGTGATCACCTTAGAGCAAAACGGCATAGCCGGAGTTGAGCGTGGGAACTTTTTGATGACCGTGGGAAAATTTTGTTGACCGTGGGAAAGACCACCCATGGCGTTATCCCTTTGATAAATGCCGACAGGTGTGATAACCGTGGGAAAGACGACCCGTGGGAAAATTTTGGTGATCGTGGGGAAAGACCACCCACGACACAACTTTGATATCATACGTTTGCGAGCCTTGAATGGAATTTGATCTTGAATGACTTTGATAGCATACGTTTGCGAACATATATTTGAACGGCAATTGATAGCATACGTTTGCGAGTCTATATTTGATCTTGAGGTGACCGTGGGAAAGACCACCCATGGTGCTATCCCTTTGATGCCGACAACAGGTGTGATAACCTTAGAGCAAAACGGCTTACGTGTCCCTATCTTACTTTTTTATTACCATCCTAAAAGTGTCAACTTCCGATCAAACCGGATGTAACTCAAAATCCGAAAATACAGTACTTCCGGTAATAGAAATATCACCCTTAAGTTTGGTCACATACTTAGTTAACACCCTGTATAAAAAGGTAGAAGTCCATTACGGAAGTGGAGTGATTTATAATTCTTAAGTATACTATGTTGGTTGCGACGAATAATCTCGAATATTGAGAGAAACAGATCTTATTATAATTTTCAAAAAAATAGTGCTTTTAATCATGTTAGTTTTGTGTTTCTTATGTAATAAAGACGTTACTAATTTGGGCCTTTGTCTTGCTTTTATGATATTTGGTTAAATACAGAAAAAAAAAATGTCTCAGACAATACAAGACGGAACATGTGCCGGGACGAAATGTCTTGTGATTGACATGGATGATTACATAATATTTAGGTACATGTATTTTTATTTACCTTTTTTAAGTCTGGATTGATCTTTTAATTTGTAGTTTATTGCCTGAGATATTTTAAAAACTATGTATAAAAGTTATATATAATTGTTCAATCTGAAAGTGTATATATATTCTGATGTAATAGATATGTTTACTTACTTTAAGTCCTTTATAACTAGTTTTCCTATAAAATCTTTGGCATTTTCTGAGATATTCTGGAAAGCTTCGTCGTCAAAGTCGTATTTAGCTACGGTGACGTTGGCCATTGTTTCTACGTCGGTATGGCCCATAAATGGCGACAGACCAGATAATCTAAAATAGAGAAAGTAATAAATATTATAAATATTATAATCATGTTATATTTTTTTTTGTGCATTTGATTTTGTTACTATATAATCACAGTGCAAGAATTTTAAAATATGTTTTATGGTTTTAAATTTGAGAGGCATTAAACATGATCTTAACGTCGTTTATCATTTAGGAAGTATACTGTAACATTCCTAGCGAATGGCAACTATAAAGGTATATACCTATTTGGTAAAAGAAAACTTACAGAACATAGCATATAACTCCTACGGACCACATATCAGTACCATATCCTATTGGATCAAAATTGACTACTTCTGGAGCCACAAATTCTGGAGTTCCGAACAGAACCTGCAGTTTTTTGTCTGGATCAAACTTCCTGGCTAAGCCGAAGTCAATAATTTTTATCCTGTTCCCTGTTTTTGTGAGACAGAGAATGTTTTCTGGCTAAAAAAGTAATCCGATTAAACAGGTAAATGTCTACAGTCTACAGGGTGTTTCCTAAGTAATCTAAAATATTTCATGTATCTATCCCAGGGCTTTTTATGAAGAAGACTTCAGTTTGTCAAATTAATTACCAACCTTCATATCAAGATGTAGAATCCTTTGCTTATGAATAAAATCCACCCCTTCACATATTTGTCGCATAAAAATTGTGCACGCTTTCTCTGTGAGAATAAAATCATCATCTATGACTCTTTCGAATAGTTCTCCACCTTCAATTCTATAAAAAAAAAATACATTAATTTCTAGGTGGCCAATTACACCGCGTGATGCATGGCTTAGTGGAACATAGGAAATCCCATGTAAATTTTGAGGTGGCTAAATATTGGCTCCCATGCACATTTTAGAGAAAAATTGTATTATAATTTTTTGAGAATAAACCCATGTGTCAAGTTTGAATAAATTTTAATATGCCAATCCTAACTTATTCAATTAAATGTGATGGCGAAATTACGAAATTTTCATAGTTTATGTAATATAGCAAATACCAGCAAATCATTTTTATGACGCTATTGTCAAGAATTGACGTAAAGCTTGACATAACGAATAAAGATTATTTCACATTAAAACCACATTTTCGTTTCACCAATCCAAAATCACACATCCAAAATAAAAGACACCATTATGTTTATCTTACTAAGCCTTCAATTTAACATAACATACGTTAGACTACACAAAAACATTAATTAATTAAAAATTCAAACAACCCTCCATTAACAGCTAAATAAAATCCTAACCGATTATAAAATTTAATTCTAACAGTACTAAGTTGATATTGCGAAATTCTGTCACATTCTAACGAAATACAGTTTTTTAGCTGATCTAGTTTTTCAAATTTTATATTTTTATAAATAAAATTTTTAAATTTACCCCACAGAAAGAAGTCGTTTGGCGGAAGGTCAGGAGACCTGGCTGGCCAAGGGATTAGATGCCGTGGGCCAATAATATTTCCATTAAAAATATTTTGCAAGTATTTCCTAACATTGAGAATAATGGGCAGGACAACCATCCATTTGATACCATACCATCTCCTGATTTTTGCGTACAACTTCTAGTGCGGGCTCAATTCGATTTTCTAGTAAGTCCAAATAGGTTACTGCTGTAAGGTTGCCTTCCATAAAAAATGGTTCAATAATGTGATGTCCTACAATTCCCGCCCAAACATTTATTTTTTCTGTGTTTGGCTCTTAAAACTGTTTCCTGTATAATACCACTTAATCATAGTTACTTTTTCCTTAATAAAATAGTTCATATTTAGCTGCTGGATTTATAAACTCTAAAAGTTGGCGAGGTTGAGGTTTAGTTGGTGTTGGAAATAGGAGATCAATTTAAACTAAAGGGAACACTCAGTTCTATTTATACACTCGTTGATGTTGTTCATGTAAAGCTCATGTTCGAAAACTTCCCGGGTAGTTCGAGATAACCAATTTTTATGCTCGGAGTTCGGAATATCTAACCTCACAAACTTGATCATAACTTCAACCTCACCAACTTTTCGAGTTTATAAATCCAGCTATTATAATTCAAGCGCCTTCAATGAAAATGTTGTCACTGACGTTACTTTTCGTTTTGTCAATGCCAAATAATAATTTACTGGTGTTTACTGTATTACCTAAGCTATGAAAACTTCGTAATTTTGCCATCACATTTAATTGAATAAGTTGGGATTGGCTTATTACAATTTATTCAAAATTGGCACATGGGTTTATTATATCGGCCTCTTCAAAAAATTATAACACAATTTTTCTCTAAAATGTACAGGGGAGCCAATATTTAGCCACCTCAAAATTTACATGGGATTTCCTCTGTTCAACTAAGCCATATTTGTGCTAATAAAACTATCAAATTTTTTTAGAAAACTCTTTTAGGTAGAAAAGTATGCAAATCATAGAAGATAAAGAGTTCTGGATCATACTGGCAAGAATATGTTTAAAGATGATGTATTTTAAAATACACTCGATAATCAAGCAAATTTTGTATTCCATTACAGAAGTGTTTTAAAATTAGATGTTTCATTGAGTTATTTATTATAGCGTATCATGTAACTCTCGAAGCAGTTAAAACTCCTACATATTTACAGTTTCACAGGTATTTTCGAAAATCCTGAGTATATTAGTAACGCAACCGATAGGAATTCCTTAGATCTCAATGTCAGGCCTGTATTTTTATAGCGCGAGCCTAAATGTTCATACAAGTAGTTTGATGCCAGAGAAAAAGTTGAATTTTTACCCCCTAAGCTGTTAGTATGCTATAATGATATTTTTTATACTTTTTGCACTTTTTCACTTTATGTCGTAATTTTTCATGACATCTGATAGCGCAGAACAGAAACTTTATACTTTCCTTTAGACGTCATTGTGACAAAATCCAAACCATAGCCATATAACTTTTAAAAACCTGCTATTAATTGCGCGAGCTAATACTAATTAAAATTAAATTAAGTTAAATTAACAATCTATAGGTTGGAGATATGTAACACGCATCAATAGGACATAAGATAAACTTGCGATGACTTTATAATACCCGGCGCGGAAGTTGAGTGTGGGGGGGAGGCAAGGGCGACGCGGGAGCAAAGTGCGGGTCGTGAACAGGGTTGCCAGATCAATTTTTATTCCTTCAGGATATCTGGATATAAAAATTCAGTAGAAATCAGCAGACCAATATTCTATGTAAAAAACGGAAAAAGTAGTGGGATAACTAGGGATTTTTCGATAGATACGACTATATTGGAGAAAAAAGGTGTATTTTACCTGTACCGGTCTATCAATTGATTGCAAGGAAGAGCTAGAGAACAAGGAAAGGGTGAGCTACGACGCGTTTATTTTCGAATTTTAGTTCGATTAAATTACGCCTCGAATGACGCGTTCCAAAATTTATGTGGACGTAGATCAGTGCCACAGAGTTAGCGTGGCGTAAGTGGGTGTCATGTTGATGTGTGACCATGTATACGGTTTCACATTACAGAATTTCAGTAGATTAATAATAGGTTTTAGTAAATCAGTAGCTTAAAGTCGAAATCAGTAGAACTAGTGAAAAATCAATAGACCTGGCAACTCGGGTCGTGGACTGTGGGCTCAATCCTGTCGCATGCGCGCTCGCTGCCTCCCGAATTGCAGGATTGCAAAAATCGCGTTACTTAACAAAAACTTGTTAGAACTTAACTGTTGCAAACATATTTTTGCTGTTTTCAATTAACAGGCCTTTATTAGCTTTCACCTGTAGGTACGAGTATATACAGTGTATGTATAAAGTCTGGAAACGGCTTAATAACATCACAATTTATTGGCCGATTTAAACCAGATTTGGCACAAGTTGTGTAAGAGGATCTGACGCACCGCATGACGGTATTGACGTTGTTGCCAGCTTTTTAGTTTGTCTGGAATTCGAACGAATTTTATATTTTTAAATGTAACCCCTGTATATTTCTTCATTTATAGTTCTTACTTTAAATTTGTTACATTTTCGGTATAACATACTTTGTTCCTAATATCAGTAGTTTTCGAAATAACGACGTATTGTGGAAATATCAACAAATTGTGTTTTATTTATTAATAAATGAAACACCAGTTCAGTTTTGATGTAAAGTCATAAAAGCTGTCATTTGTACATGCAAAAATGTCTTTAACTGAAAGTGAAAGAATTACAATTCTTATAATAAGAGGATATGGCGATAGGGTCAGGTCTTACGAAGAGGTTAAAAATCTATTTGAATGACGCATTTCCAAACCGAAATCCAATTTCAAAAGCAACTGTTCTAAAAACTGTCCGACGGTTCGAAGAAACTGGAAATTGTAGAGATAGGCGACGATCACGACGACCAGCAGTAGTAGATGAAGAGAAAAGTTTAGAAATTTTACAACATGTTATTGAAACACCTGTTTAAGAAAAATGTCTCAAGTAAGTGACGTCTGCTTCAAATCCGTCCATGATGTTTTAATAAAACATAAATATCACCCTTTCAAAATACATGTAGTTCAAGAGTTATCAGAAGATGATTATGAGCGAAGATTGAATTTTGTGATATTATGATGTCAAGGTTTGACCAAAATGACCAGTTTTTCAAATTTATAGTATTGTCGGACGAAGCAACATTTATGTTAAACGGTAAAGTCAATAGACACAACTGTAGGTTTGGGGCAAATAAAATCTTCACTGGATGAGAGAAGGTCATACACAATGCCCTGGAAAATTGAATGTGTGGGCTAGGCTTTTGGGTAACCACAATTAAGATCGGTCCATTTTTTATTGATGGAAATTTGACATCACAACTTTACCTTGAGCTCTTGGAAACGCAAATAGTGCCTACTATACGAAATGTGATGGGTCCAAATTATGCAAGTACATTCTTCCAACAGGATGGAGCTCCTTCCCATTTTGGTCGAAACGTGCGCGAATTTTTGAACAACACTTTTCCGAATAGGTGGATCGGTAGACGGGGTACAATCGAGTGGCCACCTTACCACCGTGCTGACTATATAAATTATGCCCCCATACTAAATAATGAAGCCTTACGGTGACATTGAAATCCTTTGTATTTGTTAAAAAAAATCGTTGGAATATGTCCAAATTTCGCAAGAAAATTTAATTACAGGCATCGAGTATTTTTTATAAACGGTTTCCTGCCAAATATAAAATATCAAAAAGTGTGAAATGCGAAAAGCCAGTAGTGTTGTTTATTCACTAAATAAGAAATTAAATGTGGAAAGCAAAATGTCTGACCTAATTTTTAACTGATAGGTTTCGTTTGGTGTTTCTATATCGGAAAATTTATGAATTCGTAAATAAAAAAATATATTGAATATATTGACATCCGTAAATTATAGCTATATCTTGACCTATATTATTAATTTATCTTCGATTTAAGCAGTGTTGTCAGTCCTGCAGCATTATACAGGGTCGCTGATATGTATGCAAACGGTCGATTATTAAGTAAAGTAAGACAATAATAATAATAAATCAATCAAACCCGTCTTCTCCATGGGCGTGCAAGATTTTTCTGCATGTATAGATCTTAATAGGCCTGAATTTTTAAATTTGTGCAGAGTTAGTACAAGTATCGACATTAAATCCAAGTTTTGTCTTCAAATATATATTTTAATATTAAATTTTTTAAGCTTAAGATAATGTACAGCCCTACCATTTACCTGGAATTTTAGAAAGCAATTTTATCAAAACTAATTAGAGTCTATATATATACCGGGTGTTGCATCGTCGAGCGGGACATAGAAAATCCCATGTAATTTTAAATGGGGTCAATTATTTTCTTCCCTAATTATTTTAGAGAAAAATTCTATTTAGGTTTATTAAAGAGCACTAAAACCCACATTCAAAAGCATAACTTTAGATATTTTTGATGAGCCTGTTTACGGGTTATCGCCGATTTCTTTTTAACTATTTCTCCTTTTTATGGCCTCGTATTTGCGGGCACTAGTCAAGGTAAAAGATGACTGTCAAATAAAGTTGTCATTTTGAAATGTGTGCTTTATTGTTATAAAAACCCGTACATCAAAAATATTAAAGGTGTATTTATGAGTACAAATTAATCTGAATAAAACTAAAATAAAGTATCCAATTACAAGGTTAATTATGACATTTTACATGTTTCAATATTTTACTAATTAATAGGTAGGTACTATTAAATTGTTAGAACTTTAGGATTTAAGAAGATGTTCAAATATTCCTCCATTGACTGCTAGACAATAACCGAGGCGATCATAAAATTCTCTTCTTACATTCGCTAGTTGGTAAACTGAAATTATATTGCATTCGGCAGAAATAGCATTTTTTAACTCGTCTAGATTTGGGAATTTTTTATCTTTGTATATCCTGTTTTTTAAATAGCCCCAGAGAAAGAAATCATTTGGCGATAAATCAGGAGACCTGGCTGGCCAATTTACTGTATGATTTAAGCCAATAACATTTCCATTAAAAGCACGGTTTAAATATTCCCGGACAGCCAGGGTACTATGTGCCGGGCAGCCATCCATTTGGTACCAAACTTCCTGATTTTCCCTGGCGGCATCATGTAAAGTAGGTAAAATATGATCTTCAAGTAGTTCCAAAAAATATTCTGCATTTAAATTTCGTGTAAGAAATAATGGCCCGATAATATTTTCTCCGAAAATCCCAGCCCATACATTAACTTTTTGTGGATATTGCGTCCTTGTTTCCACAAACCTGTGTTGCTTTTCTTTGCTCCAATATCGATAATTTTGAACATTGGGTTCATTGTTTAAGGTAAATGTGCATTCGTCAGTGAAACAAATGTTTTTTAAAAATTCCCTATCCATGTTTGCTCTTTCCATCATACCAAAACAAAACTCCTGTCGTCGTATTTCGTCCCTATCTCTTAGCTCTTGGTGCTTTTCATATTTGTATGAATAATATTTATGTCGTTTCAAAGCTCGTAACGCTGTGGTGTGATCTAATCCTATGTCATCCTCAAGTTTCCTTGTGCTGATCTTCCCATCATTTTCTTCCACGCACAATAAAACTTGCAAGTCCCTATCATTTCTTGCATCTCTTCTTTGTTCCTGCCTTTCTTCACATCTGCAGTTATTTATTACAGTGCCTTTTGTCTCAAATTTCTTGATAGTCCTTTCGACTGTAGATTTTGCAGGCATCGGTCTATTCGGATACAAAGCAGCAAACATGTCTGACACATTTTGATAACTATTTCCTTGATAATACCATTTAATCATCAATATTTTTTCTTCAGAAGTGTAATTCATGGCTAATATTTTCGATGTACGAGTTTTTATAACAATAAAGCACACATTTCAAAATGACAACTTTATTTGACAGTCATCTTTTACCTTGACTGGTGCCCGCAAATACGGGGCCATAAAAAGGAGAAATAGTTAAAAAGAAATCGGCGATAACCCGTAAACGGCCTCATCAAAAATATCTAAAGTTATTCTTTTGAATGTGGGTTTTAGTGCTCTTTAATAAACCTAAATAGAATTTTTCTCTAAAATAATTAGGGAAGCCAATAATTGACCCCATTTAAAATTACATGGGATTTCCTATGTCCCGCTCGACGATGCAACACCCGGTATAGGTACTTATGCCGTTTCTGCTCTAATCATTTTATTCCATTGACAGCCTAACGTTGGGAAAACAACAATATATAAACTGTTAAAGGAAGAAAAAAGTGTTGGCGTCAAACCTTCAAAATTCTCCAGGGTGACCAAAACCTGAACTGGATGACGTTTTAATGCAGAGAATAAACCGAAAAGTTCATAGTTTCTTTAAAAAAAAAGAAATTCCCACGATGGACAAAATTCTGTCCTTAATCCGAGAAGACCAGGACTACCCATTTATGTGTAGAAATATGTGTGAAGCATCCGACAAGCCAGAGAAGAAAACAAAAAAATATTTTACCTAGTAGTAAACATTTTATTTTTTTAAAGAGCATCTCATAGGCATCTCAAAAAAAAAAGGTTAGGAGAGTGAAAGTGTTGGTAACGCCACATTAAGTGTACCAAATTTAAAATAATTATCTCGAAAATTATGGTAGAAAAATAAAAGAAACTAAAGAAAATTTGAAGCTTTAACACTCTATATATCCAAATGTAAGTCTTTTTCACCGCATGTTTATAAGCATTTTTTGACAAGCACTCACTCCCTTAAGTATCTACGTCAAATTCATTAACACCCCTGTATTTCTTGTTTTTGTCAATCTACTTACAATTCCAAAATGACCCACATGATTTTTCCATTTTCGAACGCGTCGTACACCTGGATCAACCTCGGGTGTTGCAGCATTCGCATTATTTCTATCTCCCTTTCTACATTTCTTCTGTCTTCTTTTTTCGGGCAGGATACGAATTTTGCTGCTAAACTTAGTCCTGTTGTTTTTTCTGTGCATTTGAAAACTGTGCCAAATTTACCCCTTAAAATAATAAACACTGTTACAACATAAAATTAAACAACGTCAATAAAAACGAAACAAGATCATAAATTTCTCACAAAGTCAAAATATTCACTGTCATGGTAAAGTGCTATTGTTATTAATAAGTCAAATATTGCCTTTTTCAATCCATTAACATTACTAATGGGGTCATTTGGCATTTTTTTTTTAAATTGTATTTTCTAAAATATTTTGTAATTTAGTGCGAGAAATTCTTTACGACTAAGAAAACAGGGGGCCATGCACGTTGCCCTTCCTCCGTTGCTGGGTAACGGAGTTGTCATCGACAGGAGATAAAAAAATTTAATTTTTAATATATCTTTCTTTGTTTTGAAATAGTGTGAGAGAAAGTATACTCTAGAACTCATGTGGAATGGCATTTCCTACTTGTTATGGAATATACTGTTTTAAGTAGTAATAATAAGCTTCTGCTTTAACCGAACAAAAAAAGAGTAAGCGCATCTCCCCAGTGACGTAACTAAAGGCGTGTGCGCCCCCAGCAAAATTTTTAAAGCGCCCTGCTATTTTGCACCTGTTTGAATCCTTCACACTTACACTTTAGTAAAAAATATTGTCATTTGTAAGCGTTGTTTAATATAGAAGGATATAAAGTATTGTAGAGAACAAAGAACAATTTTTTGTTGTAAAAATAATGAAAGTTTAAAGTAATGTACTGCAAAAAAATAATAAACTATTATTTTTGTCGATTTTCATTTGATTTATTATTTTCATCAAGGGACTTGAGGGCGCCCCTGGCTTTGCTGCGCCCCCCCTCCCCCCGCCTGCGGGGGCGGGTTTTACGCCACTGCATCTCCCTTGTTTATGCACAGAAAGACCGTTGTACAAGTTCAACAAGTCGGTATATTTGTTGTAACTATAAAAAATTAATACTTATTACTACTGCTATGCCTGCTATATTACTTTTTTAAATAGTATTCCAAATAAATGCATGATTCCCTGGATTAAACCCCAATTAATTATTTTAATAATGGTTTTGCTGGTAAAAGTTAGCCTCTGCCATAGCAGAAACTATGGAATGACCTCTCATAAATAGTAGGGGAGACCGAGGATACATTGGACATGAGGATATAATGGACACGTTCAAATTCCCCCCCTACACTTCGTTTATGGCGCCACTGCAACTAAATTGCGTGTAGAATACCGCGAATAACCATTGACAATTGCAAGTGCCACCTGTTCACGTTTAGCAAGAAAATATGGAATCAAAAATATATTTTTCAAGCCTAAGCGACAGATTTTTTCAGAGGAAATGGAGAGGACACTAGCAGAATATTTACTAAAATGGTCGAGCATGTTTTACCTTCCAGTGCGCAATGAGAAATTCAATTTCAATTCCAGAATCATGGAGAATACAAGCAATGGTAGGTGAAGAATGGTTTTCAGGATTTTTAAATAGAGATCCAAGATTATCTGTTTGGGACACACTTCATATTTCTGTCGTGACCCAGTAGAAAAGTGAAGTAAAAATGTTGGAGTCACTCTTGGGGGATAAAATGTAATGTAATGTAATACTAAGCCAAGCGGCAACGTCGCATTCGTGCTAAAGTACTATGTTTTTCTTCAAGAACTAAATGCTAATAAATAGAAAAATACATTAATTTCAAATGCAATATAAATGGCAACACCGCACATCAAAGTGGTGGCATCGTTGTACAAATCTATAAAATATACGTTTAAATTAAATCCTATAATGTAAACAAAGACTGTCTGCTATTTTAAATCAAATAATATTAGCTTCCACGTGCGTAGCAATAAGCATAAGATTTTGATTGGCCGATCGATAGTGGCCTGCATGATGAACAGACGTTGCGCTTGGGTTCGACGTGTTAAGATTTGATTGGTCAAGGTGTTTGAATAGGGTTCTTATTATATTCTGAAGTGTAAACAAATCAGTGTCAGGCACAAATCTAAAGAGATAAGTTGTCGCTCCGTGACGGAAGAAAGCCATCACGTTAAAAAGTTGTTAAGTGTTTACAAAAGTGTTTTAACTAACATGTCTTGTTAGTAACAGCGTCAGGTAGAAATCTAAAGAGATAAGTTATCGCTCCGTGAAGGAAAAAAGCCATCACGTTAAAAAGTTGTTAATTGTTTTCAAAAGTGTTTTAACTAACATGTCTTGTTAGTAATGTTGTAGCCCATGCTAGGGTGAAGAGAGGAGGAATATTATTAGTCTTTTAATAAAGACATAATGCAGTAAAATTCAAAAAGGATTTTATTTTCCAATTTTTTAACAAGTTTGAACCAGTCGACTTGTAAAGATACAGGTTAAAGTTTTGTGTACCTCATTGTTACAAACGTGAGTCGCACACTATCGATTAGAAAACCGAAGCTTGACAATGTGAACCACAGGCGCACACCAGATTTTTAATCTTGATGACGTTACTACTGTTCAAGAAATTATGAGAAAAAAGGTAGAAAATCAGGTTGACCAAGGTTGACATCCAGAGAACGAAGTGAACTAGTAGCACAAATTGGTATTATATGGGCGAATAAAAATGCTTTGCCTCCTGTATGGATTTTTCCCAAAATGCGGTTTAACGAGCATCGTATGATGTCTGGAACAACGCAGGGATCCATGGGACTTGTAAATAAATCCGGCTGGATGACAATAAAAAAAATGTTAGATGTAGTACAGTATTACTGCTAATGGATAACCCCGATTCTCACCTTAGTGTTGAAGGGATTACCTTTTGCAGGAATAATAATTCTTACGTTACTTCCACAGATGTCCAACAAGTTACAACTCCTAGACCGGTCTGTTTTTGAGCCATCAAAAAGGAAGTCCTATTTTCGTTAAAGCGGGAATTTTCCATTTGATAGAAATATTTTTCAGGATTACGAATTTCAATGCTCTTCTGTTTCTGACCGACCACCTCCAGAACCTGCAGAAAATCGTGAAAACCCACTCGGAAGAAACCCAGTCGAAGAGAACCCAATCAATATCGTGGCCACAGTCAGTGCTGGCGAAATATCTATGGGCAATTCTATAGCAGGTCCTTCATCCAGTAGCGCTCCGACTCCTACAAATAAGGTAGCAAATAATTGGATATTTATTTCTCCAGATCATATAGGTCCCTATCCAAAAGCTGGACCTAAAAAAACTACAACGAAAGGGAAATGTATGATTGCCACAGACACCCCAGAAAAGGAGGAGCTGAAAAAGAAGCAGACTCAAAAATACTAAAAGCTGCAAAGGGAAAGGTCGAAAATGATTATACTGATGAAGAGGAAAATAAAAAAATTACACAGATTCTTCATCAGATTGAGAGGAAGAAGAGTGGCCCAAAAATGCAAAAAGGGCTGTAAAAGGCGACTTTTTAATTGTAAAAGTTTCTGGAAAAACAACAACATGTGTAAGGAACTATATTGCCTGCGTAGAACGTAATATTGAACGGATTTGAAGTTCGTTGATGTTAGGCGTCCCCGTTTTAAAAATATGATTTACTTCAACATGGACTTTAACTCCATTTAGTTTACGTTAATAAAATATTCTACTTTAGTGTCCATTCTTATTTTGCGTTAAAAATAGAATGTATTCATTACTTTTCTAAATAAAAATTTTTTCATCACAGTGTCAATCTTAAGTATGCCCGATATATCCCCGCTATCTGTCCATTCTTACACCAGACCTGGGGATATAATGGACAATTGCAGTACAGTTTTTTAAAGTACTTTGAAAAAAACTGTATTCTTAAGAAATGGCCATGTAGCAAAATCATAAAGCTAAGGAACCAGAGATTGCATGACGCAATACTTGTACGCGCAAAAAGATTTTAGAACAAAATAATCAAAAATTGTCCAATGTGTCCACGGTATCGCCTATACGCGACCACTTTATTAATATCCGAGATACATAGGGTACAATATTCACATATTACTGGCATATCTGGAGGTTGCCAAAAATGGCCATCCTTAACAAGGTTGATGAAATTTTTGATTATGCCTACTAGTTCCAACAAATTTGAAATCACATTCCTTGTAGGGTAGGTATACAGGGTATTATTTAATAAGTGTCTGATATTTCACAGGACGATTCTTCAGTTACTTATAAGGTGAAGAGTTCATACAAGCATGGGTCCGCAAGCCCTTCATTTTTGAGATACAGGGTGTTAAAAATTCATTTTTATTTTTGTTTTTCGTAAATAATTTTTAAAATAATGTCTATATTTGGACGAAAATTGGTATCTAGGGGTTCTTTGAAATGCGAAATTTGAATTTGATGTTAGTATGGCTCCCACTTGTAGAGGGCGCCACCTACGTGTCTTTTTACTCTTTTGAGGAGTCATAACTTTTTCATACGTGTTTGTATTACATTTTTAAGCAAAAAAATGGATTTTTTCATCATTTTTACATGAAAAAGGCATACTTGGTAAAAGTCGCTACGAGCAATCGTTCTGGAGAAAAAGAATAATAAAGAAATAAATGGCATTTATTTTCATATCGCATGCCCATTTCAAAGTTTGATAAAATAGCATTTATCCTAAACAAAGCCGAAATCAAAAAAATATGAAAATGTACTTTGCATTAGCCTACATAACAGTGTTACATATCAAAAGAGAAAACGGCAGTGGCGTACATATTTTTTGTTCCTGTTAAAATTGTAACACCCTGTATCTCAAAAATGAAGGGCTTCCGGACCCATCCTTATATGAACTTTTCACCTTATAAATAACTGAGGAATCGTCCTATCAGATATTAGACACTTATTAAATAACATCCTGTATAAATTATAAAGACTTACCTGCCAATTTCCTCTTCAAGAGTAAATTCGTCCTTTGGATCTATATTTCTCTTTATCTGAACATCACGATATGGAAAACTGAGGTCAACCTCTGAAACAAGAACAGAAGCTTTGAAATAGCTGTTATTGCTATAAACTTGGTCTTTAAGTTAGTTATTAAACATAATGTTTGCTAAAAGAAACATTTATCAGTTTATTTTTCTTGTAGAAACTTCAGATAGTTAACGAAGAGCCCCGATGATGGTTTTTCCATGAGCCGAAATGCAACAGTTCGTCTGCATATGTGTGGCTATGTATTATGAAGTAGGGTTTGGAAATCTATGGAAGCGTTTGGAGCCACTGAACAAGGAATGCGACAAAGATAGGTAAA
The DNA here is from genome assembly GCA_963920685.1 of Polydrusus tereticollis. Taxonomy (NCBI): domain Eukaryota; kingdom Metazoa; phylum Arthropoda; class Insecta; order Coleoptera; family Curculionidae; genus Polydrusus; species Polydrusus tereticollis. Next base: position 19,855,047 of record OY987332.1, on the reverse strand, counting down.
GTATATGCTCACGCTGTACAGTAGGACAAACTTCCTGGTTTGACCAAACGATTTTCACCTCTTCCTTTAGTAACAGTAGGCAATCTCCGTGCAAGTATCAAAATCTTGGCTAATAAAATAAATTTAATAATGTAAATCACGAAGTTTTTGGCTATATTTTATATTTACGCGTCACTTTAAAATTTTATGGTAATTTTAACACCAGCATTATATATGATTATGTAGGTAGATGTTCTATTAATTGTCCAAATATTATAATGCAATTTAATTTAAATTTCCTCTGCTGGGTATTGCCAACTGTCAGTATGCCAAGCATAAAAATTAAATAAAACATTATTTGTGTTGCATCGATTTTGTCATAGCATTATATCAATTCAAATCCTGATGTTGCCCTTTACATGTACATTACAGGATACATTGAAAGGTAATTTTCATCAAAAATTGTTCAGGTAAAACCGTAGATATTTTAAAATAGTCATTGAGCTAGTTTAATGAACTTTATCTCACCCAATTTAAAAAACACAATGAATTATGCTGTTTCCATCATTGGTGCTCACAGGAAATTTAGCAGAGAATGTCATACACAGCCCATGGCAGCTTGTTAAAGTCGTGGGATTTCAGTTAATCTGGCTAACAATGTAACTATTTCTATATTTTTATCATTTAATGCAATGTGCTCACATGTGAGGGGGAGGCACGCGGACCCTGCAAGTAGACCAGAGGCGATACTTTTTGTGTACCCCAAAGTCTTTCTTTGTCCACTCGAGCCCTAAGAAACCTACCTGTCCCAAAGGCTTGATAAGTCTGTTCAGAGATATAAGAAAGTGACTAACTGATCCCTATTAGGAAAGACCCGGGCCATAGTTTGTAATAAAAATAAGTAAGACATTAAATAATATATATTCATCATCATAGTCACAATGTCTTAGCAGACATGTTGTGAACTCGTAAAATGAAATGTTCTAAGTCAGAGCTGGAGGGTTGCCGAAACGAAGGTTGTCAATTGCTCTAGAAATTGTATTTCGCCATCTTTCACGATTATTTGTCAATTCGGTCGCTCTTGTGACGCTAGTATTTAGCAATTGTTTTGTCGCATCCACCCAGCGTGTAGGAGAACGGCCACGACGCCGTCCTCCCGGAGCATGACCAACAAGTTTTTCCATATTATCACTTCTATGGATATGGCCGAAGAACGTCAGGATACGCGTCAAGACAATGGAAGATAGTCGCTTTGGATTTCCGAGTTCACTCAATATAGAAACATTAGTTCGGTGGGCTGTATAAGGAACTCTTAGCATTCTTCTCCAAGCCCACATTTCGAAAGCATCTATGCGGTGGCGGTCTGCCTTTCTCACAGTCCAAGTTTCAGAGCCATACATAAATATGGAAAAGACAAGAGACTGAACCAGCGACATTTTGGTGGTTTTGGTGACATTATTATCACGCCATATTCTAGTCAGTTAAGTCATAGCTGACCGTGCTTGTTGAATGCGCCGTCGGATTTCAGCCTCACAACCTCCCGAGTTATCGATCGAAGAACCATGGTATACAAAACTTTGGACTACCTGACAGCGGCCTACTGATGTTATTGCAGGGTGATTATCATGTTCTCTGTCCACGATCATAACTTTGGTCTTTTTGTAGTTGATACTAAGACCATATGCTTCACTCTGTTGTTCCAAGATGTTAAGTAGAGTTAACAGTTCGCCTTGAGAAGCAGCAATAAGGGTTGTATCGTCAGCAAACCTTAAATTGGATATCCTGACACCACCAATATATATTAGCTTGTTTTTAAACCAATCTTCAAATAAATCAGCAGTAGTGTCCTCATGGTAATCCAGAGAAGAATCTTTAATGTTTTTTGCAGACAGAGAAAGTTCATTTGGAATCCATCCGTCTTTAGATCCAGCAGTCGTAATTCGTTTACCTCTTTTTGATGACGCGCTTGTTTTACACTTACCGCTTGAGTCCACCCAACCATAGAGTCTCAACCCTTTTCCGGGGTATCATATGTGTCGAACCAGCTATCATCCAAGTAAATAATCGGCATTTGCTGATCTCTGTAAATCCTAATTTTTTGTAGATATTCGGATCGCCATTCCCGAATTCTACTGGATTCCATTAAAACTTGTCTTTTGTTAATTTTTTTAAATCTAAAACCCATGTGTTAGATACACTTCCATAACGTTGTTCTGCCACATTTAACGCCGGTTTAATCTTTTTCAAGTCTCTTAATTAAATTATCTAATGTAGAGACGCTTTGTTCCTTGTATAACTTGTAAATTTTACGCCGTATTATATCTTGATCACTTCCATCTACCTTCGAGAAAATGCCAGTATCGGTTCTTTTTTTCCTCGCTAAAATGGGATTATTCACAATTTTCCACACAGTTGATGTTGGAATTTTTATTAATGTGACCGTTTCTTCTAACGCTGCTTGCTTGCTCACCGCACGTTCAATGAGAGTTGAATAAACATTGTTTATAACTTCCTTAGTTTTCACAGAAAAGTGTTTTCTGCTTTTCGACGATACATTGGGCCCGCACATATTTTCCATGACTCACACACGATTAAACAAACGCTGTATTACACACGAAGTAAGAATAATTACTAAGCTTAAAACTAACTAGGGTGGCTATGTATACAGTCTTTAGAACATAATTTGTTTTATGGGATTAACCCTCTCATTTTGAATCAGGTAAAAATCGATTTAAAATCACCAAACTATTACTTTAATGATAAAATTACGTCTTCCGGATTTGCAGTTTGCTTTAAGACATTTTTAAGTACGGACCATAATTTACCTGCATTTATTCATTCATTCATTGTTTGTTTATAGCCACCCTTGGATAATCCCATTCAAAGGCAAAGGGTAAATTTCTTATATCTCTGGACAGGCTTTACCTCAATCTTCTTAGAGCCTTGCAGGCGTGCGGGAAGTGTAGCGGTTTACTTCGTCCTTTAAACATCCTGGAACAAATTAAGTCTTCCTCCACATCTATCGCCGCTAGATGTTTTCTTAATTTTCAATGTCCTACTAGATTATTCAGAACACGCTTAAAGGTTTTAAGTCCTTGGCTTGGCTACAGCCCGTCTGCAATCCTCCTTAGATAAGCCTAATGCTGGTTCGAGTACCATGTAGAAAGCCCCAGCTCCGAGTCCGGCAAGCTTGTTGCTTTGGACTCCACATGTCCAGGAACCTAAATCAAAATAATCTGTGTCTGTGCAGTGAGCCTTCCCAGAGCACCCCCGCCAAACTACTCCTAGGTTGTCAAGCTGCCTTGAGTGCGAGCGGGCTGGTTATCCGAGACAATATCGATCGTCCACTCCTGACAATCCGTGCCCTTACTCATACTTGCCATCAAGATGATGTCATATACCTCACTCTGTTTGGAACTGCGCCGTGTGCTTTGCCAGAGGGTAGCTTCTTCGCATATTAACTTTTGCCAAGTATACACTAAGTTATAATACAAAATAATAACCAATAGGGGGGGGGGGACCAGGGACCCCCTGTATAGTGAGGCTGTCACTGTTTTTATTATTTCAATAACACATTTAAAAATATAATATAATTCTGCTGCATAGCTTTGGACTGCCTGTAAAGGGTTTAATTATTTGGATTTTGTCCAGAATAATATAACCTTCACCCATAATAATATATTTATAGTTTAGTTTTCTCTGTGGATAATTTATAATGCTACGCAACCTATTTTATTTGCTTTTCTCGTGTACCGAGAAATGTATAAGTGAAAATGGACCGACGAAAATTTACAGGCACTTGAATATACCCAATAACAGCAAATACCCGTACTTGAGTACGTAGTAAAACTTTGGACTCTGACATCTGCCATTTCGCATGTCGCATTAAGTCTTAGGAAACACAAAGGAACCAGGAAAACACAACAAAATTACCAAAACACAATTTAAAATCACAAAAAGAATCGGTTCAGAAATATAGTTTATAAGGCATTGAAATTGCGCGAATATTTGGATATTTTTACAAGGTACAGGGTGATCCGCGTAAGATGACCCAGTACCTTTTCTCGGAAACTCTAAGAGTTAAAAAAAAAGTTCAAAAAATAAATGAATTAATTGTAAAGAAATTTGTATTTTATTATATTTTTATGTATACAGGATAAGTCCTTTGGCTGGAGTTGATGCCAACTTTCGTTTTTTAAATAGAATACCCTACATCTTACAATACTTTTGGATTCTACATGGAATATCAATTATTTTTTTATAAGTGCGCTATAAGTCTAAACTTAGTAGTTTTCGAGATATCGACTTTTGAAAAATGACATTTTTGAAATTTGACAGCTTCTAGCTCTCTAACGGTACGCCTTAGAGCAAAACGGCTTACATATCCCTATCTTAATTTTTTATTATCTTTCTAACAATATCAATTTCAGGTTAAACCGAAAGTACTATATTTCCGGCTTTCGAGTTACATCCAGTTTAACCGGAAGTTTACACTTTTGGGAAGATAATAAAAAAGTAAGATATGGAAATTTTCGTAATCTTTTTGTTTTTTGAGTTACAGATTTAAATTTTAGTTATACAAGATGAGTTACTATGCAAAATCTGAAAAACGGCTGGAAATATTTTATTCAAATTTTAGGTCGCCAAATTTTAAATACATTTTTGACATTGACATGGTTTCTGTCGATTTGTTGACCCATTAGAGGGTTTAAAAAAAAGTATGTACCCAAATAAGTTGGAAAAAAAATATTATCAAATCCAAAATAGCCTGAGTCGGATTTTGAGGTTTTAATAAATTTTGTGACCTGCTAGTGCTCTAAAAAAAAATTCTATTTGCCGAAATAACTTAGAACAAAATATTTTTCTATCTTAATGGGAACTAAACCAAGCCTATATGTCGCAAATGGTGTAAATCGACTTCTGTCGATTTGTTGACCCATTAAAGGGTTAAAAAGAAGCTTCTGATGCGCTCGATGCTACATCGTCTTTTTACGCCCCCCCCCCCCCCCCCATACCTCATTGAAAGAAAAATCAAACCATAAATTTATCTTTTTTCAACTACAAACAATGTAATAGTATAAAAAAAATTAAAAATTCACGGATATAGAACCTAAAAATATGTAAAACCTGTTGAGCAAGAACTCTTATTAAATAACTCACAGTTTACAGAAATAGCAACTCAAAAATATACAGGGCTGCCCAGAAGTCCGGAATAAAATTAATATAGCCTTAACCTGTAACTTTTGGGGAAAATGCTCGGACACGTCAATTTAGTTTTATATATGCTCACATTGTGACGGTATTCGTTTGTTTTTTTATAGACATTTGAAAAGATATGACGACATCGATCTTTTTTTTAAATGGAAACATACAGCTTGTGATACATCATTTGAAAGCTAATATCTCGTACAGTATGTTCATAGTTTTTGGCGCGATTCTGTCAAGCTTATTCAAAATGGCGACTGTTCAAAGTTTTAAAAAAATCCCTATTTAAATAAGCGAAAATGATAAATCATTGATGTTTTTTTTACCTTTCAAGGTAAGAAATCTTCATTGTTCCACGTTCTGACATTTTGTGACATTGTGAACTTATAAAATTAATTTAGGTATTTCCGAAGTATTATTTTACAATTTTCTAGACAAAAATGGTTTTGTCGAAAAGGCAGCGTATCAAAGTCTTGATATTGTTAGGATGTGGAGATAAAATAAGAAGTCAAAGCGAAGTGTGCACTTTATTTAATGCTAAATATCCGGAAAGTCAAATTTCACAGGGCACTTTTAGTAAAATATTCCACAAATTTGATGAACATGGCACAGTAAAGGACTTGCCTAGGAATGGACGGACACGTGTTTCAGGCGACGATGAAAAATTGGATATTGCATTATCTCTGCAGGATAATCCGCATGTTTCAACAGTTTCATTGGCTCAAAATCATGATATATCTAGAGGTACTATTGGAAGATTTTTGAAAGCAGAAAAATACCACCCTTATAAAGTATGTCTTGTCCAAGTGCATTTAGAAGATGACTATGATGGGCGTTTGCAATTTTGCGAAGAAGTGATGAGACGGTGTGACGAGAATAATAGGTTTCCACAGAACATATTATTTTCGGATGAAGCTACTTTCTATTTAAACGGGGTGGTTAACAGACAATTATCGTTTCTGGAGTCAAGAAAATCCACGATGGATATTTGAAGCGCATACTCAGCGGCCCCAGAAAGTAAATGTATCGGCAGGTATCATTAATAACCGAATTTTAGGGCCATTCTTTTTGAAAGGAAATCTCACAGCTGAACGGTACCTGGATTTCCGAACCTTCAAGTTGAGGCCTGCTTTAGCTGTAATTTTTCCCAACGAAGTAGATCCAGATATACCTAATGAAACAATTTGGTTTCAGCAAGATGGTGCTCCCCCGCATTTTGGTGTCAATGTGAGAATATATTTAGATCAGATATTTCCAGGTCGCTGGATTGGACGACGTGGTACAATTGAATATCCACCGAGGTCCACAGACTTAACATCTCTAGACTATTTACTTTAGGGATATTTAAAAGAAAACGTTTACCAAAATAGGCCAAATAATATTGAAGCTTTGAAAAACAAAATTAGATTGGAGACACATAACATACCGGCTGAAGCCATTCGAAATTCCGTCGACGGATTTTACCATCGTCTGGGAGCATGCCAAGTAGAGGGTTGAGGACATTTTCAGCATTTGCCACGTTAAACCACCTTTTTGTTGTGTTTTGTTTTGCTTACATTTTTTTTTTTTTTGACAAAATAAATAACAAATAAACCATAACTATTGTTAAGTCACACCGTCACAAAATGTCAAAACGTGAAACAATGGAGATTTCTTACCTTGAAAGGTAAAAAAGAACATCAATGATTTATCATTTCCGCTTATTTAAATAGGGATTTTTTTTTAAACTTTTAACAGTCGCCATTTTAAAATAGCTTGACAGAATCGCGTCAAAATTTATGAGCATACTGTACGAGATATTAGCTTTCAAATAATGTATCACAAGCTGTATGTTTCCATTTAAAAAAAAGATCGATGTCCTCATACCTTTGACAAATGTCTTAAAAAAAAAAAACGAATAGCGTCAAAATGTGAGCATATATAAAACCAAATTGACGTGTCCGAGCATTTTCCCCAAAAGTTACAGGTTAAGGCTATATTAATTTTATTCCGGACTTCTAGGCAGCCCTGTATATGAGCAAAAAAATACTGATAAATAAACACATATATTATGTAAGTATAGGATATTATTGAAAAATTAACTTTCCTTCCCTTGCGTGATGCAAACTCATCAATAATGTTATTGTAATCGAGTTGTCTTCCTACGAAATTTTCTCTTGTTAATGTTGCTGCCACCCGACACAGAGAAGACTAAAAAGAAAATATCCACTCAATAAGACTAGAAAATAGACAGAAATAAAACAGATAGAAAAGTTTGAATAACTAGGAACAATAATTATATCAAAATATAGAAACGTAGACAATGAAATACAGTAAACACTGGAAAACTCTTCCGCAGTAGAAAAACGACCTTTATAAGGAATAAAGACATAATTCTGTTAACAACGGAAATGCACACAAGAAATCCAAGTAACAGAAATGAGATTCCTAAGAGAAATTGGAAAAAACGTGATTAGACTATAACCGAAATGATACATATTGACAAAGAGTAAATACTAAATTAGTAGAACAAAGTATAGAAGAAAATCAGTTAAAGGGGTTTGGTCATGTAAGGAGGTGGATAACGGAAGTAAAACTAGAAGAATATTTGAAGCAAGAACTACAAAGGCTAGAGGAATATTACAAGGAACATGGTAGTACCTAGAGAGGAGAGGAAAGAAACTACGAGAGGTACTACAACGAACAAAGGACCGAAAGAAATGAAAGAATTATGGAAAAGAAGCCCTGAGACAAAGTCAGCTCACATTATGTCTAACACCCGTAGAGGATCTAAAGACCTTAGTTAATACCTTAAAATAGCGTAAACACTGACCTGTCTCTGATATTGCTTATAACAAGAATTAATTTTAATTAGTGAACTTAAATACTTGCAATGATATATTTAGATTAATTAAATACTTGTCAGTTCAGTCAAAAAACTCCATAAGTATTAACCTTAACATTTCTTTAAATAGTGTTAACTTTTTTGTTTACCAAGAGGTTTATGTAATATTTTTTCAAATCAAAGTTACATTTCAATTAAAATTTTTATTTAAATTGATATTTTAATTAAGTGTATTTGTGTACATATAAAATGACGCCATGCATACATTGCTATAATGCATATACAGGGTGAGTCGGGAGGAATGGGCCTAACTCTAAGGGTGTAATCTTCAACCCGGAGACTACACCAAGCGTATGCAATTTTGTGAGTGGATAATTAATAATCGTCATCTTTTACCGCACATTCTTTTTACTGACGAAGCTACATTCACCCGTGACGGCATCAATAATAATCGAAACTCCCATGTATGGTCGGACTAAAATTCTCACGCAATAGTCGAAAGTAATTTCAACACAGGTTTTCAGTAAACGTGCGTGGTGCGGCATGATCGATAATCATTTAATTGTCCCTTTTCGTTTGGAAAATCGCCTTACAAGGGATCACTACTTAAGTTTTTTACAAAATAAATTGCAAGGACTACTGGAGGAGATTCGTTTAAACATCAGAATTGAAATGTAGCAATATTTAGACCAAAGGTTTCCAGGGGTTTGGATTGGTCGCGGTGGTCCTATTAGTTAGCCTCCTAGATCGCCAGACCTCACGCCGTTGGACTACAATTTATGGGGTTAGTTAAAAACTGAGGTTTACAAAGTAAAAGTAGATACTAGGAATGCATTAATTAGACGCATTATAAATGCTGTACTCAATATTAAAGAAAGGCACGAATCAATTAGAAGATCCACGCGCGCCCTTCGTAAACGAAGCACGAAATGTTTGGAAGTCAATGGCGGTATTTTTGAAAATTTACTAAACCAATGATTTATTTAAAACAGTGTTAATGATGGATATTTTGGTTTAACAATATTATTATTTTATTTAACGCTGTAACTTGAAAACAAATAAATATTGGATAACAACATTTGAGTTTTTTCTTATTATTTTGATGCATAAATTACACCCTTAGAGTTAGGCCCATTCCTCCCGACTCACCCTGTATGTTGCGCCACAAGTTTTTGCTAGTTTAAAATGCCATTTAAAGCATATATTGCATTTTTTTTACTTCCATTGTAAAAATTGATATTGACTAGAGATCTGCCTGCATATTGTCGTGTCTTGGATTACCCATGCTTTGATATTTTCCAAATAGAAGCATTATTTCAGTAACAGCAGACGAAGTTTCCATTTTGTAATAACCTAGGAGTTACTGCCTACTGGTCATTTTACTACGTAACCTTAATAATAATTGCAATACGAAAGCTTCTCAAAAAGGAAGTTGAGTCCGGCATTCGTCCATTCAACTTTTACAACTACGCAACCAATTTAACGATTATCTTCGACTCTTTGAAAGTTTCTGCCATTCGTTATCGTCATGCCTTTAAATGTCAAAGTTTATTTTAGGAATGTTTCTTAATTTAGCCAAAGTTTTGCGCACGGCAGAACGAAATGCTTGTATCAATAAAGTCAAACATAAATTTGATTAAAATATTTTGTTAGTCCGCAGACAAAGTATACGAGCAGTGTAATATTAAATCAAGTATGAGTGGTGGTTAAGTGAAATTTACAAACCAAGCCATATAGCTGTTGTCGGTTCTTGTTTGATAGAGAATAAAGAAAAGTCAATGTACAGGGTGCGGCAGCATAACTTCCTTATTTGGAGCACTAATGCTCGTAGTGGGGCGGGAGTGGTCGCATTTGAGCGAGGGAATCTTAATGTTTTGTTCCCTCTTTGGTCAGTCGCCATCATGCGTTGAAATAGTGAGGAGCGCGCGTTTATCGTAGAAGATTACTTTTCTAGCGGCCGTTCGGTGATTTTAACAGTGCTCCTTCCGAAATCACTTTAATATTGGCCCGTTGGGTTTTGTTCCGGACCGGAAATCCACTCTTGATCGGGTCACTACATTTTGAGGTACCGGAAATGTGACGCAAAAAAGAACTAGACTCCCACGGCTCGTCATATCACTTAAGAACATTGAGGCAGTAAAAGCTTCAATGTTGCGTTCGCCGCGGCGTTCTGCGCGAAAGCATGCGTCTGCCCTTGCAATTTCTGATCATTCTGTGAGGCGGATTCTTCACGACCTTCATTTGCATCCTCACAAGTTGACAATTGTGCAGGAACTATCCGACCGGACTTCAATTCTCGAAGAAATGCATGTGAAGTGCTTCTCGAAAACGTCCCTGAAGGCGCGAGTGTGTTCTTTAGTGATGAAACTCATTTCCACTTGAGTGGATGCGTCAACAAACAAAACATGCCTTATTGGGCTACCGCCAATTCCCTTGAACTTTATCAGAGGCCTTTGCATTCACCCAAAGTCACTGTTTGGTGTGGAATTTCCTCAGTTAGGATTGTTGGTCCATGATTTTTTGAAGAAAATGAGGTCACGGTCACAGTCAATTCAGCCCGTTACGTCAACATGCTCGAGGATTTTTTTTTGCCACGACTCGATGAAATGGACTTAGGGGACATATGGTTCCAACAGGACGGAGCAACGGCTCACACTTCAAGGGCGTCGATGGCTGTTTTGAGGGAACACTTCCCAGAGCGCCTAAGGGGCGACTTGGAGTGGCCAGCGCGCTCTCCCGATTTGGGCTCTTGCGATTCTTTTTTGTGGGGTTATTTGAAAGCCTGCGTCTACGCCAACCACCTAAGGAAGACCGAAAGGCCAACATTCGGGAAAACGGCCAACATACCCGTCGCTATGCTGGAAAGAGTCATGGCAAACGCCAGAATTCGATTGACCCAGTGTACTGACAATGGGGGGCGTTACTTACCGGGTATGATTTCCAAAACCATGTAAAATAAACTTTAGATGTCTACCTACATTACAAAAAAAAAATAAACATGTTTACTTCATAAAATATGTTTTATTGCATTTTGAAATAAGGAAATTATGCTGTCGCACTTTGTATATCTAGGATGGGTAGACTTTGTACGAACAGTTTTCATTGTTATGTGACCAAACGGAATAGGATTGACGTGGACGAACCATTACAGCAGTTTCATAGAATTCTGAATAATTTAATTAACTTTGGTTTTCCGCTTGTAAGAAAAGAATATAGGAAGAGGAAGCCGTGATACACAAAGGCTTTGCGGATTTCTGGGAACAAGCTTCGTTATCTGCATTACATCCGAAAGTTTTTGGGCAGTAGTGTTGGTTTCATGACCTATTTCAATACATACCGTAATATTTATAGAAGGCTTTCTAAAAACGTGGTGTGGAAAGGTGTAGCGCACTCAACGAATAAAGCCAAAGAGTCATGAAAAATTGTCAGTAAGTTAAGGGTAAAAAGGAATATCGCTTTCTTAATGCGAATGATCTAAATTCCTTTTATTGCACGGTTCCTGGCGACTTAACGCAAAAAGGTTCCTCTATGATTGATCCCAGGTTTTATTTGGGCCATGTATCCATTTGCATGCCAAATAAATAATAAGAATGCATCTAGTTATGATGAGCTGTCCTTGAGGACGTTCCTGGCACTACTAGTAAACGCAATACAGGCTTTGACGTGGAGAACTTTTCCTTCCTGTATGAAAAAGGCCGTGGTTGTTCCACTTTTTAAGACACGCGACCATAATAGCTTCTCAAGCTTTCGACCAATGCTTCCTACCTTGTCCAAAATAGTGGAAGAACTTGTTAAAACTAGAGTGATTTCCTTTCTGAATAAACGCAACCTTATGATCATACAACAGTTCCACGAACGACTCCGCTCCTTAAGCTTTGGTGGGTCTGCCGCAACTGTGTTCTGTGAGTTAATAAAGGCCTTTGATTGCGTGAATCACAGAATACTGCTGTGGAAGTTAGAGGCGTATGAATTTAGGGGTCGAGTCGTATTCAGACAGTTGTATTCAACAACAATAGCTCTGAAGAATTGACTCTGGATGTAGGTGTTCCTCAGGGGTCCGTTCTGAGCCCGCTTATTTTTCTAATTTATGTTAATGATATGCCCCATTTTGATATAGCGGGAAACTTTACCGTTCTCGTCGATGATACGACCATTCTCTGGCATGATACGGATACTAATAGGCTTTCTTCGAACATAGAAATGGATCTATGTAAAGTAAAAGATGGCTTGATGCAAATGTTTTGTCATAATACGTCAAAGGCTGCTCCTCTGGTTGTTATGACATGAGAATTATTTCTAATATTTATTGAAATTCACCAAAACCCATATCAAGGCGTTGGTTATGGTAATATTATTTTGGATTTCTTGAAGAGGGCAGCCACTGTCTTTACATGTTAAAAGCCTCTTAATAAAGTAGTTTCTGTAGAGCATTTTAAAATTCTGAATATTGCTTTGGTCCAAAGGTAGTATTGGGTGGAAGAAAAATCAAGTTCAAGTTTAGGTTCCTCTTCCTCTGTCTCAGAGTTGGGAGTTGTTTCGTCCGATTCTTGGATCTCTTCAATAAACTCGATGATAGTCAATTCTGCACTTTCTGTTGGCAAATTGTTATCAATAAAGGCAAATTGTTTCAAGTTCACAAATATGTCCTTAACGTTAGGAAACAGTTGTGTGAGCGAAATATTATCTTCTTCTTCGATGTCGTCAATATTATCTGTATTACACATAAATCCGGCTCTCATAAAGCATTATTTTTATTATCTTCTTCTTCTTCCGATGCCGTCTTCTCATTGAAGGTTGGCGACCACATTTCTGAATGCGTCTCTGTCCCGTGCCACATGGAATAGTTCTTCAACATTCATTCCTGTCCACTCTCTTACATTACGAAGCCAGGATTTTTTCTTCCTTCCTATTCCTTTCTTTCCTTCTATTCTTCCCTGCATTATGTTTTGTAGCAGTATATATTTGTCGTTGCGCAGAATATGACCTATGTATGCTGTTTTACGGATCTTGATAATTTTTAGTAGTTTCCTTTCCTGTCCGATGCGCCTCAGTACTTCATCGTTCGTTATTCTATGTGTCCAGGATATCCTTAGCATGCGTCTATATATCCACATCTCGAACGATTCTAGCCTTTTGACGGTTTGGGCTTTTAAGGTCCAGGTTTCTACCCCATATAGCAATACCGACCATACATAACACTCCATGAACCTTAGTCTAATTTGTAGGCACAAACTTCTATTGGTTAACATTGAAGAATAAGCACCAAATGTTTTTCGAGCCATTTCTATCCTGATCTTGATTTCTTCGTCTGGATCTAGTAGGTCATTAATGACTGTTCCAAGGTATTTGTATTTTTGGACCCGCTCTACTTGTCTTCCATTTAGTGTGATAACAGGGTGAATATTAGAGTTTTTACTTATTACCATGAATTTTGTTTTTCTACAGTATGTCCACGGATAGACATCCCCATAGGACTAATGGACCAAAAATTTCGTTTTTCGACAAATAGTCATTCTTGATAAAAAGTTCTGCATCTCGAAGAAATGTAGCCTACGAGGAGATTTTTTGATTTTTTTATACAGGGTACCCAAAAAATAAAAAAACATGAAATACCATCAAGAATAAATTAACTTTACTTATCGTTTTAAAGTAAAATCGCAAATAAAAAAAGGTTTTAAATCATATTCAATTCTGAGTTGGGGATTTTCTCTACTCCAGCATCATATTAATACGTGTATTATTTTTACTGAACAATCTCTAGTTTTACCTTTTTTACCTATCCCACCTAATGCAGGTATCCTATAAAAATCTGATAAAACGTCATGATATTATTGTAATGTTATAAAGTTGTCAAAAATTTCATTTTAAAATATTAAAAGAAATATGCTGTCCGTTGAACAAAAAATATTTTTGGTCCAGTGTTATGGTACCGGTGTAAACTCTTACAATTATGTACAAGAAAGGTTTTTAGAAAAGTTTCCTGGAGTTTATGTTTCGACGTATGCAATTAGACAATTAATCAAGAAATTCAAACACACGGGGTCGGTGGAAAACTTAAAAAGGAAGAAGAAACTGTTTGATGAGGATGATGCAGCTACCGTTGTGGTCTTACAATCTGTTGAGGAGAACCCACTTGTCTCACTAAGGAAACGAGCTCAACATTTGCTTATTGTCCAAAAAAGTCAAATTCAAATAATTTTAAAACAAAATAAGTTTCACCCATTCAAACCGCATTTTAATCATGCTTTAGAAGATGGAGACCATGCGAAACGACTGGATTTTTGTTTATGGGTAGGGGACAAAATTTTAAATGAAAATAACCAATTTCACAAACTTATTTTATTCACTGATGAATCGACTTTTTCAACAAATGGTACAGTGGCTTCCCAGCACGTACGATACTGGAGCACAGAAAATCCCCAATTTAGAATTCCTGCCCATCGCCAATATTTTAAAAAAGTTAATGTATGGTGTGGAATTTCGTATTTTGGAATAATAGGTCCGTTTTTTTTTGAGAACACGTGCAATAGGAATTCATACATGGAAATGCTACAAACCTTTTTTTCGGATAAGTTAGATGAGCTGCCATTGCAGTACAGGGGACAAATGTACTTTCAGCAAGATGGGTGCCCAGCGCATTGTGCACGCGAAGTTACAGAGTGGCTTAACATGAAATTTGGAAATCGATGGATTGGCCGGTACGGTCCAGTTATGTGGCCTGCAAGGAGTCCTGACCTCACGATTTCAGACGCGTACCTTTGGGGCCGTTTAAAGCAATTAACTTTTCAGCGACCCATTGAATGTAATGTTGATATTTTGAAACAGAGGATTTTACAGTCAGTACAAATGATTTCCCTCGAGGAGGTAAGAAGAAGTTATGATCACATTAGAAGGCAATTTGAACAATACGTCGAAAACGGGGGAGGCGTATTTGAATAAATAATAGTTCTTGCTTTGCAATGCAGTTCTTTTTGTTGTGCAATGTTTTTGTTTAATACGTTTATTATGTAAGCACTGAATATGATTTAAAACCTTTTTTTATTTGCGATTTTACTTTAAAACGATAAGTAAAGTTAATTTATTCTTGATGGTATATTATGTTTTTTTATTTTTTGGGTACCCTGTATAAAAAAATCAAAAAAGTCTCCTCGTAGGCTACATTTCTTCGAGATGCAGAACTTTTTATCAAGAATGACTTTTTGTCGAAAAACGAAATTTTTGGTCCATTATTCCTATGGGGATGTCTATCCGTGGACATACTGTATATTAATGCTAAGTCCTACTTCTTCACATGCTCGGCCAACTCGCTCCAGTAGGGTTTGCAGGTCTTCTGCACTCTCCGCCATTATTGCAGTATCGTCTGCGAATCTAAGATTATTAATCAGTGTCCCCCCAATATTCACCCCTTCTCGCCTTTCCTCCAGCGCCCTACGAAACACAAATTGGGAGTACAAGTTAAACAGTTGTGGGGAGAGGACGCAGCCTTGTCGGACGCCTTTCTGGATTCTTATTTCGTCCGTCTCCATATCTTCAACCCTCACTACTGCTGTTTGGTTAAAATATAGCCTCTTTATTATACGGATATCGCTTTGATCCAGATTAATACTTTTTAGGTTGTCGATAAGTTTGTCGTGTTGGACTTTATCAAAGGCCTTCTGGAAGTCAATGAAACCAATGAATTATCACTGGAGACAAATTGCGCCAGGCCACCGAAACCCATATGGAGGCGTTGGTTATGGTCATATTATTTTCGATATCTTGAAGAGGACAACCACTGTCTATACAAGTTAAAAGCCTCTTAATAAGGTAGCTTTTGTAGAGCATTTTAAAGTTCTGAATAATGCCTTGTTCCAAGGGTTGGCAATGTGAAGTAGTATTGGGTGGAAGAAAAATAAGTTTGACATTATCCAGTGTAATTTTGGGATGAGACGTTGCCATATCCAGAAACAATACCACTCTCCTATTCTGCTTCTTCATCTTAGTATCAAATCTGTGAAGCCATGATGTCATGATGTTTAGAGTAGACTTCCCTTTGGCAAGACGCTCATATTGTGCTCTAATTGAGTCCAACCACCGTTATGGTATTTGCTTTGGGGGCTCTTGTTCACAGTACTTATTCCAATCGGTGTTTGGGTTGCAGAAGGCAGCAGTCAGATTCGGATGTGGTTGTTTCTTAAAAACTCAATTTTGACCCTAACTTGTATCTTTATCCTAGAAACTGCTTGTGTAATGTTATTATGAAAATGAATTGTCTACGCTCTCTCCTTATAACACACGACAATCATTTCTCCTAAACTTGCCTAATCCTTGGTCTAAAAAAATTTTAAAACCTTTAATTTATGGCAGTAAAAAGATCTTTAATCATTTACCACTTTATTAAAAAACTAAAAAAAAAAGGTGCAGGACCTGATCGAATACCACCTATTTTTATAAAATCTTGCAAAGAGAACTTGGTTTATCCACTGCGAATTATATATGAGTCGTCGTTAAAAACAGGAATATTTCCAGAAAAATGGAAAATATCTCATATAACTCCTATATATAAAAGTGGCCCAAAAGATGACGTTGCGAACTATAGACCAATAAGTAAAATCAGCATCTTTGCCAAAATATTAGAAAAAATAGTCTATAACGATGTTATGTCAACTGTCAAAACTACCATTATTGATCAACAACACGGATTTTTTCCTGGCAGGTCTCTAGAAACAAATTTAATGTCTTACTCTCAAAATATTTGCAGCCTAATAGATCGTGGCATTCAGGTAGACTCTGTATACACCGACTTCAGTAAGGCTTTTGACAAGATAAACCATAAGCGGCTGATTGAGAGACTTGCTGAGGTTGGTGTCTGCCAGCGTCTGCTCAGGTGGATATGGTCCTACACCTTAAAGCGTTCCCAGATTGTTTCCGTAAACGGTTATCAATCCGAAACTTTCTCGGTCAGCTCGGGGGTTCCTCAGGGTAGTCATTTGGGTCCCTTATTTTTCATAGTTTATATTAACGATATTGCAAAGTGCTTTCACCACACAAAGTTTTTACTATATGCAGACGACCTAAAAATATATCGTCCCATAAGGGAGCTGCATGACTGCCTGAAAATACAAGCGGATCTCAACCGATTGTCCGAGTACTGTGACAGGAATAGTATTTTCTTAAACATAACAAAGTGTTGTTTTATAACATTTACCAAAAATATTTATACTTGGGAATACTCATATATTATCAATAATTCAAATTTAAAGAAGGTAAATCAAATAAAGGATTTAGGAGTCATTCTGGACACCAAATGGTTATTTCAAGAACATTTTAATAAAATAATTACCGAGTCAAACAAAATGCTAGGCTTCATTACTAGAATCTGTAAAGACTTTCGAAATCCCAAAACAATGATCGCACTATATTTTGCTTTCGTTCATAGTAAGCTCTCTTTTGCCTCTGTCATCTGGAATCCTCAATACGTCACATATATTAATAGACTAGAAGCAGTACAAAACAGGTTTCTCAAAACTATTGCATTTAAAGCGCATTGCACAATAGATCTTGTAAAAGAAAAATATAAATTTATTCCTCTGTCTGACCGCAGAAAAATTTCTGACATATCTTTTCTATATAAAATAATTAACTCGAATTTAAACGTCCCAGAACTATTATCAGCACTAAGTTTTAATATTCCCAACAGAGAATTAAGACATGCAACCCTATTTAATTTACCTTATAGACGCACTAACTTGGGTTTAAATATACCATTGAATAGACTGCAAAAAACTTTTAATTCATACTGCCACGAGTTTGACATTTTCAGTGCAACCTTGTCTAGTTTTAAAAGACTTTTAAAAGGATATTTTGTCCAACAAGTATTTGGATAGCTGTAGGTAGAGTTAGTTAGGTTAAGTGCATATTGTTATGTAAATCAGTAAAATGTTACCGCATAAACTGTTTATTGTATATAGTGGATGCTTCTTTGGAACTTCTAGTTCTGTCTGCATCCCAAATGTAATAAATAAATAAAAATAAATAAATAAATAAATAAAAAGACATCAGTGTGTGGGGAAATTTGGGAGACTAACCAAAAAATTAATATTAAGAAATGTATATTATTACACTCTTGATGAATATTATGTTGATGCATTCAATTAATCCCGGAAATTTTAAAATTAAGAGTCCATCACCGTAAGCCCTTACCGGCACGCAACCAACCATACAGCAATGTTAATTAAATGGGGTTTCTCGCGCTCAGCTGTCGACGAATTTCGAAAAAACTGGTAAATCATTTAGCTTTGATTTAAAGGATATTAAAAGACAACTCTATTTTTGAGGTTTAACATGTTGCAGATTTTTCTCTTCGGCTTTCGTTTTCGACATGTATGCAGTAATATATTTATCGCTGTAATCCACATATAAGTCTTTAATAAAAATTTGCAAAATGTTAAACCTCGCAAATAGGATTGCCTTTCAATATCCTCTTAAAAGAAGTGCAAAATATCAATGTTTAGTCTGACTAAATCTAGTATATTATATGAGATCAGATGTCATTATACTTTCAATTCTAGCTTAAGATGAAATACGGAAGTATTCTGTTATTTCGCTGTTACAGATCAGGAACCTATTAGCCATCAGATCATTATAGTGATTTTAAAAGAATTTCTTTTAAAGTTGTGCCAAGCATTACAAATGCCCTTCGACTAATAGATGTATAAACATCAACACAGTGTGCTGTCAACGATTGGCACATAGTATTCGATAAATTTACATTTGGCACATCATAAAATATGCGTGAGTTATTTTAAAGTGTTTTTATTTTGGGGTTTTTAAATTTAATTTGAAAGTTAAATGTAGCATCACTAAAATCTTTATAGGTAGTACGGAAAATACTTTTTCTTCAAACGTGCTAAAAATGGAACTTTTAACACTGTCTACTAGCCTTAAAAATGTTACTTTAAGACACTAGTGCCTTAAAATACCTACTTTAAGGCACTAGTGTTAAAAGTAAAATGTCAATTTTTACAAAAAGACGTCAAAAACATTTCTATTTTATTTATTTACACTTATATTAATAGTATAATTTGAAAAATGAATTCCTTCCTCAGTTCTGCTGTTCTTCGCGGTTGAGGTGGATTGAACAGAAACAGCAGCATGTCCAGTTGATGTTGAAGCATCATCGGCTGATGTCGTTTGTACTGTAAGCAATTTTCGAGCAATACAATTTTTATTTTCCAAGGAATCCACGATGTACTCTTCCGCAACGGTTGAGGATTTCCATCCCCCACGCCGCTTAATTGTCGTCAAATTTGCTCCAGCATCGGCAAGTAAGATCGCAGAGGAACGGCGAAAGCAATGCCCCGTATAGAGTGTTGAATTTGGAAGTTGCAGAAATCTTGCTATAGCAGCCGGAAATTTTCCGAACGTATTAATTCCGACCGGATTTTTGGTACATTTACCTTTTACATATTTTAAGAAGAGCCGCTGATGTACGACATCTGCTGGACGAAGATCAGTAGATTTTTGATAAAAATCCAAATAATATTTTTCAACGATAGTGAAATTTCGTGGTACCTTGGTTTTGGTATCTGATATTTTAATGTCTAATGAAGTCTCCATATCTTCCACGTTGTCAAGAGTCAACTGACAAAGCTCCTCCTTGCGGTAGGCACCAAATACTCCTACAATCGTAGCTACTTTCATCAGAAGGTACTCATCATCCGGTGCGCACTTCAGAAACTGTTCAATTTGGTCTCTAGTAAAAATTTTTGATTTTTTGGCCTGTTAACCCTCTCCTTGACGCTTCAAGTAAGCAATCAATTTAAAATGTTTGCTGATATCTACGTCGTTATTTACACGTAGCATAGCTTTGATCATTAAATAATGGAACCAAAGAGAAGATGACTTCCATACCTTTGCCTTTTCCTCAAAATAGGCCAAGAATATGTTTTCGGAATACTTTCCAGAAACGCCTTTGTTTTCACACCATTTTATAAATTTATTATGAGCAATCCCATATTGAATTCTTGATTTTCGTGGCAGTAAATCCAAGGTAGCTCTGTTACCAGCTTCTTCTATGTCTTTAAGTGGATCGATTTCTTCCATTTTTGGCAAATCAAATCAAAACAGCCAGCGTTTTAATAAAACTGACAGGACCTTTCAAATTTTTAATTTTTCTGTAAACAAATCAGCCAACAATGATGGTTGCTAGGTTTTATTGACAATTAAAGGTATTTTTAAGGCACTCTTGTGGTTTGCAGAACGAGCGAAGCGAGAAATTTCCACATGCGTGCCTTAAAAATGTACTTTTAACACTTATATCATACATAACTATTAAGTGAAACATATTTATTTAAAATTGCTGAATTTTTTCCTCTATGGAAATCCTGCCACCAACAATATGACAAATTATCCTTACTAAGGCTGGTAGCTAATGGACCGGCTGACCCGGAAATAAACTAATTAAGAATCAATTCCCAACAATGACGAAGGTTAGGAGTTCAATACAAACGACTGATTAAATGATGATGCATATCTAATATCACTTGTTGTAAGGACTTAATTAATTCTCGTCATGGGTGGGTGTATTTAAGTAGATAAGTGTAAACCACTTTCCAGTTAAGGACTATTAACGGCTTCTGCAATTCTCTATATTCCATAAAGGTTTCAAACACTACCACTTTCAAAAGAAGTAAATAATGACGCTTCTGTTTTAACTTGATGATTGGTGCCTCAGGGTTCAGTCTTGGGTTTCTGACTTATATCAATGATCTTCTTCAACTTGACATATGTGGCTCCATCTCGGCTTTTGCAGATTATACGCCTGTGGCATGAGGTAACCGAGATGAAGACCAACTCTTGACTGATATATCGTCTGACCTCTCTAATATTAAAGAATGGTGTGATTCAAACCGTCTCTGTCTGAATCTTTTGAAGACTCAACATGATTGGGTGTTGTTGGGTTAATTTTGGACAATAGCTTAAAGTATCAGCAACATATTTTAAAATTAAATCAAAAAATTGGCCTCTGGCTGCTACTCAGTTTAGGTTAGTTCAGGTTAGTTCGTATTACCTCTCGCAGGGTTGAAAGGATTTAAATCAATTGATTTTTTTCAATTTAAATCATGATTAAAATCAAAATTTCTGATAAGTTATAATTAAGAGGAAATAAAAACTTTCAGTTTTAGTTAATGGTTTATTATATCAAAAAAATAAAACCACTGTACCTAAATAATGTTTATTTTAGTTAATTGTAGCGCTTGTACAAAAAAGCTATTTTTGTAGCTTTTTCCGTTCCTAAATGTTGAGAAAATTCTCTCGACTGACGCGGAAGAACCAGCAGCACAAAGTAATTGTCTAATTATGAAGAACTCTTTTTGATTAATGGGTTTTTTTTGTTGCGACTTCCACCAATCTATGGGTTTTACATTCTGAAGAATATCATCATGCAACATAATATCAGTGAA
This sequence comes from Polydrusus tereticollis, assembly GCA_963920685.1. Taxonomy (NCBI): domain Eukaryota; kingdom Metazoa; phylum Arthropoda; class Insecta; order Coleoptera; family Curculionidae; genus Polydrusus; species Polydrusus tereticollis. The sequence continues at coordinate 19,833,594 of OY987332.1, read as the reverse complement.
AGGTTCTGATCTGGCAAGAAACTTGACTATGAGTGGTAGTAAACCACTATTTGGATCTAATTCTTTAACAGCTTTTAAAGCAACATTTTTTTTCACTCTGTAATTTCCTTCAGTTTTATTAGATTTTTCTATGAAATGTACCCAGATAGGGTCTTTCCTTCCACTTCTATGAAGAGTTGACAATGTTACACTATTTGCAGATTTTTAGGTAACCTTTAGAAATTTACAGCAGAAATCACGCGTTGCGCTGCTTATTGGACGACCAATTATCAAATACTGCGAGTTAAGGCGGACGCATTTTTATATAAACAGTGGAGGGTTTTCTTGTTCTGACAGGAATTTGTAGCTCTGAGCGTTTTTCGACAGGAACTATCTTCATTAAAATTTGAAGAACGGTGGGAATAAAATGAAAAACGTGTTGAAAATAGCAACTTATTTATAGGAAAAAATAGATTAAAAAAAAAATCGAAAAAATCAAAAAAATCGCGATTTTTGATGTTTTTCAAAAAAATCATGATTGTTTTTAACCCTGCCTCTCAGGAAGTGGGAGCACTCGCAGCAATTATTTTGGCAATGTTGAATCACACCTCACATATGCCGGTCCATTCTGGGGTGCCTGTTCACAGTATCTTTTCCAGTCTGTCTTCAGCCTTCAGAAAGGAGCCATAATGTAGGTACTCATTGCAAGCCACTTTTTATCTCGAATAATATACTTACATGCTTATTTATCTTAGGAACTTCATACCTTATCCATAAAAACAAAACTCAAGACTCCTGCATTTGTAATGGCATAGAGATATATAACCACCTGAGCTTGGAGACAAGAAATAGCCAAAACATTAAACTGTTTCGTAAGAAATTAAAACCCAAACTATTGTCATGGGCATTTTATAATATAGACGAATTTTTTTATACTTTTATACACCCTGTATATTTAGAAATAAGGGCACTCGCGCAGTTTTGAAGTTTAAACATGTGATAAACTCTTGGTTTTGTATTCATTGGATGGATGGAAACAAAAATTCTTCTATGCTAAGCACTTTGTTTGATCATCCAAAGTAAAATATGAGGCAACCAGCAAGTACTGTACAGTAGAAAGAGGGAGGTGGATAATATGCACCCTTAGAGAACATTGACATTGATGGGAGAGAGCCCCCCGGTTAAAAGGAACAATTCTTAATTACTCCAGGAAAATTTTGATAATTAACTAGTTACTCTGACAGAACGCAAGCATATTCCTCAAGGCCTTGGAATTTTCCCTTCATCGATTCCAAATTATCTACGTATTGCTTGCTTGCAACTTGAAAATAAGTATGTTCCTATAAATTTTGCAATACCTACGCAACGCCGGCGTTCATTAATAAAGTATCCACGAGCGCCGACGGTTTGTTTGTTCAGGCCAGTGGTCATCAATGATGCCAACACATTTTTCCGAATGCGTCATGAACATGAATCGTAAAAAAATGTTTTTGTTTATCGTGTTCTGGTCGTAATTGACGGCACAGTTTGCCTTAGAGGGATGGTGCATTAATAACATCCGTTTGGCCTTATAAATATGCTAAAATAAGTCGACTGAAGATTGTATCCAACGTTTCACTGCTATCGATGATGTAGTGATACAATTAATTGTGCTGTTATTGGCATACATGTTAGATTAATTAAGTTTAGCTACGGGTACAAGATACAACCAATAACAAAACAGAATGGACTGGTATAACTAAAGGAAACAGCATATCAACTTTTCGAACTAAACAGTAGAACATCGGATATGTTATATCACTAAAACTTCAGTTCACTTTTTAAACAAACTATTATTTTACTAACACAAACTTATCGAATACAAAATTGGCATAGTAACGCCTTTATTCTTATATTGACCAATTTAACAATTCTATAAGGTATTTATATTAAATATTCCGCAGTGTCGGCATGGTTCACACGCTAATCATCACGTTTAACAATCATGCTGACGCTGCTTCTTGGAATACACGGATCAAGTTGCCAATGCGAAATAGAACACGCGCTTGATACAAATATTCTAAGTTCGTTATTAAATCGCATATAGCATATATGACAAGCTACTACTATACTACTATTACTACTACTGCCTACCCCAACAAAGAACCCCATAAAAGGAACACTGTGTAAGACACAAACAACTCGGACTAACATCACCAAGAAAAACAAAGGACGCCCTCTTTGATGTAATACCGAAAGACAGTTCCAAAGAGGACCATGATTGTGTCTGAAGAAGGAATTTTTTTAGGCGGTTGGCGTATTTTTAGGGGGAGCAAATCTGACACACACCATCACGAGAGAACCACCGGTCGGCGTATTTAGAAGATTTTTTACCTCCTCCCAAAAAAGAAAGAAAAACTATACTGTTTGGGAAACACGGTTTCTAATAATCAAAATAATAAACATAAATTAATTTGTCAACGTCTGCAAAGGAAAACCGCCGCCTGGGTTCAAGAGTCCTTTAGTCTTCTAGCGTAGCGATAATATATTTTTATTCTATTTTACTGGCAAAGCCGCCAAATGTCTAGCCTATGGTTTAAAATCATTAGTGTTTATCCCGTGGTATCCTAATTCTCGGAATACATCAACTCTTCTATAAACATAATGCTTCAACGGTCGCTTTGGTGGACCTCCAAGACTAGAGCGCTATAGCGCCATAAACAACTCAGTATCCTGTTAGAATTGAAGGTAAGCAGATGCCTCACGTGGCTAAAACAATAATAGCACGTGTTTTGATCTGACATGTGTGTCAGGCAATGTGATTTTCTAACGGGGGCGTGTGCCCGGTAATAGAGGTTACCATTCTTTTAAACGTACAGTAAAAGTACCGTGAATTTCGCAGTTAGACTACATTCTTTGTGTTTAATTGGGCTAGCAAAAGTAAAACGAACCAACGTTATACTGTGAGTGATACAGTGTCTATGTGAGGCCAGGGTGAACCCTTGTCTAAAACATATCCCATACAGTAAGGGAAGGGAACAAGGGACCCAAAGCCTTCCATTCGCTGCTGTTATTACTAAGTAACAAAGTGCCTACCTAACTTATTGGAGAAATAAAATGTTGTAAACATTTGAACATAATATATCCGTGGAAGTATAATTCAGGAATAATAATTGTTAGCAGCCATCTTTTCCTAAAATTATTTTTTGCAACGATTCTCGCATAGTTTGCGATTTTTATTACCTACCGTTAATATATTAGCCTCTTTTATTTAGATCGGTCGGTAGTCATTTTTATTTTGGACGATTATTATATTCATCTATTTTGATTGATAACGATAAGTTTTGTTGTTTACAAATAAATTGATAGAGGCCAATTTATAAATAATCTAAAATTATTATGAACTATACTGTACAGGATGTCTCGAAAAAGCGGGACATGAGTCCAATTTTTTATACAAAATTTTTAATTCCTGGATTTCACCAATGTGGTGATTGTTTCAAACAATTTTCTTTGTTTGCTGACAATATTTAGAAACCTGACATTTTGGCACAGTAGGTACATCATATGAAAGATGATACATTTTGCGTATCAAGTGTGCTGCTAAAAACCGTATCCTTCTATCTTTACTAATAATAATAATAATAATAATAAACGTCTTTTATTGTTAATTCACTCCACAATTAACAGCATATTTCAGAATAAGGAAAACAGAACACTGACAATAAAGGCGAAGTTTAGCCATTGGCTATTCTTACACTTAACCTCTAAGCGAGTGAAAAAGATTTAAGCTATATATATAATGTATCAACTTCTACATTAAATCTTATATACATAATAAATCTGTAATTTCAGTAATTATTTACAATGAGACATCAATCCTGACTGATTATTTGGAATGATCCCTAAGTCACTTAAGAAGCCACTAATCTGATCGTAAATTATTCTTTCCAACACTTTTGACATCACCGGCAGCAGACTCATCGGGCGGAGATCACTATAGGACTCCGGTACGGCAATCTTAGGAATTGGTCGAATAAGAGACTTCTTCCAGGCATTCGGAAAATGACCACTCTTCAAGCAAACATTTACAATGTGGGTCAAGTAAGGATCAATAAATAGGCTGCAGTTTGGAGAGACATTCGATCAGACCCCGATCTTTTATGATCCTCCAAAGACCCAGTAGCCCGAAACCTTGTCAGCGCAAGGTCCCTCTGCTTCATGGTCAATCTAATACCTTCTGTAAGCCATGGAGCTTTTGGCTTAGTCACCCTTACTGTTTTTAAAGGGGCAAATATATTAAACAAAAACAATACCATATCAGTAAACATTTCAACCTTCCTATCAATATCAATTTCATAACACGTCTCATTCCAAGGCAATGATCGCAGCAAACCAGTGAAGTTCACAAAATCAAAGTTCTTGAAATACGGAGATACCCTGTAAAACCATCGAAAACTGGACACCCTGTACATATGATCTAAAATGCAAACTGCCTTAGAAATTTGTACAGGGTGGCCAACTAAGAATGCGAGGTACTGTATCTGAGAAACTATTCATCGTAGAGGCTTGCGGCAAAAAAAAATATTACTAAAACGGTCAAGAGAAAAACCTGGAAAATATTTTCAAGTTTCTGAAATGGCCGCTAGGGGGCGTAACTGCAATCTTGAATCTAAAAAAGTGATGTTTCTGTAAATTCCGCTATATTAACCTAATAAAAAAAATCCTGATCTTTAAAGTCGAGGATAATCTGAACCTTTTTTGTTTGACATTTTTTGCAGTATCTCTAAAAATAAAGTGGTGGGGGGTATTCAAACGTTTCCGTAAATAACATCCTGTATCTTTGAAACGGCTAAGCCGATTTGAACAAACTTCGGCTCGTTAAAAGGAGCTATTCTGGGGCTACAAACATCATTATATTTGAAGTTTTGTAAGTTTCACATATCGCCGCTAGAGGACTTTTTTCGACATTCCATCAGAAATGGTTAGTTTTCTTAACAAAATAAAATGCATTGGTATGATTTTTTTTTCATGAAAAAGTAGCTAAATGATGCCTAAACTAGCTCGCGAAAACCGCATCTCGATATCTTGTTCCTTACCCAAAATATCGGCAATAGAAAATTTTATACGAAAATGTAACTATATTTTTCTGGAATTCTTTCTATTATTAATTCACAGCATTTCGAGCATTTGCGGGGGAATTAAAAATCTTCCTTTTATAAATCGGTCCTTTTTAGGGCCACAACTTACATGTTAGAAAGAATTCCAGAAAAATATAGTTACAATAAAATGAAAATTTAAGGGATTTTCGTATAACATTTTCTATTGCCGATATTTTGGGTAAGGAACAGCGGAAAGTTACCCCCCTAGCGGCCATTTCAGAAACTTGAAAATATTTTCCAGGTTTTTCTCTTGGCCGTTTTAGTAATAATTTTTTTTGCCGCAAGCCTCTACGATGGATAGTTTCCCAGATACATCACCTCGCATTCTTAGTTGGCCACCCTGTAGGTACATTGTAGCACAAAAATATCTTAAGCCATCTGAACGTTTCTAAAGCATCCTGGAAATTTTCTTACATTCCTAAGAATTTCGCGAAAATTTAGCGAAAAATTTTAATTAGAAGCAAAGGAGTATCGTTATTAATGTAGCGTATAGTATTTAGGCGTGTCGCCAAAAATTTAGGAATTTTAAATTGCACAATATCTGGCTGTGTACACTTAATGTTGTTTATAATAAACAAGGTACACTTTAGTGTTTCGTGTTAGGAAGCGGAGACATTTCGATACAACACCGTTTTATTTACTTTTAGTTTAACAAAGATGCACAGCTGATAATTCATCTTTACAACAGCGAAATACACCGGTAAAATGTTACCAGTAAACGATAGTCTGAGAAAAGCGTTGTTTGCTTTTCTCGGCTATATTGTCAATCTTATTGACGTAAATCATCGGACATACGGAGATTATTAAATTAGAGAAAAATTGGGTATTATTGAACTGAATTTTGGGATATCGTTCTTACTGTTTTCTAATTCTATTTGAAGAGATATGTCAAAAGAAATTTTTAATCCGACGTTTAAAGGAACAAGTTCCCATATTATGTAGCGGCCAAAAAATCACGAAACTTTTTGTCCCCTCTTATTATATTAGTTATTTTAACAACCACTTTTATGACATTAATTTGACGTAATTAATCATAAATTAATAAACAAGGCAGTGTATCACAACACAGTTGATATTGTTTTGTTCTGCAAATCCAATTTTAGTTTCTACCATAGGTTAGGTTAGGTTAGCGTGACTTCTGGTATGTCCAGACAGTCTCACGTAGTCATCTACCTATCAGCATTAGCTCCATGATGGCTAGTGCGACGTACAACGCAGAAGAATCTCACTCGAACCAGCCACTACTGCTAATAAACCTACTTAGTCGACCCAGTTGTGAGCAGCTTACTTCCTCCAGATTATTGAAGAATGGTTCGCCCAAGACATTAAACCTTCTTCTTGCAAGGCCAGGGCATTCTCACAAGAAATGTTGAATACTTTCCTCCTCTTCTTCGTCTCTGCAACTTCTGCAGAAGTCGTTAGCTGGCATGTCTACCGAAAAGACAGTATCCGGTAATCACGGCAGTGATATTTCTTAGGTCCTTCCGACTGTAAAAGTAGGGGCCACAATTGCTTGAAGGTCCGACAGGTTGTTAGCTCTGTCCACCTGCTTATTGCAAGTTGTTTAGCTATGCGATCGATTTCCTCTTTGAGTCAACCTTCTTATGTGCGCGCGAATACGTCACTCAAATGCTCGAGAGCGGTCCAGCGAGAATCGAGATCTCCAATGTTCTAGTAACTTCGTTGCAGCCTTCTATCCATCACCAGTGGCGTTACATAGCCAATTTATGTGTTGTTTTATTTCATCGTTGGTGTAGGAATGACTCGCTTGTGTATTTCTATAGTTTATAATATAGGGTATAGACCAAAATTATTGGCAGTGACTCATTTTTACCGGGGTGTGCAAGGCGTAAGGGGAACGTTAATTCCAGAGGCGTGGCATTTTAAACAATAATAATTCAAAAAATATATGAATTTTTTGTTTGTTATTATAATATATTTACATTTACTATAATAAATATAATATTATAAATTAAACTGAAAAATAAATTAAGCTTTTACATTTGGTGATCTAATGAAGTAATTAGAGAAACTAAATTACGCAGGTATAAAATCTAAAAAGAATAATAAAGCAACGGTATATGTTATTTTTATGTTTTTATTATACTACATAATAATAGAAACATGTAATAGTGGATAAAGGGCAAAACCTAAACCTAAATTATAAATATTTATAAATTTCCTAACGATTGTTACCTAATGAACACTAATTGATAATAATTTCCACGCCGACATTAAAAAGTGTTATAATGACAATACGTTACAATTTTAAATTCATTATTACTATTACAGCGATTATTCACTATCTACAGGATTTATAATAATAGGTTCTACCATGACTTCAACACGTACATCTAAGTCCCATATTTTTTTTTTCTACGCCTTCGACATTTAATACGCAGTTATGCCAATCTGTTGCTTGTACATTCGCTATTGCCGTTTTTAACAGTTCTTTAACATCTTTTAATTTAAAAGTTTGATTTTCACGCGCCACTTCGCCTTTTATTTGTGCCCATATAAGCTCGATTGGATTTAGTTTACAATGGTAAGGCAGTAAACGTAATATTGTAACACCTCGTTCACGAGCCATTTCATCCACTACATATTTCGTATATTTTCTTTTTGTGAAGTCTTGCAAGATCGAGCAACTGCACTTTTAGCATTTTTTCGTCAAATGCAATATTTTTTTCTTCGAGCCAGTCAACAATATTTCCTTTTCGCCACGCAGAAGTTGGCAAAGCTTCCACCCGACGGCTGTGGTATGATGCATTATCCATCGCGATTACCGACCCACATTTAATACGCGGTAATATGGATTTAAACCAATCTTCAAACACTCCCGAGTTCATATCCTCATGATAATCACCGGTTTTACGGGAGTCAAACATGTTTAACCCACCTTCAAGAAAACCAGAAACACTCCCGATGTGGGTTATAATTAACCGACGACCTTTTCCTGAAGGAGTTTTCAATCCAGTGGACAGTCCATTGATAAAGGCGTTACGTGCATCTTTAATGTTGAGATCTTGCCTAATGTAATTCACAGTATGTCCTTCATTTAACCATGTCTCGTCCGTAAAGTAAATTCTTTTCCCTGTACAGCGATATTGTTGTATTTCTTCTAGATACTTCCTACGCCACAATACGATTTCTTCCTTTTCAACCAAAAGACTTCTGCGATTTCGTTTTAAGAATCGAAAATTAGATTCTCGTAGTGTACGCATTAAAACTCTTCGTGAAATTTTTTGCATATTTTCATCCCTTTCAATTTCTGCAGAATTTTTTTTTTAAATTCGGAAATTAATTTCGAAAAAAGAATGCATGCACTTTCCGACGAATGGCTAACTTTGTTTGCTGATCAATAAAAATCTTTTTCCGTCCTCTTGTTTCCTTCTGATCGAACACTTTAGTATTCCTATTGTCCTTGATTTCTATAAGCAGTACGGCAAGATGTCTTAGTCAATGTGGCACAAAGTTCTGCTGCATCAGTAAATGATATTCCACTGTGTGTACATAGAATTCCCTCATACACAATTTTTACCATTGTACGCTCCCCAGGTTTTAAATGACGTCTTTTTGTAGCTTGTTGGTTACTATCACTTGCAGAACTCGCCTGCATTATAATATTTGCTGTTTTGAATAACCACCAAAATAATAAAACTGAATTGCTAATATCCTCTTGATTGGAACTTGTCTACGACTACTACGACACTGAACGTTGGTTAGAGGCGATAAGAACCTGCGTTGCCAAATTAAGTAAAGCAGGTACCGTAGGGTGAAAAGACCCTCAATGGCATGCCGATTTCGGTAAATTTTATGGAAATTTCAGTAAAATCTATTAAAACTTGGCAACATGTAATGACCTATTGATGCACAATCTTCCCAAGCGGTTTGGATTGCTTTTATTTAACTTAAAAGTGGGCGAATCAGTGTTAATTATTTTCGCCGCACCCCGTTAATGGTTATATGAACAGTTTTGCCAATTATTTTGAGACCGAAGTATATATACCTGTAGAGGTACGAATCCATACAGCGCCAGACTGAACTCTTTTAAAATTTTTACAAGTAAACTTACCTCCAATAGGATCACTTTCGTCAACTTTGATCATTTTTGGGGGGGCACTGTAACAAATAAAAACTATTCGTTAAACTTTTACTATTTAGGTACTTTAATGACAACATACACACCCATACAGCAGTATTGAATTTTGACAGGAGTGGGTATAAAATATCTTATCCCAATAAACAGATAAAATCATCAAGTTGCTTTCAGCACGATGATAGGTTATTATTTTTTTAAGTTTATCTGATTGCATTAAGATAAATTAACTTGTTTAAATAAATATGTATTTTTATTTGATCAGTGAAAAGCACTGTGGAAAAAATTTAGGGTGTTCGGCGAGCGTTGCGTTTGCAAAGAATGCGATTGGTTTACAGTGCAATATATTCGTTGGGGGTCATAGCCTTATTAGCAGAAACGGAGGAAAAACTGCAATACAATCCCGACAATGAATTTAAGAAAATAAATACTGAGAAAACCAAAAATATGATCATGCACCGATGAACAAATCACACACAATGAAAACAAATATAACACTACTTGAAGGCTAGAATAAAGATGTCTAACAACACGAAGTGTAGACATTTTTAAGAAAAGGAGTCATAAAGGAAAGAAGGAAGGAAATCATAAACTTAAAAAAGGTAACTGACCTAACAACTAACACTACTTGAAGGCTAGAATAAAGATGTTGAGCAACACGAAGTGTAGACATTTTTAAGAAGAGGAGGATTCATAAAGGAAGGGGAAGGAAATCATAAAGTTAAAAAAGGTAACTGACCTAACAACTAACATTACTTAAAGGCTAGAATAAAGATGTTGAGCAACACGAAGTGTAGACATTTTTAAGAAGAGGAGGATTCGTAAAGGAAGAAAGGAAGTCATAAAGTTTAAAAAGGTCAATAATAATGAGGAACATGGCTTTAACACGTTGGCTGCCATGAGCATCACCGGTGATGCTCAAAGAATATTTCATGTGGTGCCACGAGCATCACTCGGAGGTCTCAGTACATAACATTTTAAATAAAGGTTTGTGGACTGTGGCTTGGCATTGATCAATTTTAGCTTTGTTGTGGCCTCCACGGAATATGTCTAGAACATTGCACAGTCAGGCAGACGACGCGACTGTCATCGAATATAGTCAAAGGTTTCAATAAAAGGGCGCACACGGGAGCGGTTTTCTTTGACGTGAGCAAAGCATTCGACAAGGTCTGGCACAATGGTATCTTGTTAAAATTGATAAGGCTCGGAACTCCGAACTACTTAATTAAGGTGGTAGCTTCTTTTCTGGAGAATAGAAGTTTTGCGGTCTCGTCAGAGAGCGCACTTTCTTCGAATAAACGCATCAGGGCGGGAGTGCCGCAAGGCTTACCTCTCTCTCCGATGTTGTATAATATTTATGCTCATAATATTCCGCGAGATAGATTTACGCAGCTCTATCTTTTCGCTGACGATACGATACAGCAATTACTTCGACTTCTAAATCACCGCGCATTGTCGTTAGTCGGATGCAGCGTCACGTAATCGAGCTGGAAAAATGGCTTTCGGCTTGGAAGATTCGCCTGAATCCCGCCAAGACGAAAGTCATCTTTTTTTCAAAAAGCACCGTGCGCGGGCCTGAATCAATGCTTCGGGTTAATGGAGTCCAAGTGAACTGGTGCCAGGAGGTGAAATACCTGGGACTTATATTTGACCAAAGGCTTAACTGGAGGCTCAATTCAATTAATAGAGTAAAGCTTGCATTGCGTCAATTAGGCTCTATCTACCCCCTGCTTCACAGGCGGAGTAGACTTTCAAATAGGACTAAGGTCAACCTCTACAAGGTATTGGTCAGGCCGGTTCTCACATATGGTGCACCTTCGTGGTGTAACATAAGCAAGACGGAGCTTAATAAGTTCCAGGTAATTCAAAACAAGGTGTTAAAAACTATCGCGGACGTACCTAGATATACATCCAACAGAATACTTCACCGTGACTTTTAAATGCAGACGATAAACGAGTTTTTCTTGAAAATTATTAAAGACTATTACCGACGCACAGACGTATCGACAAACCCACTAATCACAGACTCACATACGAGATATAGACAAGAAATGACATATATAAACTACTAAAAGACTGGCTCCCTGTTGGTCCAAATCCAAATCCATAGTAGAGAGGCACTATATGATATATAATAGAAAAAGGCTCCAAAACTTTGCAGACAAAAACTTTTAAAAGAAAACGCACGAACCAAAATTAATTAAGGCAAAGCCGATATCAAAATTTCTATAAACGACAATACCTAAACCGTACGCAATAAGTAACAGATGTCAAAGGATAAAATCCTGACGTAAAAATACCTTCAAGAACCCGAATATACAGGGTTGGGCAAATGTTCCGGAACGGCTTAATTACAAGCGAACGAAAAGTGATATCGAATCGGGGTTTTGGGCAATCTATAGGACAAAAATTTTACTATTTGACTGGTATACCATATGTCAGTAATGTCACCAACTGTCAAGTGTCGACGATATTTTTTTATTTTTTTAAATGGAACACCCTGTATATTATCAGATATTCTAGATCTTCAATAAATTACAAATATTTTTCATATAGCATACCATATGATTAAATTCAACTGTTTCGGAAATACGGGCAAATGAATGTAGTACATTTTATTTAAACAAAACCAAGGTAATAACTTTAAAACACAATAATATAAAATAATGGTTATTTAATTAAATGTTCAAAATGTCGTCCTTCAGCCACCTGACAGTGTCCAATCCTGTCGGAAAATTCAGAACGCACGTTTTGCAAATGTTCACGAGAAATAACATGCACAGCATCTAAAATTCTGTTTTGAAGATCCTCCAAAGTCTTAGGTTGTGTACGATATACGACAGTCTTTAAATGACCCCAGAGGTAGAAATCTAGAGGTGTTAAATCTGGAGATCTAGGAGGCCATTCAATGGACCCTCTCCTACCTATCCACCTTCCAGGAAAAGTTTGATCTAAATAATTTCTGACATGTATACCAAAATGAGCTGGCGCCCCATCTTGCTGAAACCAAATGTCATTCGCTAGTATTTGATCGTTAACCTGATCATGATATAAATTAATCAAATTTGGTATAATTCTATTTCGAAGCAGATCTAAGTAGTAAATAGATGTCAAGTTTCCATCAAGGAAGAAAGGCCCAATAATATGGTTTCCAATTATACCTGCCCACACATTTAATTTTTGGCGGTGTTGCGTACGGTGCTCAATCATCCAATGGGGATTATGGTCTGACCAGTATCGACAGTTGTGCCTATTGACGAAACCATTAAGACAGAATGTAGCCTCGTCAGAAAATAAAATACGACTTACAAAGTTAGGTTGTAGGTCTATGTAGTCCATTATTTCTTGACAAAATTGCATACGCCTATCAGGATCGTCCTCTGATAGTTCTTGAAGCAAGCTGACTTTATAAGGAAACATTTTATTTTTTTTGAGGATTCTTCTAATTGATTTTTCGCTGTTTTCATGTGCAAGAGCAAGCTTTGGAACTGACGTCTGTGGTTCTTCTTGCAGGGCAAGCAAAACATCCAGGGATTTCTCGTCATTTGTAGCAGTTTTCGGACGACCTGTTTTTGGCAAGTTTTTTACCGTACCCGTATGCTCAAAGTTATGGAATATTCTATTAGCAGTTGATTTAGAAATGGGATCTCGAACAGGAAAACTTTGATTGAAAAGGTCGGTTGCTTCTTGAAAAGATCTCCGTCTATCCCCATATCCTATCATCATAAGCAGAGTAATCCGTTCTTGTTCAGTTAGCTGAACCATAGTTTTATCAGTTATATCAGAGGTTTAGTCGATAAATAAAAAACTCGCACAACTCACTTAATACAAATAAATAAAAATTAAATAGGAAATGTGTCAGAGTGACACTTGGGAGTCATGGAAACTAAGACTTTTATTTGGAATGTCATAATAAAAGAAATATGTTGCTTGATTTTTAAACAAAATGTAATATGGGCTTTCTAGATTCATTTGCCCGTATTTCCGAAACAGTTGAATTTAATCATATGGTATGCTATATGAAAAATATTTGTAATTTATTGAAGATCTAGAATATCTGATAATATACAGGGTGTTCCATTTAAAAAAATAAAAAAATATTGTCGACACTTGACAGTTGGTGACATTACTGACATATGGTATACCAGTCAAATAGTAAAATTTTTGTCCTATAGATTGCCCAAAACCCCGATTCGATATCACTTTTCGTTCGCTTGTAATTAAGCCGTTCCGGAACATTTGCCCAACCCAGTATATGGAAATATTGCACTACACTCTGCGACATAATTATCATTGGTACAAAACTTTAAATTAATTTGTTCTAGGGATGAGTTTTATGCAAGTTTCAGATCTATTTAATGGATGTTTTATGCCCGCAGTTGATTGAAGTGAAAGAAGTTATAAAGTTATTATTTTTAGAGAACTTAATGTGGTATGTACTTAATTGTAAGTTGTTTCATAATATGAACATGTTTTTCCTGGTGAAGCAATGGTTGTAGATGAATCTATGGTCACTTTTAGGTGAGTATGTATGTACACAGGCCAGAACTTTTTGAAGGTTCAATGGGCTTAACTGAAAGAATTGTTATGGATCTATGTGATCGCTACCTCAATGAAGGGTGAACCATTGCCACTGACAATTATTACACCTCAGTTTCATTAGCAGTACATTTACTAGAAAAAAAAACACATCTTCTGGGGACATTGCGCAAAAATAGAAAAAGCTTTCCTGATGAAGTTATGAAGGGTAACGTAAAGAAAGGAGAAATAGTGGGAAAGGAAATTGCAGCTGAAGTTGTAGTAGCAAAATGGCGGGATAAGGGAAAGGTGCTTTTTTTTTGGCGACCAAGCATGGAATAAGATATATATGAAAGAAACTGGTAAAAAAATCGAAATATAAAGAAAAAAGAAATATAATGGGTGTTGACGCCGCCGTTAATGCTTGCGCCAAACATAAATTGTTTAATGTATTTTCCATAGGTTGCGTGGTTCAAAATATGTCAGTTGAAATAAAAGGCTTTTTTTCTCACACAAAATATCTATTTACTTCTGGTATTTCATTTAATCATCTTCTCATCCGTTTTGCGTACCATCAAATGCTTTTTACTTTTACAACTTAGTATGGTAACTACTTACTGCATTAAAACAGCTATACATTTTACATCACTAGACAAACAATAATATCGGGATACACTAATGTATTCTTAAAACTTCGAGGATTTATCGTATATACGAACTTGAGATTGCTTTTTACAACAGATAAACAGAACTAGAGTTGGGGTGTAACAATCACATTTGATACACCTTCAGGATACAATACCGCGAATTCTCCGACTTATTTCATAGTTTGAATACCATCAAATCAACTAAAACCGCACAAAATGCCGCGAGAAGCCCGTGTGCTTTTCACGACCACAGATACAGATCTCTACTGACCGCCCAAAAAACTCAAACACGTCAAGCCTTACTTGCGATATATCACCCTGTCTTTTGCACCTAGTAGCATTTTGTCATGCTGTTTCAACCCCTTCGCTCAGCCACGTAAGCTTAACATGTCGTTGCTTGGGCGACCGCTCGTTTTGTAGATGGCGGAAATTAGTCTAGACAGCAACGTTGCCGTACTTTCTATGCTTTGAATTTATAGACAACTGAACGTTTTTCCAACAATGTGGATAAAAAGGGAGTCGATATATCTGGTCAGATGGCCAGTTATTTTTCACCTTTGCGAGAAACAGTAAGATGGTATCGCAAGACCGTGCTTGCAAGACCTGAGCTTCTAATGAACACTGCATTGGTCAATCATATAACCCAATTTAGAGAGGAATTTATCCTGGCTATGATAGGCAATGACAGTAAAAAAAAGAAGACTTATAGCGAATTCCATTGGTAAAAGAAGTGCGGCACCGGTATGTCAGTAAAACTGCATCAGTGCACAAAAAGTGTTGCACTATTTGGGTACCAATGGTTTTCAGATTAGACCTTAAGTGCATTTTTCCAACAAAGTTGATGATAATACTCCTCAATCCTCAATGATTTTACTTACCACTGGACAAAACTTGAGACAAAATAAAATTTTAAAGATCGAAAAAATTAAAGCACTGTATTTTTTGACATTTTCATCCAGTTTCGGTGCAGCACGGTCTCCAAGAGCACGTGCGGAACTGGTTGCACTCGGTGCAACATTTGTTGCACCGGTTTCCCAATGGTTTACAAATACTTGCACTGAAATGTTCAATGGTTTTCAAATTTTGCACTCGATCCGCACTTTTTTTACCAATGGAATTCGCTATTAATAAAATATAAACTCATTGAAGCAGAAGAAACAACAACTAAAAATAGAAAAAAAGAAGAACCGCACCGCAGTAGTTAATAAGAGTTTAATATTATTGTCAAACCGCCGGTAATGCTCATGACCCTATAAGAATATGCTATTACTAAGGTGCCATGAGCATCACGGGTGGTCTCAATTTTTTTCTAGAAAAAATTTTTTTTATTGATTTATCTTCTTTATTTACCCCCTGAATAAATAAATCAGTAAATTTGGTAAATATAAATTTAAGCGTTTTATAGTTTGTGCTCTCCTGGGAACAGACTTCAATGCTGTAGAAATGAGATTCCTGAGGCAGAAGGAAAAACCGAGAAGACAGAGAAATAAATCATTTAGGGGGAATTTAAAGATAGGACCCTAAAAACTAGTGGAGTGGTTTGAACAGGTATGCCGAATGCCAGTTGAAGAGAGTGTTTGAAACAAGAACCATAGGCGATAGGAAAGAATAAAGTGGGAATACCTGGACAAGCACAATTAAAGAAAAAGCAGAAACAAAGGGTATGAAATGGGGCAATATGTCAGCAATGGATAGGAGATATTTAGACATTGTCATTTCTAAATGAACACAACCTTTTGTCTATCTAACAATTTAGATTTCAATCTTCAAAAGGTACGAGCGATGCCAACTTTGGGTTCCTTGAGCATCTGTCCTTAAACTCTGGCGAGGCTGCTGCGGCTGTCTTCTGTGATTTATTGAAAGCATCAATTTGATTGCGTGGATCACCGAATACTGCTGTTTGTCGTGTTTTTTTAACAACAGCTCTGATAAGCTTAGCACTGACACGGGTGTTTCACAAAAGTCAGTCTTAGGCCCCTTACTATTTTTGGTCTGCTTCAGCAACGTGCCTCATCTGCCAATATCTAGGAAATTTGCTATTTTCGCTGATGATACCACCATCCTCTGGCACGAAATAGATCAAGGTAATAAAGTATCTTGATTTCAAACAACTTTACACTGAACCATAAGAAAGCAGAGGACTGAGTAGAAGAAGAAGAGACCACGACTCCCATAAGGTTGATGTTCTCCAAATGAAGGAATTCTTGAACAGCGCCGTGTATTTTGTATAGTGTATAGGTGAAGGGTTCGTTGTATTGCCACCATGCACCGGTCTGAGAATAATCAAGCAGCAATGTCACCGGAACATTTGCCATAAGAATGTTAGTCGTGTCTGTGTTCTAACAACTGAGCCATAATAGCAAAGTTGGCGCGTCCATCAAGGACAATCAAAAAGCGATAATGACTTAAGTCTCATCACTTGTCATTTGCCAACAGACAAATGACTTCGATTAACTGTTATTTGTGGATCGCGTTATTTGTACTGAACACCTGTAGAAAGTAATAAGAAGCCATCTGTGTTAACATGTATATCATTTATTGCAACATAAATCACTATCAGTAAACCAATGTACTCGAGCAATCAGCAAATATTTTTATCCAGTGATCTATCTTATAATTTTTGCAAACTTATTCTATAAAATCAGCTGTATCTTCATTTATCTTTCAATAATAATGTGGTTCATTAAACGAAATGTATTAGTGAATTGTTTTCCTAATAAAAATATTTTTAGAAACTTTTAGGCGATTTAATAGACGTTTCTAAAACACCAACAACGGGCCGTTTGGAAGTGTTTTATTATATACACGAATTTGTAAAGATGTCGATGATATATCGATATGCAAGTTCATTCAGGACTTTCGGGTCGATACTAATTTGATACTAATATAGTCGATGTATCTTTAATCGATGGATTACTGATACCGTTATCAAAACCCCAATGAATTGGGTGATTCATTCATTAATTCAAAACAAATAAGTATAACGTAAAGTAAAACACACAATCTGCTCCACTAGTTTAATGTAAAAAATCTTTCTTTAAACCATACATGTTTCGGAGGCATAAACCTCCATCATCAGTGGGATTAAATTAAGTCAAATTAAGGAGAAAAATACCAGAAACATTGTGAGAACTGCAAAATAAAGAGAGAAAAGCTATTAGTGAAACAATATAAGTATAATACCCAAATTATTGACACATTTTTTGTAATTAGCTGTCAATAAATAATTATATCAATTTGTCGATTTTTAAATAAAATTATTTTATACAACGTGTCCAGAAAAGTTCTAGACATATGGGAATTTTCTTTATTGTTGATTTTACGAAAAAAAGTTATTCTTTATAAAAAGTTCTGCTTGATGCGCAAATAATATTGATATTGACATATCATCAATACTATAGTAACAAATATTGACATGTTAGTCAAAAATCATTTACTATTTTTCGACTTATTAACAAGAGTTTTTCGTTAGTTTCGTCATGGTTGTAAAGTTAACGCTGCAGGAGAAAATAGAAATTGTACTTATCGTCGGAAATCACTATAAACCTATTAGGGAAGCCGCACTCATATTTAATACTACTAATACTAGACACCCTGACTAAATTGTATGTAGCGCCACTATAGCAAACGTAATGAATAAATTTAAAGCTACTGGTTCCGTCGAAAATGTATTTAAGAAACAACACAACAAATGGTCCACAACAGAAGATAAGCAACTCGATGTAATGCAAGCGGTTATCAAAGACCCAAAAATTTCTTTAAGACAATTGTTAAAAACTATTCCAGTTGACGTCAAAAAGTCTACTGCTAGTAATATTTTAAAAATAAATAAATTTCATCCATATAAACCGAAATACATTCACACGCTTCTTCCTAGAGATTTTGAATCCCGTTTCCTATTTGGCGCGTGGTTCCAAGGCGAGTGTGAAGTTGATCCTTTTTTTGCAAGAAAAATATTATTTACAGATGAAGCCAGGTTTACTTCCAACGGCGTGGTATGCTCCCAAAATTGTCGTTGCTGGAGTGACAACAATCCAAATTTTATAATCGAATGCCGTAGTCAATATTCATTTAAAACCAATGTTTGGTGTGGCATTTTTAATGATCGGATCATTGGGCCATACTTTTTCTGACAAAATATAAATGCTGCCATTTACCTGGACTTCTTAAGGAACCAGTTGTCTCAATTTCTTGACGAACTGCAACTAAATATAAGACGTACAAATTGGTATCAACATGATGGAGTCCCATGCCTTAGTACTAACACAGTAACTGGGTATTTGAATGAAGTATTTCCGCACCGTTGGTTAGGCAGGCGTTCAAATATTCCTTGGCCAGCCAGGTCGCCTGACATCACACCCCTGGACTTCCTCTCATGGGGCCGATTAAAAGAGATATTGTATAGGCATAGAACTTTTCAGGATATTGACCATCTTGAAGCAGTAATAACAAACTGTGTCCAAGAAATCACTCCCAATATGATACTGGCGACAGTAAAAGAAATTACAAGGCGTACTATAGTTTGCATGGAAAAAGAAGGGGGGGGGGGCATGTGGAGACATAATTTTTCACTTTAAACTATCTGTTTTTTGATCACTTTATCATGTAATTGCTAAAATACTGTTTATTATTCACATTCACAATTTATTTTTGCTCTAAGGAAATTAAATGTTTTTAATATTCCTGATAGGTAGATAGGTTGATTTTAGAACATGAAATAATGTCGCATTATTTTTTTACGTAATTGGTTTCCAACAAGAGGTAATGAATGCTCAACGTGTTTTTGATGGTGCCCTGTAAATTAAAATATTTCAACGAAAAATTGTATCTGACCACGTTTTGTAGTCCTTGGTAAAGTTTCCTTATAACAATTTGCTCTAAAATAAAAATTGAGGGTATTTCCATCTTAACGTAATTTTGTGTTTCTATATTTTTTTGCCGCCCTGTACATGATATCTTAAATTTTGATATGTCAATATTATTTGCGCATCAAGCAGAACTTTTTATAAAGAATAACTTTTTTTCGTAAAATCAACAATAAAGAAAATTCTCATATGTCTAGAACTTTTCTGGACACGCTGTATAGCACTCGACTAACGAATGCCTTCTACATCGCTCTATAATTAAAAAGTCCAGAAATGTTCTTTTATGATCCAATACAAACAATCTTTAGTTTTAAAATACCACAAGTTGTATTTATAGAATTTTCCTATTTTATTTTTGTCAATATTTTCAAACGGAATAACTCTTAAAAACAGAAGGAAATGTATCGCTGGCTTCGTATATTTGTATAAGAAATACTGAAACCTTGAGGTAAGAGTAAGAAAACTAAAAGGTTATAATTAATAATAAATTAATAAATGTATTAAGCATCATTTTGAGTGATAATATGTCTTGGCCCCCCCAGGGTATCTCTAAAAGGTGCGGAAAAAATGCTACCACAAATTCCTGAGGCTTAAATAACCCAACTTACCTTAGTCCAAAAGTGGCTGATTTCGGAGACACAGAGTGTCAAAAGTTCAATTTGGTTTTAGTTTTTCATAAATAATTTTTTTAATGATTTGTGTATTGTCACAATATTCGGCTAGGGGGGAGGGGGGGGGGGGGGGTTTGTGGGGTAAAAAATTAAAATTTGCTCTTATTTTTTATTGTAAGATTTAGAGGGCGCCACCTGCGATACCTTGCACACATTTAAAACGAAATAACTTTTTTAAGCCACACTGTATTTAACTTTTGAATAAAAATTCTTATTCTCCAACGTATTTTACCTAAAAAAGGTATACGTAGTAAGAGTTGATTTGAGCAGCCTTTTTTGAGATATCTGGATTTAAAAAATTCACTTCGTGTATGGCCAGGTCTAATTTATTGTAATAATTGGACACAATTTGAAGCGAAGGCGTTAAATTAAAATAACTGTCGCTAAAAACTAAAAAAAAACAATTACGTAAATGCGCTGTTAATTTTATTCTCTAGTAAAAACGCTCAATAAGAGATCTATCAACAAGAAAAATTTATTTTAATGTAATTTAAAATAACCTCCAATTTGTGTACAAAGATTAAAAAATTAAATTGAACTCTTTGGAGCATTTTGTCATCATTTCTCAATGCGTCAATTCCAGTTTGAATACGTCTCCTTAGTTCATCTTCTGTATCTACTGGCCTAGCATACACAAGGGTTTTCAAAGTTCCTCATAAAAAGTAATCCATCGTTGTCATATCAGGGGACCGAGCTGGCCAATTTGCGGGTGCATCATTGCCTCTACCTATCCATCAATTTGGATACAGTTGGTTCTAATAACTACGTACGTTTAGCGAAAAATGTGGAGGAGCACCGTCATGTATAAACCACATTCCTCTTCGAAGTACCAAGGGCAGAGAATCTAATAAGTTTGGTAATTCGTTTCGCAGGACCAATTATGAAAGTGTCTATGATGCTTGCCCACATATTGATTAAACTCATGCTGATAATGGGTTACTTCAGTCGCATGAGGATTTTCTTCAGCATAGACATGTTCGTTGTGCATCTGTTGAATAAAATTCTTCGTGTAAAGTTCCTATCTTGATTTCTGTGTTCTTGGAGAAACCGGTAATAAATAAATAATTAATAATAAAATCGTGGGGCAAAAGATCTTGTACCCCGTTCTCTGGTCACCCTTTATCAGTATCTTTGCATACCCCTAGCTCTAAGCCCAATCGTCTGCTACTGAGTTTAGGATTTTCTTCAATCCAATAATACATTTTTTTTATAACACTTTTAGGCATTGACTTTTTGAAATTTATTTAATAAATAACTCATGTTAACAAACTTGTGATTATTATTAAATAAATTTCGAAAGTCATTGCTTATACAATAATTAATTATATATAATATATTTCAGTATCAGACATCCAATAATCAATATTATTATGATGATGTGCGTTGGTAAATAAAGCTGAAGAGGGAGAGAGAGGTAGATAGTTTTTCACCATGTGCAGTTATGAGACGACCTACTTTTGTAATATATTATGTAATTTATATTATAGGAGCCAACGAATAACCCCATTAAATATCACCTGAGTTTTCTATGTTGAAAAGAAATTTTGCTGACACAATTTTTAGCGCCGCCGCTATTTATCAAAATAATGGGACAATGTTGACGCTTAAAACTGGAGCCAACCCAAAAATTTACGAAATTCGCAACATTTTGCCGGAATGTTCACTCCTTAAATTCACAAGCGAGGTCTTGTCTTCAAAAACGAAAGTAATTTGTTTTCGAAGAATAAAATATTAATCCACAACTTCCGTTACAGTTACTCAGAAACCGAGCCAGGAAGTTTTTATTTTGATAGGAAAAATGCAATTATTATTACTTTGTTTATGCTGCAAAGTACACATAAGTAGATATTAAAAACCGTTCGTGTAAGCATATTATTTGAAGACATTTTATTTATTTCTGTGTACAGAATGTTTCATTAATATTGCGAGAAAATTCAGGATGAATTTCCCTGCTTAAAGATATGAGCGGAAATGCTTCGTATTGAAGATGCGGCTACGTCTTTGGTAGTTTACATGTTTAAATAATAGAATATACAGGGTGTCCCACGACGAACCGCCGCGATCGATTTCTCGGAAAATAGACTTTTAAAAATTTTGAAAGTTTGGCGGTTCACTAAGGTCGATGGGGGCAATTCGGCTAAAATATTTTCAAGATGGTGGCACTTCCGGTTATACCGGAAGTTGATGTCAACTTGCTTATTTTAAATAGAATACCCTATATATTATTTCAATTTTAGATTTCACGCCAGATTCTAGACATATTTCATGTATGATGTCCTATACCTAAGTCGAACCGTTTTTGACATATTTAAAATTTTATGTCGAAAATGACATTTGCAGGCCTAAACATAACTATCATATTCTCCTATATGAAACCCTTTATTATATCATTGGGGTTAGTTTCCTTATAGAAGGGGGTCTACTCTAGTGGACTGTATTGATATTTTGATAATTAATAAATACAGCGTGATCAAAAACTAACTTTAAATATTAAATTGAAAAAATCGTTAAAAGGCATTTTTTTCAAATGGAAACCCCCTATTTTTATAATTTTATCTTATTTGGCATTAAAAATAAGGGTAAGTTTGTATAAGGTTGTTTGTTCGGAAAATTTGTAGTTTTCGAAATATTGGCAATTTAACATTTTTCTTTTGTAAAAATGCTATGCGGCTTTTAAGTTTTGTTATTAGTTGGTCATGATAAGGAGGCGCGGCGAAAAAAAGACAATGGAGCACTACAGAAATGTCACTATTTCTTGCTATTTGACAATTACTTATTATTATTAATAATCATGCCGGGGCGATTAAATTATACGCACGAAGATTACTTAAATTTGTTTATTATCTATGGGGAATGTTACAAAGTTTTATCAAGAACATGCCAGACATTTGCTGATAGATATCCAGATAAACAGAAACCGTCGCGGAGCAGTGTTAAACGAATAATGGAAAATTTCAAAAATGTTGGTACCGTTAAGGCAAAAGTGCTTAAAAGAAAACCTATTCTTAATGATGAAAATGTCGAAATTGCAATTCTGGGATATTTTGCCGCATATCCTATGACATCGTTAAGACAAGTGGCTCTGCAAACAGGAATCTCGAAGAGCTCAATACATAGAATTCTGTTATAACACAACTTCCACCCTTATTTAATATCTTTGGTTCAACACCTAAGAGATACTGATTTGCCGAAAAAAGTGCAGCTTTGCGAATTTATTTTAACGATGGTCAAGACGACCCTAGATTTTTGAGCAACATAATTTGGACTGATGAAGCAAAATTTACGAAAAATGGCCTTTTAACCAGACACAATTCCCATTTTTGGAGTGATTCAAATCCTCATGCAGTACGATCGCGCAATTATCAAGAAACCTGGAAATTTAACGTATATTGTGCTGTAAGAAATAATGGAATAGTAAAACTACATTTTTATCAAGAAAACTTAAATGGTAAGTAATTAATAATACAATGCAAATCATTTTAAATTATGTAAGTATTAACTTTTGCAGGAGAAAGATATTTAAATATTTTAGAAGACCTAGAAAATCAATATTTAAGCAATTTATCTCTGGCGGAACACAGGCAAATTTTTTACCAACACGATGGCGCCCCACCACATAGGACCATTCCAGTTACCAACTGCTTACAGGCAACATTTTATGACAAGTGGATTGCCAACAATGGACCTTTCCTGTGGCCTCCTCGTTCTCCTGATTTGACTGTCTTAGATTATTTTATATGGGGAACGATAAAAAACATCGTTTATTTTAATCCAGTAACAACGATGGAGGACTGTATAGCAAGGGTAAGGGGCGCGTTCGAAACTTTATCTCCAGATTCAATTAGAGCGGCTAGCCATAACGAACTAACCCGGAGATGCGAAAAATGTTTGGAAGTCCAGGGTGGAAATTTTGAACATTTATTAAAATAAGTTGTTTCCATATTATTAAGATTTATGATTATTAATAATAATAAGTAATTGTCAAATAGCAAGAAATAGTGACATTTCTGTAATGCTCCATTGTCTTTTTTTCGCCGCGCCTCCTTATCATGGCCAACTAATAACAAAACTTAAAAGCCGCATAGCATTTTTACAAAAGAAAAATGTTAAATTGCCAATATTTCGAAAACTACAAATTTTCCGAACAAACAACCTTATACAAACTTACCCTTATTTTTAATGCCAAATAAGATAAAATTATAAAAATAGGGGGTTTCCATTTGAAAAAAATGCCTTTTAACGATTTTTTTAATTTAATATTTAAAGTTAGTTTTTGATCACCCTGTATTTATTAGTTATCAAAATATCAATACAGTCCACTAGAGTAGACCCCCTTCTATAAGGAAACTAACCCCAATGATATAATAAAGACTTACATATAGCAGAATATGATAGTTATGTTTAGGCCTGCAAATGTCATTTTCGACATAAAATTTTAAATATGTCAAAAACGGTTCGACTTAGGTATAGGACATCATACATGAAATATGTCTAGAATCTTGCGTGAAATCTAAAAATGAAATAATATATAGGGTATTCTATTTAAAATAAACAAGTTGACATCAACTTCCGGTATAACCGGAAGTGCCACCATCTTGAAAATATTTTAGCCGAATTGCCCCCATCGACCTTAGTAAACCGCCAAACTTTCAAAATTTTTAAAAGTCTATTTTCCGAGAAATCGATCGCGGCGGTTCGTCGTGGGACACCCCGTATAAAGATTGATAAAATAACAATAACACGAGCAGTGCCTAACTCCGCCCGCATAATTATTCCAAAAATAGTGACCTCTCAGGTATGTTAATCCTGCACCCCAATTCCGCCCCGAGCGTATTTACTTTATTTTTGCGAGTTTGGGAAAATCCGATTAGAGTATTAAAGTAATAAAATAATATATAGTATATTGGTTAAACAGCGCTAACACGGCATCTAATCCACCTTTTTGGTTCAATTCGCATTACCTGCAATGTACAATCAAAGTGTAAATTTGATTATATTATATACATTAAAGGTTCCTAATTGATTTGTTTGTTTTATTTCGCATTAAGGATTAGGAGCGGAGTTAGGTAGTTAGATAAGGGAGCAGGGAGCGAAAATATTTCGGGGCGGAGATGGGTATTGTCTGTCCTCGTGTACCTGGCGCCGGGCGGAGTTGGGAATCGCCCAATAACACTGGGTATAGTGGTAGCATCAAGCCCTTGATTTTAATTACCATGTCGGTCTCCCGAATTTTAATGGCCGCCTTCTTGAAAACACCCAAATACTCAGAAATTAAAAAAAAAATTTAAGCCCGGTGCAGTGTACTTTATTACAGTAGTAATTCGTTATAATTCAAAAACCCTAATCAAGAATACTTAATTGAGAGCCCCAATAACCATATTCATTATCTGCTTACACCCAAATTATCAACTCTAACCACAAGATATTGCTATCAAGGATACTGTTGTTGAAATAATTTTATTGTTGTCATGGAAGCTATGTTGTTGTAGGGTAGGTGCAAGGGTAGGTGTGTGTACTTTAAAAGCACAATAATATATTCTTAGAATCGGCCAGTGGCTTTGGTATTCAATTTTGCTATGGTATTTTAATGGAAACTATGATACCTACGTCAGTGTAAGTTTTTGAATGACAAATGACAATATGTTAGAATATTATCCAATCATTTACCAAATATTCTTAAGATTCAAAACACCTTTCTCGCTTCTTTAGCTCCAGTAAAGAGATTATTTTCGTTTGCTATAGTAAAGTTTACATTATAACGTTGACCTTTTAACTGCCGTAAAACCCTGATTATCCCTCTGCCATAAAATGCTCCAGATTTACATTTTTTTGGGACAGAACCGGAGTACAAATTACCTGTATCCCTAATTAATATACCATTCTAAATAGGTATAAATACCTAATAATATACAGAGTGGCAAGAAAGTCGCGCATAATGCCTCTAACTTTTGAATTACCTCGTACACGAAAAAGTGACCTTTATGAAAGTTGTTCAGTAAATTATTCTCCACATTTCTACCTGCATGAATTTTTTCTGTCATTTCTGGTTTGGTTACCATAGAGACCAACTTACTTTTTTTAAATGGAACACCCTGCATATGATTGCATATTTGGATTCTACTGGGAAAACTGTGAATTTTTTGTATTTCAAATTGTAACAAGCTTTATAATAACAAAATAAATAGCCTAGAAAATTGAACAACTTAACATCGGAATAATAAACAAGTGAAACCTTTTTAGTGGATCAGGTGTTCAAAATGACCACCATTTTCTGGTAAGCAGAGCGCCAGTCGATCCCTGAACCCGTCTACAGCGTTTAAAAGGAAGTCCTCTGGAATGGCCCGAGTTTCAGCACTGATTACGACTTTAAAAGATTCTAAGTTCGAGAAGTCGAGCGGGGTTAAGTCCGGGGATCGCGCTGGCCAGTCAATAGCACCGCTTCGGCTTATCCAACGTCCTGGAAATTGTTCACTTATGTATTGTCTAACATTTGCCGCATAATGCGCAGGTGCTCCATCTTGCTGGAACCATACCTGTTCGTTTATGCCATTATTTACACCCGGTAAAACCATTCTGGAAGAAGGAATTATGTGATTCCTGGGGAGGTCCAGATATTTTTCGCCATTCAAATTACTATCTTTGAAATTTTTCACTGACTGATGAGACACATTAAAATCCATTGCCGTTGGCCTGGATGATTGTGTTGGATTTTCATGTATTGAGAGCATGATATCCAACGCTTTGTCTCCCCCGGTTGCTGTTTTAGGTCGACCTGATCTAGCGGCTCCCCTAACACTGCCTGTTTCTCGATATTTCTTTACCACTCGACACACCGTTGACTGATTTATTGGAGGCCTATTTGGATATAATTCATTGAAAAGTTGACAAACCTGATCTTGCGATCTCTTCATATTTCCGTAACCGCTCATTATTAAAATTTCAACTCGTTGTTAAATTAGAAATCAGACAACAGAAAATTAAACAGGAACTCAAAATTGACACCTCTTAGGTCACTGCTGGGTATAAGGTAGGAATAATTATAATTAGGAAGATTTCATTTTTGAGCTGTCATTATCTTGGAAACGCTTGCAGTGAAAATTTGAAATACAAAAAATGCAGAGTTTTCCCGCTAGAATCCAAATAGGTATACAATCCAATGTAGGGTGTTTTATTTAAAAAAAGTAAGTTGGTCTCTATGGCAACCAAACCAGACATGACAGAAAAAATTCATGCAGGTAGAAATGTGGGGAATAATTTACTGAACAACTTTCATAAAGGTCACTTTTCGTATACGAGGTAATTCAAAAGTTACAGGCATAATGCGCGACTTTTTTGTCACTCTGTATAAATGGCAAACCGAGCCTGCACCTATTTATTGCGACTTGAAGATGTTGGGACCTACACAACGGGATTTAAGCAGGTAGTTGATTTATTGTAGCCAAAAGTCAACGCTATAATGTAAACTTTACTATACTTTAACACTCCAAGACTAAGTGGATTGTCGGACAATTTAAAAGTAACTTTAGAAAAAAAGTAGATTGTAGCTTAGCTACCTGTAGCTAAGCTCCTTTAAATAATGGTAGCTTAATTACAAGATAGCTTGACTACTTAAATTTTAAGTAGCTTGCCGAGCTCTGCTTATATCTTATTGATCCAGACAGTGACTTTAAGCATACATCATTTTTCAGGTCTCAATGCCAGCACACACATCCCAAAGTTTTAAACAGTTAGACTAAAGTTTATGTGTGTTTTGACCGATATCTAGCAACACAAAATAGGTAAGAATATGAGAAATCTCTTAAAGGGACACTGTGTAACTATGTAGTTTTCTATTCGAAACATTACCTTATTTTCCCGAGCTTGACAAAACAAACCAAAAACTCAAGTCCTTTATAAAAATACTTATCACACAAAGGAAGCGCGTCGAGAACGAGTATTAGAAAATTCGCGACATTCCAAATGAACCAATCATTTTTTTCAAACCGCAGGAATTGGCGCGATTATTTCAACACACAATCGCAAACTGACTGGCAGGGAATTTTATCGCAGTAAGGTGTGTGTGTATGTTTTGCCCCGCGATGCCCAGTTCATGTTATTTTGGCGTCTACGTCCAAAATTAGAACGGAGCAAGTCTGTATATTGTAATATGTTCGGGTGGACGATCGGTATATAGCGTGTGTAGGAACGCTTGGATCGATATAAATCAATATACTTATTTGAGCGCGGTTTACAAGCCGAGGGCGTCGATAAGAGTGGGAAGGGGGTTTCTACCTCCCATTCAACTAGCAAAATAAATTTTATAAAGGTAGTATAAACTGCTATACAATAGATTTTATAGAAGCTTAAAATTCCTATAACGTGGTTAAATACCCTTATATAATATTTATAGGATCAAAAAGGGCCCACTTTTATAAAACATTTTGATATTATAAGAGTTCTATAGAAGTTGTGTACCACACTTTTAAAGCAATTTAATGCAACAACTATAAGATTGTTTTGCAGTGTGTATTTGTTGATATTTATACAACAATATTTTATCGACACTTTAAAAGTCTTACACAAATATTATACAGGGTGTTTCAGAATAAGATGCTGATCCTTAACGGTGTGAATCCTTAGGTGATTTTAAGAAGAAAAGTTCAAATTAACATATATCCTTAACCTATCAACTTTCGAACTACAGGGCGTTAAAGTTTTAAGATAAAAATCGTTTTTCTATCATAACTTTAACAACTTTCTAGCTATTTTTATGAATTTTTCACACATGTCCTCTAAGCATCAATAGCCATTTTTTTGTGTAGAAAAATTTTAAAATGTTTTAACCAGTGCCGTCCTGAAAGAGTTTGGACTAGACATTTTGGAAAAATATTATGTACGCCACTGCTTTTTCGCAAGATAAAAATTATTTTTAAAATACTCATTCATTTTAGGCCAAATTTAATATCTTGCCTTTTATCGTCCGACAAACAGTTTCCGACAAAAAAAATAAAAAGCATTAAATGCGCATTCGCTATGTGCCTACGGTTTCTGACAAGTAGGCTATGAACTTTGTTAAGGAAACAATGACAATAACGAAATATTTAATGCCAAATAGTTTTGACAGCTATTTATTTATGTACACGGCTTTCCACTTAACTTAAATTTTAAAAACGTAATACTTTTTAAACGTATAAGTATCATGGTAAATTTTACAAATGTCGAGTTTGCGGATATGCATTACCTGTACGAGCTTGCTGACGGCAATGCATTCGAAGCCAGCCGATTATACCAAGAGCGTTATCCAAATAGAATAGTTCCGGATGCACGAACGATTTCAGGAACTCACAGAAAGTTATGTGAAACGGGAACTTTTGAAACAAAAAACTACTTAAAAGGGGCGCACCAAACTACACGAACACCGGAAACCGAAGAAGCTGTTTTAAATTTAGTGGAACAAAACCCTAATATACTATACAGTACCAGAAAAATTGCGAATATTTTAAATATTACTCATGTCCTAGTCTGGAGAATTCTTCAAAGTTATTTGTTATATCCGTACCATATTCAACGGGTCCAGGCCCTACTTCCTAGGGATTTTCCATTACGCATCAATTTCTGCCAATGGTTTATTCAAATGGTTACCGAAAATCCCCAATTTGATGCCAGAATTTTGTTCACGGACGAAGCTAATTTTTCCAGGAACGCCATACAAAATTTTCATAACAATCACTTCTGGGCAGAAGAAAACCCACATGCCATTACGGAATCCCACCACCAAGAGCAATTTTCTGTAAATGTTTGGGCTGGAATTATTGGTGAATATTTAATTGGGCCTTATTTTCTACCAGCCAGATTGAACGGAATCAATTATCGCCAATTTCTTGAACACACTACCAAATTTGCTAGACGACGTCCCTATTTTAACCCGACATCGTATGTGGTTTAAGCACGATGGTGCACCTGCCCATTTCAGTCTCTTAGCACGAGAGTTTTTAAATCAACATTATAGTAATCGATGGATAGGGCGCAGAGGAACACAATCGTGGTCACCTAGATCCCCTGATCTAAACAGTCTAGATTTTTTCCTGAGGGGACATCTGAATACGTTGGTTTACAGCATCCCAATAAATACTGAAGAGGAGTTGAGAAACCGCATAATAGTTTGTTTCGACACTATCAGGAATACTCCAGGAATTTTTCAAAGGGTACGGGACTCAATGAGGAGAAGAGCTGAAGCATGCATTCTTGCAGGTGGTGGCCACTTTCAACAGCTAATCTAAATTATTTTCGTTTTTGTCCACACGTTATTTAATGTTAGTTGTTTTAATTTAATGTTAAAAAATAAAACATAGGCACATAGCGAATGCGCATTTAATGCTTTTTATTTTTTTTGTCGGAAACTGTTTGTCGGACGATAAAAAGGCAAGATATTAAATTTGGCCTAAAATGAATGAGTATTTTAAAAATAATTTTTATCTCGAGAAAAAGCAGTGGCGTACATAATATGTTTCCAAAATGTCTAGTTCAAACCCTTTCAGGACGCTACTGGTTAAAAAATTCTAAAATTTTTCTACACCAAAAAATGGCTATTGATGCTTAGAGGGCATGTGTGAAAAATTCATAAAAATAGCTAGAAAGTTGTTAAAGTTATGATAGAAAAACGATTTTTTTCTTAAAACTTTAACGCCCTGTAGTTCGAAAGTTGATAGGTTAAGGATATATTATGTTAATTTGAACTTTTCTTCTTAAAATCACCTAAGGATTCACACCGTTAAGGATCAGCATCTTATTCTGATACACCCTGTATAGTGATTGTATACAGGGTCGTTGGTATATGTATGGAAACGGTCGATTATTTCTTAAAGTATAACAGTTAGCAAAAAATATTTTAGACACAAGTTTTAGGGTTTTTTAGGGTGTATTAGAATTTTAAAAAAATAAGTATACAGGATGAGTCAGAAAACCGTAGGGAAGCAAAGTTACCTTTTTTTAAATGGAACACCCTATATCTTCGAATATTTTTGGATTTAGCATAAAATAACAATTATTTTTTAATAAGTGCATTATAAGTCTAAACCTAATAGTTTCCGAGATATCGACTTTTGAAAAATTACATTTTTGAACTTGGACAGCTTCTAGCTTTCTAACGGTACGTTTTAGAGTAAAACGGCTTGCATGTCCCTATCTTACTTTTTTATGATCTTCTCAAAAACATCAATTTCCGATTAAACCGGAAGTACTGTATTTTCGGCTTTTGAGTTACATCCGGTTTAACCAGAAGTTGATGTTTTTGGAAAGACAATAAAAAAGTAAGACAGGGACATGTAAGCCGTTTTATTCTAAAAGGTACCGTTAGAAAGCTAGAAGCTGTCAAAGTTCAAAAATGTCATTTTTCAAAAGTCGATATCTCGGAAACTATTAAGTTTAGACTTATAATGCACGTATTGAAAAATAATTGTTATTTTATGTAAAATCCAAAAATATTCGAAGATATAGGGTGTTCCATTTAAAAAAAAGTAACTTTGTTTCTCTACGGTTCTCTGACTCAACCTGTATACTTATTTTTTTTTAATTCTAATATACCTTAAAAAACCCTAGAACTTTTATCTAAAATATTTTTTGCTGACTGTTTTACTTTAAGAAATAATCGACCGTTTCCATACATACCAACGACCCTATCTACCCGCGTCCATAAGAAAATTATCGATGAATTTGTAGTATTTATTTCCATATGTTTGACCCCCACGATATATTAATGGGTTTGGACAAGGATAAGCAAATTTATCCAAAATAACATGACACAGTCTGTATACATAAAATTCTTTCCAAAAGCACACGTTTCTACTTTGCGAATGTATATTTGTCTGAATCATTTTTATTTCTTTTTGTTTTAGGTCTATTGGGTGTGATTCAAGACTCGGAATTAGACGAGGGGCAAATCACTGGGGTATTTTAGTGTACAGGGCCAGGAATTGCAGGGGAATTTCGAGGAATTTCGAGGAATTTCGGGGAATTGCGGGGAATTGCAGGGAATTGCGGGGAATTTCGAGGAATTGCGGGGAATTTCCAGGTATCTCGGGGAATTTTCAGCGATATTACATAATAATTCATTAGATTCTCGGAACGGAAATACCAAGTTTCACTAAAGAAACCAGCAAAACCTACACTAAAACACTTTTTGCTTTTTAATGTTTCATGCTTTAATAGAGAATAATTACTCTACATATGTTTCGCCTTATTAGGGCTTTTTCAAGAGTACCTGATTAATACTAAATTTTAAGAAAGATCCTTTAACTATATATACCTTCTTTTATTGACTTAATTATATTATGGGGTTTTTATTGCTGTTTTGGAAAGTCCCGGGTTGTTGATGAAATACATTTGTCAATAATAGGGGTATGGTGGAAATTTTGTTAGTCACTGGTAGTAATAGATGTATTTTTTTCAAAGATTTTTTTAATTTCTAATAAAATTGTTCTAATAAATCTAATTTTTTACTTTTGTTTTCAGCATGAAGTAGTTCTATTTTATTTAGATTAATGAAATGATTATTTTCAATACAATGTGTTCCTGTGTTTTTAACATTATTTATAATTGATGTTTTATGTTCTTTAAGTATATTTTTGATACATCTACCACTTTGACCAATATTACAGCATTACAATCTGAACAATGTATTTTATAAACACCTGATTTATCTAGCTTATCTATTTTGTCCTTATTATTCACAAGTATCTTACCTAAGTTTTGCTTGTTAACGCAAATAGTTTTACATCCTAAATTATTTAACTTATTGCTAACCTTATTACTGAATTTCGATATGTGATTGACAAATTTGTTATTAGTTTCTTTTGGTGTATTGATGCAATGAAATTCTTTCTTTAACAGTTTCTTTTGTTTCTCTTTAAGTAGATTATCTATTAAGTTTTCTTTGTATCCGTTGTTGTCTGTTATCTGTTTGATGATACGGAGTTCTTTATTAAAGTTTTCTGTATTTAACGGGAAAGTAACTAATCTATGTATAAGACTGTGAAAAGGTGATACTTTTATTTGCCATGATTGCTTATAATTGTAATGGATTATTGTATCTGTAGTAGTGGGTTTTCTATAAATATATTGTATTCTAAGTGGTTGTCTACTTTTTTATGTTAATATCTAGAAAATTTATTTCACTATTCTGACCTTTTTCTATAGTAAACTGTATGTTATTATTTAAATAATTTAGTAAAACTAAAAACTGGTCTAAGTTTCTTTCCGTACCATTCCAAATGCAGAAAACATCGCCTACGTATCTGTTCCAACAAAAAATGTGTTTGATAAGAGGGTTATTGGAATCAAAAATTAACTTTTCAAAATTTGCCATAATTATTTCGGACAATAAAGGAGAAATTGGGGACCCCATTGGCAGTCCGTCTTTCTGTTGGTAAAATTCTTTATTTAATTGAAATTAATTTTGTCCAATATATACTTTAAGTGCATTTTCAATTTCCGTTTTAATAGTATCCTCTATTGTGGCTTCATTAATTAAATTAGTTAAAATGTCAGTGAGTTCTTTTATCGGAATTGAAGTAGAAAGGCTTTTAACATCAAGGGATACTAAATTTGCATTTTTCGGGATTATAAGATTTTTTGTATTATCAATGAACTGGAATGAATTTTGAATTGCATATTTTGATTGAAAGTTTATTAGATTAGGTAATGTTTTAGTTCATTATTTAACAAATATTTCACAAGGAACCAACTGCCGATTCAATCGAATTTATTAAAAATATATATGTATTTCACTAGTTACTTGACTGAATTAATATTTTTTGGTTAGAATAAAATATTTACGAATATAAAAATATACATTTATTTACGATTAAAACAGTTGTGACGTCATAAAACGTAAAAAATTATGTAGGGAATTTCAAGAGTGCCTTGGGGAATTGCGGGGAATTACGAGGAATTACGGGGAATTACGAGGAGTTGCGGGGAATTACGAGGAATTGCGGGGAATTGCAGACAACTAAAAGGAATTTCCAGGGTATTTCGAAAGTTAAAGGGGAATTTCAAACATTTTTAAGTAATATCGGGGAATTTCTTCTGAAAGGGGAATTTCAGTGTACAATTTTTTTTTGTGATTTCCCCCTCGGAATTAGATATTTCAACCTGTGTGAAGTAAAAGAGGATTTAAAAGAAGGGTTGATTAATTCACATAAGGCTGTTTTTAATTTATACTTTTACCGCTGTTATTGTTATTATTTCATAATTGCTGTACTCTACTATTAACTTTAAAAGTGATGAAAAATTAAATGAATAAATTATGATTTAATTGTGTTTTTTTGCTTTGCTTAAATTCTGGTTCCAAATGAAAGTCCTCAAAAATTACGAGAACCACTACAAGTTGGCAACACTGGTTACCAGGATTCCACGTTTACCTTCTCACAATCTGCTGACCTAATAAAAACAGAAACGCGAGGAAGTGAGGAGTACTCCTGATACAAGTCTTTAAACGTTAAGAAAACCAGCACAATCTGGCAACACTGCTCATTAGGATTAATTACATGTTTACGTCCTCGCCTTTCTGTTCTCCCCAAAAAAGTTTTAGAAATTTCGGCAAAATTATTAGGAGAGCAGAAACGCGAGGAGGTAAACAGTTAATCCTGATAGCCAGTGTTGCCAGATTGTGCAAATTTTCCTAATTTTTAAGGACAAATTCGTCTGTGCTCCTGATACAAAAATCTTTAAAAATTAAGAAACCCAGCACAATCTGGCAACACTGCTTATTAGGATTGGTTACAAGTTTACCTCTTCGCTTTTCTGTTGTCCCCATAAAAATGTTGTAAAATGCTTCAAATTAGAAATTTCGGCAAAATTATTAGGAGAGCAGAAACGCGAGGAGGTGAACAGATGATCCTGATAACCAATGTTGCCAGATTGTGCAAATTTTCGTAATTTTTAAGGACAATTCGTCTGTGCTCCTGATACAAAAATCTTTAAAAATTAAGAAACCCAGCACAATCTGGCAACACTGCTTATTAGGATTGGTTACAAGTTTACCTCTTCGCATTTCTGTTGTCCCCATAAAAATGTTGTAAAATGCTTCAAATTAGAAATTTCGGCAAAATTATTAGGAGAGCAGAAACGCGAGGAGGTGAACAGATGATCCTGATAACCAATGTTGCCAGATTGTGCAAATTTTCCTAATTTTTAAGGACAATTCGTCTGTGCTCCTGATACAAGTCCTTAAAAATTAAGAAAACCAGCACAATCTGGCAACACTGCTTATTAGGATTGATTACAAGTTTACCTCTTCGCATTACTGTTGTCCCCATAAAAATTTTGTAAAATGCTTAAAATTAGAAATTTCGGCAAAATTATTAGGAGAGCAGAAACGCGAGGAGGTAAATAGTTGATCCTGATAACCAGTGTTGCCAGATTGTGCAAAATTTCCTAACTTTTAAGGGCAATTCGTCTGTGCTCCTGATACAGAAATCTTTAAAAATTAAGAAAACCAGCACAATCTGGCAACACTTTATTAAGATTGATCACAAGTTTACCTCTTTGCATTACTAACTGTTGTCCCCATAAAAATTTTGTAAAATGCTTAAAATTAGAAATTTCGCAAAATTATTAGGAGAGCAGAAATGCGAATAGTTGATCCTGATAACCAGTGTTGCCAGATTGTGCAAATTTTCCCAATTTTTAAGGATAACTCTTTTCTGTGCTCCTGGTACAAAATCCCTTATAAATTAAGAAAAGCAGCACAATCGGCAAATTTATTAGGAGAGCAGAAACGCGAAGAGGTGAACAGTTGATCCTGATAACCAGTGATGCCAGATTGTACAATTTTTCCTAATTTTCCTGTGCTCCTGAACCAGCGTTGTGCCGGATTGTACTGGTTTTCGTAATTTATGGCATTAGTTAAGACACAGTAGCACCTGCTGAATTTTGAAGGGTTTACCAGATATTTCTGTCGTTAGTTGTTTTCAAAATAAAAGACCACCATACAGAAAAAATAAATTTATTCATAAAAAACAAAAAGCAATACTTTTAAATATACCTTTATAATAAGAAATATCTTAACATTTAAACATACTTTTTTTGACTAGTAAAGCTTATTATTAAGTCTAGTGTACACAACGTAAAATATTTTCCTTAATCGCCCGTGCTGACAACTCCCAACAGCCCCCCCCCCATTTAAAGTTCGAAATAATCCCCAATTTTAAAACAGTCCAGCACGAGCTCTTAACTTTCTCCTTAGAAGGTATTTGAATTCCTGCTTAAGCAGCAAGAATTAACAAAAAATACTTCTCTAAAAATCAACAAATTATTTTCAAAAGGCTAAGATTTGGATTTTGTATGCTTGTCGGGGAATTACCGAAATTTGCTAAAGCTTTGTCAAAATAGTGCAAAATGTATTTTAAAAAGTTATCATTCATGTCAACCTAAAGACAGAATAATTAACATGGTATTTACAAGGGTTACGTATAAGATATGTACGAAAAAAACGTTTTAAGGACCGTGGAAAAATTCGCATAAAAAAAATGTCTACAGCATAAATTTGACATTAAAACATCCTGATGGTCGAGTTCAAAATGTTTTTGCGCTCGTGAACAAATATACATTTTGAAAGCAATTTTGCGAGGCAATCTGACCCTTAATTAATCAATTGTACTCGTGAGAATAAAAATTTTAAAATCCAGGTAGGATAAAGTTCCTTTTGTTATAAAACCACGTCCTTGCTAACGCTTCAACTGGCATACAAAATCCTTAGCAGTTGCGTGTGTCGCGTAACATTCGATTATACATAAGACAGTGAAAGAGTTACAACAAAAATACTGTCATGACCTTTTGCTAAAATGTGTCTAACCTAAATTTTCACTATTATCACAAATTGATCGTATCCAAGTCTTGTATAGGGGCCCTACCGCCGCTGCTGCTACCGTCTTGCGAGGTGGAGTTGGAGGCCGCGGAATTAGGTGGGTTTTTGGTCGACTCTTTCGAATTTGAAATATTCAATTTATTCATTATATTAGGAATGGTAAATTCCGAGTTGGGCAGCTTGCGCATAATCTTTCCGGAGGTGATGAGTCTGCCGAAACCTTCTTGGTGGGCGAACGCGTAGCCCGATCGTATGGATCGCCTTGCTCTGCGCGCTGAAGGTGTTCGAAGGATGTCCTGGCTTTGTCGTGACCGAACCTGCAATAAAAGTTACAGTAACCGATAATAAATCAAGTCATTACAAACCAAAATGACAGACTTAGAAAACTAAATTTTATAAATCAAACAAGAAAATATTACGAAATTATGAAGCTTATACATCACATACAAAGAGACATTATTGTGTTGTTAAATACTTCCACAGAGTGGTTCTACACTGTATAACAAGAAATCCATTAAAATGTTTGCAAAATCAATGTCAGACAATGATAACAATAAAAGCGCCTACAACTTAGGAAAAAAATAGTCAAAATCGATGCAAAACTTAAAAAGTTATTAAAGATTGACTTTGAACAAAATTTTGATTTTCCGTTTCTTTTTTGTCCAAGAGTATATTTGTTTGTGTCCCCTGTTATACCAATTAATAAAAAAAAACTTGCTGATAATTAAATTATTGCTATATCGACTTAGAATATTAATATAATTAAATCGAAACAAACCTGCGCGAGCCTCTGCTTCAGTCGTACTCTATCTGACAGTGTAGGAAAGACGTCCACGAAGTAGAATCTGTACGCCAACACCGGTAAAATGCACATTGTCACGATCAGTACTGTGGTGAACCAGAAGTTGGCACCGGCCATTGCTTTGGTCAGGGAACCGACGTAAGGTCCGTAGCACACGTAGTTGTAAAAGTTATCTGCCACGAAGTAAAATGCCAGCGAGCCCCATATCGTGACGTGATTGAAAACCGTCCAATATTGTGTGTCCAAAGCGATCTGTAATAAAAATAAATGTACAGTATATAAAGGATAATTAAATGTGTATGCTAAAACAAATTACAAAAAATTAAAAACATGCCAGTAAGGCAATTGTGTTTGGTAACTTATACTTTAGGTCTAATTTTAATCTGTTTGTACTGTTGTATAAATGTATTTTATCAGAGACTATACAGTTTAGGCAACCTAAACTAACCTCTATTATCTGTGATTTTATCTACAAACACTATTAACAGTAGACTTTTTAATGCTTGTTGTCAGTGTCTAAAATGTCATTTGATAGCACTAGCATGTACTGACAGTTTTATTCAAATATTGAATAACTGTATCACCAGCTCGACTGAATTAATAAAAATAAAGAATGTTAAGAAAAAAAAAGAATGGATCACACTAGGTATAATTACTTCTATTAAGCATAGAGACAAACTTAAAAAAATAGCCGATAGGACCCCGCAGAATGTTGAAGCAATAGAAAGGTTTCGTAGGTATAGAAATAATCTTACGAATCTTATTAAAAAATCCAAATATGTGTATTTCAAGAATAAGCTAGCTCAGTGTAGGAACGACATTAAAAAAACATGAGAGGTTATTAAGAATGCGACTAATGACACTAAAAATTGTAAGGGAATATCTATCATTAAGAATGAAAACAAACTTGTTCATGAAAACCTGGAAATTGCTGACATATTTTTGGAATATTTTGGTAGTATAGGCAAAGACTTGGCAAATAAAATTAAAAAAAATAACTATAGGTTTCTAAATAAGCGTATCTCAAACTCTTTGTTTTTTAATCCAATAACTGAAAATGAATTAATTTCCGCTATTAATTCGTTAAAAACTAAAGCATCACCTGGTGACGACAATATTCCGCCAAAATTACTAAAAGATAATCATATTTACCTTCTGAAACCACTCTTACATCTAATAAATTTAATATTTGAAAAAGGTAAATATCCAGAAATTCTCAAAAGGGCTGTTATTGTTCCAATTTACAAAACCGGGGATAAGTTGAACAAGGAAAATTATCGACCAATTGCTATGACTAGTTCAATTAGCCGGCTATTTGAAAAATGTATAAAACTAAGGTTAGACAGCTTTTTGAATGCGAACAATATTTTATCCAAGTCTCAGTATGGGTTTCTATCAGGAGTAAGCACGGAGGAAGCTATGGTGCACGTCACAGATTATATATTGCAAAATTACAATAACAAATTTAAAACATTGGGTATATTTGTGGATTTGGCCCGTGCGTTCGACACTGTGGCGCACCAAATTTTACTTAAAAAACTTGAAAACATTGGAGTGCGAGGTCTTGCGCTCAGCCTGTTTGAGTCTTATTTAAAAAATAGAACCCAGCGAGTAAGAATAAATGATTCCTTGAGCAAAACGGGTACAGTGGAATTTGGAGTGCCGCAGGGTACCGTACTGGGTCCAACACTTTTTTCTTTGTATATTAATGATCTCTTTTCTGTTCTGCCAAATGAAAATAGTGAATGTGTGTGCTATGCTGATGATACAGTGATTCTAGTTAGAGGCAAATCTTGGCAAGAGACATTTCAGAGGGCGGAGGACCACATCTCCAAAGTACGTTTGTGGATGGATCAGAATCTTCTAACAATGAATGTAAAGAAAACTGTTCATATCGCCTTTTCTATGAATAATCCAGGAAATGTAATCCATCCTGACCTTAGGGTGCATAATTATGAATGTGTTATGGATATGTCAGTGTGTAGATGTGAAGAGACAATATTAGCAAGGGAAAGTGTAAAATACCTGGGGGTATTCATTGACAAAAATTTAAGGTATGAAACTCATGTTAACTATATTACCCAAAAAATTCGTAAAACTATATATAAATTTTACCAACTCAGAGAAATTTTATCTTTAAAGCTTTTAAAAATGACGTACCAGGCTCTGATTGAATCAATTTTAATGTATGGCTTGAGTGTCTGGGGTAGTACTTGTGGTAACATTCTTCACCGTTTAAATATTACTCAAAAATACATAATAAAGATATTCATGAACAGAAGCAAGAGGTACCCATCAGATTTATTATTTAAGGAGGCTGACCTCCTATCGGTAAGGCAGCTGTATGTTAAGGGCTCTCTTAGGTTTATGAAAAAGTGTAATAAATACAAAAGTAGGATCATGCACAATGTTCACACCAGATCTGTAAATAGTGGGTGTCTAGTCGTTCCACTAGCCTCATATACTGCCTCGCAGAGGCACATTATGTATATCGGCCCTAAATTGTTCAATATGTTACCCTTCAATTTAAAGTCTGCTATAAATTTACATACTTTCCTGTTGGGCATTTCTAGATGGATAAAGATAAATTATCAGCAAATAACCTGTACGGTGCCTGTATTGAATGAGTACTAGAGGGCGTTTTGAAGTTCTATTTGATATTAATAATAACTTTCAGTAAATTATTCTAACTTTAGTGATATTGTCTTTGGACTAATTTAACTTGTGCTATGTGATTTGTTTTTGACATATCATTGTAGTCTCTTTGTTTTGTTTTTCTCTTTTTTTGTTCTTGGGTATCCGGATGGTAAAGAACTATTCATAACCTGAAATCCAGACAAGCTGCCTGTAGCTTTGGATCTCAAACATGAATATTGTATTGTGGCATTGTTGAGAAAATGTAAACTTTATGAATAAACTTTATAAACTTATAGTTATAAAAGTTAATTACTTTTAACACTAGTGTTAAAATTTAAAAACAAATACAAGGATATTTTTAACTTTTATTATTAACAGTAACATTTATTGTACCATTTGAGCAACCAGAAATATGAATTCCTTCTGCAGTTGCACTATACTATGTTGCTTAATGCCAGAGAGTAATAAAATGTAAATTTGCAATGACAGGACCCATTAAGCAGGGTGGACAACTTAAAGGTTGCATTGTAAATTTCAGGTAAATAGCAATAATAGTTTTTAAAAATTCCGTATTTTAGACCTACACACCCCGAATCGGTCCTAAATTAGGGTCACTCTAATTTGCATTCAAATACTAAATAAATATATAGAAATACGAGTTTGGTGAGTGAAAGTAATGTGACAGCGGCGTTACTACAGGTAGTTTATTAGAATAATAAGTAGATAAAAACTTATAAAGAAGTAAGAATAATATGAAAATAGATAAATTGGAAATATTAATATTTGCAAAAAAATCTACTATGTACAATGCAACAACTTCATTTTTAAATTTTAGTCATCATGTTCCGAGTAGTCCGATGAACTATCGTCGTTGACGTCCAGAGAAATAATAAGGGGCTCTACAATGTTTTCTAGCATGTTATTAGCTTCCCACATTCTTTCTTCTATTTCAATAACATGTTCGACGCACTTACTCCATTTTTTACAATCCATCGTCTTTATTCCCTCCTGCAAGAGGTTACCAACGTCTCTCATTTTAAAAGTGGTGTTATGCCTTGCTACAAACTCTTTTACTTGCGCCCACACCAATTCTATGGGGTTTGATTCACAGTGATATGGCGGAAGGCGAAGTACCGTTATATTTCGTTTTGAAGCGATTTCGTCGACAACAAATTTCGTACAAAGACGTTTATTCAACTTTACAATCTCCAGTAGCTCCTTTTTCAGCATATCATTATGAAATGGCTTCTTATTTACAGTAAGCCAATGAATGATGTCATTCTTTTTCCAGGAAGATGTTGGTATTTTTTCGTATTTTCTTGAGTGGTAGCTGGCATTATCCAAGACTATAACAGACCCAGGAGGAATAAAATCTAGCATTTGCTGGAAGTATTCTTCAAAGACATGGGCGTTCACGTCTTCATGATAGTCTCCGGTCCGTTTTGATTTTTCCCGAGAGTGCTTTTATTCCAGTGGACCATCCTTCCATGAAAGCTTGCCTCGCGCTTTTTATATTTTTATCCTGTCATATTTTACCAACGGTATAATCTTCATTTAACCACGTTTCGTCCATATAATAGATATTCCTGTTTTCCCTTCGAAACTGTCTAACTGCCCTCAAATATCGCCGTCGCCAGCATATGATTTCGTCTTTCTCTATTAAAAGTGATTTTCTGTTTTGAATTTTTTCATAACAAAGATTCATTTCCTTCAAAGTTTTCCATAGTTTCTTCTTACCCACTCACTTCAATCATCCTTTTTTATTTCAGACATTATTTTGTCTAAGGTAGGTATTTCTTTTTTTTAATAAACCGAGTGTATGATTCTACTGATGGCAGTCTTTTCATCCTCATTTATTACAGTTTCTTTTCTTCCTGTACTTCTCTTTGGTGACCTGATGGGGCCGCGTTAATCCTCGTGCATAAGTCGGTATATTGTTGACTGTCCGACTCCAGTCATATTCGAACGCATTTCAACTATTTTTCCAACTCCGAATGTTGAATCTTGGTGGCGAGGAGCGTCGAACACATTAAGAATAATAATTTTCTCATTTTCAGAAAGCGCAGTTTTACTGATCCGTTTCTCAGCAACACATTCAGAAACACTAGCTGTTTTCAAGAACGAAGTTTTCCAACAACTGCCGGAAAGTAACTAAACATTTCAAATTTTTGAAACAGTGAGACACAGGTAGGTAAACTATAGGTATAACAGCAAGCATTTTACCGAAAGTATTCATACCAACTGGATTTGTAGCACATTTCATAAAAATTCGACGATGTCGGATATCTGCTGGCTGAAGAGCTCTGTATTTTCTGTACAAATTCAAATAAAATGGCTCAACTACAGTGAAAGTTCGTGGAACCTTAGTTTTTGTATCTGGAATGTTCTCACCACTAATGTAGTATCCTCGGTATTGTCAATTGTCAAATGGCACAGCTCTTCTCTGCGACAAGCACCAAATGTAACCAATATAGTGGCTATTTTCATCATGAGGTACTTTTCCCAGAAACTGCTTAATCTGGTCTCTCGTCAAATTTAGCTTGATAGTATTCTCCTGTTTGCTTCAAAAATACTTCCATATTCATCCATATATTTTCATTGTAAACGCCATTCAAATCGCAGTACTACAGAAGCTTTCCATAATCAATTTCGTAATGTTCCATTGACTTTTTCGGCAACTCCACATCTGGATCGTTTTCTTCCAGATTATCCATCGAAAATCGCACAAATACAAAAACAATAACGCCTTTTACAAGATATTGACAGCGACTTGTTCCGTAACTAACAACAATACACATGGGTTGTCTTGTCATACAACTAACAACAGAGAAATAAAGTGAATCACTTGATTTTGAATTTTTATGGCTGTAATTTTGAATTTGGTAGAATAGCTATTAATTTTT
Organism: Polydrusus tereticollis; assembly: GCA_963920685.1. Lineage (NCBI taxonomy): Eukaryota > Metazoa > Arthropoda > Insecta > Coleoptera > Curculionidae > Polydrusus > Polydrusus tereticollis. The sequence continues at coordinate 19,790,486 of OY987332.1, read as the reverse complement.
TTGGTCATTTTAGTGTCTCGTTTAATAGTGTCTGTAGATAAAACATTGTATGATGCGCGTGGTAAAAGTGTTTTTACTTTGTTTGAAGAGTTGGATCCATTGGTACGCTCGTTATCCAACTTTCCTTCTCACAAAACACAATTACAATCATTGTAACACTAACATCATAAGTAACTATTAACCCGCAAAGGATTTTAACTGTAATTTTTATTCACTGGAGGACATTCATAGCGTCTGTAAGAACCTTAAGGAGCGTACAAACATGCAACAGAACACCGTAACATAAACCGAGTCCCATCAGTTGCCATCGCGTCGCATCAAAATATACATGTTACAAAATTTATATCTCAGAACAGAAATGTTACCAGACTAAAATGTCATCAAGTATGATATAAAAGACTTTAACTTACTTGTGCAGTGTTTACAATAACCAAGATGGCCGCTGTAGCGCTACAGAACAACATATAGTCTGAAAGTCCATGTCCATTTGGGGCCACGGCATCATAATAAGTACCTGTATATATTAAAAAAACACAAATTAATGTTTTTGAGTTTGCACAAGTATCTCTAAAGCCCGGTACAGACGGGACCCTTAAATCGTAACGATTATAACTGTGCAGCAGCTAAGGGCGAGTCTTTCAATGTGTTGTTAATTTGAAGATTATATTATTAATTTGTTCGTTGGCCCTATGTATTTTTTCTTCGCAGCTTGACATGAGAAATAAAATTATTGAGTTTGAATTTGAAAAACAACCAATCTCTTGTGGTCTTCAAAAATTACCTTTACTACTGATTTTAAGGGAGATTCTCAATTTTTGATTTTGACTTAAAAATAAGTCATTTAGCGGTAAAAGTTGAAAATAATTATCGTATACTTCTAGGGGTCACTTTTGCAATGTTTTTTTTTTTCCTCAAAGCCGTAGGATTAATAGTTTTCGAGATACAGCCGCTGGCCGACCTTAGCGGGACACCCGGTATACAGGGTGTTACTTAATGATAGGTCGTAATTCCAAGGGCCCAATTCTGAACCAATTTTAAGCAGAAAAGTTCATATAAACACGTGCCCTAAAAAAATCTAGTTTTTAAATTTAAAAAAAAAAAAAAAATGTTTTTTTATTAATAGCTCAAAGATCCTTTTGCCGATTTTGGTGAAATTTGGCAGTGTTGTTCGTTGTGATAAGACGCTAAGTCCGCACTAACTAGATGATAATTATGAGTTCCAGTGGCGTCCCGGGGGGCAGTCTCACGAATAATATTGGCACAGAAAATGTACGCCACTGACTTGTTTAAAAATTTTATATTGTTTTCGGGTTAAGCAGCTAAAAATACAACTTTTTTGTCTCTTGATATTTTTTCGAATCTTACTTCGTTTTCGAGAAAAAAAAAATAAAAGCCACTTCATTGCATGTCGAACATTTTTTTTTTAATAAACATAATTCAAACTCCTAATATTGCTTAATAATTAGACCAAAACCATAATCGCATTTCAGTGGAAAGTTAATAATGATCGGTAACGCCGCATTTGGGTTATGTTCTACTGTTCTAAAGAAATAAATAAAACTCATCTTTTAACATATTATAAAAACTTAACTGCAAATGTACGTCGCAAACCCTTTATAATAAAACAGCTTGTTCACGTTTTTATAGACCTTTAACTTGCGTCTAGCAGTTCGATTGAAGTGCGGTGAAGATCAGTTTTCGGCAAGGCTTTTCCAATTATGACAAAAGGCGGCCGGCGGCTGTTGGGGACGTTGCGTACGTACTAGACAGGTTAGTTGTTCTGGGTTGCGGTATGAAGAGTGATTAAGGGGATGCGGTGTTGCAATTGGTTTTTGCGTGGGAAGGGTGATCAACAAAGCGAATGTTTTCATTTTAGTGTCAGTAGGTTTTAAGATTTTCTCCGTGGCGAAACGTCTTCTCCCCACGGATGTCTAGGGCTAGTAGTGCTGAGTGTTTTTAAACAGTAAGTCGAGTTACAGATTCTTTTCGTGGCGGAACGTCTTCTCCCCGCTGTTTTCTCAAGCTATCAGTACCTAAATAGTCGTCAGTTTTCAACCTTTTGCAAAAATTGTTGAAGTAAAAGTATAATAGTTTTTTGCGAGTTACATGAACCCCCTTAAGTGTGATTAGTCAATGTGGCCATTGATTAGTTAATCGATATAATAAGTCATGTGAAGTAGTGGTATGATTTCACAAATTATGGAAACACCTGACATAATCTGTTCCAATGGCATAGTTTGGTAGAATAAAGCAATGCTTTTCTGAAGAAAAGTGTTTTCTTGAGAGTGAAAGTAGAAAAAGAATCAGTGAATCACCCTATGGAAATAGTACTTTTTGCTGCTGAGAGTGGGATTTTAAAACCCAGGCTCGTACACGAAGTAAGATACGAAGACAGAAAAGTTGTATTTTTAGCTGCCTAACTCGAGAACAATATAAATTTTTAAACAAGTCAGTGGCGTACATTTTTTTGTCAATATCATTCGTAAAACTGCCCCCCGGGACGCCACTGGAACTCATAATTATCATTCAGTTAGTGCTAACGCGTCTTATCACAACGAACAACACTGCCAGATTTCACCAAAATCTTTGAGATATTAATAAAAACCCCTTTTTTTTTTAACTTTGACACCCTGTATCTTGAAAACCAAACTTCTTAGGACACATGTTTATATCAACTTTTCTACTTGAATTTGGTTCAGGAATGCTCCCTAGGGATTACGGTATATCCTTATTAATAAAATAGGTACAAAAGTGGTAAATCTCACTAATCTCAGTAATTTTAACATTAAATCACATTTTTTTAAATAAATAAACTGCCAACTTACCAAATGCTACGAAAAACAGAATGATAGACACAAAACAGCCCTGCAGGGCGCTTCGAAAAAACTCCTTTTTGTTGAAAAACAAGTTAAGGTGTCCCGGCTTGTACAGTTGGGGATACACAACCGAATTTATGTCATTCACGTCCTGGTCGAACACTCCTATCGCTAATACTGGTAAAGATGTATAGAAGAGGTTGTAAATCGATATGTACATCGGATCAAATACTGTCTAAAAATTAAAGAAAATATTTTATTAATAAATATGTCGGTCGGCAGTAAGATATTCAATTAATTATTTGTTGGAAAGCGGTATAACTTTTTGCGAAGATAAAAATGGCATTAATGAAAAATGCAAGAAGTATGCTTGATAACAGAAGGCAAAAATTAGCCGGTTAAATAATATTTCATAAAAATGCAAGTCAAAATATTGTCCAAGTTTGAATTACCGTAACTGTAAGTCTGAAGAGGGCTTGGACTAACATTTTACCGGTTATAAATTAATGTTAATCGCAACCTATAAGGCCTGGTATCAATGTTACGGCACAGCGTATAGGACCAGTAGGCGCTCTCAGCGTAAAAATATAAGTGTGTCGACAGCATTCAAAGTCAATTTCTCGGAATGCAGAGCGGATTGTTGCGCGCTTACGCTTCCGCCAGAAATATAATCGAAGTGGACGAAAACTTTACTTATTAACTTCAAAGAATGTCGTATCGACAGCGCTCGCTGGTCCTTTCTTTATGCTGTGGTTACGGATACCCAATCGAGTTAAAGCTTATGTTATACTTACTTGGGCGCTAAATCCACAAAAAAACGCGTACCAACAGTGGCACAGCGTAAATGCGAAGTTCTTGTTAAAAAAGTACCGCAGAAAAGCGCACATGCGGTAGTAAGACCAGCGACCGTGGACTAGAAGTAAACGTTCCAGGAAGCGGAACTGACCTATGGAATAGTCCGAAGCCAGGACGGCTTGCATACCTTCCTCCCCCGAGATGCCTACTCCAATGTGGGCGGCTAAAATACAAAACAAACGTGCATAAAGCCGACCTTAACCAAGTCGCTATCATATCCTTAACCTACCTTTAATCATCGACACATCGTTGGCTCCATCACCGATCGCCAACGTCACGGCGTGTTTGTTCTTCTTCACCAGCTCCACGACCAACGCTTTCTGCAGCGGCGTCACGCGACAACATATGACCGCCTTGCATTGCATGACCACGTCGAGGAACAACCGTTCCATCTGCGGGTGCAAACAGTGAACGAGCGAATGGCCGTTGACCACGATGGCGAAACCAGCCGTGGTTTCTTCGACGTGAGGATCTTCGACTCCACCTAGGTACTCCAGCTCCGTACTAAGGATAAACGGGTCATGTGGTAACGTGTGTCAATTGTAAAAAGAATAGAGTTTTAACAGCACAAAAAACGACACCTTTTGAGTAAGTAAATTTAGCGCGGTTTGGGAGTTTCGTGTTAAAAAAAAAATCAATTAGTGGTATCATACAGGGTGTTTCTTGAGTAAATACAACAAATTTAAGAGCATATAAGTAGTAGGGATAGGCTGGTTCAACGCCATAGGGTCCTCTAATGTTAATTTCGAATGGATTTCTTATGCCCGGGATCAATAGCCTGTTCTAAACTGGGTCTGTTCTAAACAGGGTCTGTTTCAAACTGGGTCTGTTCTATACAAGGTGTTTTAAACGGGGTCTGTTCTAAACAGGGCCTATTTTAAGCAGGTCTGTTCTAAACAAGATCTGTTGATGACGTAGGTGTAGTAATAGTCTGTTCTAGCCGTAACTAACCTGAACTAACCTAAATAGTGTCTGTTCTAAACAGAGTCTATTTTAAGCAAGAGTCTGTACCTAAACAGAATCTGCTTTAAACGGGGTCTGTTCTAAACAGACTCTGCTTTAAGCAGAGTATGTTCTAAACAATATCTGTTGATGACGTAGGTCTAGTAATAGTCTGTTCTAAACAGGGTCTGTTTTAAACGGGGTCTGTTCTAAACGGGGTCTGTTCTAAACAGGGTCTGTTCTAAACATGATCTGCTTTAAGCGGTCTGTTCTAAACAGGATCTGTTCTAAACATGGTCTGTTTTAAGCAGAGTCTGTTCTAAACAGGGTCTGTTTTAAGCAGAGTCTGCTCCAAACAGAGTATGTTTTAAACGGGGTCTGTTCTAAACAATGCCTGTTTTAAGCAGAACATGTTCTAAACAAAATCTGTTGATGACGTAGGTCTAGTAATAGTCTGTTCTAAACAGGGTCTGTTCTAAACATGGTCTGTTTTAAGCAGAGTCTGTTCTAAACAGGGTATGTTCTAAACAGGGTCTGTTCTAAACAGGGTCTGTTCTAAACAGGGTCTGTTCTATACAGGGTATGTTCCAAACCGGGTCAGTTTTAAGCACTCTGTTCTAAACATGGACTGTCTTAAGTAGAGTCTGTTCTAAACAGGGTCTGTTCTATACAGGGTATGTTCCAAACCGGGTCAGTTTTAAGCACTCTGTTCTAAACATGGGCTGTCTTAAGTAGAGTCTGTTCTAAACAGGGTCTGTTTTAAACGGGGTCTCTTCTAAACAGGGTCTGTTCTAAACATGGTCTGTTTTAAGCAGAGTATGTTCTAAACAGGGGCTGTTCTATACAGGGTATGTTCCAAACAGGGTCTGTTTTAAGCAATCTGTTCTAAACATGGTCTGTCTTAAACAGAGTCTGTTTTAAAAGGGGTCTGTTCTAAACAGGATCTGTTGATGACGTAGGTCCATCGGTTCCGGACATATGGGCATAAGAAATCCCTCCGAAATTAACATTGGAGGGCCCTATGGCGTTAAACCGGCCTATTCCCTCAACTCATATTCTTGAGCCAATATTATGAAAAAAAAGGTTTATATAAACATGTGGTCTAAAATGCTTCGTTTCCAATATTTCAAGTGCCAAAGTTTACAAAAAATAGATAGAAAAAGATAAATGATTTTAATTTCGAATGCATACATAGGACCTGAAAAGCCATCAATTACACTAAAATAAGCATCTCTCTATTCGCCAGTGGCGTGCGTGTTATCTGGTATATCATGATAACTTGTTTATCTCAACAAAGTAGTACGCCACTGCATTATTAACTGAATTTATTTTTTTCAAAGTCTCATGACTTTCTCTACGAAAACTACGTCTAGTGTTTTTTTTGCTGCACTGATTTTTTTCATAAAATTGGCTCAAGAATATGGTATTAAATTTATTGTACCTACTTTGAAAACACCCTGTATATTACTGTGGAGCTCGGGATAGAAATAAAGCTATTCACCGAGCTCAGAGAAGTTTTGTTACCAGCCTGGCATTGTCAACAAAACAAATCAAGCCAGGGCGGGGAACAAACGTGGCATTTTAAAAGTAAAATTCAAAAATGTCTAAATTGCATGACTGTAAATAAACTTGCGTACTCAAAAGGCACAGTGACAGTCTGAACTCACCTGAAACCCACCTAAATCGTATACAGGGTGTCCCACATACAGAGCGCTTGTACAGTCATCAATAATGAAGTATCAAAATCAGATTTCGCGTCATAAATGGCTCTTAAGAGGGCGGTTTTATTAAATATGCAGTAAATTGTCAGTTATTGTTGATATTAACAAATGAGCCTATAAAAGCCAGAGTGGTCCAAGTTAAAAAAAAAAATAGTTTTGAGATATTAAAGCACAAAAAAATGTCGAAAAACAAATAGCAAATGGGCTTAGATTCTTCTTAGGAAAAACTAAACTTAGATTTTGTGATACACCATGGCTTAGTTGAACATAGTAAATTTTAGGGTGGCTAAATATTGGCTCCCCTGTACATTTTAGAGAAAAATTGTATTATGATTTTTTGAAGAGGCCGATATAATAAACCCATGCGCCATGTTAATGAATTTTAATATGACAATCCTAACTTATTCAATTAAATGTGATAGCAAAATTACGAAATTTTAATAGTTTAGGTAATACAGCAAACACCAGCAAATTATTATTTGGTATTGACAAAACGAAAAGTAGCGTCAGTAACAACATTTTTATTGAAGGCGCTTTAATTATAGCTAAATATGAACTATTCCATAAAGGAAAAGGTAACTATGATTAAGTTGTATTATACAGTTTAAGAGCAGTGTCTGAGATGTTTTCAGTTCAATTCCCTGATAAGCCTATCCCTTCCATTTCATTAATGATACTTATCATTAGTAAATTGAATTCTGGCACACCTTGGGTTCCGGAAGGATTGTAGGTAGGGTTGCAACTTTTCCGGAAAAGTTGGATTGATGAAAAGTTCGATAAACTTTTCAAGAAAAGTTCGGAAAAGTTGGAAAAGTTGAGCTTTACGGTAATTTTAAGGTTGCATCTTGCATTGTGATGTGTTCTTGTGTGGAAATTATGTAAATAAAATACTGATCCAACCTTTTATTATCTATCATATTATTTATATAATTTATAAACGAAAATAAGCAATAAAACAAAACAACAAACAATAAAATATAACCTAAGAGTACGACCAAAGCCTCCTAACCTAAGATGAATCACCATCATCACTGCTAAACGAAGAATCTTCATAAATAGCGATAGAATCATCAGACTCCGTAGATTGTTCATCTGAATCTGACCCTGGCCCATACTCATCATTTGTCGATTCTAGTTCTTGACTCTCTGCTAAAGATTTTTTAGATTGTTTGGCAGGAGCAGGAATCCCACATTTTGACCTTGTCAACCTCTTCGTGACCATACTGGCACTGCTGGCAGAGGCGGATAAACCTAAACCAAACTCAAAGGGTACTTGATCAGTGTTGGCAGTGCTGCTGGTTGAAAGGACTTGGGGACCATCTTCACCAGCAGTCGTGGTCTTTGTGTTATGGTTTGTTGTAAGCAGCTTCAAATTGTGGCTGATGCAATTTTTCCCGCTCTCTCCATTGTTAATCGATTTCTACTTTTCGTATGAATTCTACTATATGTACTAAAACTTCTCTCAGTAGCTGCGGATGTTGTTGCCATTAGCAGTATATTGTTTATAGCAAAATTTACACTCGAATTTTTAGGTTTTACTGTCCTTAAAGTATTTCCACACCAATTTCTTCTCATTTGCCATGTTAAGTTGAAAAATTATAACAATTTTTAACGCATTCACTAGCTTAGCTTATATACGCGGGGACGGGGAGAGCGATCGGGGCATTACCGGGGTTCGGAACAGAATGGCGTATTATTGTCCGCTTTAGTTACGGCCGACGCTCGGCGGCTTCCGCGGGGATTTACACGAGTCGGTAATGAATACCGGGGTTCCCCGTATTGTCTGTTATGTTCGCCGACGGCCCAGCTTTGTCATTATTTTATTTATTTATTTTATTCTCTGGCAGGAAAATCCCAAATACAAGATAATTGGACAAAAATACAATTTCTCTCAATACAAGTAAAAGTAAATACTAAAAATATAACCAATACTTACAAAAAAAAAAATATATATACAGGGTGTTATGGAAATGACTTATTATATTTTAAGGGGCCACTCCTGAGGTGGTCTAGAGTTACACTTGATAGTTTTTTTTTCTAAAATCGCAAGTATTTTGAATTTTGTAAAATACCTTAAAACCGGACTATGTGCGCCTTCCATGATAGTTCAATGCCCCTGAACACATGTGTTTTTGACAAGACAAACTGCTGGAATGGTAATTGTTTAGTTTAGTGCAATTAATGTTGAATTTTGTGCTAAAATTTCGTATATAGACTAATTGAGGGTAGCTGATCACAATTTTCCTTTTGCGTTTTTACGGCAAATGCACTGGTTTTGAGAAAAAAAAATGTTAAAGTTTTTCACTTACAGGTTAGGGTATTCTTTTGTAAGGATGTCTTTCAATTTCCTAGATTTTATGGTTTTCCCTTCAAAATATGTGATAAAACTTTCACCAAACTATCTGTTCATAAAATAAGAACAACATTTTAGCAAAAAAACAATGGAAAAGGCACAAATTTAATTAAATTCGTTGTTAATACGCCGACAAAGTAGAAGCGTCTCTTTTCAGATTCATTGCACTCACGTTGCCAGATTGTTCTTCTTTTTCTTGTAATTATTAATGGCTTCCATCCAGGAGAATGATATGCTAGCTCGAGCCAATAGGATTCATTTAATTAATAAAAATGAATTGAAAAGTATAGGCAATTTATAATACACTAACAATCTGACAACATGGGTGCAGTTTGCTTCTGCTTTTTTGGCCAGCTGTCAGTGAGCTGTCTCCCGTCTTTTTCCAGATAACGTAGAGTTTTCTGTTCGCTTACAAGTTATCCCGTTTTTCAGAGTTTCCTTGTGGCATATTTCGTTTATTTCAACTCGGAAGTGTATACTATGACTCCGACAAGTAATATTTTATTGGAAATAGCAACATTTTAGGATTACATGCAAAATAACATACCGGTGAGTTAGAAAAACTTTAACATTTTTTTTCACAAAACCAGTGCATTTGCCGCCTAAACGCAAAAGGAAAATTGTGATCAGCTGCCCTTAATTAGCCTATAAGGTAGGTGCGGGTAATAAGGCCTGTCGGCTTATAAGGCCTAAGTAACAAAAATACCATTTAAAATGATCGACATCCGTCAAGGTCACACTCGTAGGTAACTAACAGTCATAGATGGCGCCTCGAACTTGTTGCGATGCGTAGCTCGCTCCCTGCCTCCAGTGCGACGTAATTCATTGTGAGCGGCGGTTGCGCGGCACGTATAATAAGAAATCGTTCCAATCAATCTTAAGTATTTTTTATAATATTACACTTATATATATAATTTTGCGCTATAGTTTTCTATTATTTGATGCTTCTACGACCTTTGATGTTTGAATAATATATTATGGTCTGAATTTGAATTATTTTTAGGTTTCTTTACACAAGTTGTCAGCGGCTATTAAGGCCTACCAAATTTGACCGTAGGCCTTATTATCCTCCTTTTTTTTATCAACATTTTTCTGTTTTACAGATTATTGTATGTCTTTTTCAAAATGTTAGGACTGTAAATAAGTAATAATACTACTGTTTACTAATTTATTTATTGTTACTTTTAGTGATTACAACCACGATGCCTTCCAAACGAGCATTGTGGTCTGAAAATGACTTGGTGTCGGCTGTCCAAGCAGTAGAAAGAGGATTGCTGAGCACATATAAAGCTGCTGGGAGGTATAAAGTTCCCAGAAGAACCATTAGAAATCATCTTCAGACTGGCAGTTTGAAAAAAACACTAGGTCGAAAATCCTTACTCAGTGACGACCAGGAAGCTGAGCTTGTTAACAGAATTATGAGGTTTGCTGAAGTAGGATTACCTGTAACACCACGGATTCTCCGACGTTTGGTCTATAAATTTTGCGAGCTTAATAACATCAAGCATAACTTCAACGAACATGCTAGAGTTGCTGGTAAAGATTGGTTTAAGGCGTTCATGAAAAGACATCCGGAAATATCTAGATGAAAAGCCCAGTTCATGAACCCGGCTAGGGCACAAAAACTTAATAAATTTATCGTTGATGATCATTTCAAAAGAGTTAATGAAGTTTATGATAATCTAGATTTGCAAACTCATCCTGAAAAGATTTATAATATGGACGAGAAAGGTTGCCGTCTAACAATCCACCACCAACAGACAGTTTTGGCAAAGAAGGGGGCTAAAAGGTACATTTACAGTCTTCGGAACACGCTGAAAGTGTTACCATCGCGGGTTGTGTAAATGCACTTGGTAATGCTATACCACCAATGATAATATTTAAAGGTAAACGATTGAAGCCAGAATTATATGACAATTTGCCAGCGGGATCATTGGTAGAAAAATCTACAAAGGGTTATATGACTAATGAACTTTTCAAAACCTTTTTGAAGCATCTAGACTAAACAGAACCAGGCGAGTTGGTACTGTCACGGTTGTGAGGAGAATAAGATGGCTGATATGAGGCAATGTCCTAAATGCGGCAAGTGGTATCATGAGGAGTGTGTCGGTCTGACAGCGGATGATACAGATGATTTTGAGTGTCCTGATGGCTGTTAAACAAAAACAATTGTTGTTGAATTTGTTGTTTTGTTGAGATTTTGATTATTTATGTATGTTTAAGTCTTAGGCCTTATTATCCTACTACAGTATAATAAGGCCTACTAACAAGGTTTTAAACAATGTTTCATTTTGTTTTTGTTTACGGCAGAAGTTGCCATTTTCTGTTTATATTTTATAGTAATTGATCTATAGGTTTAATTAACATTAAAATTTGTTGATTCGGATACATAGCTTTTATTTTATTTCAAATCTCCCTTAGCTAGGCCTTATTACCCGCACCTACCTTATACGAAATTTTAGCGAAAAATTCAACATTTGCACTAAAGTAAACAATTACCCAAATCAGCTGTTTGGGTCATTGGCGCGTAGGTGTTTTGGACCTAAATTTTTGAAGGCATTTTTCTCGAATTTCTAGCTTCGAGCGCCATTTATAGCAATTTTTCCCCAATTCGTCTCGACCTATATATTTACGGGTTAAAAAATAATAAGTCATTTCCATAACACCCTGTATATAAAAAAGAATAACAAATATTCCAATGAAGGAGACTCCCTAAGTCCCTGATTTTCCTCTATTTTGTAAGTAAAGTAAATATTTCCCTTTTTTGACGTCGCGGGGAATCGCCTACTACCGAAATTTCCAACTTTTCCAAGGTACTAGCGAACTTTTCCAACTTTTCCGAAAATGTTACCAACTTTTCAAGCGAACTTTTCATCGGTTGCAACCCTAATTGTAGGAATGCTTTCCATCAACTAGGCATCCTCACCTTTCCGGCAGTATTTATAATGGAAAACTTACTCTTCATAAAGAAAAATGAGAGCAGTTTCACGACACATGGGGACGTTCATGACCATCATACCAGAACTAGACAAAACATAGTGCCTATTTATTGCAGACTGGCTAAGTGTCAAAGCAGACCAGATTGTATGGCTGTGAAGCTGTTTAATAAATTGCCTGTTCCTGTTAGAATTCTAGAACACAGGTGTTTTAGAAAAGAACTAAAATTGTTTTTAACTAGAAATATATTCTATAGTGTAAATGAGTTTTTGAACTTTGATATGAGTAGATATAATTTTAACGTATAAACCTGTGTTGTCATTCAAATGTATGAATTGTATGGATAATTTTAATATGTAAACCTGTGTTGACATTTTAATGTATAAATTTTATGTGGAAATTTTAGTCCTAATACTCATTTTAATTGACGGATGTTCACATGTAGGATGATTTATAATATAATAAATATTTTGACCATTTTCTGACCTGTGTAAACACTATACCTATGTAATTTGCATTAATAAACTATTTTGTATTTTGTATTTTGTTGTCCAAAGGCACTGTAATAAATAACTGTAAATGCTCGACTCAGAATGTGAAAGGGATAATAGAGATCTTGATATTTTACTGCACGTGGAGGAAAATAAAGTGATTAGCACGAGGATTCTTGGGCAAGCCGTAGGAAAACGTCAAACCACAGTGTTGAGCATTTTAAAAAAACATAAATATTTTCCTTTACAAGTATGAAAAACATCGAGAACTACCTACGGCAAGATGATGAAGAACGGAGAATGGTATTCTGTTTTGAGGTAATGGAAAAAGCAAATAATAATAGGGATTGATTGAGAAATATTTGTTTTACTGATGAATGTAGATTCACCCTCAACAACGAACCAAATGTTCAAAATTGCCGGTATTGGAGCCAAGAAAATGAACATCGTCTTGTTCTTACTCGAACGCAATATCCACAAAAAATAAATTAATGTTTGTGCGGGAATTGTAGGACATCACATTATTGGACCATTTTTCACGGAAGGCAACCTTATAGCAGTAACCTATTTTGACTTACTACAAAATCGAATTGAACCCGTACTAGAAGAAGTTGTACTCGAAAATCAGGAGATCTGGTATCAAATGGATGGTTGTCCTGCCCATGATTCTCTCATGGTTAGGGAATTATTGCAAAATATTTTTAACGGAAATCTTATTGGCCCCCGGCATCTAATCCTTTGGCCAGCCAGGTCTCCTGACCTTTCGCGAAACGACTTCTTTCTGTGGGGTAACTTAAAAATTTTATTTATAAAGATGTAAAATTTGAAAATCTAGACCAGCTAAAAAACTGTATTTCGTTAGAATGTGACAGTATTTCTTAATTTCAACTCAGTAATGTTAGAAATGAATTTTATTATCGGTTAGGATATTCTTTAGCTGTTAATGGAGGGGTGTTTGAACATTTAGTTAACTAATGTTTTTGTAAAAATCTGTAGTCTTATAGGTATGATATGTTAAATTTTATTTATTTATTTATTTATTTATTTGCTTATAGTACATACATTATACGGTTAGGTACATTAAATTTATATTCTAAACACTAGGTTATATACGTCAAATAGTTATGTTAATTATTTGTTCAATTTGAATGCATATATTATAAGTAAGCACCTAAGTGATTAAACACTTGTGTTGTGCTATACCTTAGTAAGAAGGCAAATTTATCTAAACTAAATCTAAGAAAAAAACTAACTAAAAGAAAATTATAAAGTTATTATTACACATATATACATATTTATCTAATAAAAGAACGGTCAATTTTCTATTATATTTACAAATTCACGGTAATTTCCAAAGATATATTTTTTTGATAGTTTGGAGAATACTTTTAGGTTATTTAACTGTTTAATATGTAAAGGTAAGATATTGCAGGTTTTAGGTAAAGTATAATTTATAAATCTATGGCTAATATTTCTGTTAAATCTGGGCGTAGATAGAAGCCTAAGGTTATTACTACGTGTGTTGAAAGTGGAAATTGTATAATTTTGAAAACAATTGTTTTTAAAGGCGTATATACAGATGCTATGAAAGTACAATGTTCTTATATTACAAATTTCCTCTGTATACAGTAGGTCAGTAGGGAACAGCCTCGTCTTTTTAAATATTATTTTTAATATGTAATTTTGCATAATATTTAACTTTTGTAGTGAATTCTTATACATTCCCCCCCATATTAGAACACCATAACGGAAGAGTGATTCGGCCAGAGTTTTGTATATAGTTACTAATAATTTTCGAGATAGTATTTCACGAAGTTGATAAAATTTATAAATAAGTTTTCGTACCTTCTTTGTTAAATAATTTATATGATTAGTCCATTTTAAGTTTTCGTCAATAATTATGCCCAGGTATTTTATTTCACTTGTTTCTTTGATTTCATCTACCATATTATTTATTTTAATACTAGCAAATTCAGGTTTGTTTATTCCTGTTAAGGTAAAGGCTATATAATGAGTTTTACTTGCATTCAAAGAGAGTTGATACATATCTAGCCAATTTTTTATCTTTTCCATACCCTGTTGGCAGGCTATTTTTGTTTCATTCCAGGAATTTTCACAAAATATAGCAACTGTATCATCAGCATATGACACAACTTTCGCCCGGGCCTTTATGGATAAGAGTGAGTTTATATAAGCTAAAAAAAGTATCGGACCAAGGACAGTTCCTTGAGGAACCCCGATTTTTACTACTCTGGGTTCGCTGATTGTATCATTGATTTTTACCCGTTGTTCCCTGTTTGTTAAGTAGCTATCAAAGATATCCAGCACTATACCACGAATACCACACCTTTCTAGAACGACAAGGAGCTTCTTGTGGTTAACAGTGTCAAACGCCTTGGCAAGGTCTAAGAAAACTGCAATGCATTTATTGTTCGTATCCAAGCCTTCCGTGATCTTTTTAATTACTGTATACATGGCATCAGTTGTCGCCTTACCAGCCCGGAAACCAAATTGGTTCTCGTGTAAAATATTATTTTGATTAAAAAATTCAACTAGTCGAGTTTTTAGGCACTTTTCAAAAATCTTTCCAAAGTTATTTATTACACTGATCGGTCTATAATTGCATATTTTTGTTTTGTCCCCAGCTTTATGTATTGGCGTGACAAGGGACGTTTTAAACTGAGAAGGGATGAGTCTTTTTTCAAAAATTAAATTAATTATGTGCTTTAGAGGTTGCAAGAGGTGCAAGTGACTTTGTTTTATCATTTGGGCAGATATTCCGTCTATGCCGGGAGAACTATTATTTTTTAATGTAAATATGTGATCTATCAATTCGTTTTCTGTTACGGCATTAATATAAATAGAATTAGAATTTATAGGTATATTGTCATTAAATGGTACCGCGGTATTAATACCTTTAACCATATTTAATCCCACCGTAGTAAAGTAAGCGTTGCAAAAGTTAGACATTTCCTTATTATCATCAATTAGATTTCCTTCGTCATTAATAATCTTTAACTTTTCATTGAAATTGGTTTGCTCATTGGTAGCTTCGGAGATTAACTGATATACCTCAAATCAAATGCTTAGTAAGAAAAACATAATGGTGTGGTTTATTTTGGATGTGTGATTGCCGGATTGGTGAAGCGAAAATGTGTTATTAATGTGAAATAATCTTTATTCGTTATGTCCAGCTTTACGTCAATTTTTGACAATAGCGTCATCGAAAGTATTTGCTGGTGTTTGCTGTATTACCTAAACTATGAAAATTTCGTAATTTTGCCATCACATTTAATTGAATAAGTTAGGATTGGCTAACTAAAATTTATTCAAACTTGGCACATGGGTTTATTATATCAGCCTCTTCAAAAAATTATAATACAATTTTTCTCTAAATTGTACAGGGGAGCCAATATTTAGCCACCCCAAAATTTACATGGAATTTCCTATGTTCAACTAAGTATGAAAACTGTTAGGAAATTTGAACAGTTGTGTTAGCGCAGAAGGAATGAATATTGAACAAAATTGACTGATTATTAAGAGAAGAATTGTTTTAGTTGTACTACTCATCAGTTTCCAAAATTAATAAAAAAATTAAATAAAATTAGTGAAAAAAAAGTGTTAAATTATAAAGTACTTACTTTCGAAGTCCCTACAATCGATTTATGTTTTTGAAGTGTCGCGTAATGTAAGTAAAGTAAAATAGTCAGAATAAAATCGGACTTCGCATAAAAGCATATTCACTGCGAGGATGGACTACTTCTCCATATTCAGTAGAGTTAAAATTGAAAATCATTCAAAAGAGTGTTACAAACTTAAACAAAAAAACCTTTAAAATCCGACCATGGGAAAAAAAATGTGTCATGCAATAAATTTGATCATTTTTGATGAATTGAATGAGTGTATATTACTGATGACTATAGCAGACACCCTGCATACCTTTGAAATGGCAGTCAAACCTTGTCGACAGTTTGTTTGTATAGTATGGTAGGTGCAGACACAAAACACTAATCTAACATATAACACACAGATGCTAAATCTAAACAAGCATAATCTACAAAATTAGAGAGCAGAGGTAGATTAATCAATTTTGTAAGTGTAAGAGGCTACATTAGCCTAGTCTAACATCTAGGTGAATGTGAACGCGATTTGTTCTATAAACTAATTTTGGTTAGTAACTGATTTTAGAACTTTTAGCCACCACAAATATGAAAGAAACAGCCGAATATTTTGAAAGAACTTCGTGTGCAAATGTAAACCAAGCAACAGCTAGCTGTATCTATTACCTAATTTTATCAATAAAAAAATCTTTTATATTTAAGACATTTTTAAAATAAATGATGAAAAAGATGTGTTACATTGTTATAATATAAATACAGAAGAGATATACCGCTAGGGACACAAGCATAGGTATCCTTAAGAAAGATTAAAGGAGCTTGCCCTCATAATTTGTTCTTTATGTAGAGGTATAAGCGGATACAGACAGTGTCATACAACTGCAAACACAGAAGAAGTATGTGGCAAATAAATATATCCAATGAACTGTAAATCACAATTACTGGTTCTTGTAAAGTCTGTTGTATGTGGACAGACCGATGCTGATGCCTAGTTTTATGATTCCTGGATACATGCATAAAAATATGAAGTTTTACAAAATGAACAGAAATGGGTGATTAAGTTTCCCCCACTCCATCGTCTCGTATCTCGCTCATTGTTCTGCTGGTGTCACGCCTCCCGCTTCGATTCAATTAATATAAAATAAATAGTCATTCTTTCGTACGTTGTCGCCCGAGTGAGAGAAAGTAGTTGTACGTAATTTTTATGACACCTGTGTCCAACACAGTAAATCTCCCTTCAACAGCGTAAAAAGACATGATTAGAAGCTTTGGAAGAAAATAAAATTTTCATCTACCTGAAGTTTCTTTTTTCCATAATTTGTTCAAAAATTATATATTATTCTTTATTCATATATAACACCTTTCGGAAAGTATTGTCTGTTTTGTGTATGTTTTATCAGTAACTTTTGAATTTTGAAAAATTTATTTATTCCGAAAACAACTCAGCATGACATCAAAATTCCAAGAACCGTTTCAAAAAAACTTTGTGATCACAAATCAATAGATGTTCAAGTATCTGAAACAGCAATACATAAATTTCGCAATCATCGGATGACATGAAAACAAAAATGGTCATTAAAATTAATAGTATTAATGATGAAGATTGTCCGAAACGTATACATGTCAAAGATATGAATACCTTACATGATCTAGACATTGATTGCTTTATATCATCTCAATCTTACGAGTTTTTCAGAAGATATAAATAGTGATTTTCTAATGACTGATCCATCAGACTGGAATTCAAATGATAATTATAATAAAGGATTGGTGTTAGTTAAAAACTTATATGTTGTTACTCATATGGCACAGAGGACTGTAACATTAATGGAAGAAACCAGGTTACATCGGTATTAAAACAAATATTCCTGATGCAAGAAGAAGTACTGTAGTCAATACTTATAAAAAAATTAAATATTTGTCCATGCAATAAAATAAATAATGTTTTTTTTTTAATAAAGGGCAATTATTTTTGATTGTAGACGTTTAATCCTTATATTTTAATAATAATATAGGAATAAATAATAATTTAATAATACCTTTTTAACAAATTTTGGAAAAAATGAAACCATTTTTTTCATCTAGCTGAAACTTTGAAATTATAACAGCTAAAAATCTGTAAAAATTCTAAGGAATAGCTACTATTGTAAATAAATTGTAAAAAATTAGTGTGACTGGACCATATTTTTAAGGTAAATATTGTGTTCTATTTTGTCTTTTGTGCATTAGGTGATTGTATTTGTAGGTCTGATGATGCCCCTATAGGGCGAAACGCGTCACCAAAAATAAATACTGAGACCGAGATGTTGATTTTTGTTTCTTTTACAGTAATTATAAAGGTCTCTTTGAGAATTATGGATGGGTTCTTTGAATACTATTGTAAAGTTGAAGTATGCCAAGTTTCAAATTTTTTTTTTAAAACTACCAAATTAACGTTATGCGTTTAATTGTCAAGGTAAATATCACTATGCGCCTTCCGATGCTTCTTGCACGTTAAACTTGTTTGAAATTATTTGTCAAAGCGTGAAACTTTAATATATTTAGGGCGTCATATTTTGCAAATGGAATTTTTTATGTAATTGAGCAACTTATGCAATAAAAAAAATGTGCAAATTCCCTATTGTACTTACCTGACTATGTTAGCACTTGCATGACCCTATCTGCAAGACACCGCTAAACAGTTTAAAGTTAATTTAAAGACGATAATACGGGCGTGTTAATTAGTATAACCGGCTAGCTGTGCCTGGGGTCCATTTCCCGCACCTGACAAAATTCGAAAAACATAAAGAGCGACAGCCCGACGCCCAAAATCGGAAGGCAAGAGTAAAAAGGGCGGTAGTGAGTGGCTCCTGTCCTCTACCTTGCTCTCTTGCACTTGTTCGATTCCGCGCCGGCCCACCTGAACGTCACCACGCTGACGGCGGGCGGTCCCAAGCCCAAGTTCTGAGTGGGCGTCCCGCCGACCCTTGTACCGTTAGCTCCGCCCAATCCGTTCTCCGTATTGCCGGCCTTGTGGATGGCGTCCAGGTCCGTCGAATCGAGGTGGCTGGGCGGCGGAGAGTGAGGCTGG
The DNA here is from genome assembly GCA_963920685.1 of Polydrusus tereticollis. Taxonomy (NCBI): domain Eukaryota; kingdom Metazoa; phylum Arthropoda; class Insecta; order Coleoptera; family Curculionidae; genus Polydrusus; species Polydrusus tereticollis. The sequence goes on along the minus strand of OY987332.1, from coordinate 19,771,684 downwards.
TACGTGTTGACTATCTTGATGTTGTCGCGGAATTTTAGGAGTTGCTGTTGGGTCTCATCGTAGGTGGACGCGTCCACTATGAAGACGTCCAGAAGCTCGTCTGTGAGGAGCTGGCAGGAATAGCCGATGTTGATGGCGGTTTCTGCAATTGCAAAAAGGTATTCTTTTACGACTGACCAAATTTTGCCACCTGAAATTTACGTTTTACATGCCAGGATCGGATGTGGACATCAGGGAACGGCAAAAGCTTTTGCGACATTGTTATTAGTTGCTCGACCTTGACTTGTTGTAAAGTCAAAATAACGACAGCTTGTTACCAAAAAGATACCAACATTACCAATACCATTACAAGAAGATTATACAAGCATAGACGGTACAGTGTAATTTCATTAAAACTTACCTTGTTTATCTCCGGTAAGTACCCATATCTTAATACCAGCCATAATAAGGTTGGCTATAGAGGACGGAACGCCGTCTTGCAGCTTATCTTCTATTGCAGTCACACCTATAAGTAACATGTCCCTCTCTATCTCCTCGTATATAGCGTCCAACTTTTCATCTCGATTATCCAACGCTATCGCGGCTTCTTGATGTCTCTGTTTCCAGTCGTTGAAGAAGTTTTCCTCTAGATCACAGTAGGCTAGGCAGAGTGTACGAAGACCTTCACCGGCGAACCTCTTAAAATAAAATTTTAAATGGTGACCAGTTTTAGGGTGCGTCAAAGTAGTAAAAAAAAGTCCCGAATTTTATGATAAACGTTGTTGCAAACATTCTTGGTAGGCGGTAGTAGACTTACGTTAAGATGGTCTTGTGTCCTGGTTTTGAGATTTTCTTGGCCTGTTTTTAACCTCTCATAAATAACATTATCGGCCCCTTTACAATACAGAGTCAATTTCCCGTTCCGTCTGAGTATGACCGACATCCTTTTTCTTATATTATTAAAGTCCAAAATGCAGAGGAGCTCGTATACTTCTTTACTGCCCATAACCTGAAAATGAATTGTTAGTGTGTAAGAAATAAGAAAATGTTAAATTGGTAATAAACAATTCAAACTTTTCAAGCCGATAAAAAAAACCTACCTCTATTGTAATACTGTTAGGTGTCCTTTCTTTAAAGACAAAACCAAAATTTCTGGCCGCTGACACCAAAGCTGCTTCATCTGGGGATTGGGCTTGATATTCCAGCTTCCCATCTTGTTGCTGTAAAAAAATTACAGTTATTTAAATGTCTTTTTATCGGGCATATATAAAGTATATACATATTACCCATTATGTATAAAATACTTGAGAGACTATTGCTGCAAGAATAAATTTTTATTCAGACAAAATAAGATACCCCTCGACCAGTTTCTGGAAAAAGTACAAGAGTTTTCTAGGATCGCCTTTTAACCAACACAATTCAGAAGTCTGACCAAAAATATTTTCTTGGATAGGTCTTCCTCAAAACTATTGACATGGCTGCTTCATTTGTACCGCAAAAAATGTATTGTGTTCGCTACAATTTCATATTGGCTCACATTCTGGAGTTAACTTGATTTTATTTTATTATAAATTTTTCGACATGCAATGAAGTGGCTTTTATTTATTTTCTCGAAAGTGAAGTAAGATACGAAAAAATATCTGGAGACAAAAAAGTTGTATTTTTAGCTGCTTAACCCGAAAACAATATAAAATTTTTAAACAAGTCAGTGGCGTACATTTTTTTGTCAATATTATTCGTGAGACAGCCCCCCGGGACGCCACTGGAAGTCACAATTATCATCTAGTTAGTGCTAACTGAGCGTCTTATTACAACGAACAACACTGCCAAATTTCACCAAAATCGGTAAAAGGATCTTTGAGATATTAACAAAATACCGATTATTTTTTTAAACTTTTGACACCCTGCCCTTGGAATTACGGCCTATCATTAAGTAGCACCCTGTATATGAAGCGGAATGTAAAAGAGTTGCAACTTTTGCGCTGTAATAATGAGTGTCTAACCTAGCCAAACTCAAATTTTTGTCTGATTTGGTAAATCAACTGACTACAGTTATTTACGAGATGTTCAATTAATTTTTGTGAATTTTCAACTAATCAAAATAGCCCCTTTTTAATTAAATAACTATTAATTAAGTTTTGTGTTTGTTTTGGCACTGTGTGTGGGCCCCATTGTTTCCTCACAGAAAATTGGTGTTGTCGTGCCAGGTTAGAACTAAAAGCAGTGGCGCTCAAAGCCCTATCTAATATCATTGGCTTGTACAGCAACATCCTATGGAGTTCGTACATTGTGCACATTGTTGTTTAACTCAGGGGCGGCGGAATAAATTATAACTTACCTCTGACATAACAGTATGACATAAGGCCAGCAATCGAAAAAACAGGAACGTATCGTTGTCCTTTCTTCTAACCGCATCCAATAGGTTCTTATCGTAAAATCTAAATTCTGGTTCATAGTTCGAATTGAAAGAAAAGTCAAGCGGCTCCGTTTCGTCCGTTATCTCAATAAAGTCGCCCGATCTTGGATCGACTATATCGCCGTAGGAGTTGCCCCCTATGGAGCATTTATTAAAGGTCATGATGTTTTGCGTTAGGGTGCCCGTTTTGTCTGAGAATATGTATTCTATCTGACCTGAAATTTTCAAAATAAATTTTAACGGTAAAATGACAAAATAATCAAAGCGTTGAAATAATAATAATTATAATAATAAATTCCCCAGAAGACGTGCTTGTTAGGGACAAATGTTATTTATTTAAAACTATTTAAAATTATAAATATTTAAGAATATTTGTATAAAAAGTTGCAAGTATTCAATAAGCGCTACTTTCTTGATAAATTATTAAATTTCTGAAAAATATTATTTATATAATTGATTCACAATAATATTAAATAGCATTAATTAGTTATAGCATTTCCAAAAATATTTTTAAAGCGTGTATTTCCAATATTAATGTTCTTATTTCAATTTTCTAGTTTTTTAATAAAATAATTTTTTAATATTTATTGGTAAATAATCATTTAAATAAAAGCATAAATATTTAAAAGTTTTTGTTCTACGGACTTATTTATTTTAGGTTTTATTGATATTCCATTTTTATAACGTGTAATATGGTTATATGGTCTTTAAATTGTACAGGGTTCCCCATAATAGACTACCCCTTTTATATTATTAATAAATTCCCTACGAGATAACTAAATAGGTTGTTCTCTCTCGGATTATCTTCTGTAGTCTTTGGGATTTAAGTAAATTATTAATCAAGTAGGCGCCTGTCACAAATAAATTTTAAATTAATAATTTCGTGGAACGTCATTTTTCTACGAGAAGTTTGTTAGTTTTCATCAATAATTATTTATTTTTTTTGCTTTGAGACATTATTTCAACATCCGTTTGAACTTTCATGGATTACTCAGTCTAACAACGTGTGTTTTGTGTAGAAACTTACATAAGAACCAATTCGATAGAAGAAGTTAGGCGTGCATTCCGGCGTCAGTTTAATAACAACAATAGGGGTCACGCGCCAAATCGTAAAACTGTTAAGTTATGGGTTCGTCATTGGCGTGAAAATGGTTCTGTACAAAATTTGAAGAAGCCTGGACGTCGAAGAACAGTTCGTACACCAGAAAATATTGAACGAGTTAGAATTGCGTTTACGAGAAGTCCTAAAAAGTCTGCTAATCGACAAACCCTTATCCTAGGAATATCGAAGGGAAGCTTAGATCGAATTCTTCAAAGGGATTTAAAATTTCATCCCTATAAATACCAAATGGCACAGCACCTTAGCAATCAAGATAAAGAAGCAAGGTTAGCATTTTGTCAAGAATTTTTGGATTTACATCAAGGTCAATCAAGGAGCAATTCACAGTCTCTCTCCTAATGACCGAAGAAGCAAATTTTTATTTGAACGGCATGGTCAATAAACAGAATTTTAGATACTGGTCAAATGAAAATCCTCGTGAAATCTTTACACAGAACCTCCATAATCCAAAAGTTGTTGTGTGGTGTGGAGTAGGATCTTTTGGTATTATTGGCCCTTATTTTTTTGAGGATGAAAATAACCGCGCTGTAACAGTAACATACGAGCGCTACGTTAATATGCTAGAGACATTTCTCATTCCAGAATTAAATAGACGAGGATTACTAAACAATGCCTTACTATTCCAACAAGATGGGGCAACAGCTCATACCGCCAGAATGCCAGAAACTCAATGAGGGTCCTGCGAGAAATGTTTAATGGCCGACTCATTTCTCGATTCGGAGATTTGCCTTGGCCTTCGAGGTCCCCCGACTTAACGGAACCCGATTTTTTCCTGTGGGGATATTTAAAGGCCAAAGTGTTTGCGAGTCGTCCAGGTACAATCGAGGAACTGAAAGTCAAAATTCGTGAAGAAGTTGAAGGAATAGACGAAGGTTTGCTACGCCGTGTAATGAACCACTTTTTATCTAATATTGAAAAATGTGTTGAAGTTGGTGGAGGTCATTTAGAAGACGTGATTTTTAAAAGTTAGAATTAAATTAGCCAAATAATTACAAGTTATCATAAATCCCAAAGAGTTAGCTGTAATTTAGTAAAATAAAAAGTTTGTTTTGTTAACTAAAAAAATTTTAATTCAAATATTAAAATGGGTAGTCTATTATGGGGAACCCTGTAAAGGGTTTTTATTTTTAAAAATATATATTGAAATATTATAACTGTAAGTTTGTCTAACGTTCAACTTTTTTGTTTCTGAATATAATTCTTTTGAAAAATAAAGATGGTCCTTATTAAATATGATTTTCAAAAATCTTTTTTGTAAACTTCTAATTTTTTTTAACCAAAGGTTCCGTTTATTCTTCCCCAACCTAAAATTCCGCAATTTAAATGAGTTTTGACTAATGCATAATATAATATATGTTTTATATCCAGAAATTTTTTAATGCTTTTAAAAATTGGTAATATACTTCTTAATTTTTTATTCAAATATTCTACTTCAAAATTCCAATTTAACTTACTGCCACAAATTATTCCTAAATATTTTACATGATTAACTTTTAAAATTTGAATATCATCGCTAATATTAATGCTATTCATATTTTGTGGTACATTATTTAGATTTACAGTAAAAGGAAGATAATTTGTTTTATTAAAATTAATTGTCAATAAATTATTATAACACCAATTTTTTATAATTTTAAAATATTTTTTAATTTTCTTATTTAAATTGTCCCATTTTGCATCGCTATAAAAAAATAGCAGTATCATCTTCAAAACTATGAATTTTCCCATCGCAATTTATACTAAATAAATCATTAAAATAAATATTAAGAAATAATGGTATTTAAGATTAAGAGTTTCTAATTAATTCAAATTGCGTTCCTCTAAATTCAATATTTTCAATTTTTTTTAATAGTAAGTTATGGCTAACTGTATCAAGGGCTTTTGCTAAATCCAGAAAAATACAAATACAAGGTGTTTTATTATCTAATGCATTATATATTTGTTTTGTTAGATAGCAAATAGCATAAATGGTGTGATAAACAAAATAGTTCCTATGTTGGGCTCTATTAGAAGATGTGCTCACCAACTCAATAAAAAATCTGGACAGCTTCTCTACAACAGTTTTATAGAGCCACATATGCGATACCTAATGCCCTGCTGGGGAAATACATGTACTAGACAGTTGAATCAGCTCCAAAGACTACAAAACAAAGCGATTAAAGTGATATTCGGGATGAATTACTACACGCCCAGTGAGGAAATATATAAAAAAGTGACATACCTGAAAATAAATCAATTGAAAGTATTTGAACAAACCAAACTAATACATGATATACAAAATAATAAACTTAAAACCAGTGTAAAACTACAAAATAACAGACAATTCTACACATACAACACAAGAACAAACCATGAATTAAGAAATTCATATGCTAGAACTAAAAAGGGACAGGACTCACCAATATATAGAAGTATACAGGAATATAATAGGATTCCACAAAGAATACTCCATGGAAATACCAAGAAACTGACGTGCAATATTAAGAAATATATAAAGGAAAATAGAGTATAGACATTTAAGTGGCAGGATAAAGAAATATAAACTACATTTTTTTGCCTTTCGGAATAACTTTATTTGAATGTTAAAATTATACCATACAATTTGTAGGCCTCGGTGCCAGTTTTATTGTAAACTGTTTTGAGGTCAATAATAAATTATTATTAAAAAAAAAAAAAAAAAATCTTGCGTCGATTTATTTTTTTGAAACTCAAATTGTTTTTTTAGAAATAGAATTTATTTTTTCTAAATACATACTTATCAATTCGAATTTTTAAAATTTTTTCAAAAACTTTAGGTAATGAAGATATTAAAGTTATAGGCCTAAAACTACTAATTTTACTTAAATCTCCATTTTTAAAATGGGTTTTATTACACCAATTTTGGAAGCTTCTGGACATATACTTATTTTAAAAATTTTATTTATAAGAAAAGTTAGTGGCCTAGAAATACTGGTTTTAATACATATAAACTATCAATTATATTTTCAACTTTTTTCTCACCAACTTTTTTCTAACCAACTTTTTATTTTTTTTTTTATTTTATTTTTTTTATTTATTACTGACCTCGAAACAGATAAATCTGGTAATGAGAAAGATAGTCGATAAAGTTATTAGCTATACGTTTTTTGTCCGTAATTGACTCATTCTCAATTTTAATTTCGGTTATACTTTTATGTTTTTGATTTTTACTACATACTTTTTAAATGGTTTTCCACATATCTTGATTAGAATTTTGGCATTTATCAATTTCATGTTTATAAAAATTGGTTTTTGTCTCTTTAATTAGTTAAGTTAATTTGTTTTTATAAATTTTATATTTATATAATAGAAATCGATCATTTTTATTTTTCTGTAATTTTTTAGAGCTCGTTTTTTGTCTTAATAGAATTTAGTAAGCCACTAGTAATCCATTATTTTTTCTTTTTATTTTTATTTTAATTTGAGTTGTACATTTCTGTACATGGTGTTCTATTTTTGATAGTTTTATAGGGTATCTCGAAAATCATAAGGAATTTCATAAATCTGATATAGATGTTATGAGTTCTTTTTTTGAGGAAACAATTGCTGCGAAAACAGATCATGGCTACCTTGTTCCCCTGGACAGCTACAGGGTGATTTTCAAATTTTGACAGTTATTAAAATTCCATGTAACTTCTTTGTTATTATAGATACGAAAAAACTGTAAATTGATAAAATATGTAGTTTTTTCCGTAAAGTTCAGTGGCGTAGCCAGTTTTTTTTATTTTGTTTAATTTTTAAGAAATTGACCCAACTTATATTTTTTCTTATGGGACACCCTGTATATTTTCAATTACGTTTATTCTGCTTACCATTAGCTTTTCAAATATATATATTTGTAATCAGTTTTTTGATAAAATAATTCGATAATAAGCGATTTTCATAAATTTTCCTCATTTTTCGTAGCGGGCGATGGCAGGTAGGAGCAAAACAAAAGAGTAAGTCTTATTTCACCATTTCTAAAATGTCATATCTCGATTTTAGTACATGCAATACAAAATTCTAAAAACTATTAATTTTTTATTATCAACACTATGCCCAAGGCTCGACCAATTTTCTGTAATTTGTTAAAATAGCTTTCTTCCAAAATTATGTTTAAAAGAAATAAAAATAATAATTTTTTTAATTGTTCATATAATTATTTAATTCTTTTTATATTTTTTGTATTAAAAGTGAAATTTTCTATAAATGCATGATGACTTTTTATCTACTAATTTCTTTGCATTTGCAAATTTTACATTTTACCAGATAATAATTTAAAAATCTCTTAGTAAGCCATGGATAACAAAATCATTTTTTTAAATTATTTATAGACATGTCAGTCTGTCTTTAATTTGTCATAAAGCAAAGTTAATATACGCGGTTAAGAATGGAAAAGTTCCAAAATTTTGAAAAATATAATATTATTATGCTAGAGTGTTTTCTTGAGTGTCAAAAAAATAGTCGGGCAGCATCTGATTTGTATTTTGAAAGATATCCGGAGCGGCAGCAACCTGATTTAAGAATTTTTCAAAGGCTTGAAAATAACCTTATTAATTATGGATCGTTTTCAAAAGCAAGACCAAAGACCTATCAGAAGGAAAATAAAGCAAATGAAACCATTAATGTATTGGCATGCGTGGCTGCGGATCCGACCACTTCACTTAGAAATATTGAGAAAGATATTGGCGTGGTACCCTCAAAATCATCCCGTCTGTTAAAAACTAACAAATTTAAATGTTACAGACCTCGAAAAACTCATCATTTGCATCCTGGTGATTCAGAGAGGAGACTTCAGTTTTGCAATTTGTATTTAAATATGTTGCGTGAAGATGAATTATTTTTTACCAAAATAATCTGGACCGACGAAACACGAGTAACAAGCGACGGAATATTTAATCGCCACAACAATCATCTGTGGGCCGATCATAATCCTCATCAGCAAGTAAATAGAGTATATCAGGGTCGATTTGGATTTAATGTGTGGCTGGCTCTATTGGGAAATAGAGTTCTAGCCTATGAAATATTTGAAGGAAATCTAAATTCCGAGATTTACTTGAATATTTTGGAAATACATATCATCAGTTATTTAGACAATATACCATTACAAGAGAGGGAAAAGCTTTTTTTTCAGCATGACGGTGCACCATCTCACAACGCAGCCATTGTGGTAAATTGCCTAAACACCAATTTTGGAGAAAAATGGGTTGCAAATAATGGACCTATTAGGTGGCCAGCCCGTTCACCTGATATCACCCCATTAGATTTTTATTTTTGGGGATTTTTAAAAAATAAAATTTACAGCGTCAGAAGTAATACGGTTGAAGAACTAAGACAAAATTTTGAAGCCGCTTTAAGAAGCATAAAACACCTGAATATTCGGAACTCCCTGAATGGTGTTCGTAGAAGATGCCAGCTATGTATCGATGCCAATGGGCTCCAATTTGAGCATTTGTTGTAATTGTTATGTATATTTTTTTGTTGTTTATTTAAAATAAAAATGGTTTTGTAGATCTATATTTCTATGCTTTACCTTTTATTTAAAAAATACAAAATCGATGTATTTCCAAAGTTGGTGACACTAAATGATGAGGTAAATATTTTCAGAGTTTTAAACATATAAAAAAATAATTAGTCATACATATTCTTTTGTCCTTTTCTTACTAACGGGGCTTGCTGTGTGCAAAATAGGCCTATCTAAAGTAATTTGCAAATTACTCAGCTATTTCTTTAGAAAACTGCAAAAATGTATATATATTTGGAAAGCTAATGGTAAGCAGAATAAACGTAATTGAAAATATACAGGGTGTCCCATAAGAAAAAATATAAGTTGGGTCAATTTCTTAAAAATTAAACAAGATAGAAAAAAACTGGCTACGCCACTGAACTTTACGGAAAAGACTACATATTTTATCAATTTACAGTTTTTTCGTATCTATAATAACAAAGAAGTTACATGGAATTTTAATAACCGTCAAAATTTGAAAATCACCCTGTAGCTGTCCAGGGGAACAAGGTAGCCATGATCTGTTTTCGCAGCAATTGTTTCCTCAAAAAAAGAACTCATAACATCTATATCAGATTTATGAAATTCCTTATGATTTTCGAGATACCCTATAAAACTATCAAAAATAGAACACCCTGTACATTACTTTGAATTTCTTTTATTAAATTATTAGATAAGTAATTTATTTCAGAATAAGAATAGAAATTTGCCCAATCTGTTTTTGCCATATTTTCTTTTAATTTGTAGTAATTATCATAATTTTCATACGTTAATAAAGGTTCTTTATTACCCTTATTACCAATAAGTCTTTTTTGTAAAATTTTGGGTAATTATCCGTTATTTGATATTTATATATACTTATATTATTTTTTTTTTTTCCAATTGATAGTTTTAAGAAAATTGCTCTTATTTTTCCCAAAGAGATAATTTCAAAAGGGTAATTGTTTTTATTTTTAACATACACTATAATACCGTAAAACTTACCCAACTCTTCATTTAAGGTAGTAGTCCTCGCTTTGGCGTAAGCATTATATTTCTTATGGTACATTTGCTCGTCCCAGTTTATCTGAAAACTTTGTACAAAACGGATAACTTCCACTGAGACATACAGCGAGATCGGCACCACCGTGTTCAGTACAATGGCATATGAAAAAAATACAAGTAGAGCTGGAACAAAACAATCGTTACATCCTCACATAACAACGACTAGCCGAATAAGGTTCTTACCTATGATTGTGGCTCCCCCTAGGGGCTCGGAAGGAACCAGAGTATCCCATGGCAGGAAAGTCTGGAAGTAGCGGCCCACGAGAGACTCCCAGATACCGCAGGCCACCATACAAAAAAGGCACATCGATAATAGAAAAAACACTATCTGAAAAGTTAAAATTCGTTATACTGAGAATACCAGGAGACAATTGCCGAATGCTTACCCCTATAATTAAAAAGTTAAGCAACCTGTCGATACTGGTTCGCTTAAATTTACTCTTCCCGCTGTTTTGCATCAACTTCGTATCTTTGCCAGCAAAGATTACCACTCCATAACACCAGGTTGTATTTCTTAGGACACAGCCTCTCAAAATTATCTAAAAAATATTCTCTATTTAATTTGTGTGAAGAAAATATTCACCCAATTAAAGTCCAAGTCATAAAAAAATTGATATTCAACACAAGAAAATCGGAAAAACCATTAATGTTCACCTCATGAAGTTTTTGGCAATTAATAATAATAATAATAATAATAAGTTTATTTCAAATAGTTACAATATAATAAACATGTCAATATGTTATTTTTCAATAAACTTATTAATAAATTCCCCAAGGACCCTTATTCTTGAATTGCAGGGAGTAGGACTTGCGAGAGAAGTGGGTGTGGGTTTCTTAAAAATGTAAAACACTCTATTCTTGAAAAAATATTAAGGGAGGGAGTCACTCCCAAGAGAACTTGAAGTTCTCCTACTCATGACCAAGAGAAGCAGCAAACCTAACCTAAAATTGTGTTGTGTTTGGTTGTACCTATTTGTCATATTATTTTTTTATGAAAAGTGAGCTAATGGTTAAATATCTAAAGTAGATATGGAAAATTTTAATTTAATGCTGTGGAATGAGATTTTTAACGAGGATGTTGAAGCAGCGGTGGCAGAACTGGCTATTGGGAGGGATGTTTTTCCCCAAACAAATGCATTTCAGTTATCTGACAGAAAATTGTTCGGTTATTCAGGGTGGATAAGTGGCAGTTAATTTGCTCTTATACTTACTAATTTTACTTGAATCTCCATTTTTAAAATAGGTTTTATTACACCAATTTTGAAAGCTTTCTAAAAATTTTATTTATAAGAAAAGTTAGTGGCCTAGAAATAATAGTTTTAATATTTCTGTGGTTATACCATCGACACCAGGCGATTTTTTCAATTTTAAACTATCATTATTATTTTTTAATTTAAAAATGTGTTATTACATTTATTGATTTTATTTGCTAGATTTTTACCAGCTTCAGAAAAATAGTCAATAAAGTTATTAGCTATACGTTTCTTGTCCGTAATTGACTCATTCTCATTTTTAATTTCGCTTATACTTTCATGTTTTTGATTTTTACTACATACTTTTTTAATGGTTTTCCACATATCTTGATTAGAATTTGGATCAAAAGTTGACATGGGAAATCATGTTTCACCATGAAATGTGTTAACTAAATTAAGAAAGTCTTGTTTCGTAATGTGGTACTTAAGGGTTTCTATTTCAATTCAATGAATATCCTAAAAATAAGATATCGGAGGTAAACGAATGTTTTTAGGTGATAATTAAGATCCTGTTCAAGCATAGCAGTGACCCAAATTTGAATATATCTTTTAACTAACCTGTACAATGATTTCGTTTACATCTAATTAGGTTGATATTTTATCATGTAAAACCTTATGGTTCATCGTAAAAGAAGTCCACCGTATGGAGTAAGATTCTGGGGGAACTTAGCTAATATTAATAAAATATTGGTTGCAAAAATAAATTGTAAATGAGCATTATATTCAAAAAATCTTAATACCAGAAGTCCAAATGATTTGCAGTTGCCCTATCCTTGGTTATGTGCCAACAAAAGTTCAAACTCTTACCTTCCAGGCAATAATTAGATAACATAATAGATTATACAACTTTTTAGAGAACAGAACAGGGGAGTATCCAAACCGAAAGCCCGAGAATATTGGATAAAAAAAATATATATTATTCCGTACATTTTATCTTTCTTTTTTAATTCTCTTTAATGCAAAGTTTCCTTCTTACGTTGATGGGGCGAGGTGTTCTGACATGCCTTTACATACTCCTTCCTGTATCTCCAACAGTAGACGGATGGTTCATGAAATATTGTCTGATTTAATAAAACACATTATTACTTTAACATGTTTCGTTTATTCTACGATTTGTTGTCTCTTTGATGTTTAACATCAATTTAACTTAGTATTATTTTCGCAGTAACAACTTATTATGTTCATGTTGACACGTTAGACACCTTGCAACTGAGGGCAATTTAACTAAGAAGTTCCATTTAAATTAGACAATCAAATCAACACGTCATTGTTTTATTTATACTGAGCAACGTTAGGTCATTTCTTGATGAGCTTAATGCTCGATAAATAGATAACGAATCCATTATAGTAACGAATGTAACGAAAGTAACGATGCAACGAATATAACGATGTAACGAAAAGGCGAGAGTAACGAGTCCTTTATAAAATTAGGACTCATTACTTTTAGTGATTACTTAGTAACGCTAATTTTGTAACGAGTAGTTACTTCATTAACATCACTATCATTTTATATTTCAAGTGACACTGGGATTTCAAGTTTGGTCTTTTTTAAGTCTTCCCTAAACATGTTCTGTAATATAATTATTAAGTTTAAACCTGTGATAAGTTGTTGTTTGTATTGTGTGTTTACATTGTGAAAATTGTCATTTATAAATATTCATTCACATTTTAGTAATAGCTCGAAAGATGTATAAAGACTATATACTTCACTTCAATCATTATCTGATTAAAGAAAATACATACCTTATCATTGTCCAGGGAAAATGTTCTTCCCTTCCAAATTAAAACACCTTCAAACTTATTTAAAAGGTTATTGGGTTGTTCACAGATTATCTCACCATCAAATTGACCCAGCAAAGTGTCGTCCTGACCCATTTCCGCCGTTTCCACTAAACACTGTCGACACTTCAGGTTTGTTTCCCTATAAGAATGCAGTTTAATTAAAAAATGAATCAACTAATAAAACCTAGCTGGTCATGTTCTTTAAGTTGAAAAACATGAACTTAAAATAAGTTCGTGTATAGCACGATACACATAAGTTACACTCTGGACGAAATTCTTCATTTTTTCGCCTCTTTTATTTTTATATTATGATGGGAAGAGGAGGAAGGTCGACCACTTCACAGCGTTGCCATTTTTAGGCGTGTAAATGACCGTCTTTGCCGCAAATAGATGGATGATTTGTCGGAAAAATGGTCTTATTATGATTATAAATGAAATGCATCCTTGTATTATTATTTTAAAAGTCTATTAGTAGCCTGATACCAGTATTACGAAAAAGCTTACTTACCCGTCCAATTCCGACGTTTCTATATAACACAGACCATTGGGTTCGCTAGATGTCAGCAGAAGCAGGTCGGCGGCCACGAACGTGTTATTGTCCATGCGGATGATATCGCCAACTTGAACCGCAGACCATTTCTCGTTCACAAGCTTCCCGTCCCGTATCACACGGGATTTTCTGTTGTTGACGTGTGAGTCGGAAACGTGACGTTGCTGAAAAGGGTGGTTTTTTCAAAAATGGCAACTACATACTAGCTGATAATTGTACTTACAATGTCATCGTAGGCATCTTTAATTGCTGTCAGTCCTAGTACACCAATCAGGGGCAACGCTGTTGTGACAGGTGTCAAACTACTGATGGCCGGGATTAGTTGCAACACCAAAAGGCACAAGAAGTAGAAGTTGGCAAGCCGTTGGAACTGTTCGAATAAGTTCAGAGGCAAAAAAGTCAGGAAAGAGTATTTGGATGTTTTGATGAAGTTGCTCTGAAAAAGAAATTAAATATTATACATTTATAAAAATACTTTTACCAAAATGCAGGTGCAGTTATGTTCAAGGAAGTTGTTGTACGCCGATTCTAAAGGCGCCCATCCATACAGGACACCATCGTTTGAAGACTCATGCTGCATAATGTGTGGAGTGGAGGAGGACGATTTGCATCAGTTACAGCAAGCTGCAACGTGGCATCTAGAGTCTCGTAGTGGATGGTGAGCAGAGACGCGGAATCGATGACGAAAATACAGGTTTCAGCGTAAGTAAGCTTGAATCAATGCAACATCAATGTAGTTCAGTTTTCCCCCTTATACATCCTTTATCTTTGGTATAGTTTAAGTTCAGTAAAGCATCGTTTATGTTTGAAAATGGAATCCGAAAAAGAAAACCGAGTCACAAAGAAACATCTACATATACTGCAGATTATTTCAGAGATGCATGCTTCTGTGTATGTACAGACCGACGTTGACAACTTGTCAATAAGGCTGTTTGAAATAGGTTTACATTGTTTTACTGACATTGACTATCAATTAAAGTCATAATACTCATAATAGAAAGCAATATGCCTCAAATGTTTCTTAAGTGAGTCTGCTCTGCGACTATGACTTCTATTTCTTTATAGATTGCTGTTCAGCAGGACATAATTTGGAGGTTGATTTCAGAAGATCAGGCAGCAGGGAAGTAGTTACTTTTAAATAATTTTTGGTCCGGTGTTGTACTAATTCATTGTAGTGGAAGGAGGCGACGAGGTGGCACAAGAGTGAGCCATATGGGATTGGAGTGGTTGTGTGATGTGTAATGAGAGGGTTGAGGAAAACGTCCATCCGTTTGTACTAATCAATAATGAGTTTGTCAATGTATTCAGTGATTATCTGCATTTGTAAGTCATTGTGTAGAGTATGCACCATCGTGAAGCGTGAAGCACCCGTCATGATTCTAAGGATTTTGTTCTGAAAGTATGAAATTTGCGGAAAGCTGACTTATTTAAGGTGCACTAGGAGGCGACACCATAAATTAGTACTGGCCGAATAATAGTCTTGTAAAGTAGTGTCTTTGTCCGTAAGCATAGTCTACGTCTACTGTTGATGAGAGAGTAGATGAAGAGTTGACCATTTGCTTTTTTAAGCGTTGTCGAGTTCAGAGAGCAAAAATTATTGCTTATATACAAGATCGGCCTATTAAAGACGAGAAAAAAAGGTAACGGGAAAAACAAGAATTTTAACGCAAGAAGAACGTACACCCTGATATAAATACTTACAGTAGAACTTATTCCAAATAGCACGGATTACTATAGAGCAATCTTTTCCAGGATCGAGAATTACGGCATGCCACAAAAATGAAGCTAACTGACCGGAATTACTTTTTGCCCAAACAACAAGATACAAGACAATTGGGATAGAGTGGTTTTTGCACACGAAAAAGTATCGCAGTCAACATTTAATGGGCATAATAACGTATCGTCCCCGTAATACGAGATTGGATCGAGAATATGTAACCAACTACGACAGGTAAGGACGCTTTCAGTAAACTTGCATTTACGGACTTGGAATATTAATTGTGGTGACCGGCCTAATGCAATAAATTATAGAAATATATTGGAAAATGTAATGTTACCAAGCGTATTACAACATTTTCCTGGCAATAGCTTTATTTTCCAACAAAACAATTGTCCATAATGCGGGAATTATCAGACAATGGTTTGAAAATAATAATATAGACAATGTTATGGCCTGCGAAGTGACCTGACCTTAATGGTATTGAAAATGTTTGGTGCCTAATGACAAATAAAATGTATGATGTAAACTTTAAACCTAACAATAGAGTGAGCCTCATAAATGCAATAGAAATGATCTGGGATGAACTAAGGGATAAGCCAGAAAGTCTTTATTTATTAGCCCTTTCCTAACCCTTAAGCAGTATAAATACACTCGTAGCTTCATAGCTTGTTCAATATTCACCTGAAGACGACTGGATAAGTTTACCAGTTGAAACGTTGTGAGAAAAATAAATAATGATAATGGAAGTCCACGAAGAACGTTTATCTTTCATGATACGTCATTGCGTCTAACCTTCAAACAAACAATAAACATTTATATTTGAAATATTTGCAATTTTTTGCCGTCTTTATCTTATTTTGCTAAACAATTTCAGGTTAGATCTAGGGTGATTCATTTAAAAAAAATGTATATACTTTTATTGTCCTACTTTTTTGGACCACCCTGTATAGGTACTTCAAAGTAATTTTAGAATATATATTTGCTTATACTCTACCACTTTTGTAAAACCTTTTTTTATCTTATATAGTAGAGCCTGTAATAATATACAGAGTGGTAAAAAAGTCGCGCATGATGCCTGTACCTCTTGATTTACCTCGTATACGAAAAAGTGACCTTTATGAAAGTTGTTCAGTAAATTATTTCCCACATTTCTACCTGCATGAATTTTTTCTGTCATTTTTGGTTTTGATGCCACAGAGACCAACTTACTTTTTTTAAATGGAACATGATTGCATATTTGGATTTAGTGGGAACACTCTGAATTCTTTGTATTACAAATTTTTATTTCTTTAAAATTGTAACAAACTTTATAATAACAAAATAAATAGCCTAGAAAATTGAACAACTTAACATCGGAATAATAAACAAGTGAAACCTTTTCAGTGGATCAGGTGTTCAAAATGATCACAATTTTCTGCTAAGCAGAGCGCCAGTCGATCCCTGAACCCGTCTGCAACGTTTAAAAGGAAGTCCTTTGGAATGGCCCGAATTTCAGCACTAATTCTGACTTTTAAAGATTTTAACTGGAAGCATACCTGTTCGTTTATGCCATTATTTACACACGGCAAAACCATTCTGCAAGAAGGAATTATGTGACGAACGTCTGAGGAGTATACTTAGCAGACCAATAACGATAATTGTGTCTATTAACAATGCCATTTAAATGGAAAGTAGCTTCATCCGAGAAAATGATATTTGTTGCGAAGTTATTATCGTTATTGCATCTTTCCATCAACAGTTCACAAAATGTAGCTATTCTATCAAAATCGTCCTCGTTTAACTCGTGCACCAACTTTATCTTGTAGGGATGCAACTTCTCCTGCTTAAACAAATTTTTCACTGACTGATGAGATACATTAAAATCCATTGCCATTGGCCTGGATGATCGTGTTGGATTTTCATGTATTGAGAACATGATATCCAAAGCTTTGTCTCCCTAACACTGCCTGTTTCTCGAAATTTCCTTACCACTCGACACACCGTTGACTGATTTATTGGAAGCCTATTTGGATATAATTCATTGAAAAGTTGACAAACCTGATCTTGCGATCTCTTCATATTTCCGTAACCGCTCATTATTAAAATTTCAACTCGTTGTTTCTCATTCAGATGAACCATAGTGTAAACAACTTAGAAATCAGACAACAAGAACTCAAAATTGACACCTCTTAGGTCTTAGGTCGCTGTCATGAAAACACCTCGACTCAACTGGTGGGTATTAGATTAGGTAGGAATAACTATAATTAGGAAGTTTTTCATTTTTGAGCTGTCATTATCTCGGAAACGCTAGTTAGTCTCTATGGCAACCAAACCAGAATTGACTGAAAAAATTCATGCAGGTAGAAATGTGGGGAATAATTTACTGAACAACTTTCATAAAGGCCACATTATGCGCGTCTTCTTGCCACTCTGTATTACTTTGTCACATAAATGGGCCACCAATGTAAGTTGTGAAATCCATAATTCAAGATCAACTTAAGATTTAGCAAGAAAAATTCGCCACAACGGCTCGCCAAAACTTGTCATTCAAAGAATGATTGACATTCAAATGAACCTTAACTTGATAGAATTATTTGAAAAGGATCCGTTTGACAACATAATTCCTGATACCTGGGTACATATTATGTATATTTTAACGGAGTTAATTATTATCTAGCTTATTACTTGTGAGACAGTTAAGGGCAATACCCAGATAATGTATGGTTAAGCTGCAATGTAATAAGCCTTGACACGTCAACCCTCTATTATTTTCAAAACTGACAAGTTTATTTTCTCTGGAACGATGGCACTTATAAGGGTTTTCCTTGCTCATATTTTTTTATTTATTTAAATATCTTATAGAATTGTTTGCTTGTACTCCTGTGTCCCAACTAAACCAACAAAAATACGCAACAATGTAAAAATATTGACATGAAGGTTATTCTGTTCTTCCCTTGTACACATGATAAGTATGTACTTTTTTCAGAATTTCTATTCATGTCATTCACTTATTTATATTAATGTTTACTCAATTTAATGACAGTCTTTCTACTATAAAGCGCAAATAAGTACGAGAAGTTGATACCGTTACTCTCAAAACGTAGCGCGGAAAAAAGAAACACGAACGGTGTGTATTATTCATTCTTATTACTTCACTATTCTCCTGTAATATTGTAAAGTACATTATTAAACATGACATTTACCTAACATCGGCAGAATATATCTAGTGGCATTGTTATTTATTATCTATGATTTTATGCCAATCAAACTAAAAACATAATTGGATAGTTAAAGCATTATCCCATTGGCCAGGGATATGATTAGTGCCAGCAACAACTAATAGAATACGGAAACAATGGCTATCCCAAAAGTTCACCAATCTTGTTTAAAAATTTTAATATGCATTAAATCATTTGGAAAATTACAGTTTAAAAAAAAATGTTTTATTTTATGAAAACAGTTTAATAATAAGTCTATTAAATTATGTAACGAACCAAAATAAAATTGTCCATCGAAATACAATTGAGACATCCACTAACCTGAAATAGTATTTACATGCTAAATCGCTTGCTAAGGAAAACATAACTAATAAGTAGCATTAAATTTATTACGAAATATAAATGGTGTTTCGTTGTTTTTTAGGAAGTAGCAACATTAACTTGTGGTTAACAACAATTTTTCGATCTCGCGTTGCAATAGTAAGTAGTCAGGCACACTACTTATCCTGCTAAATATTTTCAGATCATCCGCATATAAAAAAAAGTGACACTTCTTAAAAACACACACAAGATCTTTTATAAAAATGAAAAACAATATAGGACCAAACTAAAAAAAAACTTAAAATAAAAAAAAAAAAGTTCGTGTATAGAGTTGTCCCTTATTTTTCCGTCAGACCCAGACATGCTTCACCATTGACGGCTCATCAGCAAGTCTTCGAGTCTGACGAAAAGGAAATGGACCTCAAAGTACTATAACAACATAGAAGTAGTGTAAATAAACAGAGGAGAGTTGCAGCACGTGGCTACATCTCGTGACAAACACACGCATCAATCCAACCAGGACAGCGAGAATCCACATAGGTTCAAACGCTGGGAGGGCGGCCAATTGCGGGCAAAATTTTCAAGTACCCCTAGACAACACCGAGACATTTATTAGAAAGGGATGGAGAAGAGTTGAGTGAAAGACGAATGAATGTCATTATAGCGCCTTAATGGGCGTTGCACAAATAACAGTTTTTTATTAGTTATAGTTTTTCATTTACACACAAAACTGAAGGTTAGCTAAACCTATTTTTAACTACGAATTAGCCAATACCGCTTGCGCAAATAAATAATATGCTATGTGGGATGTGGGTACTTACAGCATATCTAAATTGGGCATTATATATTCTGTCATTGGCATGGATTCTTCTTTGATTATCTGAAAAAATACATATGCATTAACGTTCTATTTAAAAATTGGCAATGAATACTGGTTTATGTAAAATACGCTTTGTTTAAACTTATTTATATACTTAGTTTGTTATAAATTAATTAGGTACTCAATTAATTTCCTAATTATTTACATTAAATCTTTCCAGAAGGTATAATTTACAAGAAGGTATTTTCAATAAATTATTCATCATTAAAAAACAACCCAAGTACAGTGACGGATTTAGGGACGGAGGGCAATTTATTTGATAATAAAAAAAGGAGACTGGATTTTGTTATTTAAGGATAAACTTAAATTGGTTTTTAAGATGAAGTAGGCACATACGTTTAGGAATTATACTACACCTTATCTTAATTTTTTTACCAAGTCTAGATAATACTTGTTTTCTTTTTAGTTAAGTGTAAGATCATTTGTTAATTATTATTAAATTATTAATAAAAATAAAGGATTTACAAATTTAGAGACATTTTTAATATGTGTCCCTAAAAACTGTCTACTCAAAAATTGGTAAGTGTGCACATTTTAAAAATATTTATTATTATACAGAACCGTAGGCGGCCGAAGGGCGAAAAATTAAAATTTTCATATTTTCAATTTAAAAACATAAACCTGAAATTTTTTTAATTCCCAAACCCATTAAAAACTAAAATTGTTACTTAAGTTGCCTTTTGAAGCAAATCAAACCTAACTTTCAAAAATAATTGAACATCATTAAAGAAATTGCAGTAAATAATGGACATTCCCTGAAAACAATAGATAAAACACTAAATAAAAAATTGTGCAAAAATGCTATAACCTTGGTTCTTCCAACAGTAAGAGAGAAAATAATAATTATAAAGATATTTCGTACATAGGTCACATAGGTAGTAAAATAAAAGAAACTTTAATAATAATATTGCCTTAAAAACCAACAATACTTTAGGGCAACACATTAAATATAATAAAACTAAACTAAACAAAGGAAGGAAATATATACAGTGTGTCCGCTTAAGTTCTGTACATATGGGACACTTTTTTTAATATTAATTTTACGAAAATTTTATAAAAAGTTCTGCATACTGAAAAAATAATATTAGACTATTCAAACTTGGGATAGTATGTACAGGATGATCAAAAAGTAAAAAAATTAAAATTGGAATAAGAAAATGTTGATTGGCATTAAAAAGTATATCTGTTTCTACTCTTAGTAGACTATTATTGAAAATAAATTTGGCATTTCAAAAAATATCATTTTTTGAAATGATTTATAATTAATAATTGTATTTATTATGCAATTCAAGCTAATAAACATTTATCAATAATTTGTATTCGAAACGTAACCTTTGATTGTTTATTCCTGTTTTATAGTAATTTTGTGACGCATTTAAATAATTGATAGAAACATGATCATTTATTTTGGAAAAATACAATTATAATAATAAACATTAAAATATGAATTTAAATAAAAATATTCATTAACTTTTCCTCACTGTACATTTGCCTCGACCTTCCTTCATTCCAATACATTTAGCCGTTCTTGCAGAAAATTATCTTAAAACATTTCTAATCATGGCAGGAGTTATATTTTTAATTGTCTCTCTAATTACCCTCTCTAAGTGGTCAACATTTTGAAAGGCCTTTGTAGGTATACATTCTGTTTTAAGTAGCCCCACAAGAAATAATCGAGGGGGCTCAAGTCCGGAGACCTAGCGGGCCAAAAAAGGTCAAAATATCTATAGATAACTTTTCCATTAAAAAGGGTATTTAAGTATTGTCTTACATTCCTCGTACTGTGGCACTGTGCAAGGTGCACCATCTTGTTGGTACTATCAAAGAGTAGCACTTTGGTACTATATCCGTAGTCTACCGGGTATGTGAAGGCCATGAATAAAATTAAACAAATAATTATTTAAAAAATGCAAGTAACGTTCATCATTTAAATTTTGTCGAAAAAAAAAAGGTCCTATTATTTTATTTTTGTAAATTCCGCACCACACATTTGTTTTAAATGAGTACTGATCACGTGTCTGTATAGTAAAATTTGGATTAACGTCACTCCACCAACGACAATTTTGTGAACTTACAGTCCCGTTCGAGGTAAAGGTTGCTTCGTCGGTAAAAAATATATCTCTTGTCCTGAAAGGGTTATCTTGTAACTCTCCTTGTATTAAAAAGCAAAATTCTTAGCGTCGCTCAAAATCACCTAGCTTCAAGGTATGTATAAATTTTGGTTTGTAAGGCCGAAATTTGTTTTCATTCAATATTTTTCAAATCGTAGTTTTCCCTACATCATTTGGTAATGTTGTTGACCTTTTTCGCAATGATTTTTTAGGTTCTTCTACTACCTACAGACAACATTACTTGGTTCACAGTTTCATTATTTGCAACCCTGGGTCTACGTTTCTTGGGAGTCAGGTGTATTTTCCTCATGCCTTAAACTGGCAAAAGTGATTCCTCTTCACAAAGGGGGAGATTTGGGAGATCCTTCTAATTATAGACCTATATCGCTACTCTCTAATTTGTCTAAAATTGTGAAAAAATTGGTAAAAAGCAGGATGATTTCCTTCCTTAGCTCAAATAATATACTTAGTCCCCTTCAATTTGGCTTTCAGGAAAATCGCAATACAAATGATGCTATCTTCCAGTTTTTGGAAGGTCTTTACTCAGGGATTAACAGTGGTGGAGTAAGCGCAGCGGCTTTTTGCGACTTATCTAAAGCTTTTGATTGCGTCAATCACCGCATTCTGCTACAAAAACTATTTCACTATGGCTTTAGGGGGGTGTCCCTTGCATGGTTCGAGTCCTATTTGTCCGGTCGTTGTCAGAGGGTTTATTTTGGGTCATCTCAAGGGTCTGTTCTGGGACCTGTCTTGTTCCTGATTTTTATAAACGATCTCACATCACTTAACATTGCTGGGAAATTTACTCTGTTTGCAGATGATACCACGGTTCTATGGCACAGTACTGACCTAATCACACTAAAAGAAAGTATTCTCGCAGATCTTCAGAAGCTCAGATCCTGGTGCGATTCAAACCTACTACGGCTAAATTTGTCCAAGACAAATATCTTGTCATTTGGGAATGATCTACAATTACCCAAAGTTCACAATGTTTTCATTGAATGTCGGCCAGATACTAATTTCCTGGGAGTTATTGTCCACAATGGATTGGTATTTAAATCTCACATCCATAGCCTTTCAAAGAAAATTTCATCTGGGTGTTTTGCTGTGAGACTGTCGGCCGTTGAACTGGGACATGCCGTGTCCAGATCCGTCTATTTTGCCCTTATAGAGTCAAGACTGAGATATGGCATCTGTTTTTGGGGATTGAGTGGCCAGACCCTGATGAACTCTGTTTTCATTTTGCGGAAACGGGCTATTAGGTATATCTGTGGTGCTGGGAGAATAGATCATTGCAGGCCCCTATTTAGAAGGAAAAATTTTGACCTTGTTCAGTCTTTTTATCCTGGAGACTGTATCACTGATTCACAAATACCGGCATAGATTCGCCTCCCACGAAGCTCATTATATCACGCGAAATGCTTCTAGCTTAAAATTGCCCATACCCCATTCTACTTTAGTTAAACGATCTATTATTTATGAAAGCATTAAGATCTATAATCACTTACCTGATAACCTATCAAACATTCCTTCTCTGAGACTATTTAAAAGGAAAGTTAAGAAACTTTTAGTGACTAAGGCGTATTATGACTTAAACGAATTTTACTGTGATAGTTTTTAATTGTTTTGTTTGTATCCTTTTTGCATGTACTGTATCTGACGATAATTTAAGATTGTGTTATTACTTATTACTATTATTTTATTTTTATAGTTGTAAGAACTTAGACTAATACTGGCTTTGTCAACAAATACGCGGTATTTAGACAATAAAGCATATTTTGAATTTGAATTTGAATTTGACGTTTCTTATTGTAGTTATTTTCCACACTTCCAAAGGGCTTGAATTTAGTCACTATGTTCCCTACTATTGTAAAAGAAATCATTTTATCAGGATATATGTAGTTAAAAATTTTGGCAGTTTCCCGATACGTTTTGTAATTTTCACCAACAATTAAAATTATTTCAATTTTACCTTGCATACTCAATTTCAACGGCATATTTATCTAGTGAAATATTCAAACTGAAGTTCCAGACAAATAACATAGCTGACAGTTAAAATTGAAATTCGGATGAGAAATGGTGGCAAGATAATGGACATGCCATTAAGAATTAAGATTTAAATTTTTAAGTTTATTTTCAATAATAGTCTACTAAGAGTAGAAGCAGATATAATTTTTAATGCCAATTAACATTTTCTTCTTATTCCATTTTGCTCTAAAATTAAAATTAAGGGTACTTTTCGCGTAGGTCAATTTTGATTTTTTTACTTTTTGATCATCCTGTACATACTATCTCAAGTTTGAATAGTCTAATATTATTTTTTCAGTAAGCAGAACTTTTATAAAATTTTCGTAAAATTAATATTAGAAAAGTTTCCCATATGTACAGAACTTCAGCGGACACGCTTATATGGTGCTTATACATTAAAGTGTAACCATTGTCCCAAAGTTTGCATACAGCAAACAAGCAGAAATTCTGAAAGACGTGTCAACTAAAATTACTCTCGTTTTATAAAAAAATAATACTGATTCAAATAATTCCAATTGTTGTGTTTCAAAAGTCGAAAATAACGTCACTGAGCGAGGTTGTTGAATTAATAGATAAACATTGCCAGTTCTTTGCGAGGTTCTTTGCGAGGTTCTTTGCAAGCTTCAAGAAAGCGTTTTTTTAGCCACACAACAATTGAAAGATCTCTTAATACGCTTCGACAGGTAAAAACCTTGTTGACATCAACCATATCTTAAGAAAAACTTAGCGCTCACAATTAATAGGTAAATAAGAATAAAGACAGACTTATTGAAAAAGTAACTAAATAATAGACTTTTTTCAGATTAGAAGAATAACATAAGGACCATAATAAAATATTGTGTATACACTTTTCTGAAAAACCTATTCAAAAATGCATTAAATTATGAACACTATCGGTTCTTTGACCCTTCTGTGCAACAATACATAAGGTTTGTGTGGGGTCTTTATTACGTCGCGTTAATGTTGTCCAAGAGTTTGTATTGGGTTTCTTTTTCGTACAATATTACGCTTAATATATTTTGACCGGAATATTTACGCTAATTATTAAGGCCTATCTAAATTAGCAAATTCCTGTAATACACCATCCAAAGGTATTTAGAAACTGCTAAGGTGTTAACAAACTATTTAAATATCATTAACCAACTATGTATTTGAAAACCCAAATCTAGCTGTTAATTGTTTAGATATCCATTTAAAACAGGACCAAGATATGCTGATATATTAGGTATTATGCTGAGAA
Source organism: Polydrusus tereticollis (assembly GCA_963920685.1). Classification (NCBI taxonomy): domain Eukaryota; kingdom Metazoa; phylum Arthropoda; class Insecta; order Coleoptera; family Curculionidae; genus Polydrusus; species Polydrusus tereticollis. The sequence goes on along the minus strand of OY987332.1, from coordinate 19,746,540 downwards.
ATAAATATCTAAAATGTTAAGAATATTAAGAAATCTGTGGATACAAGAAATAGCAATTAAGGCTGGGTTATTTTGATTTTAATGAATTATGAGCATATATACAAACCATGGACTAGACCTTAAACCAAGTAACACATATTTGACCCCAAATCATTGAACATAATAGAATGTCAAGGTCTCATTTAAGGAAAATATTTAATATCGTATTTATATACCTGGTGCTAAAAATAATCCTTTAAAAGTCTGCCACCTAATTCGCGTCCCAAGCCTCAGAGGAAAAGTTATCAAAAGGAGATGTATTGCTATCAAAGCATAAATGTTAATCAGAAAAGTCAGTTAAGTAACCCAAAGAATACCTAATTAGGCTCTATATAATTAATAATCATTTTTAAAAATAAAGTATTTTCTGCTATACTGAACCGGCACTTTTCAAATAGGTGTCAATAAAGCCCTAGATTAAGAAAGTATGTTTTGACACTAGTCTACATTTTTTGATAAGTAAAAAAAATTCAAAAATATAAATTAATGATTTTAACTTGCAATTTACATAGAGGCTTGTCATCACAAAAATAAACATTATTATTACTAATTTAGTTTGGGGGGTTGTGAGGTGATCAACTTTATTTTTGGCTTATTCTGGAGGTTTGCATCATTAAAAAGGTTGAGAAAGATGTCACAGACTATGTATATAAAGTAAACTTACCACAAGGAATATATCCCCTGCGATAATCTTTAGAAGTGTGCGGAGATTCTGGCTTTTCAGCAACACCGGCCCGATACTTGGAACTTCCTCTCCATACGACCAATTTACTAAAAACATTTAAAATAGACTCTCTAAGGCTCAAGTGTCTCCTATCGCCACTCAAAACACTGATCTTGGATCTGCTAATATCGTTTTCACCACATTCTATGTTGGCAGGGACCTTAGAAGGTTTTCGTTTCTGTTTACATTTTTTCCTAGTGTGTTTTGAATGTTTCCTGGAAGTGTGAGGCTCGTTTTCGTTGTACACCTCGAACACTTCAAGTTCAAAATCCATATTTTCCTTCCTATTTCTCTTATCATTTGTATGCTTATTTACTTTTCCGCGTTTAATTTTTAATGCCACTTAAAACTAAGCAAATACTGTTAAGAGGCAGGCTAAGTACTATTTGCCAAATATATCGGAAAAAAATCAAAATAATACTGACGTAAATCTAGATCATAAAAAAATCACAGAGCACACACATAACTGCACTTCGGGTAGGTATTCAAGGTAAAATCGTAGTCGTATCCTTTTCAAAATCACACCCTTAATTACTTTTAACAGGGAAGATTGTTAAAAATCTTGAGCCGTTTCGGAATAGGAAAAAAAATACCATTTTTCCCAGATTTTCCACTGAAAAAACCTGACTGACTCACTGGCAATCACATCGATTTCGCCATGTCAGAGTAATATTCGGTCATACTGCGAGGTGGCGCTAACGGTACTGAAGGAAATTAAAATATTACGTATTGTTGGCTGCCTGAATAGTAGTAATAAAATGAATAAAGTAGAAGGAACAGTGGGTAAATTACATCAAGGTAACAGTTATTGCTTACCATACCGAGTGTAACAAAAGTCTGGAACGCTTTAAATATCTTTAATACAGTTTCTCTGACTTTAAAATTCGCGAGCTGCTAATGGCAGTTGCAATGTTGTAAATTTACAGTTTCTCAGCAAATTATAAAAAAAAATGTAATGGGACACCCTGTTAATTATTCAAAAAAATTATTCTTTAACGAATTCTAAACAACTTTCGAGCTCGAAAATAGAGAATTTATTGAATCATTAGTGTTTGTTTAAACTTATTGAAAACAAAGTAAAGAAACTCAATTAGGTGTTTAAAGTGCCTTTCCTCCATTTACTTCTTGGCAACATGCTGAATATTGTGGAAAAGTATTCAAAACATTAGGAGGGAGAATATATGTTTCTTCGATTCCTCGGCATTCAACTTCGATTCTTACTTTTAGCGTTTCTATATCATTTGGCTTGGTGCTGCAGACATTTTTTTAAATACAGCCACGAAAAATAATCGACAGAAATTAGATCTGGTCACCGAGCTGGCCACTCAATTGTACCCGGTCTCCCTAACCACCTATTACTCTTGTTGCAGCCATATATCGTTATTTGGTACTGCAACGTCAAGAATCTAATAATTTGTATGAAAATTAATATATTTTCTAAAATACTACAAGAAATTTAAAATCTATTAAATCTAATAAACTATGAAGTAGGAATACTTTATAAATTTCCAATGACGACTTTATGTCACACATTTCAAACGCCTGCTTATTACTTCAATCAGTTTTCTCGGATAAGCAGTTCTTGAAACACGAATATCAAATTTGTCATAAACGTCTAACGTTCGTCGTGAAACGCACCCTGTATATTGTTTTCTAATTAAGAAGACCTTCCGATGAATACCAATCAGACGATCCCCTATACCTATGCATTAGGATATGTCGATGATTAGCTGGTCATCGCAAATGCACAGAATACTGAAGAGCTCATGAGCTTCACAAAAGCTAAAAGAAGAATAGAAGAACAAACACAAAATGGTAAAGAATCCAATATTGCCAAGATTGAACAGCACAAAAATATGTATATAAATTATAAATAAATGAAGACCCGAGTGATAAAAGAAACTGACAAATTTAAATACTTGGTAAAAGTGGAACGAAAGAAGAAACAAATAAGATACCTGACTTATATAAGATAACTGAATTCAGCATTATGGAATAGGCAAATAACTATAACAAATAAAACCAGACTATTCAACTCAATATAACGACAGAAAACTGGGTAGTAATAAATAAGAACAAAAAAAATATTGCAGCCTCAGATGGAATATTACAGAAGAAGTTGGGAGCCAGACGAACAGAATGAGAGTAAGAAATAAAGATATCAAGAGACTATAGTCTATCTTTAAATGACGCGAAGCAATAAATCAATCAAAACCGTCTCATCCATGGGAGTGCAAGATTTTCCTGCATGTATAGATTTAAATAGGCTTAAATTTTTAAATTTGTGCAGAATTAGTACAAGTATCGACATTAAATTGTTTTGTTTTGTCTTCAAATATATATTTTAATATTAAATTTTTTAAGCTTAAAATTATGTACCATTTACCTGGAATTTTAGAAAGCAATTTTATCAAAACTAATTAGAGTTTAGGTACTTATTCCGTTTCTGCTCTAATCATTTTATTTCTTGTTTTTGTACCTTATCTAGATTACTTGTTTGCTAAGTATGTGGTTATTATGCCTTTATGGGTGCCTCTATTGGAATAATACACTTATTTATATCTACACATACCTACCTTGGGTGTTTGCTTCTCAGTGAAACTAGAAAAAGTGTGAAGTGTCAGTGCTTTTTTAATTAAATATGGAGAATTTTCAACAGTTGCCTAAACGCCCTAGAGTCGGTCCATGTACAGTAAAATGGAAAAAAAATTAATTCCTAACTGTTACGATTCTATTAAAAGGAAGAATGCATTGGAAGTTCTGAAGGCTTTGTTAACGGTTGTCTACTGATGTTCCAATCTAAAAATACAGGAGACTGTCACGAAGCTATGAATGCCGATGTTTTTGAAGAATAATTCGAGCAAATGTTAGTTCCTTTACCAAAAGATGCAATAATTGTATTGAATAATACAAGTTATCATTCTAGGCTGACGGAAAAATTACCGACAAGTGCGTGTCGTAAAAGTGAAATAACAAAATGGCTAAGTTTAAGACAAATAGAATTTCCATTAGATTCCTTAAAAAAAGAACTATTAGTACTAGCCAATTTACTTAAAAATGCCTTCAAAAAATATGTAGTCGATGAAATTGCAAAGTTACGAGGAATATCTGTGCTCAGACTCTCTCCTTACCACTGCGAGTTAAACTCAATCGAACTTATATGGGCTCAAATAATGACAGATATTGCCAGAAAAAACACTACTTATAAAATGGTGGATTTAGAAGGCTCTTTAATGAAGCTATGGGTAAAATCAGTGCGGAAAAGTGGAAAAAGTGTATCGATTGTGTGATAGAAGAAGAAGCCAAAATGTGGCAGGTAAATATAATAATCGAAGAAATGGTTGAACCGCTTATTATAAACGATGTTAATAAAAGTTCGTCTTCCGAATCGGACTATGATTAGGCCATAACGACAAACGACATAACGACTTTGTTTGTAAGATTCTATACTATATCTTGTTTTTGTAATTATAATATGTAAAACAGTACCACTTATTTTTATTTATTAGTTAATACGAGATTTTAAATGTTTTCAAATGTTATAAATACCTACGACTATGTTATAATACAATTCTAAGAGAATAGGCATGTTTAAGATTTTTAATTTAAGAAGTTCCCCAATACACGCTCCTAGCTGAGGGATTTTCCCAATAGCAATGGTAAATCCTCAAATATAACAATATATTGCGATAAATTCAGGGTAAACACAATAGATTTTAAGGGACGGTGTTTAAATTGTTCTTGATACCCCCGGTATGCCTTTTGCATATTTAATGAGCCATTATAATGAATGTAGAAAAAGACGTGATAACTTACATAGAAGAGAACAATTATCATGGTACGGTTACGGTACGGACATATTATATCAGAAGGGTCAATTAAAGACGATGGATATTGCGGGTAACAGAATGGACTCCATTATGCAGAAGAAAATATATAAGCAAGAGTAGGAAGATCATGGAGGGACGAAATAGACTAGACAATGAAAAAATAGGCCTCCAGGACGAAGACTGGCAATAAGACACCTGGAGACACAGGGCTAAACAGGAAGACTTATACTAATATAATAATACCTATAATTCCAATTAAAATAATTTTGGAAAAATCGTACAAACCCTATAGAATGTATATACATTAATAGAACACGTATTCCATCATTTTTTTATACATAATAAAATTTATAGAACTTTGCGCAAAGGATTCAATTTTTTTATCCCCCCAAATGACAACTTTCCCACGAGCGAACTAGAGCTATCAATTATTCAGAAGTTAGGTTGCACCAACTGATATTTTCCTAATATTTGTAATTTACGTTAATATTTTATCAGGCAGGTATATCAAGGTCTTTCAGGGTCAGTTAAGGGCAAGCGCAAGAAGGGAATTTCTTATTTTTATTTTGCAAACAACTGCCAAAAAAGATACGGGATATCGACCTTCTGTTAGGAACTTTCGTCGCCACCAATACAGGGTGCTTCAGAAGTACGGTACGTAACTTAAGGGGGTGATTCCTTATGATATTCTTAGAGAAAGAGTTCGTACGAATATGTGCCCGGAGTTGCCCCGTTTTTGATATACAGGGTGTTTAAGTTAAAAAAAATCTATTTTTATAATTTTTAAATATCGTATTATACAGCGTGTTTGCTTATTGTTAATTTTACGAAAAAAAATTATTTGTTATAAAAAGTTCTGCTTGATGCGCAAATAATATTGACATATCAAAACTTAAGATATCATGTACAGGGAGGCAAAAACATATAGAGACACAGAATTACGTTAAAAGGGAAGTACCCTCGATTTTTAGTTTACAGCAAATTGTTATAAGAAAACTTTACTAAGGACTACAAAACATGGTCAGATACAATTTTTCGTTGAAATATTTTAACTTACAGGGTACCATCAAAAAGCCTTATAAAATATTTTTTTATTTTATTTCTTTAACAGTTACCTGCAACAATTTTGCAAGAACTATGTGCAATGCTATAGTAACGAATATTGACATGTTAGTCAAAAATTATTTACTATTTTTCGACTTATTAACAAGAGTTTTTCGTTCGTTTCGTCATGGTTGTAAAGTTAACGCTGCAGAAGAAAAGCAACTCAATGTAATGCAAGCGGTTATCGAAGACCCGAAAATTTCTTTAAGAAAATTGTGAAAAACTATTCCAGTTGACGTCAAAAAGTCTACTGCTAGTAATATTTTAAAAATAAATAAATTTCATCCATATAAACCGAAATACATTCACACGCTTCTTTCTAGAGATTTTGAATTCCGTTTCCTATTTTGCGCGTGGTTCCAAGGCGAGTGTGCAGTTGATCCTTTTTTTTGCAAGAAAAATATTATATATGCTCGCAAAATTGTCGGTGGTGGAGTAACAACAATTCAAATTTTATAATCGAATGCCGTAGTCAATATTTATTTAAAACCAAGGTTTGGTGTGGCATTTTTAATGATCGGATCGTTGGACCATACCTACTTTTTCCGACAAAATATAAATGCTGCCATTTACCTGGACTTCTTAAGAAACCAGCTGTCTCAATCTCTTGACGAACTGCCACTAAATATAAGACGTACAATTTGGTATCAACACGATGGAGCCCCATGCCATAGTACTAACACAGTAACTGGGTATTTGAATAAAGTATTTCCGCACCGTTGGATAGGCAGACGTTCAAATATTCCTTGGCCAGCCAGGTCGCCTGACATCACACCCCTGGACTTCTTTTTATGGGGCCGATTAAAAGAAATGGTGTATGGGCATAGACCTTTTTAGGATATTGACCATATTAAAGCAGTAATAACAAACTGTGTCCAAGAAATTACTCCCAATATGATATGGGCGACAGTAAGAGAAATTGCAAGGCGTACTAGAGTTTGCATGGAAAAAGAAGGAGACATGTGGACACATAATTTTTCACTTCAAACTATCTGTTTTTAGATCACTTTTGTCATGTAATTGCTAAAATATTGTTTATTATTCATATTCAACATTTATTTTGGCTCTAAGGAAATTAAATGTTTTTACTATTCCTGATAGGTAGATAGTAGGTTGATTTTAGAACATGAAATAATCTCGCATTATTTTTTTACGTAATTGATTTCCAACAAGAGGTAATGAATGCTCAACGTGTTTTTGATGGTACCCTGTAAATTAAAATATTTCAACGAAAAATTGTATCTGACCACGTTTTGTAGTCCTTAGTAAAGTTTTCTGATAACAATTTGCTCTAAAATAAAAATTGAGGGTACTTCCCTCTTAACGTAATTCTGTGTTTCTATATTTTTTTGCCGCCCTGTACATGATATCTTAAGTTTTGATATGTCAATATTATTTGCACATCAAGCAGAACTTTTTATAAAGAATAACTTTCTTTCGTAAAATCAACAATAAAGAAAATCCTATATGTCTAGAACTTTTCTGGACACGCTGTATACATATATCGCGTTTTCGGTTAGAAGAAACCGACAATTGGCTTTCAGCGCCATCTGACATTAGATACCTGCTTATGCGGGTTCCATTACGACGTTCCGTCTTCTCTAAGACCTCGCTGGTCTGGTTGGGTGGATATATAGCTCGAGTGCCACGAGATGTCGTCACGTGCAACATCTCGCATATGTATTTTTACATTGTGTGTTGAAATGCACTGTAAGGTCCCTTTCCTTTTCGTCAGACTCTATAGCCTTGCCTAGGAGCCGTAATACAGCGAAACGCGTCCAAGGATTGGGTCTGACGAAGAGAAAAGGGATAAACTTCTTTCTTTCAAGATTTAAGAAGTAGTCCATGGTCTGTGGTTATGTATTTTAAAGGGAAATGAAAGTCTGTCTTTACCACCAAAATTTTTTATATTAACTACACTACACCCTAGATTTGGGTATCGAGGGCATATATATGGGAGGGATTCACCATATGAGTTAGATGTTCAATATAAGTTTGAAAACTACTCCGACTCAATTTTCAAACTTATATTGAACATCTAACTCATATGGTGAATCCCTCCCATATATATGCCCTCGATACCCAAATCTAGGGTGTAGTGTAGTTAATATAAAAAATTTTGGTGGTAAAGACAGACTTTCATTTCCCTTCTTTCTTTCATATATTGTTCCCCACTGGGTAATTACAGGTTCTGGAGGTAAACTAACTCCTGGTAATCACTCCTTATACATCTACACTCTTAGAGGTGCTTTTAGAAACACTTTTTTTTACATTTGAAATTAATTTATTTACTAAAGGATATTCAGTTCTGACGGTTTCTGCGACTCGGTTTATTCCATGTAAAAGACAAGTCACATGTACCATATTGGGGTAAAAGATTCTTAAGCTTTGGCCTACTTTTACCATATACGGTGCTGCATCAGACAAAAGTACTAAAAACTTCTTATCTGGGACTGGATTTGGTAAGAAAAAGCTTGAATAAATCGGGTTACGGTCACATTATTAGTTTTGTCTAGCTGCTTAGAAGCTATTAAATATGGGATTGTTGCTTTATCTTCTTGAAGTGCTCCAACCATATGATGTGCGATATATTATCTGCCACAAGCATTTGTGTTTTTATCAACAATATTGTAAACATTTTTATCACCCAGTGAAGCTCTAATCTCTTCTAAAACGGTTTCGAATACTGAATGGACATTCTTCTTTCTAAGCGTGGATTCGTCAGGAATGGTTTGTTGACAATATTTTTGCAAAAATCCTCTAAATTTCGGATTTTGCAATATTTTTTAAGGATATGTTTGCTGCGACTGCTGCGACCAAAGTCTTGCATAAGTCTTCTTGAAAAATTTTCTTTTTAGATTTCAATTTTTCTCCAACATTTTGAAATGCGTTTTTACACTCAGCTGAACTGGCTCAGATTTCATTTTTTGCAACTTTTATTTATGCAGCGGTATTTACAAATGTTGATCGATTTGGAACTTCTTTTCACAAACAATAATTTTTGCACAAGCTTTACAAAAGACTTTTTCTCCACTTTAGACATTTTGAACACAAATTTGAAATCACTAGTTTCACACTGGAAATACTGAAATCTTTCGACAAACTAAAACAGAAGTACGTATTACAACCCGATATAAATACAGCTTGTTAAGCAGGCAATAATAAGGCATTATTAAATGACAATAAATAACCCCTAACAATATATCTGCAAACCCCGGAAACCCCCAATAAATACCTTGAGTATAACCAAAATGTAAATATTAATTATTATATAATTATCTTCAGATTGGAAAATCCCTAAAACAAGTGCCGGACTGGACATTAAACCTATTAGTCTACGAGTTTTCATAACCGGGCGTTTTTAATTTTTTGATAACGCCGAAAACATAAAAATATGCACATAAAATAATAATTTGGGAAAAATATGCATTATAAAATTGACAAAATATGCAAAAAATGCATATACAGTGTGTCCACGGATGGACTTAACTATACTTGTAAAAGCTTCTATTTTCAGTTTTTTGGAAAAAAAACATTCTTCATAATTATTTATTTTGCTTGTTCTATAAATACGATTCACGTTAAGAAACTTTTATTTTGTTGTACTGGGTGCGCAAAAAATACAAAAATGTAGATTTGCAAAATCAAAAATTGTTTAATCAAACTTTTTTGAGACATCGGAATGAAAGAACTTAGAAGAAGGAATCGAAAAGGCAAATAAAGTTTTTTCATAGAAGTTATGGTTACTAAGATATTATTTGAAATTAAAAAATTAATTAACTTCGTATTACTTTGAGAAGTTCACTGCTACCTCATTTTGTGAACAATTTGGTTGGTGGTTGAATTTTCAACCGAAAATTTCCAGGTGTATACGTTTCTGTTAATGCCTTAAGAAATTTGGTACGTAAATTCGACGTTTATGGTAATGTTAAAGATGTGAAAACGACAAAAAAGAATTTAGATGAAAATGACTCTGCACCAATTTTGGTCTTAGAATCAGCTCACAATAATCCCTGACTTCCTTTGAGAGCAAGAGCCAATGAGGTTGGTGGTATATCTAAAAGTCACGTACATAATATTCTGTCCACAAATCAGTTTCACGCATTCAAACCAACCTTTATTCACAAACTTCAAGAAAGCGATGATACATACCGACTAGAATTTTCTTTACTAATGGGTAAACGTATAATGGCAAGCAGGGTTGAAAAAAAACATGTTTATTTTAAAAAAAAACTTAAAAACTGTTTTTTTTGTTTAAAACTGTTTTTTTTTTGTTTTAAACTGTTTTAAACTTTTCAAGAAAAAACATGTTTAAAACGTGTTTTAAACACATCCAAAATTAATTTAAGGTTTGAATAAAAAAATCCATCTAGTAGGACCCGTTCTTTTAAAAATACCAGAACAACAAATCGAATTAAATGTTGAAAATGTGTGCCATTTATGGCTTGACAATATCCAACGCAATCAATAACTTTTTGCACGTTTTCAACCAATTCCGGAGTTATGGCAAGCATTTCCCTTCAGATCGTCTCTTTCAACTCTTGCAAATTGTTTGACCGGTCAACACACACTTTCGATTTGAGGTAACCACACAAAAAGAAGTTCAGCGGAGTTCGGCCGGGCGATCTAGCATTCGATAGGTCCTCTCCTTCCGATTGGGAAAGGTTTCATCTTAACATGTACGCACAGTGGCAGCGTAGTGCGGAGGAGTACCATCTTGCTGGAACATCAGTTCTTCGTCGGGGGAGTCTGGGTTTAATGGATTTGGAAATGAAAGTCACTAATGCTGGAATAAATCAAGTTGGAGAAATTCGAGATATATTTGTCCAGTTAAAGAAAAATGGATCAATTACTCCTCCGCGCACTATTTCATACCACACATTTGTTTTTTGAGGGTACCTACTGGCTGTGAACCTCCATCATCCAATGCGGATTTTCTGTTGCCCAACAACGACAATTTTTTCTGTCCACATTACCAATCAAGGAGAATGTAGCTTCATCGGAAAAAATAATATTTTTTACTAAATTATTATCTTCACTCAGCTTCAGCTTCATCTGCAGGACTCAAACGCCTTTTCTCGACATTTGGCATAATTCATAGTAAGCTTCGAAATCGATTAGGAACAGAAAATGCCGCGAAACTTGTAACCATATTTAAGCAGCTTAATTCAAACCAAGAGTAGAGTTTAGTAGAATGACTAGGAGACTTTTGGTTTAGTTAGTTTGTTTGTCTTTGTTACTTTTTATAAGGCGCTTTTATATGTTTACACTTTTTATTTGCTTATGTTATTGGAACCCGGTACACAGACTGTAGGTAGGTATATAAACTAAGACCTAGAGCTAGTCTTAAACGTGTTTTTATAATTATGTACTTTTAATATTAAACGTTAGATATAAATATTGCTATTTTTGTTTTTAATTAATATTTTTTGTTTTAACAGTTTTATGTGATTTTCAGTAAAGCTTGACAAAAAAAACAACGTTAAAAAAAAACACTGTTTTAAACATGTTTTAAACAAATCTGTTTAAAACACTAGTAAGTGTTTTAAACATGTTTAAAACATTTGTTTTAAACATTTTGTCTTAAACATACAACCCTGCTGGCAAGCCGTCATTTTCACCATCATATCATATTTAGTGACGAATCTACGTTCACAACAAATGGTATAATTTCTAATCAAAATTGTCGCTTTTGGGCAACCGAAAACCCCTACTTTAAGCTTTGCACAAACAGTCAGAAATTTAAGAAAGTTAACGTATAATAAAATAATTGGTCCATTTTTCCTGGAAAGAAGGCTAAACGCAAATTATTATTTGGAAATTCTTAGTGAATACTTCTTTCCTCGATTGGAGAAAGAAAATTTGGAATTTAAAAGGAAGGTGATATTCCAGCAAAATGGCTGCCCAGCGCATAGTACACTGCTTATAACAAATTGGCTTAATAAACATTTGCCCGAAAAATGGATGGGCCGCCATGGACCCATACACTGGCCAGCGCGGTCTCCGGACCTCACCGCGATGGATTATTTCCTGTGGGGGTATCTTAAACAAAAAGTTTATGCTACTGACATGCAAGATAATGTTGATATTTTAAAAAACAGAATCACTGACGCCATTGCTACAGTGACACCAGATATTATTCACAATGTTTATTACGAATTTCGAAAGAGAATGAAGAAATGTGTTAACGTTGGAGGATTTCATGTTGAATAAAACATTACTGTTGAATGTATTAACTTAAATAAATTTTGATTTTTTCTGGCAACAATTAATAGTTTTAAAAATTCTCTTTTAGGCCTATTTTTAATATCAGATAATATTTTAGTAACCATAACTTCTATGAAAACACTTTATTTGGCTTTTCGATTTATGCTTCTATACCTACTCTTTCATTTTGACGCTTGAAGAAAGTTTCACTCAAAAATGTTGTATTTTGCAAATCTACATTTTCATGTTTTTTGCGCACCCTGTACAACAAAATCAAATTTTCTCAACGTGAATCGTATTTATATAACAAGCAAAAGAAATTATTAAGGGTGACTTTTTTCGAAAAACTGAAAATATTATTTTTTACATGTATAGTTTACTGATAACTCTGATAATATTATCAGTGAATATTAAACAGTTAATATGTAGGTTTTAGTGGTATTAAAAGGAAGTAGATTAAAGTCACACCACTTTTTAATTTTTATTAAATCTTCATTAATTATTTTAATTAATTCAATACAATATTTACTATGCGAAAGCATGGTTATATCATTAGCAAACATGGCAAAATTATCATTTATGAAAATTGACGCAAGGTCATTTATATAGATTAAAAATAGCAAAGGACCAAGAACTGAACGTTGAAGTACTCTGTATTACTACAATTTTATTATTCTTTGATTTCTTACCATTTAACAATGCTACTTGAGATATTTCAGATAAAGTAATATGATTTTATGATATACTACTTTAATGATATACCTCTAAAGCCATAAAGTTCAAGCTTTTTTAATAATATCTCGTGGTTAACACAATAAAAAGCTTTAGAAATGTATCACAAAATATTGCTGGGGAACAATCTCCTTCATTAAGCTTAAAATAAAGATGTTCAAGAAAAGAAAAGATAGCGTCATTAGTATTATTATCATATATTTATTATTATTTTATGTGTCATTCTGCTCAAGTGCCTTTTCCTATGTAGTTTGAAGGTATATACATACACCTTTATTGATCGACACCTTTATGGTTACTGTACCGGGTGTTCCACCTAAGGAGGTAATCGGCTATATCTCAGAAAGTAATAACACTAGGACTTTGGGAAAAAATATATATCGATAAAAGCGGCCAAGAGAAATTGCTGGAAATTATTTTCAAGTTCGAAAAATTACCGCTAGGGGGCGTAACAGAACTTTCAAAATAGAAATGCCGATTTTCTCTTGATTTTTCTTGATAAAAATATGTTAAAATATAAGCATTGTATTCTTCATAAAATTATGCAACTTTATGTTAGGAATCGTTTTTTTCTATTTTCAATAATAAAGTGGTGGGAGAAGGTCAAACTTTTTTTCTTTTAAACGCTGATATGTCTGCTTTGGATAAACCGATTTTATTCAACTTGGTCTTGAAAAAAAGCCCTTCTTTTCCTCTACACGTAGATCTATTAACTATACCATATTGATTCTGATGGTGGCCGCTAGATGGCGTTTTTCCGTAATTCCTCAATGAATAAGGATTTTCTCAAAAAAATCCTAAAAAAAAAACTTTTTCACCATATTTTATTTTAGGCTTATAAAGGCTATTAAATAGTGGAATAAAAAATCCAGGTCCGTATTTAAAATAAAAAAGTTGATGATGGTCGCTCGAATCCGAAACGTCGGATTAAAAAACTAACCTCATCAGCTTGTAGAGGAAGAAAAGTCACTATAAGGAACTGAAAACCGCAACGTGATATCTTTTGTTAAACTAAAATGGCCTATTTTTTTATATTAATTATTATTATCCCTAATTTCTCTAGTTTAACAAAAGATATCACGTTGCGGTTTTCAGTTCCTTATAGTAACTTTTCCTCCTCTACAAGCTGATGGGGTTAGTTTTTTAATCCGACGTTTCGGATTCGAGCGACCATCATCAACTTTTTTATTTTAAATACGGACCTGGATTTTTATTCCACTATTTAACAGCCTTTATAAGCCTAAAATAAAATATGATGAAAAAGTCATATCATAACATTTTATTTTTTTGAGAAAATCCTTATTCATTGAGGAATTACGGAAAAACGCCATCTAGTGGCCACCATCAGAATCACTATGGTATAGTTAATAGATCTACGTGTAGAGGAAAAGATAGGCTTTTTTTCAAGACCAAGTTGAATATCGGTTTATCCAAAGCAGAGATATCAGCGTTTGAAAGAAAAAAAGTTTGACCTTCTCCCACCACTTTATTATTGAAAATAGAAAAAAACGATTCCTAACATAAAGTTGCATAATTTTATGAAGAATATAATGCTTATATTTTTAACATATTTTTAATAAGAAAAATCAACAGAAATCGGCATTTCTATTTTGAAAGTTCTCTTACGCCCCCTAGCGGTCATTTTCGAACTTGAAAATATTTTCCAGCAATTTCTCTTGGCCGCTTTTATCGATATATATTTTTTCCCAAAGTCCTAGTGGTATTACTTTCTGAGATATAGCCGATTATCTCCTTAGGTGGAACACCCGGTACAGGGGTCCAGTTTTCGTGTGTTTTCATATACCAGCTAGAAATATGGGGTTCGCGGCTTACTGTTCTATTATTTTATGAAACTTTTATTGCCGCAAACGAAATTTTCATAGCCCTCTCAGTTTCTGACATACCAAAAAAAAATGAAAATTTCGTAATTTTGCCATCACATTTAATTGAATAAGTTAGGATTGGCTTATTAAAATTTATTCAAACTTGGCATATGGGTTTACTGTATCGGCCTCTTCAAAAAATTATAACTCAATTTTTCTCTAAAATGTACAGGGGAGCCAATATTTAGCCCTCTCAAAACTTACATGCATGGGATTTCCTATGTTCAACCACCGTATACGATTCAACTAAGCCAGTGGCGCAACCAGAAAATAAGTTCGGGGAGGGCTGAAACAAAAAATAGCGCCGCAGGCGAAACATTTTTGGGTGCCACGTTCTTTTTTTAATGATGGTGCTTGGTTTTCAAGTAAGAAAAATAAAAAACACAACAGAAAATCACAAAAACAGCCAGGCTCGTTTCAATTTTTGTGTAATTTTACCTATCTTAGGTAGTGATGAATTAACATTTCTTGTAAATAGGTAGACGATCCGAACTATGCTCGCTCAAAGGGGGGGGGGGGCTGGAGCCCGGCAGCCCCCCCCCTGGTTGCGCCACTGAACTAAGCCTATTTTACATAAATAAAACGTCTTGCGAGAATGCTTTCAAACTAACCGTTGATAAATAAACATGTAACTACTCTTAGACTTACCAATGGTTTGAGATCTACGAGAAATTCTGAAGGAACCTCTTCCGCCCATTTTAGCCATGGGCACTAATTCGGATTTCTTAAGGTAATGTAAAAAGGGAAATAAATAGGTAAGGAAAAAGGTATTTTACGTTGGTTGCTTTAAAAATATATGTCAATAATCTAAAAACAGGACCAGCCTGTCGGCACTAAATATATATAAAGGCACTTTACAAGAGATAAAATACTCTCTATTTTACTAAACAATTAGGTCAGGTATAGATTAAGGCCACTTAGGAGTACACTTACGCGCTAAAAAAACAAGTAAAAAGTTGTAAAAAATCGATTTAAAATTTTAAAAACTATATAAAATGCGAGAGGTAGAAGTCTTCGGTGTACCAACAACAAAATAAATAACTTACAATTTGTACAATTTATTAATCTATTACAAAATTTATATTCTTTCGTTTGGTATTTTAAATCGTACGTTTAAATTCGTGATAGTACCAAATCTTGTGGTTGAAAGATGGGATTGGGGCAGAAATGGAGGGGGACGCCGCTGAGGAATCAAGGGGGGACTGGAGGGTCGAACATGAGCGCCGACTAGCGATGAGGTCCCAGCCATTTACTGCTCTGAAACAAAAATTATCTTTATTAGCACGTTACGAATATTTTAGCCAATATACTATATACACTCTCCCATAATCAAGTAAAAAACAGGAACAAGACGATACAGGGTGTTATTTAATAATAGGCCGTAATTCCAAGGCTGCATTCCTGAACCAAATTTAAGTAGAAAAGTTCATATAAACATGTGTCCTAAAAAGTCTGGTTTTCAAGATACAGGATGTCAAAGTTTAAAAAAAAATAGTTTTTTTATTAATATCTCAATGATCCTCTTGCCGATTTTGGTGAAATTTGGCAGTGTTGTTCCTTGCGTAATCAGGGTTGAGATGATTAAAATCAATTGATTAAAATCACGATTAAAATCATGATTAATTTAAAAAAGAGTTTTAAAATTTTAACACTTAAAATGTATTTGTTCATACAAAAAATAAAACCCAGACGCGTTTTTATGTGGTGTTATTTATTATTTTATTATAATAATCGAAGAGAACAGCTGGTTATTACAAAAATAAAACTTAAAAAAAATTAAAAAATTAAAACTAAAAAAACCTTTTAATACAAAAAAATACTTAATTTAAACAAAAAAAAAATATAAAAAAACCTAAGTGTTATAATGCTTAAATAGAAATACTAGTTTAGCTGCTTTGTCACTGCCAAGTCTGTTTCTTATATCTGAATGTACGAATCCATAAGTAGAAAACATCCGTCCAATATCAGCAGACGATGTACAGGCACACAAAACAGAAATGACTATAGGAAGCACTTGCTTAATTTCTGAAACATCTTCTTGAGATCTCCACCACTGTACTGCTGTTACATTTTTGATTATTTCCTCTTAAAACAGAGTTTTGTGAAAAGGGTCCGACTTAGCGTCCAACTTAATTAGTAATGGTAATAATCCTGTGTCTGCAAAATATTTGGAAACAATGTGTAGAGCATCTCTCTTTTCTTCAGCTAGTAACGGATATTCTTCTTTGTTTATTGTAGGATCCAAAATATACGCCAAAAAGTGAAAGGGGGTTAGAGCTTGAACATATTATCTGTTCTTAAATAATTGATATTGACGCAAGCTACTTTCTTCTTCAAATTCAAAACTGTCACAAAATAGCCAGTAACTTTTTCCATATGTAAACTGCTTGAGATAAAAATGCACCTTTTTGTTGCATTGCATCCAGTGCTATAGAAATTGGTTTTAGCAACTGTAGAAAATCTTCAGCCATCCTTTTATACAGATATCTGAAACTTTTTTAAAAATCACTGGATCAATTTGATCTTTATGCTCTTCACATATTAATAACAATTTTGGCCACTCATTTACATAGATCTCAAGACAATCTGAAAGTGTATTCCATCGAACATCCTGAGGTAAGACCAATTTCTTGTCCCCTTCTTCTTTATACCAAGCATTTGGCAAATGGGTATTATTGAAGTATTTCACAATATGTACTATATGTTCTTTTATCTGCGATGCTTCTAAATCTTTGGAGAGCAAACTAAGTAAGTGTGCCGAACAACCATATGTAATTATAGGGTAATTGGACGACTCGGTAATTTTTTTCTTCATACTGACCATGTTGCTCGCATTATCTGTAACAATACTGGTAACTTTACAGTTATATTCATTTTTGCACTTATTTATTGAGTTAATAGCCAATTCGGCAAGATAGTCAGCTGTATGGGGATGACCAGATGTATCTATGCTTTCTAAAAGAACACTGTTTCCATCCTCTGCAGTCAAAACGACACAAATTATCGGCTCATTATGTATATTGAACCATCCATCTAAGGGCATGCAAACAGATTGTCCAGATAACTTGTTAAAACAATTATATTTTTCTTCTTCAAATATTTCATTCAAGAGCGTTGATGATAACTGAAATCTAGATGGTGGAAGGTAACCAGGTCTTAGCATTTCTATGGCCTTTCGAACCCTTATTTTCTATAGCTCTAAAACTGCAATTAGTTGCATAAACGGCTTTGGCTATTTGTTTGTCCAATTCTTTTTTCTTATCTTGTCCAGTTCTCACAACAAAATAATCCAAATTACCGCTACTTCCACTATTTCCACGTCCACCTACACTTCCCTTTTCACAGTTATCGCTTTTCTGTTTCTTTGCCAACTGGATAATTTTACTCTGGCTAGTTGCAGGCTGTGACTGACAATCACCATGCAGAGTTTCAAGACCACTGAGTGCTGATATCACTAGTTTTACTTTTGCAGGTTTCCCAATGACTTTTTAGTCTGTTCACTAGACCTTGCAATTCTTTATCACACTTTTTACATACTGCTCTACAACCTAGTTTGCCCACCACTTTATTTTTTATAAAATGCTGCCAACACTAAATTCCTTTCTGTCCCGGCTTGTCATGAGTTCAAATGTTTTGATAGATTAACCCCTAAAGCAAAAATATTACTGATAACTAAAATAAGTGCGTATCGTTTATATAGCCGGGCGTTTTCTGCCAGTTATTACAAGTTTCGACAAAGCGGCAAACTTGCAATACTGCGCGAACGAAATTTTCACGTCAATACAAGTTTCGACAAAGGCGCAAACTTGCAAAAACTACGCGAACGAAATTTGCATGTTGAAACTTCTCCAGTTTTGCTTCGTATCTGTACTATTCCTGCCTAAAAATATTTGTTTACTTAACAAAACAAAATATACCTAAGCAGTTAGAAATATTTAAAAATAATAATGTTTGTAAAAGGTGGTAAATTTTTTTTAAAAATCAAAAAAATCATGATTTTTATCAACCCTGCTTGTAATAAGACGCTAGGTTAGCACTAACTAGATGATACTTAAGAGTTCCTGTAGCATCCCGGGAGACAGTTCCACGAATAATATTGACAAAAAAAATGTACGCCACTGACTTGTTTAAAAATTTTATATTATTTTCGGGTTAAGCAGCTAAAAATACAACTTTTTGTCTGTTGATATTTTCTCGTAAAAATAAAAGCCACTTCATTGCATGTCGTAAAGTTGATAAAATACAATAAAGATCGCTGACAGGAAAAAATATCAGGAGACCAAAAAGTTGTATTTTTAGCTGCTTACCCCGAAAACAATATAAAATTTTTAAGTCAGTGACGTACATTTCTTTTGTCAATATTATTCGTGAGACTGCCCCCCAGGACGCCACTGGGGCGTTACATTCTCTTTTCTTCTCGTTAAGCAGCTAACTATAATCACCACTTGCCCATCCTGTACAATATATGGTGCTTCGATACACAAAAACAATGCGAATTAATCTGTATACTTAAGTAATGTTTCAACAGTCATTTCTATGTTGCTACTGATCATTAATCAATTTGTTGATATACTGTAAACTATGATATCCAGTTAATATATTATTTAATAACAGTTTATTGTAGTGAGATTGCGTGAGTTTATGGGAACCAAAAAAAATTAATGTTACAGTTATATTATGAAAAAATGTTTCTTTCCTTAGAAAATCAATAAAAATGCGGGTTTGTACAAATGATATTTTATGTATCGATGATTTTATCCAATGGTACGCCCACACTGACGCAATATATTTTAAAACAAAAATTTTTACCTTCGTTGGAATATGTTTTGTTGTGTTGCATTATTTTATTTTCATTTATTTCTTGCCACCACACAATAAATGTATTTAAATAAAAGTATGAAACCCAATTAAATATGAACATCTCAAAATACATTCTTTAACTTCATACCCTATCACTAAAATCTAAAAGTCATAAACTCCTGAAATGAATAGAAAACATTTGCGTTAATATTGATGTTTTTTTTTATTCTCTTCAGGTAAAACATTGTAAAACTTTAATGTGCTGACCTATGCCAGTTTGACACCGTTTTAGACGCCGTTTTTATGGTTTGTATTATGACTGTGAACACTATTATAGGTACTGAGGGAATTCAGGGTACCTATAACACACACAATAAATACAGCCATTAATAAGTCTTCCTCTATATCACAATAACCTCATATGCATATAACTCTGTTGAGGAAAAGTACGTGATGGCGCACTGAGCTAATTCCCTGGTGGTTGTGTTTTTATTCTTTAATGCAGGTTATGATAGCACGTTACAAGGATTCACGACAAATACACTGATCGATACTTAAAGTTAACATTACTAACTGCTTTTTTACATTGATTCCCTAGCTATCACTGAAAGTACATCATAAAAATGCCCCGGTATCGTACGGCGTTCAATTTCGTATGTCAGATAACACGGCTTAGTTTTACTTAAAAAGAAACCAGTAAAGGCCCAAAAGATCGTCCGCGTGCGTAAGATCACCTGCTTCATGGAGCCATCTTGGAATAACTCTCAATTGCCGAAAAAAGGCCTTGAAATCGTGGGGCGCACGTAAAAGCAGTTGCTTCACCGAGCCATCTTGGAACCAGACTGAATTGCCCTTGCGCCGTGCTTTTGTCTCCCTTAACTGGCGCGTGATGCGACCCAACCTATTTTTCGACCAATAGGGAGCTCGTGTTACAAGTACCGTCGCGACGCGCTTTTGACTAGCTGCGTGACTGAATGCCAATCACTGCGTTAAGTTGCAAACGAAAATAGCAGAGATTGAAATGCACGCACACAGCATTTACTAACCTTATCTTTTTGACGTGTTGATACACGATTTCCCAACACTACGGTCAGTATAAAGTGTTGCATTTTAGTATCAATTTGTGTAATAGTAAAAAATAAAACATTGTAAAAGCAATAATAAAACCAATCGTGCATAACTATTCTCTGGCGCATCGCGAAATAATACGCCGTCGAAGAAAAACCTAAGAGTTAAAGGAACAGAAGATCGTTCTCTGGTTTCAGTTTTTTTTTAGTAAAAATGGTACTTAATGTAAAATTTTGCAAACACGATATATTTGCTACAAAGTAATTTTTAAAAGAACTAAAATAATTGTTTGTTGAATTAGTTTGTGAATTGTAATGGTGGCGTGTTTCTTCATATTATTATAAACACCGGTATAATAACCAAAGCAATTTTGCTATATAAAGGGCTTGTTGGAAGTTGTACAAAGATCCAATAGGTGCAAACATTCTTTTTTCTTGAGCAGTGTAGACAGTTTGTTGATTTAAGAAGTTTAATGAATTATAAACATTCAACAACTCCTAACAAATAAGTTGCGACAGGTTGCTCCTATTGGACGTATGCTCCATTCCACAATTATTCGTTGATTTCTCGACCGCAATAAAATTTAAATGACAACCCTCAGTCGTAATCCCAACCATAAATAAGTTGCCTGATAAATATCTATTGTGTAGGCACCGGACCTTTTGAAAGGGTACAGGTCCTGATTACCTACTAATTTCAATAGTTTAGGTTAGCTATTTTCAACAAAACAACAAATATAAAATAATAGGTAAGTATCTTTATTTTAATCATGTAATTAAATAGCTATTAATATTTATACAAAAATACTAATCTACAATATTATAATAATACAATATTTAACTTAACCTACTCTATATTTAGCTATGTTTTACTATCGCTATCGTCTTCATCTAAGCCTAAACTAATTATTAAGGGCTTTACGTTACTATCAATTATTGGATGGATGGGTTCGGTCATTATATCTTTTATTGTCGTTAATGCAACTTTGGCCAAAATACTCGTTTCACTAAAACTTGCACTCCGGTCATACCCTTTTTCTAAAAGGGTACAGTAAACGTTCTTTATGATGTTTTTGGCATCAAGTGATAAATGTTTTTTCTTCGTTACACCATAACTTCCGGAAGCAATATTATCTGAAGTTTCACACAGATCTGACATATTTTGGATGCTCGATAACACACACGAAAATACCTTTAACGCACAGCTTGACAAACACCAAACGACTGATGAACTAAGATGAAAAGACTCTGCTTTATATTGAACACCAGCAATTTGCCATTAACCTACCTAATATACATATATAATAATAAAATTAATAGTAACGTAAGACCCTTAATAATTAGTTTAGGCATAGATGATATTATAATATTGTAGATTAATATTTTTGTATAAATATTAATAGCTATTTAATTACATGATTAAAATAAAGATACTTACCTATTATTTTATATTTGTTGTTTTGTTGAAAATAGCTAACCTAAACTATTGAAATTAGTAGGTAATCAGGACCTGTACCCTTTCAAAAGGCACTTATTTATGGCTGGGTTTAAATTTTATTGCCGTCGGGAAATCAACGAATTATTGTGGAATGGAGCATACCTTTTTACACAATTCTCGATAGTAGGTGTAATTACAATTAAATTCTGGGATCATGAATGTTTTCCTACGTTAGACTACTCTCTGTTACTTCTAGTATTTACAGTGTTTTCTTTCGGCTGATCTTTTTCAGATGAGGTGTTGGTGGACAATGGCGTTCTTTTAAGACGAACCATATGGGTTTACTTGGGAACTTTAGGTTCTCAAAAGAACTAAAACTTGAAACAGATAAAATTGTGTTGATGTTAAGAACACCGTAAGATACTAATTTTGATAGGACAAGGCCAAAAGAAATACTCAGTCGTTTGTTTTCTGTTAACAATTAGAAATTTCCCGACATTTAAAATTTTACAAATAAGTATATAAAAATGTAGTGAACATATTGAAATGATTTCAAATCGTAAAACCGGTTGTTTGGGTAACACGTTTTCTAATAATAAACGTAATAAGAATAAAATATTAAAAAGTATTCTAATTCGCGGAAAACGTCAAGTCTTCTGTAAACATAAAAACGTGCTATACAGGGTGTACCAAATTAAGTGCGCACCATTGCTAACTTTTTTTATTATTGGAGATACAAAGTCGGTTAAATTAGCAAAGTAGTAGCATTTTCTTTTTGTTAATTAAAATGGTGAAAGCAGAAAAACAATTGGCCATAACGTTTCTGAATAAATGAGGAAAATGTATTTTTTTAAATGGCAGACCCTGTATATTTTTTACCGAAAAGTTTGTAAATCGTATACGAAATAAAAAAGTTCATATGCAATATTGGCCTAAAATTGAAAAAACATCAACACAGTCATGGAAATAAAAAATTGACGTTTTCATCGAGACTTCCATGAAAACAAAAACGAATTAACTAAAGTGTCCTCGTTTTGGGTAGCCATTATTGTTAACGAAACCAAAATTTTCGTAGTTTTGAGTTAAGTTATCTAGTTTTTGCTTTTAAATATTACAAAATGGCATCCACGCATTTAGAATATTGCGATATGTTAGAAGCATATCTTGGTTGCAGAAAAATAGTATACTAGCACTCGAGCAATACAGTCAAATGTATCCTGAACGTGTATAGAAAATTTAGAAGTAACTAAAGAGTTTTTATTAAGACAAGGACTAAAAAACAGTTTGTAATAAGTGAACAAGTAGAAGTAAATTTATTGGCATATTTTAAAGCGCACAAAAATAATTCAACTAGAGATTTGATAAGAGACAGTGGCTTCAGTTTATTTACAATTTCGGGGATTTTAAAAAAATATAAGTTTGTACCTTATAAGTACCGACCAGTGCAAACATCATTACCTAATGGCACTAAGAAAAAGACTCATTTTTTGCCAATGGATACAAGATATGTGTAGGCAAAATCCTAACCTTTTAAACAAAATTTTATGGAGCGATGAAGCGAATTTTTCAAATAGGGGTATGTTTAATCGTAAAAACATGCACTATTGGTCTAGAACAAATTTGTTTATTGCTGTTCCCAGAAATCCGCAAGTAAGATTTAGCATTAATGTTTGGAGTGGTCTCATGGGCAGCCAAACTATTGGGCCAATTTTTTATAAAGGTACTCTGACCGGCAGGGGATACGTTAATATGTTGTCAGAATTACTAGAAGAATATTTAGATGATGTGAACTTGGAGGACCGTAACCAAATTTATTTTCAACAAAACGGAGCTCCTCCTCATCAGTTTCACGAAGTGAGAATATTGTTAGAAAGGCTTTTCAGAGATAGATGGATGGCAACAAATGGTCCGATACGTTGGCCCCCAAGGTCTCCTGACGTAACTCCATTAGACTTTTACTTCTGGGGGTATGTCAAGGACGAAGTCTTTAAAACGAGATATGCGAATCTGGTCAAACTTCAAGACAACATTAGACGCATTATAGCATCCATCGATGCCAGAACAGTTTTAAAAGCTACAAAACGTGTATTAAAGAATGCCCGCAAATGTATTGAACAAAACGGTAATGTGTTTGAACATATCACATAGTTTTTTTTTATTTCTTCCGCTAAAAATAAAATCGAGTTTTAATTTCTGAAATAAATAAATAAATTTGTTTTTGTTTTCATGGCAGTCTCGATGAAAACGCCAAAGGCAAACCATTTTTTATTTCCATGGCTGTGTTGATGTTTTTTCAATTTTAGGCCAACATTGCATCAACTTTTTTATTCCGTATACGATTTGCAAACGTTTTGGTGAAAAATATACGGAGTGTCATTAAAAAAAAAATACATTTTCCTCATTCATTCAGAAACGTTATGTCCAATTGTTTTTCTGCTTTCACCATTTTAATTAACAGAAAAAATGCTACTACTTTGCTAATTTAACCGACTTTGTATCTCCAATAATAAAAAAGTTAGCAATGGTGCGCACTTAATTTCGTACACCCTGTATAACACTAAATTCACGTCTACGAAAACCGTTAATCAGTGGCTTTGCGGCTTCGAGAATATGTATTTTGGTTTCTGTGATGTTTTAACCGACAAAGGGCAAACATCACTTGAATGATTCAACGGTCGCGTCTCGTTGGTTGGTCAATAGGGTCCACGTCCACTTCAACGTAAGCAGATACCCAACGTGGCAAAAACAATAATAGCACGTGTTTTAATCTGACATGTGTGTCAGGCAAAGTGATTGATATTTTAAGGACGTGCGCCCGGTAACAGAAGTTACCATTCTTTTAAACGTAAAGTACTGGTAAATCTTAGCTACACCTGAGTGTACAGAGGTAACCATAACCAGAAGTAAAACCGATTTTTTAAATGTTCTACTTTTTTTACAATTGTTGCATGTTGCGTGTACTTGAACACCTAGATACAAAATTGACACCTTAATAATGCAAATTATACCTGAAAATTTAAAACAAAAACACATATGCTTTTACACACGTTACGTTTATTTGCAATTATTAAAGAAGCCATTAAAATGAACCACAAACCAAATTATAAATAATTGATTGTGGGATTAAAATTAACAATTAAGTTTAAGGCAATAGGTTTAAACCAAAAAATTTAAGAAATCGTGACAAATCCTGTGAAATGAGAAGTTCGTATCGTAGTTGTTTGATATCTGATCGGTATTTAGTGAAAGTAAATGACTTTTGAACATCGAATTGAATGAATTAAAAAAACAGAAAAATCTAATTCGGTTAAAAACGTATTCAATAATGTTATAATAGTAATGCAAAAAATGACGCTACTGTTGAGAGTTGTCGGTTAATTAAGATCTCAGACCATAAAGATCTAACGTGATTAGCCGTACAAGTTAAAAAAATATTTGAAGTTGTTTTCGAACGAAGAAATTCGATGAAACAGTTTTTCGCTCAAAGCAGCATTTTCAAATAACATTTTTATAAATATTATGATATTTTTCATGTAAACTTTGTAAATCAGCGAACAAATTTATATACATAAGTCCTTTTTTATTATTTGCACTTAGAAAAATGGAATGCATTTGTACGATTGCGCCCCAAAAAAAAAAGGGGGAACGCAATTTTACTTCTATTTCCCAGGCTATTACAAAATTTTCAGCTTTCATATTTAAATCAGTCAGTTTAATAATATGTTAAAAACATTTATTTATTGTTAAAGTGGTATCAATAATCATAAATTGGCAACAATGCCCGTGTTAAGTGTGGAAGAAAAAGTTATTATATGTGGGGTGCAATGACCAACTATATATATGACTTTAGACCCAGAAATCGCAAGGAACTACTACAGAAAATAAGGAAATCATGGGTCTGATATCTGAGATTAAATAAGAGATTTAGTTCCCAGTTTTTTTGAACGCAATGGTACATTAGAGGAAATACAAGGGGAAAGAACCATGAGCCGATATGCGGTTGGTTACAAACAAACATAACCGCTCTGATTGATGCCATTAAATTTATTAATTAAAAAAAAAATCATTGTTTGCGTCAATGGATCGACATTTTACGAATCGAACATTGTAAAAATATAGCTCTCACGAAAAAGTACCTTTTTAGCTGGTATGAGGCAAAGCTGGGGTGAGCTTAATTCCTTGCGTTACAATTTAATTGACTGTCAAAACTGTCATAAATGCATCCACTTTCAATATTGTTATTTTATTTATTAAAATCGATCCAAGGTTAAAACAGTTATCAAACTCGCTCAAAACAAAACTTAGATCAAGTGTCGGGTTTTTTTCTTCGTGAATGTATTTTTTCTGAATTTGCAATTCAAATTTGCAGGCCTTGAATAAAATTAATTAAGATTACAATTTCGAAAACGGATGCATCCTCCGAAGAATATTTCTCTTCGATTGCATACTTTAATTCAGTATTGTGAGAATTTTCACATTGATTTATAACGTAGGGGTTAAGGTTAATAAAAGCATATTCAAGGCAGGTTAATATAAATTACGAAATGTGTGTACTTAATAATGTTGCGTGCAGCACACATTTATTGGTTGTTAGTGGGGCCCGTCACCCCTTTGTGAAATTATTTTAAATGTGTATTTGGCTGTCGTGTTGGTGTGCTTTAGGCGCACGGGGTCGATAGAGGAAGGGCATATGAGCATTTTATTCGTTAATAAAAACCCTATAAAACTATGAATTTAAGAACAGCGATGCACTGGAACATTTAATTACTCGGGAGAATCGAATATATAATGGCATTATTATGTCATCATGCATATTTAAGATTGCTGTTTTGATATGCAACATACTGCTTAAGAAGTATTTTATTTAATTTGTATATCAAACCCTAATGCATGCCCCTTATCGAACGCTTGTGCATTATCTAAGAATACTGCGCGAAACACACTGGTTTTCCTCAAGCGCACTTTCAATTATGTCGAGGATTCGATGCACTTAATCAGTCCTTGAATGTTGCTGCCTAAGCCGAATTGAAAGTCCGGAATAAGGTTATTATTTTCTATCAGTGGACGTAGTCTCTTAAGTGGTAGCTTCTCAAATAATTTTGAAATTATTGGTAGAATAGGTGAAAGGTAAAATACATAAAAGTGTTAGGAAATACTTCTAAGTCTTGTTTTTTGTTCAGAATACCATTGATATTCCATGTAGCTATGTACAGCTCCAGTGCTTCTGGCATCTAATGTGTCGAGCCTGTTATTTACTCGATCAAGTGTCTTCATCATATTCTGTATCATCTGCATTATGGATTGTTGCTCGTTTTCAACTGGTGCCGCTAAAACTTTATCGCCAATTTGGGCGGCTTGTGCATAGGTAACCTCATAAGTTCTATTTTTGGTTACAAATTTTCTTGGTTGCGTATTTAATTGTTTTTTGTCTTATCTAGATTGCTTCTACCTTTCTGCAACGCCCTTGCTACTACACATCCACGGTAGTTCGCAGGATAAGCCTCTGAATAGTTTAAACATTTTGGTGGAGTATCCTTTAGCTTCCTAAATTCTGCTGTCAAATGATTTCTAGCACATTTAACACAAATAGCAGCGTGTTGGCAGAATTTTTGAGTATGCTCATATCGCTGATATTCTTTACATTGAGGAATAATAATAATACTATTCCGTAGTGCTTCAATTTTTACTTTCATGTAGGTAGCTTATATACTGAATTCCAAATATTTTTTTTTATATCGTCCGTATTGTCAAAGGTAAGCATGAATAACGGTAAAGGGATTCTTTTTTCTTGACCATTAACTTTGGTCTTTTTGATTTTATCAACCAATTCAAGAATCTTAAAGCCTTTGTTTAAGAGGTCTTCTTTAATTTCATTCGAGTCGCATGATGGGTGCAGATTTCTAACCATAACTTTAATTAGTCTAGTTTGCTTATTTATATAGGTATGCCATTCCATTTTAGTGGTATTCATAGTGAACAAACATGACACGTTTTTATCATTCAAGATTACCTATATAAGTCGAGCAAATATTTTCTTAAGACATAACTTCTTGAAAACTGTCCGAAATAGTAAAAAAACACCTGGTTCCCTATTGCTTAATAGAAAAAATGTAATCATTAATATTTATGTTAAATATAGATTTTCCAAATTTTCTTTGCTATTTAAATTCCTGGTATGTACTTTTTAGCATGGAAATAAATTCTATATATCATATATCTTTTCAATGCAAAACATAAGAATAGTAGACAAAAACGAAATTTGAGCGTGGTACCAAAAAATATTCGCCTGCGGCGCTCTCTAAGTGACATTTTGGGGACGCATGCCCGGTAACACAGGTTACTATTATTTTAAACATACAGTAAATATACCGTGAATTTCGCAGTTAAATAGACTACATTCTTTGTGTATGGTATAGTTAATGCCAAATTTGTCTAAATTTAGGCGTGGTCCTAAAAAAACTATCAAAAGATTCGCTACCCCAGCCACCCAGAGAGAAGCATTGATAAGAATGATAAAAACCAAACGAAACCCAAAACAAGAAAATAGAAAAACAGTGACCAACCCAAACAAATTAATTTAAAATGAAGTTATACTGAAGAAGAGACACAAATAGGAGGATCCAAGGATCGACAAGGGGTAACACCTCATAGCCAATTTGACGATAAGTAAGGCGGTATGGACATTGAGGAAAGTTGGTCTGGCAATACGTCTGCATTACAGTGGTATTCAATGTTTGGGGCGAGAATCTATAAGCTTGTTGCATACAGATCCAGTTTTTTCAAACTTTATGACATACTTATGCCCAACGTTTTTGTCTAGATTACCCTCATTGGATACTATGGCGGTTCTACGGGCACGACGATTTAGATTAGACGAAGATTATTTATGTTCGTTGAGCTAGAGTAAATACCATTTTATTACTTTAAAACTACCTTAAAATTACAGAGTGACACATCAGTCAAATATTGACAATAATGATCCTATACCTTTTTTTCGCAAATGACATTTAGTACCTCATTTAAAACACGATTTAATCCTCAAATCAGTAAGTTTTTATTTATACAAATGCATTTAAACAAAACAAGTATGTAATTAGACCATCACTTTTTATGTTTTATTTTAACTATTTATCACCTTCTTAAGTGCTTGTACTGAAAATTCTGGTGCGCATAATTTGTTGTGTGGTTCTATACACATAAGTTATTGCCTATTAAAAAAAATAATTTGCAGTATGACTGAGAGATGAACCAACACTTAGCGAAGCAATGCGTGTCGCAGACACGCCAATTCATTAATTATGTCAATTATATTAAAATCTATTAAAGTTAGTTGGCGTGTGGCGTAAATGAATCCTTCCTTCTTTTGTAACGGATTTTAGTATTATGTGTAATATAGTCAGTATGTTATAAACACCTGCTACCATGCTTTTTTTTACTGATTTATAGTAATTCTTTATTAAAATTATCTGTGGTTTAGGTTTTAATTTGATTATTTTTGTTTGCCTACGCGATATTAAAATGCAAATATCTCAAAAACTGATAAAAATAGTAAAATAAGTGGTAGGTAATTGTTTTGTTGAAAAATAGACATTTGAGGCCAAAAAGATTATAAGCTTATAGGTCTGTTGTAGGCACAATTAGATAGAATAAGCATACAATGCTAGATAGTGGTTATAACATCATTTAGGTATTATCTGTTTATTTTTATACAGTTTCTTTTAGTTATGATTTCTACCTACGCACTGATTTTCTAGTAGTTTCGTGAAAAAAAACTTATTATTTCCTGATTTTAACCTTTGTGATTTCTTGGCTTTTATGGTCATTGCATGCCATTGTTTCGTTAAGTTCCCATTCTCACGGGTTAACAATCCTTTTATTAGATTAGGCAAAATTGGCAGTGTTGGACTCAAAAGCATATTAAAGGTCTGTGAAGCATTGGGTGCCAATATAATGTAATGAATAAAAATCGTAAACACAACAGAATAAAAATGAATAGATAGAAGAAATATTTACATAAAAAATGTTAATAGGATTGACCAGTTTAGGGATTTCTTCGAGGTGATAAATATTGTAAGAAAAATTACCGATTCTACCTTGTTTGAGATTTTTATTATGAATTATAAGAATACAGTTGTAATATTCAAAAAATATTATCGGCTCATTGAATCCGCCTCTGATGCTTGGACATCCGGATATTAAGACTTACATTAGTATGTAATAAACATGCATTATCCAAGTTTCAAATACAATTTCATTTAAATATTGGCATTGAATGTTGATAATTGCATGCATGCTCTACATAACATAAACAGCTTTTGTCATCAACCTTTGGCAACTTATCAACCTATATGTGTTTGTATACTGCGCCAACATACTGCACGTGGGAAAATATTCCAGATTAATGTTTAATTATTCATGTTTGTTGACTAAGAGGCCTCCAACAAGCTGTTAGTATAAAGTATTTATATATAAGCGAGAAAACCTACAACATAGACTAAGGTTAGTCTATGCCTATATCATATGGTCAGAGGCGTAGCCAGCATTTTGGGGCGGGGGGTGCCCAAATTTCGTAAAAATTCACCTTTCTTATGGTCCCTTGGGAGTGGGGGACTGGCCCCAAACTAAATGAAAATCCGCTCTTCGGTCATGGAAATAAATTTCTTTAAGACTTTTTCCTCAAAATTATTTATTTCAGGTACTAAATATCTGTTTATGAACATCATACTTAGAGCATTTAGTCGCCCATTAGCACAAAAATGTTCTTATATACGTTTATTGTCAAACTCTATTCTGTGAGAGAAAGAATAACTTTTTTTCGTAAAATCAACAATAAAGAAAATTCCCATATGTCTAGAACTTTTCTGGACACGCTGTATTTGTATTTAAAATCGCTATAGAACTATTTTGAAGGAGATTGAATATTTCCGAGTTGAGCAAATCCACCGCCAAAAAAGCAAAGCTGTGGAATATCAAACCTAACCACATTCCTCACATTTAAGTTATACAAGTCCTGTATAGCCACCATGTATACCAAAAGGTAATTGGGGAATCTGTATTTAAAAATTTTGTAGACATACACACTTTACACACCCATGGGATGCATAGCGCGAAATTTGTATATAAGGGTTACATATAATCAAATTTATTAATACAGTATACAAAACGCATACATGAATATTGAGGGAGTTGAATTTTATTATGAAACTCTAGGGTTAAGTAACAGTGGCGTAGCCAGCATTTTGGGGCGGGAGGGGCGAACTATCGTAAGGGTGTAGACTGCGGAGCTAAAGCGCCGCAGGCAAAAAATTTTTGGAACCACGCCCAAATTTCGTTGGAATTCACCTTCTTCATGCTCCCTAGGAAACAGGGGTCTGGCCCCAAATGAAGTTAAAATCCGCTATATAAAAAGAAATAAATTAAATATGATGGGACGCTCTCAAAACCGGTTTTATTAAGTTTATTCCGATCGCTCTTCTTTACTAAAAATAAAATAAGACCGATATTGTTTTTTAAGAATTATTTTTTAAGTAGTAAAGGGGCGCCAGGCCAAGAGGGGCGGGGGGGGGCGATCGCCCCCCTTCGCCCCCCTGTGGCTACGCCACTGTTAAGTAATTGAAGTACACTACATTGCAATAATCCACTTGGGTATATCAGTGACCATCATAGATTTAATTTATGGGACAAGAGATATTTAAATGCATACAAGCTTTTCAACTTGATGTACAGGGTTATCCAACCAAGACTAGACAAGGCGATTTTTTGACTTTTCCTGTACTTTTATAAAAAAACTGAAATAGCCATCTTAAGTCATTTTCTCCCGCGAATTCGAATATCTTCAGCAAAAAACAATTGAACATCAAACAAAAGTACTAGGGGTCACTTTGATATTTTTTTAAATGGGATGCCGTATTTTTAATGAGCTTATCCGATTTCTCATATAAATTTTGATCTAAAATGTTGGATTTTTAATTCAAAAACGCCTTTTTTCTTCAGTTTTAAATTCGGAAAATGTTCGTCTACCGTAAGATTAATACCTGATAGATGGATACCCGTTTCACCTGTTCACCCTTTAACCTGCTTTAAAGCGTCCGTCAGTTAGACAAAATAATCAAGTTTCAAATTTCTATATATTTTTCACGAATTAATTACAAATAATGAAATATTCTTTAGAAGAACGGCTAAATGTAATAAAATTATATTACAAAAGTGGAGAGAATGCTCGACAAACACAAAGAACATTTTTTGAGAGTTTCCAGAGACACATTTCAGTGGATACAATTCTCAGAATTAAGACCCTATTTGAAGAAAGTAAGACATTGAAAGATAAGCCAAGAAAGATGAAAAGACGGAATATAAGGGATCGAGCTATTGTTCAATATTTTACTATAAAGTTCTATTCCGCAAGCGGTACGAGAAGTAAGGTATGGTCCAGGGCTCCGGAGAGTAAGCTATGGAACAGTTCACAGAACTTTAAAAAAATGTGGTCTAAAACCATATTGCATCCTTCCCGTTCAATACTTAACACAGCTTCAAAAAGAACTGCGATTTCGATTTGTTGCTTTAATGCTGATGAGAGAGCAAGACGAAGATTATAATTTATATAATAAAATTCTATGGAGTGACGAAGCGTCATTTACAACATCGGTGGTATACAATCGGAAAAATACAAGATACTGGGCAGCAGTTAACCCTCATAGATATGAAATGATAAAGTTTCAAGGTTGGAGCTCACTTAATGTTTGGTGTGGGATGTTAGAAAATCGAATTATTGGACCACTATTTTATCGTGGCTCTTTAACAGGCCAAAGATACCTCCATTTTCTTCATAACGATATCGAGGATTTTTTGGAAAGGTTGCCATTGCAAGCCTACAACAATATCATTTGGCAGCAGGATGGTGCTCCGCCTCATGCAGTTCGAGAAGTGGTAACATACCTAAACGAGCGTTACAATCAGTGGATTGGCCGTAACGGAACAATTCATTGGCCACCAAATAGCCCCGATATCACGCCAATGGATACATTTTTATGGGGTCATTTAAAAAATGTAGTTTATCAACGACCCAACAGAAGGACATTCAGCAAAAAATTATAAATGAAATTAATAGACTTAACCAGGACCAAAATATTGTAAGAGATTCTTTGGAGAGATTGAAAAGGGGGCATCGGTCATGTTTTGAAAATAATGGAGGACACATAGAACAATTATATTATTGAGATTAAAGTTATTCACTTTAGTTTATAGTTTTTTCTAATATGTCATACTTTTTTTATACGTAAGCAATAATAGATTTGCAAAAACTACTAAATTTGTAATTAATTCGTGAAAAATATATAGAAATTTGAAACTTGATTATTTTGTCTAACTGACGGACGCTTTAAAGCAGGTTAAAGGGTGAACAGGTGAAACGGGTATCCATCTATCAGGTATTAATCTTACGGTAGACGAACATTTTCCGAATTTAAAACTGAAGAAAAAAGGCGTTTTTGAATTAAAAATCCAACATTTTAGATCAAAATTTATATGAGAAATCGGATAAGCTCATTAAAAATACGGCATCCCATTTAAAAAAATATCAAAGTGACCCCTAGTACTTTTGTTTGATGTTCAATTGTTTTTTGCTGAAGATATTCGAATTCGCGGGAGAAAATGACTTAAGATGGCTATTTCAGTTTTTTTATAAAAGTACAGGAAAAGTCAAAAAATCGCCTTGTCCAGTCTTGGTTGGATAACCCTGTACACAGACGATAATTTTTTTGTGGTGTCAAGTTCAAAATCCAGATGCACATCAATAATTATTACACCGAGATTTCTAGCATGCTCGGACATATGGTAGCAAGGATCCTTTAATATGCAGCGCAGTAAAGTTATGCTGATAAAACTTATTCCTAACAGTAGTAGAACCAATTATCATGTAATTGCTTTTCTTTGCATTAAGTATCAGACCGTGATTGCGGGGACATTTAAAAATGTTTTTAAAATCGTTATTTACTTATTGGATAGCCCAACTTCCATCCTCAGGTGCAAAGCCAGCCAGAAGTTGTGTGTCATCCGCATAGCGGTGAACTGAGCAGAATCTGACCTGTTTGGGTAAATCTGAGGTTTATAAATTAAACAATAATACACTAACTTCATCAGTAACAAGGTCTTGTAATTTTGACGTCACAACAAGAGTATTTTCGTCACTGAAGTAATAGAAGAATAAACCCTAACTAACACAATTATTTAGTATTCAGTCAGCTATAAGTTATAATTATACCGCGTCATAATATCCAAGATTTTACCCACGACCAGACTGAAATTTAAAAAATAATTGTTGTTTTAGTATTAGGTACATATTAATTTGACCTTCTACAAAAATAACTCTATTAAATGTCAAAAGCTGTGAACATACATTTTTCCTGTCAGAAATAAGTTTGTGACGGAATCAGCTTAGTAACAAATAATAAGTAATATGAAAAAAGAAGGCAAACGACTTCAAAGAAACTGTAACAGAAATACGCGTACCAACTGGACTGTACATTAATCGGTGATAAGTTGTAATCTATTAAATTGACATTAGCATTTTACTTAAAAGTTATTGATTTATAATGCTTTTTTAAATGACGACTGTTTTTAAAAACATTTTTCCTTGGATCAGTTTAAATTGAACAAATTTCTTTATTTATGACTGATAAGCTAGCCACATGACGGTAAATTGAAAATTCTGAAATTTTTTAAATCGTATATCTAAATACATTTAATATTGGTTCCATAAATAGTATTAATGTTTCCACTTATAGTAAGTAGAAATATAGGAATAATCATCACCTAATACGCTATACAGGGTGCCCCGAAACTATTATGACAAATTTTAAGGTGTAATTCTACATAAAGAAAAATATTAAAGAAGCCCCCCCCCCCCCCCCCCCAATAGTTTAATAGGTACTTCAAGATGGTGCACTGATAAAAAGCAGCACTTGCCACAAGAGAATACATTGTCTTGACTTTAAATTACTTAATTCGAAGGTAATAATCTTATTTAGAGTGAATGTGTTCTTGATAAATTATTTTCTGTGTCTTTGGTCATTTCTGGTTATGTTCTTGGCGGCAAAATTTCTTGTTTTACAGCTGGCGTCTTTGAAATTGTAACATTTGAAAATAATATTTTTAACAAAGATAAAGTTCTTTGTGTCAAAGTAATTGGCTCTTGTCCTAATTCGGCATCTGTGTGGAGTCACATTAGTACTCCAGTGAACTTGAGTTTTCTATAAAGCATCACAGCTTGCAACAAGTCATATGAACTTAGAATAATTTCATTAAATCTTTCAACGAAAGAAATTAAGGATTTCTTTGTCTTGATTTGAGGATGCCGTCTTTGAGTCAAAGCAATAACAAAGACTTGTGTCCTTGAAGCAAAGACACATATAATTGATATAAATATATAAATACTTGTACACTGTACATTCAGATTTAAACGCTTCTATTCAAGGATGTCATCTCTTAGATCGGTATAATATAAGTCTTAGTTAAAAGATTGATTCTTTAAGATAAGTACTAAATAATAACTAGCCTTATTTTAAGATAATGAATGAACTTAATTTAAGGCTCTGCTTGAAATGGCTTAAATCTGTTATCTTAGTTTAAGTAAAGTTTTCTTTCCGCTAAGATAATTACGAAAATTGATTCCAAGGATGTAGCTGACTCTTACCAAAAGAATATTCATTTGGACATATCAAAAGACATGGCGGCCTTGTTTTAAATTCGTTTTGCTTTACATTAAGACATCCTTTTTATCTGTGTAATATAATATTGTAAATTCTTGGTATCTATAATTATTTCAAAAGTATCTTAGTTGCTTACTTAGTTATAATCAAAGTAACTATTCCCTTTCTGAAGTATCTCTAATAACCTTGCATGTGTGTCGGTGAGGTAACAATCTAATAATTTGCTGTACCATTGCCCCACTTAATACACCTCTTCTATAGGTATAGCCAAAAAACGAAGTATGTATATGTAAAACCTACAACATCATGTTCCTGTTACATAACTGTAAAACATTGTGATAAATTAAATAAAACGTCAGCTATAGTTTCAGTATGTAGTTACAAACCGGCAAAATTAACAAAAAAAAATCGTCGTAGAATTCCTATTTTAAAAATATTATTCTCCCAAAATGCCGTAAAACGATCTGAAATATTCAACAACATGTCTATTTATAGACTAACAATCTTTATTGTAAACCAAAAGATAAGCTATGAAAATAACAATATACAAATTAAGTTAAGCATTAGATAAAGCATTTTCGTGGCAGAATCATTGGGTGCTGCTGTGGTTAAGTGTATGGCTGGGATATTAGAAAGGGGATCAATGAGCTATAAGGATTTATACCTGCTTTCATCAGTTGTAATAGGACGGATTTCATCTAGTCATATTGTAAAACAATCACGCACAGGTTCATGTTGACAATGAGACTAACAAGCGATTGGCGTAATTCTTAATGTTTTGTGTCGTATTACGATACGCCTAGTCATATTGAAAAAGCCAAGGCGTATTATAATACGACTGGTTTTACAATAAGCCTACGACATATATACGCTTTTCAGTAATAGAGAAAATCAAACCAGATGGGACAAGCTACACAGAGGGCAGTGTCAAGAAACGACAAAAAAAACAGTTAAGATAAAGTCTGTTCAGAGATATAAGAAAGTGACTAACTGATCTCTAATAGGAAAGACCCAGGCCAGCTGTAAAATTGAAATATGGCCGAACAGGTCCTTATTTTGCTTAGAATTTAATCATGGTTTGTAATAAAAATAAGTAAGACATTAAATAATATTTTATTTATGTTTAAATGTGGAATTACAAGTTATTTTATTATTAAAAATTATATTTATGATTACAAAAATATACAAATTATTCGGTACTTATAATAATAATTATTTACTTAATATATCAATATCACTATAGCTATCATCATCTGTTCTAATTATTATTTGTGCTATATTGTTTATATTATAGGATTTTCCACTTTTCAACATGTGTAACAGAATTTGCCCAACTTTGTGAAGGGATGTTAAAAATACTTCAGTTTCTATAAGCTCAAGTACACTGGAGTTAATAGTAGGGCAAATATTGTTACAACGAATGGCAGATTTTAGTTGGTGTCAAACATGTTCGATGGGATTAAATATACAATAGTATGGTAGAAGCCTTAAAACTGTATTCCTTTTGTAGTTTTAAACTTTGTAAAACCTCAATTAATTGCCTTATGGTGTAATCTCTCTGAAAATAAATGTCATTATCATACATGTAGTTTTGAATTGTTGCTTTTGGGTCATTTGAGGAGGGGGTCTTGGTCAACTGCCTACTATGGTAGCCTGCATTGTCCATTACAATTACGCTAATCGGAGGTATATTTGGAATTAGCTTGTTTTTAAACCAATCTTCAAATAAATCAGCAGTGGTGTCCTCATGGTAATCCAGAGAAGAATCTTTAATGCTTTTTGCAGACAGAGAAAGTCCATTTGGAATCCATCCATCTTTAGATCCAGCATGAAAAATCGTAATTCGTTTACCTCTTTTTAATGGCGAGCTTGTTTTACACTTGCCGCTTGAGTCAACCCGGGGTATCATATGTGTCGAACCAGGTTTCATCCAAGTAAATAATCGGCATTTGCTGATCTCTGTAAATCCTAATTTTTTGTAGATATTCGGATCGCCATTCCCGAATTCTACTGGATTCCATTAAAACTTGTCTTTTGTTAATTTTTTTCAAATCTAAAACCCATGTATTGGATACACTTCCATAACGTTATTTTGCCACATTTAACGCCGGTTTAATCTTTTTCAAGCCTCTTAATTATATTATCTAATGTAGGCACGCTTTGTTCCTCGTATAACTTGTAAATTTTACACCGTAGTATATCTTAATCACCTTCATCTACCTTCGAGAAAATGCCAGTATCGGTTCCTTTTTTCCTCGCTACAATGAGATTATTCACAATTTTCCATACAGTTGATGTTGGAATTTTTGTTAATGTGGCCGTTTCTTCTAACGCTGCTTGCTTGCTGACCGCACGTTCAATGAGAGTTGAATAAACATTGTTTATAACTTCCTTAGTTTCCACAGAAAAGTGTTTTCTGCTTTTCGCGGGGTTATCTCCTGAGATACATTGGGCTCGCACATATTTTCCATGACTCACACACGATTAAACAAACGCTGTATTACACGCGAAGTAAGAATAATTACTAAGCTTAAAACTAACTAGAGTGGCTATATATACAGTTTTTAGAACATAATTTGTTTTATGGGATTAACCCTCTCATTTTGAATCAGGTAAAAATCGGTTTAAAATCACCAAACTATTACTTTAATGATGAAATTACGTCTTCCGGATTTGCAGTTTACTTTAAGACATTTTTAAGTAACGACCATAATTTACCTGCATTTATTCATTAATTCATTGTTTGTTTATGGCCACCCTTGGATAATCCCATTCAAAGGCAAAGTGTAACTTTCTTATATCTCTGGACATGCTTTACCATTGTGAATTAAATCCAATTGAGTTATTGCTGCCTTGATTCAAAAATCGCATGCGGGTTGTGATTGTTTAATAAATCCCGTCTCATCAGTCAAGAATATTTTACTTATAACGTTCGGATCTGGGTGCCATTTTTGTCTTAGCCATCGACAACATTGCATCATGGGTTCAAAATCTTGAGGTTTAAGAGCCTGCACTCTTTAAAGTTGGTATGGGTAGATTATTTTAAGAACTCTCTCTTCAGGTTCGACAGTTCGAGTGGTAGTTGGTCTACCAGTTGAGTAATCTGGTTTAAAAAATCCTTTTTCACAAAATGTTCTATGTAAACTAATGCAAAATTGAATGCATGGAACTTGCGCCTGTCAGGGTACATTTTATGATGTAATTTCCGTACTTCGTGAATGTTACTGTTTCGTGAACTTACGCATTGCAGTCATCCCTTTATCTCGAAAACGGTCGACTATATACAACCATATCTAGAAGGACCTTTTTACGTAAAAGTTTTTAAAGAATCATAATTTATTTTCTTAAACTTTCGTCATAGAGGTATTGTGAAAATAATTGTAGTTTTATGTATTTTGGTTTTTATAAGTAAATTATCATGAAGAAATATTAATATTTAAATTAGTTTGTCAGAAATTATGTACTACATTGAGCTCAGTATATAAACGGTTTTTAAGGAGAATACATATTATGAGGACCTTGGTTCTCATCACGCATATGAAATCGAAAGATTGTTGTTTGACGATTTAATTAAGCTTACACACACTTACGTGATGAATGGACAATTTAATATTGTTATTAGGTAAGCATATTAAGTATCGAGACGACCAGACATTGATTTTCTGCACAATTCAAAAGGAAATTCAATTTAGGAAAAAAAGTATTCCGTATATTTATTTATTTGGAATTGGAAGAGGTAGGTTAGAACTTTGCCTACATTTTGAGTGGCAACTGTAACTTTTGAATTACCTCGTATACGAAAAAGTGACTTTTATGGAAGTTGTTCAGTAAATTATTCCCCACATTTCTACCTGCATGATTTTCCCAAAATATGTCTACCAACTATGAGTATGACCTTCCTGGAACCAGTGAGTATTCTCAGCAGACCAATAACGATAATTGTGTCTATTAACAATGCCATTTAAATGGAAAGTAGCTTCATCCGAGAAAATGATATTTGTTGCGAAGTAAATATTGTTATTGCATCTTTCCATCTTCAGCTCACAAAATTCAGCTCTTCTATCAAAATCGTCCTCGTTTAACTCGTGCACCAACTTTATCTTGTAGAGATGCAACTTCTGCTTAAACACATTTTTCACTGATACATGAGACACATTAAAATTCATTGCCATTGGCCTAGATGATCGTGTTGGATTTTCATGTATTAAGAGCATTGTATCCAAAGCTTTGTTTTCCCCTTCCTGTTTTAGGTCGACCTGATCTAGCGGCTTCCTTAACACTGCCTGTTTCTCGAAATTTCTTTACCACTCGACACACCGTCGTTTCTCTTTCAGATGAACCATAGTGTAAACAAATTAGAAATCAGACAACAGAAAATTAAACAGGAACTCAAAAGTCAAAATTGACACCTCTTAGGTCGCTGTCATTAAAACACCTTGACTTAACTTGTGGGTATTGGGTAGGAATAATTATAATTAGGAAGTTTTTTATTTTTAAGCTATCATTATCTCGGAAACGCTTGCAGATAGGTAAAAATTTGAAATACAAAAAATTCAGAGTTTTCCCAGTAGAATCCAAATATGCAATCATATGCAGTGTGTTCCATTTAAAAAAACAAAGTTAGTCTCTATGGCAACCAATCCAGAAATTACAGAAAAAATTCATGCAGGTAGAAATGTGGGGAATAATTTACTGAACAACTTTCATGTAGGTCACTTTTTCGTATACTCAAAATATTCAAAAGTTACAGGCATTATGTGCGACTTTTTTGCTATTCTGTATAATGGCTGATAATGGTCTCTATGTTTTGCCCCACTTATACACCTAAGCGCTCTATTCTGGACAACGAAAACAGAATTTAAAAGATGTTGATTACAGAATGCCCAAAATGCAATACCATATCTCATATGGGATTCAAACAACGAGTGATTTTCGCAGCTGAACAACCGAGGTTCTGCGACACCACTCTAATCGCAGAACAACCCGATGGTAATTTCTTATTTAGTTCAGTGACATATTTTTTAAATTTAAGTTTATACTCTACAAATAGTCCAAGAAATTTAATGGTTGCTTTATTTCAATTTTACTGTTATCCAAGACATTACATTTAAACAAAGGAAGTTAGAGAAGATCTTGATTTATGACACTCTTCAAAAGTTCACCATTGCTTGAATGCCACAGTGGTGTCATCCGGAAAAGTGTAAACTGACCACTAAAATCTATATTTGGTTTTATACAATAAAGACCAGATAGGGCCCAACACAGAACCCTGATGTACCCTAAACTTGACACCCGACAAACCAGAGCATCTTCCATCAATGGACTCAACCAGTAGAGGTATATACGATGAAAACCATTCATGTGCTGTGTTACGAATACCATAGTGTTGAATCTTCTGCAGCAGCACTCGCTGATTAACACAGTCGAATGTCTTGGAAAAATCACAGAATACTGTCGCAACAGCATTATCATCGTTGAGATTAAAGAAAATATTCGGTATAAGAGTGAGAAACTAACACCAGTATTTTTGGATGACTGAAAGCCCAACTGACAGGAAGTTATAAGATTATTAATTGTTAAAAAGTTAAGTAGTCTAGATTTGACTATTCTTTCGATTACTTTCGAAAAGGTGGAAAGGAAGGAATTCTCAAGACCTCCCCCTTATGTAAAGGAATAACAATCGCCCTTTTTAAACAGAAGGAATAGACCAGAGCATGAAGTGCGACCTCCGGCAAGCACTTCAATACCCTGCAGGAAATACCATCAGATTTAGACGAACATTCATTCTTTATTTGTGTAAAGATACCTTGCACTCGATGTAAAAGTCGGACAAAAATCAGAGGATTCATCTGGCAAGGCAAGTTCGATGTTAATCTTCGCGCCACAGAGCAGTAGAATTAGTATAACTTAGGATCACCACAAAAGTCGTCTATTATAGTTATTTATGTATTAAGGGCATTATGAAGATGTTTATGCCTCCGGGGGCAATAATCTTACAAAGCAAAGGGCCTTTGCTGTGAATGCTGCCAAAGCTTTAGATAATCTTGTCCCAAAGAAGTCTAAAGACGCCTATGATAAGGAATATCAAAGGTTTGGGGATTGGATGAACAATAATGATGTAAAAATTATCAACGAGACGGTGCTACTCGGATATTTCCAGGAATTGGTATGTTAAAATTGCTGTTGTAAATTATATTAAAATACTAATTATGTATATCGATAATAGTCTGGAACATTCACTCCTAATTCCCTATGGACGAAATATTCAATGTTAAAGAAGACATTAATAGTTAATAAAAATATAGTCATTGCAAAATATTGCAAGTTAGGCCAGTATCTAAAGCAAGCATCCAAAGGATATGAAGCGAAGAAATCGAAAATTTTGACTTGAGAAGATGTGCTGAAATTTATCCGTAAAGCTCCCAATGAAACTTTTTTTATGTATAAAGTGGCTCTGTTATTTGGTGTATTTGGTGGGTGCCGCCGCCAAGAGCTAGTTTATATGTTGGTTGAACATATAGAGGATAGATGATTCGTAGTAATAGTTAATATTCCCGATACAAAGACCGATAAAAAGCGTGTCTTCACAATTATTGATGAGAAGGAGATGGGTTGTTTAAAGCTACTGAGAACTTATTGGTCTTTACGCCCGACGAACTGCAACATCAATAGATTCTTTTTGTGTTACCGTAACGGTCGTTGTTTTTCACAGCCAGTTGGGAAGAACACCATAGGCAAGATTCCTTCCATTATTGCAAAATACCTGGGTCTAAGCGATGCAGACAAATATACTGGTCATTGTTTGCGCAGAACCTCTGCAACTTTGTTGGCGGACGCGGGGGCAAATATGACCACATTGAAAAGACATGGCGGTTGGAAAAGTTCAGCTGTGGTTGAGGAATATTTGGAAGACAGTGTGTCTTCTAAAAACAAAATTTCGAAATTGATAGCTGGAGTACCATCAACGAGACCATCAACATCAAAAAACGTTCAATCATCGTCAATTTCTGTTAGTGAAAATCACGAAATAATAGAAAACATTGACTTATCAAAAGCCGGTAAATTCGTTTTTACTGGGTCTTTTCATAACTATTCATTTAATATAAATGATAAATAAGTATTTTCGTTAATAAACAGTTGTTACTTTGATTTTTCCTATTTATTTCTCTTTAATGCCCGAAGGCATTAGAAACTTTCTTAATGCCCTAAGGTATTATATACCATTTAAAGTGTCTGGTAACTATGTTATTATGAAACAATAATATTTGAGTAGGACATAAATATATTAAACCATTTCCATAACACCCTGTCCCTGCAATTTTTTCCTCTACAAAAAATTTTACATGTTGCAGACTTTCCAGGTTCTCGGACCCGACCAATAAAAACTAGGAAGGTTAAAACGACCAAATATCTCATATCTCTTCCGCTAGCGTGCGTGTCCATTAAAAATGTGTAATTTAATTAAATTACCACGCAGCAGTGAAAAAGTAGCTGAAAAACTTTTATGTACGTGTGACATTAATAACTTTGTTCGTTTGAGCTTCAAATGGTGTGCATAAGTGTTGCGGACTTTTTATTTTTAAGAATTAGCTTTAAACAAATACACGAGGCGAGGTTACAGTTATTTTCAACTTTCATGAAACAAGAGTAATCAGTTCCAATTAATCATTGTTAAATGAGGGTGTGTTACTACATTTCATTAACGTTTTTGTTAATTCATCCTTAAGAATTACAAGCACAACTTCTAAAAAGTTATAAAATCGAAAATAAATATCTCTATTTTATCACAGCTCCAGATAAAACCAGACCAGATGTTCCGCTTGTAATCAAGTACGGGGACCGACGTTATAAACTTTCATCACAACACACCCTCTCGTTTGAAAAAAGCGAACGGTCAACTGAGTGCCATTTATGCCATGATAAACAGCAAAAGTAGTTTGGATCTGCGTACAAAAACCTTACTCTACAAGACTATCGTTCGGCATGTACTTCTTTATTTACCTGGAGTATCATAAAGAAGACAAACTTTCTCAAAATTCAAAGGTTTCAGAATAAATGTTTAAGAATCATGACGGAGGAGCCCCGCTATACGATGACTCATACTTTACATAATGACTTACAGATACTGACAATAATTGAAAACATTGACAAAGTTATAGTGGACTACTACAAACGGACTGACATTTGCCTGAACCCCTTAATAACACACTTACATATATATTCAAACCCTTCAAAACTATACAGATTACCGAAAGACTGGCTCATCCCTCGTCTCTCCCCCACCAGCACCTTAACTTGCTTCCTTGCTTGAATGGAATCAAATGACCCAAAAGTGAATACTTTCCTACTGTATTGTACCTGCTCAGCCTAATAAGAACTTAATGTTTAATAACAAACTCCCCCATGGAAGACCCGCTGATGAAGCAATAATAGAAACAAAAAGAAGTTAACGTCATTGACTGGACTTAAGAAAACCCGAATGATGAGGGGACGAACCACTTTTTGAACACTTTATCTAATAATTATCATTTTTCTTCTTTCTTTTCATTTTTGTGTTTCACTTGGAAACGTGCTGTGTTGTTAACCAAAAGCAGAAGAGGATATAGAAAGGTGTTCTCTTATGCGTGTCCTTATGGGTATACCTGTACGACCAATATAGGTGCTTGTTGCACGAGTTACAATTTAATTTGTAAATACCGCTCTTTGACAGATGGTAAGTTCTATCTTTGGAGTTTACGATAGAATTGACCATCAGTTGCTCCAAATACTCTTTGAAGACGTCGGCAGTCATTTCCTCATGATAGTCAATTACAAATCCATTTCCACTACCTATATACGTTGCTATTAACCTGCGACTTTTACCTGCAGGTATATTTAAACCAGCAGACAAACCTATACATGCTTGACGAAAGCTTAAACTATTTTTATCTTGTCATATCTTTTGCACTGAATGCCCCTCCAGATTCCGTTCCAGATTTTCTTACCCTAAGGCACGGTACTGAATAATTGCTATAGTCTCAACTGTGCCAACAATTGTTTCCGTAGATATTATTGGACGAATAGTGCTATCCGTAGATGAAAGGCTCAAACCTAAAAAGCCTAAGAGTGTTCATTCACCAACTCCCGTCATATTGGAACATGCTGATGTATACTAGGTTTCGAACAGTACTAGAGTGGAGTGGGAGAGGGTGTTTGTGCGTCATATACATTTGAGACGATTATTTACTTTTACGTCAAGCACACCCTTACAAAACAGTGGGAAATAATTATTCCCAAATTTTTATAAACGAGCTTTTGATAACACATTGAAAACTAAACTTAAGTAAGTTGGAAATATTATTCTTCATCCAATGCAAT
This sequence comes from Polydrusus tereticollis, assembly GCA_963920685.1. Classification (NCBI taxonomy): domain Eukaryota; kingdom Metazoa; phylum Arthropoda; class Insecta; order Coleoptera; family Curculionidae; genus Polydrusus; species Polydrusus tereticollis. Next base: position 19,701,653 of record OY987332.1, on the reverse strand, counting down.
AGCCGCATAACTAAGTTTCTAGCGGACCACATTATCAGCTCTTGTCAGCGCAATATACACTATTTACATTAGTACTGACTACAGACGGAACAGTGTGCATACCGCCGAGTTTACCGGAACGTCGATGTAATGGTTATGGAACGGAAACGGAACGTATAGTGTGAATCTTTCTTTATGCTCACACTACCGATAGCGTTTCTAAAACGTTTCAGCCTATCCGTTGAAATATGTTTCTAACAATATTGAACGGAAGGGATTGGACAAGGTATGTATAAGAAACGGAAGGTGTGTACCTATATGCACATTAATTTACATGTAAATGATATTTAATGTAAATGGAATGGAGCTGGTCTGGAACGGCACGTATAGTGAGAATCATGCAACCTTTATAATGCAAACGCTTATGTTATAGCTTTAATCAAAAACGAGCGGATTTTTAGCTTTGAGTTAGATTTTTTTAGATTTCTTTTGTAGAAAATATATCGCGATGTCTGTACATTACTATTTTTACTAAAACACCAGAAACTGAAACTAAGTTGATTTATTTCACATATAGACTAAACCAAAACAACGCGCGGTCCTTATTGGTCAATTCGGAGGAGACGACACGTGCTCAGCGGTACAATCTAATACGATACAGCGACAATCACGAGTATAGTGCGTGATCTTGCTTACGCTTAGTCTATACAGTGTGTGTATAAAGTCTGGAAACGGCTTAATAACATCACAATTTATTGGCCGATTTAAACCAAATTTGGTACAGTTGTGTAAGAGGATCTGACGCACCGAATGACGATATTGGCAGCTTTTTAGTTTGTCTGGAATTCGAACGAATTTTATATTTTTAAACGTAACACCCTGTATATTTTTTCATTTATAGTTTTTACTGTAAATTTGTTACACTTTCGGTATAACACACTTTGTTACTAATATCAGTAGTTTTCGAATGACGTGTTTTGAAAATATCAACAAACACCAGTTCAGTTTTGATGTAAAGTCATAAAAGCTGTCATTTTTACATGCAAAAATGTCTTTAACTGAAAGTGAAAGAATTACAATTCTTATGATGAGAGGATATGGCGATAGAGTCAGGTCTTACGAAGAGGTTAAAAATCTATTTAATGACGCATTTCCAGACCGAAATCCAATTTCAAAAGCAACTGTTCTAAAAACTGTCCGACGGTTCGAAGAAACTGGAAATTGTAGAGATAGGCGACGATCAGGACGACCAGCAGTAGTAGATGAAGAGAAAAGTTTAGAAATTTTACAAACATTAGGAAAAATTTCTAAAGGAAGTGACGTCTGCTTCAAATCCGTCCATAATGTTTTAATAAAACCTAAATATCACCCTCTCAAAATACATGTAGTTCAAAAGTTATCAGAAGATGATTATGAGCGAAGAATTGAATTTTGTGATATTATGATGTCAAGGCTTGACCAAAATAACCAGTTTTTCAAATTTATAGTATTTTCGGACGAAGCAACATTTATGTTAAATGGTAAAGGTAATAGACACAACTGTAGGTTTTGGGCAAATGAAAATCCCCACTGGATGAGAGAAGGTCATACACAACGCCCTCGAAAATTGAATGTGTGGGCTGGGCTTCTGGGTAACCACAAGATCGGTCCATTTTTTATTGATGGAAATTTGACATCACAACTTTACCTTGAGCTCTTGGAAACGCAGATAGTGACTACTATACGAAATGTGATGGGTCCAAATTATGCAAGTACATTCTTCCAACAGGACGGAGCTCCTTCCCATTTTGGTCGAAACGTGCGCAAATTTTTGAACAACACTTTTCCGAATAGGCGGATCGGTAGAGGGGGTACAATCGAGTGGCCACCTAGGTCCCCTGATTTGTCGCCTAACGACTACTTTTTATGGGGACACTTGAAGAACACAGTTTATACCACAAAACCTCAAGATTTGGCCGATTTGCAGAATCGAATTTTGGACGAATTTGAATTATTAACGCCAGAAATGATTTAGAACACCATTAAAAAATTTTATTTTTAATTAGCACACTGTCAAGCTGTATAGGAAAAACAGTTTAAACATTTATTATAAAAAATATTTTTTTTTTAAATTGTACTCGTTAATTTAACAAACTACTGATATTAGGAACAAAGTATGTTATACTAAAAGTGTAACAAATTTAAGTAAAAACTATAAATGAAGAAATATACAGAGTGTTACATTAAAAATATAAAATTCGTTCGAATTCCAGACAAACTAAAAAGCTGGCAACAACGCCAATATCGTCATTCGGTGCGTCAGATCCTCTTACAGAACTGTACGAAACTTGGTTAAAATGGGCCAACAAATTGTGATGTTCTTGAGCCGTTTCCAGAGTTTATACACACACTGTATGTCAGTGGCGTGTTTACCATGGAAGCTAGGAAAGCACAGCTTCCCCTAAACGATTTACTTAAAAAAATAAATAATCCAATACAATCCTACTAGAACTAACAATTAATTTTTAAAATTGTCCTAAACTTTATTTGTAAATCGGGCGAATCCGACCGCATTTTCATAGAGCACCCTTGATTAGAGAACTCCATATTATGCTATCTAGTTCTACTTCACGGTGATGCCCGATTGATTTCGAGACATACCGCCTCGCCATTCGGGCCGCGCCGCCGAATTGCGGGAAGCACTTGGAAAGCAGCGTATTGCCGTATATTGTTTTACTGCATCGAACAAATTAGAGTGGCGCGTGTTTAGGCGAAATTTGAAACCGTGCATAAATATTGGGAAAAGTACGCTGTTTTCAAACAGATTATTATTTTAATTATGGATCCTGTTACTAGTTCAAGTTCGGCTGAAAGTGAAAATAGACTTTTGTGTGAGTGTATTGTGTGTCAGATAGTGGTAAAAGGATTTTCCACTTATATTTTTGAGGAAAAAAAACAAATTATTTCCAATGATAGGCCCACTTCATCTATTCCTAATTTAACAAAAAAAACTAAACTTCATATGAGACATTTTCAAAAAGAATCATATAAAACTTGTGAATGGCTAACTGGTTGTGAAAATAAGTCTCTTCTGTTTTGCTGGCCATGCCTCTTATTTTCAAGTGAAAAGAATTTGTGGAATAAAAATGGATTTTCGGATTTAAATAATCTACATAAATTAATTAAAAGACGCGGGTCTAGTAAGTCGCATTTACAGGCAATTATTAAAGAAAAACTTTTGGTAATATAAGAATAGAACACGCATTAGACAACCAACTAAAAATTGCTTCTGAAAAACATAACCAGGAAGTAGTAAAAAATTCGAAATATCATCCCCAACGGGGAAAATTTTTTAAATTTTTTGTTATTAAAATATTTAAAAATATATTTTAAATTGATGCACTTCATATGCGTAATAATTTGTCAAGATTTACCCAAAAAAGGGCGTGGCACCCCAAAAATTTTCGCCTGCGCCGCAATAAAAACCGCCTTCGCCGGAACAAAAAGTGCCTTCGGCGCAAGAGAACGCAACGCTTTCGGCGGCCCTACTTACAACTTCCCATTGTATTAAAGTCTGGACACGCCACTGCTGTATGTGAGATAAATGGACTTTAGAGAAAGGTTACGTTGCTTTTCTAGTTCTTGAATTTATGGAAGCTCCTTGCAAGCCGACAATTTAAAAATATTTCACGCCGACAATGTTATATTTATTACTTTAACACAAACTGATACCAAAATGCAGCACTTTGTGCTCACCGTAGTATTCCTTGCAGAATTATATGCATTTGACTGCACTTCGTCGATTTCTGTGCGATCGCAACATATTTGGGGTTGTTTGCACTTCTAACTTTTGCATGGAGTAGCACTTGATCAAGAAAAAGGGGAACGCGAGGATTGCAAGTAAACAGTCAGAATGCAGAATCAAAATCAATTTGAATTGTTTTTTCAGGTGGAAATGTTTTTCTGCTCACCTTGAGTACCCGAGTCTTGATTCAAGTGCTTGTTTGCCTACTGCTTATTTTTTAACTACTTTTATGCAGGACAACAGAACAACTACACAAAAAAGAACAACACATTTTCAATGAAATTTAAGCGACTTTCTTGTGATACCCGATAATAATTAAAGAAAATTTAATCAGCGTAAATGAGCACCGTCGCGTTTCAGATTATGTGTGGCGAGTGCGGTGTCAACTTTCATGATGTAATCTAAAACGAATGTCTGAATTATTTGGCATAATTTCCATTATTTCGAATTATGTTTTATTTTAAAGTAGCCAAACAATATCCTTGAAGAATATTAACAATACGTAGGTATATACTTAAGTGTCGCTTCTAAAATTTGTTTTTATAATGAGAAGTTGAAGTATACCTATCTCTTTATACTTCTAAAGTATTATGCAGTGAATCCCAGAAGTAATGTCTAAATTAATTTAAAATTCAACGGTGCGTTTCTTAGAAAAACGCTCGTACCCGTCAATTTCTGTTTTTTTTTTAATGGTAAATTCATGTATACAGGGTACTTAGCCCAAAAATAAGTTACGATCATTTTTTTCAAATAAAATCATATGTTTATTATTTAATTTTTGAATTTTGCATTGAATTCTAAGTATGTTTTATGTACCATGACCTTGTCCTATACCTAAACTCAACAGTTATCGAAGAAATTACGATTGAACAGAACAACAAATAAAATTAAATGTTGAAAATGTGCGCCATTTACGGCTTGACAATATCCAGGGCGTTCAATAAACTCTCTTAGCACGTTTTCAACCATTTCCGGAGTTATGACACGCTCTTCTCTTTGGATCCTCTTTCAACTCCTGCAGATTGTTTGGCCTGTCAACAAATACTTTCGATTTGAGGTAACTACACAAAAAGACGTCCAGCGGAGTTGGGTCTGGCGACCTAGCAGGCCATTCGATAGGTCCTCTCCTTCATATACACCGATGGGGAAAGATTTCATCCAAAGTGGCAGCATAGTGCGGAGAAGCACCATCCAGTTCTTTGTCAGGGAAGTTTGGGTTCAATAGATTCAGAGATAATGCTAGAAGTAATTCAAGTTGCAGAAATTGGAGATATACTTGTCCAGTTCAAGACTGTTTAAAGAAAAATGTACCAATTACTCTTCCGCGCACTATTCCACACCACACAATTGTTTTTTCAGGGTACTGACTGTGAATCTAAATCATCCAATGCGGATTTTCTGTTGTACAATTTTGTCTGTTCACATTACCATTCAAACAAAACGTAGCTTCATCGGAAAAAATTATATTTTTTATTAGATTTAGCTAGATTGCACATAGTTTGCATGCGTCCACAACATTCATTTCGTCTGTCGAAAGCCAATAGCTTCTCTAAGAAGCTATTTTCAGGAAGAACTTAACAAAAATGGCCTATTGTTACCCTTGACAGCAGTACAGAGAAGTGAATTTAAAGAGTATGTTAAGGTCTAGATATTTTATTCCCACTTTAGTAATTTTTAGCGTGTAGCAGCTGCTCTAAACTTGAATATCTCCACTGTAAGCGCAATTTCAACAACAGTTAAGGAAAATAAATTATTAGAATCACCTTAAAACAAACGTTCTAATTCAAAGACAGTTGTAAATGTGTGAATATTAGATATGTTCTATCCGTGACACTATTCATGGAATGTACGAAACCAGTAAGTTGTATTATTTAAAAATTACATTATTTTACACCGGTTATTCATAAGCTGTAACTTTTTTTTAGAACATCATGTAACATGATGGTCATTGATGCTTGTCTTAACTCTTTAAGAAGCCTCTTCAAGAAAGTAGGCTTCGGATGGTAAAAAGACGAACTTCTGGGATGAAACATGGATTTTTCATAATGGTACCATTGGTCGATCTTGGCAAGATGAAAATAAAAGAAGTGTTAGATCAACTAAAGTTGATGGTAAAAGGTATAATGCTGTAAACTAATATATAAAATATGGGACATTTTCGTAAGTAATTACATAAGTGCATCAAAATTACCGATAATTTTTTATGAAAGCATGTTGTCTAAAAACTGGATGAGTTTATTTTCATATTTTGGCAAAAGAGCCCGACACCGAAGGGTTATCTAGTTATGGGTACTTCGCAGAATGTCTCTTTACTAATAGGTCTTTCAGTTTGGCAAAATGAGTCGCTTCTTCTGGTTAGTTTGGGATATAAATGCAAAAGACACATTTTATCAGGTGAGCAGTAAAATGTATTTCAGTAGGCAGCGAGTTTACGAAATTAGATTTATTGGTTAAATAATGAAGAAGGGATATTTAAATTGTGTGAAAAATGGTGTATGCAGTATGCGATTATAAAAATGCATGTCAATATACAGGGTGTTAATGAATGTCACATCGATATTTAAGGTTAAGGCAATGATAGTGCTCGTCAAAATAAAAAAAAAAATATTCACAATTAAAAAGTGTACTCCTTTAATTTGAGCCAAAGTGTATATTATGGTTTGTTTTTTATTTAAATCAGGAATCTTCGCGAGTTAGGTTCGTTTAAGTCCTAATTCATAATTCAATTAAAAAAAATAATTCCATACCGATCCAGATAATACAAAAATCCATCACATTCACACAACTTTTGGCACTTTAACAAAATAACCATATCAAGGGAACTCCGAAAACAAACAAAACTCCTTAAAGTTTCTTTAGAACAAAACAAGCGTCAATTTACGACTACGACGCCGCGAGCCATTCAATAAAACTTTTAGGAGACGCTCGACGTCCACCGCACGTCCTTGTCGCACACAAAATGACCAAAGATAATGGAAAAACGATTATTTAGGAATACCTACAGCGAAGAGTTTTCGACGAACGCATGACTAAAATGCTTTTTTTTTATTATACGATTTTTATATATGTAGTATAATAGCGGTGATTGGAGTCTTCAATCAACGATAATAGCAAGGTAAGGGATTTTACTTTGACAGATGCCAGATTTCCTAGGCGTAACTAGGAGGAGATGGAGGGCAGGGTAGACCCCCTCTTCCCAAGAAAAAGATTTGGGGGGCGTGGATAAACAGTGATTTTCAAGACACATTATTTAACGCATACATGCGACAAAATGGGATTTCCTATCTATAGTAGAGATTATTTAAAAAGACCGAAACCACAATAAAATGTGCAACAAAGAACGCTACAGGGTATTCTTTGTTTTCATACAAATCAAAAGCAAGAATAAATTAAAGGGAATATCTAGTTGACGCCCTTCAAAGAGAGTAAAATCACATAAGTCTTAGTGTTCTATCTTTTACCAGGTACCCAAGCGTGTACCTGAGAAAGAGAGGCGTAATGTAATATGAAGGTGTATTTTATATCTCTGGTGAATGCTAGTGGGGTATTGGGTCAGATCAGGAATGTAATATTTCAAAGAAGTTAAGTAAAAATTGAAAATGAAACCAGTTATATTGAAATTATGTTTTATTTTACATATAATTTATAATAAGCTTATTTATTAATAATCGTAATATTTTATATTCTTGTTGTTTATTTATAGTTCTTCTGTTCAGTGGCGGCTTTAGGATTTCTTCTTTCTTTTTCTTTTCTCATATTTATATTTATAACATTTTTATAAAAAAATAAAGAAATAAACATACAACTACATACAAAAAAGTTAATCTGAATCTGAAGATAAAGAAATGTCACTTTCAGAATTTGAACCAGAATCTGACACATGAATTATCAGTGGCTTAACCTGAACATCCAGAATGTGTTCTTTTTGCCAATAATCCCTTATAATATTATTTGTATGGCAAACACAATCAGACCAATTTTCGGGGGTAACGGTTTGTAATGCCTCTTTCCAAACATCCAAAACGGCATTTTCATCTTTCCTGTCTTTTCCAATAATTTGTTCATTAAAAAATGTTTTGCTTTGGGCCCAAATTAATTCAATAGCGTTGAAAATGCAGTGGTAGGGCGGCAATCCCAAAACTTGATGACCCATAGGTAGTACAAATTAATTCATCCACGGCACATCCTAATTTTGCTTTGTATTATTTTACTATTTGTAGCAATTCGGGGTTGAGTGCGTTTTCCATAAAATTGATATTTTTGCTTTGTAGCCAGGAAATCAGCTTTTCTCGTTAAAGCATTTGGCACATTTTCGCTGAGCCGTGAATGGTACTTTGCATTGTCAATAACAAGAAGCGAGGGTTTTTCGAGCCGAGGTATAAGCTGTTCTTCCAACCATTTTTCAAACAATGTAGAGTTTATGTTGTCATGATAGTCAGCGCTTTTATTTTTTGTAGAAAAAACTGAGTCTGCCCCATCTATAAAGCCATCTTTGGTGCCAGCATGCAAAACTATCTCTTGCCGTCTGATTTTTTTTTATTTAAAACTGATTTGATGTTGTCATCATGCCATTATCTAATGTCGCTACCATTTTGAAATATCCATGTTGTGTCTATAAAAACCACATCTAACGGAGTTTCTGATAACAGGTTTTCTGTATATTGTCTCAAAAATTTTATACGTTTTGAAACAATATCCGGTTTCTCCATAATGTAGCGCCTGCCACTGTCCCTTTTAAATTTAAATCCCAAATGCTTTAACAAATGACCTAATGTGGAGTTGCTTAGGTCAATGATTTGTTTGGCATGCAATTCCTCTTTTAGCTTTTGCCGTGTGACATACTTATGCGTAGCAATCATATTGTAAACTACGTTCCTTATTTGAGTTTTCCTTACCTTTAAGCCTAAAAAGAGAATTGAATATTACGACTACATGTTCTTTTATTACTTTATAATTAAATATAAATACTTATAATAAATTACAATTCTTACATATTATATAATACAAAAATCGCATATTTTTTGGTCCATAAACGTCTAATACGCCATCCACTGTGGGACACCCTGTATTCATATGTGAATAAATTTCAAACCACTTACCCTGGGAGAGGTTCCTGTTGTATATTCCTTTCGGATCCTGGCTACGGTTTTCTCACTAATCTTACAGGCTGCTGAAGTGCATTTCACAGCTGAAATTGGCTGAAGGCTATTTTCTTTTTCATTTTGAAAATACTCCAAAACATTTAAAATAATTTTTCGTGTCTCAGCGTTCAAGTCGAATGTCGAATAAACCCCAAAATTCCTCGCCCGTACCTGAATTTTTGGGTACCTGGGAAAAGGTTCTTTGTTCCGCTCTAATTTCTCACAGCTGACAAAGAGAGGCAATTAAGGGTTGGTACTTGCTAGTTTCATGCCTATGATTTGTTTAGAAGAAAGATGAATAAAAACTGTAGCTTTCTTTGTTGCAGGTTTTATTGCCCTTCCGGTCTTTTTAAATAATCTCTACTATACTTTGCATTTCGAACACAAAAAGTCGTGTTTCACGGTGCACCAGGGAATCATTATGCACGATTGCTTTTGTAGGCGGAAACATAGCGCCACAGGGTAAACTTTTTGGAGACCACACCTATATTTCGCTTTTGTCTACTATTCTAATATTTGCTTTGACAGATGACAGATGTATGATAAATTATTTAATTTCACTTTCCATTTCTTTTTTATTTACATGCAAAAAGGTAGGTTAGAAAAAATGTAAATAATATTTACGAATAATTAGTACTTTGCCCACAATTTCAAAAATCCGGAAAAAAAGTTCTGTACAATGAGATTTAAGCCTTCTTCACAGAAAATAAAATAATTCCCGACTTCCAACGTGACTTCAGAAAAGGTTTTAGTACAGCTACTGCACTAACTTCGGTTATTGACGATGCAATAAAGGCGGACGAAGTGGGAATGGTGAGTGTGCTTGTACTGTTGGATTATTCCAAGACATTTGACACTCTGGACTATAGGCTTCTATGTGCAAAGTTGAAATATTATGGATTTAATCCCGATGATCTAAAACTAGTAAACTCCTTGCTATCAAACCGTTCTCAGAGTCCAGCAGTGTAAGCATCCACTCTGGAGTGCCTCAGGGCTATGTCTTGTCTCCTCTACTATTTATAATTTATACTATTGACATAATAACCTCAACAACTTATTGTAAAGCACATGCTTATGTTCAAAGAAATAGTCCGCCATTCTCAAAGAGACCTGATTTAAATATAATAAATAAAGACACACTAAGTCTCGGTCTCAGTCAAAATATAATTTAGTTAGGTGGTGGTGGTTACATGTTTCGCCCAAACAATGGGCATCATCAGACCTAAAACCATAATCGTACGAAAACATACAATATTTATATGTGTAGATTGTATGTTTTCGTACGATTATGGTTTTAGGTCTGATGATGCCCATTGTTTGGGCGAAACATGTAACCACCACCACCTAACTAAATTATATTTTGACTGAGACCGAGACTTAGTGTGTCTTTATTTATTACATGCTTATGTTGATGACACACAGCTTTATTATTCCTTTTCATCAGTCAGACACAGTTCAAGCGACTCACAATATTACTCATGATCTCGAAAACATCAAATTAGTCTCAAAGGAATACAACTTAATTTTAAGCTCTAAAAAACCTCAGTTAACAAGGTACCAAGGCTAACAGAAACTATGTGAACAACCGCTTAAAATTGCAAGTTTCAGACACTCCTTTAAACTTTGTCGATTCTGCTAGAAATTTGAGCCTAATAGTCGATGAAGAGCTGCGCTTTCGTGAATGATATAAAAAATCCTAACAAAAAGCATTCGCCTCACCACATACCTAACTACCAATTAAAGAGAACTGAAAGTTTGGTGTTATCGCACTTCACTTACTGTGACTTCATCTACGGACCGTGTCTCTGCCAGGAGGACAGATACAAAGCGCAGAAGGTGCAAAATATCTGTTGTAGACTAATTTATGGTCTTCGTAAATATGACTACATTTCGCATAAGATAACTGAATGCAATTGGCTTAATATGAATAATCGCCGACTCTACCACCTTGGTAATTTCGTACACACATTGCTTTCCTAACCCGACTCTTCCAATCTGGTAAAGAGTATATTTATTCCTAGAACAAACTGTTCATAAGATTTAAAAATAAGTACACAATGCCCCAACATAGAACAGCAATGTTTAAGAGAAGTTTTTCATTTAACGCCATTAGTCTATATAACCCTTCCCCCCAAAGAATTCAAATTATACAATATTAATAAATTTGAATTTAAACTCCGTAATTATGTGCTAAGTAGACAGTAATATACTGCTGAAAATATAGGTATTTTCCTTGTTTTGAACGAACTTATCACGCCGAAAAGAGAAGAAAATTCAAAAGAAACTAAAAGTCACTTTATCAAATGTAGAAACTGACCTCCACCAACAGTCTGGCAGTACCCGAGACGATTTTCAAATTCTTGCAGAACGACTTAAGGTTCTATAAATCTTATATCGCCTCTCAATCTGTTCTTTAAATCTTCAATATTGTTTGGCCGGTTAACATATACGTTAGACTTAAGATAACCTCACAAAAAAAATCTAAAGGGGTTAAATCTGGAGATCTGGGCGGCCATTCAATTGGACCTCGTCGGCCAATTCATCGTTCAAGAAAAACTGTATTAAGGTACTCACGCACACGGAAGGTGTAATGAGCTGGAGTTCCGTCTGATACCACAAAAAATTGGTCGGTGCATCAGAATCTTCTGAATGAGGGTATAATAAGGCACGGTACTAGATCATTTTCTAAAAATTCTAAATATCTTTCACTTGTCAAATTTCCGTCAATAAAAAAGGGTCACAAAATTCTATTTTCAACAATGCCGGCCCAAAGATTAACTTTTTGGGGATATTGGGTGTGACATTCCATAATCCAGCGTGGAGTTTCTGTAACCCAATACCGACAGTTTTGTTTGTTTACACTTCCATTTAAGCAAAACGTTGCCTCATCCGAAAATACAATTCGTTTCGAAAACTGTGGATGAATATTTCTGTCTGGATTATCTTCATTGGGTTCATGAACCAATCGGACTTTGTAAAGATGGAATTAGTTACAGTCGCTACGAGTAGCCGCTCTGAAGAAAAGCATTAAATGATATTTATTTGCATATCGCTATGCCCATATCAGTTTGATAAAATTGCATTTATTTCCTAAACAAAGCCGAAATCAAAAAATTATCAGAAGATACTTCGCATTGGCCATTAATATGCCTATGTTATCAAAAGAGAAAACGGCAGTGGGGTACATATTTTTTGTTCCGCTTAACAACGAAGCATTTCCGGACCTGGGTTTATAGAAACTTTTTTTCATATTTTCAAACTCATCGTGAAGTTTTTCACAATATTAATGAAACACCCTGTATAAATAAAAATATTGTGCCAGCAATCTCCAGTTATGTTTATCATTTAATGCAGATTTTAGAGAAATATAGCTAGTCAAAGGTCTGACTCCGAAGGCACGCCTATGTCTGACAATATCTGGCTGACTAAAACCCATTTTCTATTGTATTTGGGCCTTTTGCAGGGTGACATAGGCAAAAAAGAAAGAAAAATCAGGAGTCTTTTTAAATCCACCATATTATAAGTCGTATTTTTTCTGGCGACATGTCTTTATTTGGGCCCATATAAGTTCGATCGGCTTTAATTCGCAGTGGTAAGGAGGGAGTCTGAGAACAGATATTCCTCGTAACTTTGCCATTTCATCGATTACATATTCTTTAAATGCATTTTCATGTAAATTGGCTAGTACCACTAGTTCTTTCTTTAAGGAATCTAATGGAGATTATATTTGTCTTAAACTTAGTAAGTCTGTTATGTCACTTTTACGCCACAGTAATTTTTCCGTCAGCCTAGAATGATAACTTGCAATATCCAATACAATTATTGCATCTTTTGGTATAAGATCCAACATTTGCTCGAATTATTCTTCAAAGACATCGGCATTCATAGCTTCGTGATAGTCTCCTGTATTTTTAGATTGGAACATCAGTAGACCACCGTTAACAAAGCCTTCAGAACTTCCAATATGGGTTACGATAAGTCGATGTCCTTTTTCAGATGGCGCGGGCGGTCTTAATCCTGTGGACAATCCTTCCAAAAAAGCTTGCCTTGAACTTTTCATATTTTCATCCTGCCAAAATTTAGTCACAGTGTAGCCTTCATTTTTTTGTTTTCTTCACTGGCTGTTCGGATGCTTCTTAAGTGATTTCTTCTCCAACAGACTGCCTATTAAAATCGATTGCCTATTATGTTTTTTCCACCGAAAACCCGTTTTTTTTTTTAATAATTTCCAAAGCGTATTTCTACACAAATGGGTAGTCCAGGTCTACTCGGATTGAGGACACAATTTTGTCCAGCGTGGGAATTTCTTTTTTTAAAAAGAACCTATAAACTTTTTGCTTTATTCTCTGCATTGAAACGTCATTCAGCTCAAGTTTTGGTCGTCCTGGAAAACTTTTTGGAGGTTTGACACCTTTTTCCTCTTTTAAAACTTTATATATTGTTGTTATCCCAAGTAGGTATATGTGTAGATATATATAGATGTATTATTCCAATAGAGGCACCCATAAAGGCATAATAACCACATAATTAGCAAACAGGTAACCAGGATTAGGTACAAAAAAAAGGAATAAAATGATTAGAGCAGAAACGGAATAAGTACCTAGATTCTAATTAGATTTGATAAAATTGCCTTTATAAAATTCCAGGTAAATGGTACGGCTTGTACATAATTTTAAGCGTAAAAAATTTAATATTAAAATATATATTTGAAGACAAAACTTGAATTTAATGTCGATACTTGTACTAATTCTGCACAAATTTAAAAATTTAAATCTATACATGCCGCGAAATCTTGCACGCTCATAGAGAAGACGGTTTTGATTGGTTTATTACTTTGCACCATTTATAAAGAGAGACTATAACCATAATAAAGCAGGAAGTAAATGTTGGAAACGCATTTAATGAAAAAGCAATTTCGGATAAAATAAATTCGCTGAAATAGCCCAGGAGTCTGTCATGAAACGATGTATATTCATCTGAAGGTATGTATACCCCGCTACCACTTCCCGCACGCACTCCTAATTTGACATTTTACTAATTAAATTTAAAATTGATTTTTTTGTTTTACTTACGAATTTCTGGGTACCCATAAGTTCCTTGTTCTGGACTAGAATGAAACCGATTTACAGAAATCACAAAGTGTTTGTTTTATATCCGAATAACTTTTTCGCGGTGCCCGCGTTTTATTATTATTCCAAATACCACTAAACTGAATGCAGTCAGTAAACTGCTAAGCAAACTGTAAACGAAAGTTTGCGATGCGTCATTCGTTTATCTCTCATATCTCGATCAGTTATCAATTTCCTTGAATCACCTAAAATCACCATATACCTACCGCGAAAACTTTCCATACACGTATGGATAAGCACAATAAATCATACAATAAATTGGCTAAAATGGATCCACCCAACATGACTTAAACGGGGCTATTTAAATTTTTATGCTTTATCAGGGTCAGGGATGCCTTTAATAAATTCGTGGCCCGAATAGAAAATAAATAATTCCAATATTTAAGAAAAATAATTATAGGGAATAAATACCGTTATTATAGATAAAAAATCGTTAGCATGTGCAATTAAATTAATGCGGTAAGTGGCTATTTCTTTTATTCAATTCACATTATGAATAATAACTAAACGATTGAAAAATCCCTACCGCAGACATGCCATTTTCTTGGAAATAAATGTACAAATGCGAAAAAGAAGTAATCAAATTGATAGATTCAGCCGATACTAGGTGGAAATCCATAACTATAGATTTATGAAGTACAGTAAAACACACTTGAACTGTAAATTTCCACTATATTTAACTATGAAATTTATAACATGTTTCGCTAACACTGTAGCTTCATCAGATGACACAGGTATTATACCTGTGTCATCTGATGAAGCTACAGTGTTAGCGAAACATGTTATAAATTTCATAGTTAAATATAGTGGAAATTTACAGTTCAAGTGTGTGTTACTGTACTTCATAAATCTATAGAAGTAATCAAGTTATAAAAAATATTAAGGGATGTAAGTAAAACTTATCGAAACGGACACAAAAAATAAATATTATAGTATGTTGCTTAATGTGAGAGAGTAATAAATCATTATCAAACTATAGAACCCAGTAGCCTTCGCCGTATTCCAAAGGCGTAGTCCAATTATTATTTCATATAACATTCGGAGTTGCATGCAAAAATAGTTGAAATGTATTCGAATATGACTGGAGTCGGACAGTCAACAATATACCGACTTGTGCTTGTGCACCAGGATAAACGCGGCCCCATCAGGTCACCAAAGAGCGGAGGAGACGAGTTCACTCCCAAAATATAAATATTACCTGACTGCCAAAAAGGTGATGGTTGAATTCACTCCCAGACGATTTTATACCGTAATTAGAATAAGTATTTATGATACCTTAAAATCTAAACACTGTTGCCAAGTCATTCTTTTCGCCAAAGTTATTTTATTTCTTAAAATAAAACAGTAGCAAATTAAAAAAAAACAAAATTAAAAAAAAATAAAATTTTATTATGTATACAAACTTTATAAAAAAAATCAGAATTCTGTAGTTTCTTTAAATTATTTTCTATAAAGTTTTTTCTTAATACTATTTTCCGATCGTATACTTTCGCGACGGTATTAATACTTTGAAGCTTAATATAAGTATCTAGTTGGAAATCTACAAGAACATTTAAAAATTGATAAAAACGAGAATGAAAAGACTCGCATGCATTTGTTGTCCTTTTCAAAGACGACGAGTTTTCAGCCCAAATGTGAGGAGGAGAAGCTGATGTTTCTTCTATATAATTTTCAACCAAATAGTCATTAAATTTGACCAACTTTTCATTTTCTGGTTGAATTGAAACGATATCTAGAGCAAAGCACTCCCCAACGTCTTCTGCTTTTAGAAATGGTAAACCAAATATATAAGTTAGACATTTAGTTACCTCTGTTTCTGCACCGTTTTTTAACTGATACTCTTTGGCAAGACCTAACTGTTGAATTTTTCTAAACCAACTTTGACCCAGGTGAAATAGGCATCCCTTAATTTCAGTAGTTGGGAACATTTCCCGAATCGCTTTATGTATAGCTGCTTCAAAATCTGCAGTTATGATTTTTAGGAAAAACTCGTGACCGGTTACAGACAGGTATGCTTCTTTGAAATAATGAAAAGCTAATTTATATGAAGCAGTGTTTTTATTTTTTAAAAGAAAGAAAACGAGAGGAACATAATGACCATTTTTGCAACCATGAATGGTAAATAATTGTAAAAAAAATTTCGGACAATATTCAAAAGTGCCGTCAACATATAATTCCGATATTTCTGTTAAAGCAAGAAAGTTACTTTTACATGAAAACATGATTACATGATTTTTTTTGTCATTTTTTAGAAGAAAACGTTCACCTCTATTTGTTTTTGTTTCTACAGAATTTAGTAAATTATGAAATTCAAAGATATCTTTAGGAAGTTTTGGTGCAGTTTGAGACCTAGCAACATACATATTTTTTCTAATTCTTTCAACGTCAGAAGTGGTAATAGTTTCACATTGGGATGTTAATTAAAATAATGAGTTCTCTAAATTTTGCAATTAGTTATTCTGTGATTTATTAATATCTTTTACATGGTACGTTTTTTCTTTCCTAAGAAAAAATAAATGACTAACTCACCGTGCTTTCATGGATAAAAATACTATTTGGCAACAATGTATCAATTTCTGAAAAGTAATACCTTTTAATCCTCCTTTAATGCATATTCGCTTGGGAATGAACTCGACCTATGTTGGGAGTGAATTCGACCCATGGAAAAACCACCTGGTCAGGCCGGGAGTGAACTCGTCCCTGCCCCCAAAGAGAAGTACAGGAAGATCACTGTGAATTAAACCCCATAGAATTGGTGTTGGCGCAAATAAAACGGTTTGTAGCAAGGCATAATACCACTTCTAAAATGAGAGACGTTGAAAACCTCTTGCAAGAGGGAATAAAGACAGTGGGTTGTAAAAAATGGAGTAAGTGCGTCGAACACGTGACTGAAATAGAAGAAAGAATGTGTGAAGGTAGCGATAGTTCATCGGACTACTCTGAACATGATGACTATGTTTAAAAATTAAGTTGTTGTATTGTACATAGTAGATTTTTTTTTATAAATATTAATATTTATTCCAATTTATCTATTTTCATATCATTCGTACTTCTATATAAGTTTTTATTTACTTAACATTAGAATAATGAATATCTCAATGTGGGAAATAAATGTATGTCAGTGTCTCCGGATTTAGAGAAGGCCTTTGACACTGTTCCTCATAATAAACTCCTATGGGATGCGAGGCACAGCGTTGGAGGTCTTCAGCAGCTACCTCCATGAGAGAACTCAAATTTAAGAATTGATGATATTACCAGTGAGCCCTTAGTTGTTAAAATAGGCGTCCCGCAGGGCACCGTGTTAGGCCCTATTTTATTTATATAATTTATTAATTATTTAACAACATCAACGTGCAAAATGCATCTATGGTTTCTTATGCCGACGACACTGCGGTATTGTTCTATGATGATACATGGTTTGATGTTAAACAGTCGGCAAAACTAGGCATATATAGGTAAAATAAAAAATTGGCTTGATTATTTAAAGTTA
Organism: Polydrusus tereticollis; assembly: GCA_963920685.1. Taxonomy (NCBI): domain Eukaryota; kingdom Metazoa; phylum Arthropoda; class Insecta; order Coleoptera; family Curculionidae; genus Polydrusus; species Polydrusus tereticollis. The sequence continues at coordinate 19,684,130 of OY987332.1, read as the reverse complement.
ACCCTAAATATATTGCGTTTTCCCTTACTTCAGCCAATCGTCACAATTTTGATAGAATTGAAATAGATAATCTTTATGATTATAACGAGTGATTTTTAATTATTTTGCTCAAGGGAGGCCATGCATTTTAAAAGCATCATGGCCGTACTGCGTAGATAAGATGACATGATTGTTTTATGACATTTACGTCTTATTTGAATTTGTGTATTTGTAAAGTTTAAAAATTGGAGAAATTTTGTAATTTTTGCAGTTATTTGAAGGTAGGTTACTATTGCTTTAACTAATATTTCTCCGGGGAGTCGTCTTTTGACTATTATAAAGTGCTATTTGCAGGATATGATTTTATTTTTTATTTTTTTTTTATTTTTCAGCGTATCAAGTTTTGGTGAAGCTTTGTTGCCGGATTGAAAGTTCTACAGTAAAAATGTTTAGTGAAGCACAAAAAATTTTTATTGTTGAAAGTTTTTTTAGAAATGGAAACAAAATAGGCGGTGTGTGGAATTACTCTATGCATGACTGCTTTGATGAATTTCGAACCGAGTTTCCTGATGTTGCGGTGACCTTTCATAATTTTCGTACTGGGTCACAATACCTAATTGATAAATTTCGTCAGACTGGTTCTGTTCAATATAAAAAAGGGGCTGGAAGACCAACGAAACGATCGAATGAGGTTATTGAAGAAGCGCGACAAATTATGGAAAATAATCCTTCAACTTCTATTAGGCATTTATCTCAACAAATTCAGCAAACGGATTTATGCTACAGTACATGTCAAACACTTTTGAAAAAGGATCTGCATCTATACCCTTATCGTGTTACGGCTATTCATGAACTCCTTCCCAATGACGTTCCCCAAAGACTTAATTTTTGTGAATGGTTTTTATACAATTTTCAAGAAGAAAATAGTGGTGGTTTTGAAAAAACATTTTTTACCGATGAGGCTTATTTTACTTATCATGTTAATTCACAAAATATGCGAATGTGGAATACGCAAAATCCGCATGTTTTTGTAGAAAGACCTCTTTATCCTCAAAAAGTTGGTGTGTGGGCAGCAATTAGTTCTAGAAGAATAGTAGGCCCAATTTACTTTGATGGCACAATTACAGCTGAGAGATATCGGATCGAAATTCTGACAACATTTATTAATGAGCTTCACGATGATGAATTACGGGAAGGTTACTTCCAACAAGATGGCGCTAAACCTCATGTAACCAAAGAAAATTTAAATTTTTTAAGTGAATTTTTTGAAAACAGAGTTATAAGCCGAAATACGCAACAAATATGGCCACCTCGTTCCTGCGATTTAACACCCTGCGATTTCTTCTTGTGGCCTTCTATAAAAAACTCCATTTATCGAACACCAATTGAGGATATAAATGATCTTAAACGAAGGATTTCAGAAAAAATTGCCGAAATTAATAATTCTCCAAACGTATTGGTTAATGTGTCTCTGAGGGTAAGAAGAAACATCAGAAGGTGTCTAGAAGTAGGAGGCGGCCATATAAAGTAGGCTTTCAAAGTAAGATAGCTCAGGATTTTATATTACATACCGTCAAAAAATATTATTTTAGGTTTTCAACGTGACAACGCTGCTTTCTTGCAAATTCGCCCTATGATTTAATCTACGCGCTACTGCTACACTATGTATACTGGGTCACAGCCGCCCTTGAGCAAAATAATTAATAATCACTCGTTATCTCTGAAGTGACTTATATAAAATATTTGGGTGTCATCATTGCCAAAAACTTTAAATGGGAACAACATTTAGTTAAGATTTTAAATATTATTAGAAAATTACACACATCTCAACAAAGACCTGGAACTAAGAACCTCTATACACCCCAACAAATTTTGATTCTCTATAAAGCCCAAATTCGAGCAACGCTGGAGTACTGTTCGCATATTGGGGGCTCTGCTCCTAAACATACCCTAAGATTGCTGGATTCCATTCAAAGAAGAGCAATTCGCCTGATCGGCGACCATGATCTGACAAACAACCTGGAAAGCCTTGAACATCGAAAGCAGGTTCATATTTTTAATCAAATATATTCTTAAGTTACCATATCAGTTACTTTGTTAGACACTAGTTGCTTTTTACGTAACTTATAAAAGCATAAATATTGTAAATTCTTGGTATCTATAATTACCTCAAAAGCATCTTAGTTGCTTACTTAGTTATAATCAAAGTAACTGTTCCTTTTCTGAAGTATCTCTAATAACCCTGCATGTGTGTCGTTGAGGTAACAATCTAATAATTTGCTGTACCATTGCCCCCCTTAATACACCTCTTCAGCCAAAAAACGAAGTATGTATTTGGAAAACCTACACAACATCATGTTCCTGTTACATAACTGTAAAATATTATGCTAAATTAAATAAAACTTCAGCTATAGTTTCAGCAGTGGCGTAAACAGAAGATAAGTTCGGGAGAGGCTGAAAATAAAATAACGCCGCAGGCGAAAAATTTTTGGGTGCCACGCCCTATTTTCAATGATGATGCTTGGTTTTTAAGTAAGAAAAATAAAAAACACAACAGAATATCACCAAAACAGCCAGACCCGTTTCAATTTTTGTGTAATTTTACTTATCTTAGGTAGTGATGAGTTATTTTTCTTGTAAACAGGTAGTTAGACGACCCGAGCTAAGCTCGCTCGGGGGGGGGGGGGGCTGCAGCCCGGTAGCCCACCCCCTTGGTTGCGCCACTGAGTTTCAGTATGTAGTTACAAACTGGCAAAATTAACAAAAGAAATATCCTCGAAGAATTCCTATTTTAAAAATATTATTCTCCCAAAATGCCGTAAAACGATCTGAAATATTCAACAACATGTCTATTTATAGATTAACAATCTTTATTGTAAACCGAAAGATAAGCTTCGAAAATAACAATATACAAATTAAGTTAAGCATTAGATAAAGCATTTTCATGGCAGAATCATTGGGTGCTGCTTTGGTTAAGTGTATGGCTGGGATGTTAGAAAGGGGATCAATGAGCTATAAGGATTTATACCTGCTTTCATCAGTTGTAATAGGACGAATTTCATCTAGTCATATTGTGAAACAATCAATTTCTGAAAATAAGTGTCATTATCAGTGAGTGTGAGTTTTGGATTGTTGCTTTTGTGTCATTTGAGGAGGGAGTCTTGGTCAACTGTCTACTATGGTAGCTTGCATTGTACATTACAATTACGCTATTCGGAGGTATATTTGGAATTAGCTTGTTTTTAAACCAATCTTCAAATAAATCAGCAGTGGTGTCCTCATGGTAATCCAGAGAGGAATCTTTAATGTTTTTCGCAGACAGAGAAAGTCCATTTAGAATCCATCCGTCTTTAGAAAGCAAAATCGTAATTCTTTACCTCTTTTTGATGGCGCGCTTGTTTTACACTTGCCGAATTCTACTGGATTCCATTAAAACTTGTCTTTTGTTAATTTTTTTTAAATCTAAAACCCATGTGTTGGATACACTTCCATAACGTTGTTCTGTCACATTTAACGCCGGTTTCATCTTTTTCAAGCCTCTTAATTAAATTATCTAATGTAGGCACGCGTTGTTCCTCGTATAACTTGTAAATTTTACGCCGTATTATATCTTGATCACTTCCATCTACCTTCGAAAAAATTCCAGTATCGGTTCTTTTTTTCCTCGCTAAAATGGAATTATTCACAATTTTCCATACAGTTAATGTTGGAATTTGTTAATGTGGCCGTTTCTTTTAACCCTGCTTGCTTGCTGACCGTACGTTCAATGAGAGTTGAATAAACATTGTTTATAACTTCCTTAGTTTCCACAGGCTTTTCGACGGGATTATCGCATGAGATACATTGGGCTCGCACATATTTTCCATGACTCACACACGATTAAACAAACGCTATATTACACACGAAGTAAGAATAATTACTAAGCTTAAAACTAACTAGAGTGGCTATATATACAGTCTTTAGAACATAATTTGTTTTATGGGATTAACCCTCTCATTTTGAATCAGGTAAAAATCGGTTTAAAATCACCAAACTATTACTTTAATAATGAAATTACGTCTTCCGGATTTGCAGTTTACTTTAAGACATTTTTAAGTACGCACCATAATTTACCTGCATTTATTCATTCATTCATTGTTTGTTTATGGCCACCCTGCCCACCCTTGGATAATCCCATTCAAAAGCAAAGTGTAACTTTCTTATATCTCTGGACAGGCTTTACCTCCTCACTATCTATGAGTTTATGATAACTAGGGATACTTTGCCATTGACGTGACCCCAAACAATGTAATAAACTGCGTTATAAAATTCGTCAAATTAAGCGCGAAATACCGACGCAAAATAAAAGACCCTGCAAAAACTACCCGATATATAAATTAAAGAAAAAGAAATGGCGTGTCAGTTGCGGTCATTTCCAACCAATAAAATAATCCGGATAGAAATAAACGGATGAATACAGACTGCAGGGTTTCGATTTTTGATCTTCGTTCGCGTGACCAGCTTTATTACCCTTCGATACGTTGTGTTCAATATTTAAGGTATTTTTAATGTTTTCCTTTTACAAATACGGTTTTAATGTAAAATAAATACTTGTACAATAGCATGTACAGTAGTATTACAGTGGCATTTGCTTTATTTGCCAAGGACAGATAACATAACCTAAAGTCTAAAGCCTGGCGCACTACAAGGCGCAGAAACATCTGGATAAGTAAATTAACTACTAGTAGGTACTACCTACCTTAAATTTCAGAAAGTACCCCTTTGGCTAAGAAACCATCTTTTCCATTTAAAAAAATCTTATAAAATAAACCTATGTCCGCAAATGCCCCAATTTTAAGATAAAAGATATGGGTAGGTCACAGCCCTTAAGATCCGAGCACGGAATTGCACAAGGGAGTATACTGGGGCCCCTTATTTTTGTTATCTTTGTAAACGATTTGATTAATTTGGCAGATCATTCTAAAAGTATTTTAAAATATGCCGATGATATACAGTTAACGACATATAAATTCATACACTCCACCCATACATAACCCAATTACAACAAAATTGGGTAAAACGGGTTTCTCACCTTGCTGCTTATACCTGGATAGAACACCAGCGTATCGAAGTTTTAACATTGTTAGGATGTGGAGATAAAATAAGAAGTCAAAGTGAAGTGTGGACTTTATTTAATGCTAAATATCTGGAAAATCAAATTTCACAGGGCACTGTTAGTAAAATATTCCACAAATTTGGCTCAAAATCATGATACATCTAGAGGTAATATTGGAAGATTTTTGAAAGCAGAAAAATACCACTCTTATAAAGTATGTATTGTCCAAGAGCTTTTAGAAGATGACTATGATAGGCGTTTGCAATTTTGCGAAGAAATGATGAGACGGAGTGACGAGATTAATAGGTTTCCACAGAACATATTATTTTCGGATGAAGCTACTTTCTATTTAAACGGGGTGGTTAACAGACATAATTATCGTTTCTGGAGTCAAGAAAATCCACGATGGATATTTGAAGTGCATACCAGAAAGTAAATGTATGGGCAGGTATCATTAATAACCGAATTTTAGGGCTATTCTTTTTGGAAAGAAACCTCACAGCTGAACGGTACCTGGACTTCTTAACCTTTGAGTTGAGGCCTGCTCTAGCTGCAATTTTTCCCAACGAAGTAGATCCAGATATACCTAATGAAACAATTTGGTTTCAGCAAGATGGTGCTCCCCCGCATTTTGGTGTCAATGTGAGAAGATATTTAGATCAGATATTTCCAGATGGCTGGATTGGACGACGTGGTACAATTGAATAGCCACCGAGGTCACCAGACTTAACGCCTCTAGACTATTTTCTTTGGGGATATTTAAAAGAAAGAGTTTACCAAAATAGGCCAAATAATATTGAAGATTTGGAAAACAAAATTAGATTGGAGACACATAACATACCGGCTGAAGCCATTCGAAATTCCGTCGACGGATTTTACCATCGTCTGGGAGCATGTCAAGTAGAGGGTGGAGGACATTTCCAGCATTTGCCACGTTTAACCACCTTTTTGTTGTGTTTTGTTTTGCTTCGTTACACTTTTATTTTTTTTTTTGACAAAATAAATAACAAATATACCATAACTATTGTTAAGTCACAATGTCACAAAATGTCAGAACGTGAAACAATGAAGATTTCTTACCTTGAAAGGTCAAAAAAACATCAATGATTTATCATTTCCGCTTATTCAAATAGGGATTTTTTTAAAACTTTTAACAGTCGCCATTTTGAAATAGCTTGACAGAATCGCGTCAAAACTTATGAGCTGTACGAGATATATTATACATTTATAAATGATGTATCACAAGCTGTATGTTTTCATTTAAAAAAAGATCGATGTCGTCATATCTTTGACAAATGTCTATAAAAAAAACAAACGAATAACGTCAAAATGTGAGCATATATAAAATTAAATTGACGTGTCCGAGCATTTTCCCCAAAATTTACAGGTTAAGGCTATATTAATTTTATTCCGGACTTCTGGGCAGCCCTGTATATGTAGATACTTATTAATAAACAAACACTGTAAAATGCAGACCAGTTCTTTTAATTTTTCTCTATTAACCACCCACCCCTGTTAACCGACCAACATTTGATTCACCGAGGGTGGTCGCTAATGAGACATTTTACTGTATTATAATGTGACATTTTGAACAAATTTAACATCTAATTAACCCTACCTAAGGCGTTATTCCGCACAACCTGTATAAATTTAAAAAAATTGTCAATTCAAGTGTTTCCGAATATGCTTCTGTTCAATTAATTAATTATTCTTCCATTATTTGAACCAGCACAAAGGTTATTGCCCGAGCATATATTCCTATACACACAAAAACTAGTCTTAAAAGTAATTATTGAATTAGTGCGGTAATAGCTCTCAATTATTAGTTTGTATGGTAAACAAACCACCTGTTATCCGCTAAATTGCAAGCAGTGCAATATGCAATTATTACGTAAACTGATAAGATGTTAAAACATCTAGTTTACCCTAAAAAGTATATTTTAAATAGAGGATGAAAGAGATCAATAAGAACACTCATTCGACTTATTTTTCATCTTCATTAAAATGAAAAAGGTAATAGGACTTCCAGTGTTCTGATTAATCTTGTATTTCACATGCCGTTTCTGCAGACGCAGTTATGACTTTATTAAGTACCCATCCTTTTTATAAGGTTTGACTTATATTTTCGCCGACATCGCTTTTTTACAATAAATGTTTTCATCAGGTCCACTTCATACAGCGTTAGAAATCAATCTCTGGCTGTATGTCTGAGATATGTGTAAATAAAACGACCATAACTTCTTTAATGGGGCGTCGTCTGTTCCTGCTACCTTCAGCCAAGGATTGAACTCTGTAATATTTGTTGCTTAAGCTAAGGAAACTATCCTGGTGCACTTTCCATTGTTTATCTTTCATGTCATCAACCGAAACGAGTTAGGGATATAAATTGATGTAATCAATCTACCTACATCGTTAAAAGCGGCAATCTACCTCAACATAAACCTAAATTTAACTATCGATATTGATTAGTTTGTCATTACTCAATTTAAAAACATTATTTTAGTCGATTTCTAATTAATTTTGATGTAGGTTTTTAAGAAGTAAACTCTCATTAGCACATAAAACTCATAGTAAGGTCGTGTCGTAGTGTCTTAAAATAATATAAATATCTAATTTTTAGTCATGCACTATGACCCGTGTTAAAAAACGCATCTATTATTTTCACCATTTAATGTTGACTATTTTGTACCTCATTTAATTGTCCACACAATTTTCTTTTTTTTTTTTGGCGAGTATCATTATAGTCTATCTTTAAATGATGCAGAGTAATAAATCAATCAAAACCGTCTTCTCCATGGGATTGCAAGATTTTTCGGCATGTAATGTATAGATTCAAATAGGCCTGAATTTTGAAATTTGTGCAGAATTAGTACAAGTATCGACATTAAATTCAAGCTTTGTCTTCATATATATTTTGATATTAAATTTTTTAAGCTTAAAATTATGTACAGCCGTACCATTTACCTGGAATTTTAGAAAGCAATTTTATCAAAACTAATTAGAGTCTAGGAGTCTAGGTACTTATTTCGTTCCTGCTCTAATCATTTTATTCCCTTTTTTCTTGTATCTTCTTCTTCTTTAAGTGCCTTCTCCATTCAATGAAGATCGCCAACAATTCTGGCAAATTCGTCTCTGTCTTGGGCTCTTCCCAGTAGGGTGTTTAAATCTAACCCTGTCCAATCCCTTATGTTTTTTAGCCAAGAGCACTGTCTACGCCCCGGACCACGCTTTCCCTCAATCTTGCCCTCCATAATTAGTTGCAGGAATCTGTACTTGTCCTGCCTCATGACATGGCCAAGGTAAGCTGTCTTTCGCTTTTTTATGGTCACGAGATTGTTCGGTCCTTGTTCATTCTATGTAAGACCTCTTGATTGGTGATATGGTCGGTCCATGGTATGCGAAGCATTCTACGATATACCCACATCTCAAATGCTTCCAGCTTGTTAATACTGCTGACTTTTAACGTCCAGGCCTCGACTCCATACAGTAGCGTGGAATACACATAACATCTAACAAAGTTAAATCTTATGCTTAAATTGAGTGTTCTGTCGGTTAACAGGTTCATCATCTTAATAAAATTGGTTTTAGCTTGTTCTATGCGGGATCTAATTTTAATCTCAGGATTCAGATCCTCGCTGATCCAACTTCCTAGGTATTTGAATTTTGTGACTCGCTCTATTGGTGAACCGTATATATTTATGTTGAAGTTGTTATTCGGATTGCGACTTATTGGCATGATCTTTGTTTTTGAGATATTAATCCTCAGTCCCATTGCGTCACCGGAAGTCGATATGCTGTCGATTAGGCGTTGCAGCCCTTCAGGACTGTCTGCGATTATCACTGTGTCATCGGCGTATCTTAAGTTGTTTACGAGTTTCCCATTGACTTCCAGACCGTCTTCTGTCTCGTCCAAAGCGTTTTGGAAAATAACTTCTGAATACATATTAAAGAGCATGGGACTAAGTACACACCCTTGTCTGACTCCACACCCTATAGGTACGGTACTTGTTTCGGTGTTTTCCAGTTTTACAGAAGCCACTTGCTGTTCATAAAGATTTTGTACGATTTTTAGATCTTGGGCATCGACACCATTTCTTTCCAGCAGTTCTAATAGTGTCGTGTGATTGACACAGTCAAAAGCTTTAGTATAGTCTATGAAGCACAGATATACTCCCTTCTGTTGGTCTCTGCATTTTTGCAATAGTACAGACAGTGCGAATAAGGCCTCCCTGGTACCCATTCCTTCACGGAAACCCATTTGTAATTCGCTTACATCTTGTTCGCATTTTCTGCGTATGCGCCTATTTCTTGTATCTAATCCTGGTTAACTGTTTGCTAATTATGTGGTTATTATGCCTTTATGGGTGCCTCTATTGGAATAATACACCTATGGCTAAGGGATTTTCCCAATAAAAATGGTAAATCCTCAAATATTACAATAGCTTGCGATAAATTCAGGGTGGACCTACCTAAAGAATGCTTATTATTTGGATCCTTTAATGTAAACACAATAGATTTCAAGGGATGGTGTTTAAATTCTTCTTGATATCCCGGTATGCCTTCTGCATATTTAATGAGCATTTACTACTTCGCGTCATTTAAAGATAGACTATAAATATTACTAATAAATAGTATAATACATAATAGTTGATATAATGGAACTTTCTACAAAAGCAAAAAAACAGACCTTGAAAATTTTCTACAAAACAGATTCACCGGTGGCATTAATAAATAAATAATTACTTTTCGACTTACTAAGAATACGAAAACTCCTATCGACTAATAATAATAAATAATGCAAACATGACTCGTGTACTACATAGAATAACAAAATTTTCTCTGGTGTACTCTTTAAATCCCGTTCGATTAGAAGTAACAAGAGGCGTGCAAATTTTATGGTTTAATTAGAAATAATAATATTAAGGAGGGTTGTAGACAATCCATGCAAAAAAAAAACTGAAACTAAATCCGAGAAAATTACAACTACCTATACAGGGTGTCCAGGAATATAGCATAACCTGATTTTTTAAATACTCTGGTAATTCCTCTTTAAAAAAGGTACTCTATATTTGTTTCGTAAAATTTAGCCGTTTTCGAAGAAAATACATTTTTTGTATAACAGATTCAGGCATTGACTTTTTAAATTTATTTTAAACACAGTAACTAATCGAATAACAACATAACTAAAAATTCGCACTAAAATAATAAAATTTGCCATTATTACATTTCATTAATGTTCACATACATCTAATTTATGGACAAGCACTCGGCAATTGTGTGGGTGCAAGAAAAATGTATCCTGATACATTTCCAAATCGAAGTGTGCCACATAAAGAAACCATTAAAAGGGTTAACATTGTACTTGAAACAACATTCCAGGATTGTCTCGAATCTTGTTAAAATGATGTGTTATTCCTTCTTCAGATCTTCCCTGGTGTAAACTGACGTCGAATATAGAACCCTCTTTTTAAATTTCCCCATAAAAAGAAATCCAATGGAGTCATATCGGGCGATCTCGGTGGCCATAAAGTAGGCCCATCTCGACCGATTTCCAACAGTATTTGATAAGTGCACCGTCGTGCATATACCACATCTAATTTTTAATTTTTAAGGGCCCATTTTCTAATAAACCACTTAAGTTTTGTTGCAATAATTGCAAACACATGGCATCACTTAATCTGCCTTCAATAAAGAACGGAAAAAAAACATAATAAACATTGCTACTATAAGGTATCACTATGGCTTTTCATTTAACTACAAAATCCGTTCCTGTGCAAAGCAGTACCCCTTATTTCATTTCATTTCAGTAATATAAACAGTGATGCCAGCTGGGGCCAGGTAGATTTCGCTGGTTGGCACGCTCATCGACAGTTCTATATGGGTAATTTTACCAAGAAATTCTTTAAAAACGTAGGTTTGGCAATCGAACAGGTATGCTCCATTCCACAATAATTCGTTGATTTCCCGACGGCAATAAAATTTAAACCCAGCCATAAATAAGTGCCTTTTGAAAGGGTACAGGTCCTGATTACCTACTAATTTCAATAGTTTAGGTTTGGTTTAGGTTAGCTATTTTCAACAAAACAACAAATATAAAATAATAGGTAAGTATTCTTATTTTAATCATGTAATTAAACAGCTATTAATATTTATACAAAAATACTAATCTACAATATTATAATATCATATATGCCTAAACTAATTATTAAGGGCCTTACGTTACTATTAATTATGTTATTATATTGGTATATTAGGTAGGTAGGTTAATGGCAAATTGCAGGTGTTCAATATAAAGCAGAGTCTTTTCATCTTAGTTCATCAGTCGTTTGGTGTTTGTCAAGCTGTGCGTTAAAGGTATTTTCGTGTGTGTTATCGAGCATCCAAAATATGTCAGATCTGTGTGAAACTTCAGATAATATTGCTTCCGGAAGTTATGGTGTAACGAAGAAAAAACATTTATCACTTGATGCAAAAAACATCATAAAGAACGTTTACTGTACCCTTTTAGAAAAAGGGTATGACCGGAGTGCAAGTTCTAGTGAAACGAGTATTTTGACCAAAGTTGCATTAACGACAGTAAAAGATATAGTGACCAAACCCATCCAGCCAAGGAAAAAACGGTGTGACAGCGGAAAATTGAGAAGCATCGAAGAAGCTGATAAAGACTTGATTCGGAGGAAAATTTATAACATGTACAGGGTTTTCAGAGATATTTTCGGTCATATCTACAAGGTTCCCTATAAGAGATACAAAAAGACTTTAAATGCAGAAGTTGTGGGGTTTTATCTGAACCGCCAGAAAATTAAAAAAAAATAGACAAGTGACGTTCTGAAAGCTAAGAAAAATTTAAAAATTGTTTTTTTTTTATGAAACACCCTGTATATTTTCTATTTTTCTTAAAGATCTTTCATTCCTGATTCCAAAAATATATAGTTTGTCTATATTTGCATGAACCGTCATTAAATTATGGGTCGTAATTAACGCCCGGTAATTTAATACAATTTGCAGATTAAAAAAATTATATATGCTCGATAAAGAAATCAAACTGTAGTATAAAATAATAAGAAATGCCTGATATTTATTATAAAATGGCAATATAAATATACAATACGTACGCTAAATTCTGTTCGGTATGTTAATGAAATGTGCACTAAAAATATATATAAATGTTCGATAGTTTGGAAATATAAAAAAAATGTGAAAGTAGTCGACCGAAAAGCACAGTGAGAGTGACAAGTGAGGTTATGTTTCTCTAGCTGTTAGTCACTCGACAAAAATTGTAATAATTATAGACTTATATTGGTTAAACAGGCGCTAACACGGCATCTAATCCACCTTTTTGGTTCCAATTCAGTATAATTATTATTTTAAGAAGCATGTAAATTTTATATCGGGCATTCATTATATTTATCGAGCGTTTATTACGTTTATCGAATAATTATTATTTTAAGAAGCATGTAAATTTTATATCGGGCATTCATTATATTTATCGAGCGTTTATTACGTTTATCGAATAATTATTATTTTAAGAAGCATGTAAATTTTATATCGGGCATTCATTATATTTATCGAGCGTTTATTATGTTTATCGAATATTTAGTTTCTTGTCATGCATTTGAATAAATTACCTGGAAAATATAATATGCATTGATATTAAAATATCAAACATATAATTTAATCCCTTAAATTATTTTCGATTCGTTATTGTAAGGGGCACCATACAGTAATAAAAATTATGAGTAGAGTGCCTTGGAAAACAATAATTATTATTGCCCGACAGTGTTTAATTTTTAATAGGGAACAGTCAATTTAAAAATAAGATTAAAGGGGTTATAAACATTCTGTATTAAAAATATAAATCAACCATTGTAGTCTTTCAAACGAAATACAAACAAATAAATAAATAAACTGAATTAACTCTCGGATTTCATCACGAATTCTATCTTCGAGAATTTGGATATTTCGCGTCCTATTATAATAAATGCGATTTTTTAAATAGCCCCACAAAAATATGTCCAGGGGTGAAAGGTCGGGGCTGCTGGCTGGCCATGGAATGAGGCCCCTTTTTCCTATCCATAAATTATATCTGTCATTAAGGTAATTGGTGACAGTTATGACATTATGGGCCGGTGCGCCATCTTGCTGCCAAATTAGACTATTATAATCATAAATGGGAAGTTCCTCTTTTAGCCTCTTTTACCCATAAAAAAGGAGTTTAAAATTTACCTTAAAAAAAGAGTAAGACATCTAAATCTTCTTCAAAATTTCTTGTAAATGTCCTTTTCTTACGTTCGAGACTGTGTCTCAACTCAAATTGCCGCACTACGTATCTTATTGTGTCAACTCATGGCGTGGGTCTTCCTGGATAGGTAATACGGTATTGGCGTTGAGTTCTTGGTCCATTATTAGCATGCTTATAGAATAAACGGGTCATATCTGATTTTTCTTCAGTGGAATAACCCATTTTAAAAAATATGCGAATGTTTTTTTCTCTATATTATAGATTCTTACATTGACAGTAGTTCCTTATTGAAAACTAAATTGTGCCATACAATAATTGTTTTCCAAGACACTCTACTCATAATAATTTTTATCGTATGGTGCCGCTTACAATAATTTCATTTCATTAAAAAAAAAACAATTTTTAACTTTTTCTTAGCTTTTAGAACGTCACTTGTCTATTTTTTTTTAAACTTTCTGGCGGTTCAGATGAAGCCCCACAACTGCTACATTTAATTTTTGTTTGCATCTCTTATAGGGAACCCTGTAGATAGGACCGAAAATATCTCTGAAAACCTGTACAGTAAACAAATACTCCCAACAATAGATACGCTAAAAAAGGTACTTGCAGCAGACGAAACCGACATTTCATGTGGCAGGACAAGCCTTTGGAGAATAGTAAAAGCAATGGGTTTTAAATATCGTACCATTGACAAACGACAAGTACTAATGGAATCGCAGCGTTTACAAGTATGGCGTAGAGATTATTTGAATCTTATCAGACAATATAGGGAAGAAAATCGTGTAATTATATACTTGGACGAAACTTGGTTTGATACCCACGAAACTCCTAAAAAAGGTTGGAGCGATTCAACAATCAAATGTCAAACTAAAGCTCCCTCAAACAAAGGACAAATAATTACGATATTACATGCAGGTTCAGAAAATGGATTTATTCCGAACGCTCTATTATTATCTGCGAAGAAAATTGCCAATTCATCTTTGGATTACCATCAAGACACTGATGCTACATTGTTTGAAGATTGGTTTCAGAATCGGCTGCTTCCGAATGTGCCCAAAAATAGTGTTATTCTGATGGACAACGCTAGTTACCACAGTCGCCAACTAAGTAAAGTGCCAAATTCAAATAATACAAAAGTTGAGATTCAAAACTATATGATGGAAAATAATATATATTTCGAGGAAACCTATACAAAAATGTTTTAAAAACATTCAATATTGAAAAAGAATATATCTCTGACAATCTCGCAAGTGCTAATGGTCACACAGTTTTACGCCTCCCTCCATATTACTGTATTTTTAACCCAATAGAACATATACGGAGCCAGTTGACGATGATTAGAAGAGAAAACACATCCTCTACACTAAGTAGTTCTGTTATAGAATTAATTAAAAAATGTGTAAATACTATTCCAGTAGAAAGTTGGAAAAATTCTGTGAGACACGTGATCCAAGTCGAAGATTCCTATAACATAATTAATAGTAACATAAGGCCCTTAATAATTAGTTTAGGCATAGATGAAGACGATAGTGATAGTGAAACAGAGCTAAATATAGAGTAGGTTAAGTTAAATATTGTATTATTATAATATTGTAGATTAGTATTTTTGTATGAATATTAATAGCTATTCAATTACATGATTAAAATAAAGATACTTGCCTATTATTTTATATTTGTTGTTTTGTTGAAAATAGCTAACCTAAACTATTGAAATTAGTAGATAATCAGGACCTGTACCCTTTCAAAAGGTCCGGTGCCTACACAATAGATATTTGTCAAGTAGCTTATTTATGGTTGGGATTACGACTGAGGATTGTCATTTAAATTTTATTGCGGTCGAGAAATCAACGAATTATTGTGGAATGGATCATAACGGGGTTTCTTTGGGTGTTTACAATATATACAGGGTGTTCATTTGAAAACTTCCCACCACGGATTTATCGAAAACCACTGATTAAAAGAAAAAACGCCGAGACACGTCAAAAGATTTGTCAAAGGGGACAACTTTTTAACCAAAAACTACTTGACCCCCTTTTACCCTCTGCCCCCGGGGTCATCCCCTTAAACATTTTAAATGACAAGGGGTATTAAGTAATAGCTTGTTTGAAAGGTCTTTCAAAGTGCTTTATTTTGACGTTTGATTTTTTAAAATCGGTCGATTCGTTTTCGAGAAAAGTAGAAAAATCTTTATTTATCTTAATTTGTTCTGATAGAAAAAAAAACACACGAAAATATCACTTTTTATTTCAATAAGTGTTCAAAATGTTGCCCGTTATTGGCGAAACAATAATATAGGCGATGTTCAAATTCCTGACGGACATTTTTAAAAACATGTTGTGGGAGATCATGGCAGCTTTCGATGATGCGTTGACGAAGTTCATCCGAACTTTCAGGTTGGGGAGTGAACACAATAGATTTCAAATGGCCCCATAGAAAAAAGTCTAATGGCGTCAAGTCAGTAGACCTAGCAGGCCATTCTATAGGCCCTCTTCGCCCTATCCATTTATCTGGAAACTCGTCGTCTAGCCATTGCCGAACCGGAAGAACATAGTGAGGAGGAGCGCCGTCTTGCTAAAAATTAATTTCAGCCTCATCAAGTATAGGGTTTCCATCGTCTTCGATTTGGTTTTCAATGCTTTTAGTGATAAGCAGATTGATGGTATTTTCCAACATATCTAAATAAATGCCTCCATTTAAATTCCCATTAATAAACAATGGCCCAATCACTTTGTTTCCTAAAATGCCTGCCCATACATTAATTTTTTGGGGGTACTGAGTATGCCCTTCTACAAAAGCATGAGGATTTTCATTGCTCCAATACCTGCAGTTATGCTTATTAACAAATCCATTTAGATAAAATGTGCATTCATCACTGAAGCAGATATTCTTTACATGAATGGTATTATCATTAATCGCTGCAGTCATTTGTTCACAAAACTCAACTCGTCTATCGAAATCATCTTCGGTTAACTCTTGCAATATTTTCATTTTGAATGGATGAAGTTTATGTAATTTAGTAACTGTGTGTACAGAGCCTAATGAAATACCAGTCGCATCAACAATTTTGCGTAATGAAGTATTAGGATTTATGCCAAAATGACCCAAAACTTCAACTTGAGCGGCTTCATCCAAAACTCTACGATGATTACGTTTTTTATTTGCAACAGATCCAGTTTGAGTAAATTTAGTAACAAGGTCCAAAACATACCTATGCGAAGTTATCTTTTCCGGATGTCTGGCGTTAAATGTGACGGCAGTTTGCCGAGCACATTGATTTTGGGCACCATAAATTATAATCATTTCCACTCTTTCGGCTAGTGTGTAAACCATTTTGGAAGTAAAATCTGAATCAATAAATTAATTTTCACTATCCTAAGATTGTCACGAAGGTAACTGACAGCAAATTAAATTCTTTCTTTTCCTTAGCAACGAATTGCTGTTTATGTTGGTTTTTGAACACTTATTGAAATAAAAAGTGATATTTTCGTGTGTTTTTTTTTCTATCTGAACAAATTAAGATAAATAAAGATTTTTCTAATTTTCTCGAAAACGAATCGACCGATTTTAAAAAATTAAACGTCAAAATAAAGCACTTTGAAAGACCTTTCAAACAAGCTATTACTTGATACCCCTTGTCATTTAAAATTTTTAAGGGGATGACCCCGGGGGGCAGAGGGTAAAAGGGGGTGAAGTAGTTTTTGGTTAAAAAGTTGTCCCCTTTGGCAAATCTTTTGTCGTGTCTCGGCATTTTTTCTTTTAATCAGTGGTTTTCGATAAATCCGTGGTGGGAAGTTTTCAAATGAACACCCTGTATAAAACTATTATTGCAGTTATTAGGTCAAACGAAATATGTTCGGATGGACTTTAACTTGTGTATCATTCGATAGGTAGTGCCATATGACATTTCAAAGCGAGGTTGGCTGAAAGTGTGGAAGCCAATATTGTAAAATTCTACCAAATGTGTAATTAAACTTTCCCCTCGATATTAAAATTGACGTGCAAATTGAAGTCATGAAGTCAATACATCTACATATTTTATCATTTCGTTAAAATTTCTAGGTAGAACCTAAATTTTAAAGTGTAGCTGGTAGCCCATCACTCATTTGTTTATTATAACAGAAGGTAATGCCTTTTTAAGTATTTTCTGTAATTTTTTGGATATTTGTGATAAAATAGTTCAACGACCAAATTTAAGATAAAATGTTTGTTCTTTTAGTAACAATTTTTTAATGTAGCGATTTAAAGCCCATATTTTTTTACTGTTAGTCTTAATTTATTTATTACCTCGTAACTTGAAAACTTTTGAACGGATTTTAAACCCAAAATAGCAGGTTTAAAATGGGGTTTGTATCTTTAACAATTAACCAATATTGAAAATAGAAAATCATGCATAATAATTATTGTATTATCAAAACGTAGTTCTGTAACAAATTTAACATGAAATTCTCTAATTAAAGAATGGGAACAACATTCACCACTGCCTTGCGGTTTAGTAGCCTTTCAGTGATACTTTTAACTAATCTTCGTCTGCTATCTCAAGGTTTGCTGAAATGTTGCTAAAGAAACGTACTTTACGCGTAGTAAATGACGTAATATTCCATTTTACCCAAAATAAAGCTGATTCATTAAATATTTTTATTTTGTTTGACAACACATTTGGTATTTTTTATTTTATTGCCTTTTAACTTTACTTTTTGCTGAATGTTTGTAAGAAAAAATATGCTGTTTATAATTTTAAAAACACGTAATATCAACATAATCACATTTGTCATTTTATTTTTTAAACAGTGTATAACTATGTATCTTAAATTAGTTGTTTGCGATTGTTTATGTAGGTAGTTAAGCATACAGGGTGTATTAAGAATAACAAATATTTTAACATGTATAAACCATTTTGATCCAAAAAAATGAATAATAACCTTATCTTTTTTGACAAAAAGGTGCGTAAGCGTAAAGTTTTAACTTATGTTAGGCTAGTTAATACCGTTATTCATAATGATATTGGGCTTAATTGGCTCTAGTGGCGTCCAGGGGAGCACATTAACAAATTTTATTGGCTAAAAAATGTACGCCACTGACTTTTTTCTAATTTTCATATTTTTTTTCGGATTTATCAACTAATAATACAACTTTTTGATCTTTGAATTGTTTTCGTATCTTGTTTCGTTTTCGAGAGAAAAATTCACAGATATTGCATCTTACGCAACCATCCTATGTATTGAAAATACCCGACACAACTTTTACATTTTAATGTTTTTCTATGTGATGTGATAAAAATCCCTTCCAATATAGGTAATAATAATATACTGTTTACTAAGTTTATCTTAATTTGTTATTTGGCAGCATCTTATACCGAGTGGTGAATCGCCAAGCTGGCGATAGGAAATTCAACGTAATGAGAACCATACAATGTATGCTACTGCTACATAAATTTTTTTTTTTTGAATATTAAGGAGAATGCAAAATTGCAAAAGTTAAATAAAATAATGCCAGACACGACTTATACCTTCTGATGTTTAAATCTAATTACTCGTTACTATTATCAAGATTTTGATTTGTGTCAACATTAACCTTCAATTTGTATTTTGCCAAAACAACCAATTTAATTTTTTTAAAACTGGTGCTGTTTGCAGCATCTCAATCGCATTGCCATATTATCCTGGTTAATTATTATTGTAGCAACAGCTGCCATAGTGAGCTAAATGATACCTTTAAAAAATTACCTTGTTTGGCAATAACAACCCATTATTCAAGCCATTTTAAGCAAATTATTAAAAAATTACATTGGTTGTTTTTGCAAAATACCCTTCAATTAAGATGAAAAAATCAGAAAAACAAATATAAAATAAACGCATTTTAATATTCTTAAAGTACCTATGAAAAATGTAAAAATTTTACTAATATACTTCTATGCGGGCCAGAAAGGCCAAAAACAAAATCCCGTCATCTAAAATGGTAAAATAATTACTATACGATCCAGTCACCAGGATAATAGCCTACCCCTTTACGAAATTTTATTTATTTTATATTATACCAATTTGAAAACTATTAAACACCCAAACACCAAACTATGTATGTTTATTTATTAGACAAATTTGTCACCAATTAAATAATTTTAAAGTTCATTCATATTAGATACGCTAAGCAGTCTCGAGCCCGTAACCGCAATAGCGACTAGAATCAAAGACAGATGATATCCCACTGCCGACTGCCGCCGCGCGCCGCTGCATGTCGTTTTCTTCTGTTGCCCGTCGACTATTCCCATATAAGCGCGCCCATAAGTATTTTCAATACTAAAAATAAAAACCACTTTATTGCATGTACAGTGACGGAAATAAAATTTCGTACACTGAGGTTAACATTTTATGCCATTTTTGAATATTTTGGTAAACTGGGCTTTTTACAATTATCTCACCTCTATACCTTGCGTTTCTTATTTTTTCAGTAATGATAGAAAAAAGGCTATATATAAAATTATTTATTCGAAGAAAGTATTCCTAGATAGTTGAGCAAGTTGAGAAACGAAGAAGCACTATACAAAGCCTCAGAACTAAATGCAAAAATACAGGATTATTGGATAGAAGGGCTGGAAGTGGCAGAAGATAAATTTCAAACGAAAATCAAGATAATAATATACAATACATGACTTCAAAATTAAATATAAAACAGATTATGCAAATATTAAAAAAAAAACATTGGTTTAATATTTTAAAGCGGCACCATTTTTTTCCACTAATAAGTTTAAACGTCTGGGCATTGATGCATGCCACCAGCATTTGGGCGTGATGAAAATTGTAGGTATTTCAGGTTTCTTCAATTTTATTCCACCAATCATCACTGTTTTGAGGATGGAACTCATTGTTCTTGTTAATTTTTTTCACGATATATCCCCAAACGTTTTCGATTGGATTGATATCAGGGCTTCTTGAGGGCCAAGGTAACAATGAAATGTTATTTTCCCGTATCCAGTCCGAAACTCTCCTTGCTGTATGGACAGGGCAGTTGTCATGCTGGTATATAAAATTTTCACTTTGAAATATATTGTTTACCGATGGCAACAGAAGCTTGAGTATTAAATCTTCCTCGAATTCGGTGGCATATTCCTAGCTCCTAGCCCTCTGGAAGTCATATACCCCTTACGCCTTACATTAACTGAAAATCTTCCACTTGTTTTAACATGTTCGGTATATCTTTCTTCGTACCGTGTATTTGGCGGCCTATACACTCTAATCTGCCCGTTATAATAAGACTGAAAAGTCTTCTCGTCGGTAAGTACTACCTTTTCCCAAAAATTCATACCTTGCGGGAAATATTCCAGCGCAAACCCCATTCTTTGCTCTTTATTCATATCGGTCATAAACGGTTTTATTTCTGACCGGTATATTATTAGCTTATAACGTCTTAGTTACGCGGGAATTATAAGGGTCATAACTCCCTTGGGATATTAAGAAAAATTTGACATAAAATCAAACGATTGACATCTAATGTCAATTTGATTGTCATCTATTGAAACATTTATTCCACTTTAAAAATGAACAAAATGTTACTAAAATCGGTCAGAAATAAAATTATCTATGTATCACTGGAATTATAAGTGTCTCAATTACCTCGGGCAGTTGCTGTCCCACGGGCCAAAGGCCCTCGGGACGTAAACTTTGCCCTCGGTAATTAAGACCATTATAATTCCCTAGATACATAAATAACTATTTTAGCAGCTACCTTATTTCTCAATTCCGAATTTTTCCTTATACGATTTCTCGCCGTTCTTACTGTCCCAGGAAAATTAGTTTGGTTGTGTGCTACAGCCGTCTGAAATGGATTGTTTCGCAAACAATCTATTAGATCATTATCTTGATTTTCGTTTGAAATTTTTCTTCTGCCACTTCCAGCTCTTTTTTCCAATGATCCTGTATTTTCCCATTTAGTTGTGAGGCTTTGTATAGTGCTTCTTGGTTTCCCAAATTGCTCAGCTATTCTTCGTAGAAAAACACCGTCTTCGAATAAAGCAATTAATCTCGCCTTCTCGAGTTGATTCATGTTCACAAAATTTGTTAAAATGAAATAATATAATTTTCAAATCTGATGACACCGATAACAATTTGTCAAAAAGTGAAGTGCACTTCCAGGTGATCTAGGTATACAAAAGCAGACATCACATCAGGAAAAAATAAGTGTACGAAATTTTATTTCCGTCACTGTACCAAAAAAATACCTATGTATTTCAAAGTTAATTAAAATATGAGGTAAAGTTAAGTTTTGATGTCATTTACCTGTTTTGTCAATAACAAGTCAAAAATGAATAACTTTACCAACGCTGAAATGGCCCAGATGTATTTCAATTATGGCCTAGCAAATGGAAATGCTGAAGAAGTACGGAACTTCCTGGCAGACCTGCAACAGTAGCCACGCCTGAGTTAGAAGAGGCTATACTTCGGGAGATAGAAGATGATCCTTTAACTAGTGGCAGGAAGGTAGCAGTGCAACTTTAAACAAGTACATCAACAGTTTGGAGGGTTTTGCATCTTTATCAACTATACCCATACCATATTCAACGTGTGCAAGCTCTGCTTCTCCGCGATTTTCAGTCAAGGTTTGATTTTAGTGCGGTGGTTGCTGCATACAGTAGCACATAACAACAATTTTTACCGAACATTTTATTTACTGATGAGGCCTCTTTTTCAAGAGAAGCCATTATGAGTTTTCATAACGAACATTTTTGGGTGGACGATAATGCTCATATAAAATTAGAGAAGGTCCTTTTCAGCAACAATTTTCGGTGAATGTATGGGCAGCGATCATTGGCGACTATCTTATTGGACCATACTTTTTACCACCTCGATTGAATGGAAACTCCTATACGCAGTACCTATCTGAAGAACTTGACGTTCTGTTAGAAGACGTAAGTCAACAAACAAGAACCAACATGTGGTTCATACACGACGGCGCCTTAGCTTATTTTAACCTAGTTGCTCGTCAATACCTCTAAAACAATTTTCCTAATTGCTGGATTGGACGCGCAGATATCCAAGGTTGGCCAGCTCGCAGTCCCGACTTGAATCCTCTGGACTTTTATTTATGGGGTCACCTAAAGTCTCTTGTATACAAGACGCCTGTACTAGATGAAAATACTTAAGAATTTGAATTATTGAAAGTTGCAATGCGATACGAAATAATACAGGCATGTTGGAACGTGTCAGAGTGTAAGTGTAATTTAAGTGTTTTAATTAACTTGAAAATACATATTTCTGTATTTTTTTGTCTATGCAATTAAGTGGTTTTTATTTTTTGTCTCGAAAACGAAGCAAGATATGAAAATAATTCAGGAAACAAAAAAGTTGTATTATTAGTTGGTAAATCCGAAAAAAAAAATATCAAAATTAGAAAAAAATCAGTGGCCCACAATTCAATAAAACAGAAATTAATTGCAAAGAATTAGTTTGCAAAACATTTGGCAACATCGCAGGCGTCTAACTAACCCTAGCAAAAAAAGGGGAATTAGATCAAATATATATAGACCTATGTTTAGGTAGTACATTTTTGCTATGTTTTAAAATTAGCTACACATATCCATAGGCACATTGTATGTAAATAAAAAAGAGGTTTATTACCAAAAACAGGTAATTATATCCAAAGTAATATAGGTATGTCGTAATAAATAATGTTATCTTTCCAAAAGATACAGAACAATTATTAAACTGAGAGTGGGATTGGTATTGTTTTTGGATAATTTGCAAAAAAAAACGTTAGATAACAATTTTATTGTTATTGTGTATATGGATATTAAATATTGATTTTTTCATTGCCTAAAAAGCAGTCTATATGTAGGTACAGAGTATTCTGAATTTCTGGTATATATATTAATGTAATCTGCATCAGGGTGGTATACACTCGGGAACGTATAGGAGAGATCAAAATAACCATAATTTGTTATAGAAAAAAATTCCTGAAGTGGCTCTTAAAGGAGACAGAAACACCTTTGCAGTTAGAAGAAATGGATGAAAAATCGTCGGAAATTGATAATCTGTCGAAAATGTCAAGAAAAACTGAAAAGAACTATATAAATATAGAAAATACTAATAAAATAAAGACTGCGGAAGATAAAGTAAACAGTATAGATGATTTAGAAGATTTTAGAGGATTTCCGAATCCAGAAAATGAAAATTTACCTGAAAGAAAAAACAAAAACCGTACCAAATCTTCAACAGGTACTAGTAACAAACAATCGTCATTGTCACTTAACAAAAAATTATCTTTACAATTGGAAGCAAAGAAAAAGTTAGCAGCTTTAGAAGAAGAAATATTTCAAAAGCAACAGGCTATACAAGCTTTAGAAGAAGAAAGATTTCAGCGACAGAAGGAAATTATAGAAATGGAATTAAAACTGAAATTAAGTGAAACTGGTTCCTCTATAAATAGTGAATTGGGAGTTCAATTACAAAAAATTAAAGAGGTAAATTGCCACAATTATTTAGAGTCTATAAATGAGGAGAAAGATATACAAAAAGTTAATTGCTGGTTAAACAAAAATGAAAATAAATTTGGGAACCAAGAAAATGACCTTAAATCAATAACAACTAGTTGGCTTGATAAAGAAATAGACATTTCAGTTGATGCAGGAAAAAGTAGATATGAAGACAAACTTGAGAAAATCCTGTTAAGACAAACTATAGATAAAGAATTACCTTTTTTCTCCGGAAATGTTAAAGATTGGCCCAGGTTTTACACTTGCCGCTTGAGTCAACCCAACCCTTTTCCGGGGTATCATATGTGTCGAACCAGGTTTCATCCAAGTAAATAATCGGCCTTTGCTGATCTCTGTAAATCCTAATTTTTTATAGATATTCGGATCGCCATTCCCGAATTCTACTGGATTCCATTAAAACTTGTCTTTTGTTAATTTTTTTAAATCTAAAACCCATGTGTTGGGTACACTTCCATAACGTTGTTCTGCCACATTTGCACATTTAAGGCCGGTTTCATCTTTTCCAAGCCTCTTAATTAAATTATCTAATGTAGGCACGCTTTGTTCCTCGTATAACTTGTAAATTTTACGCCGTATTATATCTTGATCACTTCCATCTACCTTCGAGAAAATGCCAGTATCGGTTCTTTTTTTCCTGGCTAAAATGAGATTTTTCAGAATTTTCCATACAGTTGATGTTGGAATTTTTGTTAGTGTGGCCGTTTCCTCTAACGCTGCTTGCTTGCTGACCGCACGTTTAATGAGAGTTAAATACACATTGTTTATAACTTCCTTAGTTTCCACAGAAAAGTGTTTTCTGCTATTCGACGGGGTTATCTCCTGAGATACATTGGGCTCGCACATATTTTCCATGACTCACACACGATTAAACAAAAGCTGTATTACACGCGAAGTAAGAATAATTACTAAGCTTAAAACTAACTAGAGTGGCTATATATACAGTCTTTAGAACATAATTTGTTTTATGGGATTAACCCTCTCATTTTGAATCAGGTAAAAATCGGTTTAAAATTACCAAACTATTCCGGATTTGCAGTTTACTTTAAGAAATTTTTAAGTACGGACCATAATTTACCTGCATTTATTCATTCATTCATTGTTTGTTTATAGCCACCCTTGGATAATCCCATTCAAAGGCAAAGTGTAACTTTCTTATATCTCTGGACAGGCTTTACTTTTATTAAAGAGTAATGACCAGAATTTTGTTCCGTAAGTTCCTGACTTTATTTATTCTTATGAAGGCATACCTATTGTATTTTTCAGGGGTTATCTTCCGTGGACTGTACTAAATGTAGAAAATTATGCATTCCCACATGTTTAACTGAAATATTGCATCAGTTCGGGTAGTAAAGATTCCTAGCGCTCTAACCTACGATCTTGGCTTGTAGTAGGTACAAAGAGTACCTAACCAAACTAATAAGAGGCGAAAGCTTTGTCGGTTTCTTTAAAGTTTCATGTACCCAAATTCTATGACCTCGATAATACTAACTACACAGTAAGAAATATCATTCTTCTTATATTGCTCTATGTACACGGTAAAAAATGTTTCACACTGTTTTGGTAATTTTATAATTGAACATTTTAAGCTGCCGACCTTGATTGTGCGGTGCACCAGAAAGATATTGTCAGGTGAAGCATTAATTAAAATTTTGATTTATAATAAATGTATGTGTTAAATAGCAATCTCCGTCGTTTCACTCTAGACAGATACTGAGAAACTTGATAACTGACAATTTTTTGTAGCAAATTACCCATCATAAGTATAAAAATTCAAGTAAATATAGTACAAAGTCAAAAATAAATGGTGTATTTCGCTTGTAAGGTCCAAATTATCAATGCCCTGACAAGATAACTTCTAAGAACATGATTGTTGGAACAGTTTTTATCATGAAAGTTATGTGGCTGGTATCACTACCAGAACATTGATAATTTGGACCAGTGGGTCAAAAGAATTTCTAATATACCTAGAGGATATAAGCGTGCTATGTATTTTGCTCTACTACAGTCACTTCTGAGCTATTGTCACTAACTGGACATTGATAATTTGGGCATTAGCCCCATTATCCATGGCAACAATGGTATCCTTGGAAGTTATTTAATAGCTAACATAAATAGAACATTTATAAATTGGATCTTAGTAGTTCAATGCCCAATAAAGTCATGAGAGAAATAATAGAAAACTCTCACAAGTTTATTTTATTTTAATGTAATCCTAATCCAATTTGTATTAAAAAATAATACTTTGATTTCTGTGGTAGGTACACTAAAATCTTACCTATTACATAGCTACCAAAACAGTTGCTGTACAATATTCTAAAACTGTACTCGTCAAGTTTCTTTTTCGCTGTGGATTTTGTAGTGAATATTATGTATTAAACAAAAGTTAATATCAATTATGTAAATTAATTTGATTATATTTTCGATCTATTAAAATTTCATTGCTTAAATTTTATTTGACCATGAATATAGTTTTATTTCACGGCCGACGATAACTAATTGACCACAAATATATAACACTTGCGTAATAACTATTAAGGAAATTATTTTTTATTGTAAAATAATTGGTCGAATTGTTTTCTTTTTAGATTTATTTAGCCTCATGCTCATTACTTTATAATACACTTTTCTGACTGAGAAATCTGATACATCTTTGTAAATTAAAAGATTAACATACATTATAGTATATCTTTAAATGGCGCGAAGTAATAAATGTTCATTAAATATGCAAAACGCATACCGGGGGTATCAAGAACAATTTAAACACCATCTCTTAAAATCTATTGTGTTTACATTAAAGGGTCCTATTCTTTAGGTAGGTCCACCCTGAATTTATCGCAAGCTACTGTTACATTTAAGAATTTACCATTGTTATTGGGAAAATCCCTTAGCCAGGAGCGTGTATTGGGGGAGTTTTTAATTTAAAAATCTTTAGCAAGCCTATTCTCCTAAAATTGTATTATATTATATTCGTAGGTATTTATAACATATGAAAACCTTAAAAAAATCGTATTAACTAATAAATAACAATGGGTGGTACTATTTTACATAATATAATTACAAAAACAAAATTTAATATAGAATCTTACAAACAAAGCATTTTCAAAAATCGAATAATACTTTGTCGTTATGGCGTAATCATAGTCCGATTCGGAAGATCAACTCAATGGAGTTGGATAAGGGTAGAATAGTAATAGCAGTTTTTATAGATTTACAGAAGGCTTTCGAGGTGGTTAGTATAGATATTCTGTTACGTAAATTAGGCACTATGGGGTTTAGACGAAGTATGTATAATATTGTAAAATCATATTTATCTAATAGAAAGCAATATGTGAAATTAGATCATAGGGTAAGTCATACTGTAGGCTGTGATTATGGGGTTCCACAGGGTTCTATTCTTGGACCACTATTTTATTCCTTGTATGTGTTAAGTTTAAAAAATGCTGGTTTAGCCGCTAGATATTATACGTTTGCTGACGATACGGTCCTAATATATAGCTCGGATAATGTGGTTGAACTTGAAAACATTGTTAATACAGATCTCGAACGTTACACAGATTGGTTATTGCATAACAAGTTAAAAATTAATGTAAATAAAACAAAATTTATGTTTTTTAAACAAAAAAATAAATTTGCAGAAATTCCAAATATAAAGTTAGATAATAAACAAATAGGACATGTAACAAATATAAAATATCTAGGACTGTATATTGATGATAAACTTAATTGGAACAAACATGTAGAATATATATCTTCTAAAATTATGCCAATGTTCAGTGCTTTATATAGAAACAGAAATTATCTTTCATATAACAGCAAGCTTGAGGTATAAAACTCTTTTTTCTTAACGCACTTTAGATATCTGATTCCTGTATGGGGCACGTGTGGTGTGGTAAATCTAAACTCAATGCAAATTCTGCAAAATAAAGTCTTAAAAGTTTTATTTAATTATGATCGATTGACACACACTGTGGACCTGTATAATAATTTAAGGGTGTGGAAACTAGTTAAGATACTGCGCCTGGAACAATGTAAATTTATGTATAAAAAAACAAAACACACAAAACGAATATTGAAATTGCTTATATTCGAGATATTCATTCTCACGATACCAGGTCGCGGGATCATGTATTTCATTGCAATGTAAGAAGTAACAAAGGACTATATAACCCTATTTTCCAGGCCTCAGAGGCATTTAATAAACTTCCTAACCATATTAAAACCGCCACGAATTATTACAAATTTATAAAAGAATTAAAATTATACATAGATTTATCCTAACCAGAAAATGCTGTTTTTGAAAATTTTTACTATATGTTTTTTCCTACCCATGTCTACTCTTATTATTTGAAACTTGTATAATGTGAATTGTGATATAATTAGTAATTGTTGATCCTTCTGTAATAGGTTACCTGTTTGCTTGTAATTTAGTATTATAAACTATCCTTGTTACCAGTGTTTGAATCCACTGATTAAAGGATTATTGATTTATGTAAATTTAAGAAGTTGTATTAAATAAATGATTTTCAAAAAAAAAAAACTTTAATTAACATTGTTTATAATAAGCGGTTCAATCATTTCTTCGATTATTATATCTACCTGCCACATTTTGGATTCTTCTTCTATCACATGATCGATACACTTTTTCCACTTTTCCGCACTAATTTTACCCATGGCTTCATTAAAGAGTCTTTTTAAATCCACCATTTTATAAGTCGTGTTTTTTCTGACGACATCTGTCTTTATTTGAGCCCACATAAGTTCGATCGGGTTTAATTCGCAGTGGTCTGAGCACAGATATTTCTCGTAACTTTGCCATTTCATCGACTACATATTTTTTGAATGCATTTTTATGTAAATTCGCTAGTACCAATAATTCTTTTTTTAAGGAATCTAATGGAAATTCTATTTGTCTTAAACTTAGCCATTCTGTTATTTGCCTTTTACGCCACGCACTTGTCGGTAATCTTTCCGTCAGTCTAGAGTGATAACTTGCATTATCCAATACAATTGTTGCATCTTTTGGTATAAGCTCCGACATTTGCTCGAATCATTCTTCAAAGACATCGGCATTAATATCTTCGTGATAGTATCCTGTATTTCTAGATTGGAACATCAGTAGACCATCTTTAACGAAGCCTTTAGAACTTCCAATATGGGTGATGATAAGTCGATGTCCTTTTCCAGATGGCGATCTTAATTCTGTGGATAATCCTTCCAAAAAAGCTTGCCTTGAACTTTTAATATTTTCATCCTGCCAAAATTTATCGTTATCGCTCCTGTCTATTAAAATCGATTGCCTATTATGGTTCTTCCACCAAAACCCCATTTTTTTGTAATAATTTCCAAAGCGTATTTCTACACATAAATGGGTAGTCCTGATCTTCTCGGATTGAGGACAAAATTTTGTCCAGCGTGGGAATTTATTTTTTTTAAAAGAAACTATGAAGTTTTTGCCTTATTCTCTGCATTAAAACGTCATCCAGCTCAAGTTTTGGTCGTCCTGGAGAAGTTTTTGGAGGTTTGACGCCAACACTTTTTTCTTCTTTTAAAAGTTTATATAGGGGAGAGTGTCAATGAAACGGACACGCTATGAAACGGACAGTTGCTCTAGTGTAAAAACTCTTTAGTATAATGCGGTGCTTAATGACATTCTGGCAAGATTGTCTTGAGTGAATCACACCACAGCTGTATCGGTCTGGTGGTGTACGTAGCAGATGAGCTAGGAAAGAAACCATATTCTTGGCATAAAAAGTAAATATTTATAGAAATTTGTGAACTGCATTTAAGGTAGGCTATTTTAAATTGTTATTTTGGGCTTAGGTAATCTCTTCTGTAACACCTTTGAGAAGCATGACAGGTAGAAAGCTTTTTGGTTAGGTATTTTCTTTCGGCATTAAAAGCGATTAAAGAAATAAAATAGCGATTGCCATGAAGTGGACATGTATTAATGCACTGAAACGGACGTCCGGTTCAATGCATGTGCATGTGTCCGCTTCAAAACCACAATGTGTTTCGTAATATACAAAGGCTATTTCGTTATTAAAGTAAATTACTTGAACATATTTATCTTGTTTCTAGGCAATGAGTGCTAAAAAGGAACGAATTCGTCCGACCAGTAACAATGTTAATATGGCAGTAAAGGAAGTTATTGAGCAAAAACAGTCAGTGAGATCAGCAGCTAAGGCTTTTGGTATTTCAAAATCTTATCTAGCTGATATTTGCGCAGCAGCTAGGAACAAAAATGAAGAGTATCATCATCAACCCAATATTGGCAATAGGCGCATATTTTCAGCTGAGCAAGAGCAAATGCTAGCTGAATATTTAAAAACTTGTTTAAAAATGTGTTATGGACTAGCTACAGTATAAGTGCGAGAACTCGTATTTCAGTATGCCACAGGTAATAATATTTCTTCCGTTGCATGCGGAATCATCACGGAATAGCTACAAAGGAGTGGCTCCGTTGTTTTCTGCATAGAAATTCAACACTATCTGTAAGGAAACCTAAAAATACTTCTTTATCTCGAGCTACTTCTTTTAATCCCGAAAAGTGCCACCGAAAAAGTTTTTGTCAGGAATCTAGTTCTGAAAATTCAAGCTTAGATATTTCGCTACATGATTCCAGTGATGATGATGGCACATCCCTTAATGACCTTAGTTTTTAAAGAAAAGTAACAGAAAATGAGGAAGGAAAGAAAAACATACACATTGAAAATACTTCATTCCTTGATTCCAGTGATGATGACATTCCCCTCAGTTGCCTTAGTTTGGAAAGGGGCCTGATAGAAAAGGAAAAGGAAAGAAAATCCTACATTATATTCAAAACAAACAAGATAAAAAAAAATGCAGTAATGAACAAGATGCATGTGTGGTTTGTAGTGGCGTTTATAAATTAAGTAAGACAGACTGACTTAAATGATTTGTGTGCCAAATGTGGGCTCATGAGACCTGTGGACTAAAAGGCGGCCATCATTTTTTTTGCAACAAATGCAATTAATTTACACTCATCAGCAAAAAAAACCGGACAAGGAAAATTATTACCAACTTTGATATTAAATAACTTTTCTGATTTTAAAATATGTTTAATGAAATTTTCGGAAGATGGTAGCCACATGTCTAAAGATTATTACCCGCTTTTCGATTTAAGAAAAATGTTGACATGTGTGATATTATACCGAGGGCAACAAATGATACTTTTTTTGCCTTACGTTCTTAACACCCTGTGGAAAAAGTAGGCGGTGCGATGATATTGCAGTGCATTTCATATGGAAGTCGCATGTTTTCTTAACGTTTTGTTTTTTGATTCGTCCCAATAACTCTTCTTTTTAAAAAGATATAATCTTTTTAAAAAATACTTGAAAATAAAATATAATTTTTTTAATAAATACACAAACAAAATTTAACAAAATAAGTAACAGAAATTAATAGCGTGTATTGCCCCCACGAGCTCGAATTACATCTCTCATACGGCGTGGTAAACTTTGAACACAGTTAGCAATTTTTTCTTGAGAAATATTGTTCCATTCTTCCAAAAGAGCAATTTGCAAGCTAGGGATGGTTTCGGGAGCTGGTTCCCGTTTTCGAATTCGTCTCCCCAATATATCCCAAACATGCTCAATGGGATTAAGATCCGGGCTACGGGCTGGCCACTGAAACCGCTGAATGTTAACTTCGTTCAGATATTCGTTTACCACCCGTGCCACATGTGGTGTTGCATTGTCATGCATTAGACAAAAGTTGGCTCCAATATAGTGAGCAAATGGAACGACATGTTCTGCTAAACACTCATTAATATAGCGGTCAGCAGTCATAGCACCATTTAGGATTAGAACGAGCTCGGTACGTTCGTTAGATGATACTCCAGCCCATACCATTATACTTCCACCTCCATATGGTACTCGTGGAGAGATGCAGCATTGCGCAAATCGTTCCCCTTGTCTTCTCCATACACGCTCGCGTCCGTCTGGTGAACGTAAGGAAAAACGGGATTCATCTGTAAACAGTACTCGGCCCCATTGTTCGACTGTCCAATTAATATGTTCGCGAGCGAAATGCAAACGGGCAGTACGGTGGGCTGGGGAAAGAGCTGGACATGCAGCTGGTCTCCTTGAGTTCAATGCTTGTTCACCCAGTCTACGGCGGATGGTATCTGAGGAAATATAAGTGCCACGAATATTTCTTAATTGACGACTAATGGCTGAAGATGGTAAACCGCGATCGCGTAGTGCCGTTAACGCCATGAAACGATCATCATGCATATTTGTCTTACGTTTTCTTCCTGATCCTTGACGCCTAGAATACTCCCCAGTTTGTCGAAAGCGGCTGATTGCATCGTGTACGGTACTCTTAGCCTCACCCAAGACGTTAGCGATATATCGTATGTTTCGGCCATCGTCGTTTAGTGCCACAGCACGGACAACATCTTCTGTGCGCATGTTTCGACAATATTTCAAGCTTGACACTGACAATGAAATAAAACGCTAGTTGCTAGGCAACTTATCACGTTAATTTTTTGGTTTTTCATTAACATTGGAAAATTTAAAATGATTTTTTAAAAAGATTATATCTTTTTAAAAAGAAGAGTTATTGGGACGAATCAAAAAACAAAACGTTAAGAAAACATGCGACTTCCATATGAAATGCACTGCAATATCATCGCACCGCCTACTTTTTCCACAGGGTGTTAAGAACGTAAGGCAAAAAAAGTATCATTTGTTGCCCTCGGTATAATATCACACATGTCAACATTTTTCTTAAATCGAAAAGCGGGTAATAATCTTAAGACATGTGGCTACCATCTTCCGAAAATTTCATTAAAGATATTTTAAAATCAGAAAAGTTATTTAATATCAAAGTTGGTAATAATTTTCCTTGTCCGGTTTTTTTTGCTGATGAGTGTATATCTTTAATCATCTAAATGTTATATTTTGTTTTGTTACAAAAGGAAGTTAGTAGAGAATTTCATATTTTTAACTACTTAAAAAAAAAAACTGTTTTTAACTACTTATGTGTATTATTATATTTGTAGACCCGTCCTTTTCATAACACTCTTTGTCCGGTTCAATACAGCGTTGTAATGAACTGGCCAAAATTACATTATTTTTTTAATATTCTGTTACTTTAAATGGTTTAACATAAATGAATTACTAATAATTAAAAATGCTAAGTAATTTATCACCGTTTTATACTATATATCCTATTTAGTAATTAAAAGAATATTAAAACATATATCAATTATTTTTTGGAAGTGTCCGTTTCATCGACCCTCTCCCCTATTGGTTTTATCAACGTTAAGCGTATCTACTGTAAATTTCACTGCATTGTCAACACTCAAATCCGCATTCTTATATACTTTTAATAAAATCTATACAGTTAAGAATTAATTTTGCTTATTTACTGTACAATACTGTACATAGACCGACTCTAGGGCGTTTAGGCAATTGTTGAAAATTTAATATTAAAATATATATTTGAAGACAAAACTTGAATTTAATGTCGATACTTGTACTAATTCTGCACAAGTTTAAAAAATCAAGCCTATTTAAATCTATACATGCCGAAAAATCTTGCACGTCCATGGAGAAGACGGTTTTGATTGATTTATTACTTTGTATCATTTAAAGATAGACTGTAATGCTAGTTAAGATCTAATGACCAACAAATAAAGCTATTCCTTCAATTTCTCAGCATTTCGCATAAAGTACAATAATAAAATAAAATTTGGGGTATTTTCTATTTAAAAAATAGACATTCTTAATCTACGACGGTGTCATTATGGCCCTCATAATAACCCGTAAATGTTAAAATAAAAAACAAACAAAAATAAAGTTAGTCACCACATTTATTTCTTATTACATATTAATTTTAAAAAATGCAATAACGTTCATCTATTGCAGATATAAATTGCAAATTCTGAGCAATTGCTAAATTAATTCCAGCAGATGACAAGTCGGCTAAATTTTTAGGAAGTAAGTTTATTTCCTGAGTGCTTTCTTTAACTTGTCCAAAGACTATCAGTATTCAAGAAAAACGATTTTACTAAATGCAAGTACTTAAAACGATATGAATAAATAAATAACATGAACCTTGTGTTTTCTGGTTACTTCATTTAAAGGTACCTCTGTGCCGAATACTAAATTTACCCCAATATGATATTACCTTCTAGTAAAACTGCTTAAACTGTAAATAACATGAGAAGGTCTTATAGCCTAATTGATGGTCTTTACTTCAAACGCTAAGTAAACCTTAAAGTACATCTACGTAATTTTTTTCACCATAGGCCAAGCAAAACATTATCTTATCTTGTGTATAAGAAAATAAAAATATCACCGAAAAACAATGAATTGTATACCGCCTACTCATTATTCTTTATATAAGAATAGTGCTAATAAACCACATTTACGATACGTTACATTTACTAATGTATTATTGTTTTAGAGAATTAACTGCCATAAACATTGTACCATATAACAATCATTGCGTTATCAGATATCGTGACCAGATTAATCGGTCTATTTTTGCTATCGACTATACTCGCTTACAACTAATTATAATGTTCTAACGAAATTGCAAATATTTCGGTTCCCGAATATTAGATTTAAATCTCAGGAGCGGGATAAAATCTGTTTAAAATGCGGAATGTCATTTAAATAAGTCAAAACGTCGTTAAAATATAACAAGCCTTCTTGTAGATGTTTAAGGTAAAGCCTGTCCAGAGATATAAGAAAGTTACACTTTGCCTTTGAATGGGTCCAAGGGTGGCCATATACAAACAATGAATGAATGAATAAATGCAGGTAAATTATGGTCCGTACTTAAAAATGTCTTAAAGTAAACTGCAAATCCGGAAGACGTAATTTCATTATTAAAGTAACAGTTTGGTGATTTCAAACCGATTTTTACCTGATTCAAAATGACAGGGTTAATCCCATAAAACAAATTATGTTCTAAAGACTGTGTATATAGCTACTCTAGTTAATTTTAAGCTTAGTAATTATTCTTACTTCGTGTGTAATACAGCGTTTGTTTAATCGTGTGTGAGTCATGGAAAATATGTGCGAGCCCAATGTATCTCAAGAGATAACCCCGTCGAAAAGCAGAAAACACTTTTCTGTGGAAACTAAGGAAGTTATAAACAATGTTCATTCAACACTCATTGAACGGGCGGTCAGCAAGCAGCGTTAGAAGAAACGGCCACATTAACAAAAATTCCAACATCAACTGTATGGAAAATTGTGAATAATCCCATTATAGCGAGGAAGAAAAGAACCGATACTGGCATTTTCTCGACGTAAAATTTACAAGCTATACGAGGAACAAAGCGTGTCTACATTAGATAATTTAATTAAGAGGCTTGAAAAAGATGAAACCGGCGTTAAATGTGGCAGAACAACGTTATGGAAGTGTATCCAACACATGGGTTTTAGATTTTAAAAAATTAAAAAAAGACAAGTTTTAATGGAATTCAGTAGAATTCGGGAATGGCGATCCGAATATCTACAAAAAAATAGGATTTACAGAGATCAGCAAAGGCCGATTATTTACTTGGATGAAACCCGGTTCGACACATATGATACCCCGGAAAAGGGTTGGGTTGACTCAAGCGGCAAGTGTAAAACAAGCGCGCCATTAAAAAGAGGTAAACGAATTACGATTTTGCATGCTGGATCTAAAGACGGATGGATTCCAAATGGACTTTCTCTGTCTGCAAAAAACATTAAAGATTCTTCTCTGGATTACCATGAGGACACCACTGCTGATTTATTTGAAGATTG
The DNA here is from genome assembly GCA_963920685.1 of Polydrusus tereticollis. NCBI lineage: Eukaryota > Metazoa > Arthropoda > Insecta > Coleoptera > Curculionidae > Polydrusus > Polydrusus tereticollis. The sequence goes on along the minus strand of OY987332.1, from coordinate 19,648,560 downwards.
GTTTAAAAACAAGCTAATTCCAAATATACCTCCGAATAGCGTAATTGTAATGGACAATGCAAGCTACCATAGCAGGCAATTGACCAAGACTCCCTCCTCCAATGACACAAAAGCAACAATCCAAAACTACATGTATGATAATGACATTTATTTTCAGGAAGATTACACCAAAATGCAATTAATTGAGGTTTTACAAAGTTTAAAACTACAAAAGGAATACTTCTGTGATAATTATGCAAAAAAGTTTTAAGGCTTCCACCATACCATGGTATATTTAATCCCATCGAACATGTGTGGCACCAACTGAAATCTGCCATTCGTCGTAACAATATTTGCCCTACTATTAACTCCCGTGTACCTGAGCTTATAGAAACTGAAGTTTTTAACATCCCTTCACAAAGTTGGGCAAATTCTGTTACACATGTTGAAAAAATGGAAAAATCCTATATACATATAAACAATATAGCACAAATAATAATTAGAACAGATGATGATAGCGATAGTGATATTGATATATTAAGTGAATAATTATTATAAGTACTGAATAATTTGTATATTTTTGTAATCATAAATATAATTTTTAATAACAAAATAACTTGAATTTCACATTTAAACATAAATAAAATATTATTTAATGTCTTACTTATTTTTATTACAAACCATGATTAAATTTTAAGCAAAATACGGACCTGTTCGGCCATATTTCAATTTTACAGCTGGCCCAGGTCGTTCCTAATAGGGATCAGTTAGTCACTTTCTTATATCTCTGAACAGACTTTACCTATTGGAATCCCTCTTTAATTTTGCCCTATGTTTATAGTAAACACCGAAATCTTGTATATTATACTAGAAACGCTTATGATGTATAATAGTTTACCTTTAAACTGTGCCTCAGTTAAAAAGTAAATCTAGGTGTTAACTGGTTGTTGATACCTACTATAACTTGTTATGTTCATTCATCATTTGCTTGATTCAAGGTCAATGGATTTCAAAAGTTGTCTACATTATTATATCACCTACAATAAAAAAATCAACTAAATAAACAACAATGCAGACACAATTATTTAGAAGATTTTGTTTGCGGAATAATTGACCTTTATTAATTTAAGCAATCAGTTATTTTTTGCGTATGTCTCAAAGACTGGTGCCTACATAATATTATACTAAATAAAGGCCTCTAATTTCAACCATTATTATTGGCTTGTATTCAGTACATGAGCTAATACACTCATGTGTGCATTTCATTTTCCTAAACACGAAAGTAAAGACCTTTGAAAGTAAATAATTAAATCAAGCCGAACAGAGCCTAATCAGCCATCGGTAATAAATCCATTTATATCAGTCACACTGATGGGGTTAATTTTAGGTTGGAAGGCCAAAAACTATCACCCAGATAGGGAAAATCATAAAATCGAACTTCAAGGGATGGTCTCGCCGGTAATGGCTTACAGGGCTAATTCAGTTTCTCAAAATTAATTTAGGTGCGCCTTTTGTTTGACATTCCGTGAAGACAAGAGCAAAGAAAATTAAATATAGAGAGATTTCGCGATGGACTTTAACTTTTCGTATCAAAAATTGTCATGGCAGGGTTCCAATGGGGAAGCTGTGGTGCCCCATACTGGCTATACATCTTAGTTTATTTGGAGTATCCAATGCCGGTCAATAATGCGGTTCCAGGATTTTAGGATTATATTTTCTCCAATTTGTAATGTACTACTTATTTTATTTTATTTAACACGCTTAATGTCAAGAATACATATACCTACAGGGTCTCCGGGAAAATGTGGGAAATCTCTAGGATTCAGATATAACATGAAAAAATAAGATGATAAGATAGTGTCCTTGAAACATATTTAGCTTTTTTAGTTTGCCAGGGAAGGACTCAGCTTTACAACTTAATGCTTACATTTTTAACACCCTGTATAATAGAGACTTAAAAAAAATACATCTGGGTAGCTTGCACCTTAGACTAAAAAAAGGTACTCTTGTTTATTGCCGATAAAATTAACCATTTTCGAGAAAAAGAATAATAAACAAATAGTTGTAGAAGATCTATGTTCGCAAAAAATGTGGGTTTTATTTATTTATCGGCACCAAGAATCGTATGTATTGTTGTTGCAAATATGGTGATCCTTTACTTCGATAATAATTTACTGCATTTTGGATTTCGTGGTGAATTTAATTGCGAGTTAATTCGAACTATGAAATACACGTTTATTGAGTATGCAGATATGCATCTGATATCACGGAAGATTTTCTAATAATCGTACTATGCCAAACTAGAAGACATTTCAACGAGTTGACCAAAGTCTAAGGGAGAATGGTGGGCGATTTCAGTTAATAAGGCAATACATATTATTCACTTTCTTTCTTCACAATTTTAGGAAAGTTTGGAAAAAATAGTACTGATGCTGGTCTGAGAAAAGAAAAACCGTACGCCGCAATTAGAGGAAAATATTTTAAATGCTGTAGACTGTAGATCAGGGGTATCCAAACTTTCCATCCTTAGAGCCATACTGATTACTCCAGTAAGTTCCAAGGGCCAACACCGTTTTAATTTTCCTGCCATTATCTATAATTTCTACACTAGTCGCCGAGTACGCGCCCTAAGCGAGCATACGCTTGCTAAGTTCGTTAGTTCAATCACTATTGTGTTGTACTGTATTGTTACGACCGCGACACTTGACATCTGGTGGTTACACGCGGAAATAGGTAGTGTACCCTCTATCCATCGCTAACAGATAGCGCTCAAATCGCGTCGAACCTCGTTGGTTCGAAAAAGTTTTAGTGTATTCCACTCACTTCTGGATGGCAGTAATTGGAGTATCAAAGGATAGCGGCGCGACCGCGAGTCAGTCCACCTAGGGAACGCGAATATGTGTGTTGTGAAATAAAGAAGTGTTTGTGAAACTTTTCTGTTGTTTGAATGACTTCCGTATTACACTTTGTTGTCGAGAAACAAAATAGAAATCATGGTCCTTTTTATTAGAAATAAACCATGAATTTTTTTTTCTCGAAAACGGTTCATTTTATCGACAATAAAGAAGAGTACCTTTTTTCTAGTCTGAGGTGCAAGCTACCAAGATTTATGGGTGTTAAAATTTTAGGCATTAAGTTGTAAAGCTTAGTACGCTCCTGGTAAACTAAAAAAGCTAAATATGTTTTAAGGATCCTATTTTAAGAGGTCCTTACTAGTGTCCACCACATTAAATTTTTATTAAATTATATTAAGTACTTTGAAACTTATTCAAGAAAAACCGATTTCTAGCGGCGTTCTTCAGGAGCACATATCTCCGTAGGGAGAGCCTGTAAAAAAACATTTTATAGGAACTTATCACCTTATGTTTTCATGTTCTATCTGAATCCGAGAGATTTCCCACATTTTCCCGGGCACCCTGTATATTATAGGCTAGTGCTAAATTTAACCTAAGTCTAAAATATTGTCAGAAAAAATAGAGAAACCACAAAAAGCATTACAATCAAGTACAAATCAAACATCAGTTTGGGTTTATGGAGGGAAAATGTAGGCGACAGATGCCTAGCGCTGTTTCTGGATCTTGCGAAGGCTTTTGACACCGTGTCCCACTCAATTCTTCTCGAAGCTCTGGAGGGATTGTATTGGATGTGTTTTCGAGAGCGTGCCCAACACGTCAGGATGGTGTTCCGAAGATTGTTCAGTCTGGTGTACTACAGTGATCGCTTGATTTTATAGCTACTAGTGGAGCCCCTCAGGGTAGTAACCTAGCTCCCCTTCTATTTTCAATATTTATAAATGATATTTCCCTCAATATTTCTAATAATATTCTGCTTTTCGCCGATGACCTCAAAATATTTGCATTAATTCACGATTTACCCAATTGCCTCTCCCTACAGCGCGATTTAAATAACTTGCAGGAATGGTGTGAAAACAACGCCTTGCCATTAAATGTGAACAAGTGCTTTGCAATGTCCTTTACGAATAAAACTGATTCGATTTATTTCAATTATGCCATCGGCGATAATCAATTGGGCTGAAATGACACCTTCAAGGACCTTGGTGTAGTATTTGACCCTAAACTCTCATTTGCTACTCATATAAGCCTAGTCTGTGGCGGCGCTATGAGGTCGCTTGGTTATATTTTGCGTAACCCCAGCGATTTCACAAATTCGCGAACGCTTCGGTTGCTTTATTTCACGTTTGTTCGCTCTAAGTTGGAGTATGGGGCGATAATATGGAACCCACTTTGCAATAAATACATTAACCAGTTGAAGGGTGTTCAGAGGAAATTTCTTAAGGTTCTCATGTTTAGAGAACATGGTTTCTTTTCCCCCAGGGGCTTTGATCATAGCACTCTGCTATCGAGATCTTGCTTTCTGTCACTTCACGATCGTAGACATTATTTATTGATGCAGTTTCTATTTAAAGTTTGTCGATCATACATTGACTGTCCTGCTCTGCTATCTGATGTCAACTTTTATGTTCCTCCGCGTAATATGAGATCCTCTCCTATGTTCCACTTGCCCGCCCCCTCCACTAACTTTTTAATTAAAACACCAATATTTCAATCAATGAAGCTATTCAATGACACCTGCTCTGACATTGATGTGTATGGCCTATCATCTGCTCAATTTAAAAATATTGTTATTAAGCGATACTCGCAAACCCGCTAGATGTTTCTGTCTTCTTTTTTTATATTTATTGACTGGTTCATCCAGTGTATTTTCTTAGGTTAATTAGGTTTTTTTTTTTATATATTGTTATATTCTACACTTATTCAATTGTAACTTTCTTAAGTCAAATTGTCTTATGATTGGAACTTGTTCTGTTAGACAATAAAGATTATTTATTTATTTATTTATTTATTTATTTATAACGCTATTAAAACATATAATAACTTACCACCTATAATCAAATCATGTTCATCTGTAAACAGCTTTAAGAATCATCTTAAAAAGTGCGTAATAAGTGAGAGAGGCTGAATTGTTATCTAGCAAACTTTTACTTACGTTATATTTTTATATTTTATGTTTTTGTTTTTCTTGTCTATTTTAAGAAAAATCCAATATTTGCGCTTTTTCGGCCAATTCCGGATCATGGGTAGTTTGGTCGTTTTTTTTTTTTACTTTTGAAATTACTTAAGGTAATTATTTTTTGGTTTTTCGACATTATTGTTAAACTTTGAAATGTAATTGTCTGGTGGTTAGATGAACAGCTATGCTGGATCTCGCCACCTTTAGTATTTTTCTTTTTGTTGTTGTTATTGTTACGTATTAATAAAAAGCCTTTATTATTATTATTATTATTATTATTATTAATTCACAGTGATATGGCGGAAGGCGAAGTACCGTTATATTTCGTTTTGAAGCGATTTCGTCGACAACAAATTTCGTACAAAGAGGTTTATTCAACTTTACAATCACCAGTAGCTCCAGTTTTCCATAGTTTCTTCTTACCCATGGGTGGAATGAAATCATCCTTTTTCATTTCAGACATTATTTTGTCCAAGGTAGGTATTTCTTTTTTTAATAAAACGAGTGTATGATTCTTCTGATGGCAATCTTTTCATCCTCATTTATTACAGTTTCTTTTCTTCCTGCACTTCTCTTTGGTGACCTGATGGGGCCACGTTTATCCTCGTGCACAAGTCATATTCGAACACATTTTTGCAACTATGAATGTTATATGAAATAATAATTGTACTACGCCTATGGAATACGGCGAAGACCACTGGGTTTTCTAGTTCAATAACGATTTATTACTCGCTTGCATTAAGCAACGGACTATAGAAGAGGTATAAATCAGTGTTTTGTAACATATCTTGCACATAGATTGTATAATAGGATTCCACTCGAAATAAGAAATGCAGCAAATGTTAGACTTTTCAATATTCTCTTTAGGAAGTATTTATTTTCTCATCTACCCAGATTTATTGGACTCTTCTAATGCGTATTTATTACCTACTGTTTATACAAATGCGTAGAACATAATTTATAGTAATATTGGGATGTTATACATGACAAGATATAATTTAATTCAATACTCACGCACATATAGGTGACCTTCTCACCTAGGTGCTAATATTAACAATTAGTACTAATATATAATAAAAATAACATGATTGTATAAACTCACAAATTGTAAAAACTACTGAATAAACTGAATTAATTTTTATTTTATTTAAGAATATGTAATAATAATACTCTTACAGGCTGTAATATGCGTTTTGAGCTATATCCATAATCCAAAGATCTACACTCCGCTCTCAAATGACTATACCGGGTGTTGCATCGTCGAGCGGGACATAGGAAATCCCATGTAATTTTAAATGGGGTCAATTATTGGCTTCTCTAATTATTTTAGAGAAAAATTCTATTTAGGTTTATTAAAGAGCACTAAAACCCACATTCAAAAGAATAACTTTAGATATTTTTGATTAGCCCGTTTACGGGTTATCGCCGATTTCTTTTTAACTATTTCTCCTTTTTATGGCCCCGTATTTGCGGGCACCAGTCAAGGTTAAAGATGACTGTCAAATAAAGTTGTCATTTTGAAATGTGTGCTTTATTGTTATAAAAACTCGTACATCGAAAATATTAAAGGTGTATTTATGAGTACAAATTAATCTGAATAAAACTAAAATCAAGTATCCAATTACAAGGTTAATTATGACATTTTACATGTTTCAATATTTTACTAATTAATAGGTAGGTACTATTAAATTGTTAGAACTTTAGGATTTAAGAAGATGTTCAAATATTCCTCAAAATGACAACTTTATTTGACAGTCATCTTTTACCTTGACTGGTGCCCGCAAATACGGGGCCATAAAAAGGAGAAATAGTTAAAAAGAAATCGGCGATAACCCGTAAACGGGCTCATCAAAAATATCTAAAGTTATTCTTTTGAATGTGGGTTTTAGTGCTCTTTAATAAACCTAAATAGAATTTTTCTCTAAAATAATTAGGGAAGCCAATAATTGACCCCATTTAAAATTACATGGGATTTCCTATGTCCCGCTCGACGATGCAACACCCGGTATACCGTTAGATTTTCGTAAAACAGAGAGCCCTTTGTAAGAGTCGATTTAGGAATTGAAAGCCGAAGGTTAGAACTTTACCCAGCACTGTATACATTTTGCGTATTGTTATTTGAACATCTTTCATGTATTAAAAATACGGTTTCTAAAATGAATAGGCATATTACCGTTAAAATACCAAACTTCCTAAATAACGGGTGATGTTTTGCCCAATTCATATACCTAAGCGCTCTTTTCTGGAGAACGAAAACAGAGTTTAAAAGATGTTGATTGATGCCCAAAATGCAATACTATATCTCAACAATATTCAAACAACAAGTGAATACCAGTTGCGCGTCTTAACAACCGAGTTCCTACGACATCATCTAATAGCAAAACCACCCGATGCGACGCTAATTTCTTATTTAGTTCAGTGACATGTTTTTCGAATTTAAGTTTAGAGTCTATAAATAGTCCAAGAAATTTAATGGCTGCTTTATTTTCAATTTGACTGTTATACAAGACAAGATCATTATACACTCACAGGCAAAATAATCGATCCATGCAAATTTTTGATGAAATTAAATCGCAAATAAGTTTTTTACTTGATGTCGGATTTAAACGAATATCAAAGATTTTTTTTTGTCTGCCTTTCTAGGGCATACATAGCACCTTCCTTTGCCATGTTTTTGTTTCTTTGCCACGTGGTTAGTCTCTGGAACTTCTGGTTCGTTGGAAGATGATATACATCCTCAATATTTAAAAGAATCATTCCTCTTTGCCTTATATTCTTTGGAACAGATTTCAAGTAAATTCTTCTTAGGATTTGTGGTTTAACCAATTCAGCAGCAATATTTTTCAAAAAATCTCACCTTCTGGGCTTATCGAAATTATTATTCATTGAATATAAACAAAGAGCATTAATACCGGCAATGTTAAGAATATTTAAAAAAGCTGTAAGTGGCCAACGTCGACTATTTCTAGCCACGTCATAATGAGCACACATTTTATCAACATCGACTCCAGATTTTGTGCGATTATATTCCAGTATAATCTCGAGTTTTAGAGAATCCCTATCGACTTCGTCATCATGGTGCATGGTTGATATTAACAAGATGTTCTTATATCTTTTGGGAACATAGGATACCAATGTACAGCAGTCATGGAATGCAAACATACTGCTTTGTTCCGGTCTGGAACGTGCATTATTATTTATATTATTTTTTCGAAGTGTTCCAATTATTGTCAACTTATTTTTTTTGCAATTCTAGTGCAAGGGGTATGCTGGTAAACCAGTTATGTTTGGTAAGTTGTAGGTTAATTAATTTCTATAAAAAGAAATCTAAACCTTTTTACAAAACTTATAAGGATTTTTCTAAGTTTAATTACGATGATTTTATCTCCGATTTAATTAACATCAACTGGAATTCTTTATACACTTTAAATGATATTAACGACGTTATCAACTATTTTAATAAAAAACTTATTGATCTTTATGATGTGCATGCTCCCTTTAAAACTGCTAGGATAACTAAACCTCCTGCTCCCTGGCTTACTGAAAATTTGAAACTTATGATGAGGTTGCGTGATCGTGCTTTATCTAAATATAAAAAAGCTAGAACAGATGCAGCCTGGAATTATTATAAACAATTAAGAAACTTAACAAATTCGGCGGTCAAGGCTGAAAAAAAGGCGTATCTGCAATATTCCTTTCGGATTGATCCTGGGAATTTTTGGAAAACGTTAAAATATTTAAACATTTGCGCAGCGTCTAAAGAAAACTCCGTACAAGGTCTAGACGAAAGTATTACAGCGGAGGGGTTTAACGACTTCTTTAAAAATAACATTCCACTTTCTGGAGATAATTTCTCAAATTTTATTAATTTAAATTATGCAGACAAGTTTAAAACCGAATGTACCACAGTTTAGATTCCAGGAAGTAGGAGAGGACGCGGTTGAGAAAATTTTGCATAAAATAAAAAGTGGTGCAACGGGTGTGGACGGGATTAATATTAAAATGTTGCTATTTACAGTGCCGCTTCTGTTGCCTCACTTGACTTTTATAATTAATAAATGTTTAACTTCCGCTCAATATCCCGAGGTATGGAAAGCGGCCAACATAATTCCTGTACCAAAGATTACAAACCCAACTGAATATTCTCACTTTAGACCCATAAGCATTCTACCTACTGTCTCTAAAATACTAGAAAAGATCGTTGCAGACCAATTAAATAATTTTTTAAAAGTACATGACATCCTACCGTCTACTCAATCGGGCTTTCGTCAGAATCACAGTACTACAACGGCTTTACTTTCCATTACGGATGATCTGTGTAGGGCATATGATAGGAATGAGAGCTCTATTTTAGTGCTTCTCGATTTTAGTAAGGCATTCGACACATTGGACCATAATACTCTATACAGGGTCGTTGGTATGTATGGAAACGGTCGATTATTTCTTAAAGTATAACAGTTAGCAAAAAATATTTTAGATAAAAGTTTTAGGGTTTTTTAGGGTGTATTAGAATTTAAAAAAAATAAGTATACAGGATGAGTCAGAAAACCGTAGGGAAGCAAAGTAACCTTTTTTTAAATGGAACACTCTATATCTTCGAATATTTTTGGATTTAGCATGAAATAACAATTATTTTTTAATAAGTGCATTCTAAGTCTAAACCTAATAGTTTCCGAGATATCGACTTTTGAAAAATTACATTTTTGAACTTTGACAGCTTCTAGCTTTCTAACGGTACGTTTTAGAGTAAAACGGCTTCCATGTCCCTATCTTACTTTTTATGATCTACCCAAAAAATCGCTTAAACCGGAAGTACTGTATTTCCGGCTTTTGAGTTACATCCGGTTTAACCGGAAGTTGATGTTTTTGGGGAGACAATAAAAAAGTAAGATAGGGACATGTAAGCCGTTTTATTCTAAAAGGTACCGTTAGAATGCTAGAAGCTGTCAAAGTTCAAAAATGTCATTTTTCAAAAGTCGATATCTCGGAAACTATTAAGTTTAGACTTATAATGCAGTTATTGAAAAATAATTGTTATTTTATGCAAAATCCAAAAATATTCGAAGATATAGGGTGTTCCATTTAAAAAAAAGTAACTTTGCTAAATTGGCCGATTTATTAGTGCTTTCACATTTGTCTTACTGTAATATAGTGGTTTGGCCATGTTTAACTCTAAGAGATAAACATAGTCTGCAAAAGTTGCAAAATTCATGTTTAAGATTTTCATTTAATTTACGTAAATTTGATCATGTGTCGGAATGTCTTAAGGTTTCAAAATGGTTTAATATACAGGAAAGATACGAAATTCAATTATGTAAAAGCGTATATAAAATACTTCAAATGCGCGAACCCGTTTATTTCTTTGAAAGGCTGACAACGGGCGCTGATATCCATAGGCGTCAGACTCGCCATAATCATCTGTTTAGCATCCCCAAGCACCGCACTGCCTTCTTCCAACGTTCGTTTTCGTACAATGCGACGAAATTGTATAATTCCTTACCAATCGATATTAAGGGAGCCCCCACCCTTAATTCCTTTACCAAATTGCTTAAACTCTTCATTAAAGACAAAAGAGATCTTTGACTGCTTGTTAAACACAGGTATACTATTGTGAATTGTAAATTTATTAATTATTCTTATATAAATATTCTTTATTGTTATTATTGTACTTTCCGATTATCACTTCGTCGGGTGGTTGTATGAGCAGCGTAGCTGAATACCGCCACCCTATTAATAATGTACTGAAATTTTTTTATTACGTAATATAAAGGCATCTTTATTTATTTATTTATTTATAACTATAATGAACCAGCTGTAATATATACTATTTAATCATATTAAATATTTTCAATAATCCGCATTTTAATTATTTGGTAGAAGCGACGCCTATGGTCACCAGTTTAATGCTTTTTTATGTCATCAAATTAAGCTTGGAACAACTGTACAGACAATTTTTTCAAAATGTTTCTGATAATGTATATTTTTTGCCGAAACGTAAGTAAATGAGGTTGAGCTATACATTATTGTATTTACGCTAATATGTGCTTTAAAAAATAAAATTAAAAAATCCAGGTCCGTATTTAAAAAAATTAAGTGGGCAATGATAACTCAATTATAACAAGCGATATAAAAAAAGGGATAAGGCCATTTTGTAGAGAAGAAAAGACTACAAAGGTTTTATTTGAAGAACGTTTTTCTAAAATTGAAAGCTTTTGAGTTATTAAAGAAATTAATTTTAGAAATTTTAGTGGATCTTAAAAAAGCTTTAGAAATGGCACTTTTTCTCTAATTTAATCAACTTCGTAGAAGTTACCGTTTACAAGATACCAATAGTGGACAATTAAATAGTTGCCACCTTGAAAACTGTTTAATGTTTTATTTTGTATTTCCTAGAATAAACTTGTTAGTGTATTGGCTAAAAATAATAATTAATTGCTTTCGTTCTCTTTTTATTATTGAAGTGGACGGCTTTTCTTATATTTTGGATTCAAAACCCCAAGGGAAGCATACACGCAAAAAACTAGATATCGGGAACATTTTACTAGTCTTGGTACACCTATGGTCTATGAAAACCGCGTACCTATAAAAGCCACTAAAAATCGGATGGGAGCCACCCCAACATTTTTTCCACGCTTACCAAACTTTTCTCAGCTAAAAGCTTATAATACCAAAGTGATATAATAGAGCTTTTATATCCTCCCTAAACTAATGGTCTAAAAATGTTCGATGCACCGTTTCAGCCACAATATTTAATTTAGGTCAACCTTTATGGGGAAGGTTTCCACAATCGGAAAGAAATAAAAGGGGTGGACAGTCCCCCGCGGAGCGAAACGTCGCCCATCACCTAGCTGTGGGGGGAATTGGGGGATCCATTTCGTTTTGCTTCGCAAGGCGTATCGTATCTAGCTAGGGTCGTTGTATAATGTCAGCATGACATTTTCGCGCCAAGCGGAAAATATTGACTTTAAGACACGTGGAATATTTTAATTAACTTTATACTGGGTGTCGCGGGAAAAGCTTGCAAATAAGTGATTGTTGCCACAATAATGAGTAATTTTGGCTTCCACCCTGACAGCGACTGCTGTAGTAAAGATTATGCAATTAAATATTTTTCCCACCAATCAAAATAAGTAACCAAAAAATCACAAATTCCAACCATTGTAGATAGATATCTCTAAGAAAAACAAGAGAAAGGATCACTTTGATCCAACTCAATGACTATAGTCTATTTCAGAAAGGTGTAGAGTAATAAAATGGGAAATTCCGTCCAGTTCGGCTCAATTTCGGCGTCGGCCATAGGCGCAGGTAAACTTTGTGCATTAAATTATTTATGATAACTAACCAAAAATTTTAGAGAATTAGGTTAACGGGTATTAAGATAAAATAGTATGTTTCAAGTAATTGCGTAAGAGGATTAGGAAAGGTATGTTTTCTGGCCTGAAGTCTCAAAATCGAAATATTGTGTAGAGATTAGTTAGGTAGTAGATTATAAAGTTACGTTTTGCGTTTAACAGGTACCGAGTTTGGCTCTGGCTTCTTTGGCTGGATCATATTAATAGGTGGTAATTTGGAATAAACTTCGTATATCGTGTGTGTGTCTATGACCTTAATAAGCATATTTGTTTAGTTTAACGCATCAGCATTTGCTGTTAAGCCGTATATAGTGTTTACAGCATTATAAGATTAGTAATAAAATGGCGACATTCACACCAACAAAAAGATGTTCCAATAATTCTCCACTATCAGTGAGTGAAAATGTTATTATTTTAAATGTACATGATTACATAAAATACGATTATCCGAATTTTACTGTACAAGAAACTGTCGACCGATGTTCCCGAATGACTGGAGTTGGAAAGTCCACCGTTTTTAAATTATTACGGGAGAGAAAGACAGCAGGTCAAGTGGAACCTCCCAAGAAAAGTCCAGGCAGACCAGTAAAAGTCCTTGATGAAGACACCAAAAGTGTAGATCGAAGAAAAGTTCACTCTTTTTATTTTAAAAAAGAAATACCCACCCCAGATAAGATTCTAATGGAGCCTGGCCAGGATGACAGTATTCCGTTTATAACTAGAAAACTCTTATGGACCACTTTAAAAAATATAGATTTTGTCTGGGAAAAGCATAACCGTAAATCACTGTTACCGGAAAGCGATGAAATTGTTTGCTGGCGATGAAAATACTTGAGACGTATAAAGCAGTAGAGAAGAGAGCAGAAGAAAATCTTTTATCTTGATGAGACGTGGATTAATGAAGGTTATTTAGTACCAAAATTGTGGCAAGACAAAAATATAACCAGTGCTCGCCAAGCTTTCATGAAAGGCCTGTCAACGGGTATTAAGGTGCCTTCAGGAAAAGGGAAGAGACTAATAATCGTCCATATTGGAAGCGAAGAGCGATTTTTAAAAGAAGGTTTGCTAACCTTTCAGTCGTTCAATACGGGAGATTACCACAAAGACATGAATTCGAATGTTTTTGAGGACTATTTTGGTAAAATGATAAAACCCCTTAAGTGAAGTGAAGTGAGTAATTTTGGTTCAAATCCTGTCCTGTATATAAATATGTAAAATAAAATATTACTATGTGCTTAAAAGATATAATAGAAGTTCAACAAACATAAATACTATAATAGGCAAGGGCCTAGCGGCACTTAAAGCACCGGTTCCCGCCATCTAAATTTACTGGGTTTTTTGAAAGTTTTCCCAGAATGCTCTGCTGTTGGAATACAGTTTACCGCTTCACAATTTTCTTGGAATTTTAATATTAAACTCCTTGGAGTAACATAACCCTTGCAACACACCGGTAAGGCACCGCCGGAACGCGTGTGACACAGTGAATTATTTTAAATAGTAATAATAACCTTAGGCCACAACATCGGCCGCCAGGCTCAAGGCCTGGTTTTTGGGCGCATTTCGGCCCGTATGCTTACGGTCCGTATGCGCCCAACTCTGTACTTAGTTTAGTTAGTTTTAGTATTATGTATTAGGATAAGCTAGATTAAGTTAGTTATTAAAGTACTATTATAGAGAGCAATAGGACAATAAAGAATTTTAAAATCAATTAAAATGGAAAAATGGTTCCCGTCAGATCACCGAAGTTAAGCGGTGTCGAGCGCGGCTAGTACTTGGATGGGTGACCGCTTGGGAAACACCGCGTGCTCTTGTCTTAGGGAAGAGTGTAAAATGAATCGACATCAAAACCATCCTATTCACGCCGGACAGGCCGGATGAGATCGGATATCTCGTAGGATGAAGGTGCCGTTTCACACTCCCCAGTCGGTAGACCGCACGATTAAAAACCGTACGGTCGATGACCGGTTCAAGATGGCCTCTGATACGCCGACGACCGTAAAAAATAGTAAATAAAAAAAAAATACTATAATAACCTGTTCAGGTAAGTCAATTTATTGATTATTTATAATTTTTTCAAAACCTGACAGAAGCAGGGTTTGATTTTCATGAAAAAAAAAAACAAAAATTATTGATTTTTTGATTTTAATAAAAACCATTTACCTGGAATTTTAGAAAGCAATTTTATCAAAACTAATTAGAGTCTAAGTACTTATTCTGTTTCTGCACTAATCATTTATTCCTTTTTCTGTACCTAATCCTGGCTAGCTGTTTGCTAATTATGTGGTTATTATTGCTTTATGGGTGCCTCTATTGGAATATTACACCTATTTGTATTTGTATCTATACACATACCTACCTTGGGTGTTTGTTTCTCAGTGAAACTAGTCAAAGTGTGAAGTCTCAGTGTTTTTTAAATTAAATAATATGGAGAATTTTCAACAATTGCCTAAACCCCCTAGAGTCCGTCCATGTACAGCAAATGGAAAAAAAATAATTCTCAACTGTTAGGATTCTATTAAAAGTGAGAATGCGGATTTGAGTGTTGACAATGCAGTGCAATTTACAGTAGATATGATTAACGTTGGGAAAACAACAATATATAAACTCTTAAAAGAAGAAAGTGTTAGCGTCAAACCTCCGAAAACTCTCCAGGACGACCAAAACTTGAGCTGGATGACGTTTTAATGCAGAGAATAAGGCGAGAAGTTCATAGTTTCTTTTTAAAAAAAGAAATTCCCACGCTGGACAAAATTTTGTCCTCAATCCAAGAAGACCAGGACTGCCCATTTATGTGTTAATTATGTGGAAATTATTAAAAAAAATTAGTTTTCGATGGAAAAAACATAATAGGCAATCGATTTTAATAGACAGAAGCGATATCGTTAGTTGAAGAAGAAATTACTTTAGAAGTATCCGAAAAGCCATAGAAGAATACAAAAAAATATTTTACCTAGACGCAGGATGAAAATATGAAAAGTTCAAGTCAAGCTTTTTTGGAAGGATTGTCCACAGGACTAAGACCGCCATCTGGAAAAGGACAGCGACTTATCATAACCCATATTGGAAGTTCTGAAGGCTTCGTTAAAAGTGGTCTACTGATGTTCCAATCTAAAAATACTGGAGACTATCACGAAGATATGAATGCCGATGTCTTTTGAAGAATGGTTTCAGCAAATGTTGGATCTTATACCAAAAGATGCAATAATTGTATTGGACAAATAGAATTTCCATTAGATTCCTTAAAAAAAAACTATTGGTACTAGCCAATTTACATAAAAATGCATTCAAAAAATATGTAGTCAATGAAATGGCAAAGTTACGAGGCATATCTGTGCTCAGACTTCCTCCTTTCCACTGCAAATTAAACCCGATCGAACTTATATGGGCTCAAATAAAGACAGATGTCGCCAGAAAAAAACACGACTTAAAGCCGTATTACAGTCACGCAACTCGATGCAAGTCCATGCAAGACGCAATAAGAATTGCCCAAAGGCATGCGCAGTCGAAGCTCAGCTGATCCCTTGGTGCAACTAAGTTGCACGAAAATTTTATCGGTCTGGCGCGATATTTATTGCATTGCTCGTGCAAGTCTGGGGGAAAAGTAGTTACTTTTGTGTTACCAACAGTATTAATGGTGTATAATGATGCAGCGAGTACTTTTCTCCGCTTTAATTTATTTATTTTGTTTATTTATTTCATTTCAAACAAAAATATTTCACAAGCACCAGAAAATCACAAAATAAAACAATAACAATAACAAGTTTGAGGTTAGAAGGTTTGTTGCAATTAAAAAAAAGTTGCATGGACTTGCACGCTGTTTTACATTGTGCAACTTTCTTTCATGCAATACTTTGACCTTGCCATTTATTGCTGCAATTAGTTGCGTGACTGTAATACGGCTTTTATAAAATGGTGGAGTTAAATTCTGCAAGGAATCTGGGCCTAGTACTCGATAATGGTCTTAGATTTTCTGAACATGTCGGTATGTGCATAAAAAGGGCTTTTACAAATCTGAAATTAATATTCAATTATAGAAGAATTCTATCTGATAAACTTAAAAAAATGCTATGTGACTCCATAGTTTTATCGCACTTTAATTACGCGGACGTAGTATATGGTCCTTGTCTGCTCAGTGTTGATGCTCGGCGTATCCAATTAATTCAGAATTCTTGCGTGTGTCTGATAGGGGGTATTAGGAAGCGTGAAAATGGAGTGTCTGCGAAACTAAACGAAATAAAATGGTTACGAATGAACGAAAGAAGAGTCCTACACTCTGTAGTTCTATACAACAGTATAATCTCTAGAAGGTGTCCGGATTACTTATACGAGAACATTAAATTTCGCAGTGACATGCACAATTTGGAACTTCGCCATAAATATACTATAACTACTCCGGCACACACGTCTAGTAATTTTGAGAAATCATTTAGTCATAATGTGGCAAAATGATATAATAAAATACCCCTCCACATAAGGCAACTTACGGGCATAAGATTTAAAATAGGAGTTAAAGAAGTCATAAAACTTATTATCTAGTTTATACTTGTTATTGTGATTGATTTATATGTAATACCCTAATAGGGTTCAACCTACAGTACAGAATGTTTTTACTTTTTTTCTGCTAAATAATGGATGAATAAAAAATGTATATATTTTCCTTAGGTTAAGTGAGGAAGCTTGCTTCAACTTCGCCTTTTGTAATTAATGTTTAAAAATTACAATAAAGACTTTATTTATTTATTTATTTAAAAAGACTCTTTAATGGAGCTATGGATAAAAGCAGTGTGGAAAAGTGTATCGATCATGTGATAGAAGAAGAAGCCAAAATGTGGCAGGTAGATATAATAATCGAAGAAATAGTTGAACCGCTTTTTATAAACAATGTTAATAAGAGTTCATCTTCCGAATCGGACTATAATTAAGCCATAACGACAAAGTATAATTCGATTTTTGAAAATGTTTTGTTTGTAAGATTCTGTATTATATATTGTTTTTGTAATTATATTATGTAAAATAGTACCACCCATTGTTGTTTATTAGTTAATACGATTTTTTAAATGTTTTCATATGTTATAAATACCCAGTAATATAATATAATACAATTTTAGGACAATTCCCCAATACACACACGCTCCTGGCTAAGGGATTATCCGGATTATCCCAATAACAACGGTAAATCCTCAAATATAACAATAGCTTGCGATAAATTCAGGGTGGACCTACCTAAAAAATGCGTATATTAGCAGGGGCGTATTTAGGGGGTGGGTCCGAAGGGGCTGACCCCCCCCCCCCTGTAGGCTCAATTTGCAATAAACAACAAGAAACATTATTTCAAATTTTTCAGCTCGTTATACATACCTTTAAAAAACTTATATTTAAAACACAAATATTGGCGTCTATATTTAAAAATTTCTTTATTTCTACGTTTTTTCGGGTCGGGCTATCGAAACGTAGAATTTCTAAGTTATATGGAAAACAAATTTCTAAAGTACCAGTCCTCATACCACGAGCGCAATGAAAAGGTTGTTTTTTTATGTTTGACCCCATTTGGGAATAAATAAGTTGGGGTTGTAAATGCTTTTGCTATTGCCGCAATTTGTAATTTTTTACCTCCCACATTAACAAAATTTATAATTCACGTATAATGGCAACACATTTAGCTTTCCCTACACTTGTTCCCAGTTTATTAAGTGCCATTATAGATGTATTTTGCTGCCCTAGTTCGAGAAAATTAAAACTATACCTAAATACGATATATCTTATATATAATTCAAGTTTGTTGTTATTATATAATCAATATTATATTTTCCGACGTCATTTGGCCTATAACAAAATACCGGCATCATTAAATATTATTCATGAATTGTTAATGGTATTTTTTTTATTGGCGTTCGATTTTTACTTCTAAAAATATTTTGTTTGAATTTTTCTTCTCCCTGTAATTGAGCAGAAGGTCCCAGGGTCGTGGCGACGGCATAGTGGAAAATTCTAGAATTATTATCGTGAAATAATCTCTAGCCAACAAAAACGTTCCTATGCTTGAAGGAGCACCAATCTCAACTCGATAACATGTTGTCCAGATATGTATTCTAAGTAAGGGTGTAAAGTCTTCAAATTTTGTTGTCCAATATACTAAACACCCCTGATTCTCGGGGTTAGTTTTGCATCTGTCCACGTCAAGATATTTTCAAACTAATTTTAGCATTTATTCATGAACTTAAAGATTTTTTTCATGCTCCTTACAATGCTGCTGTCCAATTTTTACTTTTTTTTATTTTAATGATTTTAGTGATCAGCTAAACGAAAAACTGCTTCTAGAAGGGGATAGACATGTGGCCTTTTTTTATATTGTCTTTTATAAAACAGTCATATCTTCCACAAGTGAATATTCAATTATTTATAAAAAGGTACATTTACATTATAAATCATAAATTTACCCATATAAACCTATTATAACTGCGTCATTTCCCTCCCAAACCGCTTTTCCAATTCTAAGTATAACGTAATGAAGATAATAAAATGAAAGAAGTAAACTTATGGAAGTAACTATATCTTTACTGGTAACTAGAGTAATGCTAGGAATCAAACTCGACTATTTAAATATTTGAATAATCGCATGTTTAAATGTTTTAATATTCAAGGATTCAATTATCAAATATTCTTACTTTAAAATTATTCAATATTATGTGCACGAACCTTTAAAAAACGAAAAACGCGTAAATTCTTAATTTTATAACCAAATACAAATTCTGTTTACTTATTATTTTGATAATATATAATATACTATACCGGGTGTACCAAATTAAGTGCGCACCATTGCTAACTTTTTTATTATTGGAGATACAAAGTCGGTTAAATTTGCAAAGTATCAGTAGCATTTTTCAGTTAATTAAAATGGTGAAAGCAGAAAAACAATTGGACATAACGTTTCTGAATAAATGAGGAAAATGTATTTTGTTTAAAATGGCACACCCTGTATATTTTTTACTGAAACGTTTGCAAATTGTATACGGAATAAAAAAGTTCATATGCAATATTGGCCTAAAATTGAAAAAACATCAACACAGCCATGGAAATAAAAAATGGTTTGCCTTTGGCGTTTTCATCGAGACTACCATGAAAACAAAAACGAATTTATTTCAGAAATTAAAACTCGATTTTATTTTTAGCGGAAGAAATAAAAAAAAAACTATATTAAATGTTCAAACACATTACCGTTTTGTTCAATACATTTGCGGGCATTCTTTAATACACGTTTTGTAGCTTTAAAAACTGTTCTGCCATCGATGGATGCTATAATGCGTCTAATGTTGTCTTGAAGTTCGACCAGATTCGCATATCTCGTTTTAAAGACTTCGTCCTTGACATACCCCCAGAAGTAAAAGTCTAATGGAGTTACGTCAGGAGACCTTGGGGGCCAACGTATCGCGCCATTTGTTGCCATCCATCTATCTCTGAAAAGCCTTTCTAACAATATTCTCACTTCGTGAAACTGATGAGGAGGAGCTCCATCTTGTTGAAAATAAATTTGGTTACGGTCCTCTAAGTTCACATCATCTAAATATTCTTCTAGTGATTCTGACAATATATTAACGTATCCCCTGCCGGTCACAGTACCTTCATAAAAAATTGGCTCAATAATTTGGCTGCTTATGAGACCACACCAAACATTAATGCTAAATCTTACTTGCGAATTTCTGGAAACAGCAATAAACAAATTTGTTCTAGGCCAATAGTGCATGTTCTTACGATTAAACATACCCCTATTTGAAAAGTTCGCTTCATCGCTCCATAAAATTTTCTTTAAAAAGTTAGGATCTTGCCTACACATATCTTGTAACCATTGGCAAAAAATGAGTCTTTTTTCAGTGTCACCAGGTAATAATGTTTGCACTGGTCGGTACTTATAAGGTACAAACTTATATTTTTTTTAAATCCTCCAAATTTTAAATAAACTGAAACCATGCACTCTCTTACCAAATCTCTAGTTGAATTATTGCTGTGCGCTTCAAAATATGCCAATACATTTACTTCTACTAGTTCACTTAGTATAAACTGTTTTTTAGTCCTTGTCTTTATAAAAACCCTTTCGTTACTTCTAAATTTTCTATACAGCCTTAGAAAATACCTTCTGTCTGGTTGCTTACGTTCAGGATACATTTGACCGTATTGCTCGAGTGCTAGTACACTATCTTTTCGGCAACCAAGATACGCTTCTAACATATCGCTATGTTCTAAATGCGTGAACGCCATTTTGTAATATTTAAAGCAAAAACTGGATAACTTAACGCAAAACTACGAAAATTTTGGCTTCGTTAACAATAATGGCTACACAGAACGAGGACACTTTAGTTAATTCGTTTTTGTTTTCATGGCAGTCTCGATGAAAACGTCAAAGGCGAACCATATTTTATTTCCATGGCTGTGTTGATGTTTTTTCAATTTTGGGCCAATATTGCATATGAACTTTTTTATTCCGTATACGATATGCAAACGTTTCGGTAAAAAATATACAGGGTGTGCCATTTAAAAAAAATACATTTTCCTCATTTACTCAGAAACGTTATGTCCAATTGGTTTTCTGCTTTCACAATTTTAATTAACAGAAAAAATGCTACTACTTTGCTAATTTAACCGACTTTGTATCTCCAATAATAAAAAAGTTAGCAATGGTGCGCACTTAGTTTGGTACACCCTGTATATAGTTCGTCACACGGTTCTTCTACAACGCCTCAAGAGCCACTGTGGTAAAATGCATAAAAAACAATGAATTATTCCTTTATCAGGATTATCAAAAAATTCATTAATGTTGTAGAAGGCCTTAGCATTCTTTGGCAGGTTTCTAATTTTGTCTGAGAAACAATTAAAAAATCCTATGACACAGCATTTTAGATTTTTTTGGTTTTGGAGGTATGTATAGTTGTATTTTTCAGGAATACTTTAATGGCGAGTATAATTAAGTATAATAATCATGTTTTACATCACAATCGAGGAAAAGATCCCTATTATCACATACAAATTTCACCAAGTCCAAAATGTACATTCCTATTACCGTCAGAATATTTTTTTTCTACAAAAACAGACCTACAACTTTCCTGCTGTTTCATCTTAAAAATATTTCGGGGGCACCTTTTTTGCATGACCATATAATTCTGTGTATTACCGATGAACTACCCCAAAATATCACTCCATATCTTAACCTGGACTGGATATATGCATGATAAGATGCAATGGCAGCCTCGGTATTCACGTGATCGGATATTACACGCAGGGCGTAACAGTATCAGGATAATAATATACTGGTTGTGGTTGCTAAACTCTCAATGTGCGCCTTTCAGTCAAGAGTCAAGCCTCCTATCAATCTGCAATCCCAGAAACCACATTACTTTCTAATGCTTTTAAACCTTTACCACTGTATGAGAGCACAACATTATTCTCTTTTCTGTTTCCAAAGATTAGGGTCTGGGTTATTGACATTCGCCGAGAAATACTCGTCAAGGGCCTCCATTGTAGTCTGTATTTTATAAAGAAGTGTTTCACTGTTCTCTTGATCAAATATGAGCGACGTATCGTCTGCATATAATACAGTGTACTCGTCAGGTACATCAGGCAATTCGTTTGTAAGTATATACAATATATAGAAGAGGCCCCAAGATTAATACCTGAGGAACTTCTCTAGTGACAACTATCTCCTGTACCACTTACTGCACTTGATCTTTCAATTATGACTTAATCAAACACAGAGTCGCATCACACACCCCATAAATCTCAAGTTCTTTACATAGCAACTCATAATTTACAGAGTCGAAAGCCTTTAAAAGATCCATACACATTCACATTGTTTGATTATTATTGTTTATTGAATTTAAGACAATTTGTAATGCTTGATAAATCGCTTTTATGGGGGATTTACCCTTTCTATTATTGAGTACCTCTCAAAAAATGACATCAAATCAGTCTATCAAATATAATCCTACCAATATTTGACAAGAGGGAGATAGGTTCCATGCCATGGACCATAATATAAGTACATATAGGTCACTACAACATGAACTAAAACTAGAGCAGTAAATTTCAGGATTAGTAATTTAATATTTACAAAACCCTATAAAATACTAAAAATATTTACAAAACCCTATAAAATACTAAAGTTTATTATTTAGAATGAAATGAAACTATTTAAGCTACGTGGATATACATTTTATTCATCATATTTTGCAACATTTTATTACCTACCTATATAAATTATTTACTTAAAAAGTTAAAATCTGAACCAAATTGCATACAATCTCATAAAAACCAGAGGTTGTCTCAAAATATCTAGAGAACAGGATTCCTAATGCTAAATTTAAATAAAATCCTGTTAAATACGCGTTTCAGTATCAAATTACATAAAAACTAAAGGAAGGTAAACACAAAATCTAACCTTAAAAACTCGGACAAAACACGCCAAAATACCGTTCCAAAAAAAAAGGCGGGACTTACCCGAAGTCAGTGCGTTTCCAGGGTCGTTCCGGGATCTCGTATGGTGCTAAATCACTAACAAAAATGTCATTGTTGATAGTTTTTTATCGTCTCTTGCACCTAAATTAAATAACACATACACCTGTTTCCGCTCTACCTGGGGAAACCGTAAAAATCATAGGCGAGCGCAACGTAACCAGAGAAAGGTGAAATGATTTTGCTTTGGATTGGTGGTTTATTTTCGCGCGGTTGGCTGATGAACGAGCAGCTGTAGAGATGGGGCAGCCGTCACACTTCCTTTACCGAAATATGTAATAGGTAAAATCTAGACTGTCGAGGTTAATACACAGTTAAGCTTTTGAAATATAGATGGCACTAGTACTAGCAACATAATATCATATCTTTTCGAGTCAATGCCAGAATTAATTATTATTACTATATAACTGTTGAAAAGGACATCCCCACTATCCCCAGCTAGGATGCAACGATCCAATCTTCTCCTCATTGACTGCCGAACTCTTTTAAAAACATTTTTCCACTGAATGGAATAGTATAAACTAATGACTTTAGATGGCCCCATAGGAAATAAGCCAGGGGGTTTAAGTCCGGGGATCGAGCAGGCCATAAGTGTGGTCTACCTCGACCAACCCAGGACCCAGGGATCTCCGTATGTTACTGTGAAAAACTCACAAGCATGATACAACTATCATGACTCACAAGCAACCATACTCAAATGCGCTGGTGCACCACCGTGCATTTCTTTTTTTTTTTTTTTTTTTTTTTTTTTATGATAAGGCACAGCACTACAGGATAAATCCTTTATGGCGCTCTAGGAGCGGTGCGCGTGCGCAGGAAACGATTCACGTTGGTCTTGAATCTTTGGAGACTATACTCGTTGGGGAAGACGATCTCAGGAAGGTCGTTCCAGAGTGATGACGTTCTCCAGATGAAAGAATTTTGAAACAGTGTCGTTCGAGGGACACTAAGCTGAACCACGTACTGGTGGGCTGCAGTGGCTCGTCGTGTATTTCTACCATGCACCGCTCTGGGTGGTATTAAGCGGGCAACCTCAGTTGAACACTTGCCATGAAAATATTTGTAAAATAGACTCAAGTCGCCAACCTGCCTTCGATGTTCAAGGCTTTCCAGGTTGTTTGTCAGACTATGTTCACCGATCAAGCGAATGGCTCTTCTTTGAATGGAATCTAGCAATCTCAGGGTATGTTTAGGAGCAGAGCCCCAAATATGCGAACAGTACTCCAGTGATGGTCGAATTTGGGCTTTATAGAGCATCAAAAGTTGTTGGGGTGTATAGAGGTTCTTTGTTCGGAAAAGTACTCCAAGCTTTTGCGAGGCTGCCCTAGCAATGGCCGCAACGTGGCCATGCCAAGACATATGACTATCCAGATTAACGCCCAATAAATGAATTGATGAAGCCAATGGTACTTTATGGTATATCCTCTAGCAGAATCTGAGGTAGCGTTTATTCCAAAAAGTTGAGATACATCTTGCCGATAAGTCTTCCTGGCAGAAATATCGGTCCAATTAGCCAGTGGCAAACAGTCCCAGTACTTCCGCAATTTTTCGAGTAGAAGTACTTGGATCTTCCTGCATTATGTACAGCACACTCTCTGCTTCAACTTCTACCGAACTTACTGTCATTGGATGTAGAAGAAAAGAACTAAGAAACTAAAGATTCTTTAGGAAGTAAAAAGACAGTTCTATTGGAAACTATATTTATTTGTCTGCTTATTTTATACAGGTAGACAGTCATCTGAAATGCGTCCAAACAATGGACATTCCGAAGCACTAATAATTAACAAACTATATAGAACGTAAGGAACCTAAACAGTAAAAAAATGCCACCCCCACGCTATGCTCGAAGGTTTTAGAATTAAATAACTTCTACGCTATGCATATAAAGATTATGTTCTAATAAAAAAATAAGAGGGGAATCAAAAGTGTAGCCTTTTAAAGTTTCTAAATAATTTGTACTTATATTCGGATATAATTAAAAATATAATCATTGGTCAGTTATACCATAATACCGGACATGAAAAAGGTAAATGTATTTTGTAAGTGTTGTAGTTCACTTTATTCGGATGCGAATTGTTTCCATCGGCTATTTTACCAAAATTAGCCCAAGTATGAGAAAGACAGCTCTGATTTTCAGCAAGGATAATACAGTGCTCCCCCCTCCCTGATAACTTTTCATCAGCAAATATGAGAATAATTAAATTCTGGTACGTTCTAGAACAACTTTACTAAAATATTTCTTCTTTGAGCCTAAATTCTTGAGTGTATTGAAAGATCGCGGCAGAACGCCAGTTTCAATAAAATTTTTAAATGGCTCGAGTTGAAAAGGTATTTTCAATCTACAGATGATCCTCGAGTTGGATAAGATTCTCTCGATTCATTTTAAGATCGCGCCCACTTTTTTCAATCTGGGTTAATTTGATTTTTAAGCAATAATTGTACAGGAACCACACCAGAGAAAAGTACTAACCTTAATTTATCTAATTAAGGCGTTTTTTATCTTATCCAACTTGGGAATCGTTTGTAGACTGAAAATACCTTTCCAACATTCCAACGAGGTATACCTCGATCCCTCCTTTGCTATTTAAAAATTGTATTCAAAGTGGCGCCCTGTCGCCAACTTTGAAAAGTGAGTCAAAAATTTACACTAAAAAAAGCAGTATTTGAGGACTAAAATTTCATTATTCTCAAATCTGTTTATCAAAAGTTAACAGAGAGGAGGGGTGCAGAGATTATAAAGCCCGTAAGACACGATGCAATTTCTACATTATGAAATTCTCCCTGCATGAAAAATATTTGGAACTTGCGCTAAATCGACGCAGAAGTTTGTAGTTTTAAATATAACATGTGTGAAAAAACTCAAACTAAACCAAAACCTTGGTTATCGGTTTGTGGTCTGTCCTAACTGGGATATTTAGGGACTTCGTAAAGGATTACAAATTTAACGTATTGTGGACTGAAGAACAAGCCCCAGGATGTTAAGCAAATTAACAAACCATACTTACTTGTATGCTGTGAAACGTCATTCAGGAGGGTCTTCCAGGTAACCCTCTAGAATGCATAACAGTGCACTGTCTTGCAATTCTAGCTTCAATTTCATTTAACAAGATGTTGAAAGGACTTTCTGGCATTCTTAGATAATTGCAATAGGATTCAGCATCTTCTACCCAGAGTTCCTCATTGATATATCCTGAACTTCACTTCCCCTTAACACATATTTTTTTGTTTCCTTTTTAAATACAACAAGAATATATGTCACATTAACTATTAAAGCACGAGCCAGAAGACTAAGCCTAAGAGTCCACAATCTTTGTCAGGGACTCATTTAATACCAATTACCAAATCTAAAAAGCGGCAGAATATTTTTAACTGTACAAGTAAATCTTTTTATGCATTCGATGGATTTTGTGAGTATTTTTGTTTTCGTAGTATATGGGCTGTTCACATAGATATTGTATTGTGTCAATACATAATTATTGGAATTTATTTAGCGTTGTTAACTGCTTTTAATTGAGTAAAGTATGGATATTAATGAACCTTCAACTAGTTCGCATACAAAAAAAGTCTCAAATAACATTAAAAAACGAATAATAGTTAATAACGTATACCATGAAATTCGGGAACGAAATCCTGAATTAACCACATTGGATGCTGAAGAAATATGTGTCACTTTAACGAAACTTTCCTTGCGCAGTGTGTTCAGGGTTTTAAAAGGCCTTCTTCATCAGGAAAATGACGAAAGAAAAATAGTTGCGGAGTCCAAACAAGAGGACGGAAAAAAATAACCCTGGATGATGCCACAAAATACACCCAAATATTAAAAGTTCAAGGCATTCATGAATGGATTTTCGCAAGGATTAGGAAATCCTAGTAGAAAAGGTCATCGTCTTATAGGATCAGGTTTTAAGGATTAATTCCCCTCACGTCGCACCACCGGAAGCTCTCTATATGCTAGTGATGAGTCACTGACAGAAATTTTGTACTTGGTGTATAGATCGCCACAAAGCTTAATGATTTCAAATGTAAAGTTGCAAAAAACTGACGAAAAAAAAAACAATCAAAGAAAACAAAATATTTCTAAAAAATCCCCAAAAACTGACATATAAAAAATTGCACCATGTCTGACGGAGAAACAGCAGGTCAAATTTTATGTTTTTTTCCCATATTTCTTTGTCTGATGAAAATACATGTAGAAATTGCATCTTGTATTAATAGCTGTGAAGTTGTATTTTCTATCAATCAATCAATGAAATTAAATTGACACATACTTTCTAGCCAAAGAAAAATGTGACCCCAACTGCTACAACACTACTACTACTACAACAAGTCCAAACTGGTTTGTCGGTACTAAAAGTCAAAAGTTTGGCGTAATTTTTTAACTTAAAGCAGTGTCGATGTGGAAACAATAAAAATGAAGCAAGCACTACGTTTAAGCTAACATTATATGAATATATAAATACATTTAATAATTTTAGTATTGTGTAATTGTTCATATAGTTTCTCAGAGCATTGCCACATATCTTTAGAATACACATAAGAATATAGCTATGAATACCCCAACATAAAAAAGCACCAAATCACCTAAATACAAATTGAAATATTTTTGTACAATCGCAAATATTTCGTCAAAACTAATATTTGTCTGTCCTACATTTTTGGTAATATTGATGCCAAATAATGTACTTTTGCCACCATCGCCCTATAGTTTTTTAGTCAATACCACCATGACCAACAGGTAGAAACCTAATTAAGAATTCTGTGGTAGAAATAACACCAAATTAAAAGTAGTTCTAAATGTACCAAAATCGTATTTTTCCGTAGGGACAATCAAAGATCTAACGGAGAAATCAAAAGAAATTGATCTGAAAAATATCCAACCGAAAATGAAGTAAACAACTCAACCCTTCAGATAAGAAACACAGAAATAACAAAACCCAAACCTTATAATTACCTGGTCCATGTGTAAGCTAACTTGCTGCAAATCGAATGGAGACCATGGTGTCAGAAAGAAAGTAGGGGCCGATGGTAGTCTTCAAACGGATGATGTCAAAATATTGATGAGCACTGATTGGCTGAAAGTGATGACAATCAAAAAATATTATAACCACCTCACCTCACGTTAATTTTTCAAACACACAATTGATGCAAACACTGTTCTACTCAACGAGCATCCATAGAAAGCTTTTAAATTTCCTGTTAGATGAGCTTGTTTTATTTCTTTGGTATAATATATTTATTAGAAATAAGCACGTACAACAGCGAGTTTATCTACTTTAGGAGAAATACCAATAAAGATATCTTGCACTAAACTGAAGAATTCCCAAAATTACTGGAGTAATTTTAAATGAAATCATTGTACTAGGTAGTCAACGTACCTACACACATTCACTAACAAAATTAACAATAAATAGGAGTATCACCCCAAGATAGGACTTAATTTAGCTTTACAGATTGTACATGGTGTTCTCATTTTCCCGGTGCTTAGGTTAAACTGAATTTTAGCTAACAAACATTACGAAAAATTCATTAGTACCTATTAAAAATCAGAATAGTTTTCCTATTATCATGAGAATCAGAGCAGCTATTTGGAATTTAAACCACTTTCAGTAAAGGTAATTTGCTTAAAATGTTATTATAAACATTGATGGAAACTTTTTGAGACGATCAAAAATTTTACTTGTATATTTTAGTCTTGAATTAATGCAACAATTTCTTAAAACTGGCCCGCTTACATCTAGTTTGTATCTATTTTTATATTTACAGACTTAAGATTTTAAAAAGCTACACATTTTGTCCTTAGTTTCCAAAACCACCTATCGTCGGTACGGGTGGTACGTCTGCGAGTTGGGAGTCCCATATGAAGCGCTTCTTTGAGGCCCGCCAGAATAACAATCACCAGCCGCTGCAGTCTGTGAGTAACCTAAAGAATTATTTTAACTTTTACAGAAGTAATTGGATTACAAACATCAAAAATTGATTAATTATAATTTTCAAAAAATCTGTTTTGTTACTTTTGGAATTTAGCACCAATTAAAATTATATATAAAATATGGCCCACAACCCACAACAAAATCCCAGTGTTACCAAAACAGATTTATTTAATTAAAAATAACAGCAGAAAAACAGACCTGGTGAAGTAGTCAGAGTCTTCGACTTACTTCCATTGCTTGTCGACGAATACAACGCAGAAGTAACGGTGTTCGATGATCGGGTAACGCACGGAGTTAGGGATGTGTCTAGGGAACTTCCAGGAATGGCAGAGAGGGAATTCAGGTCCGTGGTTACCACGTAGCAGGGTAGGGAACCTAAATGTTGGATAGAACCGGACAGGAAATAGGTATACTGGAAATATTGTCACTATTGAAAAAGGCCCGATCGCTCGAAGATCCAGGATTTGCACACCGCACCAAGTAATGTATACACTTACGGAAGGTAGTTATTAATTTTCACAATTTGTTTTTACTTTTTTTAATACAAATTTCCGAAAATTCGGTTCCTTAATCAAAGTTTTCAGATCGTTCGAACTCGAGGTGAAATCAAGTAGGTTAACACTTGTTTTTAAGACTTTCCATTGCGGTAAGGTATAAAAAGGTGTCGAGAAGAATACAAAGTATAACACATTAAAATGGCTCTGACTCTTCAACTTTAAAAAAGGTACTCTACATTTGTTTCGATAAAATTAGCCGCACCAGTCGTTTCCAGTTATTATACACTTTTTTCTAAATTGTCTTATTGATTGAGTGCATTACACTTAAGTAATAATTTATGGACAAGCACTCGGCATTTGTGTGGAGGGAGAACAATTTATTCAGATACATTGCCAAATCGACGTTAGCGCACCGAAGAACTTTTGAAAGGGCTGATTGTAGCTAAAGAGAAATCGTCGGGTAAAATAAAAGAATGCTAAGTCTTTTGTTAATCAATTTTAGGAACTTTTTGCTGCATCGTGGTGGAGAAGGGTCTCCAAAAAGAGCGCAAATAGAGGAGGAAATTCTGGATGAGATTGCTGAAAACTGTCGGTCCAAGTACATGCGACAAAGTGGGTTGTTCACGAGACCCTTAAGAACAACTGCTACTTCCTTATCACGTCCAAAAAGTACATGCCATGTCTTCCGCCGATTATCCTGCAAGAGTCAACTACGCAAATTGGTTTTTGGAACGATTTAGGCAAAATCATAAGTTTACTAGTATTGTTTTGTTTATGGACGAAGCCGGTTTCACCCGAGACGGAGTAATAAATTACCATAACTTGCATATCTGGCATAAAGAAAATCCCCATGCAACAGTACATACAAAGCACCAACAAAGGTTCATGGTTAATATGTGGGCGGGGATTATTGGGAATCATCTCATTGGACCGTTCTTTATTGAAGGCAGATTATATGGTGCCAGGTACTTGCAATTCTTGCAACAAAATTTAAACATGACTCCATTGGATTTCTGTTTATGAGGAAATTTACAGAGGCTTGTATATTCGACGCCAGCTCACACCAGGGAAGAGTAGAGTAATTTATTGGTAATAGCATACAAAGTATTTTTACAAGTCAAATAGAAACTAAATATTAGTGTATAATACATGAATACAAGAAACATCAACATATTTATATCTCACAATTGATACTATAAAACTCTTACAGATAAAATTATAATTATAAATTATAAAATTATAAAAATTTATAAGATTTACTTTACCAAGATTATTTACAAATTAAAACATTACACATTAAGATAAGTTTGAAATCATATGATAAAATTGCATGTTAAAATTTGATATGAAATACCGATTATAAGAATAAAAGGCATTTGCCATTAAATACTTTTTTACTTTTATTTTGAACTGGCTGATACCGAGGACCTTAATATTTGTTGGAATCAAGTTATAGATATTTACGTTATAAGTCCGGTAAATCAACTTTTACAGTATGACTAAAATGTTTCGAGACGAGGCGACGAAGGAGCCAGGTCTGGAATTTTGAAACGAATACTGTAAAGGATTTGCCGGATGAATGACGTACTAGATATTTACGTTATAAGTCCGGTAAATCAACTTTTACAGTATGAGTGAAATGTTTCGAGACGAGGCGACGAAGGAGCCGAGTCTGGAATTTTGAAACGAATACTGTAAAGGATTTGCCGGACGAATGACGTACAATATTTTATTTCATACTGTTCTGTTGAAAATTATAATTATGTTTTGAAATTATAATGAAGTTTTATTCTGCGTCGTATATTTGAAAATTGCTTATATTTACTGGTGGAAACATTGTGTGTTTGACATTGATTAAACTAAAACTTACAAATGTCAGTCCGGTAAAGAAATTTTACAGGACTAGTCCGGTAAAAAATTTTTACCGGACTTATTGCTGTAAAACCTTATTTTCTGGACTAAATTCAAATATGTAAAGGTGTGTTTTACAATACGGTATGAAATAAAATATTTTATTTCATACTGTTCTGTTGAAAATTATAATTATGTTTTGAAATTATAATGAAGTTTTATTCTGCGTCGTATATTTGAAAAGTGCTTATATTTACTGGTGGAAACATTGTGTGTTTGACATTGATTAAACTAAAACTTACAAATTTCAGTCCGGTAAAGAAATTTTACAGGACTAGTCCGGTAAAAAAATTTTACCGGACTTATTGCTTTAAAACCTTATTTTCTGGACTAAATTCAAATATGTAAAGGTGTTTTACAATACAGTATGAAATAAAAAAACTTTATAGCAAGATATTTGGTGCCATTTCTAGTTCTCTCAAGACGGCTGAAGTCTGGTACTAAGTTGTTATTATTCCTAGTTGGATAATTATGCAGGTCAAAGTGAGCCTGATAAAGATTTATGTTTGGTTTGATATGCAACAGACATTGAAATATATATACACATGGTACAGTTAAGATCCTCAGGTCCACAAAACACTGACGGCAGCCGTCTCTAAAAATGCGAACACACTTACGTTGAAGACCAAAGATTTTGTCTATATGACAAGAATGGCCCCACGATAAGATAGGTTGGAGTGAAAGTAACCATGATATGCTGTAAGGACAGTTTTTTGGGAGGTGATCTCGACAAGGTTTCTAAGGAGAAAAAGACATTTCGCTAATTTCTTAGAAAGGTAAACCACATGGCCTTTCCAGGTCAGGCCTGGATTCAGATGGACCCCAAAAAACTTGACTTCATCCACGCATTCCGCCAAAAGGGGATGATCTGGTATTGTACTTCTCAGTATGAAGTTCATAGCCCGAGACTTGGAGCCACTCAGTGAAAGCCTATTGGACAAAAACCATTGCATTGCCCATACCATTCACATCGGTAGGATGATAACTTTGATAATAGGTGGTATCATTAGCAAATATCTGATAGAAAGAATAAAAACACCATTTCAACGAAATTCGAAACAATCCTGGAATGTTGTTTCAAGTACAACGAGAAAATTACTGTGTTTAATAAATAACTTACGTTAATAAACTTGATTATTGAATAGATTTCAAAAGATGTGTTATACAAAAAACTTATGTTCTTCGACACCGGCCAATTTTATCGAAATAAATGTCGAGTACCTTTTTTAAACAGGAATGATCAAACATCTACTGTAGTATGGTTTATGAGTTCTTAGGGCATACATAAAACCCTTTGGGGCTCTGGGACTCCGTTAAGGGGCACTTGAGGACACCCTGTATTTAAAATAATGCCGCCACTTGCCTCAATTATAAGGTAATTTTCATCTACATACAAATTTATTGCCCACAACGCGCTATGTCTAAATTCCTCGCTTTAATGGTACTTTATAATAATAATGTAACTTAACTATCTTAAAAAACAAGTGCTAACACCATACTGCACCCCAATTATAAGCTGTCGCCAGGGTGATTCGCGTAGAAACGTCCTATTCGACATAATATCTCGAGAATGATTTGTGAGTATTGTGTCCTT
This sequence comes from Polydrusus tereticollis, assembly GCA_963920685.1. NCBI lineage: Eukaryota > Metazoa > Arthropoda > Insecta > Coleoptera > Curculionidae > Polydrusus > Polydrusus tereticollis. The sequence continues at coordinate 19,615,766 of OY987332.1, read as the reverse complement.
TACTGCACAGTTTCAATAGCTATTTATACAACAAGTTACGAAATAAGGGTCTTTTAGGCACGCGATGTGAAAATTGTCCTACGAGGCGAAGCCGAGTTGGACAACACGTCAGAGTGACTAAAGACATTGGTTCGTAACGAATGGTATACAATATTTTTTCTACGGGCGCTTTATAATAAAAAACTCAATTGATTTGACCAAACATTTTATTACCTGTATTTCATTTACACCTTTCATGTCAAAAAATTGACTCGTCAAAAAAAAAATTCGAAAAATTTTTTTTCTCAAAAACAGCGGAAAATATTAAGTAAAAAATGAGTGATTTAGAAGACTCAGACATTGAAAATGCCGCAAATGAGGCAATGGTAAACCTTGTTCCCGCAAAATCAAGGAGTTTGTATGAGGGCACGGCACATACGAAAAAGTCAAAAACTGGCGTGAAAAAAAAAGGTAAAAAACCATCAACTTTGTGGAGTTGTTTATTTAAATAAAAATGTTGATATAAAGACATTTACAAACCTAATCGCATTTTTGAAAAGGAAATCTACGGGGTATAAGCCCAAAAGTCGAACGTTTTTTCCAAGGAACAAATAGAAAGATTTGTCAAAGATGCAGACGATAAGAACTATTTATTGGACAAAGTCATTCTTATTGTGGGAATCTCTGGAGCATGTAGCAGAGAACTCACATATTTAAAGATGAATAATATCGAAATCTCGAAGTCTTTAATTAAAATAACCATTCCAAACACTAAAACAAATGTTGCAAGAAGCTTTGTAATTAGCGAAGGCTCTATTGACGGCATAAACTTTTTGAATATTGTCCGAAAGTACGCCCAATTACGTCCAGCACACATAACCCATGAAAGATTTTTAAATCACGTACAGAAAATCCAAGTGTTCCAGACTTCCAGTGGGCATTAACACCATTGGAGCAACGCCAAAGAAAATTGCTGAGTTCTTGGGGCTTCCAAAGGCAAATGAGTATACAGGCCACTGCTTTCGAAGACCTTTAGCAACTTTTTTAGCGGACTCTGGAGCGGATATATTATTGCTAAAGCGACATGGAGGTTGGCGGTCAAATACCGTGGCTGAGGGGTATATAGACGATTCTTTAGAAAACAAAAGAAAAATTTCCAAAAAAAATCTTGGTGAAAAATCTTTGGACGCTAACAACAAACGTGTTAAATCTAATGAATCAGAATGTTCTACCAGCTCTACTAGTGGCATGGGTTTAATTGATATTGCTGTTGCAGATTCATTTTCTATTTCTAGTTCAAATTCCTCATCTATTTTACAAAGAGAAATATCTCAAGGTACTGTTTTAGGTTACCCAAGCATTAATTTTAATAATATAAGTAACTGTAATTTTAATATTTATAATAAATAGGTAAAATTATAGTCTGTGTTTAGTTTTTAATTGTAAATAATTACTTTTAGGCGGAACGTGCTTAAAAAACTTTTAAGCACGCTGTGCCTAAAAGGAGGTTATTTAAAAATCAAAAAGGGGTTATTATAAAACGTCAGTAGAAAAAATATATTTAAATGGCAGCAATTGGATTTATTCAAAACCTATTTTAAACGAGACGTGTATATTATTGCTTATTGCAACCTAGAGTTTAAAATAATGGCGTTACAATCGATTTTGAGTAGATCAGAAACCAATATGTTAATGAAGAAATTATGGTTGTTGTTTCCAATTTCCTTCTATTTGACTGTAAAATATTGCTTTACGTCTTGTATATGCACAGCATGTAACCAAAGCGGAACGTAGAATCAAAAACCATGACTCCTGTTAATAACAATCAGCAAAAATGTGATATAGACATTTTATAGTTCATATTCGTAATTTTTTTAAATTACAATAATCAATTAAAAAAGGAAGCAGCAAACGTCATGCACCCTTTGAACAACAATAAATATTGTGAAGGAAACTGGGGTATGTTTTCTTCGATTTAAATGTAACTTCTTATACAGTATATCAGCAGCGGATAAAAATTCTGTTAGCTCATCCCGAATTAAGTAATAAAAAGTAAAAGTTGTTCGTATAAAATGCTGTGAGCTGGTTAAAAATTGTGGCAATAAGTTATTTAACCTTTCTTATGGTGTGACAGTGTTTTTAAGAAATAACAAATTGTGTTGCTGTAAATAAAAACCAAAGGAAAACAAATTTTATGAATTCACATAAGAAAATGTCCATGATTCATTTGGGTCTTTTCTTAACACTTAAGTTTACAGGGTGATTCGGTGGACGGACGTTTAAACCAGTCAATGGAACGCTCCAAAAAATTGGGTTTTTAACAATACGTTTCTACTAGAAATTAGCGAATGATATTTTACACGAGAAACAACCTGTACATAAACTCATTTTTGTAATCTTTATTAGCGTTGTTATCGTTTTTGAGATATTACTAATTATTAATGCCCATTTTTTTTCGAAAAACATGACCTGTAATGTATGCGGAAATTTTTGAACTTTAAGATAATAAGAAGGAGCTGAAATTTGGTTGGAAGTTGGGCAATACCCCGGACTCAAATGGCTAATCTTAGTTGCAATATATAGGTATTTTTGTTACTTGAAAATGTCTAAAAGCAGATTTTTTGAAATACAACCCCCTGTATATGATTACTAATTTGAAAAGCTGTTATTTGTTCTTTATTTATGTGAAATAATAGTAGTTAAGTATCAAAACTGCTAACACAATTAATTAGAACCTTTGAATAGATACTAAAAACTAGGATATCCAAACGACATGACACTGACTAACAACTGAATGGGAATAACTTTTTCATGGACCTTTTACCAATACATGCTTAGGCGTCAGAACCTGGACTAGTTAGGCATAGCATAGGTATGGTATACTTGAATAAAGAACAAACTTCAGCATTTTTTTGTCATTCTCTAAATTTAGGTATTTTATAGTTTCTGATGGTTTAGATTTGAAATAAATTGAAACTAAAACTACTTGTATTGTAACTGATTTAGATTTCTAATAGACATGGTTCTGTATTTGAGAAAAATCGACTTTTAAGCATTTTTCAGGTAACCAAGGCACTATGTAACTCAGATTTGGCCACAGTGTAGATTGCCTCCCGAGCACTGCTTAACTCCCAACCAAATTTCAGTGCCTTAAGGGGTCCTGTCACTAAGCGATATCTGGTTTGCCAATATTATCCAAACTGCAACCAAATTGCTTGTAAACTTCATAAACAAATTTTCTGCCAATCGTCAGGTAATCAGATTGTCAATTTGATTGCTCGAATATCGCCTAATCAATGGGAACCGTCAAGACTTCAGACCTATCAGCATATTTTGTTGCAGGTCAAAGAAAAAATAATTAATGTCTGTAAAATGGTAACAAATAGGTATAGAACACTAATAAGGACAGTTGTTAAGAAACTAATAAAATGCAAAAAATTAGTTTACATACAGGGTAAAATGTTAAATTGCTACTATTGTCTAATAGAAACAGCATTGTCAAAACAAGCGCCCGTCTTATACCTTGTATAAACCGATTCTAACGAGAGTAAATCAGCAGCAAACAATGCTTTAAATCTCATACACTGATCAACAACTGAAACTTGAAGCATCGTTTACCTGTCATCTCTGTCTGATAATATATAAAAATATATTTTGTCTACCAAAGCTGGTTATAATTTGCCTTCGAAATTATGTCCAGTTGGGATATGACTCTTTACTTCTTCGCGATCAAATAAAAGATATTTTTAAGTTTTTTATAAAAAAAAATGTCTACTTTTGATCCAGTAGCCTGCTTGAGGCATTGTCACAGGTCAGAGTCAGCACTTGGAGTAAAAAGGATAAGAGGAAGGTTGACAAATCAGAGACCCAATATCATTTTTGAATTTATATTTGTCATTATCCATGATAATGATAATGGGTACACACCTTTAAGTATTCTCATTTTTAGATTATTCTAATAGACATTTTCAGGCTAAATATTAAGTTTATATTATACTCAATACTATCTATACTACTATTATATCCCGAATTACAAATGCACTACATAATATTTAATAATTAATATTTTTAAAATAGTTAATAATATTATTTTTGCTAAAAACCAGGTCTCCGTGTGTGTTATTATAACAATTACTCCTATACTTTATAGAATCTTTTACGACAACCCAACACTTAAATATGTACGACTTTAAACCATTAAAGACAAGTCAGGCATACTGAATTAAAGTACTAAGTGAAGAGCATGTTTTTCTTTTGTTTCAAGCTTGGTGTCAAATGACCATCTAGAATTTGGGTCCAAATACGATATCTTCTATAGTAAAATAAACCGTATAATGTACTTTGTTGTTTAAATTAATAAACCCATCTCAGAAAGGAGAATTATTTATTTATATATAATTTCTTATCACCAAAGAATTAATTGTTTACTGGCAGATGGGCAATGTTTACGAACATAATCCATTACTTATCATGACTAATTATTTAAGAGTGCGTGTTCAAAATTACTAGTACCAGCCCAACACTTGAAAAATAGAAGGCATGACAACACAACATTTCTAATATAGATGAGACAGTTTTTTTTAAACTTATCCTGCATATCAGCTCGTTTCCTACGCCTTGAACAAGAACAATAACAATCAATACAGTCCTTTAAGTCTCTATAGCAAATTTTTTATACGTCGGTGACCGTCAGTTTGATAATAATAAAATACCGTATTTGTTTGGACCCAAACCTCATATGATTTGTGATTTTTCCAAAGTAGTCTCACCTACTTTGTAAGAGCCCATGAATATTAAACAAATTCTTATTAAGCACGCAAGACCATTCGGAAAATGTCACACATTTGAAACCCAATTTATACACCTGAGTGTATTATAAATTTACAAGATGTTATAGATACTGATAGTATATCTGTTTAGCACGAAAAACAGCTTACACACATAGTGACAGAAAGTAGTCTACAATGAACACACAAAACTTTACATGAACACTTTGAAAACCGTTACATAGTCATCCTGAACCCAACAAGAAGAGCATAAACCGAAGCAACTTGACAAAAATGCTACTTTTCATGTAGATATCAGAGTCAATTGAATGACATTTATTTTAGCAACTGATTGAATCAACAGTCGGTATGCCGACGACACGAACAGTTTTGAGCACCTACAACTCTAATGAGGTTACCACTGCCAATGTGGAACTTGATCCCTATTTGGTGATCAGCAAAAGTGGCAAAAATATTGAAAATAACACAATTATCTTGGAAGCGAGGCTGAAGGACCTCAAGCATGGCCTGTAATGTACAATGTATAATGGGATCTCAGCCTGTATTTCAAAAAGCGAATAGTAGGAAACTATGTTTACTCAGTGGGTCGCCAGTCACAACTAAAGAACCATATAATGGCTAGCCAATCTACCAAAATGGTGTATTGCCACCTTCACAGAACTACTTGGATCTGTTGCCAACAAAGTTCGAATATCTGTGATGAATAAAGTATCTACAGTGGAAACGGCTTAATAACATCACAATTTATTGGCCGATTTAAACCAAATTTGGTACAGTTGTGTAAGAAAATCTGACGCACCCAATGACGATATTGGCGTTGTTGCCAGCTTTTTAGTTTGTCTGGAATTCGAACGAATTTTATATTTTCAAATGTAACACCCTGTATATTTTTTCATTTATAGTTTTTACTTTAAACTTGTTACACTTTTGGTATAACATACTTTGTTCCTAATATCAGCAACATTTATGTTAAATGGTAAAGTCAATAGACACAACTGTAGGTTTTGGGCATAGGCATCGTAACTATACGACGTCTATGGTTTTGGGCAAATGAAAATCCCCACTGGAGAGAGAAGGTCATACACAACGCCCTGAAAAATTGAATGTGTGGGCTAGGCTTCTGGGTAACCACAAGTTCAGTCCATTTTTTATTGATGGAAATTTGACATCACAACTTTACCTTGAGCTCTTGGAAACGCAAATAGTGCCTACTATACGAAATGTGATGGGTCCAAATTATGCAAGTACATTCTTCCAACAGGACCATTTTGGTCGAAACGTGTGCGAATTTTTGAACAACACTTTTCCGCATAGGTGGATCGGTAGAGGGGGTACAATCGAGTGGCCACCTAGGTCCCCTGATTTGTCGCTTAACGACTACTTTTTATGGGGACAATTGAAGAACAGAGTTTATACCACAAAATCTCAAAACTTGGACGAATTTGAATTAATAACTCCAGAAATGATTTACAACAGAATTGAAAAATTTTATTTTCAATTAGCACACTGTCAAGCTGTACAGTTTGAACATTTAATATAAAAAATATATTTTTTCTAAATTGTACTCGTTATTTCGAAAACTACTGATATTAGGAACAAAGTATGTTATACCAAAAGTGTAACAAATTTAAAGTAAAAACTATAAATAAAAAATATACAGGGTGTTACATTTAAAAATATAAAATTCGTTCGAATTCCAGACAAACTAAAAAGCTGGCAACAACGCCAATATCGTCATTCGGTGCGTCAGATCCTCTTACACAACTGTACCAAATTTGGTTAAAATCGCCCCATAAATTGTGATGTTATTAAGCCGTTTCCAGACTTTATACACACACTGTATACTAAAGAAGGAAGAAAATATTTGGTTTTTAACACCTGAACTAAATGACATAAAATATAGTTTCGTTTGTGCTGCTATGGGTTGTTACGACTCCCCTAATGCCCTTATAAAAATAATAAGTACCACTTCGAGGCAAACTTAAGTGACCTTACACAAAAGACAATTTTTGATATCTGAGAGTGGAGTATTTATGTTTTTCCCACAATCCCTAAGCATCAGAATATAACAAAAATTGATTGATTTATAATTTAAATTAATCAAAGTATTCTTGGTTGATTAAATTTTATGATTCAAGCAGATGACCCATGAAGATATATTTTTGAGCGCCACTTTTTGTAACTCTTCCACATACCAAAATTCAAGAAGGTTACTGAGATAAGCCCGAAACAGCCATTTACTCGACTTACCTCGTATATTTTTATCTTTTCTAAAATACAAAGGGTTTTGTGTAGTCATTGTATACATATTTATACTTAAAAGGGGATGAGGAAGTCAATAGGAGGGACATGTAGTAAGCATAACTAATGTAGTTTCCTTCTTTATGTACTTAACTAGAATTTAACACGAATTTGTTGATTAACTATCAGACTTAAGTATTAGAAAACAAGTTTCAACACACTTAACATTAAATGCTCACACTCATATATGAATATACAATTTCGAGTTCTTTTTATTTTTAAACGTAGATGATCTCTTATCTTTAAACATAATACAAAAAAAAATATCGTTTGAGCAAGACTTTACTAATTCAATTTTAACAGACCTCCCATTTTACATACAAGAAAGCACTTAAAATAGAGTATCTTTAAAGTCATGCATCGTTTTAAAAAGTACTATTTTCTAGCTGTTAGTATTTTTAATTACTAGACTTATGATTTATTTCTTATAAAATAAGATACGAGGGTAAGATTAAAAAAGGGTTTAACCTAGCACTTCTCTAAAACTAACTGGTGAAAAATTTCTAGCCATTCACATCTTATATTTGAACCTATTGTAACACTTAGACGTCTATATTATAGATAAATGGACCGCTTATTAAAATGACATTGTCTTAAAATCTAGGTAAGATTTTTTTACTAGCAAATTACGAAAACTTCAAGAGAATACATACTAGTACCCTTATTACTAGATCCTTAAATAAATTAGGTTTTAGGGTAAAGCTAGAAATAAAACACTTTGGCGAAATTTATAAAGAGTAGACGTTTTTATTTGTTTCGTAACTTCGTAACTACATCATTCGAAATGCATTTCTTTAAAAACTACTGTATTTTACCAGAGTCTATCTTGTATTCTAAAATGACAGGGCATCTAAAGATAACTTATACAACAACTATTTCGCTAGTTTAATGAGGAATTGCACTATAGTTAAAAGGCCCTAATTTTTGTATTGTTTTATAATAGATTTAAATTTAAAACTTATCCAAGTATATCTCTGTACATCAGTCGAATTGGTCTAAATTTTACTTCAACTATGTTTAAATTTATTTTACCGTAAAATTACACTAACAGGTTAGCATGAAAACTATTTTATACCTCGTAAATATAAAGTACAATTAATTTACCGAGAAACAATAATCTTAAGAGTTTATTTTGTATAAGGGTCATTACACATCAAACAAACCAAAATAATAGGAGGTTTGACAGATCACCTCACCGATTTTGATAATTTTTGGTACAGTTATTCTACCCATCTAGTAGATGAAAAATCCAAAATTCCAAATTTTTCTGACAAGTAGCTTTTTTTTTTAAATTGATTTTTAAAAATCAAAAAAGTGACCATTTTCCCCAAACATATATTAAAAGAAATCAAGATATCTTAAGAACTACTTACATTAGAGCAGTGAGTTATATGTCATTTAAAAGGTCTTGAAAATACCTTTCAAATGAGGTGCCAAAAACTGTTTCAAATTGTTAATATTTTTTTCCCTATGAACCCATCATTTCTCCATCCCGAAATTTGGTGAATATCTTGCTAAAATATTGAGAAAAATATTATAATTTTTTGAAAAAAATAGAAAAATACTTTTTTTGAAACACCTATATCAAGTGGTACCTCATTCGAAAGGTATTTTCAAGACCTTTAAAATGAGATATAACTCACTGCTCTAGTGTAAGTAGTTCTTAAGATATCTCGATTTCTCTTAGTATATGTTTTGAGAAAATGGTCACTTTTTTTGATTTTGAAAAATCAATTAATAAAAAACTATGTCAGACAAATTTCAAATTTGGGATTTTTCAGCTACTAGATGGGTAGAATGACTGTACCAAAAATTATCAAAAGCGGAGAGGTCACCTGTCAAACCTCTGGTCGATTTGATATGAAATGACCCATAAGTAGAATTAATCTATTATTAATAACATCTAACTATTTTAAAATAAATTACGTTTAAAATACAACGGTTCTTTTTCTTTATATTCAAATGCGCTTAAATGTATATTAATATATTCGTGTGGTCTGGGAATAATCTATTATTTAACGTTAAATATACTTTTCGAAAACTTAGAATTACCTAATTTTTTTCAGGTATCCGATAATTAGAATTTGTTTCAAAAGTGTGACACGCCCCAACTTTTAACTAGTTCGAAGAAATTACTTAAGACAGAACAATTCTTAATGTAAAATTCGGATATTTTGTAATTTTCAAGAAATATTCACGAATAAAACACAGAATTTTTAAGAGCAGTGTGATTAGGATGCATAAATATTTTAAGTGTTCATCTGTGTAATATAGCTTTATTTAATGATTATTTACAGCAGTTTATTTTTATCCCTCCACCACATAAGAAAGGGAATATCTGTGCTTATAAAGAGAAAATCGAAAAATAATACCTTATAAAAAAAATCGTCATGTTGGAAAATTCGCCCAATTCTTGTGATACAAGTCAAAATATTATTGAAAAGCTTGACATGCATTATCTGCATTCCCTGTAAAATATCCCTTCGGTACGAGTCTTAATAAAATTGTAAGAAAACTTTCTTTAAGAGACAAATAGAACACAGTGACAATCTTATTTAAGGATTGTTATGCCGTCGTGACAGTCTGCATTGCTGATAGCAATTTACTTGTACAGCATAATACAGGAAAACCACACAAATGTAATGGCACTGTTCGGCCTGATGTGTCGATACCTTTCCCAAATTTCCTTCACTTCACGTCACATGTCAGACGTAGTCTGTCGACGCGACAGACCCGACAGTGTCATCACATGTATGGGGTTTACCTGTGTTGTGACATATAACTAAACCATGATCAGAAATACAAACTGTCAAAAGGGCAACACGTGACCACTCACCAAATATTACAATAAACATACAATTTTATCACTTTGCAAGAGCGCTATTTTTTGATTTTCTCAGTATATATTGATTTTAGAATAAAAATTGGTCTACTTCAACCAGATATACTAATAAACCGATTTGAAAGTTTAACAGTTTTTATCTATATATGTTTCAACTATGTAAACATTGCTCAAGATCGCAGATTGTCACACTGAATTAAAATTTGGAAAATGCGACCAACATGTACTTAGTTTAAACTTTCCTATAATACTCGTTTTATTAAATCCCGCGAATCTAAAATTGGAAATTATTAGAAAGACACTTAATTAGAACAAACACCTCATCATATTCATTGTTCGTTTTTAACTTTGTACTATCCTTTTTAGTATCCCCTGATGATGAGTGCTAAAGCATTCGAAACATGCAGCTTTTTATTTACTTTTCAATTGTTAAACTGTGGAGGAAGACTGCATTGTTTCATTTACATTACTTTGACTCCACAGAAAGTACGGATTGTTTTTTCAATTTCAAACACCTTTTTTAGCTAAAAACCTTGATGTGAAACGCGTCTTACATTCGGGTTAAAAGAAATAATTGCACGCAGCAGCACAGCGTTATGTTAAAAGATTCAGAATGGGAAGAACAATACTTCTTTACAGAAGTTAAAAGGTACAAATGTATGTTTGTTATGTAATACTTGGGCAGGAGTTGTTTTCTCATTTCAAAAATATTTTTTCTGAGAAAATTCTAATATCGAAAATGGTAGGCTCGACAACCGTTGGCGCTCCAGTCATGGTGGGTTGTGATAAGGGTCTGGAGCGTTATGTCGTAAAGATGGAAGTCTTCCGCAATTTCTCTGTTACCACTGCAATGTCCATCAGCAAGCATTGTGTGAAAATTTTCTAAAACTTACCTACGTTATGAAATGTGTAGTAAAAATTGTGAAAAAGATTAGAGCTCAAGCATTACAAAGAAGAATATTCAAAACTTTGGCCGATTGACTGTCAATACGGAAAGCTACTTCTTCACTCTGAAGTCCGATGGTTAAGTAGAGTAGTAGAGGATGAGTGCTGAAACGTTTTAATGATATCCTACCTGCCATAGTGCAATTTTTCAAACAACGCGATGAACCGATTCGTGAACTGGAAAATTCAATCTGGCTTAGAGGCTTTGGTTGTCTTGTGCCCCGCTTCAATTAACGCTGGCACACATAAAAGGGGAGGTATACAAAAAAGTTAACTATGCATCATTGTAGTAGTGTTAAAGCAAAATTAATTATTAATAATATCAGCATTTGTTTGAATTTTATACAATACATTTTTCTTGGGATTCAACCTTTTCAAATAGGATAAAGGCGGGTAAGAGTTCGCATCTTCTAGGAGTATGCATTACACTGTCTTCGTTGGCCATAATCAAAATTCGAAATTTTTAAAAATTCCATTGACAAACCAATAGCTGATTTTTAATTAAGAGGGGTTTCGAAGTCATTTCGAATCAGACAATTTGACAGACTTCGGTTGATAGTTTCGAGTAAAAAAGGGGCTTTAAATATCACGCAAATAATTAAAATATATTACTTTTAATGATTGCTTGAACCCAGTCAAATCTGATTGAAATGTTTAGACAAACAAAAATTAGGTTACTATTTCATAAATTAAAAACTGTAGTGTATTTGTTTATAATTATTGTGTCTCCTAACAATTAGCAATTCTAGATATGCAGGATTTAGCAAAGCATTGCGACCATACGAGTGTTCGAGTAATCACGAACAAACAGACAGAAAGCGCACCCGATTACTTATTTCCTTATAACTTGCTTACTAATAACATACACATAATGTCGATATTTAAGTTACCGTATTAGGGAAAAATCTATAGTTTAAATCTTTTATAATATAGATCACAACCACTTAGTCCGCTTATATTTTTAACTATTATAATTATTTATTTATAAGGTAATACCATTTAATTACTCTAAAAATGGTTCAAGTCTTTTTGTACTAAACTAAAAAATAGAGGTATATTTATCAATAAATAATTTCTAATGAAAAACAATATAAAATAAGGATCAACAACAATAAATGTATATTAAAGTAAATTTTTTAATTAAATTGTAGGTATTTAGTTTATAAAATGTTCAGTCATATGTTGTAGCTACTTAGTCCAAAACCCCATTGTGATTTCGCGCAAACTACTTGAAATCAAAATGACTCTGAACAAAGTTCACGTAATACTTAACACTTAAAACATTTAAAAACAGCAACATCTTAAAAAGTTTACTAAAAACGCCCTTATTTCAGAATATCCTAGTAATAGTTACAGCCCAGATCTAAATAATATGTATGATATCCCTATAAAGCTACTGTTTTAATCTTAAAAATGTGGTGTGGTTGTGCACTATTTATTTATTTACACAAATTAGTTACCATCTTAATTAATATAATTATAATTTACTTAAACTTTGCGACGGCGTTAGGCTATCTTCCGGACGACATAGTTTAAAATTACCTTACAGAATATTATGATAAAATGATACCTAGCAATTTATATACAAATACAACATGTCTTCAATTTGATTTCATTTATAGGATTTAAAATTAAACAAATATGCGACTAGAGTTTGGGATACTAAAAAGTAGTAAAATTGAAGTAAATAGTCTGACAACAAAGAGGATAATACTATTCTAGTAGCTACGTTAAAGCCTAAGCTAAAAATGCTTTGAAATAACTTCGCAGCCAATTTGCAAATATGGATCTTAATGTTTTAGCCAAAATCAAATATACTCGTTTACAGTCACTGACAGACTAAGTACAATAAAAGAAATTTCTAATGCTAGAGTTAAAAAAGAAATGCATTTGTGTTCAGTAGTAAACCTAACTTTATAATAAAAACCGACCTACTTACTAAAAATATAGGAATCACAACTGTTATATATCAGAGCGTAAAAAAATTCTTTACTAATAAAAATAATAAAATAAAAAACCCAGACAAGACAGCCTAACTGATCGCGAGAATCGCGGCCGCTTTAAAAGAAATCCCAATAAAGTTTCAAGAAAAAATTTGCGAAAATTTCTTTTAAAACCGTCCTAAAGTCATAATAGAAATAGGTATTAGACGATAATGGTGGTCTTTACGCTTGCTCGATAATATTTTTAACACCTAAAATTATTGTAACGAGCTGAAGCAAACCTAAAGACTACCTTCACACATATCTTACATTATAGTAAACATTAATCAATAGTCAATAAGATATGAGGTATTTTTCGATTTAAATCTTCAAATTCTAAATAATTAATAAGCATTTATTTACTTATAAAAATTACTTCAACAAGTAGTATTTTTGTGAGCTGTTTAAGGCCTCTACTAAATGTTGCAACACTGTTTGATCCACCTAAAAGGTAAAAATAGATGACACCCCTTAAATTAATAGTATATTATATACCAAGCTGCTAAAGTGATACTTTTACAATTCGCTATGGGATAAAAAGACACTTTACACTATTTGATGCACTTTGAGAAAATCAATCAAGACAAAAAAGTAAAATAATACCTAACGGTGCTCCATTTACAACATATCAATGATGGTGACTGGTTAACATTGACATTTCACTCAAAATCTTGGTGTGTTCGTTGTTAAGGCGCCAATGTTGCCAACGTTGTCAGATTTATAAAGCAAAACTTTCTACTCCGACGTCTTTTTGAAGCTTTTAAAAATGAAAAAACCTCTTTTACCTACATTTAAGATATTTTTATAGTACTTTACCTTTTAATTTTATTCAATATATTTATTATAATGCATAAAAATAGCTAATAGAAAATATTAATTTAATAGCTATTATTTTCATATATTAGAATAAAATTGGACGTTTATTTGGATATTAGGTTGTCTTTTTACGTCTTGATAGATTAAAGTGTCATAAGTATGTTTCTGTAAAGATCAATACTAAAAGTTTTACAAAATTTTACCGATAATTTTGCTATTTGGCAACGTGGCTTTTCCGTCACCGACACTACCGTACCGAGACCTGTCAAGTCAGTTGTCATAATATAATAAAAACGATAAGGTATGTTAAAGACAATGGTTTAAAAATGTAAATTTGTCAAAATGCCAAAATAAAAACGTTGATTCTTTAAGCACCAAATCTGCAAATTTGTATTATATCTTAATTTATAAACATATTTTACCTTAGAGTGTTTCAGTTAGATAAGTTTATAGTTAAATGTATCTTGTATAAGTGTATCTTCTCAAGTTTGCGAAATAAATTAATTACAAGTACAGAAATGTAGTTTTATTATTCCTCCTATTTTTACTTTGACTAGAATTATTGTATCTAGTGCAAATATGAGTAGTTGAAATCCAGTAAAAATTTTTAAAATTTGAATATCTCTTTCACACTACATCCGCTAGAGGGCGCAGTAGTCACAGAACTAAACTTGTCTACGTTGGGGGTTTGAAAGTTTGCATTTTTAAAAACGAAAAATTTTGCATTTTAATTTATTCCCCAGAGATTGATTATTTATTATTAATTAATTAACTGGGACTAAAAGTGCAATTTTATTCCCCAAATGCATAAAATAGATTATAGCAACTTTTCCCTTTCTTAGTCGTAAACCAGCCTTTTTATGAAGGAGATTTGAAAGCTTCGTCTGAAAAGAAAGATATTTAACATGTTTTATAAAACTTCTTCTATTCAGGGCCAAAATACTGAACTTCTTGAATGACTATTTGGATGCATTTCTTTCAAAATATCACTTTTTAACCCCAAGATAGTATGTCATGTTTCAACTGAATGATTCTTAGGGTTGTTGTCAAGGTCTACAGTTGTCATCTGTGAGGTGGATTATTTTTAGTTTTTACTACACATTTTAAAACGGAAATCTTAAAAGAAAGTTAAAACTTGACTAGTTTCAAGATACTTTAAGCTACCTTGCTATGTTTGTCACTAATCAAAACTATTTTTGAAACTTACCCTAGCCCTTGGTTGAATTGACACAACTAATCAACATAAAAAAGACAAATAGTGATGCAAAATTTAGCCTGGTCGTCTAATAATACTTAAAAATAGTCAACGCGGCAGTTAAGAGGGCGCATTTCTGTCTGTCTGTCGCCGATCAGCAACCATCGTGCCTGCCCGTAAGCGCTCGACAATGGTTGTGCCTGCTTGGTCGACCACGTGACCCGGAGTTCGGGCGTCGTCGGTTAATAGATAGCATTTACTTACTTTAATATATTGTTACACAACAAACTACGACATACCCCTAGTTTTTTATAGATTAAATATATGCCGAGAAAAACGTAACGTTTCTCTCTGGTTAGTAGTGTTGAGTTGACTCGCTGACAGAAAGAAATGGGGTAGTTTATTTATGCTGGGTGGATTGGATGTTGTTTCAAGTCGTTTTTAATGTGCTCAGTATTTAAAACAATCCAAACTGACTAAATAGTCCACCGATGGTTATGAAGCCCAAAACAACATCAAATTAACCCGCAGCCAAGGCATCATGTGCCCGGCTAAACCCCCAAGTCTCGCAGTCAGTGAGACAGCTCGACCACGGCCGCCGAGACTGTCCTGACGGCCAGTCCCGCGTTTGCGACCGCAGGTGGGGCGGGGCCCTGACCTTCAATAGGTTGTCATGACGCCGGCCACTCCTTGAAGTCACCAAAGTGTTTCGCACCTGCTGCTTGCTGTGGCTGGCTGGAGTAGCCGCTGGAGTCGGCCGCCCCATACTGGGCGGTGGAACGGGCCGAGTAGTCGGAATACGATCCGTAAGCGGAACCATAAGATGCGGGACCATAGTCCGAGCCTGGCTTGGAGGCCGTGCCTGCAGTGGGGGCGGTGCCGGGTGGACCGGAGGGCGTGGCTCCGGCCGACTGGCCTCCGCGAGAGTAGACGTCGCCGGTGGCCATGTAGCCTGTGGACGAGAGGAGAGCGAGTGTGAAGCGTGGCCCACGGGCGGGACCTCGTGTGAGGGGAGGAGTTGCGCGCAATTAAACGGGTTTTCGTGTAAGTTGGCGCAGCGAAAATTTAAAATAACCGTTCCTAGTGTGTGCATGATTATTAGTTGAACACTAATTAGTTAGTAACTCCGATGAGTCAGACTGTAGTGAACTAGATACCTATGTTTCTTAAATACCAGAACGAGGTTATTGCAAGAGGGTTGCATGATATGAAATGTGGTGCTTTAGCAACACAAAAAAACAGCTTTTTGTGATGTATGATTAAGATTCTTTATAAGATGTATAGTCAAAAACGTTGATTATGAACAAGATGTCTATTTAACAATTCTGTAGTAAATAGCACCAAGCAGAAAATAAAATATTTCACTAAATACAATTTTAATTTTACAACTTAAAAGAGTCCCGCAGATCTGGCTTAGAGCGACATCTTGTGGCCAAACTTCGTCAACAATCTTGTCATTATTTAGTTTATTATTTATTAAGTTACTTCTGGCTTAATACCATTCAAAGGAATATTAAGTTTTTTCAGGTTATCTCGGGAATATTGAACCGGCGCATGGCGCACGATTTGACAATGTCAGAGAACGCCAGAGAAAGAAATAAACGTTTTTTCGGGTTAGTCGCTACTTTTTTTCCCCAACTTTTATAAATTAAAGGTTGCCTACAATAGTTGCCTAACCCGAAAACAATATAAAATTTTTAAACAAGTCAGTGGCGTACATTTTTTTATGAATAATATTCGTGAGACTCCCCCCCGGGACGCCACTGGAACTCATAATTATCATCTAGTTAGTGCTAACTTAGCGTCTTATCACAACGAACAGCACTGCCAAATTTCACCAAAATCGGCAAAAGGATCTTTCGAGATATTAATAAGAAACCGATTTTTTATTTAAACTTTGACACCCTGTATCTTGAAAAGCAGACCTTTTTGAATACATGTGACCTTTCTACTTGAATTTGGTTCAGGAATGCGCCCTTGGAATTACGGCCTATCATTAAGTAACACCCTGTATAAAAAAATGCCTTTTTCGATGGTGCTATTTACTAGAATCGCCTAAATAACAAGAATAAATTAATGTTAGTTTAATATTAAAAAAAAAAACACACACAGCAGAGACGCCGTAGCAGGGATGAGTTACTGCCTCAAGGCTGGCAGGCTCATTTTCATATTTTTGACGAAATATATGTGAATTCACTTTTTTTAATTTTGTTCCCTAATTTTTTGATTATTTGACCCTCGCGGTACGATTTTCTAAATTTAGGTTGTTTTGATCAAAAGAAAGACGTACCTGACTCGCCACTAGTTTTATATAAACTTGCTTCTCTTTCTCATTAACCCTACTGTAAACTGTACTTATTTGGTGTAATTAAAAAAAAAAATAAGAAAAACGTGAAACATTATGTGTAAAAACAGGTTTGTTCAAGTCATTTTTACAAACCAATTGTTAAAAACGAAAAGTTTACGTTTCTTGTGACAATTTTTCGTGTTTCTTTTAAACAGGTAAAGTCTTATGTACCTTTATTCACCATAACGAAATCGTATCTGCTACCCAGAAAGGATGTTGTAAGTGCAAAGAGGTAAAAGTAATGCCCGAACTTCCTTCTTTTAATAAAAATCAATTTAATACTAAAGCCTAGCCGTGTCAACCTATAAGGTCATCATAAGTAAAAAATCGATTATATAGAATTGATTTCTGTCCGCTCATTACGCCGGACGCATTTATTGTATCTGGATGGGCAACTATTTTTGAGAAATAATTATATACAAAAATTCAGTGGTCGTGAAAGGGTCTATGGTAAAATTCATTTATAGAGCCCAATGATGTAAAAAAAAAGCATGCAAAGAGCACGCGGACAGTAAATCAGACCGCTCATGACTTAAGATTTACGGCCTGTGCAACCTCACAGGTAAATATCACGCTCCTTGTTTACATCGTTAGAATCTGTAAATAAATTTAGTATAGAGCCCGACAATTTACGATCATCCCCCGAATGAGCAGGAAAATTCCCCACGGAGCAGAGCCAAATTGAGCAAGACAAGACAAAGACAAATGTATAAAGCATTGTTGCCTGGACATACAAATATTTTATGCGATTTGGGACAACAAGTGTTTACACGAGGAATAAACCGGTATCTCTTCATAGAAGGGTAATAATCAACAACGTGTTGTTCTTAATTAAAGTATGTTTAGGTTTTTCCAGGTTAGTTTTATCTGCGACTGCAACAGACCTGAGCACTGCAAAATACACCCTAAACACTGCTTATACACTGCGAGACGTCCGAAACTGTGTTAAAGGCCCGGCCGATGGAATTCGGCGAATTGATATACTTTTTATTGCGTCCGTAGCTTGCGTTGTTATTTACCGGTAATTTGGTTTAAACCCGCGGTTAAAATTAGACAAAATACCTAGTTAGTGGCTAGATATTTAAATTCGTATACTGTTTAATAGGTATATTACAATAACTATTGGAGTGCCCCAAGGATCGGTTTTAGGACCCATCACATAAACAACCTACCTGAGGAATGATGGTGCTAGGTATACGCTCTTGCGGATGATACGACGGTATCGTTCATCGTACCATCGCTTGAGGAAGCGGTGGATGGTTTGGCGATGGCGTTGGAGAGGGTTGAGTTGTGGTTTAGCGCCAACATGCTGCTTCTGAATAAAGATAAGACAAGCAAGATTGTGTTTTCGATGAGAAATACCGGCACTGTTAATGGAGATACTACCCATGTAAAATTTTTAGGTGTACACCTGGATCCTAAATTGTCATGGGAGGCTCACATTGATATAGTTGCAAAAAAACTTGGAAGTGGTCTGTATGCGATGCGTGGACTTGCTGGGCGTGTCTCGGAGAGTGTACTGAAGGCTGCATATTTTGGCATTTTTCACTCTGCCATGATCCTTCTTTGGGGGAATGCAGTTCAGGCCCCGAGAATCTTTGCTGTGCAAAGAAAGGCAATAAGAATCATCTCTGTACTAGGTTACAGAGATTACTGTAGGCGTTAATTTATTAGGCTTGGAATATTGATCCTTCCATGTGTGTATGTTCTGGAAAATGTCACGTATGTGAAAAAGTATCGGGACCTGTACCGGTCTCACAGGGATATCCACGACTACAATACGCGACATCGGGATGATTTTGTCGTCAGCTACTGTAGGTTGAAGGGGTGTCAGGATGGCCAGGGTACCTGGCTGTAAAATTTTTTAATAGACTACCTTCAGAGATAAGGAGCCTACACGTAACAAAATTAAAAACAGGGTAAAGACTATGCTATTGAGAAATGCTTTCTACTCTTTTGAGGAATAATTTAACTGTAACATAATTTTTTTTATAACTCAAGAATTTTAACTGTAAGATGTTCTTTTTTGTAGAGTATTTTCATTATCGTATACTGTATGTTATGTCTTGCGATTTGTGTTTTTTATTTTCTTTGCCTGTACTCGAATTTTATATACTATTTTATTGATGTGTGTAAATGCAAATTGTATAATAGGATGAATAAATTACACAGGCCTGCATGACATTTGTGATGGCGTGATTTCTGTTTGTTAAGCTCAGTTTCTATATAGAAATAACTAATTAAAATACAATTGGTCTCTATCACCCACAGAGGTTTTTTGCAAAAAAAAGAAAAAATATAAAAAAATCTTATAATAGGCGTTTTAATACATTTTAAAATGAATGTAGTACTTCAAATTCTAGGTATTAACCCAAAAATGATTTTCTGTGGTGCTTTTTTAAGTAGGCGCTCATTACCTGAGGTAAATCTTTTATTATATGTATTAATTGCTAAATTTATGGTAGTTTGGACAAGATTTTCGGGAATTTTCACCTGCTAAATCCTATTTATTATGCATTAACTTTATTAGTACTGCGAAGAAGAAGGGTTTTAAGTTTATCACACCAAACAAAGTTTATATTTTAATGTCATTTGGTTTATTCGAGCTCTGACAAGTTTTGATCAGTAAACAAGTAAAATTTATTTTTTGTTTTGTTTTATGCGTAGTATTTGATATACATTCCCTAAAAATATGTCCAGCCGGTTGTTGCAAAAACAAACCAGATGATTTTTGTTATATTTGTGAATATTTCGTCTTGAAGAAGTTTAAGAGACCAATTGGTGAATTTGTGAGAAATGCATATCATGCTTATTTCAAAGTCAAATTAGAAGATCAAGATAAAGATTGGGAATCGCACGTTGTTTGCAAGGTATGTGAAGAAGGTTTAAGACACTGAGCCAAAGGGAATAGAAAAAGCCTTCCTTTTGGAATACCGATGGTTTGGAGAACTGTAAAATCATCATGATGATTGCTACTTTTGTCTTTGTGATATTAAGGGGCATAATAGAAAAACTTTAAAACATATTTTTTACCCAAACAATATTAAATCAGCTAAAGTCTGTGCGTTTTAAGAAGTCCGCTAAGCCATAAAACCTCTTGAGCATTATGTCGGTGGCTCTCAAACAATAAATTATATTGAAGGTAATTTTGGATGTTGATGAATTACATTTTCTAAATAAAATAATTTAAAGTAAATAAAAAATTAGTTTAGGTAAAAAAAAATAATAATTTTTTAGCTTTTGTAGTATTCAGACAAATTAGACAAATTAGTTGAGTCATCCTGCCAAGACGTTTTTGTTGAAGTTCCGTTTGCAAATACCCATGTTTCGTCAAGAAAAACAACTTGTCTTGACAATTCCGATTTTTTGTTGTTTAAATAATCCCTTAAAAATTGCCATCTTTTCGAAACAACATTGGACAGCTCGCAAAGCAGTTTTCTGTTGTTGGTTTTTTTATGTTTGAAACCCATATGTTTTAAGATGATGGACAAACTGTTAGTTCCAATATCGCAAAGTTTTTTCTGCTTTATCTTTTCAAGAATAGCTTTGAGGGTAACATATTCCTTGGCTTTATACATATCATAAACAATATTCCTAATAGAGAGTTTTATCCCTTGGGATAAATCCAAGGTTTTTGAATGGAGTCGAACCCTTTTATATGGTCTGTCCAAATCCTCTTCACTCTTTTTTCGAAGTCTTCTTAAGGTCTTCTCTGAAATGCCACAAGCATCAGACGTTCGTTTTTGCACTGCCAAAACAGACTCTAACGGGCCCGAGTTATCTTTTTCTAAAGTAAAATAACGGTCCACTTGTAATACCAAACGGCGTTCACCTGGAGATAAATGCCTTCTAGGCGATGTGCCACCTTGCTGAACATTTTCCATAACTTTGCTTAATAACTGATTTTAATTCACAGCCAATGAGAAACAAACTAAAAGTGAAAAGCACAACTACTTATTTAAAATAAAGTAGAACATACCATCCCGCACTTCAGCAAATTTTAATTATTTCTTGGAAAATAGTAATTATTATGAAGATTTAATTATAATAATCCCAAAATAATGTCATTATCGGAAAAGTATATACCTGACAAAATCTTTAACATATTTAACCATCCCGCACTTGAGCAGATTTTAATTGGTTCTTGGAAAATAGCGATTATTATATAGATTTAACTATAATAATAGCAAAATAATTTAATTATCTATTTAATTATTATTTATGCTCAACGCGTAATTCTAAGATAATTTTGTTTTGAAACCTCTGATTTCGCCCAGTAATAGAATACAGTAAACCAGTGGGATGTTCGGTGTGATCAAGTATAGCGAAGGTACGAAGATATTGTAACTTAACCGACTTACTGTTTTAAAAGCGATAACATCCCTTGGTGATTTAATCCGATATCGGACTTCTTAAAACGCACAGACTTTATCAGACCAGTTCATCATAGTGATGATGTACCTACCTATACCTATACCCCCCAAAGTACTAAAAGACGATACTGAAAACTCCTCAACTTCCGGCTCCCTACAGGCTATGGATAGTGATTTTGAACCATTAACCTCAGGTCAAAACCAACCTCTTAACAAGCCGAACTGAATGATTTAGTAAAAGATTTGGGACTTTCAAAAGACCTTTCTGAAGTACTGGGGTCGCGGTTGAAACAAAAAAATTTGCTTGCTCCAGACTACCTTCTCTTGGTATAAAAATCGTGAGCTGAATTTATAAAATATTTTACACAAAGTGGACCACTTGTGTACTGCCAAGCAATTGCTGATATGGTTACTTGCCTCGGAGCTGTTCAAACAGGAGCCTTAAAGCTGTTCTGTTACATAATGGCAATGTTTTTGCCTCTGTTCCGGTCGGCCATTCGGTTCATTTAAAGGAAAACTATAAGAATCTAGAGGAATTACTTTTAAGAATACAATATGAAAATCACAAATGGGAAGTGCGTGAAAATCTAAAAATTTTAGGCCTTCTCTTGGGTCAGCAGTCTTGATTTACTAAATTTCCATGTTTCCTGTGTAAATATGATAGCAGGAATCGAGAACAGCATTGGATAAAAAGATACTGGCCACAAAGAGAGACTTTAACAAATGGAACCAAAAATGTAATTCGCTAAAGTCTTATTGACCATCAAAAAGTTTTACTTCCACCCCTTCACATAAAACTTGGACTTATGAAACAATTTGTTAAGGCATTAAATAAAGAAGGAAATTGTTTCAAATATTTGTGTAAAACATTTCCGGCTGTCAGAGGCAAAATTAAAGGAGGGAATCTTAGTAGGGCCACAGATCAGGAACTTGATGTAATAATATAAGGAAAAACATGCATGAAATGGTTTTAAAGAAGTTGTACATAAATTTCTAGGGAATTATAAAGACCCAAACTATGTTGAGATACTTGAGATCGTTGAAAATATGCTGGAAAAATTCAGGATTCTTGGTGGCAATATGAGCATAAAAATTCACTTTTTACATCCCCATTTGGACTATTTACTGTTGGACATTGAGAAGAGATCTTCCTTTAGCTGAATATCACAGAAAAACAACCAAAAGAAGCTTATCTAAAAAAAGAAAACGTTTTTTTAAGAAACGTAAATAATAAATAACTATTTCTTATAGTTTCTATGTGTATATTTTTGAATTTCTTTCTTTAATATATTATAAAAGTAGCTTATAAATGAAATAAATTGTGTTTTTTTCTATATTTTTGGATTTTACTCGTTTGAAAAATAACCTTACGTGATACAAAAAAACTAAAAGCAGATTTGAAATCAGCGCTACCCAATTACTAGAACAGTTAAAATTTTTAAATCAACTTTCAAAGTGTTAAAAAATGCAGGCCTGTGTTATCAGTATCAGTATTTTAATATCTTTTAAACTAGATAGTATAGTGTGTGTCCATAGTGTGTCCTACTCATTAACGTGGCGACAAACCTCCGTAAATTAAAGTAAAACCCGTTAATTATATTTTTTCAATTGTATACCATCGATTTTTTACTTACATGGCTTTAGCATTAAATATACTTCTTTAAGGTCCAAATTATCAATGCCCTGTTAACTCTACTTACTACAAGATAACTTCTACGGATACGATTGTTGTCATGGAAGTTATGTGGCTCTTATAACTAACGAGACATTGATAATAAGGTACTTTGGAAACGATTGAATAAAAAAACGCTCAATCAATCAATCGTATTATTTAAAACTTATATCACAATACGTATAGCGCGTAACGCAGCGCAACCTAATAAGTATTTAAAACAGAAGCGTCGCGAGCTCCTCCCCGAAGACGCCCGATGACTGGGCTACGTTCTCACTTGCGTTTATAACCGTAAGACACCTACCCGAAGGACCGGTCGAGCCGCTGTTCTGAGGCATGTTCCAGCTGTTCCAGGACGCTGCGCCGCTGCCTATATGCACGGAGAGCCCCAAATTGGTATGTATGGTTTCATGTCAGTAGCGGATCTGCTTCTTTACCAAAAAACGCCTGGAAGACACATACGCGTTCTACCACCAAATCACTTACGCATATCATAGTTGAACGAATCAAGCATTTATACAAACGCGTTTCGCCGTATCACGGCTCATCAGTGCAGTGAGGCTAGGGTCACTCAAATGGAAACTACACTCAGTTCCAAAAAAAGTGACGCATCTAATTTTGGTTGCAACTTTGAAGCTTTGTCATTTCTGAACGAATGGGCCGATTTTTATTATTTTTCCATTTGTTGGTAGGTAATTCCGTTACCTTTAAGAAAAAAATAAACTGGTAGACATTTTTTCAAAGCCCCCTTGATGATAGTGAAAAAACTCAAACCATGTTATTTTCTTAATTTTTGACTCACCCTGTGCGTTAGTAAAGTACATGTATAGAAAGCGCTTGCGCTCTATATGAAAGTCGCTTCTTTTACGAGCATTTTGATTTTTTATTCATTACTTTATCTCTAAAATTGTGCGAATTACAGCTTTTTTGCTGAAACCTTACATATTACCAACTTTATGAATTTATCGAGAGACAGTTTTTAACAGATACGAATTTTAAAAACATTTTTATTAAACACAAAATTATAAACTAGGATAACTGCTAAATACCGTGTATTGCCTCCCCTAGCAACTCTAAGAGCTTCTAATCTACGCGGCATACTAGAAATTAGGTTTCTCCACGACCATTACTGAATGCAATAATTCCAAAATCATTTTTGATAATAGAATGTAAAAATTCTCGCTCTTGAGTTGGAATATTTATTCTGAAACACTTGCTTCTTATGCGTTTTGCGTGTATTTTCATTCCATAACAAGATACGGAATGAATATTCTGTAATTGATCTAAACGACATAGGTTGCCATGAATTTCGAAACTGTCAGTGTCAGATAAAAATGGCCGCGTTGTAATAATTATTTTCAGACAAATTTTAGTGCAAGTCAAAAAATGAGTGAAAAATCGGATGAATCAGATATGGAACTGGATAATACTCCACCTGAAATTACGAATATTGCGAATAAATACCTTAATTGCTTTGTACAGATTTTATTTGTTTTTATTCGTACTTTTTGGTCGTGGAGAAAATATAGTCTGCTACTCGGTTAGAATGAAAATTCGATCCGAGTGGAAGATTCCGAACGCAAGCGTTACAGAATCTACTATTCTTATCGTTTCCATTGGTATACGACTCCATTCTTCCACTAATGCATATGCTAATTCTGCGAGATATTCAGCAGGCCTCTGGCGAGAACGTACCTTTCTCCCTAGCGAGCAGTTGCTTCATGGGCACCCACTGCACGAGCGGCGTAACGTTTACTACGCCCATCGTTAACTAAAGTAAACTAATGCTGCTACTTGTTCTGAACTTATTTGAGGCATTTTATGTAATTTTAGCCACTAAAACTTTTATAATGACATTGACTTTTTTAATGACACAACGACAAAGGGTTCAAATATAGAGTAATTGCAATGGCAAAGGCAATTGTTTTTTTAAAGGCAATGTGACCCTACAATAAATTACATTTGTGGGATAAACGTAAGGTTTCAGCAAAAAAGCTGCAATTCGGACAATTTTAGAGATAAATTAATGAACAAAAAATCAAAATGCTCGTAAAAGAAGCGACTTTCATATAGACTGTAAACGCTTTCTATACATTTACTTGATTAACGCACAGGGTAAGTCAAAAATTAAGAAAATAACATGGCTTGAGTTTTTCCACTATCATCCAGGGGGCTTTGAAAAAATGTCTACCAGTTTATTTTTTTCTTAAAGTCTTAAAGGTAACGGAATTACCTACCAACAAATGGAAAGATAATAAAAATCAGTCCATTCGTTTAGAAATGACAAAGCTTCAAAGTTGCAACAAAAATTAGGTGCGTTACTTTTTTTTGAACTGATTATATACCGAAGATGTAGAGAAATAACGGTAGACATAGCGAAAGACGACATCTAGTGGCGGTCAAACGCATTACCCGGCCCAATAACAGGAATAAGTCGGAAAGGTGTTAACCGATTATGACCAGAGAGCTGGTTATTAATTCCAGGTAGCATTAAACGCCAATTCGGGGATAGACCAAGGCACAACACAATTATAAATCTGAAGGTAAGTCAGTGAAAACGCGTCTGGGGATGGGTCTGGCGAAGGGAAACGACTAACCTTTAAATTTCTAATTGTGTTGGTCCTCGGTTCATAACTAAATTAGCTTTTAATGCAACCTGGCGGTGACTCCTGTAAGTAATGGGCTTTCTGGTAGTTTCAGGTAGTTCCTTTACATTTCTGTCTAATTCCTGTTAGGTTCCTTTTTATGGCCACTAGATGTTGCATAGACCGCTAACAATTTATTTGTTAAGATATTCAGTTACTCATTACTGTCCGATATATTCTTGTATTTGAATTTTAAAGGAGCTGGATTCAAAGAAATTAAATTATGGTAAAGAAAAAACATTACACATCAATTCGAACACTGTATGTCTACTACCTATCATCATTAAAAAGGCCAATACCTGCCGTAAATTTGGAGAGGCGTTCAAACTAATGGTTAACCAAGTCGGAGTCTTCCAGATCGTATTGATAAAAAGGTAAAGCCGCTACTGCTTCAACAGTTAGATTAGACCTCTACACAAGTGACTTACCTTGACACTTGAGTATTAAGGTGAACTTATGTACTATTTTCAGTACTAAAATGTACTCAAAGAAATATGAGTTCAATTACCACAAATATTTAAAACATTTTTGTAATATCACTGTCAGGTAAAGAAATCGTCAATCTTGTGTCTGATTTTGATTAAAATATCAAGACAATTCTTTGTAAACGTGAAGTGACAAAATTAAATTATAAAATTTAGGTTAACCCTCTGGCATTTAAGATTTTTGTTTCCGAGCCCCAGGTTATTTTTGTTGTTTTGAGCACAGATTCCAGTAAATTAATTATCTGAACAAATACATTTTGATTTGAAACGTGAAACCAGAGGTCGTTTAAAATTACTTACGCAAAAGTATGACAGACCAACATTACAAAAGAAATTTAAATATTCAGTAGATAACTCGTCATACAACTTTTAAAGACCAAAAATTGATTAAAATCTGTGAACGTGATTCCATTACAAAAGAAAAATAAAGAAATTGGTAAAATATAAGTGTGTGTATTGTAGGTACACAATCTTAAAAAAATTGGTAAATATTATGACATACAGGGCGTTAAATAGGTATGTGGTTAAACTCAAGGGTGTTATTTCGTATTAAAAGACCGAAAGTTCATAACGTGCGACAAAAATGATTATCTTCAAAGTGTGCCTTGCATTTAAGGCCGTAATACTTAGCGGTAAAATGGCATTAGATAAATATTCCTTCTATCAAAAATGTAGAATTGGATAGTGAAAGTCTCATTATTGTAAACTTAGTCGTTTTCATACATTGATCAAAATTTGAAAATCAACGTCACAAAAATTTTAAGTTTTAAATGTATTTAGATAAAAAATTTCTAAAATATGGTGTACATTACTGTACATACTTAATTAACACCGTGTATATCAATTACAATATATAAAACTCTTTTTTTTTTGTTCGCAATTTTTGATCATATTACAAATCTTACATATTATGGACACGTACTATATAGTATATTCCTGAAATAATGCACAATGTAACCGTTTGTAATAAAAAATACTTATGTTTTAATTTGCTTTAAAAGATTAATTTTTGCGACTCAATAGAAGAAAACACAAAAATATAAGTAGAAAAGCTTTCCCATGCGAAGCAGTTGAGTACGAGAAACACAAAAACTGTATTCATATCTTTCACTTGTAGGTCTCTACGGTGTTCGGAAATAGGGGTAGAGCAGATTGATAAGACTCAAAATTTGATATACATGGGTCCTCAAATGCACATCAACAAATAGTTTTATTTACTAACTTTTTACAGCTTTAAAGAGGGATGCGTTTTGGGTGACAAGTTACCACTAAACATTATTATTTAAGGCAACTTATATCCAAACTTGACACATTTATTACTCTCTTTCAATGAGGACGTCTCTTCTTAGGTGATTCTAATAATTTATTTTCCCTAACCGTTGTTGAAACTGCGCTTACAGTAGATATATTCAAATTTACGGCTACACGTCAAAAATTAGTAAAGTAGAAATAAAATTAAATTATTGTTAATATATTACAGGTATTTGTTATGCAAAAATGGTGTAACCGTTGAATTAATAAATAAATAAATAAATATATATATATATATTATTATATACCTTAACATACCCTTAAAAGTTACTTCTCTAACTGCTGTCAAGGGTAACAATGGGCTATTGTTGTTAAGTTCTTCCTTTCTTAAGCTCCTTGCACCAGCTATTTAAATGCTTCGATATTTTTCAGTAATAGTAAACCATGTAATCATGTGCACTTTTGTTGTTTTTAAAAGAACAGTTTTTTAATGCTATTTTTGAAAAGATCTGGAGTTTTGGTAAAAAATAGACGCGCAACAATACGAAACCACAGAACAATAAAAGTTAGCTTTTCACGAAACGTAAACAAAACGTCAAACAGGTCAACCAACGAGCTGGCGCCACCGTACCGTTGACAGTTCTGTTGGCAACTGTCGGCCAATAAAATTAAAATCGTATTAATATTTACAAGCTCAAATACACAAAATATTTGCTATAAGTGGGTTCCTATCAAAGAAGAATACTTTAAGTTTGTAATAAATTCAATATGGCATAGTTTTAATATTTTTTGCCCAAATTTAACTTCCTCGTGTTTTCTCACGATTGGTTGATGACGTGCATCGGCTTTTGTTTTGCATAAACTAGACCAAGACAAGATCATTATTCTTGGTATGGAATGAAGACGATTTTAGGAAACGCTTTAGACTATCTAAAACAAGGGGTTCGTTTCGTAATTGATCAAATATCTGATGAAATAATTTCACCTACCGAACAGTACTGACAGAACTAACCTATTCTGATGTTTATTTATTTGTTAAATAGATAGCCATACCATATTACATTGTAAAGTGACGACAACGTCAAGAATTCAAGAATAGTAATAAATCATACATCATCAGGCGCTTAGAGGATGATATTATGGTATTCATGTCCTCAAAATTCTTTTCATTATGTGTATATGTATTATATAATCTACTGCAAAAGCAGAAAGGGCTCTTTCGATAGGATGATGTTTTGTAGCCTAAAATATAGATTTTATTTAAGTTTCTAGTGTGTAGGAGTGTTTTTTAACAAACATCAGTGCACTAAGAATCAGAATACTAGGAAAAGTAAAGCACCAGAAAATTGTAAGCCAAAGCGTAATATATATTTAATAATTGGTTGGGGTTCATAAAGGTTTTTAAGTTGACAATGGCATAATAAGCTGAGTTTAGGTTCACTTTAATTATGAGTCTATGTGAAGACCCAGAAACTTGCATTGTTCTACTCTTGTAATGGTACTATTATTTAATTTTAAGTTTAAATCAGGGACCTGTCGCCTATTGTACAATGCCATGTAATGGGTTTTATTTGTGTTACCAACTAGGTGATATGTTTGGCACAAAACAGAAAATCTAAGCAAGTTATTTCAAAAAGTTGATTAAGTTGTAGAAGCAGATATGACTACTGTTGCATCATCTGCATATAGTATTAGCTTTGCAGAGCCACTATTTGTTATTAAATAATTTTCCAAATTCTTTATAAATAATGCAAAAAGCAATGGAACGCTGTGCCTATATTTAGGTCCCTAATTAACAAATTTGTATGTCATAGGTATCAAAATATTTTAGGAACCGCCATTACAGTAATAATTAGGCTATAGTGCAGTGTCTATAACGCAATATTATTTCTTCATATGGGCTAATAATTAATTAACTTAATATACAGAAAAGGTACGTTAAATTTCAAAATCAAAAATCGGCCATTTGTAGAGCTGAGCTTAAATATCAAATGTACAACCGGATGTCATTTTTGAATCTAGTTTCACTTTGAGCAAAGTTTAGTCTTAAACTATGTTTGTACAACCGGGCCTTTAGTAGTAACTTATGACCCAAAATTCACCCATCTTCTTCAAAGCAGTTAAAAGTTATTAAATAGAAACAATTTTTCTTCAAAGGCGCTTTTGGCTCCGTTACAATGCATTTGCGGACCCATTTTTATACGATACTTTTATCTTATTTTGAGTCGATTAATCTGCCCTTAAGTTAAGTATCACTAGTGTGAGCAAATATCTCGACGACCAGTAAAGATAAAGCCACCAAATCTTAGGTGTATCGGCAGAAATGACCACCCTAGATAGACCTATACCAACTCTGTATTTGCCCATACTAAGAGATTTCGAACACCGGGCCTGTTAAATTTACCGCCTCGAAAGGAAGCAATAATTAATAAGAGCTAGATAATAAGCAAAGAAAAAATTCGTATCCACAAACTTTTAACTAAACAATGGTTGCCTGGTTACAAAGTTGCATTATAAATAGTACCAACATTACACCATAAAAAAAAATCCCAATCCCTGACAAAAATATGACTTACCATACGATCCATAACCCTGTTGGGCTGGAGGTCCTCCATAGCTGTTACCCCATTGTGGGGGTGGTCCCTGCGGAGCTGGGGGAGCGCCCCAACCTTGATATGATCCAGGTCCTGAAGGTGTACCGTATCCGGCGTTGTATTGCTGTTGTGGGGAAGTTCCCCAACCCTATAGATAATACAGTCAATAAGCCAGACATTTATACTTTATGGTCCTTGAGGACAACAGAAAATGAACAAAACCCAAGCGAAAAATCATTTGGTTATTGCTACCGACTAAAGTATTGGGAGTATCTGTCTTATACTGAAACTAACCAATTAAAAATGTATATTTAATCACCTTAAGAACGTAGGAAACGTTAAAAACACCTAAATAATCGATATAAAAAAATTCTTTACTACAACATTTAGTTTAAGACTTACCAAGTATCCTTGGTTCATATTGGGGCCCATAGGGGCGCCCATGTTCATTGGTGGACCGCTCATCTGACCATTGGGACCCTGCATCATTCCCATTGGGGCCTGCGGTGGACCCCAGGCGGACGCGTCGTTACCGCCCATCTTGTTACCTCCCGAACCGTCTCTGGGCTCTGCTTTTTTAATTTCGACCTAAAATAACAGTCAGGTAAGAAAACTACCACTTGAAGTCTGAACTCTGTATCGTACAAACTAATATTAAGCAGCACACAATCAACCATAATCAAGGTTTTAAAAAACGTATCAGCTTAGAAGTTAAACCGAACTTACCTGTTTGCCATTCAGATTAACAAAATGCTCTTGCACACACCTATCAACAGCGTCATCATCTTCAAAAGATAGAAAACCGAAGCCTATAAGCAATAACAAGTTTAAATTACTAAGTGGTTATCCAAAAAGGTCTATGGCCATAAGTAAAAAATGTATAAACAGGAATTATTCGCAGAATAAAATCATTTAATATACAAGGACGTTATAGCATTACACCTAAAATGTTAAGATATTGTTTAACCTGAACTAACCTGACCCAAAACGGTTTTATGAAAAAAACTTATATTTTTTTCCAATAATTATTCCGCTAATAAAAACGTTGATAATAAACGTCTTTGATTCCACGCCGCCTAACCCGATCAATCACCTAAACAAGAAGTGCGCCGCCGACGCCGGTCGAAACCCTTTAAATACCTATTAATACGATTAACTAAAATATTATTCATTTTTACAATAATCGAATTTCGAGCGGTAAGTATGATATGACAATTGATGCACTAAATTTCTAATAATAAATCATTATTCCAAAAGGTATACATGGTAAGTTTCGCTAGGAACAACCGTTTCTGAGATAATCGAATTTAAATGTTTTATTCCGTACTGAACACTCTAACTTTTGTTCATGATTTTGAAGAAAAACCTTTCAAAAAAGGGTACATCAAAAAATTTTTTAAAAATTAGAATAGCTTTTTGTAAAATGTGTGGATTTCTGATTTAAATCCAAAGTCTACTTAAAACTCAAAACAAGTTGGGTTGAATTCTGGTTATTTCCGGGTAAATCAAAATAACTGACAAGTAATGGACCGAAAATTTACAATTAAAATTAGGAGTCGAGCAAACTTACCTCTCGACTTCTTTTTCTCCTGATCATACATGATGACAACTTCCATAACTTTTCCAAACCTGGTGAAAAAACTCCGCAAATCAGTTTCGGTCACGTTAGAAGGCAGACCTCCTAAAAAGACTTTGGGATATCCGCCGCCTTTTTTGGGTTTCTGAAGCGTTCTTGGATTGCAAGGTTTTGGATCAATTGTCCTGCAAGAAACGTAATATTCAAGAGAGCTATATAAGCATAATTGCCAACAATTGGTAATTTAATACGTTGGGGCACAAACAGAAAAGTTTAATTTTTGCAACAAATAGTATTTATTAACCAATAACGTTTTTTAAATATTGAAATATGCATTCGACACAGGTTGCCTTGTTAAAAAAAAAACTAGACAAATGTTAGTAATTATTACTTGAAAACGGTTTGTCCTACCAAAAAAACTTAAGAAGCTTTTTCTTTTAAGAAATGACTGCTGATTAAGAAGCAAATATTTATTATTAAAAAAATCAGTGGCGTACTATTTCTTTCATCAAAATAATTTTTTTTAACACCTGGCAAAGAAAGCATTGGGGAACTTGTTCACTGTATAACTGTTTCTATATCTATCGATAGCTCAAATCATATACTGTTCAAAAACTATTTATTCAAAAAACTATTGACAGTGACAATAACAATAATTTTGATCCCATTGTTGTCTACAGGATTAATCTCGAACATTTCTCCCCCGTGAATAATTTTCAATGCTATTTGAGCTCGAGCGGGCACATTTTTGCCACAGGCCACTTGTAGGCTCCCTATTTGGCCTTTACGTCTACAATCCGTATTTTCCCATCTTCTCCAGTATATACATTCACAATTTTTCCCAGTGACCAGTTGTTTCTGGGAGACTATTATCCGTAATGACAACTAGGCCACCCACTTCTAACATTTTACTTTTCAATTTTGCTTCACTTGTCAAAGTGAGATATGATCCATATTTATTTTTAAGTATTTCCATAATGGATGTTGCTGCAACTGATTTGGAAATTAATAAACCTTCTTCAGATCTTCGTGAATCACCTTTCAGGCATTTTCCTAATCTACGTATATTTTCTTCCCGTGATAAGTCGAGTATTTTTGTCTGGCTATAAAAACTGGGCCAATATTTTTAACATTTCCGGAGAACAGGGTAGTTTTTCATCTAAAGTTTGTCTTAACAGGATTTTCTTAAGTTTGTCTTCATATCCACTGTTTCCTGCTTTAACTGATATGTCTATTTCTTTATTAAGCCAACTAGTAGCTATCGATTTAAAATCATTTTCTTGTTTCCCAAATTCATTTTCATTTTTGTTTAACCAGTAATTAACTTATTGTATACCTTTCTCCTTATTTATAGGCTTTAACTAATTGTAGCAATTTACTTCTTTAATTCCATCGAATTGAACACCCAATTCACAATTTATAGAGGAACCAGTTTCAGTTAATTTCAGTTTCAATTCCATTTCTATAACTTCCTTCTGCCGCTAAAATATTTCTTTTTCTATAGCATGTTGCTTTTGAAATCTTTCTTCTTCTAAAGCTGCTAACTTTTTCTTTGCTTACAATCTCCAACTTCCATGATATTTTTTCGTATTTTGAGACGATGTCATATAAACCCCCAAATTTTCTTGATGCTATTTCCGAACACGCTGCATTTTCCAAACTGTTTTGTCCTAGTTAGAGGAGAGTTTCTTGCAGTTTTGGAGGGTTTACACATATTATTTGTTATAATTGGCGATTTTAATATTCCATGTCTCAACAGCTATTCATTTTCAAACATTAAAATCATCGTAGGCCTGTACTTGTAATACAGGGTGTTCGAAAAATGTGCTACGAACATTGGTAGTGGGGTATGTCATATAACAAAAAATCGATATTTCAATGTATTTTAATTTAGTGTTAAAAATATCATCTAATTAAACAAAATTAGAGATAAATAACAACTAAATTGTAAGAGTTGTTATTTAATTTTCCGATAACCTTCTAGACATCTTGAAGCATGAAAAGCTTATGTTGAAAAATTAAGTTAGTGATAATAAAATCTTTAACTGTAATTAAATAAATAAAGAGCAGCATTTTTTTGAAGAATTTTTATTATCTTTAACATGACATGTCTGTGAAACGCAACATTTTTATTGGAGATGGAACGGACCTATCGATTAACTTGCCCATTATTAGTAAGGGCGCTATTATCTTGGTCTCTCTCGCTCTTTCCGTCCCTGTGCCACTAAATACTTGAAGTGATCACCATTTACACCAAGTTAGAAGTTTATTTATGTACGTTTTATGTACAATTTATCTTAGAATTCTAACCAGTTATATTCACATAACAAGTAAGCATTAACAATATATAATATTATCAATTTATCAACTAAATAATCGAAAACCACTAAAAAATTTAGGTGAGAAATATTAAGAAACAAGCGCCAAACAGATGGAGAGAGTACGTAAGGCGCCAACGTGGACAATATTTCACTGCGGTTACGCAGATGTCAATTTACACGATTACGTCTATGGCATCACTTGATATGTCTAGTGACAAGAATCAGTAACCTATCTTTTGTGCGGTAATGGATGCCTTCTAGCGCTTCAAATATCTACTGACAAGAACCGGTAATCTATGTTTTGTCCGGCAATCGATGCCTTCTGGCACTTCAAATATCTACTAATCAGGACCGGTAATCGATGCTTTCTGGTGCTTCAAATACCTACTGACAATAACCGGTAATCTATATTTTGTGCGGTAATCGATGCCTTCTGGCGCTTCAAATGTCTACTGACAATAACCGGTAATCTTGGTTTTGTGCGGTAATCAATGTCTTCTAGCATCAAATGTCTACTGACAAGAACCGGTAATCGATGATGAATTTTGGCGCTTCAAATGTCTACCGACAAGAACCGGTAATCTAGATTTTGTGCGGTAAGCGATGCCTTCTGGCGCTTCAAATGTCTACTGACGAGAACCGGTTCTCGATGAATTCTGGCGCTTCAAATATCTACTGACAAGAACCGGTAATCTATGTGTTGTCCGGTAATCGATGCCTTCTGGCGCTTCAAATCTCTATTAATCAGAACCGGTAATCGATGTTTTGTGCGGTAATCGATGCCTTCTGGTGCTTCAAATACCTACTGACAAGAACCGTTAATCTATGTTTTATGCGGTAATCGATGCCTTCCAGCGTTTTAAATGTCTACTGACAAGAACCAGTACCCTATGTTTTGTGCGGTAAGCGATGCCTTCTGGCGCTTCAAATGTCTACTGACAAGAACCGGTAATCGATGATGAATTCTGACGCTTCAAATGTCTACCGACAAGAACCGGTAATCGATGCCTTCTGGCCCTTCAAATATCTACTGACAAAAACCGGTAATCTATGTTTTGTTCAGTAATCAATGTCTTCTAGCGTTAAATGTCTACTGACAAGAACCGGTAATCTAATCGGAATTTATGTTAAAAATCAGGATGCCACTGAACTTTGACTGGGAAAATATTGAAACTAATTCTACCACGTAGAATCATCCCTCCAAACTTCGTAACGCATTTTCCAAATAAACTAAAATATGGTTGTCAATGTAATGTTAAAAATGTGATGTCAGTAAAGTCTCACTGAATTTAACACTCAGTTGAATTCATAAACTAAGTTCATGTGCAGCTTTTACCAAGGGGTCAACGTTTACAAACCTAGCTTCAGCACTTCTGCAGTACCAGTAAAAATATTCTAAAGAACTGTTGCAGTATTACAGAACTTCCGCATTATACAGTACACTTGCAGGACTTCTGCAGCGTTAAGTACTTTTTTTAACAGCTTACATTGTCGGACCTGATGTCCCCATATCATTATACTAAACAAATCGTCTTACCTTCCGTCAAGTGTGTGAGGACCATTCTGTAAAACGACATTGACATTGGCCGGATCGGCAAAGGTGACGAATCCGAATCCCCTGGACCTGCCAGATTCTGCATTTTTCATGACCACGCAATCGATGACTTCTCCATACCTCGAAAAGTACCTCTGAAGGTTGTCCTGGGTGGTCTCCCATGACAGACCCCCTACAAATAGCTTCCTGGATGGACAGAAATATGTTTTCAATAAAAATTTATAAAACCTATGTATAGAATACTGTTTAACCTATCTTTAAAAATGAAACATTTAATAAATAATGGACAATATAAAATTACCCAAAAGGATTTTAAGTTCTAGTAACAATATGTTAATTTGTAAAGGATTTGTGTACTGGTATGATGAAAGAGAAAATTACTACTAGGTTTCATTGGAATTATTGTCCACTTTTTATTAAAGAACTAAACTTGGGGGCCTATTTCGCATAATGTTA
The DNA here is from genome assembly GCA_963920685.1 of Polydrusus tereticollis. NCBI lineage: Eukaryota > Metazoa > Arthropoda > Insecta > Coleoptera > Curculionidae > Polydrusus > Polydrusus tereticollis. The sequence goes on along the minus strand of OY987332.1, from coordinate 19,579,644 downwards.
CATACATTTTTTACATATTATACTAGAATATTTCTCATAGTTTTCAACTTTACTTCTAACATTGATATTAACGTTCATTGTTCACACTTTTTTTAGGTCAAAACTAGCTTCAATTAAAATAAAAAAGCAGGATTTGGTTACAGAACAACGTGTCTTCGGTTTATGAGCTCTTGGAACCAATCAACTGCAAACCAGTAGTCCCAAATTTCTATTAGGTATCTTTTCTTTTTGTTGAGCACCCTGCATTATAAAATAAACAAAAACAAAAGCAACAGTGAAAGGTATTCGTCACAATCATTAGGTACCATCCGACTTAGCGTATTTATTTGGGATCAGGTAAGAAATAGTGACCCCAGCTTCTCAAATTTTACCCACCACAAACCTTGTTGTCCCATCGTTTCCATACCCTTTTTTATCCCTGACTTGTCAAAATACTATCTACCACATTTTCGCATGCTTTTCCATGGTCTGCTAGGCTGACTTGTCCCTTGAATTTTTGGTCCATGGTTGTCTTAACTAGTATTTCCAATTCCTTCTATCTGCCGAATACATCCCACCACTCTTCCCTTATTATAGACCTATTCCTTTCATTTGTTACTAAGCATTATTTTTACCTACAGTCACTCACAGATCGTTCAAACACAATATAGACTACAAACATTCAATTTATATATAAAATGGGGTTTGCAATAGAATTCAAAAGAAACTAATTATGCGGACATGATTTAATAAAGTTTCATGCAATATTTTTTCTTATAGGTTTGGTATATCTACGTTTCAATGATCACACATATTATTATTATTTTTTTTTTTTTTGAAGTTACCTATACTATACGGGGTGATTTACGCTCGATGGCGTATTTGCCATAAACGTCTAAAACAACCATCTCTACCCAAGTAAAAGCTTCCACCAGAAAGTAGTAACAACTTTGATATTTTAAACGGAACACCCCACCGTTTTTACAATCTCTAGAAGTTCCGTAACAACTTTCATTATTAGATGTTTAAAAGTAGAATTTTTCAAACGAAACGCCCTGTAGATATTTACGGTTTTGAAATTTTTTCCCCTTACATTGCAAATTGTAATCGTTAAAGCGAAGATAATATTTAAGTAATGTTAATTAAAAATTTATTGGCAACCCATGTCTAATAGAGCGCGGACTCGTGGACCAGAAAGTATCACCTGTGCCTTGATACTGGTTTTGTCTCTTTCTATCGTATGTAATATTGAATTTGTAGGAGAGTGCTTGTCAACATGACATCTTTAGACATTTTACAGGCATTGGCGGAGTTTAGAATTATATTATTTAAACGTATTTAGCTGTTTGTAAAATGAATACATATAGTTTTCTATAGTCAAGCTACGGAAGTATTTGCCAATGCTGCCTAAGAATAATAATGTTTTTTTTTTAATTTTACTAACGCAGATAAATGTATGTATATGTGTTAACTAAATCGGATATAAATGGTGTGGGTGCAATTAAAACATTTTATAGGAAGGCACAACATTACGGGAGAGTTCATAATGAAGCTATTCAAGGAATGGACTGTGCCAAAAGCACTTTGAGGTCCCTTACCTTCTTGTCAGACCCGAAGCATTGGCGATGAGCCGTAGACGGCGAAGCGTGTCCAAGAATTGGGTCTGACGGAATGATAAGGGACAACTCTGTACACGAACTTATTTTAAGTTTGTTGTTTTTTAGGACTATAGTCAAGTTTCTGACTTGATATAAGCATAAGTTATTCCCATACGGTTTTTACTCAGAGTTCCTGCAAGATCACCCGATCATAACCCATCAGAATATTAACTGTAGTTTCGCATGTTTAAAGAAAACATTTACAAATCACTGGAAAATTTTTTCTTTAAACATACCGCACAGGTAAAAATTGAATGTATTAAAATCAGGTGATCTCGGAGGCCAATTACGATAACAGTGCAAATAAGTCAGAAACCTGACTGAAATGAAGAACAAATTTCAGTAGCTTTTCTAATCCGTAAAAATATACAAAGTGAGTCATTTGAATTTACTTTCAGATATTTTTTCAAGTAACCAAAATGTATGTATAATGCAACAATGCAACTAAGATTTGGCCAAAGCGTAGGAAGCCTTCGGCTTCCAACTAAATATCTTAAAAACGGTAACAGATAGGTATAGAGATAGTTGTTGAGAAACTATTGGATAATCTAAAAAAGGTTAATAAAATAAATAAGTAAAAATACAGAATGTTCCGTTTAAAATTATCACTTGTTACTACATTCTAGTAGAAACGGCAACACCACACGGACAAAAATATTTTGCCTGGGTAGAGCATGCCTTTTTATGCAAAAAAAAAACAAATTTGTGGATCATCCCGTTGACAGGTTCACCTAAACCCCATACTGTTCTGAAATGCTCTAAAACAATCAATTTTTCAGATACTCGTCTATTTTCCATCCTGCAATTCATCTGCATAAATTCAACCAGTGACAAAGCAATATAAACATGGAATTATAAAAAATTTTATTTGAATTTTCGATTTTTCTATTTTTTAATTTTTTATTTTTTTCTTATTTTTCTTATAAATCTTCCCATCGTCTCCACCGTTCCACGAGTGTATATTTATAAAACACACAAACTGCACCGTTTTGGGGGTTCGGATTTTAGATTTCTTTGAAAAGGTGGATAATATGACCAATATTTAATATTATTTTTTAATTATGAGATACGTTAAGCCATGTCTATTGTCTTTATTGTATGTTTGTAAGTTGGATATTTTATAACTTTTTTATTTTTAATCCGATTTTCATGATTTTTTTACCAGCTCGTAATAGTTATTTATATTACTAGTACGGTATGACTTCATTAAAGTAACGAGTGGGGAATACAGTAGTAACCACACGAGTGCTGCAATGAGCCTTACCGTACGTGCGATATACAACATTTTATATAAGACCCAGAATTTTGGTTTTTTTATGTATTCAAAATGATTTTCATATTATGAAAGTGACATTACACAAAAAAATGACAGTGCCTGACGGAACAAAAAAAATCATAGTTTCATTAAAAATTAGTAATGTAATAAGTTTATTACATCACTCAGTACGATAATATATTATATTACATAACGCAAACAGGCTAAAATGGGTTATGTAATAAGCTCTTTTCATGTGGGTCTTATATAAATACATTTATTAGGATTATTACAAACATACAATAAAAAGATAGAATAATCCCAATAAATGTATTTACAAATATGTCAAAAAATCATGAAAATCGGATTAAAAATAAAAAAGTTATAAAACATCATCAAACTTGAATTTTGTAGACGCTGTATCTTGAAACTGCAGCATTTAGACCATTATGATTAGTATGCTTGTAATACCCGTTTCCAAAACTATCAATGAAATTAGAATTAAGTAACATATGGAAGATGAGGTATTAACATAATGCGTTTTAAATTTTTATGAAATATAAAAATTTTCTTACCCAAACAGAGTAAGTACTTAAATTAGTGTTTTTAAAACGTGATTCCAAATTTGTTAAAAAGTAGTTAGGTCATGATGTTTTTTTTACCAATAATTACCCTCTCTTTAAAGCTGTTATGTTTTACTGTATTTAAGCCAAATAGGGTCCATACTCCATACATCTCCGGCCAATCAATTAAAACATACAACCCAAGTTAGTGGATTAAAATGTCTTCCACCTTTTCAATCATCCGCGAACAAACAACCGTTTGGCTTCAGATTCCATTTATCAAAGATCACCCAACACAATTAACATAATCGCCACAAACACACACTTCATACTCCAGCCTTGTAATGAAAATCGTAACTTACCCTTCCCAAGTGTCATCATTGGTATACCTTAAATAAAAATTGACTGATAAAAAAAAATATATCATTTGATGGAAATAATAAAGGTTTTAAACCGCTTATTTTGGATTGAATCGTTTTTGGGGTAGTTTTGTATAAATGTAGCTTTTTGTAATTTCTTCGTGGGTGGATGTTATCCAAAAACGTTCATTCGATAATAAGGCTTATCTATCAAATACTTAACAGTATTTTTAGCCTTTAGGTGTTTTATTTGTAGATGTTGAATAAGAAATCAATCACCTGATGGAGATTGATTGTATTCTCTATTTAATTAAAACCTGGTACACCCAAAAAGTCTTTACTGTCAGAAAAATAAAAGAGAATTACCTGCAAATGCAAATCTACCATCGACATATAGGTAGGTATCTCAAGAATAAGCCAAATTAAGTGGTTTAAAAATCTTTACTATCAAAATGCGGGGTGCCCAGCAAATTATAAATATTATTCCCAGATAACCTAAAAACTTCCCAAGTTTCAAGGAAGCCAATGCAATGCACGCATTAGTTACTTCCATTCTAGAGGCTATTCCATCTCAACAATATAACGCCTGGTAGTCAGGAAGTGATGATGTCATTTTTGTTTGTTAAAATAAAAAGTACATTTTAATATTTTTTTAAGCTAATCCACCAACGAATTACGGTGCCGTTACTTGGTGGAATTCCATAACTAAATTATATGAGAAAGTAAACACACTTTTTACTTTAATTCCACTATATTTGAAACTTTAAAGAATTACTTATAAAATTCGACTAGTTTCGCTATCACTGTAGCTTTGTCTAGAATGAATGATATAAAAGTGAAGGTGTATAAAATGTATAAATTCTGGTTTTCCTAACAGTTATCTATATATTTAGGGTAGGTACTTGTATTGTCAAACAGACTGGAATAAAACTGCATTATTAAATATATTTTAGTAAAGTTATTTTTACGAAAAATGGTTTTGATTTAATGACTGCAATAAAAGTAAAGGGTCTATCTCAATCCTCCGGCAATAGATATGCAAACTATAAAGGTGCAGTAACTACAGCAGAAAAACTAAACTCTATTTACCCTCAAAATAAGGCCAAACGAGGACTTATAAACGAACTGGGAAACAACAAAAAATTATATCAGGAAACCTGGATCAGGATGCAGAAAAATACGACAAGACCATCTCATCACTACAGCAAAACCAAGACAATACTATCAGCCAAGTAAATGTCCACCTGAGCCATCGACAACTATAACAGAACTGTCTCCCTCAAAATCCAAAACGAATAAATTATTCAAAATAAAACAAACAAAATCAGGACAGATCTTCATAACATTCGCGAAAATCAATATTCCTCACAACAGTCTGATCAAGATGAATTGGACCATTCAGAAACTGAAAGAACGCCATTCAGTGAACCAACTTCCGTTTACCCGAGAAGCAGACCTATCAAAATACTACGATGTCACCACTGTTGATGGCTACTTCTCAAACCACAATCTCATTTTTATCCTACATTTTCCTATCCTTTTTTCAGAAAATCGTCTGCGTTCTCACCTATATTCAATAACAACATGCAATCGCACAACAATTAGCTTCCTACCTAGCTTCAAATAACACTCTTCCAATACATGGATCTCCCATGCAAAAGAACTAGATCAAACTACCTATATCCCAAGAAGTTTATACAAGAAAATACGAAGAACCAAGACTGCATAAATCAAATCCTCTTAAGCATTCTGTCCAAAGGTTCCTGTGACCTTTAACACAGCCTTAATAAAAGAAATGTCAGCAGCTCATTATATATCCATATTTCCCAAGAAGACCAAAATATCAGCCCAATGTGCATCCTCCTCGAAAATTATGGATCTTTAAGGCACAGTCTGAATTGAAGTACCACCAGGATGCCAGTTTCGGACCAATAACGAAGCTTTCATAAACGACGATTCAAGAAGAGCTATTGACATTACCCAAAATCAAAACGAAGTTGGACAACAAGGAACCAGCATGAACTTATAAGCTAACCAAAGAAGAAGAAAACCTGGAAGCAGTTCAGCTAGAATCATGGACAACCACAAATACCCACTTTTGGGCAACTCCAATCCACATATCTTTGCCTTACTCTTGATCCTAGGGTGCCACAAGACAAGACATCAATGGACCAAAGTAAACCCTACAGAAGAAAACCAAGAAGAGGATCCAAATAAGCCAAGTCTTATTCGTCCCTCAAAAAACTTCCTCAGGGGATGGAGAAATTACGGTTTGATGAACCTCTGCAACTATGCAAATTAGCCTTCTAGTTTTATAATGCAACACTGGCAATAAGCAGGATGGTAAAATAATATAAATTAGTTATAACTTTATAGTTAAAATGAAATTAGTATTGAAGTGTTCATATTAAAATGTATCAGTGACGTTATAAACTCTTTTACCTAATTCATGCAATCATGTTTCGACCATAGCAGCCCAAGTCATATTCACATTAGGTATTTGCGAAAAATCTGAACGCATAAGATAATGTGACGTTTAAAACCTAAAGCTGGATTTATAAACTCAAAAAGTTGGTGAGGTTGAAGTTATGTTTAAGTTGGTGAGGTTCGATATTCGACAGTCCAGAATATGGCATTTATAAACAGTAGCGAAGTTCGAAAAGCTGTTGTTGATTGATTGAAATTTTTGTCCAATAGAATGATACAGAATACTGACATTAAATTTGACTTTGAAAAATTTGACAGATTGTAAATTATTATTTTCTTTGTTTATAAATAAATAGTTCCAAATAAAAATTAAATCGTTTTTTAAGTTCCGTGCTGTGGTAAAAATGTTATATTATTACACCCTGTTTGCGGCGACATTCTTGTTTTACGCGGCTTATAGATGGCGTAGCAATCGCCGCTTTAAAATGCGTCCCATAAATGTGAGGAGAACAGGGGCAGGTGGATATGATTATTTTAAAAAGATGAGGTCTTGGGATACACCACAGTTTTTTAAATATACATATTTATGTAATGTTCCAGTTTTTAATAAATGATATTATTATATTATATTATACACTGCGTCCATTAATTATGGAATAGGTAAAAAAGTACTCAAATTTTAAACATCCATATCTCCATCAAAATTATATCAATCCACTCAATTTTCGATTTATTAGGTAGGCCGTCCCTTGGACTACTTAGCACAAAGTATTTCACCTTACTTTATGTCTTTTTTATACAGGATGATGGCTAAGATACCAAGCCATGTAAAATGTGCTGATTTTAAAATTAATGTTTGGAAAATACGAAGCAATGGAAATTGAATTTTATTAGTGTACTGGTTACAGCTTTATGTTAGGTACTTACTGTACATATTACAGCGCAGTGCCGTTCGTGTCAATTAAAAAAAAAATAAAAATATAAAAAATGGAATAGGTAAAAAAGTACCCGAATTTTAAAATCAATATCTTCATCAATCCATTCAATTTTCAGTTTTTTAGGTAGGCTATCCCTTGAACTACTTAGAACAATGTGTTTGACCTCACTTTATGTCTTTTTTATACAGGATCATGGATAAGATACCAAGCCGTGTAAAATGTACTGATTTTAAAATTAATGTTTGGAAAATAAGAAGCAATGAAAATGGAATTTTATTAGTGTACTGGTTACAGCTTTATGTTCGGTACTTACTGTACAAATTACAGCGCAGTGCCGTTCGTGTTAATTAAAAAAAATTAAAAAATCGTGATATAACACTAACTTAACAATAGTAATAACAATTTAAAGAAACAACTTAATTATAGGAATAAAAATTATGCGTATTTCCTCCACGGGCATTAATGACAGCTTGACAACGATTTGGCATACTGAGAATCAGATTTCTTATAAAAACCTGATCCATATTTTCCCATATTCTTTGTAGCGTCAATCTCAGCTGAGCCAAAGTTTCTGGTGGGTTAGCTTCTGCACGAACCTCTCTACCCATTCGATCCCATAAATGCTCTATAGGGTTAAGATCTGGGCTTCGAGCTTTCCAATTCATTACGGTAATTCCCGTTTCTGCTAGATATTCCGTTACTATTCTCGCCGTATGTGGACGTGCGTTATCATGCATAAAAATGAAGTTTTCTCCAATAAAGGGAGCAAAAGGCACAACATGCTCCTGAAGAATTTCCGTAATGTACCTGTCACTAGTTAATCGCTCTACAAATACCAATTCCGTTTTTGCCTCTAGAGATATACTTCCCCAAACCATAATTGATCCACCGCCATAACAAACCCGCTCTTTAAAATTACACTGAGCATAGCGATCACCAGGTCTTCGAAACACTTTTAAACGTCTATCATTGCTGTATAGACAAAAACGGGATTCGTCACTAAATAAAACATTAGCCCATTCATCTTCACCCCATGGCAAATGCTCTTGAGCAAACTGCAATCGTTCACGTCTATGGTGCGGTTCCAGCTTTGGTCCTATCGCTGCTTCGTACGGTTTCAGTTGGACCTCTTTTAAGCGATTAAGTATTGTTTGCTTACATAGTCGAACATTGTGAACGTTTGACAACCGTGCTTGTAGCTTGGTACTTGTTGTAAATCGCTCCCGAACACATTGCATTGTTAAAAACCGATCCTGATTAGCAGTTGTTTTCCTTGGTCGGCCTTGCCCTGCTCTTCTTTGATTCGATCCATATTCTCGATACCGTTTGAAAATTTTTGTTATAGCCCCTTGCGTTTTATTCATGATTCTGGCAATATCAGACTGAGACCGGCCCTGCTCAAACAGTCCTCTTGCATAGGAACATTCTTCTGGAGATATGAATCGGATATTGGTATTCATTTAAAAAAAGAAACTAAACAAAAGGCCTTGTCAAGAACTGCCAACAAATTTATAATCTTGATAAATTGACAAGGGCAATTGGTTGACTAGCAACGTAAATCCAAATAGAAGTAAAACGTTTTCAGTCAATATAATTTGCAATATACAGATTTTTTAATTTACACGAACGGCACTGCACTGTAATTTGTACAGTAAGTACCTAACATAAAGTTATAAACAGTACACTAATAAAATTCCATTTTCATTGCTTCGTATTTTCCAAACATTAATTTTAAAATCAGCACATTTTACACGGCTTGGTATCTTATCCATGATCCTGTATAAAAAAGACATAAAGTGAGGTCAAACACATTGTTCTAAGTAGTTCAAGGGACAGCCTACCTAATAAACTGAAAATTGAGTGGATTGATATAATTTTGATGGAGATATGGATGTTTAAAATTTGAGTACTTTTTTACCTATTCCATAAATAATGGACGCAGTGTATATTACTATTATAATCTCTATGGCCTAAGTTGTAGATAGATTCATAATTTTGTATTAACTCGAGTAACAATAAATTAGTGTCATCATTCTTTATACTATCCATTTCTGGTTTTCCAATTTCTGGTGAAAAACACAATACTAAGCTTACAACAAACAGAAAATCGAAATGACGGGCGACGTAAATACCGAAGAGCCCAAAAAACGCGACAAATAAAAGATATTTGACATTTCGCTGTCACCACATGACTTTAAAATAGCGTCTTCATTGGTCAAAACGAACCCTTCGAACTCCGATCATAAAAAATGGTTATATCGAACTTTTCGAAACTTACGAACTTTGCACGAACTGAGTTTATAAATTGAACTGAGTGTTCCCTTTAGTTTAAATTGAAACTCTTATTTCCAACGCCAAATGAACCTCAACCTCGCCAACTTTTCAAGTTTATAAATCCAGCTATTAGCTGGATTTATAAACTCGAAAAGTTAGTGAGGTTGAAGTTATGATCAAGTTTGTGAGGTTAGATATTCCGAATTCCGAGCATAAAAATTGGTTATCTCGAACTACCCGGGAAGTTTTCGAACCTTACATGAGCTTTACATGAACAACATGAAGGAGTGTATAAATGAAACTGATTGTTCCCTTTAGTTTAAATTGAACTCCTATTTCCAACACCAACTGAACCTCAACCTCGCCAACTTTTCGAATTTATAAATCCAGCTTTATGGTTTATCTGTCATTGTCCTTACAACGATCTGACACATAGTCAGGTGTCTATGGTCAGGTGATTACTAATAAAATATTTCGTATTATTTAACGTGACTAACCATGTCATTTAAACGCTAGCAGGTGAATTCATTATTGCCGAACATGGTAAATATAAATAATAATTGTAACATTATTACTGATATTTGTGAATAAACTGCGAATTAGGGGTGTAGAATACACTAACTAGCCTGTAATTTGAAAATACGCAGGTCATATTATTATTAATACTTTTTTAGGTTTTTCTGTGGCATCTTGTAATGTTTAAGTAGGTTCTGGTAATTCTGTAGTACTTTTCCTGCTCTCTTTTAAAACTTATATTTTTATTTGTAGTTAAAATAAATTATTAATATTAAAAACAACATATTATATGCATTAATATTGTCTTTAAAATCTTAATGTTTAGGTTAGTACAAATTTTAGCTATATTAGGTTATCCAGACAGCAAAAATCTGGTGAATTTATATTGGAAATGAGAATTATCCCTAAATTTCAGTAAACAAAAAGTTTAAATATCTAATTTGCCATAGTAGTTAACAAGCATTAAATTCAAATAGATAATAGAAATCTTCGAATCAGTACCTGGAAGCATTTAAAGCAAGCAGAGAAAGTAACTTCTTGTTGATAAAAACATAATACCGTTAAATTGCTTTATAGCAAAATACAAATTCATTTATAAGGAAAGTTACTATCTAATTAATGCATTGACATGGCAAAAGGAATAATAAAAGGTACCTAGACTTTGAATTAATTTAAATTTCTTGTTGGATAATTTTTTATTGGTAGGTATGCTAAAACTGGCATATATTATTTTTGTTAATATATTATTCGCAACAGCTCAGGACTCAACAACGGATTCTAGAAATTAAAATAAATGGTACAGACCCGTATTTAGAAAATTATAGGACTAAATACGTGTATCTAAAAAAGTACCAAGCTTTATTGCAACAACAACACTCTGCAATGATGACCAACAAGGAAAACGCGGAAATCCCAGTATAAACACTGTACCTAAGTGAAATGATTGCAAATAATAATTATAGTACATATTTCCTAAGTTAGTTTATCTTAGAATGTAAACCAGTTTGTAGTTTGTATATTTAATGATAACGTAAATACGATAATCAACCCAAAACCCTGAGATTAGAAAAAATATCAAGAAACCCATAATAAGGCCAAGTCAAACTTGATCACTATAAAATAATAATAACGTTGATATTATCCTTATTAATAGATAATACAAATCTAAAGTAAATGTATTTAAAATATACCATATCGTGCTTTTGAAAATTTTTGCTTTATTGAATATGTCGAATATGAATTGTAGATGTCGATAATATCGATTTTATGGACACTATACAATGTAAAGGGAATTTCCTAAAGTATGAGATATAACTCTACCTACATAATTGTTTGTTTTTATGTATGTAATGTAAGATTTGCAACAAAACTACCTCGCAGTAAACTTTGAAATTTGTCCGCGTGTCGTTGGTTTATTCATTTTATATGCCAAATTACTTTTGTCAAAAAAGCAGGGCAAGTAGACCGCCAAGTAATTAATACCAGATCGATTGCCGTGACGGGCAGACAACTTTCTGTCTCGACTAGCAGGGTTGAACAAAACTCCCAATTTTTTTTTTATCGATTTCTTCCTATAAATAATACAAGCTGTTAATTTCGACATGCTTTATTTTCCGAAACTAACTCGTCAATGAGAACATTTCTCGTTAGTGCAAAACAAATGCCTACCCTCTTCTATAAGTAGCAGTCAGAACAAGAAAATTCACATCGTTCGTATCTTACTTCGTTCTCGAGAAAAAAAATAAGAGGCACATATTTATATGAACTTTTCTACTTGTATTTGGTTCTGGAATGCGCCCTAAGAATTACGGCCTATCATTAAGTAACACCCTGTATATAAAATTAATGACCCATACTTTGTAAAGGCCTCCACATACCGACGCGGCCGCGGCCACGGTAGCGGTGGCGGCCAATCTAAGCACATGGAAATAAATAAATGAAATCATAACAGCGCAGGCAGGTCTAGATCAAGCGGCCTAGGGCAGCGTTCTGATATGCGGTGACGGTCAAATACAACGTGTCAACTTTGACTGCGGGAAGTGACAGTAGTAATGGCAAATAATATAATAGAATTATTAATAGAAAATGTTAAATTATGTACCATACTTTTTGATTCAAGATATCTAAATTATAAAAATATAAGGGCTAAAAACAAAGTGTGGGACAAAGAGCTAATAGTAACAAAGTCTCGATCTCCTTCCACATCGTCTATCATAATATCAAATAATAGAAATAAAAATGAAACCTAGACGTTTAAAAATATATTTTCGTATACATAAAATCTGTAAATGGAAACTATCTTACAGCTCCACTCACCGCTTTGGTGTGAATACGCCCGACCGCTAATATGATCGCCACCGCGGCCGCCACCGCTACCGTGGCCGTGTCGGTGTGTGGAAGCCTTTAATTGGGGAAAAGAAGAGAAACGAAATTGACAATATTATAAGAGAAAAAATGTCAAACATTTACTTAAAAAGGGCCGAAGATTATCCTAACTCTCAAATCTTACACACAGTTGATGCAAAACAAAAACCGATGCACGTCATCAATCAGCTGATAATTGTAAATCCGTAAAAAAACGAGGAAATTAAATTTGGGCAAAAAATAATAAAACTTTATGCGATATTGAATTTACGACAAACTTAAAGTATTCTTTTTTGATACGAACCCACGTATAGCAAATATTTTGTTTATTTAAGCTTGTAAAAATTAATATAATTTGAATTTTATTGGCAGATAGTTGGCAACACAACAAACTGTAAATGGTGCGGTGGCGCCACCTCGTTCGTTGGCTTGGTTTGACGTTTCAGGCAAAACTAACCGTAATTGTTCGTGGTTCCGTGTTGCTGTGCGTCTATTTTTTTAACAAAAACTCTAGATCTTTTAATAAATAGCATTAGAAAACTGTTCTATTAAGAGAAAAAAAAGTGCACATACATGCCTCTGTCGATTACGTTGTTTACTTTTTGTGAAAAGTGCCGAAGCATTTAAATAGTCGGTGCAAAGAGCTTCTCTACGAAGCAGTTTTCAGGAAGAACTTAACAATGGCGTATTGTTACCCTTGACAGCTGTACAGAGGAGTAAATTTAAAGAGTATGTTAAGGTCTAGATATTTTATTTCTACTTTACTACTAATTTTTAGCGTGTAGCAGCTGCCCTAAATTTAAATATTCCCACTGTAAGCGTAATTTCAACAACAGTTAAGGAAAATAAATTATTAGAATCACCTTAAAACAAACGTTATATTTCAAAGAGAGTTGTAAATGTGTGAAGATTGGATATAGGTTATAATATTTTACATTGGTTATTCATAAGCTGTAACTTTTTTTAGAACTCCATGTAAGTTTTAAGTTAGAAATTGTAAGACAGACAACTGTTTGACAGTTGTCTTAACTCTTTAAGAAAATAGGCTTCGGATGGTAAAAAGACGAACTGAGGCGAGGGCTTATGGAACTTTCCCATGTACCTTTCAAACGACTGGTATTTTTGAAACAATATATTAAAGAAAAAGAAGCATTCTTGTACCAATTCGTTTCCTTGAATAAAACATGGATTTTTCAGAACGGTACCATTGGTCGATCTTGCAATGCAGTAAACAAATATATAAACTATGGGAAATTTTTGTATTTTATCTTGTTTTTACGAAAAAAAACTGTGTAATTCCCTCACACGGATATTTTGGTTACAAGCTGGCAACACTGTCGATAACTGACGTCACTCGAAGGGTATGACGTGCATCGGTTCTTGTTTTGCATCAACTATATTAAACAATATTAGGATTAAAGATTAAAAGTTACCCATTTTCGAAAATAAATCATTATTGATAATTTAAAACTAAAAGTACCTTTAATTATCACATTTTAAAAATTCTGGTTTTAACAAGATTTAAATTGAAAAAAATCAGCCGATTTAAATCAGCTTTCAAATCCTTCCAACCCTAGTGAGAAGCGCCAGTGAAAACGAAACAAGTTCGATTTCTTATCACTTTTAAAAAAACGGCTCCGACACGTCAATTTTGTTTGCAAGAGGGACCCATTTTTAACAACATTTTCAAACCTGTAACTTCCACCCCTGGCAGAGGTGGGCTACAACCCTGAAATTTAAATGGGATCAGGGGTCTACCTCAATTTCAATAAATAGTGAGTTCTATCTAAAGCTGAACATACACGTTTGGATTTGTAAACAAACAGCATGGTCGGAAGGCAACATTTCGAGCGCAGACCAATATTGAAGAGGCTGTATTACAAGACGTAATTGATAAGAACCGCTTTAAAAAAAAAACTGTTAATTTCTTATTTTTAGCACATTTCAAAACAATAAAACATTACAGCTGGTTTAAAACTAATTTTTTTGCGCCCGTTTTATTCCACACTATGCAGCAATGAATTAGATATAAAAATTGTAATTATTTTTAATGCCATGTATAACCATCAAATGTTAAAAAATGTGCCTGTTAATATAAGATTTATTCAGGATTTTATATTTTCAATTTATATTAGAGGGAATTTAGCAAAAACTGAATTTAAATGTTCTACCTACCTACTTAAAATACAATGAACTTTGTACCCTAAAGCAACGAGCCTCCTATAGAATCTTGCCAATTTTAAATAGGGTCAAAACCCAGACAAACATAATAATCAAGAAATTATTAAATTTAAAAGTACCTACTTTTCCTCTTCTGTACAATTATTGTTTTTTTGAATATACTTGAACCAATCAACCTGACTAAGCCTACACTTAATATTGTAATTAAAAATTAAAAAGGTAAATAAGGTAGGGTGACCCTGCTAAAAATAATTCACTTTTATCTCAAGTTGGTATTGTCATCATTGGGATCAATCACATGCAAGCAAGAACATACACAATTAATATGAGATAAATCTAAGAATCATTACAGAACAGCTACATGTCACAAATTAAAAATTATTTTACAAATACCATGTCTAGACTACTTAATGGTCGCCTTACTTCAGTTCTTAAGTAGGTAGGTTACTTATACGATTTGGGAAAGGTTTAAAGACAGCCCCTACTTCTAATCAAATTGTTTCACAATACAAAAAAAAAATAATCTACACACAGGTAGTTGGGAAGTTTGATGCAGTGATGCACACAATTAGTATAAAATTCCTAATTAAGGAATAATAATAATATAGTAAATACTAATAAACAGTTTTTATCAGCCAAGGTTTTTAGGTTTTTGTGTGGCTTTAATCACTTAAATAGATATGTAGGTATGTACCTATTATATTATCTGGAAGTAGATAGGTAGATTGGAATTGTTTTAACTGTAATTGGCAAGGAGCCAAAGGATTTTATTATGTGCAATGAATGAGGGCATTACGAGAAAATAATTTTTAATATGCAGAGTACCTTCTCCAAAAATGTTTGTTACCCCTATTAGGTATATTTTTGCATATGTATATCCTCCCTGTGCAAACCTTAATTTATTAAGATATGAAGGCATTCGAATATTTGGCTTCATTCACTATTACATTGTACCTAATATTGTTTGTGGTATCATTTGTTTCGTGTTCTGGATAAGATGGTTTTAGGGAATAGAGATAACATTCTGGATCCAGAGATGACCTTGAAAAATACCAACTAAAGGGTGGAAATGTATTTGTCATATTCAGTTGCACCAAGCGTTCAGCAGAGATTTTCAAAATCAATACAAATTAAAACACAATTATATTCTGATGACGCAACCTTCCCTAAGGGTTGTATAAATAATAAATACACATAACTTTGATTACTACCTCACAGAAAATCCGCAATATAAGACAAATCGAACAGCAGCACCAATGGGACAGCTAGATCACCAGATCTAACAGATCTTGATTTTTTTATGGGGACACGTAAAAGAAATAATTGCAGACACTTACTAAGTATTAATATGCCGCAAAGAATAAGAAATATGTGTGGTAGTATTTCATCCCAAATGGTAAATAGATATTATCAAAAACGTGTTAATTTATGCACTTACTGTAGTGTACAGTAAATTGTTAGTCTAAGCACATGTTTATTTATAAACTTTTATATACCTACACCAAGACCTACACCCAGTAATAATGAAAGTCTAAAAATGAAATCAGAGCGTCTCTGAATTATCTGCAATAGAGGTTTCATCTAAGTTTGTTAAAAAATCTGCACCAGTGGTACTTAACAGCGAATTTTTAAAAGAATGATATCAACTCGGATATATACCAATTTTTTTGAAAAAAACAAAAATTTACTCCTAAACCAATGAATCAAATGCCTTTATATTTTAGGAATAAATAATGGCTTCCAGGGAGAATCTAAATATGCAAATATATAGAGGGCATTCTCTTCTTATCCTTAACTTTTTCTTTGCAAAGATTTTTATAGTACCCTGTAAATAGGTTTATTAAGCATATTTTCCTGAAATGCACCTTCTTGAATAGAGTTGCCAACTTGCATGGTAGAGGTTTTTACTATAGACATGTCAGGTAGCTAAGTAACATGTTCTTTTGACAGTTTCCGATTTTGCTACCGACTGATGAGTTAGAAAAATATTTCTTTTAATTTTTGGTAAAGGTTTGTCAAATTAATACCCAAGATTCAGGTTTTTATTTTCTTAGGTCCCAAATTGTCAATGCCCGCCCCCCCCCCCCCCCCCCCCCGTTAGAGAGAACAGCCACACATATGCCAAGGCAACAATTATTTGTGTCAACAATTGTATCCTTAGAAGTTATCTTGTAGTTAGAGTTAGCAGGACACTAGCCTAGTGGCAGTGATGTTGATGTTTTTTTAAGTAATGAAAAATGGAACCTAGTTCAAAACAAAAAGCACATTTTTGACAGATGAGTAGGTACCTAAGTACTTGTTTGTTTTTTTATACTGAGTTTAAGACAAAGGTGGTTGTCTAACAAAAGCAGGTGCTTCTAGCTATTCCTTTCCATATAAGACTCATTAAAACAGCTAAAAACGTTATTACACCCACCTTTCTTACATTACCAAATAAATGGCATGAAAACTTGAAAGCATGAGAAAGATTTTTTAAAATATAACAGCACCATATAGGCACCAAACAGTCATATAAACTTCTGTTTCAGAATAGTGTGAGAAAATGAAATGAAACTGTATACTACGGGAAGTAAGCGGGCCTAAACGTTTGACCGTTTGATAACTCTAGCTTGGGGTCGGTGAACGGTGGTGTATAGAAAACCGGTACATCACCGCACCGCCGTATTTTCTAGGAATTGGCTTGGACTTCTCCAAAATAGTGAAAAGCTCACGTTGTGCGATGCGATTGGGGATGAAGAGTATTTTGACTAAAATAAAAAGTGGGCACGAAATTGCCGTGCGTACACGACGTGTGACCTATAAAAGAGCAAACAAAAATGGTGTAAATAAAAGGTAAATACCCCTTTTCATCATCGTCCATAATTTCTTGCTTGAGCCTCAACATTCTCATGCTATTCTAAAATCCTTAAATGTACCCAAAAAAGAGATTTCGCGGCCGGTCCCGCACACGGCATCCACCACGTATCACAAAAACCGACGGAACTCGAACTGCAATGGCAGCTTGGCGACTTCCGTCAATTTTTCGAGTGCGTGACTCTAGGCGCCACCACCACTTCACGCGCAGAAAATATATGGAAAAAATCGCTTACCCGTACTCAAACTCCTCCATAACTGTAGTTCCACTTATGTTTCACTATAATTACTCCTTAAACTAAACTTAAAATTAATTAAATCTAGAGTACTACCCTAAATAACTACTAGCTTAGTAGGAATAAACAGATATGTCACATACTCGGAAGCAAAGAGGGGTTTGAGACACCATTTTTAATCGAAAGTGGGGGTAAAATGTGCTAGAGGGCGTGACTTTTGACCAATCACCGCCTGTTATTTCTAGTATTCCCCTGGATCCCCATTTCTTTTTATTAAAAAAGCATTATTTTCACCATGTTCTTGCGATTTTTGTCCATATTTTACAAGGGGCAAAACAAATCTTTGCATTACTTTTAAAAATCATTGTGAATCCGTCATAATTTACCGCTAATATATCTGAACTTTAGGCAACCAAACATGCTCTGCGGAGAACTGGGCTGCAGAAACTGGGCTGCAGAAATCAAGAGTGGACTTTAACATTTTAGGATATCGATTAATGAAACGTTAGCACAGTAACCTTATACTTGAAGTGATCTCAATATTTCTCGAAGCATCGTCGCTATGGTATTTTACATAAGGTAACTGCAAAATTTTAGGGGGCGGGGGACGGGGGACGCTACGGGAAATTGCGCAACAATGAAAAAACGTGCCTGTTCATTTTTAAGGTTTAGATTTTTGTTTACTTCAAACGCATTTAGAATAATGTACCTACTTATTAGTATACCGGGTGTTGCATCGTCGAGCGGGACATAGGAAATCCCATGTAATTTTAAATGGGGTCAATTATTGGCTTCCCTAATTATTTTAGAGAAAAATTCTATTTAGGTTTATTAAAGAGCACTAAAACCCACATTCAAAAGAATAACTTTAGATATTTTTGATGAGCCCGTTTACGGGTTATCGCCGATTTCTTTTTAACTATTTCTCCTTTTTATGCCCCCGTATTTGCGGGCACCAGTCGAGGTAAAAGATGACTGTCAAATAAAGTTGTCATTTTGAGGAATATTTGAACATCTTCTTAAATCCTAAAGTTCTAACAATTTAATAGTACCTACCTATTAATTAGTAAAATATTGAAACATGTAAAATGTCATAATTAACCTTGTAATTGGATACTTTATTTTAGTTTTATTCAGATTAATTTGTACTCATAAATAATACACCTTTAATATTTTCGATGTACGAGTTTTTATAACAATAAAGCACACATTTCAAAATGACAACTTTATTTGACAATCATCTTTTACCTTGACTGGTGCCCGCAAATACTAAATTAAAATGAGTGCATAACATTAAGTAACACTCTGTATATAAAGTTCGTACACTTTGAGTCTCTCCTGGAGAAAAATTCTGGTCATGGGCCTACTACTGTCTATAGTTAGGTAGGTATAGATTTAATTTAAGAAAATGCATAAAACAAAAATAAAAATGTTGATAAACTTTATTATAAAAACTGCCGAATTAAAATCAACACATACATAAATGGAATGTATTAATAAAAGAAACAAATATTTAATAGATTTATAAACTATTTATGCTAAAATGTAAAACGATATTTTCAAATAAGTAGGTATAGATAAACCATATAAGTAGGTGCTTTTATATACATTCAGCGACAAAATTCACGCACAACCGAGAAAGAATTGCCCAAGGTTTAACGCAAAAATAATATAAACAGGGAGCGTCTCATTTAATAATTGACATGAAAGGGCAAACGCGCAACCAGAAAATTTCGGGGGTTCAGACCCCCCTGATATATTGAGAAAATAAGGAATACCAAACATATAAGCACTGTCCTAACATTTTATGAAATATTATTGATATTGGACTACAGTGGCGGCTCGTATTGTTAGAACTAGGCAGTGATGCATACAAATCCAGTCAGAAATGAACGACATATTTTTTTAAAGTTAGAAAGCAACATTTTTTATGTTTTGCATTAGGAACAATAAATCGGTGTTTACTTATCAAACTGCTTAAAATACGAAAAACTATATTTTAATATAATATAATGATTATAATTGACGCCCATTTTCAATTTTTTAACAAGCCAAATTACTAAACTCTTGCACTATAGCCTATTCGTATCATCGTATCTCATCATCATAAACGAAATATTTTTGGGGAGAAATTCTTAAATGGACAAAATCAATCGTGGATAAACTATCTTTATTTGGTAAACCATCAAAAATAGTAATCTAGGTTCAAGAATACATCCACCACCCGGCGCCACCAAGTGCAGTACGAATTTTAAGGAATTATGGCACTCTGATTGGCCAAGTTTTCATACCGCCGCGGAGTTTTATTAGGATCAACGATAACCGATGAATCAAGAAGATGGAATGGAGGCCATGACACGTGACATTCAGCAATGGAGGCCGTCCTTCAACCCTATATATAGCAGTGGACTTTAAAAGTCGGTTGATAATGATGATGATTCATTGGTTTACTTATTGACTCATTTACTTTTTGGATATTATTATTTGTATTGTATGCCCGCCAGTCAAGTATGGGGCTTGAATACTTAAATTTGAAACTCACGAGGTATCCCACAAGCGAACACCCCTCCGAAAAAGGTTAGTCACTTAAAAAGTAGACTGTTAAGCGAGAAGATAAGATTAAATGTTTGAACACTTCTAGTAAGTGATCCTTTAATTACGGCAATTTTTCTACAAGAGACACCCTATGTATACTAACACATTATGTAGGAAATAGAGCAATTCTTTAATGCGTTAATTTTGTCCCCAATTATAATAGGTAAGTACATGTCAAGCAATATGGCATGAGCTGTGACCTTCCTACCTATCGTACACTGACATATCTCTGTCGTACACTGACTCTCCTTTCTATCATCTAAGCAGTAAGTCCAAGTGACTTTTTTTTATCTTGCATTTTGATCAAATATTAAAATTGAAAGTACTTTTCTCTTCAGCCAACATCGCCAACGTGAATTCTGTTTTATTAAGAAATGTGAAATTTTCGGTTCATTACACCTATTGCAAAGGACATACTGTAGATATAAAATGTGTTAAAAACCTAAAGGGCAGCGCTTGTACCATTTTCCTTGTCATGAGGGTTGTCATTGTTTTATCATCCAAAACTACCATGGTTTGAAGGTTAGAGACAAGTATGTATGACAAATGATAAACGTGTTTCAGTGATCCTCAGGTGTTAAGAAACTACAAGAGTGTTATTACCTAGGGTTAGCAGACCATGGCAATGGACGCAGTCTTAATCTAAGCTTCATCTACCTAGCAAGGGTTTCTTATACCTAAGGAATGCTTTATTCTACAGCCAAACTTGTCCCTTGCTAAACATAGGCGTATCTGTACATTTGGTTTTCTATCCTTCAGCGTGGTTCCTAGCACAGGGCACCCCATGGCTCGTTGAATCACTCTGATCGTGTTGATCGATTTATTAGTAAGGGTAAGAGTTTCTGAACCATACGTTGGGACGGGCAAGACGCACTGATCAAAAACTTTACGTTTGATGGAACGTAACCTACACGACACAGAACTAGAAATTACCTTTAAAACAGGCAAGTAAAGTCTCTAATCGAACTTCAATTACAAAAAGTACGTACAACGTTGCAGAATGGGTGGAAAGAACTATACAAATCCATCCTGTCAATGAGATTGGGGCTGGAAATGATTCCAACCTTACAAGAAGTGACATTCTATGTGAAAATGACAATAAAGGTGACAAATCAATCCTAAGTGACAATGGCGTCGCATGTCAAAGCAAAATGTCAACCTCTTCGCGTCAAAATGAAGAAGTGTCATCCACAAAGCATAAGTGTCATCTTCTTGCAATGACATTAAACTTCTGTGTCAAACAATTTCAAATACACTAAAGGCTGTGAATTCAAATACTGAAGATAAATTCATAGCAAGACATACTACCTTTGAGAAAGATTTCCGACGAACGTTGGAAACAATCAGTACAACACTCTGCAACCGTTCAAACAGTAGGAAATATCCAAGAAAGTACAACAAATGTTCTTTTGCGATACCTTCCAGTAAATATACGAGGTCCAAATGGTGTTAAAAGAGTCATATCATTTTGTGTTGAAGGTTTCAGTGACTCTACTAAAACAAGAAGTTGCCAAAAAGTTAGGCTTGACAGGTACCTCAGTTTCTTTTGGAGGCAATGCTACATACAGAAAACGTCAACTCAGACAGATGGCGAGAAGCTTGTGGAAGTGTTGTAATGTTAAATGTTTATTTGCTATTAATTCGATTATTTGTTTGCTTACTCATGTTCTTATTTGGGTTAAATAGAATAATTTAATTAAAAATTATTTGTGGTCTTTGAAACCTAGAAATGTTTTTTTAAAAATGACTATATTTAAGTTGTAGTATTATTTCACTTGTGTCGTTTGTGGTAAATATTTGGTTATTTACCAATACTGGATAGTACTACTGATATTTTATTGTTGAAATATTGTCTATCATCAAAGAAAAACAATAAATTTAACACACTGCTTAACCACTTCAAAAAAACTATTTACTATAACGCTAGGGTTAGGAATATTGCCCAAAGAAATGAGCGTGGTTACCCTTAGTCTATGCCCGTGGTAAGCTCGAGGAAAAATCCTGAAAGACAATAGGGGTTTAAAACACGTCTATCATTCAACATTCAATACAGTCGAAAATGCCTTTAGCAAATGTTCAACTCATATAAACCATTAAATCTGTAGTCCCTATCTTATTGGTCTAAAAAATTAGGAGCTAATATAGCCTTTCTGTTTATGCTTATGAGTTAAGTATTAGTAAGTAGCAACTTTAAAGAAATAAAAAAATAGTAGCAACATACTACGGTTATTGCCTACATCTGATATATATTTTCTTACCATAACATATCTTATAACTTCTATTAAAATTTATCAAAACAGTATAAGAAGTAGAGTTCCGGTACTTTAAAAATAATACTTTTTGTTACGGAATTCATAGGGTAAAATTGTGATGGTGTCTTTAATATTATCACGGTTTCTTCCAGAAGTTTGCATTCACTCAAGGGCAGTAAACACTTTCACCACGCGAGTAACAGCCTGTATTATACTACTATCTTAGAATAAATCTTTTATATACTTTACTAGTTCTCGACTATGATTAAAACTCTTTTAGCATCTCTGTCTGCAATATGCAGAGGCTGTTAAATCTCCTACAAGACTATTTACCACTCCATTCGGTAACTCGTCCATTGTCGAAAACCAGGCTTCTTCTAGGTAGCGGTATTAGCTTTCCTCTCTTCATGATTTCCATGTTTTCACCCGGATAATACTGACATTGCGATATAAAGTCCAGAAGTAAGTTACCTAAGTTTTTACTGGAATCCATTAAGTGTTCCAAACTGAAAAGTAAGAATAATTTTTACCTCGTCGTCGCACTATAATTTTAATTAATCATTTTGTCAATTCTATTTTAACCCCTTTTAGATTACCTGTATTATACAGGGTGTGTAACGGTATGTGGCAACATCGTAAATCACTGAACATATTTTGTCCGCATTCTTTCGGTAGCTACAGATAAATGTGTCGAGCTATGTATGCACTTTCTTGGTGAAGAAAGGAAACAATATAATAATCACAGATGTATCAATAAATATAAAAGCTTTCAAAAACTATACAGAGATGCTATCTGTGTCTCGAAAGTTAAGGTTAATGAGATAGTTATAAATTCCTCTGGGAATCCTGCTGACGGCACGTGGAAGGGCTCGCAGTTCAAAAGCCTCTTAGATTAAAATTACCCCTTGAACTTTTGCCGCATGTTTAGAAAATACCCTGTATATTACGTACGCAAGTGTAAAATTAACATTTAAAATTTACAATCAGGATGTATACAGACTGCTAATAAAGTATGGAATAATGATTTTCCTGGGAAACGAATCACCTGAGCAAAAAACGTTGGTACGCGTCGATTTTAGTTTATTTTTTCGTATATTTTAAGATTTCTGAACAATGCACAGGGTGCGTCAGAGGATTGAACAGCTGACAATTTTCACGGTACTTTTACTGTGGGTAATTATCAAGAAATTCGGGAAAGTTGATAATATTTTGTGACAGTTGTTAAATATCAAGTTCTATAAAATATTTTTATGTAAATGTATGCACTATTACTAGGCAATCAAAACTGTAAAATGTACCCTCCCATATTTTTGCTATATTTGAAAAAAATAACCAAAAACGGCATGGTAATGAGATTTAGTTACACGGTAATGTCAAGGAGAAATGGAAATGTTAATTAGCTGACATGGTAATGTCAGAAGAGAACAATAAACACCAATTTTTAATATATTTATGGAATAAATTTATTAACAAAACGTGTGTATTAAAAGTTACACAAAAACTCAACGCAACTTAAAGTTCTGTTTATTAAAAAAACAAAAAAAAGTAAAAAAATGTATGGAATCTAGCAAAAAAAAACTTAAACCATCTCATTTATTTTTTTGTATTCCGGAACAGAAAAAAGTCGTGCAGAGCATGGCACAGGTGGCTTTGAAAGTTTTAGTAAAATTTCGGCAGCTAGAATAATCTGGATATCTCGTTCCTCCGGCCAAAAGAAATTTTCACCTTTTCTGTCCATAAACTGGATTTCCAGAGATTTGCGATTCAGTGATAGAACTACACCTAAAAAATACAACAAGTTGATCCGATAATAGACACTTATTATTTAAACTTTTACCTGGATACCAGAAGTCGTTAAACAGGACTGCTACCCAGTCATCAGGTTTAATCTCGGACCTAGTCTCTGACTGAATGTTAAATTCCAAATCTTCTGCTTTATCAGAGTTATCAGTGGACTTTATAATTTTATTAGTAGGCAGGTATCTAACTTTAAGCTTTCCTTCTGTTTTTCTTTTTAGGTAACGCTCTTTCTCTTTTTGTTTTTGCTTTTCATATTCTTCTGGATTATTTTTTATCTTTTTTCTCCTAGCTCTTTCTCTTTCTCGCTTTTTCTTCAAAACATCTTCTTTATGTCGTTTCAATGATTCTTTTGGTAGCTGACTTTTCTTTCTCGAATTGGGCATCTACAATTATTAAGAATAAACGTAAGAATAGTAACTAAAAACATTTCCGTGTCATAACAACATCACCATGTCACTGAAAAGACATGGTAATGTTGGGAATTTTTGACACGGTAATGAGCAAAACATCAAAAAAAAATGAAACTATTACATGAAAATTAAGTTATGTATTTTTCTTACCTTGGTGTATTATAACACTAAAATATTAAATATAATTTAGTTCTTCCCAAAACATACAACAACACAAATTTTAAGACACGGTAATGTCGTCAAGGTGGTTACACTCTGTGATCTGGGCGATAAACCTACTCACTCCGCGGCTAGGCAAAAACTAATCTCAGATCAGGGACTTGCCAAATTAACTACGTATATAGGGGAGTCCCCCGAATCCAATAGATCTGATAAACGCTTTTCATTGTTGCCAGACTATGCAAGATTACGGAAGACATGGTAATGAGCATTAACTTTACGTTACAGATTTTGGATAAATTTTTCTGAAACACCAAAAGGGTTAATCGATTGCAGAACTCAACAAAAGATAGTCAACCGATCGCAAAAGCAAATCTTACTATCTGTTTATTTAAATAACATTTTATAGTTACAGCGCTTCAACACTTTTCAAGGAATTAGGGTATAACCTCGACATGGTAATGTTTTTTTTCTGTTAATCTTTTCTTTTTTTTTCTATTGTTTTGACTTTTTTCTAAAATCACTATTTGTACATATAGAGTATAGTAAACTACTTATTCTAAAAATTAATACAATTTTGAATACTTGAAAATACTAACGGGGGATCACAGAAAGTAACTTTCCCTCTTTTTTTGATAATGACCCACTGTACGTTTAAAAGAATGGTAACCTTTGTTACCGGGCACATAAACATTACATTGGGAGGCTGAAGAATCACTTAGATCGCCAGGTCAACTTCTGATCAGTGTAAATTACTGTTGGTTCAACCACTTTTTTACTTTGAGCTGCAGTTCAACAGCAAACTACAGTTCAAAGTGTTTATACAACCGGTCCTCATTGTTATTTGTAAAATTAGATCTTTACACCAGTAGCAATACTGCTTTAAGATCAGAAATAAATATGCAAATAAAAAAAAATTATTCCAAACTTTATTAGCACTCTGTATGACGGTGTTGTCACTAATACAAATAAATCGTAGATAATTCAGATTAGTTGCTCCAAAATGAACTTACCTTTCTTTTTCTGCTAGTCCTCCGGAAACTATGGCATCACAAATTTTTGTATTGACATCGGCATCAAAAAGAGGAATCCCAAAATGGCAGTCAAGTAGGGTCCAAACCTATAACCAAAATTGCGTTATTTTTAAGGCTACATGTTGTCAATTGACTTACCCTTGTAGCTTCGTCAATCTCCTGACTTTTCCTACATTCTTTCTCACTTTCACTCGTGACATCTTCAATTCTACTAAATATGCCGACGTTTTCATCGGTTGGGCTTTGCAGCTGCTCTACGGAATGTAACCTGTCCAAATTTTGAGTTTCGCTTTGCTTTTCCTTATTGGCCAACTGGTCTAGTTCTTCTTGAAGTAATGTGCTGCAGTCTTGACTGAAACAGCATGATTTATTAATTTTTATTCATTTATCAAACACACACATAACTGTCCTTTTGTTGCCGAGGATGTCTATCATCCCTCACTGATAATCAACACTACTAGTATGTCTGATCAGGGCGGAATAGAGAATATTTCTAATGACCATGTCTATGATTATGCTAATGGTAATTACCTTTACTTATATAGATTAATACAGTCTGCTGATTGGTCAGAGATTGAAAAGTTCTCAGACCCTAATGTGTGTCTTGATGTGCTATATAAAATCATCCTATCTTGCATAGACCGTGCCATTCCTAAGAAGAAACAACCTTCAGGAGGTAAATGTCGGTATCCGCTGTGGTTCTCCTTGGATTTAATAAGGATGATACGACATAAAAACAGATTGCATAAATTTATACACAATAACACGGCTGATCAGCCCAAAATTTCAGAATATCAAAACCTTCGACAAGCAATAAAAGTTAAGACTACTTGTGATTTGAAGTCTTTTCAAGCACATATTGAGAGTAATATAGGTCAGGATCCAAACAGTTTCTGGTCTTATGTCAGGAGCAGAAATAAACGCAATGGTATTCCTGATTTGGTTACATTGGGAGATGATGAGTACCATGGGCATGCTGATATTGCTAACGCCTTTGCAGGGTATTTTTCTTCAGTGTATGAGGCACCGTCTGCTGATAATTTGCAGACTATGTATAGTGGAACTGTTAATTTCAGACATGTAACGGATGAGGATGTTAAGGACAGTATTAGGAAACTAAAACCGAAGAAATCTACTGGTACTGACAATATACCTGCATACATTTACAAAGGTTGTTCAGAGTTCTTGACCAAACCTATTGTGCACATTTTTAACATGGCTATACGAAGTAATACTTTTCCTGATAAACTTAAGTCGGCTATTGTTACACCAATACACAAGTCGGGCAGTAGGTCTATTGTTGACAATTATCGTCCGATTAGTGTATTAAATGCTTTGGCTAAAATCTTTGAATTTATACTATTTCATGATATTGTAAATAATGTTAAGCATAGAATCTGTTCTGAGCAACATGGTTTTGTTTCTGGTAAATCAACTGTTTCAAATTTGTGTGCTTTTACAGCATGTGCCTCTGAGGCAATCAGTGATAAGCAGCAATTAGATGTAATATACACTGATTGCTCAAAGGCCTTCGATAAAGTGGATCATCAGCTGTTGCTTTCGAAGCTTGCATCTTTTCATTTCTCAACTAACGCATTAAAATTTATGAATTCCTATTTGTCCACAAGATCTCAGTCTGTTAAGGTTGGAAAAACTAAATCTTCCGTGTATGGAGCAACATCTGGTGTTCCACAAGGCAGTAATTTGGGACCTATACTATTTGCCCTATTTATAAATGACCTCCCAACTGTGATTCAAAACTCTAAATGTCTACTCTTTGCTGATGACTTTAAGGTTTTTAATACCATCACCAATGAGCTGGACTGTCAAAAATTACAACAAGATCTTAATGAAATAAGCATGTGGTTTAAGAAAAACAAAATGTTTCTTAACGCTGAGAAGTGTCACGTAATGACTTATACCAGGAAGCTCAGCTCGACAGATTATCATTACTTCCTTAATGACATTTTACTTCATCGGGCAAATGGTATCAAGGACCTTGGGGTCTACCTCCAACAAAATCTCAAATTTAATACTCATTACGAATATGTTGTAAATAAGGCGTACAAGGCTTTAGGTTTCATAATAAGGAACTCTGGAAACTTTAAAAGTACAAAGACTGTGATACTCCTATATAATTCACTTGTTAGACCGCACCTTGAGTATGCCTCAGTTATCTGGGCACCTCAGGCTGCATCTAACTCCAATCTCATTGAAAAAGTTCAAAAACGATTTTTAAGATACTTGTATGTTAGACAGCACAATGCATATCCTTATAGAGTAGCTTATCAATCAATGATAGATAGCTTTAAGTTTGTAACACTAGAACGTAGGAGAGAAACTCATTCTGTGATTTTTGTATTTAATATTGTTAGTGGCCAAAAATACTGTGATTGTTACCTAATAAATTATATAAGACTCAATGTACCAAAGATCAATTTACGTATTACAACAGATAGAATATTTTTAGTTGATAAAAAGAGTCCTTCACCCTTAAACTATATGCTGGCAAATTGCAATGCATTTTTGAGTAGGCATGACATAGATATATTTAACACAAATGTTCGTACTATTAAATGCTGTAGCGATAGATGTACACATTTACAATAATAATTGTCTTTTAGACTGCTAGGTTTAGGTGTAATATTATTATTTTTTTTTATATATTTTTATTCCCTCTAGTCTTAAGTCTCTTACATGTAATTACCACCAAGGTGTTTGTAAGATGTACCATAAATAAATAAATAAATAAATAAATAAATCTAAAATATAACGAGGAGCAACAACAATTTGCAAAATATTATAAAAGCTACATAGATTAAAAGATGTAAAAATTTAAAAATTGAGCATCCTCTTGCACATTGGTAGTTATTCAAATTTGCAATTAATAGCAAAATACCGTCCTCAATAAAATAATTATACTTCTACAACTTTATTGCGAGCAAACTAAGTATTGACCGAAAAGGTGTACAACATGAAAATTTTTTTGTGTGACTTGCAAAATGAGGAATATATGAAATATGGGAAATTTTATAAACAGATAAAAAACGTTTAACAATGTTTTACAACTTACCTTGTAAATCCATTGGTAGGTGAAGACCTATGACTCCCGCTGTCTACCGGCGTAACAGCAAAGTGAGACTCTACCGGCGATTGCAATCTTAATTCATCAGTCTCTTTCTTTTCGAATCTAAAGTTTTCATTACTTATACTGGTGGGAACTGCCGTATTTTTTGGTGCGCCAGGTCGAGACTTTGTAATTCCTTTTAAAACAATTTTATTATACGAACTGTTTAGGTTAGACACAACAACAAGGGGTTAATCCTTAACTAATTCTACTTACCTTTTAATCGTACTTGTATTCCTTCCCCCTCTGGTCTACCAAAGTCTAAAACACCTACGTTGGCAAACGTAAGGTAGCCACAGCTATGGTTCAAATCTAATAATTCGAACAGAGCTGTTACAGCGGGATGTCGCACCAAAGGCGACTCAGTTTCTGGACTTGGTCGCCTAAAGAGGCAAATAAATAATCTATATTTCAAAAGTATGCTACAACAAACTACAAAATAAAAAAAGGTAAATATTACCCTATTTTTTACCAAATCCAAAATATTCTTTAATATTCTAAGATTCTCTAGTTACTAAGAGATTAAATAAATACTCTATTTTTCAAATATTATTATTGGTAAGCAATTATATTATAATATTTAACGAGCATTTTTAAGTATTTGAAACACCCAATCTGCTTTCACAAAAATAGCTGGTCCTATAATTATTATGTCTTAACAGTTCACCTGACATTGGCGTTTTTGGAATCTCTACAATAAAATATCTAAATTGTCAGAGGCAGTATGCAGAGTGTCACATTTTTTGCGCTAACAATACTTTCACTCCCCTGAACTTTTTTTTTGCACACGTCAGATCACAACACGTGCTATTATTATTGTTTTAGCCACGAGGAGCATCTGCTTACGTTGAAGTCTAACAGGACACTGTTTTTTTTATAGTGCTACAGCGCTCTATAGTGTGGGAGGTTTTACCAGTAAAATAGAATAAAAATATCTTGTCGCTACGCTAGAAGACCCAAGGACTCGGGAACACAGGCGGAGTTTTTCCTTTATTGCAGCGTTGCCGATTCGCAGTCGTCGTCGCGACGTTGACAGATTATTATTTTTTTTTTTTATTACTGGCCTCGAAACAGATAAATCTGGTAATGAGGCCTATATATATAATAACAATACATTTTTAACAAATTCCTTAAATGGTAAAAGTAATAGTTAAAATTCTAATGTTTACATTTTACAGAGAAAGTAAAAAAAATGTCTAAATAACATGTTTAATTTTCTATATTATATTATATTGAAGCAAAAGAACCAACACAAAGTCCCGGTCTCAATAAATTTAATATTTAAAACAACTAATTGGTTACATGTTTCGCCTATAAGGCATCATCAGACCTAAAAAGAAGTCAATAATCACGCATTAAAGTAAACAAATCTACTAGTAAACCCACCTGATACACCAAAAAAAACATTTAAAAAATTTTTCAAAAAGAATAAAAATGTCAAAATATAAAACAAAACAAAAAAATAGATAAACGTTACAATTACATCACTACATGACAGTCAGAACTTAAACTAAGAATTGTATATAAACAAAAACGGTATAACAAAAAACTAAAAGTATAAGGTTCGTCAAACAAGTCCAAGGTATATTGAACTGGGGGAAGATGCAGTAGAGGTGACTGCATCTTCCCCCAGTTCAATATACTTTGGACTTGTTTGACGAACCTTATACTTTTAGTTTTTTGTTATACCGTTTTTGTTTATATACAATTCTTAGTTTAAGTTCTGACTGTCATGTAGTGATGTAATTGTAACGTTTATCTATTTTTTTGTTTTGTTTTATATTTTGACATTTTTATTCTTTTTGAAAAATGTTTTAAATGTTTTTTTTGGTGTATCAGGTGGGTTTACTAGTAGATTTGTTTACTTTAATGCGTGATTATTGACTTCTTTTTAGGTCTGATGATGCCTTATAGGCGAAACATGTAACCAATTAGTTGTTTTAAATATTAAATTTATTGAGACCGGGACTTTGTGTTGGTTCTTTTGCTTCAATATTATATTCAGGTCTCTTAGAGAAATATGGACACTTTTTTTGATTTATATTATATTAGTTTAGTACTGTCTCTTTAATATATTTTTTCAGGTTGGTATGCAGTATTTTTTTTCGGTGTTCATTAAGAAGTTCATCAGGAATATTATTATAGGTTTGAATGCTTCCCTCATATGGAGAGTCTTGTTTTTTCTTTGAGCGAGCAAATGTATTTCTTAAGGCATCTTTTGATCTTATATTATAGTTGTAATAATCTTTGTTTTGTTTAAGGACTGTGTTTGCTTTAATTAATTTATTTTGTACACTATGTATTAATTTGGTTTGCTCAAATTTTCTAAGTTGATTTATAGTAAGAAATGGGTACGTTCTGTACAAGTCTTCACTGGGTGTATAATAATTTATGGCAAATAAAGCTTTTATTGATTTATTTTGTAGTCTTTGTAGATTCTTTATTAAATATTCACTAGCATTACCCCAACAAGGTATTAGATATCTTAAATGTGGTTCAATAAAACTGTTATACAGAAGGTATCTTGAATTATCATTGAGTTGGTGGAAGCATCTCCTAAGTGCTCCAACAATAGGTGCCACTTTATTGATAATGTTATTTACTTGAGAATTCCATGTTAAATTGTTGGAAATTATGAGACCAAGATATTTATATTCTGATACTTGTTTTAGCAGTTGATTGTTTAATTTTATTTTTGGATTACACTTTTTTTCTTTTTGTTTAATTATCATATATACACTTTTATTTACATTAATAGTCAACTTGTTGTAGCACAGCCATTCATAATATAGGTTTATGTCAGGGTTCACAATCCGTTCCAGTTCTTATTCGCTCCTTGCAGAAAATACTAACACTGTATCATCCGCGAACATATAATATTTGCATTGGAGTCCTACGAATTTAAGGTTATGCACATATAGAAGGTACTGCAATGGTCCAAGAACTGATCCCTGAGCTACGCCCACTGAAATATCATTTAAACTGCTAGTATTACTATTTACAACTGTGAATTGTTTTCTTCCTGATGAGTATGATTTCAACAAATCTCTACATTTTCCTACATTTTTTAATTTATGTTTATAACTTTGATTATTAGAAAACGTTTCCGAAACAGATACGATAAAAATGTAGAATGAATGTTGGTAGCACAAAAAATGTGTAAACACTCTGTAATATTGCCTTTGACAATCAAGACATTGTAAAGGGAGTTTTTTCATTATATGCATTTAACCAACGAAGAAGTGTGAGAGGGGTAATTTATCATTTCGAACACAGTTTGTATAACAACTTTTAAATTACTGGCCGTAAATGAATTTATAAGTTTTTTTCGCCCAGTTCATACATTAAAAATATTTGTAAAACAAAATTTACCCATCTTTCGAAGGTGTCACCATCGCCTTAAAAGGGAACGGTAACAACTTAGTTTCGGCGGGGTGATGTACTCCAAATCCTTGCACAAGAACAGGTGCAAATTGAAGAGTGGCATTCACATAGAGGAAGTTACCTACAGGCACCACGGCTGGTTCGTGTAACCAGGAAGTAACCTAAGAATAACATTTTCCATTACCACTCTACCGGGTATTTTAGTAAATAATGTCTATTTGAATAAAAAAAATGACAATTGCATGAATAAGACCAAAAAATACTACAAAAAAAATTGCAAACCAAATTAGCTAGTCTCAAAGATGCAACGCCTTATAAAACTTCTGGAAAAATGGTTGAAAAGTTGGAAAAATTCCTTTTAAACGACACTAAAACCCAAGCTATTTTTTTTTTATTTATTTAATTCCAGAGTGAAATTTCCGGGAACTCGATTGCTTATAAATAAAGGGCGGAATATATGCACCTAAATTCAGTCAAAATATGCAGTTATATGCATTTCTTTTGACCAAATATGCATACTGGTATGCAATATTTCTTAATTTATTATAGTAAAATAGGGTAAAAAAACACACTGGGTTCCAAAAAAGATGTTTATTTAAAAAAAAATGCAAAAAAAACAAGGAAAAATAAAAGTAAACAATTTTTTAACCTGAAATTGTATAAAAGGCATTTATTACTAAATATTTTTCAAAATTTTCAACTAAAAAGGATTGTCTTCTATCAGTAAAAATATGTTCATACAAAGAGAAGCTTCTTTCAACATCTACTGATGTAATCGGACAATACTGCAACTTAGGTAGTAAAGTATAAGGCCAAGATACAACTTCGTTGGATGGTTTACCTTTGCTTTTTACTGCAGTTAAGTATTTAAATCCTCCATTCTTTTTTACAGTTACATCCAACTTGTTCCTTACTTGACCTCCTAATTTATCGGGAATGTTGTTACATTTAGCGGAAAAAGTTTCAACAACACTAATTGAGTCTCTTAAACTTAAATTTCTACTCTCCAACGGGGATATTATGTCCGGTATAAAACTGAAATTAACCTTAATAAAAACAAGATCTTTAACCATACTTGCACTTTTTAACAACTCTTTACTTTGCACAACACACTACGAATCGTCATCTAAATTCAAAATTAGTTCTCTTATGGCTTCGAAATGTTCTGCGTATAATATTACGGTCTTAATCCATGTTCCCCACCGGGTAATTCTGGTTCTGGAGGTAAACTAACTCCTGGTAATCTCTCATACATCTGCACTCTTAGAGGTGCTTTTAGAAACACTTTTTTTACATTTGAAATTAATTTATTTACTAAAGGATATTCAGTTCTGACGGTTTCTGCGATTCTGTTTATTTCATGTAAAAGACAAGTCACATGTACCATTTGGGGTAAAAGATTCTTAAGTTTTGGGGTACTTTTACCATATACGGTGCAGACAAAAGCACTTAAAACTTCTCATCTTAGACTGGATACGGTAAGAAAGCGCTCGATAGGTACTGCTGAAATAATCGGGTTACGGCCACATTATTAGTTTTGTCTCGCTGCTTAGAAGCTATTAAATATGGGTTTGTTCTTTGTTCCAAATTCAATCAATTTAAGTATCAACTTAAACGCCATCGACACACGTCAATTAGTTAAAGAATTATTTCGGAATCCAAGACTTATCTAATGACGACCACTTGACCAAGGAAAGAAAAGAAATTAAAGTTTGGATCTAACTTAAAAATTGAACATGATCTCATAAAGAATCTAAAAACTTTAAATTGTTACAATGCACTTACCAATAACCTAGAAAATCCCAAAAACATCCGAGGCAGTCTCTTAAGCTCAGTTCCTTTGGCCAACAACAAACTGGGAGGACCATATCCTGATATATGGTACAGAAAAAGTCTGAACCAAAGACTGTTCATTTCAGGCTGCCCTGGGCCTAGCACGGCAGGTGGCATGGTTGAAAGGGGTGAAATTCTTACCTACGTAAGATACAGACAGAGTGTTTATTGAACATACCGCAAAAATTAAAGAAGTTATTCCTTGGATTCTTCTAAGAATATTTTGTCCTTTAATTTGGTATAGCGTACTACTGACACTGAGCTTACTGAGTATTTTTTTTTTAAATACGTTATCTTTTAAACAAATCAGTTTAAACGTGATTTTCATTTGAATTAATCATTTTGTATGTGTCAAATTTGTTGAAACTGATTGACATGTATCTTCTGTATTTAATAGTTAAACTTTTGTTAGTAAAGTGCTCTATCATTAATCGCTATACAAATGCCGAGATGACTGTGAGTCAATTAAAATTAGATTCTCTATTCCGCACTCGCAATTATGCCAGCTTCAAAAATGCATCGTCGCCGTGTTGTACTTTGGAATCCAGCCCCAGGTTTTTAAAAATTGTCCCCATAGTGACACACTTACACATAATAATAAAAAAACTTTACCTCTCTCCCTATGGGCGCCATGGAAATCAGAAGGCGATATTTTCGTTTTAATAGCCGTTGACAAGCTGCTTCGTCCAGAGAGTTTAGGCTTTCGAATCGCACTAGATCCAGTCCTGGACCTGGAAGTTTCCTTAAGGCCAATATGGTCGACCTAATGGAAAATCGTTTTTTTTTAAGAAAAAGTCAATTGATTAACCCCAGTAATAAGTTGTAATTTTGACAGTGATTAGTACAAGGTCTGTGATTTCAGGTTTTGCAGAAACCCATGTTAATTTGATACTTGTGTATTATTAACTCGATACAAAATTATGCAGGCACTTTCGTAAATCGCCAGTCTCAAAAATTTAGTTCTTAGTCCACCCACTGCTGAGGCTAACAATTATGTAACCAAAGTATGGTTGGTTGTCGCTCTACAAGGTACACTTTGTGGTGATAGGCTTGTTAACCATACACATTTATGAAAAAGTAAAAATCAATCAAGACTGATTCACAATATAACAAATTTAGTGTACCATTTCTAATCAATAAAACTGTACAGGGTGTCCCATTTTCGACACTTTTATAGGGTATCTCCGTAACTGTTAGTGCTATCAGTATAGGCGTCGTGTGCTCTTTTGGGTCAAACTTAAAATGATAAAATCAAAATTTGAAAATTTTCGCTCGCATAAGAGATACGGGGGAATGTCAAAAAATTGACAATTTCAAAATTACCCTATATTTTCTTAGCTAAAAGGCATAAAGAAAAATGCTTTATACAAAAGTTTCTTTATAATGATTGTTGAATAATCTGCTGTTTTCAGAATAGGTATACGGGGTCAGGTAAAAAAGTTATCGGACCTAACCTCATTTTTTTTAAATAGAACACCCTGTATATTTTAATCTAAAAAGATAGCATATTAAATTCTCTTTTCAAATGAATAACGCACCATGGATGATATTAGTTTCCTAGGCGATTTATTTAAACTTTATTACTTTGAAACGAAATAAAAGATTCAGATTAAGGTAAAAAATAACGGGAATCATCGCAAATGTTCGAAAGCTCCTCCGTTATTTTCAATGCACTCTTGACATCTTTTCGAACGGATTTTAAGACATTCATGATGTGTAATGGTTTTATTTCTTCAAAGGCCTCATAAATTCTTTAATCAAGTTGTTCTCGGGTTAAAATGACTTCTTTATAAATTTTATTTTCCAACACTCCCCAAAGAAAAAAATCTGGAGGTGTTAGATCCGGAGATCCTGGTGGCCACCTTATAGGTCCACGTGTTCCTATCCAACGGTTTTTAAAGTGAATATTTAAATACTCTCTTATTTAAAGAGCGTTATGCGGTGACCACAGCTCCAACATAAACAATATAAATAGATAAATAGGCATAGACGCTGTGAAGACCTACCTTAGTATAACAGCGTGATCAAAGAACCTCCTCGCTTCCCCCTCGCCGTCCGCATCCATCGCGGACACCTTCTCCAATTCTGCTAGGAAACTGTCCAAACTTTCTTGCTGCAACTTACCGACTTCGAACATAGTGACGGCGTGACGTTTCAGGCCTTGAGATAGGTTGCCCATCATCAGGAACGCCGTGAGGGCGGAGTCGAACAGGAACGCCACTCGCAAACCATTCGCCGGCACCTGATTGGCGGAATGTGGCGAGTGACTCGGACTGTCCGAGGGCGGGTTCTCGCTAGACGGGGTGGGAGGTGGAGCGGGCGCATTGGAGGGGGATGACAGGGTGAGCGTCAGGGGTGTAATGTCTATTTGGGAACTAAAATAGAAAAAAGATTTGAAAGATACGATCTTGTATATACAGCAAACTAAGCAGTACTGGTGAGGTAATATTCCACTTCCCGAACTAAATATAGTGCGATAAAGTATTAATTACCTCATGGTCGTAAAAATATTTTTAATTTTGTTATACAGGTGACCTATTTGTGTGACAAAGTAATATATCTTGGAAACTATTGAGTTTAGACTTATATAAATAAAAGCCACTTCATTGCATGTCGAAAAATTCTTTTTCTCGAAACCGAATTAAGATACGAAAAAATATCAAGAGACAAAAAAGTTGTATTTTTAGCTGCTTAATCCGAAAATAATATAAAATTTTGAAACAAGTCAGTGGTGAACATTTTCTTTGTCAATATTATTCGTGAGACTGCACCCGGGACGCCACTGGAACTCATAATTATCATCTAGTGAGTGCTAACTAAGCGTCTTATCACAACGAACAACACTACCAAATTTCACCAAAATCGGCAAAAGGATATTTGAGATATTAACAAAAAAACTATTTATTTTTTAAACTTTGACACCCTGTATCTTGAAAATCAGACTTTTTAGGACACATGTTTATATGAACTTTTCTACTTGAATTTGGTTTAAGAATGCACCCTTGGAATTACGGCCTATCATTAAGTAGAACCCTGTATAGTGAAGCCTATATATCAATTTGTCACACAAATGGGCCACCCTGTATGTACCTTTCAGTGGAATTAGGTATACTGAACCAGGATGGATGTCGTCTAGCCCTTTCTTGTTCAGTCTCAGGGTCCAGCTTACGAGCAAACTGTAGCCGGCAATAAAGAGATATGGCCTGTTTGACCAACTCAGTATCAACTTCCAATACATGAGCCAACTAAAATAAAAGATTAATTGGCTATTATTAATTTTACTCCCCTAGTTTACTGTTATTTTGTCTTATATCTGTACAGTATCTCTGTTAAAGAGCACTCACCTCTTCTACAGTGGTTTGTTCATCTATTGAAACGAAAATTTTGTACAAAAGCGTTTCAAAATAGTCTCCTAAAATTCTATTCATAACAAATCCTTGTAAAGGTGGCACTTGAACCTTATCCACAGCAGTTACAGGTACGTCTAAATACACTAAGCCTTTTCTAGAAAGTAGAAAAACTAATATAAGATTGTAAAAAGTCTTCAAACTAGTCTTTAATTAATATTATTAAAAGGTTACCTAAGTAAAAGGGAAAAGTGAATAAAAATTGTCAATTTCTGAAGTTTTTATTTTAAAGAAAATTAAATAGGGTAATCACGATAAAACAAAACGCTTTTATGATCGAAAGCTACTTTAAAAATGGTAGAACAAAAGTGTGGGAGACCCAGAGACATAATAATCAGTTTTCAAAACCTTTTGCGAAAGTTTAGAAGACCTACGAGCTACAATTACAAATAAATTTCGGGATTAACAACTCCCCCCAATGTTTCTGAGCCTGTAAAAAGAAGGACGAAAACATGTTTCGAAGTAGGAGGTGAACACATATCTGATTTAATTTAAATTTGGAATTTTTAGGTTCTGGGTTGTATAAATTAAAAACTTCAGTACTTTTTCCCCTAGGTTACTTTTCAAGAATAATAATTCAAGAGACCGCATGCTTTGAGGACTTTTTTTTTAATCTTACGTTATTTAGGTACTTTAAATCTTAATAAAGGTGGATTACTGAAGACCAATTAATTTTGTTTAATTGTTAGGTGATTTGCATAAATGCATAGCATTACAAACGTTTATAATATGTTAATCGTTAATTTTCTTTAATTTTTCTTAATTGATCAACAGCGTGTTCCACTTATAATGGAAACAGGCTTGTATTTTCGTTATTTCTGAATTGATTTTTTTGAATTTTGGTATGTTTACGTATGACGCTAGGGCGCAATTTTCTATTGCCTAAAATTTTAACTCATAGGCGTAAGGTTTTATATGGGATTTAAAATAATAATTTAAAGAGTAAAGTACCTTTAGCGATTATTTTATTTTAAAACTAATATCAGAAATCGATTTGGCATCTCTCAAAACGCCGAAATACCAAAATTTAATAAATTGACACAACCATGGCATGCGTATGATCAATTTTATTTTTATTTCTTATCAAAAATATTACGAATACCAATAAGTGGGACACCCTGTATATAAATCCACGTTAACACGGAAACATATCTTTTCCCTTGAAATATAACTGTTTTCATCACTGTCCATCATCACAACGCAAGATCAAATCTTCTCACTTCTCACCTATGCCCCAGCTGGCGAAAAAATTCCACAATAAATGTGTATCAAATTCTATCACAAATTACCCACACCAGATAAAATGAATAGAAAGCCAACCAGGTTTCAAGAGGAAAAGTTAAAAACATTGTTAATTCGGCTAGAACCTTAAGTACGGCTTGGATGATTTTATTAACCTGTAGTGCGAGCCTGGGTTTTAAAATCCCACTCTCAGCAACAAAGAAATACTATTTTTCCATAGGGTGATTCACTGATTCTTTTTTCTACTTTGGAACAGATAATGTCAGGTGTTCACATAATTTGTGAAATCATACTACTACTTCACATGAATTGTTATCGATTAGCTAATCAATGGCCACATTGACTAATCACACTTAAGCGGGTTCATGTAACCCGCAACAAACTATTATACTTTTACTTCAACAATTTCTACAAAAGGTTGAAAACTCACGACTAGAGAAAAATCCGCGGGGAGAAGACGTTCCGAAACGAAAATAATCTATAACTCGACTCACTGTTTAGAAACACTCAGCGCTGCTGGCCAAAAACTCCATGGGGTGAAGACGTTCCGCCACGGACAAAGTTCTGAAACCTACTGACACTAAAAGTGAAGCCTTGCCGAAAACTGATGTTCACCGCACTTCAATCGAACCGAAGTCATATATCTACTGCTTACCAGCTAAACGCAAGTTAAAGGTCTATAAAAACGTAAACAAGCTGTTTTGTTATGAAGGGTTTTCTATTGTATTATTTTACCGAAAGGATTATTAAATGCGATGTAAATTCGCAGTTAAGTTTTTATAATATGTTAAAGGATGAGTTTTATTTATTTCTTTAAGACAGTAGAACATAAATGAATTAACTTTTCACCGAAATGCGATTATGGTTTTGGTCTAATTATTAAGCAATGTTAGGAGTTTGAATTATGTTAATTAGTCTTGAAATGCATATGCATGTTTCCCCAACACATGTATTTAAACCTAAACACTTGTTTATATTTTACGATATCTCACTTTGTTATCCTGATATTCCTGATTGTAACAAATTCGATTTAAATAATATTATTATTAATATTTTGGGGACACTACACTTGCTTTATTCTGCGATTCAGATGGAGCAGTCGTCGAATTGTCGACTGTATAATTTTGAAGATAATTTTATGCTCTGCATATTATATCAATATGGCTTTTTGGCGACAATTTGAAACAGAAGGTCAAGGTGAATTATCGGGTATAATACCACTAGTGCATCAAAATTACCGATAATTCTGATTGAAAGCGTGTTGTATTGTAACTGAATGAGTTTATTTTCATTTTTGATTAAATCCGAAAAAGCCCGACTTCGAAGAAGGAGGGCTTTTTCGAGATTTAATCAAAAATGAAAATAACCGAATGCAGTTACAATACTACAACACGCTTGAAAGCAGAATTATCTGGTTATTTTTGATGCACCGAGTGGTATTCGGTGGAATATTTCCCGAAAAATTGTATTTCATATTAAAAAAAAAACATTATTGTACAATAAATTACGTAATAAGTAACAAATTTATTAAAAATATACTTAAAATTAGGAATAAAATGTGTTTCCGCTAAAAGTACAATTATTAGAATAATTTACAATGTGATTTTGTAAAACTTGATTATGATTGATAGCTACCTACTGGGGGATTATCGCTTCTACTGTGGAATTATCGCTTCTACTGTGGAATTATCGCTGTAATTCTTGCAAAAGACCACACTTCTTATGAGATTTTTTATATATGAGGGAAATATTCGCAGGAATATAATGAGTCGGTGCCAGAGTCGGCCATCGAAAGTAAAATAAGTCCGAAATTAGGAAACAAAGATTTACATGTTCAATGTCAACGCAATATTTTAAATACCTATGCGTGTTTAAAAAAATAAAATCCGGGAAATACTGAAAATGCGCTTTGTACAAGAATGTACTTGTAACGAATTAACACAACTTGGGTTTTATAAGATTTTATAACGTAATTAATTTGGGGACTGTAACCAAGCAAAAACCAATAAATCAAAAATTCAAAACGACTGACAATACTACAAGGGATTTCATTCTGCGAGCTATTTACAACTTTTACGAGGATAATATAGTGCCAACTTTAAAACTGGTTCCTGGTAAGTTGCAAGGTTGCTCTGATTATAAGTACCAATCTTCAGAAACATTGCGTGGTGTTTTGTTAAAATGCTGCTTTAAACATAAACAATTAGATGATCCAATAGTTATAATGGAATCCCCGCGTATTATTGAACTACGACGGGACTATTTCCGCAAAATAAAGGAGTACCATGAATCCGATAAATGTATAATTTATTTAGATGAAACTTGGTTTGACACTCATGATGTCAG
The DNA here is from genome assembly GCA_963920685.1 of Polydrusus tereticollis. Taxonomy (NCBI): domain Eukaryota; kingdom Metazoa; phylum Arthropoda; class Insecta; order Coleoptera; family Curculionidae; genus Polydrusus; species Polydrusus tereticollis. Next base: position 19,538,452 of record OY987332.1, on the reverse strand, counting down.
GGCCGTAGCCAGACTGTGTAATCAGGACAGGCTCAAAAAATTTCAGGGCAGGCAGGCTGAAAGCCGAATTTTTTCACATTTATAACTATATATATTTCGTAAAGCTTTCGTTAATTTTGTTTATACGTACGTATATTTACATATAAGTGAGTAAATTGAAATAAAACAGTAACTTTATTTAATAGGAACTATTTATTTTATTGTTTAATAATTAATGGCACAATTTACACAATTTAATATGTGCCGCACATACTAAAAAATTTTAAAAAGTTGTAATCGCCGATTCTTCTGCTGATTAAATTTTCTCAAAAGTATCTCAAGGTTTTGAGTTTTTGTGCGATGTTGTTCGTATGCAAGAAGAATCACATTTGACATTCGTTGATGGCACTTAGAGAGTCGCTGTGGACGGTTAATCCTTGTCAACACAGAGAAAGTAGATTCGCAAGTCGCTGTACTACAGCCAAAAACTCTGCCAGTCGCCAATAAATTATATGTTTCAGCAAATGCAGTTCGTTGCTGAAAAATTATATCGAAGGCCGTTAAATCAGGTTTCTCTCTCTTCTGGAATTGTATTAATCTGTTGACTACTGTAATCTCTTCTGGGGATGGAAGTTTTATGCCCAAAGTTTGCAAAAATTTAGTTTCTCTATTATATCAATGTTTTCTTCTTCGGTACTGGAAACTGCGTCTCCTCTCCTATACTACCTCAATGCATGCCCACCACATTCACTAACAAATACAAATTAAGTAGGAAAGTAGGACCTACTTGCCTACTACCCGCTCGCTCGCTTGCAACACCGAGTTTGACAGACTCGCGGTGTCACACGCACGCCTGAAGCCTGACTGAATTGTCCGTCCGTCCCGCGCAGTGTTACCAGATGTCAGAAACAGAATTATTTTACATCTGGCAACCCTGGTCCCGCGGCGGCCGCGCGTCAATCGCCCGATCGATCCACTTCCATTTTTTACGCTTGTCGAGTTGGATATTCAAGGGAGAGCTTAGGGCAGGCTCAAAATTTTCCAGGGCAGGCTGAGCCTGCCCTGGCGTACCCCTGGCTACGGCCCTGCATGATGTTGTTAACTGTTAAGTATGGTTGGGTAGACAGTACAAATTGTACGTTTGGTACACCGTGTTCGAGAGGAAAACGCGTTATCATGCCGGAAGTAAAGATGGCTTTGTGCCTAATGTGTTGCTCTTGTCAGCAAAGAATATCACTCAATAATCAATCTACAACTTTAAGCGCAGTTGCTCTTGATAATATTCGGCAGGTAATAACGAAATGAGTAGCGATATAGGGAAAAATTGCCTGTTTATGAATTTTAAATTAATTATGTCCCTTCAACACCTATCTTAAAAACTTGTTATATTAAAGAACGTTTGCTGTGATTCTGCTGCGATCAATTTGTTGCTAAAATATATGTAGTGAATTCTAACTACTAACTGTATATTCTAAATAACATAGTACCTGCCCCCTGCCCCTATCCTTTCTTGGCAAAATGAGCATTCCTTGTTTACAGAAAGACCATTTTAAAAATATTCTCTGCAGGCGAAGTCACGGGTACAAACCTTTTATAAATATAAACTGTAATGAACAAGCTATAATAAATACTATTTAATCATATTAAAAATTTACAACAATCCGCATTTTAATTATTTGGTAATAATTTTAATGTCATCAAATTAAATTTGGAACAACTATACTAATAATTATACTTACTTGTAAGTACTAAGTACCACATTATAGTTCAAATCACCAGCATTTTGAGAACCTAAATCTATCAACTTATCAATAACAGCTAATTCTTCTTCACTTACAGCCTAAAAATGTTATAAATATGCTATGCACCAAAATGAATATGCTCAAGGACAAAATTTAAGCAAAGGTAACTTAAACTTAATGCAAAAATAGGTTACTATAAATTGGGGATACTTATCTCATTTATAAATTGACATAAAAGAGTAATTTAAAAGGAAAATTATAAAAAAAAGGGTCTAATATTGTTTAGGTTTGCCTTTGTTTAAGCAAGTAGCAATATTCTTTTAATATGTAAATAAACATAGGATCTATATTTAATATAGTATTGAATTTAAAGAATCCTTTTTATGAATGCTTTCTAAATGTGTAAATAAAATTCATACTTTAATATCTTCTTCTAAAATAAGGCCAACTTCCACCCTCCACCACGGTTCAATATGAATATTCACTGGAACCTTTGGTAACAAACCCATGACATTTTTCTTGCCAAAAAGCCTTCCCCTGTTTGATCTAGATTTATTCATTATTTCGATGTATTCGTTTCTACCAATACCCAACAATCTTAGACCTAAAATCAACATACAAATGAAAAATATCCTTGTTAAATAATATTTTTTTGATGTGCCTTAATCTTGTTGTTGTCAAACTTACAATCAGCTGCAGTAAAATTTGGCAACGTGTCATAGCTTTTCTCTGCCTGCATCAGTTTTTCCACAACAGAAATGTAATAGTTGAATGGGGTAATTCTTAAGCCTTTAACTATCATGTCAGCCAAATGATATGGGAATAACATGAGTCGTTCCCTACTGTAAGCAACAACACGTTCATAGTACCGTTTTTCATCTTTTAAAATATGGCGGACTAAAAAAAAATTGTAAATTCTTACTCATGCTGAAATTTTAACCGTTACTGTTTTGGAATGTCTTAACTCTTTTCTTCCTTTACCTATACATATTTCACGCACCTCTCTTTTTAAATGAATTCTGATATAGTACCTAGGTATATATTTAGAACAAGGAAATTTTTAAATGTGTCCATTTATTTACCTAGCTACTTAATTTTAACCAACTTGACTATAGCATATTTAAGGTTTAATTAATAATTTCGAATCCTTCTATAACTGAGCATTGTTCCAAACCCAAACTAGTATTCACTGCTGGTATTTGATAAGTCTAAACTTAGAAATAGGAAGCCATAAACTTATAAATCCTATTTTACTCAATATTAAACAAATCAATAAGCTTGAGAAATTGATTAAGTTTCAATCTTTAATTAGGTAGGCTTGTAGAAGTAGGTAGCAATGGAAGCCCCATTTACAAATAATAAACCATTAGAATATAAAATGACAGATTTAGTATTAAAAGGAGCTACAAAATTAATTATTAAAGAGTAAATAGATTTTGTTTGTTATTTTGTAATTTCATTTCCCCAGTTGTAGTTAAATGGTAACTTTTTAGAATAAATAAGTCATAGGCCTAGATAAGATAGCTAAGAAATTTGAAGCGCAGCAATTATGATAAATACTATATTATCATGAAAAACCTTAAGTTTATACTTGGTAATTACCTCCGTAATTACCTCACCTTTATAGTTCAGGATCAATAAATTACCTAAATTCCTAATATAGAGGTTTGGTTCATATATTTGTATAATAAGAAAGCATAAGAAAATACTCAACATTTAAAATAGTTTTCCATTATAAGTACAAGATAAGTAATTTATGCAAAAATAATGTATAGAAAAAAACACTCACCAAAGTTACCTCGATACCTCAGCTGATTTTTAATACTAAAATTGATTATGCATCTTTCATATTCCTTAGACGAATTGCTAAGGATCTAAAAATCAACAATAATTGGATTATGAAAGGTGTTATCGTGTTTAAACTAGAATTTGTGATAAATGTGTTTATACGATATTTTAAGGACAACTCATGTTTTACCTGTTTTATGTGTGTTGGGAGCCTAGCCCAAGGTACTTTCTTGCGAATATGTTCTTCAACTTCCGAGTTCATTGTTTATAAACCTTTTAAAGCTTTACTATCCATTTTTTAAAACGTACAATTCAAAGACAGTGATAAAGTCTGTAAAAAATCAGGGCGAAACGTCAAAATACAAATCAAAACATGAAGGTGTGTCAAAAAACCTGAAGGTCATTTCGTGGGTTTAGTAACGTTATAAATATTAGTGATGACAAAGTTACTTTTTTCTTGCACGACCCCAGCGACATCTAAAGACATAGAGGGAACTAATATATAATAAAGTGATTGTAAATTAAATTGGTGTTTAATGGGAATGAGCAAGTTGCACACAATCATAATGACCAATTTATCAATAAGAAGCCGTTTGTCCCTATACTCCTTATCCATAATTTGAATTGTAATTTGAAATTGACAAATCTTATAGGTAATCTGTGACGAGTTTGATTTATCGCAATGTGCTCTTCTTTGCCGATATGCCGGCATTCCTTATTTTCTTGTCATTTGTCATTGTCAAATAAAAAAACTCAATATGGCTGACATTTTGTTGTCAAACGGACGAATTGTCCTTAAATATGTTTAAAAAGTTATTAAAAAGTGTTTTTTATTTGGTGTGAAGCCACAAAACTACTATTTACTGAATTAACTGTTCATTTAAAATTCACAAGCTTTAACATGCTATTGCTTTTTTACGATTTTAGGACCTAAAACATGTCAAGTATCTGTGTTGTTTATAGAGGGTGTAGATTTCATAGTATATTCTTGCCAAAAGTGTAGTTATTTTTGTAAATATGAAGCTTACGTTGATAAATTACATTTTCCTCTTTCTGAGTTTACTTGGTGGCATTTTAGCACAAGAAAATATGTGCTCGAGTAAATGTATTTGTAAACCCAACTCGCAACGGGATGGAGCAAATTTTCTCAAAATGGTTTGTGGCGAATTTGAAAAGGTTTCTCATTTGGACGAACTGGAATTGCTTAATATTGCCAGTGAATTAGTCCAGCTGTAAGTATTAATTTTTAACTTAAGAGCTTGTTCTTATTGGTTTACCCAATGACTTATTGACGATTTGGGAAAGTAATTTTTTAAAACAAAGAATAAATCGGTATACTTCTTCATAGAACTCTAAAAATCAACTACGTGTTGTTGCTTATTAAGAAAAAGAATAATTGTTGGCATTCCTGTTACTTACATTTTGCATAGAACATAAATATAACTCTGAGGTGTTGAGGGGTTGGGTGTTGGCGCCTCGCCAAATGTAAACAAACGACGTCCATCTATGTTAAGTCATGAGTTTACCATGTAAAGAATACAATTTAATATTGGGTTTTTGTATATAATAAGCTTTTACTGTGATCAACAGTACCTATATGTTAATTGGGTAAAATAAATTACTAACAGTAAGTATGCATATACAAGCTGCTATATACTCATGGCCTCATGTGGTTTACTCTACTTGATATTTTTTCTTTCAGAAACCTTTCCCATAATAACTTAAAGACATTTTTACCTAAAGTGGAGCTGATAGCTCTTCAGAAATTGTAAGTATTTTGTGAATAATTCAGTACTTACCTATACTTGTAATATTCACTTATTTTGCCAATTTTTTTCTATGAGATATTCTGAGTATTAATTTTTAGAAACCTTAGTGGAAATCAAATCACTGATCTTCAAGAAAATCAATTTAGAGAAGTCTCTCACTTAAGACGATTAGATTTGTCTGACAACAATATTAAACACATTGACATTAAAGCATTTGAGGGTCTCAAACATTTAGAACGTCTTAAGCTAAATCACAATGATATTACTGCTATTACTTTTGGAACATTTGATGTTTTGCCTAACCTTAGACAACTGTAAGTAAATCAAGCAAAGAATAGTTTCATACAATAATAAATAAAATTTTCACCATATTTTATTTTGTCTGTAGTGACATATCAAACAATCCACTACAATGTGACTGTGGCCTTCTCTGGCTTTTGGATTACACTCAAAAACATCCTTTAAAGCTTATGTCAAACCCAAAATGCAGTTCACCGCCAACCTTTAAAGGTCTACCACTTAAAAAACTTAAAGTTGGGGTCGACATTCATTGTAAATCTGCCTCCCATAATAACGGGTTGCCCTTGTTGGATTTAAAACCCGAGAATAATCAAGTGGTTTTTGAGGGCGATTCGCTGAAGTTGCATTGCAAAGCGCCAAGCATCACTGATACAACAGATGATTCAAGGTATTTTTATGTTAATTATTTAATTAAGGTATTTTTGTAGCCTTTAAAGTATCTAGAATTTTTAGAATAGGTAAGGGTTTTAGAGCTTTAATAGCGCATTTTTGTTGCTTGGTTTTATAGACAACTCCTATCTCTTTTTAGATTAGAATGGTTATGGCTTGATTCAAACCCAAAGGATCGTTTTACTGATATTACAGTAGTAAATGATTTCTTACCAAGCACTGGTATTATTGATAGCATTCTTTACATAAAAAAGTTATCCAAATCGCATACAGGAATTTGGTCATGCCTTTTTTCTTCAATTCAGGGAAGTCATTCCAAAAGTATTACAATATTGGTTATTTCGGAGGATACAAGGTAAGAGTTAAGTTAACCACCAATTACTAAGTATACAAACTTTTGGAAGAAATATTTTGAATGTAAAGGAGAAATAAAAAAATATTGTTCACAAACTTATAACCAGTTCATAGCCATCAGGAGTTGTCCTTTTCAAGAAAGCAGCTCAAAAATTTTACTAAATTAGGTAAAGCCTTTCCAGATATATTATTATAAGAAAGTTACACTTTGCCTTTGAATGGGATTATCCAAGGGTGGTTATAAACAAACAATGAATGATTGAATAAATGCAGGTAAATTATAGTCCCTACTTAAAAATGTCTTAAAGTAAACTGCAAATCCGGAAGAGGTAATTTCATTATTAAAGTAATAGTTTGGTGATTTTAAACCGATTTTTACCTGATTCAAAATTAGAGGGAATCCCATAAAACAAATTATGTTCTAAAGAATGTATATATAGCCACTCTAGTTAGTTAGTTTTAAGCTTAGTAATTATTCTTACTTGTGTGTAATACAGCGTTTTTTTAATCGTGTGTGAGTTGAATTGAATTTGAACTCTCATTTAACGTGCGGTCAGCAAGCAAACAGCGTTAGAAGAAACGGCCACATTAACAAAAATTCCACCACCAACTGTATGGAAAATTGTGAATAATCCCATTTTAGTGAGGAAAGAAAGAACCGATACTGGCATTTTCTCAAAGGTAGATGGAAGTGATCAAGATATAATACGGCGTAAAATTTACAAGTGATACGAGGAACAAAGCGTGCCTGCATTAGATAATTTAATTAAGAGGCTTGAAAAAGATGAAACCGGCGTTAAATGTGGCAGAACAACGTTATGGAAGTGTATCCAACACACGGGTTTTAGATTTAAAAAAATTAACAAAAGACAAGTTTTAATGGAATCAAGTAGAAGTCGGTAATGGCGATCCGAATATCTACGAAAAATTAGGATTTACAGGGCATCAGCAAAGGCCGATTATTTACGTGGATGAAACCTGGTTGGACACATATGATACCCCGGAAAAGGGTTGGGTTGACTCAAGCGGCAAGTGTAAAACAAGCGCGCCATCAAAAAAAGGTGTAAACAAATTACGATTTTGCATGCTGGATCTAAAGACGGATGGATTCCAAATGGACTTTCTCTGTCTGCAAAAAACATTAAAGATTCTTCTTTGGATTACCATGAGGACACCACTGCTGATTTATTTGAAGATTGGTTTAAAAACAAGTTAATTTCAACTATACCTCCGAATAGCGTAATTGTAATGGACAATGCAAGCTACCATAGTAGGCAGTTGACCAAGACTCCCTCCTCAAATGACACAAAAGCAACAATCCAAAACTCACACTCACTGATAATGACACTTATTTTTAGAAAGATTACACCAAAAGGCAATTAATTTAGCTTTTAGAAAGTTTAAAACTACAAAAGGAATACTTCTGTGATAATTATGCAAAAAATCTAGGGCATACAGTTTTAAGGCTTCCACCATACCATTGTATATTTAATCCCATCGAACATGTTTGGCACCAACTGAAATCTGCCATTCGTCGTAACAATATTTGCCCTACCATTAACTCCAGTGTACTTGAGCTTATAGAAACTAAAGTTTTTAACATCCCTTCACAAAGTTGGGCAAATTCTGTTACACATGTTGCAAAAGTGGAGAAATCCTATATCCATTCAAACAATATAGCACAAATAATAATTAGAACAGATGATGATAGCGATAGTGATATTGATATAGTATTAAGTGAATAATTATTATAAGTACCGAATAATTTGTAGGTATATTTTTGTAATCATAAATATAATTTTTATTAATAAAATAACTTGTAATTTCACATTTAAACATAAATAAAATATTATCTAATGTCTTGCTTATTTTTATTACAAACCATCATTAAATTCTAAGCGAAATGCGGACCTGTTCGACCATATTTCAATTTTACAGCTGACCCGGGTCTTTCCTAATAGGCGTCAGTTAGTCACTTTCTTATATCTCTGAACAAACTTTACCTATGTAGGCTACAGTGCCATTGCATGTCCTGGCCATATTCTGACGATTTATTTTTATTTTTTTGCGGAACACTATTTAAACATTCTGGTCAAATTAATGGGATTAGAATTAGACATTATAATATTATGTCTATGGGTTATATAAACCTAGAAAGTAAAAACCTATACAGCACTACTGTGTGTTGAACACTTAGCTCCTGAATAGTATGTTAACTTCGTTATTCATTTTAGTTAACTCATGTAAAAGCATTTCAAGTTTTGCCACGTATGCAAAATGTTAATTATGAATATTACAATTATTACTTTTTTAAAGTTTTTTTGATCCTGAGTAAGTGATCCTTGAAAACTAGATGACCCATTGTTTCATAACCCTCACTATTAATGACATTGTTATGGACATTTTACGCTCTGCATTTAAGAAGAAAGAAAAAGTCATTGCTCTAGATTATACAAACAACCCTCGTTTTAGATATTGTCGAATAACAACGACAGCAGGCAACAAAGGGACCTACATATGGCCTAAAACTGTAGTCAACCATACAGTTACCATGCCATGCGAATCTCTAAACTTGAACTATGATGCCTCTTTTCAAACAGCCTCGTACTTCTGCTCTGATAATGGTACGTGGCAGACCTTGGACACGTCTCGATGTTCATACATATCTGATACAACCAGAATATTAGAGCAATTTTCAAAAGTCAATTCAAGCGTGTTAGAGAGTGCGCGACACTTCAAAAACTACACCTCAAATATTAATATCTACAGGGATGTAATGGACCTGGCTTATACAGTGGAGACCATAGAGAATTACGCTAACTTTCAGCTGTCTGAGCCTTTGGGTAATATTTTAATGGATGCGACTAGTAACTTGATGAATTTGCCTTGGGACTATTTGAAAAAGGGCGATAAGGAGTACAGGAGTTGTTCTAAGCTGGTTAATGTGATGGAGAATTTGGCGTTGGGTAATCCTGCTAGTCTTTTTCAAAGAGTAAGTTCTTAAATGTTTTATTATACAGGGTGTCTGTAAAAGGTCTTTACAAAAACCTACCACATATTCTTCAGACCAAAATTAGCCGATTTAAGTAAACTTACCTGAGTACAAAGTTGCTTAGTTTGGGCGCTAGACAGCGCTGAAGTGACAATTTTTAAATCGTTTTTCTGGATTTATTTAAAAACTGCTCATACTATTTTGCCGAAATTTGGTACGTTGGCATAGCTTTATGGGACAAAAAAACCCATGAATTCTGATTAATATTAGTCCATGGGCGTAGAACCTGGGTTTTTTACTAATTGCTTGTTTCAGATTTCTATGCCAATGGAACAAGAGGGGTTTGGGCACAAAATTCAGATGAACCAACTCATTTGCTACAAAAAAGGTACTCTTGATAATACTCGATTCCTCTGACGGTTTTCGAGAAATTTGCATTTTATTACTTAATACGTATTAGTTTTTACAAAAAAACAAAAAAAAAATAACTAAATCATAAACAGAAATAAATAGAAATATCATAAAAATTGCTCAAAATGTCCACAATTTTCATCAATACAAAGATTTATACGTCGAAGAAAATTAAAATACACTCTTTGCAGAACTTGTTCATCGCCCTTAAAAATATTTATTGCATCTTGAATACGTTGCCATAGTTGTTTTGCGTTATCTGGAGTTGTCCTGTAAGCCACGGTCTTAAGATTCCCCCATAAGAAATAATCCAATGGATTTAAGTCTGGAGATCGTGGTGCATAAGCCACATATCTCTCCGAAGTTGTAAAGGTAAATCTTCTGGCAAATCTGGCAGCGTATTTTGTAGATGTTGCAAATAAATTTCCCCGGTTAATCTTTGTGGAATAATGACAGGACCAACAATGTGATTACCAATTATTCCAGCCCACACATTAATTCTAAACTCATTTTGAAAATGTTTTACCTTGATAGCATATGGATTTTCATCCGCATAAACATGTTCATTATGAAAATTTTTAATCCCTTTTCTTGTGAAACATGCTTCATCGGTAAACAAAATATTGTTGGCAAAGTTGGGATTCTCTTCTCTCTGCCTATGAACAAGCCGACTAAAAACCAGGCGCACTTCAGGATCATTAGGTAAAAGATCTTGAACTGGCATCTTATGGTATGGATATAGCAACTGTTCTTGAAGTACTTCATGAACAATATCTTTGGACACTCCTATTTCCCTACCTAGCCTCCTGGTGCTTATTTCTGGATCTTCTGCAACACGTTCTAAAATGTCTTCCTCGACTTCAGGAACCCTTACAAAACGCTGTTTTCCATTATCAATGACTTTAGGAGTAAATTGGCAGTTTTCCCGCAGGCGTCTTTCAACAGCAGCAAACGTCGGGTGGTTTGGTATACGACGATTTGAAAACCTTTCGGAGTAGACTCTGACACATTCTCGACCATTTCCTTGGTAATACCAATATCATATCGGTATATTCAGCATTAGTGTATTGCACCGCCATGATAATTCACGACAATTAAGGTTTTCTAATAATTAATGCAAGCAGATAAAATGATTGAACGTTAGCAACAATATTAAATGTTACAAATTTGACAATAATCTTATGTTGTCAGATGAAACTAATAATAACCAACAATAACAATCGTTTGTGAGGTGTAAGGTCGTGTTGTACATCCCTGAAAGAGGTTTTTTGTAGTAAATAAGTTGGTTTAATCTAAATTTTAAACTTAAACCTCTTATCTTCCATTGGTGTAGAAATCAAAAACAGAAAAATTCTATAAAACCCAAGTACTACGTGGTAAAAACTACTACGTATTAAGTAATAAAATGCAATTTCTCGAAAACCGTCAGAGGAATCGAGTCTTATCAAGAGTACCTTTTTTGTAGCAAATGAGTTGGTTCATCTGAATTTTGTGCCCAACCCCCTCTTGTTCCATTGGCATAGAAATCTGAAATAAGCAATTAGTAAAAAACCCAGGTTCTGCGCCCATGGACTGATATTAATCAGAATTGTGGCATGGGTTTTTTTGCCCCATAAAGCTATGCCAACGTACCAAATCTCGGCAAAATAGTATGAGCAGTTTTTGAATTAATCCAGAAAAACGATTTAAAAATTGTCACTTCAGCGCCGTCTAGCGCCCAAACTAAGCAACTTTGTACTAAGATAAGTTTACTTAAATCGGCTAATTTTGGTCTGAAGAATATGTGGTAGGTTTTTGTAAAGACCTTTTACAGTATATGTAAATGCACCAAAGTTCAAAAAAATCAATTCAGTTATAACGAAAATATAAGGTTGTGCACATTATAACTATTCCCTGAGGTTCCTTTTTGAATATGAAATTTAAAAATTTTAATAAAAAACCCTAATTTTGAAACTTTTTTAAATTAACGTGCTTTTCAATTCCTTGAATTTCTGGATGGACAATAGATACATATTGAAGTATGTTCATCATTTATTGCTGTGTAAATAGTTTATGTAAATAGACACAGAGAAACTTTGTATTTCTAGTGTCAAGAATAATAGTGTGACAGTGATAGATTCAATTCCAGGCGGAATAGCGAAAATGACTTCAAATACTTATCAACTTCGGTATTGTTGCTTCTTTGTATAAGTGTAAATCTGCTCTTAGTTACTAAACCATAAAATTATAGTTAATAGCGATCAATTTTAATTTTTAGGAAAACCTTGTAATTGAAGCATTTCCCACCGCCAAAGATAGTTTTCCAGGAATCAAATGCTCCTGGTTTAGAAACGAAATGAATTCCTTGGATTCCCTTTTTTCTTGTAGCACTAATAACCTTCAAGATTCTGTAGTCTTACAGGGAAAAACAATTGAGACCTCGGTAACTGTTCCTGAAAGCCTTTTTGGTCATTTGAAAAATGAGGCAAGAAAAACGAGTTGATGTACCTAAATATGAAGTAATTAACTTGTTACTTTTTAGATTGCTGGAGAAAATAAAGATTATAGCGTTATTATCTCGATGCAAAGTTCCAGTAAGTTTTTTCCCATTGACGATGAACGAAATGGGAAAGAAGGAGTAACGTCGGCTGTTGCCGGTGTTAAGTTAGGTAAGCAAATGTAACCCACCGCCGACAACGACACACAATATATTTATAATTATTACAGTTGGTCCTGCTAATGCGGAACCTTCACAACCTATCATAGTGACTATACGCGCGCCCCACTCTTCGTCGTACGAAGTGACACCGTTTACTCCGGTTTACTGGGACCACGCCCTAGGCAGATGGTCCACCAAGGGTTGCCGCTTCGGGCACCATTGGCAAGATCACGTGGTATTTTCGTGCAGAAAACTGGGATACTACGGGCTAATGCAGGATGTAACTAACTCTAACGTGACGGTGAGTATTATTTTCAGGGGTGTGGCGAATTTTGTATTTATCCTGTTTATTTTTCTATTTTTAGGGCACTTTTAAAGGCCTTTTTCGTCTTTCCCATCCAGCAATCTACGTCGGCAATGCGATACTTATCACATCTTTCCTAACGGCCATTCTGACTTACATTTTCGGATTTGTTACCATTCAAATGCCCAAGAAAGCCAAGCACTGTCTCGTCAACACATGGGCGTCGATATCACTACTTTGTTTTATGTATTCTTTTGGCATTTACCAGACCGAAGATCCAAAGTTGTGCCAGATTATCGGGTTGATGTTGCATTATTTGTCATTGTGCTCGATGCTGTGGATGTGCGTCGCTGTGAATTCTATGTACAAGAGATGGAGTAAAAATGGAGATTCCATTTTGCAGGTAAGGTTAGTTCAGGTTAGTTGTTGTCTGATGTATAGTACTTTTCTTTATTTATCGTAATCTCTTAATCTTAATCAAAAATCAAAAGTGTTGAATTACTTTGTCTATAATTATTTATTAATATTGTAATTACTTATCTGTTTCCTGATTTCAGTAGGTAAAACTAGTTGTAAAGTCTTCCGAACATATTTCGTTTGACCTAATAACTGCAATAGTGGTTTTATTATATTGTAAACACCCAAAGAAACCCCCCCGTTACCTGTTCGATTGCCAAACCTACGTTTTTAAAGAATTTCTTGGTAAAATTACCCATATAAAACTGTCGATGAGCGTGCCAACCAGCGAAATCTACCTGGCCCCAGCTGGCATCACTGTTTATATTACTGAAATTAAATTAAATAAAGTACAGGAACGGATTTTATAGTTAAATGAAAAGCCATAGTAATACCTTATAGTAGCATGTTTATTATGTTTATTTTTACTATTACTTGTATTATATGTATATTAATTTATTATAAGTACAAAACAAGTGTGAAAAGTTTGCGTGCGGAAAAGGGCAACTTTTTGCACGCGTTTAGGTAAAAGTAATAATAACGATTAATATACTTACTTAAAAAAATATATATATATACAGTGTGACCAGTAAAGTCCGCATCATATGGGATTTTTTGTTATTAGGAGCTTTCTTCGAAATTTGACTTTGGCATCAGTTTCTGCTTCGATCGAGATGAAAATTTACCAAAAAAATAGTAGTCACGTGATTCGCATTATCGGTCAAATTTAAATTTTTTCCCAAAAAAAATTAAAAAGTGTTTTTTTTTTCTCAAGATATCGAAAGAAGTTATTAGAAAGAGTTTTTCTAAATGCCATTTTTAGCCTATATGCATAATTTCAGTTGCATAAGATAATTTTGATTTTTTTCCCATATTTTGTAAATTACACCACTGTTGCAAAATAAAACCCAATGCAACCTACATAAAACTTCTTAGTTGTATCAATGTCTTATTCCAGACACATTTCCTTCAAACTGGCGCCATATTAAATGTGTGTTTTTCTACAAAATCCAAATAGAGCTATTAAAATTTCGTTACATGTCATGCAAAGTGTATTTGTTTTTGACCCTCTATAAGGTAGCTTCATAAAATAAGTATTTTTGAAAACGTAGTTTGTGTCTTTTGCGAATTTTTCTTTTAATATGTCCTTTTAGCATAATATCTCGTACCGTCGATAATGGACCTTTTGTCATTTCACTGGTATTTTTAATGGCAATTACTTTAGGGTGGCCGCTCTTTTATAACGATTCACATACATTTTTCACGATCACTTTGGCGTCAGAAGATAATTGCTTCCTGGAATATTTAGGGTAACTAGATATCGCATTAGCTGAAGATTCCCAAGGTCTCCACATACTTTTAATATTAACTTGTTGCACACTGTTTCAAAGTAAAATAGATAGGTACTAATCTATTTAGAATACTATGTTTACTATTTAATTTATGTAAGCTATATAAACAGGTACCTGTAACTAAAAAGTTTTGAGAAATATCCTAATAATTAAGATGTTTCTAGAAAACGTTTATTAATTTTGATAATAAATCAAGTAATGTACCTATCTATTGTTATAATAAAGTGGCATTAAAAATAAATGTGGGTTAATACGTCTCTGCGAAAGCGAAAGCCAAGTTAATGAGGGGTTTTATTGCAGTCATTAAGCCAAACGAAATATGTTCGGAAGTACTTTAACAAAAGGATTTAATCAAATTACTAGGGAACACGGATTTTAACTGATACAAATATTTTATTCTTACAGGATGACGATTTGCCCATCGAGCAACCAATAAAAAAGCCCGTGCTTGGCTTATACCTAGTAGGCTGGGGCGTGGCTTTAATAGTGTGTGGTCTATCCGCGGCGATCAATATTAGAGAATATGCTTCTCATTCGCACTGTTTTCTGCGGACTGGTCCTGCTTTAAGTGCCCTTTACGTACCATTCACAATTTTGTTCCTATTTATGGTGGTTTTCTTCCTACTGATACGATGCGCTATCAGCAATTTGGATTTGGCACATGGTGGTCATTTAAGTGAAGGTATGTTTGCAGACGCATTTTGTACAGTGCTTTCATTTGAAAACTAGCCCTTTTAAATAACACTTAATCTGTCCAGTTTAAACAAACAATCACGTCAAATTATGAAGCGGTTATTGTAGCTTAGTTATAGCTTATTGTTTGAATACTGTTGTTTATGCATTGTGAAGCGGTTATTGTAGCTATAGCTTATTGTTTGAATAATGTTGTTTATGCTTATCTTAAAAATATATGAAATTTAGCAAAGCTACCAAAACTACATGAGAGTAAAAATTGAAGCAATGAGGAATAGTATCATAGACATCGTAACTATTAGACCGAACAATAAGAAATAAACGTGTTGTCATCAATGTATTCCAGTGTAAAGTAAATCAACATTCAAGCTGCTTCCCTCCACTTGGTTTGCCAGACTTCCGCCACAGAAACCGTAGTTTTCTGGGCTTACTCTGTTAAAAGTATTAACTTCTATGATTAACTAGATTAACATGATGTGGGATATATATAACATTGCCTAAAACCTTGTAAAAAATCTGTAGTATGGCAACGCAGCAATAACGGATCCGCCCAGATTTCATCATTTTCGTGGCCAGCCGCATCGACTCGACAATACTCGGCATAGCGGATGTTGTTTTCCTGGAGTTTTGTCGCATGCGTATGTAAAGGCAGCGTAATCCCCACTCCCGGCCCCACCTAGCTCCTCACAGCGTCTCGCCACCAAACGATTTTGGCATCACAATTTTATAGCATTTATGAATGGCGTGTCGGATCTATAGTTACGATGCCTATGAATAGTATACTCCTTAATGTAAAAAATGTCAACAATGTGAGCGTGCGCAAAAGTTCTGCCAATTGCTCTGAATGTGCTTAGTCAAGAAGCCCCAACATTAACGTGGTTGTTCGTGACTTGGCAATCTTCTCGATGGTCTGGCTAACGGTGTCCATCTCCGTGTCCTGATGTAGATCACTGTTTCTGAAGTTTCTTAGTTCTTTATTCTGAAATCACTATATTATTTCAGTGCGACTCTTATTGGTACATCCTCACAGCTGTTTTTTATTTCCATACTGGTTTGTTTAACTTGTTGTAGTTTATTGAAGAGGAAAGAAAAATCCAAAATTCTTCACAAAATTAAAAAAAATCTTACGTTGTTTAATTCAAATTTTTACCTTCTAGATAAAATTTTATTATGGCGCAGATATGTTGATGATACTTTTATTGTCTGGACAGGAACAGAAACTGAATTGGAAATTTTTTTCAATTTTTTTAATTCTTTAAACAACCACATCAAATTTACAAAAGAAATAGAATCTGAATGTTGTCTGAATTTTTTAGATTTAACAATAAAGAGGGTGAATAACTTTTTTGAGTATGCTATTTATTGGAAAAACACACATACAGATTATACTATCTGACTCAAATCACTGTTTCGCTCATAAAATGGCAGCGTTTAACTCTTTGATCCATCGTTTGTTCACCATCCCACTCTTACCTTTGGAATTTGAAAGGGAAAGAACATCATCTTTCAATTTGCTTATAACAACGGATACAAGATATCATTAATTAATAATGTAATAAGAAAAAAATTTAATAGCTTGCTTAAGAAGGTTTTGACTGACCCCTTGGATAAGACCATAACCTCTGAGGGTGGGTGATGTATTGAAGTCCTTATACAACAATTTTAAAATAGCTTACAAATCGGTAAACAATTTACGTAGCTTATTCTCGAGAGTAAAGGATTCAATTAACGTGCTTGACAAAAGTGGGGTATATTTGTTGTCCTGTAACTCTTGCACAGCTTAAATATGCTGGTCAGACAGGACGTAGTTTTAATATTAGAATAAAAGAACATTTAAACTCTCAGAAGTCGCATATGACAAGAGATCAGCTTTTGGCCTACATTTAAGAGATAATTTACATAATTTTAATACTAAAGACAATTTTAAAATGCTACATAATGCGAATAAAGGCCATAAGCTGAATTTTTTATAGAAATATATAGAAATAGCCAAATTAAAGATAAATAATCAAATTGAGCGTTTGAACGTTCCTGTCAACGCCCACTATAGAGAAGCAGCAAGAATTGTGAACGAGTTTAAGTAGTGAATGTTTGTTTAAATAATAGTACCTCCTTTTGTGCAACCTAGATGTCCCTCTGGTTCGGTATATTTTGTTTTGTTTTTAAATGTTTTTTGGGTTTATCCCGTTGATCAATTTTATATAGTTAGTTAACCTGTGTTCGCCATTGTGAGCTTGTTTGTGTCCTTAATATAAAGTTTGTGATTATATTATGTAAGTAATACCTAATAATCTTGATTTGAAATTGAGATATACTTTTTAGACAGCTCTTGAGAATGGTTTAAGAAACGCGTAGAGCAAGATATTAAATATTTGTGAAGAATTTTGGATTTTTCTTTGCTCTTCAATATGAATAATCTTCACCCCGGAGATATCTAAGATTCAATTGTTGTAGTTTGACAGTCCAGAATGCCTTTGCATCAACCAATAAATTTGCTGTATCTTATTCCTAGCTCTTTTCTTTCTCACGTGGGTTCGTTTCGCGTAAAGTATTTGGGTTTTATTAATGCTGGAACTGGAATGTGGTGGTTCTTTTTATTTGTAAAAGTTATCGGCACCACTAATCAATCACTAATTTTAGCAACAAAGTTCTGCATTTTTCTGGTAGCATCTTCTTGAGCTTCTCCTACTGCCAGCAGTGGCTCTTGTATTATGCTCTAATTCATGAAGATGACTGATGTGTTATACAGGGTGTTTAGAAATTAATTTGACTTTTGAAATTTTGAAAATTCCTTTTTCTCAATCTTAGTACCAAATTCGAGTTTGGAAAAATTCGATTGAATAAATCCCTAGCTGAACTTTGAAGCGCTGTAACTCCGAGTCTATTTGCAGCAACAACATAACTGAAACTGAACTTTGTTCATTTTTTCAAGTTCTACAACCTTTACATTTTACGGTGATCCGAAAAAGCGACCCCGAGGGGTGACAATAGGGAAAAACAGATTTTTGATATCTTCGGCGCCCTCTACTATGCGACATATCCACTACACGGCATCGTGTCTACAAAGTTTTTGTTCACAACGAATAAAAAACGAGATAAATCTATTTCCATTGTTTTTCAAAATGGCGACTGGGTACTGGACAATTTAGCATTTTTTTATTACATTTTCTGAAAGATTTTGTAATTTTAGAACGAACTGAAAAAAATTTTAATTTTCTGACGTCTCTAAAGCATTTAAAATAATTAACGAACATCGGAGACCGCTGTGTGACGTCACTAAGGCCTATAGTAAGTCGGGTCACGCTTTCTACGTTGCTGGGTAACGGAGTTGACATCGACAGGAAAGAAAAAAATAATTATTAATAACTTATTTTTCTCTTTTCTAAAATAGTGTTAGAAAAAGTCTAGAACTCGTATGAAATAGCATTTCCTACTTGTTATAGAGTATTCTATTAAAAGCAATAATAATGAGCTTCTGCTTTAACTGAACAAGGAAACAGTAAGCGAATCTCCCTTGTATATGCACAGAAGGACCGTTGCACAAGTTCAAAACGGACGAACTGTGGGAGGTAATGACGTCAAAGCGAGCGTTTTATTTGATTTAGATCTCGTATATTTCGAAAACTTTTTCCACATCGGATTGACTTGAAATTTTCAGGGTTGACCATATTTTATAAATACTTCAAAAAAATTAGGTGAAGAGTGTAATTTGAGTTTTGACCAAATGAGAGTAGATATAGGATAGGCCCCAGTACACTAAATCTAGTGTATTTGAGGGTAGTTTTTAAATGAAAACACTGTATATTTAAAGGAATTGACATTTAAAAGTTATACCGATATTGCTCTGTAGCATCTCAAGTTTTGCTTTGCCAAGATTTTAACAATACCACCTCTAAGACTCGTTTTTAGGCACCCAAGCCACCGAACACGTCGACTTGGACCTTCTGGAGCCGAACTTTCCTCAACAGGACACGCGGAGCGTCAGAAGCTACTCCTCCAAAACGGCATCGAGCGAGACGGAAGACAACGAGCGGTCGCCATTGGCTCAATTGAAAGCGCACGTCATCTTTCTCTTTTTATTTTTGATGACGTGGCTGAGCTGCGCTTTCGCGACAGTGCCGCCCCTTCAAGTCGTGTCTTACGAGGCGGAGTTGTTCAGCGGAGCTTACGCCATATGCGCTACCACGTTGAGCGCCTTCACGTTGTTCTTTTATTGTGTGGCTAGAAATGACGTCAGGAGCCTCTGGATGACCATGTTCAGGTTAGTATATTGTAGGTTTAATAATAACTATAATTGACATCTAAAATTGGGACAGAGTATTTTATTTATTTATTTATTTATTTATTCTGACTACGTTACTAATATAATATAGTTTGTAGCAAGTCTTACAAAATAAAACAAAATTAAAAATTCAGAACAACAGTAAGTACAGTTAAAAAATAGAGAATAAGAAAATAACACAAGAAACAAAACAAAAAGCAATGTTACTAACAAAAAAATTAAATTAAAAGAGCAATATAGAGTCTTGAGTCAGATGGTCAAGGTACGGGCTTCCTGAACGAACTCCTCAATGGAGTTATAAGCCTTCTCAATTAAAATTTCCTTTAGCTTATTTTTAAAACGATAATTTCCCAAATTCTTCAAGTCCAAGGGTAGGATATTGTATAGGTGAATCTGTATTGAATTTTTTTTAGATTTAGTCTGAAATTTGGTTCAATTAAGAGATTAGCAGAGCGAGTGCGATAATTGTGGTTCTCCGCATGAGTCCGAAACTGATGCCTCCCTCTATGCACTTCCAATAGCTGATAGAATATATAGATGGAAGGGAGTGTCAAAATCTCTGCTGTCCTGAAAAGTGGTCTACAGTGGTCAATTATACCAGCACCACAAAGAACCCTAACTGCTCGCTTTTGGAGTTTAAATACTCTCCCTGCACTAGAAGAATATCCCCACAAGGTCACTCCATACACAAGGCGAGAGTGAAACAGTGCAAAGTAGGCATTCCTAAGGATATTCCCAGAAAAACAACGCCGGAGCCGCCTCAGAAGAAACACCACGCTGGAGAGTCCACCACACAAGAAGTCAACATGACAAGCCCATGTCAAAGAACTATCCAGCATGATGCCGAGCATCCTGACCGGTCGAGCATTGGCGTTAGCAAAAACGGAAAATTCGAGGGTTTGAGATTTATCCGGATTACACTTCAAGAAATTTGAAGAAAACCATGTATCAGCCCTTGACATAGCCCGATTTAGCTCCACTTCCAAGCTGGATTCCTTGGAACAAGATACACAAATGGTGGAATCGTCTGCATAAAGTGAACATCTGAGGGGCTGCATGAAGCTGAAGAAGTCATTAACGTATATTATAAATAATAACGGTCCCAAAACAGACCCTTGTGGGACACCATGCCTCACTGGTCGATAGTGAGAACGTCCCGAACAAAGCTCAACACACTGCTCTCGACCATCCAAATATGAAGCCAAAAGGGACAAGGGTACACCCCTGACGCCGTAACGCTCCAACTTCTGCAACAAGAGAGAATGACTGACACAATCAAATGCCTTGGTTAGGTCACAAAGCGTTACAGCTGACTGTTTCCCCTTCTCAAGACACTCAACTATGCCACCCACAACCTCAGTCACCGCCATGATCGTAGAGCATCCCCGGCGAAATCCAAACTGACTGTTATTCAACAAATTATTAACCTCAAAGAAGTTGCAGAGTCTACTCTTTAATATCATCTCAAAGACCTTTGAAATGTATGGGATGATTGAAATAGGGCGATAACTATCAGGAACATCCACATCACCGGACTTGAGCAAAGGCACCACCTTAGATAACTTAAAACAATCGGGAAATATCCCCGCCCCCATACACTCATTGAACAGTTCCGAGAGTGGGAGACTTATGAGGTCACCTACCGACTTCAATACGGCGCTATTAACATCATAGACGTCTGTGGCACATGAGTTCTTTATAGAGGCAATGGCATCGGCTACCTCCAAAGGTGTCACTCCATGCAAAAAAAAGGTGCTGTTATGAATCTGAATGGTCGAAGTCATGTCATACCTATCAAGATCCACCCTAGGCAAGGTTTTTATTATTTCATCCGCTATTCTCGTGAAAAAATCATTAAAGCAATTCGGGTCAGCATTAACAGAGTTAACATTATTTCTTGAAGCGTTACGCTCATAATTTATCAATCTCCAGGCCGCTCTAGAAGGATTATTGGACCCCAACATAAAGCGTTCGTAGGCTTTACTTTTTGCTGCTACAAGAGCACGTCTATAATCCTTTCGCAAAGCTCGGTAAACAGCCACAGCCTCAGGATATTGAGCACTCTCAGAAAAAATTAATACTGCGTCCAAAATATGTCTCATACGCCTTAACTCATCCGTAAATCACTTAACAGGTCCCCTTTTATGGGGATTGTGGATTCTTTTTAAAGGAAAATTGCGTTCGACTAGAGCTGCAAAATTGTCGGTAAAAGATTTAGAGAGATATTGTAAATTTGAGTCGGCGCAAGGCAGCCAATCCATCAAGCTAACCATCCTGCGAAAGCCCTCAAGACACTGGGAATTATAAGATCGCCTCCACAGCGGCGTGGTGCAAATCCTTTCGCTCATCACTGTTTCAAACATTATACCCCTGTGGTCAGATAAGTGAGGCTCCACCACATTAACGCAATACAATTCCTGCGAGATATTGGTGATAACATTATCAATACATGTCGAAGCCGTGCCGAAGACGCGCGTTGGCTCATGCACACAAGGATGTAAACCAAATGAAGAGAAAACACCAGCAAGGTTAGTTCGCCGCGGTGAACCTTCCAGAAAGTTTATGTTGAAGTCACCAAGTAACATTACATTCTTATATTTGGCAGTCAGATCATGCAACATTCGTTCCAACCGCACAAGAAAAACAACGAACTTACCAGTACATGATCTGTAGAGAGCAACAACGGCCAGACTTGAACCTGGCACCGAAACCCCACAGAGTTCAGCATCCATCTCACACGCAAACTCATCCAAATTTATAGGCTTAGTTATAATACCAGCTCTCACAAAAATCGCAACGCCACCATGTTTATTATTAGATCTGCAAAAGGACGATCTTAGTTTAAAATCACCCAAGTTAATTGACTTCATGCTCTCATAGTTTAACCAATGTTCCGCTATACAGACGAAGGGACAATTAATATTATTAAGATATGCAATTAGTTCATTAACCTTATTTGACATAGATTGAATATTAATAAAAAATACATTGACCATCTGACTCTGTCTTTGCTTCGCAGCAGATAAGCTTTTACAGCGCTTAGTTTTAGTCACTTGTCGTATAACATCTTGTCCGAAAAAAGGATTGATTCAAACAATGATCCACGGTGTGATTGGCGTGGTCACTATTACTGTCCTTTAGATGATTACACGTTGAAACGTCATCCAGGCGGAGTTTGTCACACTGCACATCAGTTCCCATTTCCACGGATACAGTACAAACCGAAGTCACGTCTGTCGGCAGAGGCTTACTCGTTGCAACACCAACATCCGATTGACGATTATTAAAACCATCCACATGATTCTTGGAGACAATTGATTTCCAGATATAGCGAACAAACCTTTCCTTATAGTCAAAACAACAACGTGTATTTAAGTCGTCGTAATTTAGTTTTGTTTGCTGATAAGAAGCGTACGTTTTTTGCTTTACTAGCCACTTGACGCACAAAAGTATTCTGTTCCGCAATTAACTTATTTAAAACTACCCTTCGTGGACTAACCAGTGGTGATCCGACCAGCAGTAAATTTGAGGTTTTTACAGCATCGAAACAGCGATTTATGATGTCCTCCGTTAATTTATTACCCCTTATGCTGTCGCCTGGACCCATGAATAGCATAATGTAGTCGTTCTCATTCAGCTTTTTTCCCATAGCACTGCATAATTCTACCATGTCACCAAAGCAGGTTCTGACTCGCATTTGCGCATTAATGTCGAAGTAATTGTTTGTGCATTTCTTAAATAGTGCAGGTAAACCCTTAATCATTC
Source organism: Polydrusus tereticollis (assembly GCA_963920685.1). Taxonomy (NCBI): domain Eukaryota; kingdom Metazoa; phylum Arthropoda; class Insecta; order Coleoptera; family Curculionidae; genus Polydrusus; species Polydrusus tereticollis. The sequence continues at coordinate 19,515,237 of OY987332.1, read as the reverse complement.
GGTCACCCATAATTATAAGCTGTGGTTTTCTATAATAATTTTTAGTCCTTGGATCTTTTGCCGTGTTTACTTCCAATAATTGTTCTTGCTGTAGAGGAACATTACAATCATTAAAATCAGCAGAGACAGTCTGAGTTGAACGTGGTATCTGAATGCGAGTCATACTATACACAAAGAAAGCTTCATTCAGTAGATCATCATGAATGGTTGTCGTCACACTAACGTCCTTCATACAGCTCAGTGTTTGAGTTTCGGACGTACAAGATTGAATACTTGTGTCACCCCTTGAGTAATTCCCCATTCCATGGTAGTACCTGCCTGTCTACATATTTAATATTAATTCTTAGAAGTATTATAAAGTCTTAATTAAAAAGGTAGCTAGTAATGTTATTACCGATTAGTTTAGTTATTAGTCGATAATGGAACTTTCGTCATTTCACTGGTATTTTTAATGGCAATTACTTTAGGGTGGCCGCTCTTTAATAACGATTCACATACATTTTTCACGATCACTTTGGCGTCAGGAGATAAATGCTTCCTGGAATGTTTAGAGTAGCTAGATATCGCATTAGCTGAAGATTCCCAAGGTCTCCACATACTTTTAATATTAACTTGTTGAACACTGTTTCAAAGTAAAATAGATAGGTACTAATCTATTTCGAATATTATGTTTAATATTTATGTAAGCTATACATATAAACAGGTACCTGTAACTAAAAAGTTTTGAGAAATATCCTAATAATTAAGTTTTTTCTAAAAAACCTTAATTAGACAGTTTATTAATTTTGATAACAAATCAATTAATGTACCTATCAATTGTTAAATAAATAAATAAATAAATAAATAGCCATTTATTTCCGACAGGCCCAAGCCCACTTACAGGAAACTCAAACAAATTAATCGAATTATAAACAAAAATCTTACAAAAGTAATGACCTTGCTATACTTAAAATCTAATAACAAAAAGTAAGAAAATAAAGCTAAGTTAACAGGAACCAATGACTACTAATGAAGATTTTTTATTTATTTTTTTTTTTTAAATTACTTTTTGTTCAATACTTTTCTGTTTTTAAAGATTTATGTAGGACTAATTTTTAAATTTTAATTTAGATAGCCGGACATATTGCGCAAGTGTTTTAATATGGTTGGGAGGCTGTCATGAAATATGTCGGAGAGGGCTGAGATACGATTGAAGTTGTGGCACATTTTGTGAATGGGACCTTGAGGCAAAATATTGGATCTCGCGAATGCAAGGAAAAATGTAGGCCGATGTCGGGCACCTGTGCGGGGAACATGAAGCGATAGTTGCTCCAGTAGAAATAGGCAATCGATTTTAGAGTTAAGAAGTTTATGGAGTATCGATAGTGACTGTGAGTCGCGACGTACTGTTAAGGGCAACTCACCAAACCTAGCGAGGATGTGGCCATGCTCGAAACCCCGTTGCGGGTAGATACCATCCTCTCTAAACATAAGATACTTTAGGAATCGCCTTTGGACGGACTCCACAGATTGATTATGGCAATTGTAAATGGGGGACCATATGATTGAGCAATAATCCAACTTTGACCTCGCATAGGAGTAATACAACAGGTTAAATGTAGATACATCAGAAAAATGCTTGCAGTTTCGCAAGACAAAGACCAAGGTTCTAGAGGCGCTAGAAACCATTTGATCAATATGTGGAATAAAGGAGAACCTCTCATCGAAAACGACTCCGAGATCCCTTATGGTGGTGAGTCTGTTCAGTGTGGATCCGGTTATAGAATAATTGAATTGAAATGGAGTTTTTGTCCGAGTGTAAGAAACGACGTTACATTTAGAGATGTTGAGATTTAGTTTGTTATCCAGGCACCACTGGTTAAGAACATCGAGGCTGTCGCGGAGGGATACACAATCCGCGACAGCGTCGATGCGGTTAAATATTTTGAGGTCATCAGCATAGGCGAGTCTGTTGCAGTCAAGCGTCGAGACAAGATCGTTTATAAATATGTTGAAAAGAAGTGGCCCCAGGTTAGAACTCTGGGGGACACCCGACGTAGGTACAAACAAGTCCGACCTAAACCCCTCAAACTCAACAAACTGAGTACGATCCAGAAGGTAGGATTGTAATAGTGAGACAAGCCTGTTAGAGAAACAGAACTGGTCAGACGCCTTATGGAGTAGAATGTGGTGGTTGTTATTATAAACTGGCATTAAAAATAAATGTGTAGTACGTCTATGCGAAAGCGAAAGCCGAGTTTATGAGAGGTTTTATTGCAGTCATTAAGCCAAACGAAATATGTTGGGAAGTACTTTAACACCTGAAAATCGTATTTATTGCTTGTTCCATATACGGCACTAATTTATTTTAGAGTTAAAATGCAACTTTAATATTTTTCCAGGTGGATGCGACGAAAACGGTTGCTACGTCCACGCACAGTGTCAGACACGCCTCCCAGGGTGCAGATACAACCATTGCCCCTTCCACCAGTTTCGAACGGTGATGCTCAAGCAATGTCGCGGTCTTCTAGCAGAAGCTCCAGCAGGACAAAGTCGAATTCACTAAAAGGGGCTGTAGGAGTGGATTTAAATAGGTCGCTGAGCGACAGGGCCTCTATTGTTGGTGGGACGAAGATAAATAACGTTAATTTGGTAAGTCAGCAGTCAGAGAGATATGGATTTATTAATGTGTTGATATAAGCGCATGAAAGTGTTATTTCCTGAAAGCAGTTTATCGCACAGTGAGTATTTTTTAACGTTACTAGATCGCATTACACAGAGCTCAATACCGCTCTCACGTAGTTCCTCACATAATCGAGAACCCTACGAATGCCGCGGATGTGTTCTACAATCCCCACCAGAGCACAGTGGCCAGGAGATTTTTCCGAAGACAAAGGAGAGACATGATAAAAAGAAACAACTTGCAAACGAAGCCCCCTAGGGACGTTAACAGCGACGCTACGTCAGTGTTTTCTGAGCCGAGGCCTCTGAAGAGCAAGCCCAATACTGAGCAGAACATGTTCGGCACTAATTCTAAGGTAATTGTCATTATTTTATACAAGGTGTTACCAAGAAGTATGAAAATAATACAAGGTGCCCAAGATACGGAGGGCCTCTATGGGGATCTCGGTTATGGTAAGAGCTACAACTTTGATTAAATGGGGAAAAAGTTGCGCAATCAGAGGACTAATAATATGGCATAAAAAAAGTTTTAGTAATATTTGTAAGTTTTGAGATATTAAATAAAAACTGATATTTTGGATTTTTGATTTTATTTTTCTTTGGCGTTATTATTAAAGTTAGAGCAAAACTGACAAAACCCTCTCACAGCAACTTGTTATGAACTTAAAGATTACATCGCAATTTTTTTTATACGACGTTTCGTTTCCAAGCAAACACCATCAACTTCATTTTTTCTAATACGGCCCTGATTTCTTATTGTCAAATTTTGAGAGCATTTTTTATTCTTAATTCAATGATGTACCAGACACTGTTGTTTAATTACGTTTCGAGCCTTTTTAACCATCTTTATGAAATTTTCAGGGTCCGGACCTGGATCCTAGAGTGTTGCATATGCTTTTTCAGCTTTTTTAATTAAACCTTACGATACTGTTTAAAAAAAAATAAAAACTTCCTGGGTTTATTTTCTTTTTGAAACAACACAAATCTACGCTGTTGCAAACTAAGTATTGTTCTTTTCCCAAATTAGCGAAGTAGGCATTGGAAAAAAAAATGAGTAGGTATTTGGCATTACTTCAGTTGAACTAAATATGGCAGGTTATTATTCAAATGAAGAAAAATTTGATATGTTATCATGTTTTATTTTAAGCGGAGAAAATTGTAATGTAGCGGAGCGGATGTATTTGGACAAATATCCGGAAAGGAGACAACCAGCTAAACGGACTTACAGTAAGTTAGTAACTAACCTTAAAGAACACGGTGCATTTAAAAAACCCATGCTCTCCCGAAAAAAAAATAGTAACCAGGAAAAGGTTTTCAGCGTATTATTAGCTGTTACTGAAAACCCTGGAGTATCAACTAGAGAAATTGATGAAAATGTAGGCGTAGCGAAATCAACTGCTCAATTTATTTTAAACAAACAAAAATTTCACCCATATAAATACAGAATTTGTCAAGGACTGAGGCCAGGTGATGCAGAAAGACGTCGATCATTCTGCGAATGGTACACCAGAAAATGCCACGAAAACATAAATTTTCCTTACCAGATAATTTGGTCTGATGAAAGCATGGTAAATCGAAACGGGATCTTTAACAGAAAAAAAGTACATTACTGGTCTAAGGAAAATCCACGTGTATTCAAAGAATCAAGACACCAATACCGTTTCGGATTTAATATGTGGGCTGGAATTTTGGGAACAAGAATAATAGGACCTTTTTTCTATCAACATAATTTAACATCTGAGCATTACCTGAATTTACTCCAAAATGACTTAGAGGAGGCTCTGGATAATTTACCTCTGGCAGAACAACGCGACACTTGGTTCCAGCAGGATGGTGCACCTGCACATAATTCAAGGGTAGTTAGAGAGTACATTTCAGCAAGATTTCCAGAAAAAAGTATCAGCACTTATTCTGTAACACCCTGGCCGGCGCGTTCCCCAGATTTAACCCCGCTTGATTTTTTCCTTTGGGGATATATCGAGAATTGTGTTTATAAGCAGAATTTTGAAACAGAAGAAGAGCTTAGACAACTAGTGCTTGCAGCCTTTCACAGCGTAACGCCACAAATGTTAACTAATGTCCTAAATAATACAGTTTTAAGATCCTATTTATGTTTGGAGAACGACGGAAATCACTTTGAACACCTTTTGGAAAATTAATTTTTAATGAGTTAATGTTAGTTTTATTTCAATTAATTAAAGTTTAATTATTATGGGTTCGGAATCAGTATTTTACAATGTTAAATAAATAATTAAAAATCTATTATGTAATTTTATTATTTTTTTTTTAATTCATAATGAAACTAAAAAGATTACGTTGTTACCTTCTACATCCATCATTTTCATTTTTTTAATTAAAAAAGCTGAAAAAGCATATGCAACACTCTAGGATCCAGGTCCGGACCCTGAAAATTTCATAAAGATGGTTAAAAAGGCTCGAAACGTAATTAAACAACATTGTCTGGTACATCATTGAATTAAGAATAAAAAATGCTCTCAAAATTTGACAATAAGAAATCAGGGCCGTATTAGAAAAAATGAAGTTGATGGTGTTTGCTTGGAAACGAAACGTCGTATAAAAAAAATTGCGATGTAATCTTTAAGTTCATAACAAGTTGCTGTGAGAGAGTTTTGTCAGTTTTGCTCTAACTTTAATAATAACGCCAAAGAAAAATAAAATCAAAAATCCAAAATATCAGTTTTTATTTAATATCTTAAAACTTACAAATATTACTAAAACTTTTTTTATGCCATATTATTAGTCCTCTGATTGCGCAACTTTTTCCCCATTTAATCAAAGTTGTAGCTCTTACCATAACCGAGATCCCCATAGAGGCCCTCCTTATCTTGGGCACCCTGTATACACAGATTTTTTTCTTGGTTATGCTTTTAAACTTTAAATGCAGAAGAGAATAATTGTTTGCCCTTTTTAAATTAAAATTAATTCGATAATTATGTTTTTGGTAGGTTAACAATACAAATATTCATGTCGAGCATATCAGGAAATCGCAGAGAAAAAATCCAAATATATTTTCGGATAGCGGGGATGAATTTGACTTCTTCAGTGATGTTCCGGTGGAAAAGATTGTCATCAATGCAGAAAGGCTTAGAAGAAAGGGTAATTAAATTATTTATTTATACATACAGGGTGTTTTTTAGGTACTTGTACAAACTTTAAAGGGTGAATATTTGACTAAATATTAGATGAAAATATTAACAACAGTTTAATAATAGCGATATATGCCAAGTCACTAGGACATCACAAAATATAATGCATTGTGCTTGTTTCTTAGTTGCTTTAATGTGTATTATGCATTAATTTGTGTGTTGACTCTATTATTCTTACACAATTTTCAGAAATCTCGAAACATAAAACGCGCAAAAAATCAAACCTTTCCCAAGATAACTCGCACCATCTGACGCAAATGCGCACAGTCTCGCAACAGTGCACCCTCGAATACAGTTCGGAGAATCCGCTTTCCGACTCGATACTGGACAAAAGTGACCTCTTGTCGCCTCTGTCTCCGATCAAGGCCCTTCCGGCTTCGCTAAAGCACGTTATGAAGCATTTAGACGAAGACGGCATTGACACGCCTATGGAGACGACGACCACCACAGAAACGACAGCTCATTTGAGTACCAGGTAAGGGTGATGGCTTCAAATGTAAGAGAGTGCCTACTAATTTTAATTTTAGGCTGACTTTAATAGATTTCCCTTGACCATTCTGACTACTGTACTACAAGCGGACGGCCTACGATCACGCATCCATTCTCTCCTCCTCCTCCTCCATAATTGCCCTTTCTCACTACCTCAACTATTTAGAGAATTGTTTCTGAGCACAGTACCCTTCTATCAAGACCCGCTGAGAAGCAACTCATCATAAATATAACCTGTGCTAACCACAACAGTGTTAACTACTGCAACGTGATTGTTAAAGTTAGCACAGGTTATATTCAATTTTTTTATAACCACCCACCCTTTTTTTAAAAAAAACTTTATTCTTTTTCTAAAATATTATAGCATCAGCATCCATAATGTTTCTTTATTAATTACAATTTCACATGTATAATTAAAACTTCACTTATATTTGAAACGTGATAATGGTGTTCACAGGCACGATACAAGGCATAAAAACAACTTAATTCCGGCTTTCTGGCGTGTCGAACTGGAATAAGTTACTGGGCAATAAAGTTTTATAATGTTTCGCCTGATAGAAAACCCAAACATAAAGCATATAAAGCAGAAATAAAAAAAATCTGACTGAAAATGTTTTCTATTCTTTTCGGGAGTTTATGACTTTTAGAATTTAGTAATAGGGTATAAAGTTAAAGAATTTATTTTGAAATAATCGTATTTGACTGAGTTTCATACTTTTATCTTGTCATATTTTTACCTTGTGTGTAAACATTTTATATAATATATAAACATGAATAAAGAATTAATTCGAATTTTAGAAGAGAAAATAGCCCTGTGGAAGAACCGCATCATTATGCGGAGATAGAAGAGCTAAGAGACAGTGAATCCACCATACGAGGTGGCAGATTTGGTTTGGGAGGAAAAAATAGTCCATTTGCTAGGTAAGCGCCAACTTTAAATTTTGCATGGATTGTCAGTCGTGTATCTTAATTGTTTAGTTTAATGGTTTTCACCCTATTACATACTTAACATATTGAATTAAAAAAATGTCTGGTATGAAGTACAAAACTAAATATTAACACTTTTATTAACCACTAAGTTTGACAGTATGATTCCGAGCTTCACTGCTTTAAAAACAAATATAAGTTCAGGTATAAATAATGAAAGTCATTCATTCAATGGTTTTTAAGGGCCGGAGCTTCACTGCTTTAAAAACAAATATAATTTCAGGTATAAATAATCAAAGTCATTCATTCAATGGTTTTTAAGGGCAATTACAGAAATTTGGTCGTTTTCAGTTGATATACATGCTCATTGCATATTTTTGCCCATGCTGTATAAAATGCTTTTTGCTTACCTCAGTGCTAGTTGTACTTACCAACATTTTTACATAATTTGTACTTGGTGAATTGGTGTGGCATCTCTGTTTGGATAGTGTTTGTAAATAGTGAATAAAGTAACACGTTGTGTAAAGGTAGGTATAAAATTATAACTATATTTAACAGTGGCATTTTCTTGTTAAAACTACAGTTGCATGTTTGTGGTATACTATGTAACGTGTTTAGAAAGTAATAATTTAAATTAAACTTCACTGTAAGGAAAGTATTCGGATAAGAATTTCTGTACTTCTTTTTTAAAGCTTAGGCCGCGGCCGGTTTGAATGACTTTCTTTGACATTGTAGGTTGACACTGCCATATTTTTCGTTATTTTTGATAAAATATACCGGGTGTTATAAAAAAAAACCGAAAATTCGTATCCCTCTGTACCATATCGCAGTTGAAATTAGACTTGAGCCTCATCTGTCTTTAACATTTTTGGTTCGTTTCACTATCTCTAGGATTAGAAGAGATATTATACCGAATTATAGTTTAAATGTTCTGCAAGTAGGCATTTTAATTATCATTATGATTTTCCATGTACTGGCAACTTAAAATCACAAACGAAGGAATGTCACTTCTTTTAAATAAATGGTTGCCATGGAGCCTAATAATAAAATTATTGTTTTCATGACCTACTACTGATTACACAATCACACATCCATTCTCTCCTCTCCCTTACCCTCCTCCTCCTCCATGATTGCCCTTTCCCACTACCTCAACTATTTATAGGATTGTTTCTGAGCACAGTACCCTTCTGAGAAGCGACACGTCATAAATATAACCTGTGCTACCCACAACGGTGTTAACTACTGCAACGTGATTGTTGAAGTTAGCACAGGTTATATTTAATTTTTTTATAACCACCTTCCCTTTTTTTAAAAATACTTTTTCTAAAATGATAAAACTTCATTCTTTTTCTTAGTTGAAAATTACATGTTTCACGAAATTTCGCAAAGGTATCTTATAAATCAAGAACTTGAAGAGTTAAGTATTAGCAACGCATACATTGTTAAAAAGCTAGTTTTATCAACTTTTCAAATCAGTATTTAAGTACAGGTTGTTTTATTTAAAAAAATAATTTTCTGCCATTTTTTGAAGTAATCTACAAAAATTTATTTTTGAACCACTCTGTACGCTAACTAACCTGAACTAAGATAAGACTAAAATATTAAATACCTAAAGGCATTTTAACCGGCTACAGATAAGTATAGGGTAATATTCAGAAAAGTTGCTGAAAATTTGCAAATATATAGGATGTTCCATTTAAAGTAACGATGTTGCCACCTGTTTTGGGCAGAAGCGGTGCTGAAATATTCTAAAACGATAGACCATGGTCGTTTATCTGTGCAGCCATAATTCCATAAACGTTTAACGTGTAATGTTTTATTTTCCTCAAATAAGTTCTTTATCCTTAGAATAGTATTGACGGATATATTTCTGTGAAAATTTGCAATAAATCTTCTCCTTGCTTCTCTTGCATTTTCTTGGCATTTGTAGAACAAGATAACAATCTGCAATCTCTCATCTAATGAATATTTCATTTCGGCAATATTATAGTAAATTTGTCAAATTTTTTGACTTTGAAGGATTCAAAGGTGATTATACCTTTATTACCTAGTGTATGTTTCAAACAGGTTAAAGTTAAATTATACTGGATAAAACATTAAAATTTAATAAAAATAGCTGTCACAATATTATTATTTTAATCAGAACGGGCAAAAAAAAATCACTCGTTCCAAAAATCGTATAAAAAAAGCTATGTTCCATTTAAAAAACACCTTATCCATAGCGTAACTCTTTTGTTTCTGGTTCAAATAAATTTTTGGTTTCATTTTTGGATTCTGCAGGAAAAAGTACATAGATTGGCTATTTTGGATTTTTCTTTAAATACAAGGAAGCTCAAAAATGAGCCCCTGTTCAGTCCTCGTTGGAAGACCCTGTACATCATCCTATTTAAAATTTCAAAGTTACCCCCCACCCCTCGAAATGGGGACAGGAGGTATATGATAAAAATATGTTTAAATATGTCCCCCCATCTTACTATTGCCTCGTTAAAATTTCAAGAAAATATTTTAAACCGTTTGCGAGATATCGCCTTGTAACACTCTAAAAAACTCACCCTGTAGAACGGAAATTAATTTAATATTTAACACATAACATATTTGATAGACGATCAAAATAATCAGGGTTTTGAATGTGCCAATGTCAGTATAAATTTGAAGGTCTTGGCACATTAGAAACCATGATTATTTTAATTGTCATTTTAACTTGTTCATTTTAATCCAAATTTGCTTCCGATGTGCTTCTAAATGCAAGTACATATTGATCTAGGCTGGTATAGCCCGTTTCAGCTAACCTTTAATGGCATGTCAAAGTTGCAGGGACATAAATTACCAAATGAAAAAGCAGTTGCGATAATTTTATGTTAACCATCTAACTCAAACAACAATTGGTTAAATTTTTTCTCTAACTCTAATATACACTATCGGACAAAAGTAGAGCAACAAAACAAAGTGCTTTTATTTCTTTGAATTTAAGAAATTAATTATATGATTGTGATCCCCAGCTAATTTTAATAAAATATTATCCCCACAATATTAGTAATATTTCACAATATTTTGGTACACTTTAAGCAAAGTGAAGGTAGAGAAATATTTATAATTATAAAAATCGACGAAATGAAGTGCGACAAAAGTAAAGCAACAAATTGTGTCAACAATATTTTATTTTACATATTACGATAAAAAACATTAAACACATTTAATAATTACAATAGCTAGAAGTATTATGTTAATAGTTAATAGAATATCCATTATTTTTTATTACTTGCCGACAACGTCGCGGCATTGAGGCAATCAATTTTTGAACAGTATTTTCGGGAAGGTTTGTCCAAACTTCATAGATTTTATTTACCAATGATTGTTTATTTGGAAATAATTGTGTACGAATTCCAAGTTTAACTTCTTCCCATAGATTTTCAATGGGGTTAAGGTCTGGGGATTGTGCCGGCCACTGCAAAACCCGAACGTTATTTTCTTGAAACCACTCTTGAATAATTCGTGAAGAGTGTTTTGGATCGATATTCTGGTAAAAAATAAAACGCAACGGCATTTCTCACTCTGCGTAAGGCAACATTACATTTTGTATTATATCTCTATAGACAAATCGATCCATGGTGTCATTAATGAAGTTTAAAGGACCGACCCCATTCCATGACCAACAGCCCCATAGAAAAACACTGCCTTTGCCATGTTTAACTGTGGGTGTAACGTATTTGGGATTAAACCTTGTGTTGATTGGCCGTCTTACACGCTTCATTCCATCAAAATTGAAAATTTTATAACGCGTTTCATCGCTTAATAATACTTTTTTCCACTCGTCTACTGTCCAATTTAAATGTCGACGTGCAAATTCAAGCCTAGCCAATCTATTTCTGGCCGAAATAAGGGGCTTTTTAGCCGGGCGTCTACTAAATAACTTTGCGTCTCTACCAATCTTCTTTGAACTGTCCGTGGACTAATTATAATTTCTGGAATTTCAGCAATAATTCTAGGTGCAGACATCCAAGAATCGTTTTGAGAAATTATTTTAATGCGTCTGTCTGTCCAAATTGTTGTTTTTCTCGGCCTTCCCGATTTCGGTAGATTCTCTAAATGTCCCCTTTGAATGTAACTTGAAATTATTTTGGATACGCTTTATCTTGGTAAAACAAATCGTCTTGAAATTGTGGTTTGTATTGTACCTGCCAAGTGTGCATTCACAACTCTGCTTTAATTCTTTCGAAATTGGAATACCTCTTGGCATGATTAATCCAGCACAGATATATTAATTAAACATAATATAAGCTTTGCAAAAATATTTTAACCTTTACTTTCACTAAAACCTTTCATTTTTAGGAAAATATTAAAATGTTGCTTTACTTTTGTCGCACTTCATTTCGTCGATTTTTATAATTATAAATATTTCTCTACCTTCACTTAGTTTAAAGTGTACCAAAATATTGTGAAATATTACTAATATTGTGGGGATAATATTTCATTAAAATTAGCTGGGGACCACAATCATGTAATTAATTTTTTTAATTCAAAGAAATAAAAGCACTTTGTTGCTCTACTTTTGTCCGATAGTGTAGTTTCAGATGGCAAGACCTAGCCGTTCAAAATTTCGCTGAAACAGACTCTATAGACAGTTGTCATTGCCATAGACTTTTAAAATAATCAACTCACACCCTTGACAAGTTAACTAACAATTAGCCCTATGATCAAACGCACAAGTTAAAGCTGGATTTATAAACTCGAAAAGTTGGTGAGGTTGAAGTTATGATCAAGTTTGTGAGGTTAGATAATCCGAACTCCGAGCATAAAAATTGGTTATCCCGAACTACCCGGGAAGTTTTCGAACCTTACATGAGCTTTCCATCAACAACATGAACGAGTGTATAAATGGAACTGAGTGTTCCCTTTAGTTTAAATTGAACTCCTATTTCCAACACCAACTGAACCTCAACCTCGCCAACTTTTTGAGTTTATAAATCCAGCTTAACTCTAGACTCTAACTTCAATATTAACTGTTTTTGAAAAATTAACAAGTAGACTTTTCGGTTGTTGTCATGGCAACGATACGTTAAAAGTTAACTTGTATGTTTAATTATAGGGCTGATCAACTTTAACATTTTATTCTCTACCACGTTCTTCTCTAGTCAGTAAATTAAACCCCTAAGCATTTTGATTAGCAGATTATTACAAACAACTTTTCAATGTTTGCTACGCATCACACTATTGTACTATCTATTTAAAGGCTACGATCTCCTTCAAACTTCTCCCGAACCAGTAGCGCATCAGCAACGGACATCGACGAGCTCTACCAACAAATTCGAAGAGGTCCCGCGGCTTCAAGGGTTCGCGGAGGTAATCACTTTGGAGGGTCGCATACGTCACAACCTCAACGCGCGTATTCCAGTCCATTTTTGTCGGATTCGGAGATAACGGGGTTTTCTGATGTGACCAGGCACCACCCCGACCTTTACGAAGAGGGGTTAAGTTCGGTCGATGTTGAGACGACGGTTTAGAGTAGGGTACGATTCTTGGGGATGATCGTGAAACTGATTGCAATGTCATGTTTTTATTGACTGCGATTTGCTATTGTATTTTGAGCATCGCACAAGCAGGTATGAAACATCTAAATCCAAGAAATCACTGCGTCGATACTGTCCAGTTGCCCTTAATAATAATAAAAGGTCAACATCTTCAATTAAATAAGAATTATTTCCGGCCAAACCCTTCTAAAGAATATCCGCTTAAAACGCATCGCCACAGAATCCAACCCAAGCGTTCAACGAGAACTGATGTTGAAAACGTTCTTCCAGTACTTCATGTGGATTTTCTTCGGCCCACACATGGATAAAGCTACTTCATTCTCGCAAGCCAAATCGACAGCTAGCAGAGGCTAAGGCCGCGCTATACCTGCAGCGAAGACGCGCCATAAAAACTAAAATTCCATTCAAATATAGCAGTAACCCAAATTTGAATAAAATATCTTTTAACATTACGCTGTGGTGCTCACTACAATAATTTCGTTTACACCCGTTATTGTATAAAATTGTATGCATTCGTTGGTGTTTCCAACCAAATAATAGGTCAGATATTGTACGCAGGGATTTTGCAATCAGTTTCAAAATATGTGTTACTAATGTACCATATAAGAATGTGTTTGGAGGAATATATCTGAATATGTGTGTATTTTGCACTAAGGTAAATCCATACAAATTGTTCTTGCCTTTCTTGGTTACTTGAATGTTTCAAATGTCTTTTAAGAGGTATTAGACGATTTAAAAAAAAATCCCATATGGTGCAGACTTTTTTGCGGATATATTTATTTTTATTATGCAGTGAAACAGATTAACTTTGAGAAAATCTGTAAGATAAAGGACCTCAAGAGTTTAGTTATTGTGCAGATAAATTGTTCCAAACACATTATTATAACCAACCCTACGTTAGTGAGTGCTGTACACTGTACACAGTACAAAATTTATTGTTTGAGTAACTCGTTTGAAAAGAGTACTTTTTAGAGTATTTTAATATTGCATGTCAGCAGGCACGCTCTTGTTTTTGACAACTTTTTATCAGCATTATTTTTATCGCTCATATACAGTGTGTTCAAAAAGTATGTAACCTAGCGGCTTGTAATCCTCAGGAAATTCTAAATGATTTCAGTTCTGAGCCTTAGCGCCCCCTACCTTTCACTGCAAAAACTTAGACGACGTGACTTTTAATACAGATAATAAAGCAAACAAGGCACTTTACAACGGAACTAAAAGGTTTACTAAACCAAAGCGGAATTAACAATATTTCCTTAAATAAATGTTGAAATCATTTAGAATTTCCTGAAGATTACGATGCAACTGGTTTCAAAATTACTAAACCTAGGAAACTAGCGGCCAACCAAGAAACTTACAAATTATTTGTTTTGGCCAATTTTACCAAAAATATTTTTTTCCATGATTGTGTGATTAACAGTCGGCGTAGTCGCTAGTGGGACCCGGTAAAGTACTTCCCAACATATTTCGTTTGGCTTAATCACTGCAATAAAACCCCTCATAAACTCGGCTTTCGCCTTCGCAGAGACGTATTAACCCACATTTATTTTTAATGCCAGTTTATAATAACAATTGATAGGTACATTACTTGATTTGTTATCAAAATTAATTAACTGTCTAATTATGGTTTTCTAGAAACAACTTAATTATTAGGATATTTCTCAAAACTTTTTAGTTTCAGGTACCTGTTTATATAGCTTATATAAATAGTAAACATAATATTCGAAATAGATTAGTACCTATCTATTTTACTTTGAAACAGTGTGCAACAAGTTAACATTAAAAGTATGTGGAAATCTTGGGAATCTTCAGCTAATGCGATATCTAGCTACCCTAAACATTCCAGGAAGCATTTATCTGTTGACGCCAAAGTGATCGTGAAAATAAATGTATGTGAATCGTTATTAAAGAGCGGCCACCCTAAAGTAATTGCCATTAAAAATACCAGTGAAATGACGAAAGTTCCATTATCGACGGTACTAGATATTATGCTAAAAGATACCGGAAAAATGAAGTGCGTAGATGATTGTGACAAAGATGTTAATCGCAGGAAAATATACCAAATGTATCGAGAAAATGTTGTGCCCACGTTAGATTCTTTTAAAACACGGTTAACAAAACTGACAACGATGTCATGTAGCAGGACAAGTCTTTACCGCGCTTTGCAAGAGATGGGATTTAAGTATAAGACAATAAACAAGAGAGAAATTATTACGGAGTCCGAAAGATTAAGAAAAATGAGATTTCTGTACCTTATGGAAATAAAAAAGTTTAGATCCGAAAAACGTTCAATAGGATGAAACGTAAAAATAAACATAATAAATATTGCTACTATTAAAAAATATGGATACTACCCTCAACGTGGGTGTGATAATGCATATTTGTTGGGTATTTTTAATCGCATGTCCTTGAAAGATCGTAGAATACAAATCTGTTTGTGTACTTTATTTAAAATACTTAAAAGTGGTACTGATGCGCCTGAGATTTTGGGACAACTGCCCTTTGCAGTGCAACAGGTAAATGTCAGATCCAGGAGGGTCTTTTATCTGGACTTCCCGAGGACAAATTTGTACAAGGGCAGCCCTATATATCGGATGTGTCAGCTCTTCAACAGGTATGCATCTGATATGGACATTGACACTACGAGTCTTCATACTTTTAGGAAAATAGTAATAAGCAAGCTCATGCATGTGTAAATGGAATGATTTTAATTTTATTTTATATCTTCGTCTCTTTGATATAAATAGTACATAGTTCATAGTTCTAGGTTAAGAGAGTATCTGTAATTGGCAATATTTGCTGTTGATACTGTGAATGAATAAATAAATAAATAAAGAAATAAACTATAAGGTATTACTATGGCTTTTCATTTAACTACAAAATGCAAAGCAGAACCCCTTATTTCATTTCATTTCAGTAATATAAACAGTGATGCCAGCTGGGGCCAAGTAGATTTCGCTGGTTGGCACGCTCATCGACAGTTTTATATGGGTAATTTTACCAAGAAATTCTTTAAAAACGTAGGTTTGGCAATCGAACAGGTAACGGGGTTTCTTTGGGTGTTTACAATATAATAAAACTATTATTGCAGTTCTAAGGTCAAACGAAATATATTCGGATGGACTTTACACAGCCGTTACTTTACTTTCTAAACGCACCATATTATTAAAATACTTTAAAAACGTAAAAATAGTGTTTAGGAATATGGAAATATATTTATTGACGATCGCAAGCGATGTTGTGCAGCTTAAGTGACTTGTGGAATCATTGGCGACGGAATGCCAAAACTTGCTCTCTACAAATTGATATTTACATTTGAGAAAAAGCGGTAGACTGTCTTAATAATAATGCTCAAGCAATGTGTGCAATTATCAATGTGCATAATTCTTAGGTTTATTTTAGTTGTGATTATTATTTTAGCAATGAACTGATCTTATTTTTTATTTTCTTTATGCAAAGATACCTACAAACATTTTTCTCTCAAAAGTGTTAAGTTTTCTCTAATTTTATTGCCAAAAAAAAAGAAATATTATTTTCACATGCCAACAAAAGTATACTTACCCCGGTAAGTATAGTACAATATTGCGCCAACATACAGGGGAGGTCTAAATAATAGTAGCAGTTCATATAATATTTTCCCTAATGTCCCTCCTAATAAAGATATTGGTTCCCAAAGACGGACCTGAAGATTTACATAATAACTTTTAATCGACCCTGTATATTCTAATAAAATTTAGTTTACTGAAAAATTATCCCTCAAACCGTTTGCAATGTACTAGGGTCAATGGTCGGGTAAGTTCATTTAACACATTTACTTTAAGTATATAGCAACGTACTGTGAATGGACCCTTGTTTTCTCTTTACCCAAAAGACATTTTAAAACCTTTATAACAATGGCTTTATAACCACTTATGCTAATGATACGTCAGTATTATTGTTTTAACCTGGAGTGAACGTGATTAAAAAGGCTAATGGCTAAGAGTTAACCAAGGGTAGCGTAAAAAAAAGGGCCTTCTCTTTAGGTTCTATGTCAGATTTGGATATATCTGAAATAAAATCAATTATTGGTGTAACAAAAAACATTTGTAAACAAATTGATACGAATGATGATAAGAACAGCAGTGAATGTGAATCCAATGTAAACAACCAAAAAAATAGCTTGCAAATTTTAAGTACTAATAAAACAGACATTCAAATACAAGGGGGATCCAAAAAGAAGGCTGAAGATCAGGTTGAAATGGAAAGTAAAAACGGATACGTCGAAGTCTTTGGACCAAAAAAAATCAATTTTAAGGACGCCGCCAAACAACGTGGAGGACTCACAGAAAAGACAAAGATCTGAGTCGAGCAGTCCCCAGACATCTGGTAGAGAAAAAATTCCAAAACATACTGATAACTCGTACAAAGGAAAAAGTGAAATGCAAATGATAAACCAGAAAGAAAATCCCTCGGAAAATCCATATAATAACCCTGAAAATACAACGGAGAACACAACATATATGCTAGACACAATGCTCTCAGCTATTGAAGTTATCCTAACCTTTACAGAAAAAGACATATTCCATCAAAAAGAATTATCAGATATGAGAGGTGCAACTTTTAAATTACACAATATTGTCACCAAATTAGCCTATAAAGTTGGAAAACTCGAAACGGAAAATATTATGTTAGAACAACAAATAAAAACACATAATATTAGATCAAAATCACCACTACTAGATCACAATTTTCCACCATTAAAAGAAAAGAGTAAGCTACATAATGTCGGCACCAACGAAAAAACATATAGTTCAATAACATTATCACCAGTAGTGCAGAATAAGAAGACAGAGAAAAAAGAAGAATGGAAGACACCTTCAAAAATAAGCCAATGTGAAATTTTAGTTAAACCAAAAAACCCAGAGAGTAAAGAAAACATAGTAAGAGAAATAAAAAAACATTTAAATGAAAACGGAGTCAATGAGAAATTCAAAAACATTCGGCATCTACAAAGCGGCAGTATAATTGTTGAATGTCAAAATGAAGATCAACAAAAAAGATTACAATCGGTATTAAAAAGTCAAGACAGTCTAGAAACAAAAGTGTTTCAAAATAGTGACCCTATGCTAATGATAACAGGGATAGATGCTGGATATCAGCCCGAAGAATTCATCAGCGAGTTTGTAAGGGATAATCCACAAATAAAGGATGTTTTTGGAAATAATGTAGAGAAAAGTTTTAAATTTATATTTAAAAGGCAATGCAGAAATAAAATGAAAGAAAATTGGATATTACAAACACCACCTGATATTTTTAAATGGATAATAAGAAACGAGAACCTAACTTTTGACCTTACGACGGCTTATGTAACAGAGTATGTCAATCTGGCCATGTGTTTTAGATGTTGCAATTATGGTCATGTTGCGAAATACTGCAATGGAGAATTATGTTGCTATAAATGTGGATGTAAACACCTAGCAAGTGAGTGCCCTGAAAATGCTCCATTAAATTGCCCAAATTGTACACGGTTAAATCTAAAAGATAAGATACACTCTGCCAGAGATCCTAAGTGTCCAGCCTATTTACATAAATTACAAAAACAACGTGAGCACATAAACTTCAATAATGTACAAAATAATTTTTTATAAACCCTACCAGATCAACACAGAGCATTTCCAAAACATCTTCCAAAAACCTCAAAGGCGCCAAAGGATATGACAACGATTTTGGGATTATTCATCAAAATGTGCAATCTCTAGGTAATTCTGTTGATATGCTAAACGACATGTTGCAAGAACACCAAGACTGTAAATGTTTATGTATCTCAGAGCACTGGAAAAAAATTGAACAGTTAAAACTTTTGCCAATGGACAATTTTAATCTAGTGTCTCAGTTTTGTAGAAAAGAAGGATATGGGGGAGTAGCCATTTATCTTCGTAAACACATGAAATTTGTAAGATGCAAAAAAATTGAGGAACTCTCACTAAACGGAATTTTTGAATGTGCGTGTGTTGAGTGCAATTTGAAAAATGAAAGTTTTTTTGTCATAGCCATATACAGACCTCCAAAAGGTGATATAAAATCGTTTGTGAAACAAGTAGAGCTACTGCTTGAACAAATTATGTATCAAAATAAAAAGGTGTTTATTGCAGGTGACTTTAACATAGAGCTTATTAAGGAAAATACAAACAAGGTACAATTTCTATCACTAATGCATTCTTTTGGTATACATCCTGCCATTTTTGAGAACACTAGAATATCTAGTACTTCTCAAAGTTGTATTGATAACATTTTCACAAACACTACATATTTAAATATACATAGCCTTGTGATTCACAATGCAATATCAGATCACACAGCCCAGAAAATTGTATTTAAATGTAATAGTACTCCTATAAAACAAACATATTATAAGAGGTTTTTTGGTGAAGAGAGTAGAAAGGGGTTCTTTGATGCATTAAAACAAGAACAGTGGCTAGACTTATTTGCTCTAGATAAGACGGATGTTAATCAACAATGGTCAGCTTTCATGAACACCTTTCTACTTTTGTTTAACCAATATTTTCCTAGGAAATCATTTAATCCAAATCAAAAATCACGTTGCCTATATTCCACAAAAAATGATCAATTAAAGGAGGTTAAACAAAGACTGGACATTTTATTAATGTTAAAACGTAAGAATAGTAACTACAAGGACATGTATTCAAGCGTAAAAAAAGAATATGATCAATTGTTGATACAGGCTAGGTCAGAAAGTTATAAGCATAAAATACAAAACTCTGACAACAAAAATAAATGCATGTGGTCTATTTACAAAGAAATTACAGATGTTCCAATTTCTGATAAGTCCGTGATTCCTGGCAAGCCTGACGAAATACCTAATAAATATAATGAATTTCTGCTAGAATCCATTTCAAAACTTTTAAGTAATTTTGATCAGGTATCCTGTCAAATAAATATACCTGAAAACCCAAGGTCTATGTTTTTAAGGCCCCTTACAGGGGAAGAAATTTTGGCTTTAACTAAAAAAATCAAGAATAAACACAGTTCTGGTGATGATGAAATTCCTGCAAGTCTCGTTCGTCAGGTTATACCAGCAATCACTGATGTGCTATGTTATGTAATGAATAACTCGTTGAGGCAGGGTGTGTTCCCTGCACAATTAAAGATGTCGGCTATAAGACCTCTGTATAAAAACAAAGGTGATATTGATGCATTCGATAACTATAGACCCATAAGTCTGCTTCCCAGTTTTTCCAAGCTGTTTGAAGCTGTTATGAGTGTAAGGTTGATGGAATTTTTTCACGATTGTAAACTTTTTTCTGATAACCAGCATGGATATATTTCAAAGCGGTCGACACAAACTGCAATTTATCAATTTACTCATGCAGTTCTGAACCAGCTGGAAGGGGGCAACATTGCACTTGGGTTGTTTTTAGATCTGTCGAAGGCATTTGATTGTCTGGATAGAGATATATTATTTCGAAAGTTATGGCTGTATGGAGTTAGAGGATGTGCCCTGGATTGGTTTAAGTCTTATTTGAGCGAAAGAACTCAGCGAGTTGTTGTAAACGCAAATGGTATAACTTATAAATCAGAGATATTGCAAAGTACGGTAGGTGTTCCACAGGGCAGTATACTGGGACCAATTTTGTTTATAGTATTTTTAAATGATATCAATCTTGAAATTAATAATGACAAGTATTTTTTGACACAGTATGCTGACGATACAAGTTTGTTAGTAAATGGTTCAAGAATGGCTGAAATATCTGAAAATGTAAATAACCTATTCTCGCAGGCAGAGATGTGGTTTGAAAGAAATAAGTTGTGTTTAAATAAAGCAAAAACCAATGCCGTACTTTTTAGAACTAAACAAAACAAAATTGCTAAACAGGAATCTGTTCATGTTGGCAGCACTGAGCTCAAACTTCAAAACAATACTAAGTTCTTAGGTATCTATATCAATGAATCTTTCGATTGGTCCTGTCACATTGAGCACCTTAGTGAAAAGCTGAATAAAATTTGTTACTGTATTCGTACTATTGGTAAATATTTAAATGAAACGGCTAGAAGAACGCTGTACTTTGCAAATTTTGAAGGCACTGCACGATACGGAATAATTTTCTGGGCTGCACACTTTAGGGCTCAGAATATTTTCATAATTCAAAAACGGCTATTGAGAATTATCTACAAAATGTCTCCACTGCAGTCTTGTAGAGGAATCTTTAAATCCAAGGCCATATTGACAATATATGGTTTATATATTTATGACATACTTTTATTTGTTTTTAAAAACAAGGATAAGTTTGAAAATATTTTTCATAATAATTGCACAACTCGAAGAAGCAATTTAATATATCCAAGACATAAACTAACCTTATACGAAAAAAGTCCCTATTACATTGGCCTTAAATGCTACAATAAATTAGATAATAGTTTAAAATGTATATCAGTGGAGAAAATATTTAAACGGAAACTGAAAGAATATTTGATAAATTTGGAGCCCTACAGTGTGAATGATTTTTTGGGTGGATGAATGGATGTACCAGCATATATTGTATACTTGTAGAAATATGGGCTACATTAGCCATTTTGACGTAATTTCATTTTATGTTTTTTGTATAAACTATGTAATTTGAAATATAAATAAAATAAATAAAAAAAAAATAAAAAAAATGGGGGTATGAAGATCATTGATAATATTTATAACTTTGTACAGCCTATATGGACTAGGCGGACACTATTATTTTGTTAATTTGCCGGCATTTTTCGTACGAGTCTGTTTCTGTTCTAGTGTAAAAATACAGTACATTATCAGTTTAAATAGTGGAAACAGTGTGGTAAATCATTTTCGACAGAT
The DNA here is from genome assembly GCA_963920685.1 of Polydrusus tereticollis. Lineage (NCBI taxonomy): Eukaryota > Metazoa > Arthropoda > Insecta > Coleoptera > Curculionidae > Polydrusus > Polydrusus tereticollis. The sequence continues at coordinate 19,493,626 of OY987332.1, read as the reverse complement.
TTGTTGATGATTTAGTGTAAAAGTACCGAAAAATTCAGTGCATTATGGGTTTAAATGGTGTGTTAAATTATTTCCGACATATGTATTATGGGGTGCCAATTTTTTTGACTTATGCACAAAATATTTTTAAATATCTAAATGAGCAAGACGAATATGTTTCTCTCCTAACCGTTTTTTAAAGAGAAATTACTAAAATGGTTATGTACAAGAATGATTCTAGCATGAGTTCCTTAGTCCATATGGGCTGTACAAGGTTACAAAATTTCATATACAGTATACAATATACAGGGTTGCTTAAAACTTATAATCGAAAATGTAAATATTCAGGTATTGGGCCCTAATAAATAAATAAATAACCGTTTATTGTCTCAACAGGATACAAGCCCAATCTAAAGACAATTGTACAATAATAATGAATTAATGAAAATGTTGTACTTAAAGTAAGTAAGAAAGAAGTAAGAAAAGTAAAATAAGTTACAAATTATAATAATAATACCAATAGTAAATGAAAAATAACAATAGTAAGAGATAAGTTGGATTTTCCATCATAGCGAGCTTCAATTTGCTTTTAATTTTTTGAAAAGAGTCGCTGAATAAATCAACCGACGCCAGACTCTCGACAACATTAAAGTTCATACATGTCCGATAGAGGGGTGCTTTGGTGGCTAGGTTAGTTCTTACGGATGGCAAATAGAATCTGTTGTGATTTCTGGTATGAAAGGGTGGAGCTAAAAAGTTTAACTGACATAGTAGGGCAGCACAGTCAATGTGGCCATTGCAAAGCTTGTATAGAAAGGACAAGGAGTGTAGCATATGCTCTTGGTGCAATGCCAAGAAGTTAAATCTATTCAGAAGCTGTAGGTGATCAAATCCGCGTTGGGGATACGTACCGTCTAATCTGTAAGCGAGATGCTTCAGGAATTTTCGTTGAATGCTTTCTAGTCTATTAATGTGTATTTGATAAATGGGTGACCATATCTGTGATGCATAGAGCAGCTTGGACTTTACAAGTGTGTTGTACAACACTATAAAACAGTGGAATTTCAAAGTGTTTTGTGGATCGGAGGAGGAACCCCAGCGACTTTAGTGCACTACGGGCAGTTGTGTCTATGTGGATGTTGAATGTTAATTTCTTATCAAAACAAACGCCCAAGTCTTTGACATGGTCGCAGTTGTTAAGAATGGTGTTGTTTAAGATGTAGGGGTGATCAAGTTCAATTTGTTTAAGTGAGAAGGACATTTTTTTACATTTATTTGTGTTCAGGTGAAGTCTGTTTGCCGTACAACACTGCGAGATAAGGTCCAGGTCTAATTGCAGTTGTATGCAGTCCTCCCAACAACGAATACAATTAAAAATTTTTAAGTCATCCGCGAATAAAAGAGTGCAGCTTTTTACTTCGGACATATTATCATTAATAAAAATGGAAAATATTAATGGGGCTAGATTACTGCCCTGCGGGGCTCCACTTGTAGCCATGAATGATTTTGATTTGTGACCATTGTACTCAACATATTGACGACGTTGAGAAAGGTAAGAAGAGAATAAATAAATTAAGTCAGCATTAAAGCCTATTTTTAACATTTTCTCAGCAACAATCCCGTGATCCATCTTGTCGAAAGCCTTAGAGAAGTCCGTATAAACAGTGTCAACTTGACAACCCTCATTAATAGCATGATACGTATATTGAAGAAAACAGGTCAGATTGGTAACAGTTGACCTTCCTAAAAAGAAACCATGTTGATTTGGGGAGATGAGGTTTTTGACCTTAAAAAATAGTTGATTGTATATACATTTTTCAAAGGCCTTCGCAAAGTTGGATGTCTTTGTTGGGAGTGGCATTAGGAAAAATTATTATATTAACTACTAGTATCATTTTGACCTGTATCCTTTCATATAAAATATACAGGATGTCCTAACAAGTCATGTCAATAATCCAGGTGCACGAAAGAAAAGTCTAGGGATCATTTTTGTTAAGTGATAATATTTGCTTTGAAAAAAGCTGTGGCGTTGAAAAAACTAAAAGACATGTTAGCACGGACGCCACTGTTAGAAGTAGACCAATTCTTTCTTATGAAAAACGTGTGCTTTATGTCTAGTTAATATCTACTAAAATTCAAAATTATATCTAAAGCGGTCTCGAACATTGAAAAAAGCCAACTAAGCTGAATTATGATGACTTTTTGGCACACCATGTATTCTTTCTGGGTTCTTTTGCATATTGAGTATTTTTACAAATCATATTTATGTGAAAAATGTCATATTCTCGTAATAATTGTTTGATGTCTCCTGTCTTTTAACTTGAGTATTTAAATACGAAAATCTGTGATATAAAAGAAACGTTATTAAAATAGGTATAATTTAAACCCATGTAAAGAAATATTGATAAGAATGCCCCACCTTTTATTACGTCAAGCCCTCATTAGTTCCCTTAATGACCAAATTTACTGATAACAATTTAAATTATATAATATACTTGATTTTGGTTATTAAGACGAACTTAAAGGATGTATGTTGGTATTAGTTCACGTTTCGATCTCTACTGAGGACTATACAGCTAATTCCAATAAACATTAGGTTTCCATTTTATAATTAGCAGTGCAAGCAAAGGCAATAACTCTCTTCCTATAGAAGAATACATAAGCACAGGTTTTTGTTTGGGATATCTGTTGTATTTTAATAAAGTGAAGATGGTGTAGTGAGGCTGGAAGCATTTAATCAATATTTTTTGGTGTGTACAATTATTAGTTTACTTGTATACAGGATTTTGATACAGAAACTTTAACTAATTTTTAGTAACATAAGTTGAGCTTCGCCTTATGTAAATGTGTATAGGATTAAATATTTTACTTGGAGCTAAAAATTACTAGTCGAACTTAGTGACGCAAGGAGGTCTTTATGAGGAATTTTCTCTGTTAAATCTGGGAACGTGTAAAGTTCATGCGCTGTCATTGGTATCTCTGGAACGGTGAGAGATGTTAATTAAATCGATTAAAAAATACTCCTTGATTAAATTATATTTATTTTTAAAGAAAGGGTGGTACCCAACTTTTATCTTAAATATATTTTTTAAAAAATTTCATATAATAAACGAAAAAATTGCAGTTTGCAATAAATTCTAAAGGTTTACATCCTATTGGAAGACTTGATTACACTTGATGAAAATAAAATAACAGTAAATAATGGTTTTATGACATCCTGCCTAATTATTTTTTTTTTTAATTCTAATAGACTTTAAAAAACCCTAAAACTTTTGTCTTGAATATTTTTTGCTAGCTGTTTTACTTTAAGAAATAATCGTCCGTTACCATACATACCAACTGACCCTGTATAATTTGAAATGATTAAGTTGAGGATGAGTTCTACAAAAATCCACAACACCTCGGAAATTAACGATAAATTCGTAAAATTCGTATTTTTTGGAGATTTAGACAATTTAAAACATTTTGCTGATGTGGTACAGGGCAGGTAATATTCTACAAAGCTTGCCGATACTAAAGAAAATTATAGCTACGCAATGGAAATCTCAACTGATAGAAAATTTAACAGCTTTCTATGCATTCCAAGTTTTCTACGAATATTATGCAGTTGCAGTATCCATAAAATATATAAATAAAGGATTTTACAACTGTCGACTAAACTTCTCTATCTTCTGAGTTCCGGTTTTCCAGGTTTCTCTTCTCCGTCGCCTATGACTTCCTCGCTTTTATTTTCCTATATGGTGTTATCATATGTGGTGACGTCTTTGTTACATTTCATTCTTCGTATTTCTTCATTCGGCACCTTGTCTCGTCTTGTTACATCAAAATACCTTCGTCAGTGTCCCACTGTTGCTATTGTTCATCTCATTCGCTTATTGGTGACCAATTCTCCATGTCTACATCCACCTTGTCTCGCCATGATTGTCTAGGTCTTCCTTCCTTCTAGTGACCATTGGTTTTTGTTAAATTTCGTTCCTTATTTCTTTATTCATCTCATCTTGTTACGAGACCACACCTACGCCAGTATTCCATTTCTACTGTTGATATTTTTACTCTCCTCCCCTTATTTATGACCCAGTTTCGGCTCCATAATGTCCATTGTTCCAAATAATTGTAATGTTCTTGCTTGTTCCAACCGTGATGGCAAAGCCCAGGGAATTACCGTAGGGATTAAAATCTTAACGCGATATGAGTATTCTATTGTTTAGCTATAATTTTATTTATCTATACGAATCTCCTGGATTAGTAGGTCGGTTTTCTTCTTAGTATTAATGTTGCTTAAGTGCTTTCCTTAAGATTTAAATGCCTATTCATCTTCTTTGACTGGTAATTTTTGGTTACAACCGTTTTATGAAAACAAATTATATCCCAAAATGTACAACATATTGATGTAAAGACTGTTGAAATAAGAGTATTAATATTTAAAAACAATAAAGATAGTTATATTTGTGAAAAGCTACGTAATAAAAATATTATATACAACAATGATTTGTCTTTTTCGACACAACTAAAATTAAATGATAACTATTTTAAACCCACCAGTCCTTAAATATTTAAATTTCACAATAGATTTTTAACATGTTTTGTCACGCTGGAACACTATTCACAGTATTAACTATTATTTCAATGGATTGAGTAAGTTCATCTTCAGTAATAACTAGTGGAGGTGCAAATCGAATGATGTCATCATGAGTTTGTTTCGCTAACAAGCCGTTGTCTCTTAGCTTGAGACACAGATCCCATGCTCGGGCATAATCTATGAACAAGAAAGGAAATGTTAGCAGATATCGAATGACTGAACTAGGTACAACAAACCATATTAAGATATACAACTTACTTGCGTTTATGGCGATTGCGTTCAGCAAGCCCTTTCCTCTAACAGTGATGGCTACTTTTTTGTTTAGTCTGCTGTTCAATTCGCGGCGGAAGATTTCTCCCAATTTGGCAGCGTTGTCGGCCACCTTTTCATTTTCAAGCACATCTAATGCTGCAATGGCTACACGACATCCTAGTGGATTTCCTCCAAAAGTGGAACCATGGGTACCTATAACAACAAATAATTAACAAGTAATAACATTGTTTTTCGTGTCAACTACGCCATGGGAATTTTAGTCTTAACTTTAACTACTGTTAATCAGTAAGAATGTCGAGAAACTGCAATGCAGAAGCATCAAAAATTTCCTATATTAATCAAAATCTCTGGGCAAGGGCCTAGCGACACCTAAAGCACCGGTTCCCGTCAGATCACCGAAGTTAAGCGGTGTCGAGCGCGGTTAGTACTTGGATGGATGACCGCTTGGGAAACACCGCGTGCTCTTGTCTTAGGGAAGAGTGTAAAATGAATCGACGTCAAAACCATCCTATTCACGCCGGACAGGCCGGATGAGATCGGATATCTCGTAGGATGAAGGCGCCGTTTCACACTCCCCAGTCGGTTGACCGCACGATTAAAAACCGTACGGTCGATGACCGGTTCAAGATGGCCTCAGATACGCCGACGACCGTAAAATAGTAAAAAAAAATAAATAAAAAAAAAAATCAAAATCTGAAATATCCACCGATAAAATGATTAAATACTAATTTGAGTTGTGCCAATTTACCTGGTTCCATTACAAGCATTACATCATCGTTGGCTAAAGCCGCGGAGACTGGATACACACCACCGCCCAGGGCTTTCCCCAAAACCAAAATGTCAGGCAAAACGTTTTCGTAATCGACCGCAAGCCTTTTGCCAGTTCTACCCAATCCTAGAAAAGTAAGTTTTTTTAGTTTAATTAAAGAGAAATCGAGTAAATTATGTTATAATCTTAATAGTTTAACTCTGTAAAAGCTGCCGAAATAAAATAGACAATATATTTTAGGTTGTTAAGGTGTTGTTCTCAAAAAATGCAATCCTACTGTTAATAGTATATTATTAACCAAGGTTTAGACAGCCATCATTATTGCCCGAGCGGCGAGTTTAAATCACGAGGAGCGAAGCGACGAGGGATTTAAGACGCGAGGGCTATAAGCTGTCTAAACCGTGGTTAATATAATATTTTTTCCACTACTAAAAACTTTTATAAGACATTTATCTTTAAAGTATTATTAATTATAAAAAATTATAGGTAGGTATAAGTATATTTTTTAATCAAGTTACCTGCGCTTTGGAATTGGCAAAATATTTTGTTGTTTTGTCAGGTGGCTTTGTGAATGTCAATTCTTGTTCATTTATGTCATCAGATTTCACGAGTTTTCCGTTTTTTTAAAAAATGAGCGAAGAAAATGTTAGTGATATTATTATGTGTACACCTCCAGAATTAAGGATGGAAGCAGAAAAAATGTTGATTGTATCGATATTTTACAATATCAAGTAATCTAATATGTATTGATAATTATCTGGTTGCCTGACCACATTCATGTTTATGAATTCAAGTTGTACAATCAAAAAATCAAGTTACCTGCCTTCAAATAGATTCTTGAAGATCGGTCAATAATGGATTTCAATGCCTTATTATTGACCATGGTCAATAATAACTTATGAGGTAGAGAGAAACGATTTCTAACGTTAATAATCGGTCAATAATGGCGATGTTATAGGTTAATAGTGGAAAAAAGTAATAAGTAGCTACTCTACCAGTCGACTAGAAATCCACTCGACAGCAAACTAATGCGGAAAACACTAGTCAATGATACTGCTAAAGTATTTACACAAAAACACATTTAATTTTCGTCTGAAGAGTTTGAGGTGAGCGCGATGCAGTAGTAGGAAATTGCGGAGAACTTTATTACAGGGTATTCCATACTCGATGGTACGTTAGAGGTATCTGGAGAACGAAAAGAAAAATAATTTTGAAATTTTCACTACGGCCATAGGAGGCTGCGCTCTAGCTTTTAAAAATAATTTCGCGGTTGCAGTGGTGCCAGATCTATTAATAACTGACATCAACTTTGGAATTTTAAATAGGACACCCTGTAGTTTATTTTATTTTTAGATTCCACGAGGCAATCTAAGTTTTTTTTGTATAGGATATTTTTCCATTTCTCTTGCCGTTTCTTAAATATTAATTATTTTGTGTCCTTTTTTTACCGAAACTATATGAATTAAAACTTCAATATTTTTGTCTCCAGATGTCAAATCAACGTAACATTTTAACATAGTTTAGTCAGCATGTGGTACTTTAATTTTGGCAACATGGGATCGCCGACTTCTATACAGAGTGTCCTAAAAATTAATTGCAATTCAGATTTTATAAATTTGATCAAAAGTCCCTTTTTTTTAAATGGAACACCCTGTATATTATTGAAGTGTGGAATAGAGTGGACCAATTGAATTTTTTTCATATAGAGTGTTCCTCTACCTGTTTTGAACTCTGCAATTAATAAAACTAATAGGGAATTAATGATAATTGAAGGATACCTCATTACGAACAAATTAAAACTTAATGTTGATAAAACCAAAACTATGGTCCTGACTACCAATTACAAATAAGCTCAATTAAATTCAGATAGTACAATTAGGATGAGAAATATATTTGCAATTACAAAAACGAAACATGTTTTGCAATTATTGCATACAGTAATACAGTAATTGTGAAGTGGTGAAGGATTTTGTATTCGAATCATTTGGCCTACCTGTTTGAATTTCATCAGTTATCCACAACACGTTGTATTTGGTGCATAACTCCCTTATTCCTCTTAGATAACCTTCGCTAGGTATCTTAATTCCTGCCTCTCCTTGTATAGGTTCTACCATAAAAGCACACACAGTGGGATCTGAAATGGCTTCCTTAAAAGAAAAATTAATATTCAGCGATATTTGTTAGTTAAAGCGAGAAAAGACAATAGCGTGCTATTTGTCTAGTGTATTTAGAAGCATCCCTAAGGGACCAAGAATGAGTTCTTTTAGGAGACAAACCAGGGTTCCCACTTTTCTGGAAAACCTGGAAAGTCAGGGAATTTGAAAAAAAGTCAGGGAAGTCATGGAAAGTCAGGGAATTTAATACATAAACCTGGAAAAAATAATTTTTGTCACAGTACTTTAATTCCCTTTTTTGTTTTGTGTTGTTTTGAAACAGATGCGACGCGAGAAAACGCCTTGTACTCTTGACTCGATGTTTGTGACTATTGGCTACCGCCCATTTTGAGTTGAAAATTATGATGGGTTGTTAAGATTTAAAGAAATCTATAAAGCTATTGTTGATACACTAGACGACTTAAGCACTGACATGGATTCTGAAACAGCGTTAGCTAATTCTTTTCTAAGATCAGTCATTTCAAGTGATTTTGTTATAACAGGGTTCCCACTTTTCTGGAAAACCTGGAAAGTCAGGGAATTTGAAAAAAAGTCAAGGAAGTCATGGAAAGTCAGGGAATTTAATACATAAACCTGGAAAAAATAATTTTTGTCACAGTACTTTAATTCCCTTTTTTGTTTTGTGTTGTTTTGAAACAGATGCGACGCGAGAAAACGCCTCGTACTCTTGACTCGATGTTTGTGACTATTGGCTACCGCCCATTTTCAATTAAAAAAAAATAGATAAAAAAATTGCAGTTGAAAAGAAATATTTAAAGTGAAAATTTTAGTTTTTTAAGCATTTATTTTAATAATGAGTGACCTTAGTTTAGATATAAATTATTAAAGGCTGTTTTTATTGTTTTTTTGTGATATTTGTTACCTGATAAGTTTAACTTTGGCAAAATGACTGAAGATCTCTTAATTATGTATACTTATGTAAAACTTTGCTGTTCTAGTAACTGCATCTTGTTACTTTTTTCCTTTAAATACATTTTTTTCACAGAATTTTTGTTTTTGAATTTTCTATATATTTATGTATATCAATTTTTTCTGTAGAGCTAATCTGATGTAAGTCAGGGAAAATTTTTGAAGTAGACCTGGAAAGTCAGGGAATTTCATTTTGACTTTTTGGTGGGAACCCTGCAAACAATGAGCAGTTCATTTTTGATTTTACCAACTTATTTTTATTTTACCTCTAGTGCTTTCAAGTCATTGTAGGGAATACAACTGAATCCGGGCATAAACGGTCCGTATCCCTCGAAACTTTCAGGATCAGTTGAAGCGGAAACGGCAGCCAGAGACCTACCCCAGAAATTGTCGCTGCAGAAGATTATTTTGGCTTGGTTGGTGGGAATCTTCTTCTTTCTGTAGCCCCATTTTCTGGCGAGTTTGCAAGCTGTTTCGTCGGCCTCGACACCTAAAATATGTTTATAATATAGGTATGAATATAGTTTCTGCATATAAATGGAAACATGAAAAAATCTACTACTTATCTTACCTGTATTCATAGGTAAAACTTTGTCGTAGCCAAACAGTTTTGTGACTTTTTCAGCATATTCCCCAAGTACATCGTTAAAGAACGCTCTGGAGGTATGATGAAGGAGACTTGACTGCGTATGCAGAGCTTCCAGAATTTTTGGGTGGCAGTGACCAAAGTTGTTGGCAGAGTATCCACTAAGGTAATCAAAGTATTTTTTACCTTCTACATCCCATACAAAAACCCCTAAAATTATAATTAAATTTTCTTTTTATTCATATTAATTTTTCATCGACGTGAATTTATTCTTTAAATCAAATGTGAACAGGATTGTAAACAACAGTATTTTGTTGCTTAATAGCAAGAAGCAAAAAATTATTAATTATCTTTTAATAATTTATAGTTATTTGTGCAACTAATTCGTGAAATGCTGCTTTAACACGTATTATGCACTAGTTGTATACAATATTTTGTCTACAATTATCAAAACAGTGTAAAAGATTACCTAAACCACAGAAAATACAGTGGTGTAACTTTATTTTTTGCGCCTAAACTTAAAAAGTAATAGTTTTCTGCAAAAAGTACTTATCAATAATTACTTTGTTGCTTGAAGAATGAGTAAAAGAGTTTCCCATTTGTTACACTTTCTACCCACACTTTTAGATTTTATATGTACATGTGTTAAAGTATTTAAATTGCTTGAGAATAAAAGTATTCACTAACATTTCACGAATCAAGAAAAACGTCTCTTTGTCAGTTGTAGAAGAACAACTATTTTGCATTACATTACATGTTCTGTCTTGTTCAGTCTTATTATCTCAGCTGGGACTTAGTGGCTTGCCCAATATCTCGTGTGAGCCCATTCCTATCATGAGTTAAGTCGATGAAGTCATGCATATGTCACCTGTCATTTTAGTGAGTTGGCTAGTTAGACCACCGTGTTAGTGGGAGCGGACTTGTAATATTTCCCCTTCAACTTTTCCTTAGATGACGCAACTTTTTGAGATTCTCTGGGCCTCATCGCACTCAATACTTGTTCAAATTTGTTGACTTCTTTACAGATAGATGTGTTTGCTCTATGTTATTGCCATGTTACATTCTTTCTCCAGCAGAACACTATTTCGGTTACCTCGAACTTCAACTGGGATGAGTTTGTAGATTTCATCTTCAGAATTTGCTATTTATTGCTGTTTATTACCATTCCAGACTATATTGATCTAATGATATTGTGTGGTATTGGATAAATTTAAAATGTTTCCTTATCTACGTAAACAAAGGTATTTCTCCAACTTGAAAATGGAACCCTTTGAATTTGCAATTCATTAGGGGGATGACAGCTTTTTTGATCGTTAGTGTACTCAGTAGGAAGGTTAATTCCGAGTTTGTGACCATCAACCCTTTAGAGCTTTCCACCATCTCGATTTAAGGAAGAATTTGTTTTTTTCTAAAAACAGCCATTTTTTTGGAAAATGGTTAGGACCATATCTGACAGGAAAAATGTCCCCTACAAATTTGTACTCTTGGCGTTTTTTCACATTTTGCTTATTTAACAAATTATAACTAATTAATTGGAAAAAATATTTATTATTAGTCGATCGGGTTGAGCGAGGTAAAATATCGTCGTTTATTACGAGTATCTAATCAACGTGCAAATGCGTGTCAAATGCGTGTCAAAATGATTTTAATTGTGAAGTACGCAAATGTCAATAACAGTGCCACCTTTTAGCCTGGCGGGCAACAAAATTAGTAGGTACCTATCTATTTTACAACAAATTCTCCTAGCTCCAGTTGTATTTTGGTTGTATTTATTGTAGTAGTAGTAGGTGAGGGGAGTCACACGGACTTGGCAAGTAGACCAAAGGCGATCCTTTTTACCTACCCCTGGATCTTCCCCCATCCACTCAACCACCCAGGCCCCCGCCAAACCTACCGGACCCTCTCATGGACGCTATTCCAAGCAAGGGTTCCAACTTCCTTAGGTGCTTCCTTAACTTGCAATGTCCTGTTAGAAGTCCTACCAGAGGATTCAGGCCAAGTTATAAAATCTTTGGCCTGTCTACAGTAAACTTCCTGTTTAGCCTCAGTACTCCTTCAACTGGCATTGCTCTGAAGGGTTTTCCCTTTCCACCCTCGGAGCTATCCTAGTGTGACCTAAGTCGCCCACTCCTTTCCAGCATCCAGTGGCCCGCATTGCCTCCTTCTGTATACAGATAGGAAGGCTCGGCAGCCCCAGCAGAACATCCAATGCAGCCGTGGGCGTGGTTCTCATGACTGCGGTTATGCCCAGGCCTGCAAGCCTTTGCACTTTTACCAGTCTGGCGCGCACGGTGACCTTTTGTCCAGGCCACCAAACCACGGAGCTATGGGCGACTAGTGGTCTGATGACCGCCGTGTAGAGCCAGCGCATGATACGGCTGGCACCCACCGCACGTCGGAGCTGCCAGAAAGTCGCTATCAACTTGTTTACCACATTGTCGACATGCGCTCTTCTCGTCAAAAGTGACTCCTAAGTATTTGACTTTCGGCGTCAATGTAAGGGATTTTCCATACAATCGGGGCGTCCTAAACTCATTTATGTTTCTCCTTTTTGGGAACAGGATCATTTCGGTCTGGTCTGGATTGGCCAAATGGGTACACTAACTACCTAAATACTTTTTAAGTAATTTCACAGGAAAATATTAAGTGGGGAAATATCCGAAGACCTCAGCAGAAATGACAAACATCGCACAAAGTATGGGCCCAATCACTCTATTTCCAATAATTCCAACCCAAACAGTAATTTTTTGAGGCCACTGGGTATGTGCTTCCCTCATCCAATGGGGATTCATATCTGCCCAATACCTCTCTCAACCAGTAATCGACTAATCATTTTTTTTCAATTAACCTTATAAGTTAAATAAGCAAAATATGATAAATTGCGAATAGCACAAATTTGTAGAGGACAGTTTTCCCGTCTAATATAGACCTAACCATTGTGCCGCAAAAATGGACCTATCAAATCAAGATGGCGAAAAAGCTGCAAGGGGTTGATGGTCGAAAACTCGGATTAAAGATTTCTATGGGGTACACTAACGATAAAATCAAATCTGTTCTGGAATTGCAATATTACATCATATGACAATTCGACTTATTGCTTGAAATGTCTAAAACACATTTAAATATATCTTTATCGGTGATTACAGTTTCACAAAAGATAACTAATGTATCTCTGTGGAATATTTTTTTAGTTTAATTGACTATAAATGTAAACACAAAACAATGTCAAAAAATTTCCACCGCATTGCAAAGTTGATAATAAATTGTATTTTAAATATTATTTATAAACATTGGTCAGAAAAAATAGGTTCACGTGTTAAAGAGAATGAGTTATGCAATAGAAAACAAAAGGCAGCTAATAAAATTAGTGATGGGTATATACCATGGTACCATACAGTGATATACGTAAGGAAAAAAGTAATTTGTGTGACAAAGTAATGTATAAACTCTACTATACAGGGTGGCGTCAGGGATACTTCGTATATGAATTGTATGACTAATCTTAAGCAAACATGATTCCATTCACGTTTCCCGAGTTCCTAACCCAAACATAAACATGTGCGTTATGCAAGTTGGTGACTCCAGATCTTGCAAGACTCGCTTCGTCAGTAAACAGAATTTTTCTTTTCGAATACATGGACAAAATATAAGGCACATGGCAGGATCAATCCGTAAAAGTTCCTGAGCTTTTTGCACGTGATATGAATGTAACAACAACTGTTCCTTTATTATATCTTTTACAATAATTTTAGGAACAATCAACTCTTGTTCTAAGCGGCATGGTTCTTCTTCAACTATTTCCAAAATTTCCTCTTTCCTTTCAACAATTCGAGTTGTTCGCATACGACACCTACCCTCCAAGTTTTTCTTAAAGCTTCCCGTTTTCCAAAGATGACGCTCAATATTAAGAAATGTTTGATGGTTTGGTATCTGGTAGTTAGGAAATATTTCCATGTAAATTCTAACACTTCAACGCCCATTTCCTTGACAGAAATCGTATACTTGGAGCATGCCAACCTTCTCAGAGTTCCTAGGTATATTTCATGGGCAGTGGTAAAATGAACTTAGAAATTAAGATCGTTGATCTTACTTTAGTAAACTTTTGTTACCAGTAATGGCAAAATGTCAATAGCTGTATGCAGGAAATTGAAAATATTTTTTTCGGGCGAAACCGATCATCAAACAAAAGTTTTTCAAGAGATAAAAAAGCTTCTAAATACATTCATTTATCTAACAAAAATATCTGGGTGTCATATCTTTGACGACAGAAAGAATCAGAAGGAATGCTCACATGTAATTTCACGCAAAAATTATTATCATCATAGTGTGCTTTGCATCCAAGACCGTACTGCTTAGCGGTAAAATTTAGAACAGTTACAAGAAAGGATTATCCAAGATTGTGGTTACATTTCTCAAGATGCTGGTCAACGCTTTCGAAAATATGAAGAGACGTCACTATACTACTACTTTGACGCCATCTACTGGCTAAACGAAGCAATTTCGGATATAACTAACTTGGGTTAAATCCACCTATTTTGACGTCAGAAGTAGCGTTGTACACGTATTTTTCGGAAACTCTGTATATTTAAGATTTTTACCTTTTCCTCTTGACAAAGCAACGGGCAAGGGATGGTAGTTATGTGCTGCATTTTTCTCCTCTCTTTCAATAATTTCCTTGGTACTAATCGGTCTTATTGATTCCCTCTGAATATTATTGGCCAGTCTTGTGGCCAACCGACATTTGGACAGCATCCTCTTTATATTCCTCTAATCTGCAATATAATAATATACCGGTTGTAAACAAAATCATTGTCTTTTATTCAAATTTTATTGTTTATTAAGCACTGGTAGTTAAGTTGCTTTCTTGTGTTTTTAAAGAGATTGATTTTTTTTTTCATTAAAAAAAATTGCTTCATCACTAGTTTACAGAGTTTATTTAAATGGTATGCAGGATGGTCCTTAAGTATGTTCAAGTATTTTGGGGAGTGGTTGCCTAGGATATTTTAAGAAAAAAAATGCCCCAATTTTAAGATACATGGTATTAAAATTCTTTAAAAAAAATACATTGTAGGACTATTTAAAATTTTTTGGTTTTGCCATGGGCGTAGATACGGGTAGGTAAGCATGTTGGGTTTTTATAGGGTATCTATTATACGCCACTGTTTTTTTTTTTTTTTTAATTTTAGATTTTCTTGGACACTAACAACTAAAAATACATAAAAAAGTGCGTCTTCTCTTTTTTTGATAGAATGAGCTGTTTTTGAGAAAAAAATAAAATTATGTTTTGTTGCACGTCTCTCCTCTATTTCTAATATTTACTTTTTCTTAAATTTTTAAAGCACTGCTAGGACTGCTTTTTCTATCTTTTGTTCAATGCCTGAAATACTTTAAAAGTTTTTTGTTTTATTTATTGTTTATTATCATACAAACAACGCCAATACGTTGTATTGTGACATTTTCCTAATATATAATATTTCTACAGGGTGAGTCAGGAGAAATGGGCCTAACTCTAAGGGTGTAATCTATGCATCAAAATAATAAGAAAAAAGTCAAATGTTGCTATCCAATATTCATTTGTTTTCAAGTTACAGCGTTAAATAAAATAATATAAATAATATAATAATATCCAACATTAACATTGTTTTAAATAAATCATTGGTTTAGTAAATTTTCAAAAATACCGCCATTGACGCCATTTCCTGCTTCGTTTACGTGTGGATCTTCTAATTGATTCGTGCCTTTCTTTAATTTTGAGTACAGCATTTCTAATGCGTCTAATTAATGCATCCCTAGTATCTACTTTTACTCTGTAAACCTCAGTTTTTAACCAACCCCATAAATTGTAGTCCAACGGCGTGAGGTCTGGCGATCTAGGAGGCCAACTAATAGGACCACCGCGACCAATCCAAACCCCTGGAAACCTTTGGTCTAAATATTGCTTGACCCGATGATCGAAATGGGCAGGCGCTCCGTCATGCTGATAATACATTTCAATTCTGATGTTTAAAGGAATCTCCTCCAGTAGTCCTTGCAATTCATTTTGTAAAAAACTTAAGTAGGGATCCCCTGTAAGGCGATTTTCCAAAAGAAAAGGGCCAATTAAATTATTATCGATCATGCCGCACCACACGTTTACTGAAAACCTGTGTTGAAAATTACTTTCAACTATTGCGTGAGGATTTTCGTCCGACCATACATGGAAGTTCGATTATTATTGATGGCGTCACGGGTTAGTTGAGATGACGATTATTAATTATCCACTCACAAAATTGCATACGCTTGGCGTAGTCTCCAGGTTGAAGATTCTGTACACGCTGTACATGGTACGTGGTACGGGTATAAGCCTTGCTCGTGAAGCGTATTAATCTTTTTTTTTGGGGAATCCCCAACTGAATTTCAATTCTTCGTGAGCTTGTCGTCGCATCTTCTTCTACTAAAGCTAGAACATTTTCCATTTCTTCTAAATCCTGTTGAATGGCTCGTTCGGATGTTACATTAGCACTTGGAGGCGTTCCGGTCTCGCAAAGTTTGTTGAAAACTCTGATAAAGGCCTTTCTGTTCGGTGTTCATTCATGTGGAAATCGTTCACGATATTCTTCAGTAGCCGCTGTAGCATTCTTATTACACAAACCATAAATAACAACCATATTGGCGTATTCGAGATGTGAATAAATGTGTGGCATTTTATAAAATTAAAATGATACAAATCCGAAAGTTAACGGTGAATCAATGTAACATTTTATACTGACACTAATAGAATAGTGACAGCACAACAATCAAAAGCAAACAATAATAACATTTATTACGGGAAAGCTAAGTTAATGCAATATTTTGTTTTTGCCTTATAACTTGAAAACAAATGAATATTAACAACATTCGAGTTTTTTCTTATTATTTTGATGCATAGATTACACCCTTAGAATTAGGCCCATTCCTCCCGACTCACCCTGTATACAGAACTTAAAAAGTAATAAAGAGACCAAATAACGAAAAAAGAAAAGAAACTGAGAAAACTGAAGTGAGCACCGTTTGCAATAATGCATGCTTCTATTCTTCTTTCTATGGAAGATAAGATATATTTTTTTATATATTTTTAGTTGTAAGTGTCTAAGAAGTTCTAAAATTAAAAGAAAAGCAGTGGCGTAACATCGATTCACTATAGAAACCCAACAAGCTTACCCGTATCTACGCCCATGGCAAAATCAAGAACTTTTAAATAGTCCTAAAATGTATCACTTTAATCCCTTTTTAGTTTTAGCAAATGTCAAGAAAATAATAAGTATTAAAGGTTTTTAAAATGTTATCCAAAAAAATTTTTTTTAACAATTGGGGCATTTGCAGACATAGGTTTATAGGAATTTTTTTCTGTAGTAATATATTAAGGGATAGGGAAATTATCGAAAATCATTCCGAAGATTTTTTGCCGTGGAAATCGCTCGAGGGCTTGCCCGAGAGCGATTTCCTAATGGCAAAAAATCTGAGAATGATTTTCTGATTATTTCCCAATCCCGAAATGTATTTTGAAGATTATTTACCAAATAAAAAACTAACGATTTCTGACGGGTGAGATTTTCACTTTTGACAAGGGTGATTTTCACCGGAGAGCGGGAGATTATCGCTGGATTTCTGACGGGTGAGATTTTCACTTTTGACAAGGGTGATTTTTACCGGAGAGCGGGAGATTATCGCTGAATAATCAGGTGAAAATCAACCCGCTTTTATAATGGATGAGGTAAATAATCCTTAAAACTACCCCCTAAAATACTTGAACGTACTTAAGGACCACCCTCTATATGCTTTTGATTATTTAATAATAATCTAAAAGCAATTTTAAAATCATAATATATTTTGCTTTAGTTTTACACAAAAGAGAAAAATTGTTAATTATTGAAAATTAAATTGTTATTAAATCATGTCAAAATCTAAGATATCCTTAATCATCTCAAGGCATCTTGAAAATCATAATGCGTTTTCGTTCAATTTTAGACATGATTTAATAAAAATTTAATTTTAAAATAATTAACAATTTTTTTCTTTTGTGCAAAATGTATTATGATTTCCAAATTGCCTTTAAATTATTATTAAATAATGAACATTAGATCATACTATTTTAAAAATATGCTGTAAACTAGCGTTGAAGTTGTAAAAATTGTCGGTTTAACCGGAAATGGCGTTCATTTAGTATTTAGGTAAAATTAAAATTCCACTGAAATGTAGCAGTACCCAAATATCAATATTATATGTAAAATTTTCTCCAATGGTATAATGATTCCTATCTCTATCATTCATGAATTAGTAAAACCCGAGTCAATTCAAATACATTTGTCATAAAATTCTAGGCTGAAAAAATTATAAAAAATGTGACTTTTTTAAATAAAAATATTAATAAATAACTTCCTATACTTAAAATTATGGAACAGGAAATCACCATAAACGACCACATAACATTAGAGATAAATAAATAAAAAAAACTTGCCCCTATTGTTCCTAGAAAAACAGATAATTTTAAATAATATCTCCACTGAAAACGAATTAACTTCTACAAATTAAAAATCTATTTATGTACACTGTACACATTGATTATTTTTATTAGTAGCAATTTGAAAGAAAAATCTTAATTCCTTTTATAAACAATGTTCTTATACTTAACGCCACACTGTTACAGTTACACTGCTCTTCAAAATTAGATTAAACAAGAATATGATATATTTTTTTGTTGTTTTTCGCGTGAGTCTATTTTTTCTTAATTTCGTCTGTATGTAGATAAATACGTAGATAATATTTTAGCACTTACTTCTGTGATATCATTGTGCTACATTAGCGATTACTGAATTTATTGTTTTTGTGTGCAGTGTAAATCGGGAGATACTCATAAAAAATAATTAGGTTTAATCTAAATTAATAATAATATAAAAATACTACAATAAAAGCGTGATAATAACCGGGAGTTACGTCATGTTTACGTATTTCAATTTGATGTAGTTATGACGAAATTTTATTAATTTTATTTTGTTTAAAATGATAAACTAATGCAAACATCGTAATTCTGACCATTGCATTCATAATATGCATATTTTATATTATGTTTAACTTATAAAAGATACACAGGGTCTGTACAAAATGCTAACACGAATTCCTAACACTAAATATGATGATATTATCTTATTTAGCGTTAGGAATTGAGAAATTGCAGAGATAAAGTTCGTTCCGGAAGACCAAAATCGGCAACTAGTGATGAAAAAAAATTAGAGACATTACTTCATTTTGTTCAGGATCCACATTTGTCGTTGAGAAAAGCTGCTACCCAAGTTGATGTATGTTCTAAATCAGTTGAAATTATTTAAAAAAACAGTAATTTATATAAAATAACTTTAGTCCAGGAATTATCAGAAGAGGATTTCGAACGTAGAATAGAATTTTGCGAAGTAATGATGCAAAAACAGAAGGAAAATAACATTTTTTTTTTAATCAAATAGTTTTTTCGGATGAGGCAACATTCATGTTAAACGGGAATGTTAATCGACATAATTGTCGTTACTGGGCTGATCAGAACCCACATTGGATGAAAGAAACACACACTCAACACCCCCAGAAAGTAAATGTGTGGGCCGGTATTATTGACAATAGATTAGTGGGACCTTTCTTTATAGAGGGGAATTTGAATGCAGAATATTATCTCCACATGGGGCAAAATCAAATTGTGCCAGCAATAGCCAATACAGTAGGACCACTATTACGACATACGTGGTTTCAGCAGGACGGAGCTCCTCCTCATTTTGGGCGAGCTGTAAAGGTTTACTTAAATAATACTTTTCCTAATCGCTGGATAGAGCGAAGGGGCCCCATAGAATGGCCCGCTAGGTCGCCAGACTTAACGCCCCTTGATTATTTTCTCTGGGACAACTAAAAAATAAAGTGTATGTGACAAAACCTGCAGATCTGAACGAATTTAGAAGAAGAATTATTGAAGAATGTGAATCTATTATCAAGAAATGTTACAAAACGTCATCGACAAATTTTATTAAACCCTAGCCCATTGTCAAACTGTGAGAGGGGGACATTTTTAACATTTAATTAAATAACGACTTACTTAAATTTATTTCTGTTCTTGTAAATTTGTTATTAATTTTACTGCTTGTATTTAATTCAATTGTTATTAAATTTTTGACAAAACTTGCGTGGGTACATTTAGTACAATTTTTATGTTTTTTAGCAGTTTTACCGCAAAACATTCTGGTACCAGCTTGTAAAAATGCAAAATATAGGTAATTGTCTTATCTGTTGTATTTATGTCCTTTAACTAAAATTATTTCTTAAACTAGTGGGTGTAGCCATATGACACGTTTCATAATTGTTGTTTAGAATGTATAGAGGAATCAGAAAACGTGATTTAAAAGGGGTCATTCCATTTAAATAAACCAAAGTTTTGTTTACCATGACGGTTCGAGGCACCCTGTATAATTACAGGTGTTCTAGTTTTATAGATTTTTTTAAGGCCTACAACTTTTATACCGGAAGTTTTTTTATATTGTGCGCCATTTTCTAAATAGTTGACCGGTCTGGGACTTTTTACACACTGTGTGTATTATACCTACCGATTATTATATACGGGGTGTTTTAGAAGTACGATACGTAACTTAAGGGAGTGATTCATTACGATATTCTAAGAGAAAAAGTTCATATGACCATGTGTCTGGAGTTGCCCCGTTTTTGATATACATACAGGGTGTAAAAGTTAAAAAAAAATAGTTTTTTTATATTTTTTTAAAATATCCTTTTCCCGATTTTATTGAAATTTGGTACCGTTATTTATAATGATAAGAGGCTTCATAAGCCCTAACTAGATTAAATTTATTAAGTCCAGTGGCGTCCCGGGTAGCACCTTAACGAATATTATTGACAAGAAAATGTACGCCACTGACTTTTTTCTAATTTGAATATTTTTTTATGATTTAGTAACTAATAATACAACTTTTTTGTGCCTTCAATTGTTTTCGTATCTTGCTTTGTTTTCGAGAGAAAAAATAAAGACCACTTTATTGCATGTACGAAAAAAACACTACTATTATTATTATCTTAATCGTCTATCAAATGAGTTAATCAGTGCCAAAAATATCGGCACTTAATATATTAAATAAGGTTAACAGTTGGTCAGCCCTATGATCAAACACACAAGTTAACTTTAGACGCTAACTTCAAAATTAACTGTTTTTTAACCACAGTGAAACATTAACAAGTAGGCTTTTACTGTTGTTGTCATGGAAACGGTAAGCTAAAGGTTAACTTGTGTGTTTGATCATAGGGTTGGGTAATAGTTTAATTATGGTTATAGTACTTTAAAAAATATAATTCACCTATTCAGCCTTTCCAATGCTTTCCGCCACGGACCGCCACTGCACGCAGTTAATTTTTTTTTTATCTTTTTTAAGAGCTCATGAAATTCGGTGACCGTGAACTGCTAAATTTAGAATTTAAGGCCCCCTATAGAGATAAACGTTTAAATATTGATTAGCTCAATCTCTTATCTTTGTTTTTAATGTTGTTTGGTGCAAAGCAGGATTATTGTTTGATTGCGATTTAAAATAAATTGCACGTTACTAAAAGTTGAGAACAATGGTATTTTTAGATCATACAAATTAGTTTTGTATATATTAGGCTAAACACATGGTGAAGCGGTGATCAAAGCAGTGTTTCTTTACTTCAAAACAAGTAGAGGTGATGTAGGTAGTGACTACAAAATATGCTATCTTTAGTCATTTTGAAAACTGTTTTGCATAAAGAAACACACGCAGTGCACCGGCCACAACCTCGGCCTTAGTCGATTGACACTTTCTGATGTAGAGAGCATCGCCTTACAAGAACCCTATTATTTTTCGGTGAGATCGGAGAATGGCAAGTATTTTATTTGATCGACTGAAAATCAAGACAGGCCCGTTTTCCGTAATTAATAGCTTCGAAAATTATTAAAATTGTTTAGAACGGTTTTTATTTCTTTTAGGTTAAAAAAAATTTGATCAGAATTTTGAATACGTCATCTAAAGTGCTCCTCAAGAGACGTAAAATATATATTTTGAACTTTAAAAAAAAATATCTTTAAAATAAAATATTTTATGGGAAAATTAATTTTTTTACATTCATATTGGGCTTTTTAAATTCACCCGTCATTTTTGAACACGAAGCTGCCAAAAAATCACGCCTTTTCGGGGTTTAAAACATTACCCAGCCACTACACTGGAATAAAAGCACCCTCGGGAAAAGGTAAAAGATTAATAATTACTCACATTGGTAGCAAAAATGGATTTGTGGATGGTGGCTTACTAGCATTCAAATCAAAACAGACTGGAGACTATCATGGAGACATGAACGCCGATGTCTTTAAAGAATACTTCCAGCCAATGCTGGATCTTATTCCTCCTAGGTCTGTTATAGTCATGGTTAATGCCAGCTACCACTCAAGAAAATCCGAAAAAGTACCAACGTCTTCTTGGAAAAAAAATTGACATCATTCATTGGCTTACTGTAAATAAAAAGCCATTTCATAAAGATATGCTGAAAAAGGAGCTACCGGAGATTGTAAAGTTGAATAAACCTCTTTATACGAAAGAGACCTCTTCATCTGCTTCATAGATTTTGAGAAAGCATTTGATAGAGTGAAACATGACCTGTTGATGGACTCTCTTCGTGGCATGGGTCTGGACGAGAAAGACACTACACTGTTGCAGAATTTATACTGGAACCAGAACGCCAGAATTAAAATTGAGGAATCGTCGTCCGAGCAAATTGAGATCCACAGGGGTGTTAGACAGGGCTGCGTTTTATCACCACTACTGTTCAACCTTTACTCGGAATTAATATTTGGCGAAGCTTTGGCGGACTCTTCAGACGGAGTTAAGGTTAATGGCGTGAACATTAACATCATCAGATACGCCGACGATAGTGTCCTGATCGCAGACTCGGATCTGGGCCTACAACGACTCCTCAGTAATGTTCACATGGCTTGCGAAGCATTTGGCATGAAAATAAACATAAAGAAAACCAAGGTTATGACCATCAAGAAATCAAAAAACGTCCCACAACCAATTCAAATAAACGGCGAAGTTCTGGAACAGGTGGATAGGTTTCAGTATTTGGGATGTTGGATGGACTGCAAGTTGGATCCTGACGTAGAAATAAGATGTAGAATAGAACAAGCCAGAAACTGCTTCGTACGACTTAGGAAGCTACTCTGCGACTCACGACTCAGCCTAAGTCTGCGTTTAAGACTCTCGAAGTGCTACGTTTGGTCTACCCTCTTGTATGGAGCCGAAACATGGACACTTAAAGCACGAACCATTAATAAATTAGAAGCTTTCGAGATGTGGACCTACCGTAGAATGCTCAAAATAACATGGACATCGCACACCACAAACGAAGAAGTTTACGCAGGCTGGGGATAGAACGAGAGCTGTTTAAACTCGTAAAGATCCGGAAAACAGCATATTTGGGACACATTCTGAGAAACCCTAAATATCGCTACGCACAACTTATTGTTAAGGGAAAGATCGAAGGCAAGCGTGGCCTTGGAAGGAAGAAACTATCATGGCTGAGAAACATACGCCAATGGACTGGACTGAACTTTGAAGAGCTTATTAGAACAGCCGAAGACCGAGAAGAATTTGCTACTGTGATATCCAACCTCCACTGATGGAGATGGCACGTTAAGAAGAAGAAGATACGAAATTTGTTGTCGACGAAATCAGTTCACAACGAAATATAACGGCACTTTGCCTTCCGTAATATCACTGTGAATTAAACCCCATAGAATTGGTGTGGGCGCAAGTAAAAGGGTTTGTAGCAAGGCATAACACCACTTCTAAAATGAGAGATGTTGGAAACCTCTTGCAAGAAGGAATAAATACAGTGGGTTGTGAAAAATGTAGTAAGTGCGTCAAGCATGTGATTGAAATAGAACAAAGTATGTGGGAAGCTGATAACATGCTAGAAAACACTGTAGCCCCTTATTATTTCTCTGGACCGCAACGACGATAGTTCATCGGACTAGTCGGAAAATTTAAAATAAGTTGTTGTATTGTACAGGGAAATTTTTTTAAGTGTCTCACCCGATTGGCGATTTTCCTGCTGACTATAATAAAAAACAAATTACATATTTCTCAATGATTTTCGATAAGGAAGCCGAATTTAATGTAAAAAATACATAGATTTACAAATTTGACAGATGAGACGCCATTTTGAATTTTCTTAAATGGCAACCCCCATAAATAACCACAGGATTGAATTGCATTTGGCGATCCGATTCTAAAAGTATATAGTTATTGAAACTTATTTTTAACCATTCAACCGTTTCGGGAATACAGGGGTTCTTAATTTGCCTCCATCGATTTTGTCTTTTAAGTGTCTCACCCCTTTAATAAATAGACCTTCTAAGCTGAACACGCTAATTTTTTCACAGTAACATAATTTCCCGTGAGCAAGCGATCTGCGCTATAGTCAAATCCGACAGATGTCAAAAAGTGACAGATACGACGCCATCTTTAATTTTTTTAAATGGCAACCCTCATAAATAACCACACGATTGAAATGCATTTGGCGATCCGATTCTAAAAGTATATAGTTATTGAAACTTATTTTTAACCATTCAACCGTTTCGGGAATACGGGGGTTCTTAATTTGCCTCCATCGATTTTGTCTTTTAAGTGTCTCACCCCTTTAATAAATAGACCTTCTAAGCTGAACACGCTAATTTTTTCACAGTAACATAATTTCCCGTGAGCAAGCGATCTGCGCTATAGTCAAATCCGACAGATGTCAAAAAGTGACAGATACGACGCCATCTTTAATTTTTTTAAATGGCAACCCTCATAAATAACCACACGATTGAAATGCATTTGGCGATCCGATTCTAAAAGTATATAGTTATTGAAACTTATTTTTAACCATTCAACCGTTTCGGGAATACGGGGGTTCTTAATTTGCCTCCATCGATTTTGTCTTTTAAGTGTCTCACCCCTTTAATAAATAGACCTTCTAAGCTGAACACGCTAATTTTTTCACAGTAACATAATTTCCCGTGAGCAAGCGATCTGCGCTATAGTCAAATCCGACAGATGTCAAAAAGTGACAGATACGACGCCATCTTTAATTTTTTTAAATGGCAACCCTCATAAATAACCACACGATTGAAATGCATTTGGCGATCCGATTCTAAAAGTATATAGTTATTGAAACTTATTTTTAACCATTCAACCGTTTCGGGAATACGGGGGTTCTTAATTTGCCTCCATCGATTTTGTCTTTTAAGTGTCTCACCCCTTTAATAAATAGACCTTCTAAGCTGAACACGCTAATTTTTTCACAGTAACATAATTTCCCGTGAGCAAGCGATCTGCGCTATAGTCAAATCCGACAGATGTCAAAAAGTGACAGATACGACGCCATCTTTAATTTTTTTAAATGGCAACCCTCATAAATAACCACACGATTGAAATGCATTTGGCGATCCGATTCTAAAAGTATATAGTTATTGAAACTTATTTTTAACCATTCAACCGTTTCGGGAATACGGGGGTTCTTAATTTGCCTCCATCGATTTTGTCTTTTAAGTGTCTCACCCCTTTAATAAATAGACCTTCTAAGCTGAACACGCTAATTTTTTCACAGTAACATAATTTCCCGTGAGCAAGCGATCTGCGCTATAGTCAAATCCGACAGATGTCAAAAAGTGACAGATACGACGCCATCTTTAATTTTTTTAAATGGCAACCCTCATAAATAACCACACGATTGAAATGCATTTGGCGATCCGATTCTAAAAGTATATAGTTATTGAAACTTATTTTTAACCATTCAACCGTTTCGGGAATACGGGGGTTCTTAATTTGCCTCCTTCGATTTTGTCTTTTAAGTGTCTCACCCCTTCAATAAATAGACGTTCTAAGCTGAGCACCTTAGTTTTTTTCACAGAATTTTTAAATATTATCATTGCAATTTACCGGAAATCAACCTTTAAGTTGTCCACCCTTCTAAATGGGTCCTGTGATTGCAAATTTACTTTTTATTACTTTCTGACAGAGTAGAGGACTTCAGCGCCACTTTATTATTATTATCAAAATAGCAAGATAATTTTTCGATATATTAAATGAGTCAATGTTACAAAAAAATTGAACTGCTTTTGAATAAAAATAAGTCAAAAGTTTGCAATCTAACTAACCTAAATATCAGAATACTTGACATTTTATTTATTTGCTAGATAGTTATTAAGCTGAGCCAATTTAAGAACTCTGAGCTTTATTTGGCCCAAGTTTCAGCTGAATGAATACAATATTAGAGGTCCATGAAAATGAGCACTCAGAATAACCCAACTTTTCACACTATGTATTCTTAGGAATTAAATTGTTTAACTTAAACGGTTTTATAAATAAGTCTTTATAAACAAGGACACAACACGAACAAAACTATATTTTGACAGTACCTAATGAAAGAAAAAATTCTATATCTAGAACTCGCCTGTCTGTATATCTATACCACTTATACACTGTACATTTGAATCATTTGATGTTGTTGCTAAAGTAAACAAATAGGTTTCTGGTTTAACAGAATTCTCAATGGCATGACGCTTACATGCATAATTATTATTATTTAATAATAGAGAGTTTCTAGCTTTTTTAAACGATAACCTTACCTTTAAAATGAGACAACAACACCTAAAGATTGCGAAATGACTCAACAATTGTTCTCAGCCTAATCAGTCTTAAGTTATTTTTAATAACCCTGATGACTTTCATATTTGCAGTCCTAATAAATTGAACCGACCCGACCTGACAATATAAAATATCGTGTACAGAAGAAGTCTAGTAACTCTCTATTGCTATAAAATATATTCCGTCTGGTTTTGAATTTTATTTGGTAAAAGGTCAACGAGACATGTAGGTATTGATGTAAAATTATAAAATCTGGTGTGGCCCCAATGCGAGTTTCGGAACAGCCAAACCATTTGCTATTGCCGTTGATTGAAAGACTGTCTTTGCTTAATAGCTTATATTGAGGCGAACATACAGACGTACTCATTTTGTACACATTATTTGCTACGTTTCCTCTTTTTTTTTAATGTACCGGGTGGCCAAATAAGAATGGCGCCGGTCATATCTCAGGAATCGTTTATCGTATCATGCAAAAGTTTAAATGATACTTAAGTTTGTTAAGTTTGATTAATGCAAACTGGAGCTATGATTATTTTTGTCAAAAGAGATTCCCCCCTCCTTCCCTTAGTCTGTTTTGCGAGTTTGAACAAAATGTATGAAAGTCAAGTTATTCCGTATAAAGTACATCGTTTCAGTCAGTATCTGCGAGAGCCATAGATTAAGCTCCTTCAACAGGGACAATCCACGGGCGTGCTATTATTTTCTACACATTCTTTAAATAGTTTTGGTAGACGCAGACTAAAATTACGGCCTATACAGGGTGTACCAAATTAAGCGCGCACCATTGCTAACTTTTTTATTATTGGAGATTGGAGATCGGTTAAATCAGCAAGTAGTAACATTTTTTCTGTTTATTAAAATGGTGAAAGCAGAAAAACAATTGGACATAACGTTCCTGAATAAATGAGGAAAATGTATTTTTTTTTAAATGGCACACCCTGTATATTTTTTACCGAAACGTTTGCAAATCGTACACCGAATAAAAAAGTTCATATGCAATATTGGCCTAAAATTGAAAAAACATCAACACAGCCATGGAAACAAAAAATGGTTTGCCTTTGACGTTGTCATCGAGACTGACATGAAAACAAAAACGAATTAACTAAAGTGTCCTCGTTTTGGGTAGCCATTATTGTTAACGAAGCCAAAATTTTTGTAGTTTTGCGTTAAGTTTTCTAGTTTTTGCTTGTAAATATTACAAAATGGCGTTCACGCATTTAGAACATTGCGATATGTTAGAAGCGTATCTTGGTTGCAGAAAAATATAGCACTCGAGCAATACGGTCAAATGTATCCTGAACGTAAGCAACCAGACAAAAGGTATTTTCTAAGGCTGTGTAGAAAATTTAGAAGTAACGAAAGAGTTTTTATAAAGATAAAGACTAAAAAAACAGTTTATAATAAGTGAACAAGTAGAACTAAATGTATTGGCATATTTTGAAGCGCACAAAAATAATTCAACTAGAGATTTGGTAAGAGACAGTGGTTTCAGTTTATTTTCAATTTGGAGGATTTAAAAAAAAATAAGTTTGTACCTTATAAGTACCGACCAGTGCAAACATTATTACCTGGTGACACTGAAAGAAGACTCATTTTTTGCCAATGGTTACAAGATATGTGTAGGCAAAATCCTAACTTTTGAAAGAAAATTTTATGGAGCGATGAAGCTTCTCAAATAGGGGTATGTTTAATCGTAAGAACATGCACTATTGGTCTAGAACAAATTTGTTTATTGCTGTTCCCAGAAATTAGCATTAATGTTTGGTGTGGTCTCATAGGCAGCCAAATTATTGGGCCAATTTTTTATGAAGGTACTCTGGCCGGCAGGGGATACGTTAATATGTTGTCAGAATTAATAGAAGAATATTTAGATGTTGTGAACTTAAAGGACCGTAACCAAATTTATTTTCAACAAGATGGAGGTCCTCCTCGTCAGTTTCACAAAGTGAGAATATTGTTAGAAAGGCTTTTTAGAGATAGGCGGATGGCAACAAATGGTCCGATACGTTGGCCCCCAAGATCTCCTGACGTAACTCCATTAGACTTTTACTTCTGGGAGTATGTCAAGGACAAAGTCTTTAAAACGAGATATGCGAATCTGGTCGAACTTTAAGACAACATTAGACGCATTATAGCATCCATCGATGGCAGAATAGTTTTAAAAGCTACAAATCGTGTATTAAGGAATGCCCGCAAATGTATTGAACAAAACGGTGATGTGTTTGAACATTTAATATAGTTTTTTTTTATTTTTTCCGCTAAAATAAAATCGAGTTTTAATTTCTGAAATAAATAAATAAATTCGTGTTTGTTTTCATGATAGTCTCGATGAAAACGTCAAATGCAAACCATTTTTTATTTCCATGGCTGTGTTGATGTTTTTTCAATTTTAGGCCAATATTGCATATGAACTTTTTTATTCCGTATACGATTTGCAAACATTTCGGTAAAAAATATACAGTGTGTGCCATTTAAAAAAAATACATTTTCCTCATTTATTCAGAAACGTTATGTCCAATTGTTTTTCTGCTTTCACCATTTTAATTAACAAAAAAATGCTACTACTTTGCTAATTTAACCGACTTTGTATCCCCAATAATAAAAAAGTTAGCAATGGTGCGCACTTAATTTGGTACACCGGTACACCCTGTATACAGAGTGTTACTTAATGATAGGCCGTAATTCGAAGGGCGCATTCTTGAACCAAATTCAAGTAGAAAAGTTCATATAAACATGTGTCCTAAAAAGTCTGGTTTCCAAGAAACAGGGTGTCAAAATTAAAAAAAAAATTGTTTTTTTATTAATATCTCAAATATTCTTTTGCCGATTTTGGTGAAATTTGGCAGTGCTGTTCGTTGCGATAAGACGCTAAAGTAGCACTAACTAGATGATAATTATGAGTTCCAGTGGCGTCCCGGGAGGCAGACTCACGATTAATATTGAAAAAAAATGTACGTCACTGACTTGTTTAAAAAATTTATATTGGTTTCGGGTTAAGCAGCTAAAAATACAACTTTTTTGTCTCTTGATATATTTTCGTATCTTACTTCGTTTTCGAGAAAAAAATTTTTTTGACATGCAATGAAGTGGCTTTTATTTTTTTACTATTGGGATTTAAATCCAATTGAGTTGATATGGGCACAAATAAATGCTATGTAGCAAAAAATTACACCATATTTAAAATAAAATATGTACGTGAGTTATTATATTATTCATTAACAAGTATAACGAGAGAAAACTGTCAAGAAACTATAAAATATGTAATTAAGGAGGGAAAAAAATATGGGGCTTAGACAACATGATGGAAGAATCGGTAGAACCACTTCTTATTTCAGTTGACTCCAACAGACGATTCTTTTGAAAGCCTAAAGAGGGCAAGCCTAGGGGGAATAAGCGGAGTTCAGAGCGTAGAGCGTAGGACACCGATAATTCCTTTAAGGTGGGCTCACCTCTTCGTCGTCATTAACTTTAGTTCCAATTATTTCAATATGTAGATATTTTAAAGCAGATTTATTGCGGTCTGAAGATGTTCGGACAATGGGGCAATTGATTTATTGCAGTAAATGCCAACGATATAATGTAAACAACACACACATAAAATTATTTTATAACCAATAAGTGTCATCAGCAATAAATTACAAAAAAAATTCACAATCTACTTATAGAAAATATATTTGATGTCGGAACTTTTGCAAGCTTTATTTGTTTTTTGCGTAACTATACGTTAGTATCTACAAAAGTCATTGATTAGATTGTGCTTATAATTTAGGCTAATAACATTTCCGTTTATCGTATTGTATTTTTCCACATGCCCGGCAACGGCGGTCAAAAAATCGTAGACGCTATCGTTGTGGTGTTCTTATTAATAGAACTATAGCTTTTTATAGTACTATTGTGTTATGTTATACATAAGTCACCCAAGAATACGATTTGACCATTAGGCCGTAGGCGTGGTATGATGTTTTCAAGGGACTTATGAAACATAACTCACGAGTACCAACTACCATACAGTATTTTATCCAACACTTACATTTAATGTGAATATTATTAGTTCGATTTTCGACTAATAAAGCAGCTTATAACTCACAGTACTCACACGTGGGTTAAAACCATAACTCACTAGTGGGTTATG
The DNA here is from genome assembly GCA_963920685.1 of Polydrusus tereticollis. Taxonomy (NCBI): domain Eukaryota; kingdom Metazoa; phylum Arthropoda; class Insecta; order Coleoptera; family Curculionidae; genus Polydrusus; species Polydrusus tereticollis. Next base: position 19,463,528 of record OY987332.1, on the reverse strand, counting down.
ATTATAACTCACGCAGGCACATCTTTTATCACACCAGTCGATAAATTCTTTGAAGGCTTTGTCATAACTATCTCTTGACTTGTGTGGAATAATAAATGAACACGCTAGGTCAGCTTCTTTTTGAGTTTCAACTGTAGTTTTTTTATATTTTGAAAAACCACCATCGAAAATGGCAAAAATAGTAATTTGATTTACTCTTAATTTTGTATGGCACTCGTGTGTTAAGTCATATAAGTAACTCGGGAATTAGCCCTAAACATTTCCCACCGTGACTTATACAGGGTGTTTTGTAATTGAATGTCAATAATTAAGGGGACGATTTTTGTGTTAATTATAAAAAGAAAACTTCATATGAACGTATGTCCTAAACGTCTTTATTTTTGATATACAGGGTGGTAAAGTTTTCAAAAATAAATAGTTTTTTAATAATATCTGTAATACCACTTTAGATATTTTAATGAAATTTGGCAGACATGTACTATGTATCAAGATGCATTATTTACCGTACAACAATTTTTTTTATTTCCACCAGTGGCGTTCGTACGGAATTTCACCTGCCTATTTTGGCAGACATTAATGTAACGCTACTGATTTCTCGTAAAAATAAATTTATTCCTAAAATCCCCAATCATTTCTAAACAAATTTGATCTCTTGAATTTTTTCAATCCGATGCACGGTTTTCGCTTAAAAAAAATAAAAACCTTTTCTCTGCATGATCATAACAATATCGTTAATATGACAATATCACCATGCACAGAAATAGATTTTATTTCTTAGATCAAGTTTGCTTAGAAATGAATAAGGATCTCAAAAATTATTATTGTTGTAGGCTGTGTCTGTAAGAGTTATTAATTCTGTTGTCAGGGCGGTTGTCATTATTTTGTTTGACAGTTTATCAATATTTAAATTCGGTTTTTCGTGTCTTATTAATTTGGTGTTTAAAATATCCGAGTATTGTTATTTTGAAAGATAATGGTCGGGTTTACTAATGAGGAGTTGGCAGATATGCATTACATGTATGGTATGGCTGATGGCAGTTCGCCGGAAGCTAGGCGATTGTATCAAGAGCGGTTCCCTAATAGAGTCATACCAGATAGGCGAACATTTGCAAATGTACATAGAAGGTTGACTGAAACAGGTACTTTTATGGCAAATAATCAATTAAAAGGATCCCATCGGACTGTAAGAACTCCAGAAATTGAAGAAGCAATTTTAAATTATATTGATAATAATCCTGAAATAAGTACTAGAAAAATTGGACATAATCTGAATATCTCGCACGCCCTGGTTTGGAAAATTTTGCACGATTTTTTATTGTACCCGTATCATATTCAGCGGGTCCAAACGTTACTTCCCCGAGACTTTCCCTTGCGTGTTAATTTTTGTCAGTGGTTTTTGGAGAAAATTGCGCATAATCCCTTGTTTGACTATGAAATAATGTTTACAGATGAAGCTAACTTTTCCAGAAACGCAATCAGAAATTTTCACAATAACCATATTTGGGCCGACGAGAACCCCCACGTAGTTGTAGAATATAACCAGCAAGAACAGTTTTCGGTAAATGTCTGGGGTGGAATTGTTGGAAATTATTTAATTGGACCTTTTTTCCTGCCAGAAAGGCTAAATGGCCATAATTATCGCCGGTTTCTAGAGGAGGATTTGCCCATATTGCTAGAAGAAGTACCAATTTTAATAAGAAACAGAATATGGTTCATGCATGATGGTGCGCCCGCTCACTTCAGTGTTGTAGCAAGAGATTATTTAAATCAAACATTTAATAACCGATGGGTTGGTCGTGGCGGACCTCAACCATGGCCGCCTAGGTCCCCAGATTTAAATAGTTTGAACTTTTTCTTATGGGGGCATCTTAAAAGTCTGGTTTACCGCACCCCAGTAAACACTTTAGAAGAGCTGGAAGATCGTATAAGAGCTTCCTTCGATTTAATAAGAAATATTGAAGGTATACTTCAAAGAGTGCGCGACAATATGAGGAAAAGAGCTGAAGCGTGTATCCTTCAAGGTGGAGGGCATTTTCAACAACTTATCTAGTTTCTATGTATGTTCTTTTTTTTTCACAAAGGTTGTTGTTGATTTATGAACAGACGATCCTTATTCATTTCTAAGCAAACTTGATCTAAGAAATAAAATCTATTTCTGTGCATGGTGATATTGTCAATCAATAGTAATATGTTAAGTGCATGTAAAATTGCTGAAAATCATGCATGAAGGTTTGTTGCCCTAGAAACAGCTTGAATGCATCTTTATTGTTATTTACCAAAAAGTGCCCGACCGAAGGGAGGGCACTTTTTAAGGTAAATAACAATAAAAATGCATGAAAGCTGTTTCTTTAGGGCAACAAATCTGAGTGCATGATTATCAAGCCATTTTACATGCACGAAATATATTTTTTAGACTATTTCCTGAATCATTTTGATAAATTGACGCGAAATTGTCAAAGCAGAAATTTCAACTTGTTGTGACAGTGACGGTTATTCTCGTAGGTAACCAACAATGAAAAACCAGAAGAGTGCAATTTTCAGCTCAATCGCGACCGAGGGCTGATTTTCACCGAAAATCAAGTGAAAAGCGCATTGTAGTTACAGTATATGAGGGAAATAGTCATATTAACGATATTGTTATGATCATGCAGAGAAAAGGTTTTTATTTTTTTTAAGCGAAAACCGTGCATCGGATTGAAAAAATGCAAGAGATCAAATTTGTTTAGAAATGATTGGGGATTTTAGGAATAAATTTATTTTTACGAGAAATCAGTAGCGTTACATTAATGTCTGCCAAAATAGGCAGGTGAAATTCCGTACGAACGCCACTGGTGGAAATAAAAAAAATTGTTGTACAGTAAATAATGCATCTTGATACATAGTACATGTCTGCCAAATTTCATTAAAAATTTAAACTGGTATTACAGATATTATTAAAAAACTATTTATTTTTGAAAACTTTACCACCCTGTATATCAAAAATAAAGACGTTTAGGACATACGTTCATATGAAGTTTTCTTTTTAAAATGAACACAAAAATCGCCCCCTTAATTATTGACATTCAATTACAAAACACCCTGTATACAGGGTGTTTCCTAACCTTTCTGAAAAAATGAAGGAGGTGAATCCTCACCTTATTTTAAGACGAAAATGTGGTATAAAAGTTTTTCGCATGTCGCTGCGTTTTTCGAAATACAGGGTGATAAAAAAAAATTAGTAAAGCAATAATAATCATTTTAATAACTGATTTAAAATCTTTTAATAATAAACTCACATGAACAAAAGTCAAATAAATTGCTAAAAATGTCCTCCATGAGCCAGTAAACACCCATGTACACGACGTGCTAAATTGTCTTACGTGTTGGAAAATTTGGGGACTGGCGCGAATCGTATTAAAACCATCAATAATACTTCAGTTTCAATAGGAGTAGTATAAACGAGTTGTTTAAGGTGACCCCAGAAATAAAAATCCAATGGATTCAGATCCGGCGAACGGGGTGGCCATGGGTGAGTTCCTCCTCTACCTATCCAACGAGCAGGATATTATTGATCTAAATAGTTTCTAACACGTACTGCAAAGTGAGGGGAGCGCCGTCATGCATGAACCACATTAAAGTTCTCGTTCTTAATGGCACTGCTTCCATCAATTCTGCCAATTCATCTCTAAGGAAGTTGTAATAGAAATCATCAGTAAGTCGATTTGGAAAAAATACGGTCCAACTAAGCTATCTCCAATAATCCCTGCCCAAATATTAAAAGAAAATGTATACTGGTGATGTCCTTCGATGATAGCATGAGGATGAGGATTATCTTCCGCCCAAATATGGTTGCTGTGAAAATGTATGATGCCTTCTCTGGAAAAATTCGCTTCATCTGTAAATAGTATTTTTGCCGACCCTTAAAGAATTTTCTTGAAACCAATCACAAAAATCAACTCGAGCTGGAAAGTCTCTAGGCAACAAAGCTTGCACTCTTTGTACGTGATAAGGATAAGTAAATAGTCCTTTAAGATACTTCATACTGTTTTGTTACTCACATTCAACTCGTTCCCGATTTTCCTCGTACTAGTGCCTGGAGATTCTTTTACCATATTTAAGACCTCTTCCTCAAGTTGTACGGTTCTAACTGTAAGTGGTCGGCCGCCTATTTTGCTTTTTGCAAAGCTACCTGTTTCCTCTAACCTGAGGTGCAATCTTGTAAATGTTTCCGAACACGGTACTCGTCTATTAGGAAAACGTTCTGCATATAAACGTCTCGCCTCTAGCTCATTTCCACTTGCCAAACCGTACATAAAATAAATTTGAGCCATTTCTTGATTGGTAAACTCAGCCATTATGAAAAGTATGTAATGTAGTACAAATAAATTCAAAAGATATTATTTGGAAGATGTTAAACAGGAGACCAATGTTACGGAGAAAACAAATGTGGTTGCCATGGAACGAAGCAAAGCGTACTCGTATCATTTGACGCAACATAATGATAAAAATACGGAAAATAACTAAAAAATTAAGGTATTCTTTTACCCAGATGAACTAATTGTAAAATTTTAAATTGACCCAAACTAAAGTGCTCTAATTCCTTATGTTTAACAAATATCATTAGAATATCGTTTGGCATTAATTAATAAAATGAAAAAAAAAATACAATTTTTTTTTTAACATCCTGTATTGCGAAAACGAAGCGGCATGCGAAAAACTTTTATACCACATTTTCGTCTTAAAATAAGGTGAGTATTCACCTCCTTCATTTTTTTCAGTCGAGTGCTTGTCATTGTGTGTGTAAAAGCATAGACAATGTTCACGACAAAGGACAGTACCTGCTTGAAAGGATTCCAGAAACGAAGACAGCAGGCAAATCAAGAAACTTCACCGTATTAAATGAAAGATTTTCAGTAAACTACAAATATACAACACAAAAGATCTGTTTTGAATTACCAAAAAGGTAAATGCACAAACTGCTGTATTGACATCAATAAATTGTCAAAAATTCCTAATATTGTTGCGAAACTATGGGATTATTAGACCCAAATTTATATACTGGAGATGCTTACGTCGCTCTTCGGCGACTCCTCTAGCAAATGCCCGAGGTGACATTAACCTCAAACGACATGGTGGATGGAAGTCATGATCTGTTGCTGAGGGTTTCATAGAAGACTCGATATCCAATAAAATCGAAATTGCTAGAAGAAACACAACGACTGCATCGTCAAGCTCTTAGCACGAACGAGGATACAACCTGCTTTTTAAACGTACCTGACTTAACGAATTTATATTTAAACAATAGTGTGACATCAAATTTTCTTGATTTATTTTATATTTATATTTTATAATAGAAAAAATATGGTACCTACAACTCACTAGTGAGTTATGAGCAGCTTTATGCCTTTAGGATCGCATCAACACTGTGCACAATATATGAAAGTGTTGGATACAATCTATTTTTTATTAATGTATGGAAGAAACCTTTTCGCACAACAAACAAATTATTGCAAAAATATTACCTGTTGATAAACAAAACTAATTATGAATGTACAACAAAACACGACTAGGTTTTAGAAAAAGTGAGAAACTAATATTCTTCAATCTTCAGCTTAACTGGTGGAAAGGGCACCGGTTATTGACCAATCCTTAGCAGGTTAAACTCTAACTTTAAAAGTAATTAAACTGGACCTAATCAATTCATGCACATTTTAATATACATAATACTAATTGTTCTTAATTTCTATTGTCTATGTTTTACGTACTTTGTTCTTTGCTGCTTCACTGATACCTTACATTATGTTACTTACGGCAGGTTCTTTTATACGTGTATTATCTTCTCATGTTCTTGCGTCATTTATTTTTATTTATATCGCTTTATCTTTTAACAAATAGGTACGAGTATCTTATCACAAAATGCCCCCCATAGCAGCAAGTGAATTTATTTAGATCTTAGCTATTTCCAGTACCTAATTACATTTGTGTTTTATTTTTTAACGATTTTATCTTTAAACGATTAAATGAACCATCTAATATAACAACTTTGTTTGGGTCGCCCCTCTTGACAAAGCAGAAAGGAAAATCTCCACAGGGTTTATCTAGTCATATTTAATCTCCTATCACTCATTCCTTGCGTGAAGACGCATGGCAGCGCCTGGCGAGGATATCCCAAAGCACCTCCCTTACACTTCTGGAATTAAACCCCCTACCCACAAGTGATCGACCAACAGTATTGCCAGTATTGTCTCAATCAGTGGCGGCCCGTCGGGATAGGCAAGGTAGGCGCCGCCTACCCTTCATTTGTCCCCACTTGTAATATTGTTATATATTCATATTGAATATTTTTTTCTGAACCGCCAGAGCTTTGCTCCGTTAAAATGGGAAATCCGCAAAGGCAGGCGATCGATTTAACGCCTTATAATACGCATCAGGGTCACGGTAGCGCTGGTTAACGAGACGGAGACGCGAGCGATGTTCCCGCAGCAGGCGATGGATTCAGTGCCTTTCGTGACCCGTCGGAGAACGTCAGTTGATCACTAAAAATCTTTTAGGGTTGTTTAATGATAAAACTTTGCATAAATGAGAAAATATATTTTTTCACGTTGGTATACTGTTAATAGTATTAACAATTATTTCTATTGACTGGTTAAGTTGTTCTTCATTTATTACTAATGGGGGTGTAAATCGAATGATGTCATCTCGGGTCTGTTTGGCTAAAAGACCATTATCTCTTAGCTTGAGACATACATCCCATGCTTTGGCATAACCTGCAAACCAGATATATTTATTTTAATGCCCTCCAAACATAACATATTATATAAAATAAAAGATTTACTGTCTCTTGGCAAATTTTTTGAGGAGTTTCTTTATAAGAGTAGTTCATACATAATCATTTCCAAATCTTAATAACCATTCCCGTCTTTTTTTAAGTTCTTTTGCACCCATAGTTATGGACAGATGCCTGTATTTATCGTTGGTAATGTGTTACGCTGCTTTAGTCTCGGTAGGGCCGCCACCTTAGTAGCCTTTACAAGACATGGTGTTTTTTAAAATATCTTTTTTATAGTCTAGTGTATAGTGGTTGTATGAGCAGCAGCAGTTGGATACCGCCACTCGAATTGAAATGATTTTTTTTTGTACATTTGATTCATACATTAAATAAAGGCATTTATTATTATTATTATTATTATTATTATTATATACAACTTACCTGAATTAATGACAATGGCGTTTAGTAAGCCCTTTCCTCTTATGTTTAGGACTACTTTATTATTTAGCCTGCTGTTTAGCTCGCGTCGAAAGATTTCTCCCAATTTGGCAGCATTGTCAGCCACCTTTTCGTTTTCAAGCACATCTAACGCTGCAATGGCTACACGACATCCCAGTGGATTTCCTCCGAAAGTTGAACCATGAGTTCCTAGAACCACCATTTACGCATAATAATTCTTACCTTATGAAAGCAACTTTTTATATCTATGTTACCTGGTTCCATGACAAGCATTACATCATTATTGGCTAAAGTGGCGGATATTGGATAGATTCCGCCACCCAGGCCCTTCCCCAAAGTCAGGATGTCTGGAAGGACGTGTTCGTGATCAACGGCAATCCTTTTACCAGTTCTGCCCAAACCTACAGAAACGTTAATTGTTTAAGGATATACATGCAGGTTGGAAACTTACGTACCTGTTTGAATTTCATCAGCTATCCACAATACATTGTGTTTTGTACATAACTCTCTAATTCCCTTTAAGTATCCTTCGTCAGGTACCTTAATTCCTGCTTCTCCCTGTATAGGTTCTACCATAAAGGCGCAAACAGTACGGTCCGAAATAGCTTCCTTGAAAATATAATTAAAATTAAAGTAATTGAGTGGTGGAAGCTATTCTTGCGTTCCCTCAAAGAAAATGCACTTTTGATAATGAACATTTTTAGTTACGATGTTAAGGACTAACTCTCTATGTGCAGTTTATTTATTAAGCCTTTCTTAGAAATCTGGAAGGAGAATTAGAAAGACAATACTATTTTTGATTGTAAAGTTCTTTTCGCGAAATATGGTTCTGATTTAATAACTGCAATAAAACATCTCAATCCCCTGGCAATATGTATGACCATGTAGAACCCTATGTCCCGCCTTAAAATAAACGCACTGTATATAGGATTTTTAGTTTTTTCCAAAAGATCGTTAATGTATAGTAAAAAGAGGGCGGGCGACAATATAGAACCTTGAGAGACTCCGGCGTTGATGTTAAATGTGTCTAAAAGAAATGCGTTCATCGTCACTTGCAGAGAACGGTCTTTAAGAAAGCTTGACAGCCATGAACAAAATTGAACCGGCATTCCGCATGCTCTCACTTTAGTTAGTAGCCCTTTATGCCATACTCGGTCAAAGGCCTTAGAAATGTCCAGTACTACCGCCCGAGACTCCCCATGATGTTCTATTGCGTTGTTCTAATCATGAGTACCATAAGCGAGAAGGTCTCCTGTTGATCTAAATTTACGAAATCCATACTGGCGGTCACTAGTAATGTTGAAGCCTTCCAGGTACTTTCTTGATTTTACAAGGGGTATGTTTGGTGGAGTTTTTCCCTGAAAATTAACCGTTGAATGTGAAGAGAATAGTTCCGCCAGTAGGTTTGCTTTTTCCTGTGCTTTGGTCGCAATGGTGCCATCTGAACGGGTTAGAGGTGGAATGGTTGACTTGGTAAAGTTCTGACTGACGGCCTTAGCTACCGTCCAAAATGATCTTGAGCCGTTAGGACCTTCAAGAAGTTTGTCTTTGATCCTCTGGTTGTGTGCTTTTTTGCTTTGGTTTATCGTTTGCTTGCATTGGTTTCGAGCGTTAACAAAGATAATATAAAATATAATATAAATGTTATCATCGGCTTAATTATATGATCCAGAGCAAGACTGTAAACTTTGTCCACAGTAACATACGAATTTTCTATAGTAATTACATGATGGACTGCATTTTTCCAACTGCAAGGGGAAAAACAATTTTTTTTTATTAATTCTACAACACTACAACATAAAGTCGGAGAAATATTTTCTGACCTAACCTTTGATTTTAATTGGAGCCACATGTGCTCTATGTAAATAAAAATATATATAGGTAAAATATATAATTATTTAGGTTTATATAATGTTATAAGGAATGCTTTTAAAACTTCTAAAATATCACTTTTTCTATAACACTCCCGCCGCCATGTTGTTTTGAATCTCCAATTTCGTATTATTTGAGTCTGGAGCCTTATGTGATTGTCGACTGTGATAGCTCGCATTGTCATTACTATCACGCTATTCTGAGGAATGTTTGGTAAAAGACAATTAACTTTTCAATCATTCTTCAAAAGGTTCTTCCGTTGTATCTTCATGGTAGTCCACTAGAAATCATCATCCGGCTTCGACAACAAAATACTGGAAATTTAACGGTATTTACGACCGCACTTAGCACCCATTTTATTGCAGTCATTTAATCAGAACCATTTTTCGTGAAAATAACTTACCTCCAGTGCTTTTAGGTCATTATAGGGCACAATGCTAAATCCTGGCATAAACGGTCCGTATCCCTCAAAACTCTTCGGATTAGTAGACGTTGAGACAGCTGCGAGAGATCTACCCCAGAAGTTATTAGTACAAACGATTATTTTTGCGTGATTTTCTGGAATGTTCTTCTTTCTGTAGCCCCATTTTCTGGCAAGTTTGCAGGCTGCATCGTCGGCTTCAACACCTTAAATATACGACATGTGACTTAACTAAGGACTAGATATATTATGCAAACCTTGTTGTCATAAATAAGATTCTACATTAAGTAACATTTACGACCAAAGAGTAACCCGACGATTAGTTACTCTTTGTTGCTACTCGCAACCAACCAACCTGTATTCATAGGTAGAACTTTGTCGTAACGAAATAATGTTGTGATTTTTTCAGCGTATTCTCCCAGTGCATCATTGAAGAAAGCTCGCGAGGTATGGTGAAGGAGACCTGACTGAGCATGGAGGGCTTCTAGAATTTTTGGATGGCAGTGACCGAAGTTGTTAACTGCATATCCGCTCAGGTAATCAAAGTATTTTTTACCTTCTACATCCCAAACAAATATACCTAAAAGCCAAAGTTGTTGCGTTTATGACACGATTTGACGTGAACCAACTAAAAATATATTTTCTTCCACTATATTGGTATTTGATGACCAAAAGAAGATTGAATTATTTTACTACATCAAGGACTGCATTAGTTGCGATCTATTTAATATGAATTGTTGTTACCAACGACTATTACTGCTTCGCCACAGTATAGGCTGGTTGAATTATAACTGCATGGATTCGATTAAAACTCCTTTTTAACAAGAAATAACATCTGTTAACGACACTTCAATAATAAAAAAAACATGACACTTGTACAAACTTTCCAAAACTCTTGATTTAAGATAAAACTGCACGGTAAGAAACACATGTTTGTGTAAAGAGATTCTTCTCGTAAACCGATAGGAGGAAATCGACTTTCTTTAGAATTAGTGTTGAATAAGTTAAGCGGTGTCGAGCGCGGTTAGTACTTGGATAAAACTACTAGATATAACGCTTAATATTATAACCCTATAGGAAAATAAAGATTTTTTTTTAAGTAGTACATGGATCGGTGACCGCTTGGGAAACACCGCGTGCTCTTGTCTTAGGGTGCGGACACGCTTGCGAGCGATTTATCGTGAGAGATAAATCGTTCACGACAATGTAGCGGGCGACAGGCGAGAACCTGTCCACAGGAAAGCGACTTATAAATCAGTTTTCGTCATGCGTCTCACACGAGCGCGTCGAATTGCCCTTCTTTTGGAAGATGATCCATTTATAGACCCCTTTTTTAGACGCAAAAGAAAATATGGTGTTTATCCTATCAATAGATATAGAAAAGCACATGGGGAATTTCATCACTTGTACAAACAGTTGAGAAAATACCCAGACAGGTTTTTCGAGTACACTAGAATGAGCATAAACACATTTGACTTACTGCTAAATAAGATTAGAACCAGTCTTGTAAAAAAAACTACCAACTTTGGAAAACCAATTTCAGTTGAAGAAAGATTAGTGGTCACAATAAGGTAAGTAAAAAAACGATTTATTTATTATAATTCTTAGGGGAGACCAGATCCATATATTTTTAAAATAGTAATCTATATAATAAACAAATTGAAGCATTGTTTTTATCATCATTTATCTAAATATTAGCTATTATCAACAAATGTCGCTAACAAAAGTCGCTAGAAAATCAAACCGAATTGAAAACAGAACGACACGCTTAGCCGCTAATCGATTTCTCGCTGAGCGATTTTGTAGGTATGGCCATTCCAATGAAATTCAATGGGTTTGAAATATTTTTTTGTCGTTCAGTCGTGAACGATTTATCTCTCACGATAAATCGCTCGCAAGCGTGTCCGCACCTTTAGGGAAGAGTGTAAAATGAGTCGACATCAAAAACCATCCTATTCACGCCGACAGGCCGGATGAGATCGGATATCTCGTAGGATGAAGGTGCCGTTTCACACTCCCCAGTCGGTAGACCGCACGATTAAAAACCGCACGGTCGATGACCGGCTCAAGATGGCCTCAGATACGCCGACGAACCGTAAAAATAGTAAAATAACACAAAAAAAAAAAGAATTAGTGATGAGAGAATCATAAGTTACAGAAATCGAACTACCTTCCTACCTTAAGTTCACTGGTGGGAGACCAATTAAAATATACTAAGGGTGTGACATACATCAATGCTGCGTCGCTATGACAACGTCCAGCCCTGTTTTTAATACTACCAATTAGAAATTAGCACAATTATTCAATATGCTAGAGTTTTTGTTACCGCGGCTCAGATCCTTTCTAAGGAACCTAATTTGCTTAATGTTTGTTGTACATTGAACGATTTCGTGACCGTAATGTTCCCTGATAGACAAACCTTCCAAAGCATTCACCAACGTCTTTATGAAACAGGCACGTTGACACGAAGTGGGGGACCAGGAAGGCCAATGACAATAAGAATGGTAGAGGTGAAAAAGAATGTGCTGGACATGATAGAGGAAGACCAGGTACTTAAAAAATTACAGATTCTTCAAATGTAAGTAATAGAGCTGTTTGGTAAATCCTTAGTGACTATTTGTTATACCAATACCACATACAAAGGGTTCAGACACTTCTTCCTCCACGGATTGCATTCTCTCAATGGATTTTGCACACATTTCAAATCCCTCAACTACTAACGTTGATTCTTTTTACCGATGAATCGAATTTGTCAAGAAATGCAATAAGGAAATTTCACAATAACCATGTGTGGTCTGAAGAAAAAACATATGAGGTACTTGAAGATCGTTTTCAACATCAGTTCTCGTTGAACGTTTTGGCGAGGTGTACTAAAGGATGTACCATTGGCAACAAGAAATGCAATGTACTTTATGCACGATGTTGCACCAGCGCATTTTAGTGTGGTTGCTCGTGAGCTTTTAACAGTAACATACAAAGATTGCCGTATTGGTTGAGGTGGACCTCCCTTATGGCCTGCTCGATCCCCGGACTTAAACCCCCTGGATAATTTCCGATGGGGCCAGCTAAAGTCATTAGATTAGACTACTCCAGTGGAGAACGTGGAAGATTTAAGAAATCAGATAATTGCTGGGTGTAACTCAATAAGAAGCGACCCTAGTGTTTTTGAACGAGTTCGGCAGTCAATGAGGAGAAGATTTAATTCTTGCATCCTAGCTGGAGATAGTCATTTTCACAATTGTTATAGATTAAGAAACTTTACATGTAATTTTTGCCGTATCTTTAATAGACAAATTATTGTCGTATCTTTTAGAACTGGTTTTGCGGCCTTTTAGGAGAAGAATATTTTTAAACTAGAAATTATAAGAGGTGAATTTCTTTATTAACTTTGCCGGATAAAATGGTTGAAAGGGAATAGGTTGTTCAAAGAGAGACAAAAAATAGTAAGTCAGCAGACTAAATCAGTGCTAAATATGTAAAGAGCGTTGTTACCAGATATAAAAAAAAATTTCATGCGATTTGAGAAAACACATTTTTAAAACGAGGAATACATCGGTATACTTTTTCATAGAAGCCTAATAATTAACAAGGTGTTGATAATTGTCGTCATTCATTGATTATATTTTGCATAGAAGTGTTTCTGGCGTTTCACCAAATGTAAACAAACGGATGGGTTGGTCGTTACCTTCTCCTTTGGTTAATACAACCGGTAATATCGGAGCATAGCATTGTGCCACGTATTTCTCTTCTCTCCTAATTATTTCCTTGGTGCTTATTAGTCTTTTTGAATCCCTCTGTATATTTTCGGTTAACCTTGTGACAAGTCGACATTTGGACAGCATGTTTTTTTAGTTTTCCTTTGCCTGCAATAAGATATTAGGTATACTCCATTCCACAATAATTCGTTGATTTCCCGACCGCAATAAAATTTAAACCCAGCCATAAATAACTGCCTTTTGAAAGGGTACAGGTCCTGATTACCTACTAATTTCAATAGTTTAGGTTAGCTATTTTCAATAAAACAACAAAATAAATATAAAATAATAGGTGAGTATCTTTATTTTAATCATGTAACTAAATAGCTATTAATATTTATACAAAAATACTAATCTACAATATTATAATATCATCTATGCCTAAACTAATTATTAAGGGCATTCCGTTACTATTAATTATGTTATTATATTGGTATATTAGGTAGGTTAATGGCAAATTGCAGGTGTTCAATATAAAGCAGTCTTTTCATCTTAGTTCATCAGTCGTTTGGTGTTTGTCAAGCTGTGCGTTAAAGGTATTTTCGTGTGTGTTATCGAGCATCCAAAATATGTCAGATCTGTGTGAAACTTCAGGTAATATTGCTTCCGGAAGTTATGGTGTAACGAAGAAAACACATTTATCACTCGATGCCAAAAACATCATGAAGAACGTTTACTGTACCCTTTTAGAAAAAGGGTATGACCGGAGTGCAAGTTTTAGTGAAACGAGTATTTTGACCAAAGTTGCATTAACGACAGTGAAAGATATAGTGACTAAATCCATCCAGCCAAGGAAAAAACGGTGTGACGGCGGAAAGTTGAGAAGCATCGAAGAAGCTGATAAAGACTTGATTCGGAGGAACATTTATGACATCTAAAAGACTTGATTCGGAGGAACATTTATGACATTTACAGTAAATAAATAGTCCCAACAATAGATACGCTAAAAAAGGTACTTACAGCAGACGAAACCGACATTTCATGTGGCAGGACAAGCCTTTGGAGAATAGTAAAAGCAATGGGTTTTAAATATCGTACCATTGACAAACGACAAGTACTAATGGAATCGCAGCGTTTCCAAGTATGGCGTAGAGATTATTTGAATCTTATCAGACAATATAGGGAAGAAAATCGTTCAATTATATACTTGGACGAAACTTGGTTTGATATCCACGACACTCCTAAAAAAGGTTGGAGCGATTCAACAATCAAATGTCAAACTAAAGCACTAAAGCTCCCTCAAACAAAGGACAAAGAATTACGATATTACATGCAGGTTCAGAAAATGGATTTATTCCGAACGCTCTATTATTATCTGCGAAGAAAATTGCCAATTCATCTTTGGATTACCATCAAGACACGGATGCTACATTGTTTGAAGATTGGTTTCAGAATCGTCTGCTTCCGAATGTGCCCAAAAATAGTGTTATTGTGATGGACAACGCTAGTTACTACAGTCGCCAACTAAGTAAAGTACCGAATTCAAATAATACAAAAGTGGAAATTCAAAACTATATGATGGAAAATACATAATATATATTTCGAGGAAACCTATACAAAAAAGGACCTTCTAAATGTTTTAAAAACATTCAATATTGATAAAGAATATATCTCTGACAATCTCGCAAGTGCTAATGGTCACACAGTTTTACGCCTCCCTCCGTATTACTGTATTTTTAACCCAATAGAACATATATGGATCCAGTTAAAGACGTTGATTAGAAGAGAAAACACATCCCCTACACTAAGTAGTTCTGTTATAGAATTAATTAAAAAATGTGTAAATAATATCCCAGTAGAAAGTTGGAAAAATTCTGTGAGACACGTGATCCAAGTCGAAGATTCCTATAACATAATTAATAGTAACGTAAGGCCCTTAATAATTAGTTTAGGCATAGATGAAGACGATAGTGATAGTGAAACAGAGCTAAATATAGAGTAGGTTAAGTTAAATATTGTATTATTATAATATTGTAGATTAGTATTTTTGTATAAATATTAATAGCTATTTAATTACATGATTAAAATAAAGATACTTACCTATTATTTTATATTTGTTGTTTTGTTGAAAATAGCTAACCTAAACTATTGAAATTAGTAGGTAATCAGGACCTGTACCCTTTCAAAAGGTCCGGTGCCTACACAATAGGCAACTTATTTATGGTTGGGATTACGACTGAGGGTTGTCATTTAAATTTTATTGCGGTCGAGAAATCAACGCATTATTGTGGAATGGAGTTTATTATACACTGTCTAGCATGAAGTTTATAAAATGACGACGCTCTCAATAAAGTAAAACGTTTCTCCTGTGATGCTCAGTTTTTTACAAGCATTGTATATTGCATATTTACTGATGTACGATAAAAATATACGATATTGAGTGGTATGACATCGTTAATATATCTTAGTGTTTTTTTAATGTAGCCTAATGTATCAAAAAAATCAAATTTACCCATTTTTTATCAGTATTGGCTTTTAGATGTGTTATCATTGATTTTATTGACCTTTTACTATGCCTGCGAACACTTAGATTTTATTATTAAAATGTATTGCAAATATTTTAAACTAACCTAAGCAACTTGGTGTAACTAGATACTAACAATGGTTATTCCTTATATAAAAAGTACAAAGTGTGGTCTAAATAGGACCAAAAGGAAACTTTAAAAAATCTGAATAAGTTAAATAAATCGTTGTCAGTTATTTGTTATTGCTACTTTGGTAAATATACTAAAGATAACCAAATATATTTATTCTTTTTATCAACAATTACCCACCCAATATATGGTTTTGTTTCAATTAACACTAATCAACCGTTTTTGTTATCACAACCTTAGTCTTGAATTCAAGTCATCCCCAACGAAATATGAACTCAAAATGCTCTTTACCTTTTTGGTTTTTCGCTGTAAATTCTCTGAGACTTCGCACAAAACTGTTATACAATTTGATTCTTTATTATCTTCTTATTATTGTTTTTCTATATTGCACCATAATCTACCAAACAGCGGGTAACATAAATTGTTGTTTTGTAAATTTATGTTTTTCTTGAAAACTAGCCTACAAATAGGATGCACTAGCACCTGACATTTTTGTACATAAATACCAGTACTTTGTCAGCAATTTGTTTGACATTTCAATTAACCTTTTTGCATCCATCATTCCCTTTTGACTTGTCTATTCGAAATTTCAAGTGTTCCTTTCTTTGGATTTAAGATTCCGTTAGAACTAATGATCCATGACTCGATTAACTACACGTTTAGAAATTGCATCCAAAATTATAAGACAGTTTTCAAAAAAGTATGATAGCAGTGTTCTAGGGGAACTTGGACGCGGTGCCGGCAAAGGTGGTGGGGGAGGGGGTCCTATAAGAGACGCTGGAGGACCATTTGGTACGTCAGACGAAGGTAACTTTCTGTAGTTAAAATAAGGTCTTCGCTTGTCCCCTTACTTTTTCAACGGAAGGGTCTTTTAGGCGTAGTTATCAAAGAAATGTATGTCTGTACAAATTTGGGATTTCGTTTCGTGATATTTTAAAATCATTCCATTTGTCTAGAAAATTATATTTTGAGCTTTCAACTAAATTTGGACTTTATTTAGCATTAGACAGTGAATGAGTGGGTCTGATAAAAATATGCGTTTGATGGTATGACGACCCACAGCTGGTTTGTTATTGTGAGAAGTTTCGTACTAAAAATATATTTTTTTTCGTGGATCTTCTATGATTGTTTAAATTACACATACGTCTACACCACAGATTATCTTTGTGCGTCTTCTTCAGAGTACCTTCTTTTTAAGTTAATTTGTGTTGGTTGGTCCCTGTTCTTATTGGCTCTAGTCCAATTCTATCATTCTTATCAACGCTTCCTTACTATTTAATTCTCTTCACTACTGACATCCATTCCAGGCACAAAAGCATGCTGTTAATAAGTGTATAACGAAAGTACAATTCTCATTCTTCTATTTTGCAATTTTGTAATAGATATTTACGATATAAGTGTTGTAAAGATTCATATTACAACACGAGATGTTAAAGTTGTTAAACGAGGCGTCAGCCGAGTTTAATCAAACATCGAGTGTAGTTATATGAATTTACAACAAGAATATTGTACAAAATTTTATCTACTTTTATCTATGAATAAAAATATTTGGCAAAAGGCATTTTTAAAAATAAAAATGCACCTGCTATTAAAAATCGTTTTGTAAGGGCATCTATTACAGCACTAGTGCTGTAATGGCATCTATTACAGCACTAGTGCTGTAATAGATGCCCTTACAAAACGATTTACAGAACTGTAAAAGTCATATTACTAAATGAAAGTAGATAAAGAAGATTTACGGTTGTTGTCTAATAGAAACAGAACGCTAGGACAATAGGAAAAATGTGGTTGAATTATTGTGTTGTATATATAAATTCCACCTAGTACAAAAATTACATCCTGGTGATGCACAGCGCCGTATAGAGTTCTGTAATTGATATTTACAAAATATCAACAGGGAAAATAATTTTGAATGAACCGTTATATGGTCCGATGAGGCTCATTTTACCAGTGCTGGTATATTTAATCGGCACAATACGAGGTTTTGGTCTCAGGAAAATCAGCATGTAATATTTCCACTCGAACGGCAAGGCAGGTTTGCTTTAAAGTTTCATGTTTTATACTAGGAAGCAAAATAATTTATAATATATTTGAAGGCAGCCTTAATGCAAATAAATATTTGGAAATTATGGAAAACGTTGTGCCGGAAACAATAGAAGACGTGCTCTTAGCGGGTCTCAATAACTTGCTTCTGTAACAAGATTGAGCACTCGCTCACAATGCGCTAATTATCAGGGCCTACTTAAACAATAATTTGGGTTTCTTCTTGTGGGGATATCTTGAAAATAAAATTTATTCTATTCAATACCAAACAATTGCAGATTTAAGAAATGCCACTGAAAGAGCATTTAAGGAGTTACAAACGCGGCCTTTTATTATTTTAAATTCATTACGGCGAATAAGAACTATGTGTGAAACATGTCTAAGGCATAATGGAGAACAATTTGAGCAATATTTATGAGAAAGTTCTATAAATTTTCAGCTTTTGTTTCTAATGTTTTACGTAGTAAAGTACAACTCGATTTATGCGTTGTTATTATTTTTACTGAAATATAACTGATAATTAGATTAAGGAGTCCAAAATAGATTTGTTTTGCAGTAATTATCATACCAGTAATAGTTTTTTTAAATACCCGTCATGGCCTACTAACAAAAAATGTATAATTTTTTAATAAAACGTAAAAATTTCGCTTTAAAAGTACTATGGCTGGTAGACCACAGGACAAGTTTGAGGTTGATAAAAAGATCCTTTTGTAGGAAAAATTGGAGCCGCTCGCGAAGAAGAGTACTATTATAAATTGCAAAAGCGGTTATTGGCGGATTTAAAAATTAAACTGCATCAAGAGAACAATTTAAGGGAACAAGAAATTAAAACGCATCAACAAGCTATCGAAGAAAATAATAAGTTGGCGAAAGACCTAGAAGAAGAATTAGATGATTCGAAAAATGACAGTACGTGTCAATAATAACAAATAAGTAATAGTTTTTACATATATATGAAATGTGTAGCATGGAACCAAAAGTAAATAAATGTATGTTTAGATTGTACTTGTATAGTTCAGTCATATTCCAAGAACCCCGATTTTTTAATCTCTTGATGTATATTAATTTATCGGTGTTTTCCTTTACTTTGCTTATGAAGGCCTCCTACACATACAGGACACTAACCATGTCATTATTATTAGCTTTTAGCATTTTTCTTTTTAAAATAGAATACTTCCTTAACAACCACCACTAAACTTAAAATACTTATAGAACAATGTGTTCTTTTGATGAAGTACCAACAAAGTGCTCAATCATCTGTTTTTAGTGTGGTTATGTCTTTTTGTATTTTGGTTTCTACCAGGGGCGCCCATACCCATCTTCTCAGTGTAGGAGTTATCGATTATATATGCTTAATTCCACAATTATTCGTTGATTTCCATAAATAGGCTGCCTCATAAATATCTATTGTGCCTACACAACCGGACCTTTTGAAAGGGTACAGGTCCTGATTACCTACTAATTTCAATAGTTTAGGTTAGCTATTTTCAACAAAACAACAAATATAAAATAATAGGTAAGTATCTTTATTTTAATCATGTAATTAAATAGCTATTAATATTTATACAAAAATACTAATCTACAATATTATAATAATACAATATTTAACTTAACCTACTCTATATTTAGCTCTGTTTCACTATCACTATCGTCTTCATCTATGCCTAAACTAATTATTTAGGGCCTTACGTTACTATTAATTATTGGATGGATGGGTTTGGTCATTATATCTTTTACTGTCGTTAATGCAACTTTGGTCAAAATACTTGTTTCACTAAAACTTACACTCCGGTCATACCCTTTTTCTAAAAGGGTACAGTAAACGTTCTTTATGATGTTTTTGGCATCAAGTGATAAATGTTTTTTCTTCGTTACACCATAACTTCCGGAAGCAATATTATCTGAAGTTTTACACAGATCTGACATATTTTGGATGCTCGATAACACACACGAAAATACCTTTAACGCACAACTTGACAAACACCAAACGACTGATGAACTAAGATGAAAAGACTCTGCTTTATATTGAACACCTGCAATTTGCCATTAACCTAATACCCAATATACCAATATAATAACATAATTAATAGTAACGTAAGGCCCTTAATATTAGTTTAGGCATAGATGATATTATAATATTGTAGATTAGTATTTTTGTATAAATATTAATAGCTATTTAATTACATGATTAAAATAAAGATACTTACCTATTATTTTATATTTGTTGTTTTGTTGAAAATAGCTAACGTAAACTATTGAAATTAGTAGGTAATCAGGACCTGTACCCTTTCAGAAGGCACTTATTTATGGCTGGGTTTAAATTTTATTATACCATCTTGTAACACCGCTACAGTTCTTGCCTTAATAATAGGATCTAAAGCTGGCATTACATTACAGTTTCAAGCAAGATCAAAGAGATTAAAGCGCTTGCGCCGCTGCAAGTTTGGTACAATTCCCGTGGACGAAATATTAGAACCTGCGCTATTTAGGGACAATTATTCGAGCAAGCTTTTGTAAAAATTTCGTTACCAACCTTCACATAAACAATAATTGCATATCGTATGTAATGCCAATTTAATATAGCTTGCTATTCAAGAGAAGGATCAACGGGCATAATAACAGGATGTTTCATTAATATTGCGAAAGAATTCAGGATGAGTTTATCTGCTTAAAAATATGAATAAAAGTTTCTATAAACCTATGTCCGGGAATGCCTCGTTTCGGAGACATAAGGTTACATTTTTATTTTTGTTTTTTACAAATAATTTTTGAACTAATGTCGATATTTGAACTAAAATTGGTACATATCTAGGGTTTTTTTGAAATGCGATATTCGAATTGAGTGTTAGTATGGCTCCCACTTGTAGAGGGTGCCACCTACAGGTATTTTTACTCTCTTGAGAAGTCGTAACTACATTTCTCGAGCTGTAACCACTATTGCCACCGATCCTAAAATGTTTAGGTCATTTGTAAATTCAAGAAAGTCTTCCTCAACGCTGCCTGTAACTTTTACTGACGATGAAGGACAATACTCGGATTCCACTTCGATCGTAAATGCATTCGCAACCTATTTTAGTAGCGTGTACACTCTTTCCGCTTGCAACCCAAAAGATTTATTCCAGAATGTTACTAACCTCAGTACACATATTACCCTTGATCATCAGGGGAGTCTATAAGAAGGGCAGTCAAAAAAATAAAAAACAAGACGACTTGTGGCCCCGACAAAATACCCTGTTTTTTTAAAGACTGTGCTCCAGCTTTCAACCTCATTATTAAAACAAACACTTTTCACGACATTTGGAGAGAAGCCAGAATCAGTCCTATTTAAAAAAAAAAGCAATCCGATGAAATCTCGAATTATAGGCCTGTGTCAATAGTCTCCCCTTGTGCTAAGCTCTTTGATATTTCAGCTTATGAGCACATCTTCTGGCAAGTTAAGCATTTAATCTCTGTAAAGCAACATGGGTTCTTTAACAATCGCAGTTACTATAAGTAACTTAGCTTGTTGTACCCAATTTACTGCTCCAGCATTAGACAACCGCCAACAAGTGGATGTAGTTTATACTGATTTCTCGAAAGCCTCTGATCGAGTTGATCACTCAATTTTACTAAGCAAATTAGCCGATATGGGATTCGTTCCAATCTTACATCACTTTTAAAATCATACTTATGCAATAGGTTTCAATATGTGGAGATTAACGGCCATACATCGAAAACATTTGTGTCCCCAAGTCAGCAACCTTGCCCCGCTATTATTTTCCTTGTTTATTAATGACTTTACTAGCAATATTACGAGTGAAGTCCTGTTTTTTGCGTACGATGTCAAGTTATTCAGAGTGATTCAATACTATGGTGACTGCCTCGGACTTGAGAGTCACTTACCACTTACACACACCTACACCGTGTGATATGTTCAAAGATCTTGTCATCACCCTTGATTCTAGGCTCTCATTTGCAGCACATGTTAATCACGTTTGCAGCGGGGTACGCTGCAACTACGTGGATCAGGCGTTAAGGATACAAACAAGATTTGCTTGTCGTAAAAGGGATTTTGTGGAATTTAATGTTTTAATGAAAATAGAGTGGAATTAAATGAAATACGGTAGAATAAAATAGATTTAGATAGAATAGGATAATATAAAATGAGAGAGAGATAACATGAAATAAATGTAAGTGAGAGGATAAATTAGGGAAAATTTGATGAAGAAGAAGGCAAAATAAAAAACTTGATGGACTGGTTTCCAAATCCCCCAATGGGTGTAATGCTTTACCACTTGGTAAAATAGACTCCCGAAATGTCTGCGACACATTCGGTGCCTTCTATTTAGCAATGTGATTTCTCACGCCATTTAAACCTGGCTTCAATACTGCATGCAAAAAAAAGGCTAGCACCGACCGCGAACGACAGTTTTGTTTCCTCTCTCTGACGTCAGATCACCTGGCATGCGTAAACATCTCACCCGAGTGGCGCGCGAACCACTACGTCGATAAGATCGATCTGCGGCACCTACTATGGCACGAAACGGCCGAGCCAGTGAACTTTTAATATTAAATTGAATTATTAAGGATAATGAGGGCTTAAATTGGCTCATTCCAATTAATTAAGTTGGAAAAATCAAAAAGATTGTTACACACTGCCTGCGATTTGTTGCGTGCGAAGTCTTCTCTCAAGCTCTGTCAGCTGCTGTCAAATATCTTTCAAAATCGTACGATGCCGCATAAAAGAACATTGGATTATTCGAGCGACATCTTACGACGTAGTAAGACTAACATGTCGCACGTATAGCCATCCAATACACGTGCTATTTTATTTTATGATCTGAAGTAATCTAGTAAATTTCAATATAGGCGTCCTAGGAAAAAAAACACGAGAATAATAATTAAAACTCTTTATTTAGTGTATGACAATAATAAAGTTTTTATCAAAAACCATTGCCTCTTTAGCTATGCACACATAAGTTGTTAAGTAACTATGTCATATAAAATTAAAGAAAAAGTAAAGTAATAAAACTATCCTTAAATACATGTTGAAATAGCTTTAAATACAGTGACGGCCATAAATCTGTTGATGCTGTTTGTTATGTATTATTTCATATATTGATCCGTTTGAATATAAAATTGTGTAGCACACATATTTAAAGGAATATGTCTATTATTATTGTCCAATAGAATAAAGAAGAGTATTTAAATAAAAGTAATAAATTGTAAATATATAAAATCACGCTATTCAAAAGGCAATGCGAATAAATAACAATCTTAGGGCCAATTTTCCAAAAACTTGCACTAAAATCCAAAAAAATATAACAATAAATTAAGACCTTTGTTTACAATATAAAAAGTAATTTGTTTAAGTATTAAACCAACTTTTTCTAACTAACCAAAAACTTTTAGAAGTTGTGGTTAGTTCTTTATATTGTTGGACAATTTAGCAATAACGCCACTAGACAACAGCATTTTAAATTGTATTTTAATCCTATGAGCAATGGATCTAACGGCTTACTATAGTAATGACTTATTTATAAGTAAAAAACTGGATAAAACATTTTCTCATACATTGTTATCATGAGGAACAGAATTACAAAGAAAATTCTCTGGTATTCTTAATGAATATGTTATTACAGCCAACCTTTTGGTTTGATTTAATTCGTTACTTTCTAATATCTGTGATATTAACTGGCTTAATTGCATTAAATAAATAATCATTGGTATTGTGCGGTATACAGTGTGTATAAAACTGGAAACGGCTTAATAACATCACAATTTATTGGCCGATTTAAACCAAATTTGGTACAGTTGTGTAAGAGGATCTGACGCACCGAATGACGATATTGGCGTTGTTGCCAGCTTTTTAGTTTGTCTGGAATTCGAACGAATTTTTTATTTTTAAATGTAACACCTTGTATATTTTTTCATTTATAGTTTTTACTTTAAATTTCTTACACTTTTGGTATAACATGCTTTGTTTCTAATATCAGTAGTTTTCGAGATAACGACGTGTTTTGAAAATATCAACAAATTGTGTCGTTCAGTTTTGATGTAAAGTCATAAAAGCTGTCATTTTTACATGCAAAAATGTCTTTAACTAAAAGTGAAAGAATTACAATTCTTATGATGAGAGGATATGGCGATAGGTAAAGTCAATAGACACAACTGTAGGTTTTGGGCAAATGAAAATCCCCACTGGATGAGAGAAGATCATACACAACGCCCTGGAAAATTGAATATGTGGGCTGGGCTTCTGGGTAGCCACAAGATCGGTCCATTTTTTATTGATGGAAATTTGACATCACAACTCTACCTTGAGCTCTTGGAAACGCAAATAGTGCCTACTATACGAGATGTGATGCGTCCAAATTATGCAAGTACCTTCTTCCAACAGGACGGAGCTCCTCCCTATTTTGGTCGAAACGTGCGCGAATTTTTGAACAACACTTTTCCGAATAGGTGGATCGGTAGAGGGGGTACAATCGAGTGGCCACCTAGGTCCCCTGATTTGTCGCCTAACGACTACTTTTTATGGGGACACTGGAAGAACAGAGTTTATACCACAAAACCTCAAGATTTGGCCGATTTGCAGCGTCGAATTTTGGACGAATTTGAATTTATAACGCCAGAAATGATTTACAATACAATTGAAAAATTTTATTTTCAATTAGCACACTGTCAAGCTGTACAGGGAAAACGGTTTGAATATTTAATATAAAAAATATATTTTTTCTGAATTGTATTTCGAAAACTACTGTTATTAGGAACAAAGTATGTTATACCAAAAGTGTAACAAATTTAAAGTAAAAACTATAAATTAAAAAATATACAGGGTCATACATTTAAAAATATAAGTTTCGTTCGAATTCCAAACAAACTAGAAAGCTGGCAACAACGCCAATATCGTCATTCGGTGCGTTAGGTCCTCTTACACAACTGTACCAAATTTGGTTTAAATCGGCCAATAAATTGTGATGTTTATTAAGCCGTTTCCAGATTTTATACACACACTGTATATTTAGACCACACAATGCACACATAATTACAGGTGCATGTCTATATACAGGGTGTCCAAAATGAAAAGGTTCAGTATGGGGTTAATGGTAAGAGATACAACTCTGGTTAAATGGGGAAAAAGTTGCGCAATCAAGGGACTTTGCCTTTATTCACCATTATCATGGAATGTTCAAGATACGAGCCTGTATTACTTATAATTTTGTAAAAAACATTTTAATGCTCTAAATACTAACTTACTAGCAATGGTTTTGAAATACCAATGCTTTACAATATTAAATAAATAATTCTTTAACTGTTATTTTTAATATTAAGAAGAAAAAACAATAATTCAAATTAAAAAGATTAATAAGTCATTAATTCTTTACTACATTCATGATTTTCTTTGCTTAGATATTAAAAGCTGAAACACTCTGGGATCCAGGTTCGTATCTTGAAAATTTCATAAAAATGGCCGAGAAAGGCTCGAAACAATAATGTCACATCTTCGAATTTAGAATAAAATTTGACATTAAAAAATCGAGGCCCTATTATAAAAAATGAAGTTGATGATGATTGCTTCAAAACGAAACGTCACACAAAAAAAAATGTGTTGTAATCTTCAAATTCATTAAATTAGTTGCTGTGTTGCCAACTTTATTATTACCGCTGGAAGAAATTTAAATTAAAAATCCAATTTTTTAAATAACTCAAAACTTAATAATCTTACCGAAAATTGTTGAGTGTCATATTGTTAGTCCTTTGATTACGCAACTTTTTTCTCATTTAACCAAAGTTGTATCTCTTACCATTGACGAGAAAGTAATTTTGTATAGTATAACAATTAAAAAATACCTCATTCGACACAAACATCCTATAAGAAATAACGCTTTTTTGCCTAATTAGCTTACTGTGACGAAAAATTGGTTTAAGCTGCACTTTGACTTGAAGTACACATTTTCGTAATTATCTAAAATCTTTAATTAACTAGTCAATTTGGAACTGGCTTAAACGCATTTAAATCGAATTTATACCATTATCCAGTAGTTTAAAAATAAATACAAACAATGCCTTCGAGCAAGGAAAGCATAGCTACGCCATAGAAAGCTCATCCAATAACAAATTTAAAAGTTCTTGGTAAATGCCTGCTTTGTTCTCAGTGGGCTGCTTGGCATCCTTCAAGATCTTAAAAAATTTCCGCGGGATGAGTTGTCTTACTGCGTAACTATATCTTGCGGCTCAGATCTTTTGCATCCTTATGCATATGGAATAATAACACTTCAATATAACTATATTCCACAGTCTCTAGGAACAAAACACGCGGGTTTTTGCTTAAGTAATAGTGATTTTTTTGTCCTTAGACCGAACAATTATTCTACACAACATAAAACGTTAAAAAAATTATCGTACGGGCTTATCTCTTGTTGTGTTTGCAGTATTTACAGGTGGTGTGTTCCATTCATGTGGCTAGAGCCTTTTTCTTTTGGCGCGCTGCTACAGCGGCTACTAGCGCGGCGCCTCTACCTGAACCGTCTTCGGATAACATGAGGTCGAACTGGAAAAAGTTGTTCTTTTAGTAAATAATTTTAATTTTAAGCACAAGCTTATACAGTACAGACAAACGTGTATAATTTAATGAAATTTTAATATTTAAATATCCCCATTTTACGGTACTTCACTTTAATTTAATTAAAAAGAAAAACGCCAATTTTTAAGTAAAGCCTGTACAGAGATATAAGAAAGTTACACTTTGGCTTTGAATGGGATTTATCCAAGGGTGGCCATAAACAAACAATGAATGAAGGTAAACTATGGTCCGTGCTTAAAAATGTCTTAAAGTAAACTGCAAATCCGGAAGACGTAATTTCATTATTAAAGTAATAGTTTGGTGATTTTAAACCGATTTTAACCTGACTCAAAATGAGAGGGTTAATCCCATAAAACAAATTATGTTCTAAAGACTGTATATATAGCCACTCCAGTTAGTTTTAAGCTTAGTAATTATTCTTACTTCGTGTGTAATACAGCGTTTGTTTAATCGTATGTGAGTCATGGAAAATATGTGCGAGCCCAATGTATCTCAGGAGATAACCCCGTCGAAAAGCAGAGAACACTTTTCTGTGGAAACTAAGGAAGTTATAAACAATGTTTGTTCAACTCTCATTGAACGTGCGGTCAGCAAGCAAGCAGCGTTTGAAGAAACGGTCACATTAACAAAAATTCCAACATCAACTACTGTATGGAAAATTGTGAATAATCCCATTTTAGCGAGGAGACATAGAACCGATACTGGCATTTTCTCGAAGGTAGATGGAAGTGATAAAGATATAATACGGCGTAAAATTTACAAGTTATACAAGGAACAAAGCGTGCCTATGTGGCAGAACAACGTTATGGAAGTGTATCCAACACATGGGTTTTAGATTTAAAAAATTAACAAAAGACAAGTTTTAATGGAATCCGGTAGAATTCGGGAATGGCGATCCGAATATCAACAAAAAATTAGGATTTACAGAGATCAGCAAAGGCCGATTATTTACTTGGATGAAACCTGGTTCGAGACATATGAAAGGGTTGGGTTGACTCGAGCGGCAAGTGTAAAACAAGCGCGCCATCAAAAAGAGGTAAACGAATTACGATTTTGCATGCTGGATCTAAAGACGGATTGATTCCAAATGGACTTTCTCTGCCTGCAAAAAACATTAAAGATTCTTCTCTGGATTACCATGAGGACACCACTCCTGATTGATTTGAAGATTGGTTTAAAAACAAGCTAATTCCAAATATACCTCGGAATAGCGTAATTGTAATGGACAATGCAAGCTACCATAGTAGGCAGTTGACCAAGACTCCCTCCTGAAATGACACAAAAGCCACAATCCGAAACTACATAATTTTTAATAATAAGTTAACTTGTAATTTCACATTTAAACATAAATAAAATATTATTTAATGTCTTACTTATTTTTATTACAAACCATGATTAAATTCTAAGCATAATACGGACCTGTTCGGCCATATTTCAATTTTACAGCTGGCCCGGGTCGTTCCTAATAGGGATCAGTTAGTCACTTTCTTATATCTCTAAACAGACTTTAGCTTAGTTTTTGTACTAAATACAAGTGTCCTTGGATGAATGCAAACATCGCCTATATCTCGTTATTTTGTAGAATTATGCTTTACGCCCAATTAGTCCAAAGGTACTTACTTTAATGGTAGGATCACAAAGTTCTCCAATCTTTTCGATCATCAAATTACGGAAGTGGGGGTGGTAACGGTAGACAGACCCGTCAATTCCTACGGTGACTTTCTTCTCGTTCATTTTGTGTAGGAGGGTGGTTATGGTGGTGGAGGCCAGGTGGGCTGCTCGCCTGCTCACGCACTCGCAGATGAATCGCACGTTAACGTAGTCTTGTTCTGTTGCGTGTTTAAGTCCTTTAAATTAAGAAATGCGGTATAAATTATTGGCACTGCAATCATACAAAACTTTAATGCTTAACAACAGACAGTGATGTGGTAAAGTTTTAGCTGTACCCTAGTGGATGGCTGGGTTAATTCCCTAGTGGTTACATTTATTTTTACTGCGTGGCCTATAAGATTGCTCACTGGTTCGTTAATTTTCTGTTACCTTTGATTAAAACAACTGTTTACTTGTCTTTTTATTCCTTAGTGTAGGTTATGGTAGCATGTTACAAGGATTCACGACAAATACACTGGTCAATACTTAACGTTCACATGACTAACCGCTTTTTTACATTGTTTCCCTAACTATCACTTGAAAGTACATCACAAAAAGGCATTAAACTCGTATGCGTACGTAAGAGCACCTGCTTCACGGAGCCATCGTGGAAGACTGCTGGCTTAACCTTTGCGCCGTGTTTCTTGCCTCTCTCAACCGGCGCGCGATGTGACTCAACCTATTTTTCGCCCAATAGGAAGCTACAAGTACCGTCGCAGCGCGCTTTCTCTTTGACGTGTTGATACGCGTTTCCCCAACACTAGTGAATCCCTCACTATGGAGGTTCATTGCATTGACAGTTATTGCAAAAAGTGACATGTCATTTTAAAGACAAAAGGATACCTACATCGTTTAGGCGCAAACTGGAATTAAAGTATTTGTTAGCAGTAAAATAAACTTTTCAAACTGAAGCAGGAAATGAAATTGCCTTGCTTCAAATTTTGTTAAATCTGGCAAATACCTAGGAAACATTTTATTTCATTCAAAATAAGTAAAATCTTCTTTGAATTTTAGTAGACGTAAAATTAGTAAATACTTTATAATTAACACGGTATTTCATTATTTACAAGATAGCACATGAATATTCAAATATTGAATATCGCGACATGCATTTTTGTTATGGGAGAGCAGATGGAAATGCAGAACAAGCAAGACGGTTGTATCTGGAAGCATATCCTGAAAGAAATATCCCATGTGCCCAAACTTTCACCAACGTCCATCGAAGGCTTAAAAAACTGATTTTACTGCTAACAAAAACTTTAGATCCAGTTAACGCGTAAAGGGTGTAGTTTATCGACTAGAGTCATGAGTACCTTTTTTATTAGGTATTCTTTTGTCTTTAAGATGACATGTCATTTTCTCCAATAACTGTCAAAACAAAAAAGATATGGCCAAAATTAAATTTGAATTTCAGGTAAACTGGCTCAAAGGGAGCGGACATAAATCATTTTGGCACACACATGAGATTAACGTATTCGTCCACAATTCGTAATAAATTGTCGCGACCTCTGTTCCCCCGAGGAATAATAAATGAAGGATCCATTAATAATTTGTTACACTTACCCAATTCCTCTAGTATTTCCTTTTGGTTTGTAAACATGCCAGGTTCATCGCTTTCAATTTCGGAAACGTATTTTGTGTAGAATCGTCCCCTCTCGAAGATCATGTCCGATCCTTTACCACCGAACAGCAATCCTTCTTTGGTAAATTTCTCTAAAGCTAGTCGTACTAGTTCGCCCATGTACATTCCTGAGATCATTTTCTCTTGTCTGTAACAACCGAGAACAACTGATTTTTATAAAGCTATACTTGGTCATTGCTGACAAACAAATCTCCTTGTTGTTGCGTCAACATGACGATAACTTGTTACTGGGGCTGATGCCTTATACTTACATTTGTTTTCCAGGGTTGATAGAATTTTTGTCTACTTCACAATCATACTCAGTGCGAACGAAATCCAGGCATCCATCATCACCAAATGCACCCATCTCCAAGTTGATTATAACTTTGCCGGAGCCCACGTCGGCGTCATCGAAGAGTTCAGCGTTTTCTTGTTTTTCAACGTAACAACCGTTGTTGCCAGTTCCTGGATAACATAAAAATCAGGTAAAATAACTCTTATTGCGGCCAAAGAGACTTATAATGTGTGATGGCCGTGTTCGGATCAAGCAGACAAAACACAAGACATTTTTGCGTTTACATACTTTGGACAGTATATAAAATAAAATTGTTCTTGAATAAAAAAAGGAAACAAAACGCAAATTAGACAGGAAGTTTCGCATCTGTTCGGAATTTATCGCCAATTTGTCTTTAAACATTAAAGTGTTGAAGACAACAGGTGATATGCAACTCAAAGCGACATCTCTTGGCCACATCACCCGGCCCAATCCAACTGTAGCTTCTATACGTTCAGCGTCGGAAAGGAAACACTTGAAAATACCAGAGAGCTAGTCATACCTACAGGAGTCACCACCAGGTCAGGTAGCACCGAGAGCCTCTATCGTCGGCTGGAAAACCGAAAACAATAATTATGAACTGGAAAGCTTCGTCTTTCCTTTCGTCATCAGTGAGGCTAAGATCTGATGAAAGGAAACGAAACCTGAATACCTGAAGAGCTTATGAACACACAAAGTAGAAGCCTACAGGTGAGATGCAACTGATAGCGACATCGGCGCCAGGCGATGACTCGTGTTATTATGACTAGTTCTTTGGTCTTTGCAGGTGTCTCCTTTCTGACTTTGAGCTTATAGAAGTTACAGTTGGATGTGGCCGAGAGATGTCGCTTTGAGTTGCGTCTCACCGGTAGTATCCTGCTTTGTTGGTCCGTTAGCTCTTCAGGTGTCGTTTCCCGTCGTCGGGTCAGACCCTAGCCTTATTGAATTGTTTGTTTTGTTTGCTTGGTGAACATTTGGGGCAATGTAAGACTTATGATAAGTAAAAAAAGAACTTAATAGTTGAAACTAAATCAATACCCCTAAATTTGCATACAAGTCTCTTTGATACCAAGAAGTAATTCTACTTATTTATTTATTTTATCCAAGCTTCCACAGTTATTTAAATCATAATAGAGACTTGAAGTGATCGCAATACTTAACGGCTAACGTAGACGCGAACGTACGAATTTGTACGTTTAACGGAGTCTTTATGCACTGCACAGTTTTGAAGTATTGCGTAGAAATGTAAAATGCCTTAAAACTCGAACCTAACATTTTAGAACTAAATCGCATCGGCAGAGGACGTGCACAAAGCCGAATAATCCCAAACAGAAACTTGTGAATCTGCACATGAAACGTTTCACGCCTCTAAAGCCTTTGAAATAATTTACGAACATCGACTCACGGAATTCGCTGTATAACGTCACTATCTCCTATAGCGGGTCGCGCTCGCTGCCGTTGTTTACGACTAAGAAGACAGGTGGCCATGCACATCGCTCTTTCTCCATTGCTGGGTAACGGAGTTTACATCGACAGGAAAGGAAAATAATTTTTTTCTTTTTTTTTTAAATAGTGTTAGAGAAAGTATAGTCTAGAAGTCGTATGGACTGGCATTTCCCACTTGTTATAGAATAGACTTATAAAAGTAGTAATAATAAGCTTCTGCTTTAACTGAACAAAGAAGCAGTAAGCAAAACTCCCTTGTATATGCACAAGTTCAAAGCGGACGCACTGTGGGAGGTAATGACGTCACCGCGTCGCGAGCCTTTTATTTGATTTTGATCTCGTATATTTCGAAAACTACTTATCGGACTGATTTCAAATTTTCAGAGCTGACCATCCCTTATAAATGCTTCATAACAATGTATCCGTTTACGTCGATGGCATCACTTCAAATCTCTATTGGTACAACCCTACTATATTATGCCATTCCAAAAATTTTTGCGACTAGTCTACCTTGTGTAATTAAATAAGCAAAGGCATCCAGTTGAGTGTTAAATCAAGCCATGTTAATTACAAAAAAAAACATGCATTTAAACCTTTAAAAAGGCCCCATTTTTTTGTTGTATAAATTTCAGTTATCTGGGACAAAAACTCCTTAAGGTACACATTATCAATACCCTGGTAACTCTAAGTACAAGATAACTTCTAAGGATACCAATTGGCACAATTAATTATAGCCCTTGTGTGGCTGTCTTTAGTAAAAAATAAGTTAACTCCGCCAAAATAATCTTAGTGTATAGGCGCCGTTTTAGTCTGTGTCTACCAAAACTATTTAAAGAATGTGTAAACTAAGATAGCACGCCCATGCGTTGTCCCTTACGGATACAGCGTAGCTACAGGCAAGATTTTGCTAAATAAAATGGTCACACATCCGTTTTAAAAAGTGGTATCAATTTCAACCGCCATTACATCCACTCTAGTTAATTTTCGGATGCCGCTAAATCCAGTATGTCCAATTAGAAAAGGTGAGCAAGAACGTGACGTGTTGGTATGCGATTTTAAAGTTCTTCTGCAATATTGCTTTTTTTTTGTGTCAACTGATAACATATCACGCTTTAATTGGTTTTTATTACGACCCGTAGATCCACTTGGCGTACTGGTTTCTTCCCACGGACGAAACATTCTTAGATATCACGTATAATTGGCATCAAGTAACTTCTTGTCTAAACCAATACATACTTCTAACTGAATTTTAAAACCAAAAATCGGCATATTTAAATAACTAAAATAAACCTATTTTATTTTACCCTAATTATTTTAAGAGGATTACTGAGTAAATATAATAATATAATAGTCTTTAAATAGATCCGTACTTGCAGTCCCCAGATCAGGTGGCCGAATTTTACACCTCACACAAAAGGTTATTATGACGGTAAAGGATTAGCATTTATAATGAGTTTGTAAGATAGATAGACGGACTTTATATCCTAGTTTTCCTTGGTGCCCTTTAAACTCGAGCTATGTCAAAAACCATTAAATCAAATTTATTTACATTAAATCCAACCTTCGGTTGCAATGGCATGAGCCACTACCTCCATTTTTATTTTAGAGTTTATGAGTTTATGATAAACAAATTCGTTATGTTTATTACGATTTATTGATTAGAGCATTACAAAAAAAATTATTCACCAACACTGGTGGTTGCTAGACGTTGCCTCAGCATTTTTTTTTTAGTTTTCTGAAAAATTTTTTTAAGGAGTTTTGATCCTAGAGAATAATGATTTCCCCGAAAAGGTATCCGTAAAATAACATTAGTTTGTGTATTAAAACATTTGTTTCTACAGACGATATACCAGATATTCCTAAAACAAACAACCTACCAACTATGAGCCCAATCCTACAGTCATGGTTTTTCCAAGCGCAAGACATCAGAGTTCCGGTGGTGTCATTCAAGATGGCGCACACCTCGATACTAACATCCTACAATAAAGAAAAAAGCTCATGCAAAAATCAAGCAATATCGTGCCAGGCCAGCCAGGAAAGAAGGTATTTATTAAAATATACTACTTATCGCAACAACATCGCCTTAAATTAATGCCGATGCCGATAATTTGATGAAAATTTGAAAATATTATTAATATGCTTCATACAATAATTGATGAGAATTTGAAGTATTTTCATACACGGGAAGAAAATGGGTTGGAGCGATGTATCCGGGCAAGCATAAGGGCAATATTCTCTTAAGGTAGTGAGGCAGCTTTCTTCCTGGTGGGTTATACTAAGGCTTCTTCCTACCATATCCCATACGTGTTCTATGTGGTTAAAATCAGGAGAGTGTGGAGGCCAAGGAAGCTTATTAACATTACCATATTCGGGATCAGCCATAGCCACACGAGTGATATGTGGCAGTGCATTGTTTACAACAACAAAAATTAGTGATACATTGAACAAAAAAATCTACATTTTTTTAAATTCTCATCAAACTATTGCACGTATAGGTACTAATTTTAGTTGAGATTGATACATTGTTTCCGTACTATGTTGCAATTTGTATGATAAGTGCATTTTAAAATTGGCTACTGATGTCACGAGAATATTTAAATATCCAAAAAACCGATAAATAATGGATTTATAAGTTTTATATTTTGTTATAGTATTACTTGGATATGTATACATAATACGACACCGATATTACTAAATGTCTTGACACCTGAGGTAAATAATAAGTATCTAACTAAATCATTATAACACAGGCAGTAGTACTCAACAGGCTACTCTAAATATAACTTTCCACTTTAAACCAGGCAGGCTGTTCTGTGTTTTTCATGCGCGATAGTAAACTAAAGAACGGGCATAAGTATAGGATCACATTTTTATAAGGGGTCTCAAAAATTTTTTTGAAGGGACCTTGAAAATCAACATGAATAGTTAAAAACGCGGAATTTTCATTGATGTATCGATTTAACAAATAATCACTATATCATTTTGTTCCTTAAAACCAAAATATAATGCGGTGAAATAAATTTCGCTAAATTGCTTTTATGTACCATTGCGATCAAAAATACTGGGACAAAGAAATTTGATTT
This sequence comes from Polydrusus tereticollis, assembly GCA_963920685.1. Classification (NCBI taxonomy): domain Eukaryota; kingdom Metazoa; phylum Arthropoda; class Insecta; order Coleoptera; family Curculionidae; genus Polydrusus; species Polydrusus tereticollis. Next base: position 19,428,957 of record OY987332.1, on the reverse strand, counting down.
GTTGTCATCAACTTGTCAAATATATTATATTGTCATCGATATTTGCTAGATTGCTATATTAAAAAAAAAATAGATTATGTCAGCGTTAACTGTAGAACAAAAAGTTATAATTTACACCAGATTGAGGGATAGGGTACCTGTAAGAGATATTGCTAGGGAATTGAGAGTCAGCAAGACTGCAGTGATATCATGCAAGAAAAAAATTGAAAAATTTATGAGAAAACCAGGTTCCTCCTATCGAGATCTTAATGGAGGATGAAGATACCGAGCTTGTCAACTTTCTAAAAGAACATCCTTTCGAGACCTTAAACGCGAAAAAGAGAACCTAGGATCGTCAGATCGATTGCTGCTAACAAAATATTTTTGACTGATGAAAACAAACAAAGAAGTGTAGATTTTTGTAGGGAATATCTCAACCAGAATAATTTATGGCAAAGAGTAATATTTTCTGACAAAGAAACATTCCAATCGTGCAAAAACGGCAATATATTGGTGTATGAAGTAAGCCTGCCGCTAGACAGTCTGAGGAATGCATTGTGATAGGTTGCGCCATACAAACATGTTAGTTTCTAGTTTTTTACAGAGCATAGCAATATGGACGTACCATCGGAGGGTTTGATCTAAGTGTACCCCATGAAATTCTTAGTATGTGAGTCTGGAGAAATTTGTCTCATTAGGAATATCATGTTTTGGATTTTTTCATTGTTCAAGAAAAGTTGGTTAGATGTAAACCATTCATTCGCTCTTGCACGCACCACTTTAGAAGCTTCTCTCACCTCATTACAATTCTGATGCATACGGGAAAAGGTAGCGTCATCTGCAAAGATAGTATAGTGCGTACTGGGGTCTATGTCAGGAAGGTCGTTGATATATATCTGTACCCCAGAGCCAGACTATGTTAAGTCCAAATTGGCCAAATTTTAGCTTAATATGTTAAGTGACTTAAAATTTTGCGGCGCATCGTTTGATATTTTCCATTTTGGCGTATCCTTTAAAATAACGAAAATAGCTCATTTTAAACTACGTTAAGTCCACAGCTCTCCTTGAGGCAAACAATGTTAAGTAGCGCAAACCTCATTTGCCTCTGGATTTGCGTTCAGTTTAAAATGTTAACTCCACAACCAGTCAACATACCTTGCGAGTTTTTTGTGATGTGCAATTTCTATTATTTACAATGCCTATTACGAGACGTGTTCCGTGGTCTTCTAGAACTAGTAAAATAATAAAAAGCTTGGAAAAGGCCGAAAATATTCAAAATGTTCAGGCCGCAGAAGCTAGGACCAGAAAAAAATCAAGTAAGTTAACTTCTCATGTTTATTTAATAATCAACTATTACGTTCTAACAAGTTTGAGCTAGTTAATAAAGACGTACACACTTGGAGGCGGATGCCGTTCACTCGACGATAGAGCGTGAAAGAAAGAAGATTCCCCAGTTTCAAATAGTTACCCCTTGGGATTGGCAGCAGATGATCAGATTGTGTGGAACAAAAAAACACTTCACTGTAGTCAACATGGAATATTCCGATTTTAAAGAATTTAAACATCTTTTTGAGGGATCAACAACACCATATATCAACAAGAAAAAAATAGCGCAGGCAACGATTTTCTGATATCCCTAGCAGTCCACTTGCAAGTTAGAAGAAGTAACCCTGGAATTCTCTATTATAAAACCGATTTTAGTACAGATTTTTTAGATGTCGACTTTCACAGAAGAAATAAACCAAATGACTACTTTCCTTTACCGATTCCACCGATTAGGGATGGGCCTTAACCAATTTCTGCTAAAAAGTATAGCCATTTACAAAAACTTCTTAAATGGGAACCAAAAAGATTCCATGACTATTACAAGAATTTGGAATACGGAAAAAAACGAAGATGACGACTTAAAATATATTTGTTTATTATAAGAGACCAAATTGTGTTATATTTTTTAATAATTAAGCAGTAAATTATGTAATGAACACGTAGGTAGTAGTATCCCCCCTCCAATTTACCTAAATGTTAAAAATGTTAAGTCCACTGCAAATATGTCAAGTGCATCACTTTGGACTTAACATATATGATAAATCCAAAAATGAGTTTTTTTGCATATGCCAAACTATGTTAAATCACTAAAATCAAAAACAAAAACTAAATTAAAAACTTTGGCATTATGCTCTTTATTCGTATTCCTATAACTAATTTAATTATGAAATTGTGACTAGATTTAGTAAAAACAGTGTTTTATAATTTGGAAAAGTCTAAAATGAATATTATTAAAACTGCTCTCCTGAAAAACTAAGTTTTTGGACTTAACACACTCTGGCTCTGGGGTACAGATATTAAGACGTCACCTTTCCCACCCGTACAGCTTGAAACCTATCTTCAAGGTAACTTCTTATTAAGGCAATACTGTTTGGATGAAAGTTGTAGAGTTTAAGCTTTTCTAAAAGTAAGTTATGAGAAACACAATCAAAAGCTTTGCTTAGGTTATAGAATGTTGCAGACAAAGCTGCGGTTCTCAAAGGCTTCCAAGAGAAGGGACACTAGCTAGGTGATGATACCATAAAGAAGTACAGGCCAAACGATAGTCTCTTGTAGAGCAAAGTTTTTGTACCCAGGTTCAAACTACTTTTGACGTTTATCAAAGCATAAATGCCACTCAGTGGACCGTTCGCTTTTTTAAAACAAGAGACTGTGTTGTCGTTGCAGTAATAGTTTTCATAATAGCCTAGAAGTATTTTTTGGCCCCAATGATACATGTTTTGAACTGTTAAAATATTTTACCTCGAACAAGCCAAGTAAAATTTGTGCAAGTACTTTTAGTAAAGATAAGAACTTTTCCGCAGTAGCAATACAGTGTAGAAAACGTGATCATATACTTTCTTCATTCACTAATACAAGACTAAAAAACTAATGCGAACTTTTCCATTCCAAATACTATTTAAAAAAGAGAGATGAGGCATATCTGTTCAGTTCATGCTTTAAAGTGTCCGGAATTTCAGACATTCCAGGACTCACCGATAATGATCCCTATCCTGCAATGTTTGTTTAACCACGCGCATGACATTAAGGTGCCTGTCGAATCATTTAGGACGGCCATTACGTCTATTGTTATATCCTGAAAAGATTTTATTATTTTTGGTTGAATTGCCAAGTCATCTTTTAATGTTTCTTCTTTTGTTCAATACTTAAGACTCGGCCATGCGCCATTTCATTCATTGGGGAATGAAAAAAGATCATTGAATTTGTAAACCAAATTAATAAAACCGTTTCTTACCCCTCTCCTTTCAATGGCCTCTTCTAACATTTGAACGACATCATTTCCGACCACATTGGAGCAGTTGAAGCCTTTAGTCCATCGTTCCAAAATGCCAATTGTCAAACCCTTTTGTGCTAATGGAAAACTGAAGGTGAAACCCAGAGGTAGAGTTTCATGCTGCACCTAAAAATATAAAAGGTCTTATTATTCACTGCTTTCGACATTTCATAAGTTCATAATTTGAATCGAACGTTCGCCTAAAACAAATATTTTTGGGTACCAACCTGTTCTTCTTTGACAAAAATGGCTAAGCATTCAGCTATGTGATCGAACAACTGTTCTCCAGATCCAAGCATGATGTGTTGAGGAATGGCGAAAATTTTGGATTTCATTTCGAAGTGTTCTCCACTTAGTTCGATCAAAAGCACTCTGAAGTTAGTTCCGCCAAGATCGAGAGCCAGGAATTTGCCAGTTTCTGAAATATATATAAGTAGATTTAATAAAAAGTTAAAACCCCTCCTAAATAGATAGACCAGAGTTTCTTGTGTGTTTTGCCTTGGTCTAGATCAGCGGTTCTCAAACTTTTTTGGTGACGGAACCCTTTTGGGAAGCAAAATACTTGATGGAACCCTACAGTAAAACAATAGTTTTTAAAAGTGTATTCTTTATTAATAAGCATAATAAAAGTACAATGTAACAGTTACTAATTATTACTTACTTTACCACATGGCAAGTACAATAATAGAAGATATTAAAAAAGAAAAAATCTAACTAATGGGAGGTATGAAACTGTTTTTTATTTTTCATCAATTGGTTGATATCAGGTTTGATAGAAGACAGTTGAAGTCTCATATCAGGTTCGGCGTCCAGTCTATTGCGATATTTTGTTTTCGTGGCTGCATATAGGTTGAGAATCCTGTTTCGCACAAATATGTTGTTGGGAACGGGAGAAGAATATTCAGAGCCATTTTGCCAAGCATTGGATATTCATCACGGATTCTGCACCAAAAATCGTTGAGAGGCGTCGTTTTGAACAGTGACTCCATACTTGTGTCTGATGACATTTCTAAAAGAGATTCATATATCTCGTTTGACATACTTTCGGGCTTTTCCAAGTTGGGTAAAAAAGGATTATGAATCCATGAATTCAGTTTCATTTTTGTATTCTGTTCTTCGGGAAAATACTTTTCAAAAGATGCGCGCATCGAACTGAGATATTGGACCAATTCTTCAAACACATCATCTTGAAACATTTCTGAGCCGTTATCGCTAACAAACTCACTGAGTGACGTAAAGCTTTCTATTTCTTTCTTACCAACGCAAATAATCCAAAAATCTAATTTTCTTTTGAAGGCAGTTATTTTATTATTGGCCTGAAACACTGTTGTCTGTTTACCTTGCAATGATAAATTCAATTCGTTCAGTTTTTGAAAGATATCCGCCATAAAAGACAATCGGAACAACCAAGTTTTATCATACAAACGGTCCTTCAAATTAAAAGAAGTATCTGCTGAAAGAAACATTTGTAACTCGGCTCTAAGTTCAAATAGCCCTGTTAAAGTTTTACCCCGAGACAGCCATCGCACTTCTGTATGGAGCAGCAGTGTTTTATGTTTGCTGCCATAATCTTCACACAATAATGAGAACAATCGGGATTGTAGTGGTCGTGATTTGATAAAATTAATTATTTTTACCGCTTCATCCATAACTAATTTTAGATTTGACGGCATTTGCTTCATCGCAAGTGCTTGTCTATGCAGAATACAATGGCTGGAACTACAATTAGGCGCTTTATTTTTTATTCGTGACACTGCTCCTGCTGTTTTACCTGTCATCGCCTTGGCCCCATCTGTACAAATGTCAATGCAATTGTTCCAACTGAGATTATTTTCTTTAAAAAATATATTTATTTTATTAAAAATTTCTTCCCCGGTAGTGTTTGTGAGCAGCGGTGAACACATAAGCATGTCTTCTTTAAAAGAACTTTCATATGGATATCTCACGATAACCAGCAAGATAGCCAAACCAGCGACATCAGTTGACTCGTCCATTTGCAAGGCGAATCGTGTTTTTTGTAGACGTGTAACTAGTTCTTGTTTGACGTAGCTTGCCAGATCATGGATTCGCCGTGAAACAGTATCGTTTGATAGCGGCACAGTAGAAAGATGCTTTGCAGATTTTTCATCGAGCATACATTTTGTTATGTCTAATACACATGGCTTTATTAAATTCTCAGCGATAGTGTGCGCTTCACCTGCTTGTGCAATGCGATAGCTAACTAAATATGATGCCTCCGTGGCCTTTTCGTTGATAGTTTTTGTTACATGCATCATATTTTTTTGACTTTCCAATAACTGATCTTTTTTACGAACAAAAAATTCTTTATTCTTGTCTTTAGACTCGGGGTGTACAGTTTGTAAATGTCGGCGCAATTTGGCAGGTGCCATGGAACTATTAGGAAGCAGTTTACTACATAGCATGCAGAGAGGTGAGCCGTTGGAATCAACAAATCCGAAACTGATATATGATTCATCATACTTCCTTTTTTTCGTCTTTGAAACCGTCGAGCTTGACGTCGTGGCATCATCATCTGGATCGGTGATTGCTATATTCTCCGCGCGTACTGCTTTTGAACATTCAGCGTCATTAGAAGATGTTGTTGCAACACGTTTAACACCTTTAAGCCAACGTTCCATTCTTCTTCATTTATAATGTTACACGTCAGGATGGTGGGGTCCAAATAATGCACAATCGTTACTGCGTATAAGAGACTAAGTTTAGTACAATGAAGAAATGTATAAAACTGAGACAACAGAATACAGCAGGCAGTAGAACAATGAACACTAGTTTCTCGCTAGCGAGCTTGTAAGTAGGTAGGTAGGAACTTATCGCTCCGAACGCTAATCGTCAACTGACTGACGAGGCGCGACGCGCGATCGCCGCTTTTATACTTAGTCCTAGACTCGATCTCGAATATTCTCGAAAATACTCGAGTCGGCGCCTTTGATAAACAAAAAGCAAAAATAAAAAGAGAAATATAAAAATTGCGTTGTAAACAATTCAGAGGCGGCTTTTATCAAAGGGACTGCGCGCTCACAAGTATACAAGTATACATGTTGATACCAAACTTATGAGATATTGTACCAGCTATTGTAACACATGTTTATACAAATACAAATAAATAAATAAATATACCTACGCGCGGCCGCGGATTCAAAACGTTCGACCAGAGAGAGGTGCTTTGATTTTTTTTCTAAATTCTTGAGGAACCCCTACAGAGGTATCGCGGAACCCTAGGGTTCCGCGGAACACACTTAGAGTATAGCTGGTCTAGATTATACTGAGATATCAAAAATTATCTTGTTCAAAGGTGGTATTGAAATTGCTTGGAGCCGCTTAAAGTTAGTTTGTCACATTGATTCATTTAGTTTTTTCGTGTAAGTTTATAGTTTATGGTTATCAAACCGTGCATACTTTTGTAGGTTTCTATTAGCTCCCCTCTTATTCGTCTGTCATGAAGCTACGTTTTGAGGTCGCAAGCTTTGTGGTTCTTCTTTGAGTCTGTTCTAAGATGTTTTACAAAATAGGGGTTCTAGACTGGGGCTGCATATTCTAGGATTGGTCTTATGTATGTTTGGCAATTTCTTTCAAGAAGGAACGCAGACAGGTTTAGGCTCTTGATACCATATACCTGCATTGACTTTTTTGATGATGTTACCAACGTGAACTGCCCATTTTAAATCATCACTGATGATGATTCCAAGATTTTTCTGGTGTTCATGTTTGATGGTCACGTTTTTGAGAGCATAACGTCTTTTTGGACTATTGTTGCCTATGTGGAGGACTGTGCACTTTTCATTGTTGAGACGTCATCTGTCACACCACTGTTCAACTATCTTCAGGTCTAAAGCTAACATATCATAATGTGATAGGATTGGTGTAAATTTTAGTGTCATCGGCGAACAATAACCTAAGCTTTGCTGGTAAGTCACAGATGTACAAATTAAAGAGGATTGGTCCCAGAACTGACCCTTATGGTACACCTGGTGTGACTTTAAATGAAGTAGCACCATTTATTCTGACTACGCTGGTTCTGCCGGTAGGAAAGTTAGTGATCCATTTTAGTAAATTCTCCCTTACTCCAAAGGATTTCAGTTTTTGTAGTAGTCTTTTTTGGGGCACTAGATCGAATATTAAAATTCAGATAAACGACATCAATGGGGTTGTTCTGATCCAATGAAGAAGTCCACATTCTAATAGGTTGGACACTGTTGAACAATCGGGTAGGAAGCCATGTTGGTTAAATGGTAGTATTTGGTTTCGGAGAAAGAAGTTAGTAAGGTATTCTGCGATTAGTTTTTCCCTGAGTTTGCACAGAATTGATATCAAGCTAATTTGGCGATAAATTTTGGGAATTTTTAAATATGGGTATAACAATTGATGACTTCAAATGTTGAGGTAATTTTCCTTCTTTGATGGATTTTTTTCATTTGTGTGATAGGGAGTTTTTAGTTATTGGAACATTCTTTTAAAATACAGGATTGATATTGTCAGCTTATGTCATCCTTTTGAAATAGCTGTCTATACATAATTATTAGCATTGACAATGTCCTTGTAATTCAGATTCAAATACATTTTCAATTCAACACTTGGTTATGCTTAATATATTCATAAAACTGTGCGTTTTAAGAAGTCCGATATCGGATTAAATCACCAAGGGATCTTATCGCTTTTAAAACAGTAAGTCGGTTAAGTTACAATATCTTCGCACCTTCGCTATACTTGATCACACCGAACATCCCACTGGTTTACTGTATTCTATTACTGGGCGAAATCAGAGGTTTCAAAACAAAATTATCTTAGAATTACGCGTTGAGCATAAATAATAATTAAATAGATAATTAAATTATTTTGCTATTATTATAGTTAAATCTATATAATAATCGCTATTTTCCAAGAACCAATTAAAATTTGCTCAAGTGCGGGATGGTTAAATATGTTAAAGATTTTGTCAGGTATATACTTTTCCGATAATGACATTATTTTGGGATTATTATAATTAAATCTTCATAATAATTACTATTTTCCAAGAAATAATTAAAATTTGCTGAAGTGCGGGATGGTATGTTCTACTTTATTTTAAATAAGTAGTTGTGCTTTTCACTTTTAGTTTGTTTCTCATTATGTGTGAATTAAAATCAGTTATTAAGCAAAGTTATGGAAAATGTTCAGCAAGGTGGCACATCGCCTAGAAGGCATTTATCTCCAGGTGAACGCCGTTTGGTATTACAAGTGGAACGTTATTTTACTTTAGAAAAAGATAACTCGGGTCCGTTAGAGTCTGTTTTGGCAGTGCAAAAACGAACGTCTGATGCTTGCGGCATTTCAGAGAAGACCTTAAGAAGACTTCGAAAAAAGAGTGAAGAGGATTTGGACAGACCATATAAAAGGGTTCGACTCCATTCAAAAACCTTGGATTTATCCCAAGGGATAAAACTCTCTATTAGGAATATTGTTTATGATATGTATAAAGCCAAGGAATATGTTACCCTCAAAGCTATTCTTGAAAAGATAAAGCAGAAAAAACTTTGAGATATTGGAACTAACAGTTTGTCCATCATCTTAAAACATATGTGTTTCAAATATAAAAAAACGAACAACAGAAAACTGCTTTGCGAGCTGTCCAATGTTGTTTCGAAAAGATGGCAATTTTTAAGGGATTATTTAAACAACAAAAATCGGAATTGTCAAGACAAGTTGTTTTTCTTGACGAAACATGGGTATTTTCAAACGGAACTTCAACAAAAACGTCTTGGCAGGATGACTCAAAGCATTGTTATTCAAGTACCCGTGCAAGTAATGAAAAAAGGTATATTATTTTACATGCTGGTAATGAAGAAGGTTTTGTTTTAAATGCCAGTTTGATATTTTCATCAACAAAAAAAACTGATGATTATCACGGCAATATGGATGCTGAAATTTTTGAGCATTGGTTCGAGGAAAAACTTTTAAAAAGTTTAGAAAAACCTTCCTTAATTGTTTTAGACAATGCCTCTTACCATACGAGACTCGAAGAGAAATTCCCTACAAGCAGCTGGAAAAAGGAAGAAATAAAAGAGTGGTTGTCAAAGAAAAACATAAACCATGAAAATTTATATTTAAAAAGTGAACTTTTAAGCAAGTGTAAAGAGCAGTCATTTAAAAAAAAGTATGTTGTTGACGAATTAGCCCTCAAATATGGACATCAAGTTTTGAGATTGCCGCCCTACCATTGTCATTACAACGCAATTGAATTGGTATGGGGTATTAGCAAGAACTATTATGACAAACATGCCTGTAAAAATATCGGTAAGCCTAGCGTTATAAAGTTATGGGGGGAGGCGCTTAGCCAAGCGGACAAAGAAGAATGGCGGAAATGCATTGAACACACAGAAAAAATTATTTTTGAATCTTATGAGACAGAACAGGTTATAGACGAAGTAAGACCGTTAATTATTACGAATGATGATGATGATGACGATAATGTTGATTCTGATGAGTCTGAAAGCATGGGTGAAATTTCAAATGCAGAGGAAGACTACTTTTAGTAGTACCTATCTACAAGTAGGTACGTTCTGTCGCAAGACTACAAAATCGGTTCTTTTTAGAACCAAAACTTTATAAAAAATAATTCGTAAAACTAGTTTGTCTGAATACTACAAAAGCTAAAAAATTATTATTTTTCTTTACCTAAACTAATTTTTTATTTACTTTAAATTATTTTATTTAGAAAATGTAATTCATCAACATCCAAAATTACCTTCAATATAATTTATTGTTTGAGAGCCACCGACATAATGCTCAAGAGGTTTTATGGCTTAGCGGACTTCTTAAAACGCACAGACTTTTTTTTTATTATGTTCGGAAAGATATTTTTTGAGAGAAGCGTTGGACAATACATTTTCATTTAACTTTTCGTTATTTCAGGGCCATATAATTGATATTTAAATTCAAGCGTTGTTTTGATATTTACTTATACAAATTAATTTGTTATTGTCTCCGAGTTTCAGGTTATTAAGAAAGGTTAAGAATTTCCGTAGGATTTAAAAAATAAATTCATTAATCAATGGTTGATTGAATAATTTTGTCTAGTCAAAGCAATATGTATTTTAGAAGTACTTAACGGTGAAGAAAATTAGAAAATACAAATCATCATTATGGGGCATTTTAGCCACTTATCGAAATACACAAGGTCATGACTAGCTAATGTTTGTAGCCTGTTTTGTAAATGTAAGGCGTTTCGAAGTAAAACAAACTTGAAATTTTGAATCACCTACAAATTGTTTTAAAATCATAATTACGTCAAAGGTTGCTTTACATCCGTTTTTTTAGAAATTTTAAGAATATAGTATGTTTTGAGAGTGTATTTTACAAACTCTAAAATCATTATCAAATGTTAAAATTGATGAAATAATATTATTGTTTATTAACAACAATTGATTAACGCAAATAATGACGAAGCATTTCGACGTTAGTAGAGACTAAAGAATACATCTATGCTTATATATTTCTATTTATTTTCTATTTTATTTAAAATGATTAAAAATTAAGTTTTGCATAGGAATATATACACCAAGGTAAAAAAACATATCAGTTATAGGTACTATGAAAGCAATTACTAGGTGTTATTGCGTCATGCAGAGACACGTGTATTTTTTCTTCTAATTATGGCCATGAAAAAAATTAGGCGCCGAAGAAATGAGATATGGAATGAACTGTCTAGTACACTAAGGTCCAATTTATCAATGTCCTGGTAATTCTAACTTCTAGGGATAGCTTTATCGGAACACTTGTCATGGAAATCATGTGGCTGTTATTCTCTAATCACTAACAGGACATTTAGATTAAATAATGTATTTTTAGAGGAAATTTACAGGGTGTCTCATTTTCGTCACGTCTTATAGGGTATCTCCGTAATTGTTAGTGCTATCAAAAAAGTAATATAGGTGTCATGTGTCCTTTTTGGGTCAAACTTAAAATGGTGAAATCAAAATTTAAAAATTTTCGCTCGCTTAAGAGATACGGGGGAAAATCAATAAATTGACAATTTTAACATTACTCTATATTTTCTTAGTTAAAAGAGATACAGAAAAATGTTTCATACAAAAGTTTCTACACCCTGTATATCAATCTAAAAATATAGCATTTTAAATAATTCTCTTTTCAAATATATAACACACCATGGATGATATTGGTTTCCTAGGCGATTTACTTAAACTTTATTACTTTGAAACGAAATAAAAGATTCAGATTAAGGTAAAAAATAACGGGAATCATCGCAAATGTTCGAAAGCTCCTCCGTTGTTTTCAATGCACCCTTGACATCTTTATCGAACGGATTTTAAGGCATTCATGATGTGTAATGGTTTTATTTCTGCAAAGGCCTCATGAATTCTTTGATCAAGTTCTTAGGTTAAAATGACTTCTTAATAAATTTTATTTTCCAACACTCCTCAAAGAAAAAAATCTGGAGGTGTTAGATCCGAAGATCGTGGTGGCCACCTTATAGGTCCATGTGTTCCTATCCAACGGTTTCTAAAGTATTTAAATACTCTCTTATTCGAAGAGCGGTATGGGTAGGGGCGCCATCTTGTTGAAAGTAAATCTCTATTACTTCATTTAAAGGAACATCATCAAGGATATCGAAAAGTTTTGATTGGAGTATGTCCAGATATATATCTGCATTTAAATTTTCTTCGAAAAAGCAATACACCAGTTTGTTTTGAAACAAAAAACAAATTATATTTACCCCAAATCGACCTTGTTGGCGAACAGGTCGTACCATGTGAGGACTTGTGGAGTTCCAATGTCTTTCATTATGTCGGTTATGGATACCACAACTTGTAATTCGACATTCATCTGACCAAATTATTTTTTGGTGAAAAGAACGATCCTCGTTAGATTTATTTAAAAACCGGTGACAAAATTCCAATCATCTCACATCATCACCAGGATGCAAATATTGGTAATTGGGAAAATATTTATTGGATGACAATTCTTTGCGCCTTAGATTTTGTAATTCGAGTTTCAGTTTCTACGTTTCTGACGGACGTAGATTTATGTTCCTAAAATTACAAAGTGATTTTGGAGAATAAAATTAGGATGTGTGCTTAAGACCACAAGACAGAAGTGAAAACCTCAACAAGACGAGATTCTCTATTAACCTTTCACAATCTAACATCCGCAAGTCTTAAATTCAAGACGATAAAAGAATCGATCCATAAAAAGCAAATACACTATTCATTTGGTCATATTTTTGGATCTTGCTTTTTTCCCGGTTGCATAGCCGAATCTGACGGCTCCGTCTTATTCAATACCCACTAAAAGTGCTAAACGCGCCTAAAGAGGTTTTCACTTCAATAAAAGACAATAAAAGTTGAGCTACTCCTATTCAAAGCAGGGTATATTACCTGATTATTGGCCTCGACAAATCCTAACACGCTTATTTCTTCATTTTCCTTGTTTTCTTTATTATAAGTTTTTGATCTCGGCATCGTAAAAAAGCCTATGTTTTTAAATTATGTTCCAGTCGTCGGAATATGTCCTTAGATGTTTGCCGTCTTTCCAGATAGCGAACAAAATATAAATTTTGCGCCATTTCTTCGTTTTTTCCACTTTCAATATATACTGATATCATATCAAATTTTTCAAAATGTTGATAAGTCATTTTCACAAACAAATATGTAAAAATAAAATTTAAATGTTAATAACAACTAGAATGTCAACATAGTTGTTTCTCGGCTATTAGCTTTTGTTTCATGGTCTACTGTGGTTTAAAGTAATAAAGTTTAAATAAATCGCCTAGGAAACCAATATCATCCATGGTGTGTTATATATTTGAAAACAGAATTTAAAATGCTATCTTTTTAGATTAAAATATATAGGTTGTTCCATTTAAAAAAAAATGAGGTTAGGTCCGATAACTTTTTTACCTGACCCCGTATACTTATTCTGAAAACGGCAGATTATACAACAATCATTATAAAGAAACTTTTATATAAAACATTTTTCTATATCTCTTTTAACTAAGAAAATATAGAGTAATTTTGAAATTGTCAATTTTTTTATTTTCCCCCGTATCTCTTAAGCGAGCAAAAATTTTTAAATTTTGATTTTACCATTTTAAGTTTCACCCAAGAAGAGCACATGACACCTATACTACTTTTTTGATAGCACTAACAATTACGTAGATACCCTATAAAAGTGTCGAAAATGGGACACCCTGTACATTGATAGTATTGTCCAATTAATTTTGAGATCTGAAATATCCTCTCTCTAAAGTACTAATTAAGATATTTGGCGCTTGGGGAAAATAATATATGATTTTCTCTCCTTTCCAAAATGATCTTACTTTTTGTGGGTTACTTTAACTTCACAGTCGTTTTTTAAGATGAATAATTAGTTTAAACTTACCGGTGCCATCGGGTAGATCCTGAACATAGGTTGGAAAACATTTGACAATGGCTTTATCATGTGTCGCCTTGCCCAATCCCCTTTTGATGTTGTCCAAGAAGATCGTTCCGATTTTCTTAAGCGTGTCGTTGTCCAATATCAAATCCCGACATTTTTCCCGTATCTGGAAACAAAATATATTATCTTAGGTATACTGTCAAGCAATTCTCGTTCTTATACCGGGTTAAGTACTAGAAAAAACCAGAAATGTATCCCCTGATGATGAACATTTATATATTGGGAACAATGACGTATTGTTAACTTTAAATATATATTGTGGAAGTAGACCGTCTGTGCTTTATTTGATTATATCAACTTCATTGCAAGCATGGACTACTTCTTTAAGTCTATATTTAATATTATTAACATAGTTTTCGTGCCCAGCCTTTATAGCATGTCTTTCCCTTGTCTATGTATTTAACTACTCCAGACACTAAATAAAACTAATATTTTGTATGCTTTATTTGGCAATAAAATTGCATTGAAATATTTTCAATATAATCTCCTAAAAAAGTATAAGTCCGGAGCTGACTAACCAGCTCCCACTGTTTCGTTTGCAATATCGGTGGATATGCGCAGGAATATGATCAAAGTGGACGACTTTGGACGAAACCTTACTTATTAACTTCAAAGGATTTCTTATCGAGATCACCTGATGGTATCTTTATGCTGTGGCACAGAGGCTTAGTTAGTACGTACTAAAATTGAAAATAATATCTAAAGCGATCTCAAACATATTAATGAAAATCGATTTTTTTTAACACATTTTCAAATCCTGTATCTTTTTTGTTAAATTTGGTCTAGGAATCATCCATTAAAACAAGTACATAACATTAAGTAACACACGGTGTACCTAAAGCATAAAATAAGATTTAACGACTATTTAAAACAACAAGACTTATTAATTTCTTATATTAATACTCAATTATTTAAATTCTGTTTGGGCGTGCTGGCAAGTTTTTTCGAAGATTGGGGGGCAGCAGCCCCATAGCGTCCCCCTTGATTGTGCCACTGCCAACAAATTCATAACGTAATTTTCTACTTTCAAAAAATTAAAATCGCCTTAAGGCGAAGCTTGATACATTATAACAATTAACTTTTAAATGCACATTGTACGAGTACCTACATTGTTTGCCAAAACTGATCAAACAATTCCAAGGAATTATTTAGCATTACAATTAGCTATTCGATAAATTAAGGAACCCGTTCTGCAAATAAAGGTCACGTTTTGACATGTACCAGCGAATTTTAGTAACCGGTTTTGCAATTTATATTTTATGTAACTCGCCGGTAGGATATAGACTGAGTTGATTAATTAACCGAAAAACTTTAAAAAATAGTGAAAAGAAGTGTGGCAAATTGTTCTGATAGATCCGCAACGTAGTACAACTATAGAATCAACAAAGTTGAATGACCTTTCTATTGTTTATTTTGTTTCGAGCACATATATTGTGTGTAGAACTACCTTTAGTATGCAAAGTAGACCGGCTAGTGACCCACACATAATATGCTACAGCTAAATATACAGAGCTTTCATTTCAAAACGAACCGCCCCAAATATCTTTTGATTTTGAGGGAAATAAGATTTGACAAGAAAACACGTCAACCCCCAGACAACCTCACTTTGAAATGTGAAAGTAAACAAGCCACAAAAACATGTATAAGGTTTGGTTACAAACTAATTATTTGACAGGTACTTACTCAATTGTCAATATTTGACGGATGTTTCACTCTGTCATTTTAAAGTAAGATGGCATATTATATTTCTTTAACAAAAATTATTTTGCCATAACAATGAAGTATACGAAGCAAGAATCAATTAATATGATTTATATCCTTAGAGAATGCCTAAAGAATTGTCTTCTGGCATCCCGAGTGTACGGTGAGAGGTTTCCTGATAGAAGGCATACAAGATCATTTCAGTGATTGATGGATAGATTTGAAGGACTGGGATAGTTAAGTACGAAAAGTATGAAAGAATAAAGCCAGTGGTAAACGAAGAAAATTAATTTAACGTTCTCGTATCTATTGTTGAAGACCCACAGAAGTACAGCATACATAAGTGATTTGTTGGTCTTAGCTTAAACTTCGGTGTGAGTACCAGAGTTTTCCTCTACTGAGCTGACAATTGTACTCGGACTACGCTGTAGAAATATTGGCCCAATAATTTCGTCTCCATGGTCATCCATCTCCATCGATGAATTCTATTTGAATATTTTGGTAAATAAGATAGATCCTCTTATTGTACAATCTTTGGAAAATCAAGTGGATGAAAATGGTACCCTGGAACTCAATGAAGAATTGCATTTGCAGCAAGATGGAGCTTCTCCCACTACGCAGTACCAGTTAGAGAGTGGCTTAGGCAAATAAATTGGCAGACGAGGTGCAATAGAGTGGCCAATAAGATCTCCCGATTTGATACCTCTTGATTGTTTTCTTTGGGCCACTTCAAAACACAAATTTATAGAACCCCGCCTATTTTATTTCTCTAAAGAAACATACTTGGGAAGAGATGAGTGATTAATTTACTGTTATTGTTGAATGGAACCCTGGAATATTCTGGATAGACACAATATTTTGTGTGAGACCTTGTTCATTTATAATTAATCTAGTCGTTTCACTTGATGTTGCAGATGCTGTAGCTGTGGTATTTTGGGATGTACGTGATAAGCAAGGTGAAGATACACTGTGTGAAGATTTTGTGGACAAAATATTTGCAACTTCAACCTTGCTTTTCATCGAAGTTTCAATGCAACCTTTGGCCACTGCTGAAGACCTTTAACCACCTTGCTTCTTAATAGTGTTCAAGCCACCCCCACTATTTGCTAAGTGTGTAACACTGGGCCGTCTAAAACAATGGCCTTTAAATAACTTGGGATTTGGTAATTTTAAGTAAGAAGCAATAACAAAAGGAGCTTTGTCAATTGTGTTAAGACCAATAGGAGTGCCCGAAGACCTCAAAAATAGAATAACACTGGGATGCAGACGCATTCAAACTTTCTTGGATGTCCATGTCCACGATGAATTTCAAAATAGACTTTATTATTGTCTTGCCAATAACGGCGCCCATTTTGAACACTTAATAAAATAATTTGTTGAAACTAAATAAATTAGTTGCATTACTATTACATTTTTCCACCTCGGAAACCGATTTGCTATATTGCAATAATGACCTTTGCAATGATACTACTCGATGGGTAGTGCCATTTGATATTCCAAGGTAATGTTGGCTGGAGGTCAATGGTAAAATTCTATAAAATGTGTAATTATTGACGTGGTTTTTGTTAAATCTTATTTTCCTCAAAATCAAGAAGTATTTAGGGTGATTCGTTTTGAACTGAAGGTACGAAATTAATAACAAGAAGATAAAATAGTTAACCAGGTTTTTTTGGGGTTTCATTCAAGATGATTAAAAACCGATAAATACATATTTTTCTTCCGAGGTTTATACCCGAGAACATTGCAACAAATCAGTGCGGCTTTACTTAGACTTGGAAGGTAAACGATATAAACAATTTTGGATTCGTTTAAATCAATTTAATAGTCTAGAAAAGCAGCAACGTTCTGGAAAGCCTACGCAAGCACTTTTAAAGCTTCTAAAATAAATTTAATTAATATGCCATTAAATGAAGCCAATAATGCCACTCTCTAACAAAAATATTTTTAGAAACTGCGTATTTAATCAAATGTTTGTGAACGAAAAGAGAATCACGAGAGCATGAAGGGAGAAAAGTATTTTTAGAAATCGCCTAAGGTAGAAATATAATTTCTTTTTCAATGTTGTCATCTCTTGCTTGAAATTCAAGTTAAATAAGGATACTCCAACATGGCGTAGTAAATGAACAATGTTTTTCAGATATTTTAAACCACAATAATACTTCGGTTTTATATTTAGCATTGTTTGGAGATTCAAGAAGAAAATCCTGTAACTTTTGTACTCAAAAAGTTGTGTAAGCCACTCGAATCAAAATAATGCGGATATACCCTGTGCATATCTTCGAATTTGGTTGATGAATATACAGGATGTTACTGAGCATATTGCTTCTCCAGAACAACTGGACGTTTTCGTGATCAAAAATACAAATCTAATGTCTCTCTCTCAAGGTGTTGGGCGTTCTACTTTGACATGGATCATGTAAACTAAATGATAAGAAATTTAAAAAATATTATTTTGTCCCTCACTAACCTTTTCATTTGCAATAAGTAGGTAATAAAAATAGATCTAATTTTCTTAAATCTTTTGATATGTCCGAGATAATCTAAACGTTCCATTTAAATAAAAAATAAATTTTAGCTATTGAAAATAAAAATGCATCTATCCATACATATGTACACGAACGTAGGTTTATTATTGACGTCATATTTTACGCAAAATATTTTGATAGCCATAATAACACAGTCATTATAAGACACATTTCCGCAACAGTAATAAAATTATAAAAATTAGGTAAACTACAGATATACAGGGTGTCCAGAAAATCTCCTGACAAACTTTAAGGGGTGATTTTCCAATAAAAAATACGAAAAAACCGCTTTATTTATGTATGCCACTGCCGTTTTCTCTTTTGATAACACTGTTATGTAGACAGTTTAATGTCTAATGCGAGGTACCTTTTGTACTTATTGATTTATAATAAATAAATATGTGAAAAAAAATAATGTCCAAAAAAACTGAAAACCATTTTATTAAAAATATGTTATTTTGTTCACTTATCCTGTACATGAATTAAATTAGTGTGTAGCTAGTGCCAGTTTAACGTAATTCTCAAGACTTGCTCTATGCTACGTCAACATGCCAAAAATATACCGATTTTACAGCACTGTAATAAAACTGTTGTATATATTATCAAATATAACGATACTTGCTTAATACTGTAACAAATCATATTTTTACGGTGCTAAAATAATAATTTGGTTCGCGTATCCTACAGACATTATCCAAAGGTGTAAAAAGCAATTAAAAGTAAATTATCCACAATCGTAAATTTTAATCTCAGTATATAATATCAATCCGGTCACATTAAGTTAAATACCATATAATTTTCTGGTATGCTAATATTGATATTTTATTTGTAAAGGTTTTTTTTTGTTTCGTAATGCAGTAAACATTTAAAACGTACAGGGTTTGGAAAAACTCCTTACTCTAGGCATTTTTTCGGAGTCAGGGGCGTACGGGTTAGTTGGCACCAATGATCTACTAACTACTAACTATAAATATACAACAGTAACAAATAAAGGTATAGTTGGAGTCAAGCAAATATTTGACGCGTGACACTTCCATCTTGTCATATTTGTCCAATACTAGGTTATTTCGATTTCACCAACTTTATTACAGCTGATACTTAGTCAGGGCCGGACTGACGAATATTGTTATTTATAAACCTTTGCAGAAAATGATTGCTGGGAAATTGGTCCAAGAATATGAATTATAATATAAATAAATTTGTTTTGATAAATTCTGTGCATTGTAATGGTGGGATTAAGGATTGACCATTAATATCACAGGTCTTAACAAGCAATCTTAGTCGTGTATAACGATTAAATTAATAAATAAAATGCGGATCTGCAGCCCATATGATTTGACCAAATCGACGAGAAGGTAACTCGGTTTATGTATATCTCTTTTTAGTCATATAAAAGGATAAAGATACAAATACTTCGAGTGGGTGGTAATTATTATAATATAAATTTAGCCATTAGTAACTTTTATATTATGAGTGGCCTGCCGTATTTGACACCCATGACAATATGGAAGTGTCACGCGTCAAATATTTGCTTGACCCCAACTATACTGACATCAACGTACTCCTGTCTAAAGTAACTTACGCTATTAAAATTATTAACATGAAACACGTGATGCGGGAAATTGTTTTTAGTAATTTTTGATATTTTGATTTGAAAACTAACTGAACTATAAAATAAGTAGCAAATGTCAACTATGCGAAAATTCGGAGTAGTTACTAGGTTAGGTTTAGCATTGTCGCATTCTAATGTGAATGCAGCCTCACCTAACATCCACATCATCTCGCCTACAAACGATTTTGTCAGCACATTTTTATAGCATTAATGAACAAATTGTGCCATCTATGGCAATAGTAGATCATTGGTTGGCACACATTGTATGTAAACAACCGTTTGAGCGTGCGTGGAAAGGAGTATGTATTTATATTCCTATTTTTACTATTTTTCAGTTAATTTTGGTGTTTATGTTCGTGAGTATTTTTAGAGAGCTTTATTATTATCATTCCTGTTACTTGTATTGTTGTTAACTGCGGAGATCGACGCGATCGTGAGCTGTGGAGGGCAAATATCACGTGGTTTGGATTGCCTAATAAAAAAATCATAGGTACATTATGACTGTGGCAATCTTTTGTCGATTGTGGTCCATTACATACTTATACCTTCCCCTCGTCGTTGGCTTGGCTTGGTCGTCACCTGGTTTGATAGAAGTTTAAACCAGAAAAAATATACCGAATGTCAGTACCTATTGGAAATCTATACAATAAACAGAACCAAAATTTTTCCACACAAACAATAAAGTTTTTATTAAAAAAATACCTCATACAAGAAAAAGGGTGTATGTTATGTATGATCACTGAAATTGTTTAAAATAAAATGAGGTATTTTTAAGCTTAAAAGAAAGTATCTGAGAAAGAGCTTTTCTCGACCCAAGGATTTATGTGAAATTTCTGTACCTATATAACCTCTGAGGATTCTAGAACCATTAATACTTCAATTCGTTGTTTGATTATCTAAGACCTTGTGACCTCAAGCCAATTGCATTAAAAAAAAAGATTTTTAATTGAATTGACGAAGTTAATAATTAAGTGAACTAAATACTAAAAAAATATACCACCAGTCTGTGCAGCTACATCAATCCATCAGGATAGCCCCATGCAGTTTTTTTCTGGGCTACTTCTGGTAGGTTAGGTGGAATTGATTTAGTTCAGGCCAACTAGAACCTGGTAGCTTATGGGTAATAATGTGGACCTCAAAATCTTATGTGGTGGGTTTAACCTACATCAATGCCGAATGGCAGGACAAACGGCAAAATCGGCCGGAAACCGTGACAACCAAACAAACCCCTAAAAATCACAAGAAGGAAAATTACCCACTGAATTCCCAACAACAAAACTAGAAAAAGGAGCTTATGTCTAAAAGGGGAGTGCAGACCTCGTGGTCTTTTTTCAAGAAAGTGCCAAAGGGGAGGTGACTCAACCTTCTTGATTGAAGGATTCTGATCAAAAGCCACGAGAATTTCAAGAACCCCTTCTGCCCAAACAAACAGCTGACTCAAGAGAGTATTTGCCAACTTAAAATAACCCCAAGAAAAAAAAAGCGAACAAGAGATACCCTACAAAAGATTAGGACGATATGAGAGGCCATTACCAGAACATAAATTAAATAATCAAATAAAGAAAATAATTCCAACCAACTCTGTTGTTACGTAAAATTGCCAAGAGTACATGTTTGCACTTTGTGGAAGTATGACTCTAAAAATCAAAGGTAAGCCCAACATTCCACACAAAGTCAATAGTGGCAAAAATGTAGTTAGATACCCAACTCTGCTCTTATACTTAATGCAAAACAAAAACCGATGCACGTCATACCCTTCGTCAGTTATCGACAGTGTTGCCAGCTTGTAACTAAAATATCCGTGTAAGGGAATTACACAGTTTTTTTTTCATAACAAAAATATAAATATACAAAAATTTCCCATAGTTTATATATTTGTTTACTGCATAATACCTTTCAAGTTCAGTAGATCCAACACTTCTTTTATTTTCATCTTGCCAAGATCAACCAATGGTACCATTCTGAAAAATCCATGTTTCATCCAAGAAAACGAATTGGTATAAGAATGCTACTTTTTCTTTAATATATTCTTTCAAAAATACCAGTCGTTTGAAAGCTACATGGGAAAGTTCCATAAGCCTTCGCCTCAGTTCATCTTTTTACCATCCGAAGCCTATTTTCTTGAAGAGGTTTCTTAAAGAGTTAAAACAACCATCAAACAGTTCTCTGTCTTTTAATTTGTAACTTAAAGTTGTCAAAGTTACGGTTTATGAATAACCGATGTAAAATATTATAATTTTTAAATAATACAACATACTTGTTTCGTACATTCCATAAATAGTGTAACGAATAGAACTTATATCTAATCTTCACACATTTACAACTTTCTTTGAATTAGAACGTTGGTTTTAAGGTGATTCTAATAATTTAATTTTCTTAACTGTTGTTAAAATTGCGCTTACAGTGGAGATGTTCAAATTTAGGGCAGCTGCTACACGCTAAAAATTAGTAGTAAAGTAGAAATAAAATATCTAGACCTTAACATACTCTTTAAATTCACTTCTCTGTACTGTTGTCAAGGGTAACAATGGGCCATTGTTGTTAAGTTCTTTTTGAAAATAGCTTCGTAGAGAAGCTATTAGCTCTTTGCACCGGGTATTTAAATGCTTCGGCATTATTCACAAATAGTAAACAACGTAATCGACAGAGATATGTATGTGCACTTTTATTTCTCTTAATAGAACAGTTTTTAAATGCTATTTATGAAAAGCTCTGGAGTTTTTGTTAAAAAATAGACGCACAGCAACACGGAACCACAAAACAATTAAGGTTAGTTTTGCATGAAACGTCAAACCAAGCCAACGAACGAGCTGGCGCCACTACAGTTCTGTTGCCAACTGTCTGACAATAAAATTCAAATCATATTCATTTTTACAAGCTTAAATAAACAAAATATTTGCATTTAGTGAGTTCGTATCAAAGAAGAATACTTTAAGTTTGTAGTAAATTTAATATCGCATAAAGGTTTAATATTTTTTGCCCAAATTTAATTTCCTCGTGTTTTCTTACGGATTCACAATTATCAGCTGATTGATGACGTGCATCGGTTCTTGTTTTGCATCAACTATAGAAGAATTCTTGATAGTATTTGGGCGTGGCCCCCAACAAAACTTAGCCTGTGGCGCTTTGCCTCCGGCCTCCTGTTTGGAGTATCGCGACAAACTTTCAAATAATTGAAGGAAAAAGTGAATTCAAATACTGTATCCATCAATATCTAACAATTTCTGCAAATAGGACCTATTATAAATTTGTAACATTGATATGCAAGATGATAGTAGAGCATACAGACGCCACTGAACAAAAAAAAAAGGGTTGTGCCTTGATTAATTGGATCATGGTCGAAAAAACCGCGTGGTCTTATTCTCGGTCAATGTCTTTTTAGCCTTAAAATTGTTGTCAATGAATGTAAGATAAACATGTACATATTTTACTCATTACACTGTCAATATTCACAGAATTTCGTTTTATATTTGTTATTTACATCTAGGTAGATATATTATTTGCAAAGGAAAAGTGCATGTTTGTAAAAGTTATCTCGGAAACTACTCAACCGGTTTGAAAAATCTTTCACTATTTTTATCCGATGAATTAAAGAGGCGGCGTAGCAGTAGGCGTTTAGATGAAGAAAGTCCGGCGATGGACATAATGTTTCGTATTATTCCATTTTTATCAGCACAGTTAAAATTTTTTTTTTTTAACTGATAACGCGAGGACGATGCTTATTTGAATAAGCTAATTTTTGAAACAATGGTATTGTTTTACGTCACGTGTTTATTTTCGTTCGCGTTTCTTGCACAATAAGCCAACGTTCCTATATCATATCATATTTTTAAATGCGGCAAATATTTTCATTTCAATTTTT
This sequence comes from Polydrusus tereticollis, assembly GCA_963920685.1. Taxonomy (NCBI): domain Eukaryota; kingdom Metazoa; phylum Arthropoda; class Insecta; order Coleoptera; family Curculionidae; genus Polydrusus; species Polydrusus tereticollis. The sequence goes on along the minus strand of OY987332.1, from coordinate 19,405,507 downwards.
AATTAAAGATTATAAAAATTCCTTTAAAAAGGTGTGTCAAATAAAAACAGGTTTTCAAGCACACATTTTTTACTGACGTGATTTTGCCTTGCACCTATTTATTACCCCAATACTAAACAATATATATTATAACGCCGGTGTTAGACGTCTTTTTAATTTTATGATGTCTGGTTTTATAGGGGTTTAAATGTAATCTTTGTATAGTATTTGGAGAATTATATCGTTGATCTTTAGACTGCAATAAAACCCTCATTATCCCTTTGACCATAAAATAAATAAGGAAATCCCAAATTTTAAAACCTTTTCGAGTAGAGCCGGACCAGGTACAAATTCAATTTATACCTATGCCTGATGCATATATAAATACAAACTGATTTTTAATAATTTTAGTCTTTAGTGGTTTTCCGGCGAGTAATTTTTATTTGGGCTTATTAGTGGTAGAATGTGGCGTCCTTGGAATTGTGCTGATAGGGGGGCATCTTCAAGTGTCATTTTTAAAAGAAAGCATTTATCTACCGATGCCAAACTAATAATTAAAAATGTGTATCAATCTTTGTTGAGTAGAAATTTTAATTCGATGGATGCTTTAGCAGAGACGTCTACTTTGACAAAAACTCCTTTATCTTCGGTAAGAGACGTATTACTTAAACCTGTTAATCCTAGAAAAAATCGGAGTGATTTTGGCACATTTAGAAGCATTGACGAAAATGACATGGATTTATTAAGAAAAAAGATTTACCAAATGTATGAGGCACAAACTGTACCCACTTTGATTTCCCTCAAAGAGCGGCTGATTAAAGACGAAACAAATATCTCTTGTAGCCTTTCAAGTCTTAGGAAAATATTGCATAAAATGGGTTTTAAATACCGAAGCATTAATAAAAGACAAACATTAATGGAATCTCAACGTTTACGGGAATGGAGACTTAAATATTTAACAGCTGTTAAACAATTTAGAGAAAAAAAATCGTCCAATTACACTGGCCGACAAGATTTTTCTAACACAGGTCAGATCTTTATTTTTAAAATGGAAATACCTTTCTAATAATGGAAAAAATATTCGGAAAGCCCCAACATGTACCATTTTTCAATAGCTTTATAAGACCATTTTACATTAGCAGGTAGTCAATTTAATTAGGGGACGGTTAAAATGGATGCATTTTATAACAGAAAAATTACCTGAACTGTATTATTTACAATATTAGACATAAAATCAACATTAAACATTAGTATTCTGTTCAGTTTCGAAGTGAGTGGTTCTCTGTGTAAAGATAAAAAGTGTTTTTAAGAAAGAAAATGTCGAGTCAATCGCGCCGTAGTTGCAAAATTTCTCCTGACAGATTTTGTTACATTTGTGGAGCATTTATGGTGAAATCACAAGCCAGGCCATTTTCTGAAAATGTAAAAAAAGCATACCTTAAATATTTTGGTGTTTTAATTGTTAGTTGCAGCGTGTCATTGGTGGAGTGGATGAATGGGAAGAGGAAAAGCATGCCTTTTGCAGTTCCAATGGTATGGCGAGAACCCACTAATCATGTTGACGATTGCTACTTTTGCCTGACAAAGACGGAAGGTTATTCCAAAAAGGGAAAGCACAAGATTGACTATCCAAATTTGCCGTCTGCCATACGGCCTGTTCCTCATAATGCAGATTTACCAGTGCCCATTGCGCCTTTAAATCCGCAAAATATTGTTTTGGAAGATATTGGCGCCAAAGCATCATCAGACAGCTCCGGGGAACAGCGTACCGACCCTGATTTTACTCCAGGGCCCAGTTCCGGCGAGCCACATTTCATTGTTCAAAGTGAGTTAAATGATTTAGCACGTGATTTGGGGTTATCAAAGCAAAAATTAGAACTTCTTGGTTCCCGTCTTCAGGAATGGAACTTGTTAGCCAAGGAAACCAAAATTACAACTTTCAGGAAAAGAAATGCTACGTTTTCTGCATTCTACAATATGGAAAATTCGTTGTGTGCGTGTAGTGACATCGATGGTTTAATGCAGGAACTTGATATTGAGCATTCTCCCTGTGAGTGGCGCTTATTTATAGACTCGTCTAAATACAGTTTAAAAGCTGTGTTACTACATAATGGAAATTTAAAACCCTCTATACCAGTTGCCCATTCAGTGACGATGAAAGAAAATTATGAAAATATGCGCACACTTTTGAATAAAATCAACTACAACCGGTATAAATGGCAGATATGTGGGGACCTAAAAGTTATAGCAATTTTAGTAGGACTTCAGGGAGGATTTACAAAATATTGCTGTTTTCTTTGTTTGTGGGACAGTCGTGCAGTAGATCAGCATTATGTAATAAAAGATTGGCCACAAAGAAGTGAATTTCAGCCGGGGTCTCAAAATGTTAAGTTTGCACCTCTCGTAGAGCCGAAAAATGTCCTTCTGCCTCCTCTTCACATTAAACTTGGGCTGATGAAAAACTTTGTAAAAGCTATGAATAAAGACGGTGATGGATTCAAATACCTAAGACAAGTTTTTCCCCAGTTAAGTGATGCCAAATTAAAGGAAGGCATTTTTATTGGGCCACAAATCAGAAAATTGCTGGACGATGTCAACTTTACAGAGAAGCTTACCAGGCAGGAACTCAGAGCATGGAACTCATTTGTTAGTATAGTAAGGGGATTTTTGGGCAACAATATGGATGCAAACTATCAACAGTTAGTCGATGAACTTTTAGATTCCTACAAATCGCTTGGTGCCCGAATGTCATTAAAAATTCACTTCCTTCATTCCCATCTCTCATTTTTTCCTGAAAATTTGGGAGCTGTCAGTGACGAGCAGGGTGAAAGGTTCCACCAGGATATCAGGACAATGGAAATTCGCTATCAAGGATGATGGGATCCAGCCATGATAAAATTTAATTAGTGTGTTTAGTTGATATTTGTAATGTTTGTGTTTTTCTTAGATGTAAGGTATGTTTAGTAGGTGAAACAGTATAAATAAAGTCGATATACACAGTTAGAAAATTCTAAAATTATTTTTTCAATAGATCATAAATATTTTAACATTTAATGTGGTACTATAATTGTATAAATGTAACAAGAAAACGTTACGTGTTACAACATTTTTTTTTCATTTTCGTATTTGGATAGGTCCATTCTACCACAATATGCCATTTAGCTTTGTGTTACAACAAAAAAAAAATTTTTGTTGACCTGTGTTATTTACCTTGACGAAACATGGTTCGATACCCATGACACTCCAAGAAAAGGTTGGGATGATTCTTTCAAAAATTGTCAAACCAAGGCACCATCAAATAAAGGCAAAAGAATCACAATATTACATGCTGGTTCAGAGAACGGGTTTGTTCCAAATTGTCTGTTGCTTTCAGCTAAAAACATAGCAGATTCTTCTTTAGATTATCATCAAGATACCGACGCACAACTTTTTGAAGATTGGTTTAAACATAAACTCCTTAAAAATATACCTGATAATAGCGTCATTGTAATGGACAATGCTAGTTATCATAGTCGGCAAGCAAAAATCATTCCCAATTCTAATAATACAAAAGCAGAAATTCAAAATTTTATGATTGAAAATGATTTATATTTTGAAGAAATTTACAAAAAACGAGAACTGCTAGAAGTATTAAAAGCTTTTAAAATAAATAAGGAATACGAGTGTGACAAACTTGCAGCAGAAAATGGACATACAGTGTTGCGTCTTCCTCCATACTCCATACTATTGTATATTCAATCCTATTGAGCTAATATGGCACCAATTAAAATCCAATATTAGGAGAAATAATAGTTATACTTTGAAATTATATTATTTTCAATTATCATTAATTGTTATAATTATTTTACATTTATTATAGGTACCTAAAACTAAAAATACCTGTCTATTTATTTTAAATTATAAAAATAAATCATGTGGTGTAGGTACATTTTCAAGCCGACCCTGATCCCATTTATTCAGCTTTGAAGAGGTTGAGGCGTATACAATAGGATTTAATCAGGTAGATTATTTATGGCAGTAAGAGTCACCGGTATAATTCTGCAAAGATTATACTTCCGGGACTAAAGTAATATTTTGGCAACAGACTTCATTCGCGGTGTTAAATGAGTCACCTTAGTCCCTTGGTTTATAATATATGTCAGAGCCGCAGAGGCGTTTATACGGTTAGGCCGCTTAGGCATATTAAGAGCAGTAGGTACGACACTGACTTTTAATAAAAATGTTAATTTAATAAACAATTATTATTTTTTAGTAAAGTAAATCAAGTGTTCCCTAAAACCGATTACCTAATTTTTAAAACCTATAAATTTAGTCTATAACTAATCTCTCTACTTTAACATGTCAAGGCGCAAAGAATATGTTGCAGGTTCATAAGGGTTTGTTTGTGTAGCCAAACAGAGACGTAGACGAACTTTTCATTGGTGGCGCCGACATTTTAGTAAATAGCGGAGCGGGGAGGTCAAAATAGTCCTACTTTGTCGTAAAAAAAACTCGTAAAGTGCCCCTTAGCGGAGATACAAAGCCCCGAAGGGGTACCCAGCGACTTACCTTTTCGCCTCTAACTTTTGAATCGACATGCATAATTTAATGAAATTTTAATATTTTATGTAGCGACGACTCATAAAACCATACTACAGTAGACGTTTTTGGGAAGATAATAAAAAAGTAAGATGGGGCATGTAAGCCGTTTTACTCTAAAACGTATCGTTAGAAAGCTGGAAGCTGTCAAAGTTCAAAAATTTCATTTTTTAAAAGTCGATATCTCGGAAACTATTAGGTTTAGACTTATAATGCACATATTAGAAAATAATTGTTATTTTATGTTAAATCCAAAAATATTCGAAGATATAGGGTGTTCCATTTAAAAAAAGGTAACCTTGCTTCCCTACGGTTTTCTAACTCATTCTGTATACTTATTTTTTTAAAAATCTAATACATCTTAAAAAACCCTAAAACTTTTATCTAAAATATTTTTTGCTAACTGTTATTTGTTATACTTAAAGAATTAATCGACCGTTTCCATACATACCAACGACCCTGTATATTTCTTCTCGCCAATGGAATTGTTACAACCGGCTCTTCTTTGGATGGAATCCAATATTAATTTTTTTTATTTTTATTTTTGAAAATATAAATTCTAAATAATTGACTGGCATGAATACATCAGACTACATCAGCTGCATCGTATGTTTTCTTAGGCCTTTTTAAGGTATTTTATGTCTCTTTTAAGTTCAAACTTTCTAATACATTTTTTTAAACTCTTTAGGAAATGTTTCTTATCTTTTACTTCATGTACCCTCTATTCCACAAACGTTACCCTTTCATCGCTTCTATTTACATCTTGTTGACTGCTCTTCTGAATAATGTGGCAGTGTTTACTCCATACCAGTTCCGTAAGTTTTTGAGTCACAAATTCCTTCTCGGGACTTTGTTTCCTTCTATCTTGCCTTGGAAGATATTTTGCAGGATTTTACATAAAATATCTGTATCTTTTCCCAGCCTTTCTGGTATTTTGAGAATTCGTATATTGCACCACATCTCGACTGGTTTCACTTTTTTGGTGAAGTGGTCCCAGTTTCTATTAATGGAGCCTCCCAGCTACTTGCAGTTCTTGACCTGTTCCAAGTGGTTACCATTTATAATTATTAGTCTGCCCCTTAGATTTTCGTTCCTGCTTCTTACCATGTTACCTTTGCCTTCTATGATTTTCTGGTTCACGTTTTCTAACAAGTTGGTAACTGGTTGAAAAGAGTAATCAGGCATTTTGGCGGATTTTATGTTTCAGTTGACTTCAGATAGACTATACATTATATTTTATTTCATAATTGTACTTTAATGATATTAGGTGCATACGAATTTTGCGAAATCGTCCAGGAAATACTCGTGAATAGGTTGCACAACTCCATAATATAAAATATGCATTTGAAAACATAACCAACCCACAATTTCAACCGAATGACCCTGGGGGCGACCTTTACCTTTATTTTTTCAAGGTCAGCTAGTTACTAATCGATATCAACTTTACTTTTCCGCTAAAAACTGGATTATAAAACGATTTGTTAATAACGTTATTTACTTTGGACGTCACTCGTTCTACAACATTTTTATCTTTATCAGCGTCTGGGGAATATCAAGTGTTAAGATATGGGCGGTTAGAAACGATACTTATCGTGTACAACAGGGCAATTTTAAGCTTATGGCTTATCGCAGAAACTTAAAATACCTCTCATAAAAAAGAAAATTAATTTAATCTTGTATTTATTGATGGAATTTGTAACGGTGTCGTAGCCTGTGACTAAAGTCTATTTGCAATTGTTGAATAGTTGAAAGTCAATGTCAACACCGATATGTTATTCTATATCAGTGGTTTTCAACCTGGATTTCGCAAAGGGGGGTTTCGGGTTACGCGTCAAGAGGTCAATAAAACATAAATAGTAGTAAATTATATCACTCCACAAAAGAATGTGAAAAAAATATTTGTAGAACTCCCTCTATAGTCTCTTAATAGAGAAAGACGAAATCATCTGCTGGCGACGACGATATTTGAGGTTAGTTAGACAGTTTCGAATGGAAAACGGGAATATCTATTATATGGACGATACTTGGTGAAATGAAGGATATATATACTTTTGGTAAGATATGGCAGGATAAACATATAAAAAGCGCGAGGCAAGCTTTCATGGAAGGATGGTCTACTGGAATAGAAGCACCCTCGGGAAAAGGTAAAAGATTAATACTTGCTCACATTGGTAGCAAAAATGGATTTGTCGATGGCGGATTACTAGCATTTAAATCAAAACATGGACGCTGATGTCTTTGAAGAATATTTCCAGCAAATGCTAGATCTTATTCCTCCTGGGTCGGTTATAGTCATGGATAATGCCAGCTACCACTCAAGAAAATCCGAAAATATACCACCGTCTTCTTGAAAAAAAAATGACATCATTCATTGGCTTACTGTAAATAAGAAGCTATTTCATAAAGATATGCTGAAAAGGGAGCTACTGGTGATTGTAAAGTTGAATAAACCTCTTTGTACGAAATTTTTTGTCGACGAAATCGCTTCAAAACGAAATATAGCGGTACTGCGCCTTCCGCCATATCACTGTGAATTAATTATTTACTTTGGACGTCACTCGTTCTACAACATTTTTATCTTTATCAGCGTCTGGGGAATATCAAGTGTTAAGATATGGGCGGTTAGAAACGATACTTATCGTGTACAACAGGGCAATTTTAAGCTTATGGCTTATCGCAGAAACTTAAAATACCTCTCATAAAAAAGAAAATTAATTTAATCTTGTATTTATTGATGGAATTTGTAACGGTGTCGTAGCCTGTGACTAAAGTCTATTTGCAATTGTTGAATAGTTGAAAGTCAATGTCAACACCGATATGTTATTCTATATCAGTGGTTTTCAACCTGGATTTCGCAAAGGGGGGTTTCGGGTTACGCGTCAAGAGGTCAATAAAACATAAATAGTAGTAAATTATATCACTCCACAAAAGAATGTGAAAAAAATATTTGTAGAACTCCCTCTATAGTCTCTTAATAGAGAAAGACGAAATCATCTGCTGGCGACGACGATATTTGAGGTTAGTTAGACAGTTTCGAATGGAAAACGGGAATATCTATTATATGGACGATACTTGGTGAAATGAAGGATATATATACTTTTGGTAAGATATGGCAGGATAAACATATAAAAAGCGCGAGGCAAGCTTTCATGGAAGGATGGTCTACTGGAATAGAAGCACCCTCGGGAAAAGGTAAAAGATTAATACTTGCTCACATTGGTAGCAAAAATGGATTTGTCGATGGCGGATTACTAGCATTTAAATCAAAACATGGACGCTGATGTCTTTGAAGAATATTTCCAGCAAATGCTAGATCTTATTCCTCCTGGGTCGGTTATAGTCATGGATAATGCCAGCTACCACTCAAGAAAATCCGAAAATATACCACCGTCTTCTTGAAAAAAAAATGACATCATTCATTGGCTTACTGTAAATAAGAAGCTATTTCATAAAGATATGCTGAAAAGGGAGCTACTGGTGATTGTAAAGTTGAATAAACCTCTTTGTACGAAATTTTTTGTCGACGAAATCGCTTCAAAACGAAATATAGCGGTACTGCGCCTTCCGCCATATCACTGTGAATTAAACCCCATAGAATTGGTGTGGGCGCAAGTAAAAGGGTTTGTAGCAAGGCATACCACCACTTTTAAAATGAGAGACGTTGGAAACCTCTTGCAAGAGGGAATAAAGACAGTGAACTGTGAAAAATGGAGTAAGTGCGTCGAATAGGTGATTGAAATAGAAAAAGGAATGTGGGAAGCTGATAACTTGCTAGAAAACACTGTAGAGCCCCTTTTTATTATTTCTCTGGACCTCAACGACGAAAGTTCATCGGACTACTCGGAACATGATGACTAAAATTTAAGAATTAAGTTGTTTTTTAGTCCATTTTTTTTATAAATGTATCTATTTTCATATTATTCTTACTTCTATATAAGTTTTTATCTACTTAATATTAGAATAATTAATATCTCAATTATCTGCCTATCTCTATAATTATAATCAAGTATAATTATTATTATACCTTTTATTCTAACAAACTACCTGAAATAACGGCGCTGCCACTTTAATTTTATTCACCAAACTGGTCTTTCTTTTGTATACAAATTAGAGTGACCTAATTTAGGGCGATTCGGGGTGTGTAGGTCTGAAATACGGAATTTTTGCAATTTACCTGAAATTTACAATGCAACCTTTAGGTTGTCCACCCTACTAGCAGTGGCGTAGCCACAGGGGGGCGATTGCCCCCCCCCCCCTCTTGGCCTGGCGCCCCTTTACTACTTAATAAATAATTCTTAAAAAATAATATCGGTCTTATTTTATTTTTAGTAAAGAAGAGCGATCGGAATAAACTTAATAAAACCGGTTTTGAGAGCGTCCCATCATATTTAATTTATTTCTTTTTATATAGCGGATTTTAACTTCATTTGGGGCCAGACCCCTGTTTCCTAGGGAGCATGAAGAAGGTGAATTCCTACGAAATTTGGGCGTGGTCCCAAAACCTACTAGATTTACATTTTATTACTCTTTGGCATTAAGAAACAGAGTATGTTGGACGCCTACTAGAAAATTCGGGATTCCCTAAATCTAATCAGCCACTGTGTTATTCGTAGGGAAGCGTTAACAGTAAAAAAATTCATTCAGTCTTAAAAACGTTTTGGATAAAGCAGTAAAAATCGTAATTTCATAAAATCCAGGCCTTTCAATTCGCGAATTTTCGCTGCTCCCTGTGAAGATATGGGAGCTCAGTTTACTACGCTGTGGCTATCTCGTTACCTCGAGGAAAAGTTTTGGTACGCCTGTTTAGTCTGCGAAATGAGGTATTGGTGTTTCTCAGTGACGCCTCATTTCAATTATTGTCTTCAAGATTAACTGAAGTCAAGTGGTTACAACGTTTGGCCTATCTTGCAGATATATTTTCAAGCCGCAATGAATGCAAAATTTCACTTCAGGGACTATATATGACACTTAATGGGATCATAAAATGCAAATAAGCCTCTTTCCAGGGTGAGTCAAACCTAGTCTTAATGTAATACGTGTATTCTTTCAATGTAAGTAACGAGACATTGATTTTTTTCTCGCGCGTATATAGACTTTATTTAACCCAAGTTTGCATAAATAAACATATTATACTTAATTATTTACCCTAAACAAATAGACTTATAGCGTCATAGAAGTAGTACTTTTCGTAATGCTGCCGGGGCAGCTAAATATAAATACAGATAAAAATCCAATTGAATCTATATGTTAATAATGTTGACAAGTTTAAACCATAGTACTTTTGTAGACTAATCACAGTCGGCAACGATTTATTCTTAAAAATTTGTTTTTCCAAATGGCATGGAACATAGTTATGTCCGATAACAACACTGTACATTTGGCCAATAGGCTGCTGACTTTGCTGTTTGTCGTCTTTTTGTCTCATCACAGTTTAGCTTCAGCTTCTAATTAGAAACCGAAGTAAATACCCCTCACCCCCCCCCCCCTGGCTCTAACAATATTGGCGTCACATGATATAGAATGGATGGTTGTTAGGTTGGTTAGCATATAATTTAATTGTCGTTTATATTTGTCATGTAAAACTCCTGTCAAAGTGAACAATATGTATCTATACTTATATTAAGAGTTTCCAATTATCTTTCACAAAACAGTTTTTTCGAAATGAAGGTTTTCATTATTAAATTTGAGTGACACTATTATGTTATGCTGTATGGGTGCCTATTTGCTAAGTAATTTTAATTTGACTGCTTTGTGGCGTCGTGTTGTAATAAATGTTTATTTAGTAAATTATGGAGTGGTAAAAGCCAAAGGCTATACAAGTTTACTCAAAGGTTAGGGAAAAAAATATAAAACCCCTACAATTTACTTGTAAAAATATTTGCTTTTACTAAGAACTATATGAATAAATAAGTATTTTTTTATCAACTGACAAACTAATTCATTGGGCAGAAAAATACAAAACAATTTGGTGCGTTACTTTTTTTAGTTCTTGATGCCATCTTTGTAGTAATAATAAATGTCAGCGTTTTCGGCTAGCCAATGTCATGCAGCTATTTTAAAGGGCGATTCCTAGACCAATTTTAGTCGAAAGATTCGTATAAAAACATGGCTTGCAAAAGAATTAAACGATAATTACACCGGATCTACTGTTCCGGCAGGAACAGGTGTCAAATTCGGCCGAATTTATTTAAAAACTATTAAAAACATCATTTTGTTGGGAAAAAAACTTGTGTAATATTTTAATTTTTATTAAAACCCCTTAAAGCTGAAAACTAACATAGAAATTGAAAACATGTTCTGAAAACAACTGAGTTATTTGCATGTTAAATTATGGTGTATGGACTCTCTATTAAATTGATCTTTTTACAAGAATTGCAAATTGCTTTATTTTTCTCTTCTCTCTACTCTAGACATTTATTTTTGTGGACGTTTTAGCAAAAAACAGTCTTAACCCTAAAATAACCTAAACTAATAACTAATTATATGGGCACACCACACTGAAATGCGTATAACAATCAAAACACACTTTAGCTTTACTTGGGGACTTCCCCATTCTGGCTTTTAGTAATAAAATTAAATAGACCAAGCACCAAACACGTGAACTGCATTTTCATGTATTATTGGTTGCCTATACGAGAGAACCAGATCCGGCAGTTCTGTCCGGATATATACCGGAAATTATTGTGTGGTCATCAAATCAGTGGTGTAACATTTTTTTGTATTAAATTTTATCGGGTTGTAGCCATATCTTTGTTCCTTTAACCAGTAGCATAGATATGGGCCATATCTATGCTACTGGTTAAAGGAACAAAAATAATTTACGGCAAAAAGGTGCGATATTTTAATATAATAATGTCTATGCAAACATTTAGTTTAATATCCCGAACAGTAGAAGTTTAAAATAAAAAAAAAATCTTGGATGAAGTACTATTTTGGTAAAAAAAATATTTGGAAAACGAGGGTTTATTCAATGCAAAAACTCTCTAATTTTGTGCTAATAAAATAAATAAAAATGGATCGCGGTGTTGCCAAACTTGACAAGTTTGCTATAATGTTTTTAGAAAATATTGTACTTAACCTACGCTAGTCGCGTCACATTTTCCTCTCAAGAGTGGTCGCATGTGTGACAGATTTTTAATTTTAATTAATTAATTAATTAATTACGAATTTCTTTTGTTTAGTGTGAGTTTGTGTACGATTTGTGTGCGTTTTGACGTCAAACAGTGAACTTTGCTCATCAATCGTTGCACTTTAATCGCTCTAAATAAACTAAGATTGCAGGAACACTTAGCTTGTTAATTAAAGTCCGTCTATCTATCTTGGATATTGTATAATACTTTGTTTTTTAATTTTATTGCAGAAAAAAGGATCAGCCCAAGAAAACTGAAGCGAAGAGTGATGCTATTAGTGGTGGAGCATTAGAAGACAAAAGTATTTTGAAGGTTAGTCTTTTCAATTATCAGATAACATGCAATTTTATAGCGTTGCTTGGTTAGTCTAACATTTTAGTGCGATTTGGGCGTGCTCCAATTTTTTTTTATCTGCAGCACATTCACTAAAGGACTTCACGAGCCGTCACTACTTTAAATCAATATGGCAACATCGCATCGTCACAGTTGGATCTCAAAAAATTCACGACAAGACCGACAACGACTGCCAATCAACGAGTTTCATATTCAGTGTTGAACATTTATTATGACTCGCTAGTAAATTGCAGTACATGTTTTAAGTAAGTAAACAATTTTTGATGCAATGTAATGTAAAGTTTAAATATTGGTAAATCTATAAAAATTAAAATATAGGTACAACATGAAGGGTGTAAATGCACAGTGTTTGGACATTGGACATGGATTTTTATTAAAAAAATCAAAAATCATTGATTTTTTTTGATTTTTATTAAAAGTTTAACATTTTCCTCTCTTTTCAAATTACCTAATACAAATTATTTTAATGTCGGTCTAACAATTTAGTAGGTCTAAATTCTACCCAAAATATTGTCAGAACGCGCTTCTTGCAAGAAAATTCCTGTCGCGACTTGATTCTTTCCCGATCTATAAATTGCCGTGGCCCAATATGTCTCGCGTATTTTGATGTTGATTGTTCAAGGGAGTGGAAGTAAATGGTTTTTTTAATATGTTATATTGTTCATTGTTCTGAATTAAAAATAAATAGTTTCATTAAATCATGATTTTTTTTTTAAATAAAATGATTTAAATCACGATTTAAAAAAAAAATCAAGTGATTTAAATCAGCCCAACCCTGAGTGATGTACATATTTTTTTCCCCCTTAAACACTCTGTATCTCAAAAATAAAGCATGCTGATAGGAACTATTTGTCTTATTTTTGGGTAAGGAATGACCACACGAGCGATGGCACCTGTTTTTTGAAACACCCTGTTTTTCACCAAAGTAATTTTCTTTGTGCAACTAATCACTGGGTTTAGGCAATTTTTCTAAGGCAATGGAAAAAAACATAAAATAATAATTCTTCATGCTCCACAGCATAGCATTTCATATTCCACGTTACTAACGAAAAAATTGCATTCCAAAGTAATTTTTTTTAAGGCCCCATAGTCTCGAACAGGCCGGAATTCACTTTAAAAATACTGGAATGTTTTAAGCAAACAAACATCATGCATCTTACAGTATTTCAAATATTAGGCGGAATGTATGTGCACGCATGATAATTGTGAAAATAAATAGGAACACTTTCTGTGTTTGTAGGTGTATATTGCATCATCATCATCATCATCAATACGGCATGCGATTATCAACAATTTTAAAATATTAGAGCACCCTAGACATTTTTTAATGCCAAAACGTCATTTCTCTGCCGGCCGTACAAATCGCGAAAACAACTTACCAAAGGATGAGCTTGAATATTTCTCTTGTAACCCATATTTAGAAGTTTCCAAACGTCAATTCACGTAAAAAGAATACACGACAGCCGAATACAATCACTTAGACACTCAAATAGACTAGAGAGCCTATTCGAAAACGATCACACAAGTTGATTACGATAACTGAACCACACTGAACTTTTATCGCGCCGGTTGAAATAAACACCATTCAATAAACCTGGTAGGTGCGGGGCGGGAGGGGGCGTCGGGCCCCTACGCGATATCACCCGATTGGTCGAGAGGAGAGGTGTGGCGCGCTTGCCCCCTGGGCCTCTTGCGGGAACGTGCAGGCCGTCGTTCACGGGAACGTCTAAAGGTCACGGGATTTTCGAGGACTCTCTCGAATGCTTGCATGACTTTGCGTTAGCTTTCCCTGGAATTGTGCAAGTGGGTTTAAAGTTTAATGCTGCGTAACTAATTAGAGGCTTCGAGGGGTGTGTGTAACGTTTTGAAAATATACGCAATACCTATGTTGTCAATCTATGTGCAACTGGTGAGTTTTCTGACGTTGTAAAGTGGTTTTTGAGGTTAAGATACCCTGCCAGCAAAATTTACCAACTATTGGTTTTTCATTACTTATGGTCAAATACCCAAAAATGTATATAAAAGAACATTTAATTAAAGTACTTCCCAACATATTTCGTTTGGCTTAATGTAATAAAACCCCTCATAAACTCGGCTTTCGCTGAGCCGTATTAACCCACATTTATTTTTAATGCCAGTTTATAATAACAATAAATAGGTACATTACTTGATTTGTTATCAAAATTAATAAACTGTACGTCTAATTAAGGTTTTCTAGAAACAACTTAATTATTAGGATATTTCTCAAAACTATTTACTTACAGGTACCTGTTTATACAGGGTCGTTGGTATGTATGGAAACGGTCGATTATTTCTTAAAGTAAAAGAGTCAGCAAAAAATATTTTAGATAAAAGTTTTAGGGTTTTTAAGGTGTATTAGAATTAAAAAAAGATAAGTATACAGGTTGAGTCATAAAGCCGTAGAGAAACAAAGTTACTTTTTTTTAAATGGAACACCCTATATCTTCGAATATTTTTGAATTTTACATAAAATAACAATTATTTTTCAATACGTGCATTATAAGTCTAAACTTAAAAGTTTCCGAGATATCGACTTTTGAAATATGACATTTTTGAACTTTGACAGCTTCTAGCTTTCTAACGGTACCTTTTAGAATAAAACGGCTTACATGCCCCTACCTTACTTTTTTATTATCTTTCCAAAAACATCAACTTCCGGTTAAACCGGATGTAACTCAAAAGCCGGAAATACAGTACTTCCGGTTTCACCGGAAGTTGATATTTGTGGAAAGATCATAAAAAAGTAAGATAGGGGCATGTAAGCCGTTTTACTCTAAAGCGTACCGTTAGAAAGCTAGAAGCTGTCAAAGTTAAAAAATGTAATTTTTCAAAAGTCGATATCTCGGAAACTATTAGGTTTAGACTTATAATGCACTTATTAAAAAATAATTGCTATTTTATGCTGAATCCAAAAATATCCGAAGATATAGGGTGTTCCATTTAAAAAAAGGTAACTTTGCTTCTCTACGGTTTTCTGACTCATCCTGTATACTTATTTCTTTAAAGTTCTAATACACCTTAAAAAACCCTAAAACTTTTATCTAAAATATTTTTTGCTAACTGTTATACTTTAAGAAATAATCGACCGTTTCCATACATACCAACGACCCTGTATAGCTTATATAAATAGTAAACATAATATTCGAAATAGATTAGTACCTATCTATTTTACTTTGAAACAGTGTGCAACAAGTTAATATTTAAAGTATGTGGAGACCTTGGGAATCTTCAGCTAATGCGATATCTAGCTACCCTAAACATTCCAGGAAGCGTTTATCTTCTGACGCCAAAGTGATCGTGAAAAATGTATGTGAATCGTTATTAAAGAGCGGCCACCCTAAAGTAATTGCCATTAAAAATACCAGTGAAATGACGAAAGTTCCATTATCGACGGTACGAGATATTATGCTAAAAGGAAATTTTAAAAGAAAACTTCGCAAAGGTACCGGAAAAATGAAGTGCGTAGATGATTGTGCGATTGTGACAAAGATGTTATTCGCAGGAAAATATACCAAATGTATCGAGAAAATGTTGTGCCCACGTTAGATTCTTTAAAAACACGGTTAATAACTGACGATACAACGATATCATGTAGCAGGACAAGTCTTCGCCGCGCTTTGCAAGAGATGGGATTTATAAGACAATAAACAAGAGACAAATTATTATGGAGTCCGAAAGATTAAGATAAATGAAATTTCTGTACCTTAGGAATAGATTAAGACGTTTTATAATTACAATTAAACCTCCTGTGTATATATGTAAATAAATTTTTTTAAGTAGGTATATTAATTGTTATTATTACTTTTCTGCACGCAAACTTTTCACACTTGTTTTGTACTTATAATAAATTAATATTATCATAACATAATAAACATTGCTACTATAAGGTATTACTATGGCTTTTTATTTAACTGCAAAATCCGTTCCTGTGCAAAGCAATACCCCTTATTTCATTTCAGTAATATAGACAGTGATGCCAGCTGGGGCCAGGTAGATTTCGCTGGTTGGCACGCTCATCGACACTTTTATATGGGTAATTTTACCCAGAAATTCTTTAAAAACGTAGGTTTGGCAATCGAACAGCTAACGAGGTTTCTTTTTCAATAATAAAACTATTATTGCAGTTATTAAATTTCAAATATAAACCGTGGCGGCTCGTGGGTTGACAGTTCGGTACAGGCACGGATCTAAGAGAAAATGTTAGGGAGGGTCAAGGAGTCTACTGTTGCAGTGATAAATTAGATGTGCGACCGTTCAGGGACTGTACTGGTACGGTTTTCGTTGGGTTGAAACAAATCTTAAATATACCGGCAAATCCGATTTTGCCGTGTTTAAAGTATTTCCAATGGCAGGGTAGGCTTGCCGGACCTGGTTCTGGTTACAAAAGCGAGTTGAAAAGTAAAACAATTAATTTGATGACGGCGTAAATGCGACTAATCCACTATGACCAAAGAGTTGCTATGACGTACGGGGTTACAACGGAGATTTAAAAAGTGTAACGGTTATTCGCTGGCGGTCTTATACTGTCTGTTGTCTGTTTGCTACTGGATATATAAATAGACCCGTTTATTTACAATGTAAAGCAGGCCAACATTCAATATACTCTAAAAATTTATCGTGCTTCTCCACTATTTCTAGTGCCTCTGTACTGTTTATTGGGCTCGCCAATAGGGATCCAGTCTTTCGATAGTTTGTATGTCAAGTCAGTTTATGCTTTGGCATGTGATTGCGTTATAAGTCTGTTGGTCGAAATGTTTGTACGTCTGTAATAGTCGGTTATAATTTTCACAAAGAATTCGTCGCTCTGTTATGAATTACCTGGAACCAAATAAACTTATAGATAAGTTTTTTTGCTGGAACTTAGAACCGGCCTCACCAAAACCTTGTAGAGGTTGCCTTTCGCCCTATTAGCATTTCTACTTCTCCTGTGAAGCAGGAAGTAGATAGAGCTTAATTGGGATTCCCTTACAAGACAGTAGATTGTCTGGCTGCCTATTAGACATTTGCCAAATTTCCAAAACATTTTCTAATTAGAGCTATTCAAATCATTATCCAAATATAATGCAATTATAAAATTATAATATCAAACAAACAAAATTAGTATAATAAATAATATATCCTATTTTACCGTTTATAGTTCATTCAATTTTTGTTTACCTTATTAGGGCGAATATAAAATAAATATGGCCAAACTCATTCATTATTTTGTATGTTTGCTTCAAAGACCTATAATAAAAGAGAGACAAAATTGTTTACCTTTTAACCCGATCACACACCGTTTTAATCAGAAATCAATGTTAACGAACTTCTGCGGATTGCCCTAGATCTACCGCCTGTGTTTGAAAACAAATGGTATTATTACTTATATTAAATGCATCCTTTTTGTGTGCGTAAGTAAGAATATTATACTAAATTATTTGCGTGTTCTTTTCCTGAATTAAGATACATAATTTCTGCTTTTAAAATTATTTATTGTTTCCTAATTACACTAAGCAATAAGTAGAAAGAAATACTTGTGGCAACGCTGTACGGACGTATTTAACACGTGCGACGCGAAATCTTATATGATTCATTCATGTTATTCCTTTTGCGTGGAAGGATAGTATTACAGTGTTGTTCCGCTGCGGTTGTGCCCTTTTGCGATTTTTGACTGATTTTCAGTGTTTTTTTTGGTAATAGAACTAATAAAAGTCCTATTAGCAATCTAAAATGGTTCGCCAGTGCGTAGTTTGTAAAAAAAGTGACTATTCTAACCCCGGATTGATATTTCGGCGGTAAGTAAGGTTATGTTTTTTTTAGCTGAAGCAGTGCGGTGGTTAATAGGTTAATTATTGATTATTGTATATAATTTATTAAATTAAACTGCACAGACATTTTGTTTGTCAAAAAAGAACAATAAGAATAATTCTTAATCTGGGCGTAACAGAATCATGCAGAGGTAAATTTAAACAACATAAACTGTTGACAGTGTCTGTGTCTGTAGGCTACATACAAGAGAGTATATTGTTTTTCGTTAGACATAAACAACTTTTTGAGATTAGTGAGCCACAAAGAACTTATGCAACACATACTCTAAACTACACATACCCTAGACATAGGCTAGCACTGTATGAAAAGGGTACATATTAGCAATATATTAAAATCTATAACTCTTTGCCAAATTTATTTCAATTAGTAGTTTAATTGTTAACATTATGGAACCATATACCCGAGCATATACCGTTGAAGAATATTATAGACATTTGAGTACTTAATTAGAACTTAAGATATTTTGTGTGACACTATATTGTTAAAATAAAAAGTTTATTTATTTGTTTACTGCTACGCAGTGACGTGTGGCAATTAAAATGCATTGGCCACCAGGTTAAATGCGATAAAATAAAGTAAATATGTGTTAAGCAAAACTGCTAATTAAGCATAAAGACAAAATCTAGACCTAAAAAATATATGTCGGGGAGTCTAGATCAATTATCCTAGACTAAACAATCTATAAAACTGTTAACTCTAAATTGATTGATCCCGGTCGCATCAATATCCAACCATAAACAAAACTTAAAGTTTTAAAACAATAATTATTACTAATATGTCAAGTTGGGTGGGGAGCCGGTAAGTGGAAATAAAAAAAAGGTGAGGGGATTCACTGAAAGGTATTGAACTCGGTATTGAACAAAGTACGACCGGCTCCGGATCGCTAGTTCTTTGTTTCTTTATTTCATTTTTTTTTAATTGTGCTAAGTAGTTGGATTATTTTATTATGAATTGATATCATGTTGTCGAGCGTGTTGTTTGTTATTTGAACTTGAATAATTTACATATACATAATAAGACAGTTAATTAATTGCAGTGTTTAAGTGTTTGTTTTCCGTGCTTAACAATATTATTGTCTGAACAACAGACCTCCTGTTCTCTATTTCCGAGATATATTTAAGAAAAATATAGGCTGTAAGAAAATAAATAAAAGCAGTTCGGCTTGTATTAAAGTTTATTTTGTTGTTTCCCTGCCCTGTCCTTTGCTTAAGAATAAATCTAATATAAATTAAACATACATTGTTTCTTATAATCCTTAAAAAAAAACCGCACGTCTCTGGCCAAGATAATAGGCGAAGGAGACCGGCAGATTACAGCGTTGCCATTTTTTAAAGCCATCTTTTTCTAACTTATTTAAAGCTATGAAGTTATGTATGATTGTAAACAAATCGTGTTTTATGAATGGGATGTCCTGTCTCCTCTTTTTTATATGTCTATGGTTTGCTTACATAAAGCGACGTTTTTCGGAGGTGTTCTTAACATTTCTCTATGTAAAATCCGTTAATTTATAAAAAAAATAATAAAAGTGTGATGGAACTCAATTGGGTAGTAGGGGTAAAACAACACAAATTGAATCAAATTACATTTAATAGATACTTAACAAATATTTTCGAAAGTTTAGAAGATATTGGTTAAAAGACGACCTTTTCAAGGTGGATGTTTGCAGGTGCGTCATGGATGGACGAGCAACAGACAATGTGATTTACAACTCCCCATCTTTATTCATTATAGCCCTAAAAGCTTGCGCAATACGTCTTAAATTCAAAGTATCGTGCTAGACAGAGACAAAAGTTTTTAGCAGAGCTGTCAATTGATTTTAAAGTCATCGTTTTGATCTGTCAAGTTTAATTGTAGACTTTGTTTTGACGTTTTGAATCTCGAAATTTTGATTAGATTTTTAGTCACGTGCAAATAAGGAGGCATCATACTTTCATTTCATACGCTGCCACTGGTATTAAAAGAAGGAGGCTTGCCATTTTTGGGGGTCTGCCTACCCGTCTTTGTCGCACCCGTGCTACATTTTAAATGGATGTTGGCTTTAGCAAGATATGGCCCTATGAATAAAATGGTTCGTCTATTTTCACTTGAAGGTTTATAGGAGTAATATCAACTTAACAAATTTGAGGGTCCTGACTAAATTTTATTTTAACCTAAGAATAAGTCGTTGTGTTTTGTGAATTGGCCTGCCTCATCTCCTGATATCAACACCATTGATTTTTTTTGTAGGCAAGAGAAAAGCAAAAAACTTGTATTTGGGAAGCATCTCAATGACCTGACGATAACAACTTAGTAAGAAGAATGAGCCAACTTTATTTGCGATGGAGAAAATGGTTTTAGTTCAGGTTAGTTTAAACTTTATTGTTTTTTTTTCTGTGAATTAGTCTACTATTTCAAACTAAAAACAAGATTGGTCGCGTTCATGAGGACGTAGCGCTATTTCAAATCGGATGGATGTCAGTCTAAATCACAGTAATGAGTAGGTGCAAGCGATAACTGACATCACCATAGCAAACGAGATAAAGGAATCGTGCGTAAGGGGATTTCCCGGAAATAATGTTCTTTAAATGCATCGCATTTTGTGGTTACGTGAAATTTACTTTACAATGCATTAGTTGGTTAGGGTTTTTTTTTTAATTTCCAGTAGTTTATTATAGAGATTAACTTTAAACTATTTAATGTTGCATGTGTGTACATGAAATTAATTTGAATCAACATTAATTATTATTAAAAGCGACACCGCTGTGGCAACAATAGTCAACTTTTCATCAAATTAAATTAGTTAAGTAATTAAAATTGAATCGGTTCTCAAACATAGCGGAGAAACTAATTTAACAAAAATATCCACTGTCTATTAAAAAGGTTGTTAGGACGGGGATACACCAAAAACGCAAGCAAGAGCAAACAATATAAGTGAGCGGACATGGTGCCTCCATTAGCAAGCTAACCCCAAAATGGCAACAAATTGTTACAAGAGAATTTAATGAATACGTTCTTATATGAGGAGCTAACATGCAAAAAGGATAAATCCACTTTCTATATTTTTAAAGCTAAGTACCGATTTTTACTAATTTTTTCCCTAGCATAGCAGATTTAAGCAAAATCCGATAAATCTCCTACAAAATGTTATTAGAAAGTTGTCCATTCATGCAAATACCAATAAATCTAAAACTTCAGGCAAAAACCGATAAAAGTTTTAAATATGTGTTATACTAAACAGACAAGAGTTGCAGCACGTGGCGACCACAAGCATTCCTTTTCGTCAGACTTGCTGATGAGCCGTCAAACGGCGAAACGCGTCCAAGGATTGAGTCTGGTGGAAAGGATAAGGAACAACTATATACACGAACTTATTTAAGGTTTATTCTTAATGTGTTATATATTACTTCTATCCTAAGCGCCTATATGCCAGGAAATTGCAGATACCGATTTTACGAAATAGTTCTTTATATAGCTTGTTGGCAGGAACTAAAAGATGAAGGTGGCCCTGGTGTAGGTATTATTATTCAAATATCTGGGAGAGCATGATTTTATAGAAAGAAAGAAACGAGACAAAGGGACTGAAGCAGAAAAAGCAATGTTGACGACGATCCTGATTTGATTAAGTTTGCAAACATCATGGGCCTACATAAAGGTGTGAAAATATAGGAAAAAAATTCAGGTATGTCAGGCTCTTATGGAATGTGTTAATAAATCAGCAGTTTCGTCTGAATTGAGAGGAGTCAGGTGATCTGCTATGGTATCGAAATTTACTTCATGAAACTACCTTAGACGTTGATGAAGAGGATTTCAGTGTTGATGAATCCGAAGATATATGCGAGTGCCTTGAAGAGGAACAGTCTGTTCACATTTTAGTTATTTTTGTAAATAAACTGTTTAGATTTTTATTTTGTTCGCTTTTTTAATATCTCCTTTTGTTCGCTGTTGTATTTTATAACAGTAATAATAATATCTTCTTTATTGATTTTTTTCTATTAATTTTAACCATCTTCAGATAAAGAAAAATCATTGGAAATTGCAATGATTTTTTAAAAAATCCATATTTTCCACAAACATAAACATCTCGAGGTGAACCAAAAACAAAAATGTTAACAATAGATGTGACGTATGCAATGTATATAGTTGTCGATCATTAAACCTTAATTTAGAACAATATACTGTTTCGTCACTCCACAGTGTCCTAAACTTATGGTAAAGAACATCTTTTTGTTTAAACCTGTATATTATAAACGTACGTCAATTTTTTAGTAAATTTTTGTAAATGTGAGCGATTCTCCATTAATTTATCTACAATATTCTTTGAAATTCGTTTAAATCCGACATCAAATAAAAAAGTTATTTGCGATTTAATCTCATCGAAAATTTGCGTAGATCGATTATTTTGCCTGTGAGTATAATATAAAGGATAAGATAAAATAGCTGTCATTCCAAAAACCAAGCAAAAGCCGATAAATAAAAAAAAATCAATAATAACAAATAACAAAGCAATCGCAAAATTTTAGGGTTATTGGATATACAACATACCAAAAAGAGCGACATCCCCTTTTAATAGTTTCTAAATATTTAGGGGTTTCTGCTGTACACATTTTTGGCCAATATCTCAGAATCAGTAAGAGTGGATTAATCGTTTTTTGCATGTTAGCTCTTCATATAACCCGAAAGCACGGCCCACTAATTCTAGTTCTATTTTAGCTGCATAAAAACCCGTCGCAAGTCAGCTTGCATTTAATCTCGAAATCCGGCCTTAATATCAACCATAGGCCTCTCCAGGCTCTGTGGGCTCGACCGTTGAAAGCCGTGAGCTACGTCACGTAAACTTACACAAGATTGTCGAATATGCGAGAATATAGAAGAATCGTTATAACCGCTTACCCTGGTGAACAATTAAAATAAAGTGCGTGGACAAAACACACGTCCATGAAACTCTGCAGGTGTTTAGGGAAAACCTTCTTAAAATGAAAAATCGCTGCAGGACGTCATTCAGATGACTTTAAACTGCGTGGGCACACCCATATGCATATAATTTAGCTTACACACCTCTAACATACCTATAATTTATTTCATATGTATATGTAGGTATACATCGTTCACGTCGATATACCCAATATAATATACCCTTATATTAAATCTGACTTTCACATGTCGATCTGACAACATCGCCTGTGGGTTTACTCAATATGAGACAACATGGTGCAAGTGAGCAATGCCGCCTACATACGTGTACTTTAAAAATAATTATTAATTATTTCATGGAATTTCAATACATCGAAACCATTAATTTAAATATTTTTTTTTACTGCAGTTTAACAAGTAATTTTGTAAAAATACTAATCTACTTAGTCTTATGTTTTATGTTCGGTAATAGGGGTGTGTGGAAATGTCTTAGACAAGGAAAGAGAGTCCCTTGTCTAAGGGAAATGTCGACTAACCTTTTTACTGCTGGCATTTTAAAATAAAATCGGAATACACAGATATCTGATCACGACTCGACGCCACTGACATACGCTATGAAGTAAAACAACAAATATCGACGGAATAAATAGATCAACGACCCTTGGCACATCTGCGCATGCGTCATAACCGAGGAAGGCACATTGACAACGTCACCGTTTTTCCCAACTGCATGTCATCTTATCTTAAAATTTGGGCAGTGAATATTTTAGTTACTTTTACTTCAGGAAATGTACGGACATTATTGACATTTGTACTAATATGTAGTTGCAAGCAAATAATGTTTTTCTTATTAGGCTATCCAAACCAGGTTATGTTTGCCCACCAGTTTCAATTTCAATATGTGTTTTTTTCTGTTATTTATATTTAATAACACTTAAAGTTGATGATGTTATTCGAGATGTTAACAATGGCAAGTGCATATCTACACACAGCACAGGACTCGACTGTAAACTAAGCATTGAATCCGTGTATATTTGCCACATATTTACCTTCAACGGCCAAATTGAATTGTTCGATGAATGTTAACGAATTCAATATGGCCGTGGGGGGCAAGTCGGAATTTGACACATCGTTGGATTGCCTAATACACGATTTTTCTGTCAAATATAACAACGTAACCTCATTTTTTCTCGTTCTAAATCGATTTGGATCTTGGGGATGATTCTCTGTCGGGGACGACATAAAGGGGGGTACAAATATAATAATATTTATAAAACATCCTAAGAAAGTAGGTCATACAGCAGTAAATTAGAAAATACTTTCATTT
The DNA here is from genome assembly GCA_963920685.1 of Polydrusus tereticollis. Classification (NCBI taxonomy): domain Eukaryota; kingdom Metazoa; phylum Arthropoda; class Insecta; order Coleoptera; family Curculionidae; genus Polydrusus; species Polydrusus tereticollis. Next base: position 19,381,420 of record OY987332.1, on the reverse strand, counting down.
CTTAGTAATGTTGTAATTACAATGTATTTAATTAGATAAGTACCCTAATGTAAGGTCGAAGACAGCAGGTACTCATATAATGATTTTTAATTAATAAATTCAAACATCAAAAGGGAATATGTTTGTGACACTATGGCATAAAATTTAGGACATTGGGCCACTACCTTCTTATACAGGAGTATTTTTCAGCTTAGAAAGAAGTTAGTTGGGGTTAGACTTTTGCCTTCTTTAGTAACTAGAACACATGCCATACAATTCTAGCCTGAACTAACTTCTTCCTTAGCTGAAAAATACTCTGTTAGGTAAATAGGTAATGCTGTTACGATCAGTTTGAAGCTTTTTGCGACATCGCAGTGACAGACCAAGACTGACAGTAGTGACAGTATATGATTAGACTATAGGCTTATGCAGAACTAATGATGACATTACAGTTTGCATTAGATTATAGTTTTTTTCTGAGAAAACTGAATGCAAAAATGAAATCACTAATTTTATTTATCACTTTCAGAAAAATATGTGTCGTGTAAAATAAATCACTGTGTTTATTTTGCACAAATGTTGACAGTAGATAAATAAATGCTAGTGTCATTTCGGCAATTATTTTGTAAATGTTGTAATAATAAACAAAAAATCCCCCTGTCGACAAAAAAATACCATGACTAATAACAGAAAAAAAATAAAACTTATCGCCCTACTTTGAACTATAAATATTGCAAAACATCAATTGTTTTAGCTTTATCTTAAGAATTTTTTAAGCGATTAAAAGTAATTAATTTTGTGATTTTTTTAGATATCACTAAACTTGCAAACTAGTAAGCAACAGATAGGCGTCAATTGCGTCATACGTCTGGAAATGTTGCTTTAATACTTCAGACAATCAGAAATATATTTGCTTAATAAGACCAGCCCATTTTTTTTGCCATCCAGGCAGTTGATGAGCAATAAACAGATAGCCCTACCAATATTTGTGTATACCTAGGCAAACCAAACACATGCCAAAGACCAAATTTAATTAAAAAAACTTGCTAACATTTAAACGCATCAGATAAGGCTTTCTGGGTTGGTATAATATCCAGACAAAGCCCACCGAAAAAATAAGCTGCTTCCCACATTGTCACTGAGGAGTACAACTAAAATAGAAAATATCATAACTGCACCTTGCCAGCTCTAGACTCGTGTGTGTGGCGGACTGTACATACCGCGGCGATCACCAAAGTAAAGTCGACCAATGGAATATCGTACCGACACTTCCCTGTCGCTAAATTATTTTTGATCTGGGCAACACGATCGGGCTCGGTGAGCTCCTTCGAACACCCGCGTGCACTCCGCCTCTCCCGTAACGGTCTAAAATAAAGCCGTGATTTAACTGGATAGTTCGCTGCATTTAGTCCAGCGCAGTGCGATTCGCGGGATACGGTATTGAATAGTATCGAATGAATTTTTACGCGACTGTTTAGTATATGGCGTGTTGCACTTAAAAACAATAATAATTCAGTGCGGGGGTGGTTTTTGTGTATTGCTGTGACAATTATTAAGTGTGTAGTGTACTATGGAAGTGGTCTTCAATTTTGGAAAAGCGTGGTCGCCCTATGCCCGATTTAAATATTAAAACTGCGGGTAAAAGTCGTGGCAAAATTTATAATTTAAACGTTTTATAAATGGGCGTGGTCCAAAATTTTTTTTTCTTTTTTCCCTGCCGCGTTATTTTTTTTATTTATGCAGCACACCTACTAATAGAGTTCACGAGCCGCCACTGATTAGCCCTAACTAGATTAAATTTATTAGGTCCAGTGGCCTCCCGGGGAACACCTTGACAAATATTATTGACAAGAAAATGTACGCCACTGACGTTTTTGAAGTTTTTATATTTTCTTTTCGGATTACCCAACTAATAATACAACTTTTTTATTCCTCAAATTGTTTTCCTATCTTGCTTCGTTGTCGAGAAAAAAAATAAAAACCACTTTATTGCATGTAAGTGGTTTTTATTTTTTCTCTCGAAAACGAAGCACGATGCAAAAACAATTCAAGAAACAAAAAAGTTGTATTATTAGTAGGTAAATCCGAAAAAAATATCAAAATTAGAAAAAAGTCAGTGGCGTACATTTTCTTGTTAATAATATTTGTTAAGGTGCTCCCGGGACGCCACTGGACTTAATAAATTTAATCTAGTTGGGGCTAATTAAGCCCCTTATTATTATGAATAACGGTACCAAATTTCAATAAAATCGGGAAAAGGATATTTACAAAAATTATAAAAAAAACAATTTTTTTAACATTGTATATCAAAAACGGGACAATTCCGGACACACGTTCATATGAATTTTTTCTCTTAAGAGTATGATAAGGAATTACACACTTAAGTTACGTACCGAACTTCTGAAACACCCTGTATACTTTTACAAATCAGCATATTGTCTGTGCAGGGGATAAAACGAATCAGTACTACCTATAACATATCGTTGATTGATATTTTAAAATTAAAAATAATCTATACTAATTAGCATGAATCAACCTTTATTTTTGTGTATCTATGTACCATTTTGAATTATTAGACAAACATTGCAAACACCTGTTCGCATTAAAGATAAACTTCAGTATTTCTAACTCGTATTACGTATTAAGTATGAAAATCACAGCCGCGCTTGCGGCAATATTTTTATTTTTACTAATAAAGATCAATCAATTTTAAGTAGTAGAGCGGTATTTATGCCCTTGGCTGTTGATGATAATGACCCTTTTCTGTAAATTTTATAATTTCTGTGCGTTTTCAATCGATTACCAAACGGAGATCAATCCATTTTGCTATTGCGGAAATGGGATTTATTATCGGATATAGAGATATCAAAGGTTGATCATTGATCAAACTAGCGGAAAGTACTACTTGTGGTGTATTATTTATTTATAAAAATCATAATCAGCACTTTAAAATACTGACAGCAATACTGATCGCCAGAATAAAAGCTGAAGCTAACAGAAAGTGAACGTGAACCCTATCTCTGGGAAAGCAGGATAAGGGATCTCAATATAGAAGACGGTAGCATTTACAAAATGACGTGGGTCCTGACGAGGGACTCCAAGAAACCGATGTCATTCGTTAGAACCCAGGACAATGAGATAATAACGGATTGCAAGCAAGAAGTTAAACTGTTTGCGGAAAGGCTCTGCGAACAGTTCAGTAAAAACCCATCCGCCGGCCCAGAGAGAGATGAAAGGGTCTCCAGGACGATACAGATATATTATGGTATTGAATCATCCAGTTCAAAACGTCTCGAACGTTACGACAGATGAAGTAAAAGGCATTAGTGCAAACTTAAATGTCAAGCAGGCCCCGGGTTTCGATGTTATTAAAAATGCTGCATTACGACGCAATCCGCCAAACAATATCATCAGGATCAGGGACATAGTAAACCATTCACAGGTAGTAATCGAAGAAGGCCACTATCCGGACACAGGTGGTAAGTTATAGGCCAATAACTCTGTTGTCGAGTCTAGCGTCATCTAGCGTAATGTTCTCCCTAATGAGCAATTTGGTTTTAGGAGAGTGAAGCAGATGACGAGACTGGCGACCAGAATTTTGCAATGATTCAATAGAAGAGCACACACGGGAGCGGTTCTCTTCGACGTCTCAAAAGCTTTTGATAAGGTCTGGCACTGCGGCCTGGTCTTAAAACTGATAAGACTGGGGCTCCCAATTATCTTGTTAAGATTATTGCTTCCTTTTTGTAGAGGAGGAGTTTTGCAGTCTCGTTAGAAGGCGGCAAGGGTCTCCTCTCGCTCCGATGCTGTACAGGGTGTCCCTACTGTCCCATAACTTATGGGCCGTAGAGCAACTAGAGATACCTGAAATCTAGAAATACAGGGTGTTGAAAGTGAAAGTTTATTTTCGAAAATAAGCCATAATTTCAAAACGGTTCAATGAATCGAATTGAAAGTTGGCAGTATTATGTTTTTATGCGTAGGAAATAAGAATTTGTAGAAATTTTGAAGTTTCACACTAGAGGGCGCTAGTTACAACACCCTGTATTTCTAGAACGAGTAACATTTCGAAAAAACTTATTTATTTATCGTTTATTATCCAACAGGTAGGAAACCTACCTAATGATAAGATAATTTATCAGTAAATGCCACAACATAGTATTAAAGTAATTAATATACCTAAATTAAGCTAAGAATCAAACTAAACCAAAAGGTATCTACTTAAAACTAAATACTCAACAAACTGAGCATTATTAGTACATGACAATTTCATTCATTATAAATGTGTGTATATATAGACTAGTTTTAAAAAAGGAAAAACAAGAAATGTTTGTAATGGTTTGACAATGTTAACATTTTGTAAATCAGTATAGTAGTAACAATAAGTGGAAATTAAACAACTCGACGCAAAGTAAGGCGTGCTGCTGTTTTCTTAAATGTATCGAGGGTATTGCCAAAGATATCAAGATCTGAACCAGCCCCAATATTGTTGAAGTTGTTACAAGCCTGATATAATGGTGCTTTTTTTTCAACATTTGTATATGGTACATTAAGGTAGAACTGATCATGCTGTCTGTCTCTTATATGACTTAATCGGTCTAGTTTGATGTCAGGTATCTCTAGTTGCTCTACGGCCCATAAGTTATGGGACACCCTGTATACGTTCATGATATCCGATTTAACGAGCTGTTCTTATTTGCAGACGACATTACTTCAGTTTCAGATCAATTGCGGCTGGTGGTGGTTAGATTGCAGAGGCTGTATGTGCCTCTGCAATCTGCAGTTTTGGAAAAGTGGCTTTCGAGGTGGAGGATTCACCTGAATCCTGCCAAGACCAAGGCCATTTTCTTCTCGAAGATCAGAGTTAGAAGACCCGAGACTAGGCTCTTGATTAACGGCATTCAGGTAAACTAGGTTCAGGAACTTGGAACTTTGAGAATCGGAGAAAAGGCTCCGAATTGAGCTGCCAATCTGCTTCGTTTTATATACCGCCTGTTGAATAAAAGGAGCAAGATAGGTTATAGAACTAAAGTTAATTTATACAAGACTCTCGTCAGACCGGTCCTGACTTATGGAGTGCCAACATGGTGCACCATAAGCAGAACAGCGCATAACAAGTTTCAGGTGCTACAAAATAGAGCGTTAAAAATATAAATAGACTACTACACAGACACTTTAAAATACCGTCACTGACGGAATTTTATGACAAAATAGTATCGGACTACTACGTACGGAGGTATCCACCAACCCACCAATTACAATTTTACATGTGCAATCACCATTCAATTCCACCTTAAAGTCTCCTGCATCCAGCCATAGGAGAGGCACTAACCATAGAAGCCTCGACAAACCCAGTATTTTTGAAGAATAAGGCTAAAAATACGCTCATAAATGATCCAAGACTTCGATCAAATCCATTTTCTTATTTGAAGTTTGGCTAACAAAGGTCCCAATGACTAATATAAGTTAAAGACAAGACTTTAAAGAGAGATACCGAGAACTTGCTTGGTTAGAGATACTTCCAACATTAACCTCTATCTCTTCAGTTTAGTTAGAGGCAGCTATCCAGGGATAGGCATGTTCTTCTGTAACATCTTCACATGTTTGAATCACTAGGTTAATCTGGCGATCAGAAATACCGAGAGTCCACTGTATAATGTGTATGATTTTAAAATTAGTGATATCCCATTAATTATCTGAACAAGTTGAGAACGATAAAAGCTGACGCAATATTATAGAAGTATTGCGAAGCGTAATACACAGCGCAGTGAAATCCTGTTGCATTTTACAGGGGAAATGCAAAGGTAATATTTTTTTCTACAGCGATTCGAACTAAAAAATAACCATGATCGGTTGGAACCTAGCTGAAGTATAAATAGATATGTTTATAAGAAAAGAATATTTAAAATTTAAAAAATCCCTTAAAAATTAAGTGAAGATTTAATCATTTAAAGCACTTGAGTTTAGTTAGGAACGGTGATTTTCTTAACAGGAAATGGTTCTTCTTGAGTTTCTGCTGCACTACAGCTTGGAGCCTGGCAAAGGTTGTGAAACAACATCTGCGTTGACAAACGTTCGCATTCCTTTAAAACCCCGCTATGATCATTCATATGTTTATTCTGCAACTTCATATTATCCTTAATAAGCAGAAATGTATGGACAGTTTTTAATTCAATTTGCCCTGGTATACATATATTTCAAAAATCCTTGAGAGGCTTACGATGGGTTTAAAAATTTAAAATTTTGGCAAACTTTGAATCGCGTGCGAAATAATATATTACCTATTATTTACAACAGTGACGTGTTTGTAAAGATTTTTCCTGTTTTGTTTTTATATTATTACGCCATAATTTATCCGTTATTTGTAGGAGTTTAATATCCTCGTGCTCTAGACGTCGGCGTCGTCAATCATTGTATTATATTATGAAGTGTGTAGTATTAATTCCTTTCTCACAATCTTAATATAATTTTTTATAGGTCCACGATGCAACGATGATGACTTTTCATATTTATCGTCACTTTTAAATCACTTTTCAAATCAATGCCAATCGTTTTCTGCGTTTCATTTGCGATTCCCAAATGCTCTAAGTAGGTAAAGTACTTCCCAACATATTTCGTTTGGCTTAATGACTGCAATAAAACCCCTCATAAACTCGGCTTTCGCTTTCGCAGAGACGTATTAACCCACATTTATTTTTAATGCCAGTTTATAATAAGAATAGATAGGTACATTACTTGATTTGTTATCAAAATTAATAAACTGTCTAATTAAGGTTTTCTACAAACAACTTAATTATTAGGATATTTCTCAAAACTTTGTAGTTACAGATACCTGTTTATAAGCTTATATAAATAGTAAACATAATATTCGAAATAGATTAGTACCTATCTATTTTACTTTGAAACAGTGTGCAACAAGTTAATATTAAAAGTATGTGGAGACTTTGGGAATCTATAGCTAATGCGATATCTAGCTACCCTAAACATTCCAGGAAGCATTTATCTTCTGACGCCAAAGTGATCGTGAAAAATGTATCTGAATCGTTATTAAAGAGCGGCCACCCTAAACTAATTGCCATTAAAAATACCAGTGAAATCACGAAAGTTCCATTATCGACGGTACGAGATATTATGCTAAAAGGACATTTTAAAAGAAAAGTTCGCAAGGATACCGGAAAAATGAAGTGCGTAGATAATTGTGACAAAGATGTTATTCGCAGGAAAATATACCAAATATATCGAGAAAATGTTATGCCCAAATTAGATTCCTTAAAAACAGTATAACACAATTGGGGAACAATATTTAAGCATAATATATAAAAAATATGCATCGTTACGACCAGAAGGCATGAATGAAAAAATATTATTTTTAAAATTTGTGAATGGTCGCTGTTGTCTCATGGTAATGAGAATTCATAACATAAGTACTGTTCCTAAGGAAGCTGCAGTTTTCTTAAAATTGCCTGATGCCACAGAATATACGGGTCATTGTTTAGGGAGAACTTCAGGTATACTGCTTGCAGATGCAGGTGCAGACATTACGTGTTTAAAGCGCCACGCGGGATAGAAATCCAGTAGTGTAGCTGAAGGGTACATTGAGGAAACGATGACCAATAAGAAAGATATTGCAAAAAAAAATTTACAACCTCATTTTACTAAACCAATCCCTATTAACATTGACATAAATTCAACAGCAAGTGATTCCACGGAGGGTTTAACGCTAGAAAATACAAAAACAAGTCAGGATCACAACATAGCAACACCTTGTGTTAATTTTTCTGGGGCCACAATAAATAACTGTACTTTTAATCTGATGTTTAACAAATAGCTTATTGTTGTATTTTTTAAAAATAAATAAAGTATACAAATATCCAATATTTATTGTATTTTTCAACATTATTTATTTATAACACACACTTTTTCTTCCGCTGCCTATAGCAACCGTCTGCTGTAAAAAAAAGCAAAACTTTAACGTCAAAAAATTAGTAGAAAAATGTCAAGTTGACGTTTGAATATAAACTCTGCTCTTAGGTGAATTCTTAGCAATATTTGTTGTCCCCAAAAAAAAAATCACCTGCTACGCCTTGCCTCCGGCAGCGCTTCCTCATTCTACTACCTCATCGCACGCCCCTGATATTTAATAAAATTGAGTATATCAGCTGTGATATATTCTTGCAATTCATGTAATTATTGCCGAAAAATTCAACGGTGTCAAAAGCCTTTTGAATGTCATTGATCACCTTGTATTTGTACCGCGTTCAGGATACATTTTGGTATTAATAAATATTGAAATATTTACCTACTTATTACCTATTATTTAGTTTCCTCATAGGAGACGACGAGCCAGTCATGAAGGTCAATGTTAGATATTTTATTATAATGATTGGATCAAATAGATTCGAGTTAGTTACAGTGTACAGTACCGATTTAAAGCCATGGTTATATCACCACGTAATTGACGCAACTTTCGTTTCCCCTTTCCAGCAATATAATGCCGGTGACCAGTCCATGAATGGAAGCCACTTTAAAACTACAAGAATTTTAAATATTTACTACGTTGTTTCATTAAAAAACGAGAGGAAAGGTTTCAGAGTTGATACACAGGGTTTGGTTGCGTAGGCAGATAATGTTAAGTAATAATATTAACAGGTCGACGAGCTGAATTAACTACAATACATATGCAAAAAATCATTGAATTTTCATACGCATGACGTCAATGAAAGCTATTTTTATGCTTTGTCGATGCGCGGCGTCTCCTCTTGACGCCTTTATACTAAACAGTATTTCATTTTTGAGTTTTCGGCTAAATAAAGCAATACAAAAAAATATATACCAGAAGTACAAAAAATAGATTAAATGATGTGTCAAAGCCTAGACACCATGGTCTAATTCCCGACCTATCATACTTGTGACTTGGCATATTATTTAATAGACGCAGTAATGCCAAAATGCAGGGTTCATTTAATTCCAAAGATATTCTGGACACATGCATTCCGTAAAGTTGGCATAGGCATGTGTCGAATCATGGATACAGTATGCACTTAGATTTAAGTAGCTTACTAAACTTGATCTGCAGTATAGTTTATTACAATATAGGTACTTTTTTCAGTAAGGGCAGTTCTTCTTTTTAGTACGACATCTTATGTTAAAGGTTGGTGATCCAAATCCATCTTCGAATAATGTCTGCTCATGTACAGTCGACTCAACTCCGGTCTTTTAGCCACGAGTTCAGGCGTCTTACAACAGACCTTTTCCCATGTATTTTACCCACTATAAGTCTGCCTGTTTCTCCTCTCATCACATGTTCCAGATATTCAGTCTTCTAAACAGGTACCTTTCAAAGGCTACTCTCTTTTCCATCAAGTGTCAACACCCATAAAGTAAAACAGTCTGATCTTATAAAAATTGTTCTCATGTCAATGAGATAAGTTTTTCTGGCTTGTTCTATGATATGCGCTGTTTGCTAGGATAACGGAACCTATCATCGGCATATCTAATGCTACTACTAATTGCTGTGTTGTTCTGCTTTTTATTATGATCCTATCTTGATGAGTATAGTTTCTGATGTTGTTTGTTCTATACTGACTTCAGCTGTCTAGTGTCAATATTGATGATACGCAAGTCTCCTTCTTAGATTCCCCCAAACAAAGAAAACCACAACAACAATCTCTCTCTGTATCAAAAGTAATTATTGTAAAAAATCGCTTGATTTTATAATAAATCACTTTCTGGCATATTTTCCGTATTTATGTTTGCGCTCCCTTCAAAAGACCGGACACGGTCGATTATATTGACGGTTTCAATTGCAGCGCGATTAATGGTGGTTTAATCAACACATCAATATTTAGTTGCTCTATGAACGTTTCTGCTGTCGTGTAGTGGATGTTTGAGTGTGTATAAAATATCAAATACAAATATTGACTTTCTCACCCTACCTTTGCCAGTCTGCATTGGAAAGAAAGAAAAGAGAGGGAGACGCCGGTCGAAAAAGTGTTAGGTACAAACTAACAAACGGCTTCACTAACGTACCTTTACTACAAGTTCTACGAGACACTGAACCAGAGGATTACAAACATTTTCTATGAATGGGCCAAGAAGGATCGGGACATGTCAATGATACCTCCAATCCACTTCATTTAAAATTTCCCTCAATCTCCGCCAATCGATTGACAATCGCCGCTTACATGCTCATAACGAACACCTATTCAGTTCAGAGCCACTTCTATTTTGCCGTCTAACCATATCTGGTAGTACTCATTTAGCACCACCTTGTTGGCTGCTTTTGGAAAATCTATTAGTGCCCTTTCTTCTTCTTGAGTGATATTTCTGACTGATGGTGATGATTGTTGACCTACGTCCTCCTGGTCATCCTTCTGCTGGTTCTAGCAGGTATAGCAGACGATAGATAGCTTCTTCTCAGTGTGATGTTCATTGATCAAGGCGTTTGGTCCTATGGTTATGCTACTAGTTGACCGTGTCATAGTTATGAGCATCAGACATTATTATTGGCAATAATAGTGACCATCTCCGGGCCTCTTATAGAAGCAGCAACAGTTTAGGGTAATTTTAGGTTAGGATAGGTTACTTCAGGTCGCTAGTTACATGGTAGCTTCCTAGCATAGTATTTGTTCCCATTTTATTCATAGCATGCTTTCTAAATGAGGTTTAGTAAGCTCCTCTTCTGTTCTAAAAAAGATACATGTTCTCTGTGTCGAGGTGTCTTTTAAGTTTTGTATTGTGATATTTCTGCCAGTTCTCCACCTAGTCTTAAAGGTGTATCATTTTCTCTTGGCCTTTTTTTAGATGTGTGGCCAGGCACATTAATTGCAGCACTGAATGATTTCCGTATGAGTCATAAGTCGTATTCTCTTGACCACTTTGGATCGATTCCGGATCGATTTAGCTAAGCTAAAGTGAACTGACTTGTGTTCTTTTGTAAAAATATCACTTTCTCCAGAAGCGATTTTTAACTGAACCAATGCCAAATGAGGATCACTTGGATCGCTACAGGTTCAGTTGAATGTTTGACTGTTGAGCCTGGAGACGTTAGAATTTTAATTTTGGATATTTTTTTAGAAGCAATGTGTTTGACCCTAACTGATTTTTAAAATCGAATGGATCCAATTTAAGTTTTCAATAGAATACCGCTAATGTCAACAACTTGCATACTGTTGTTGTCCATTATTGGTCATCATTTGCTTAGAATCTAACTGCAATGGGCTTTGGAGATTCAACATCTGCCTTTTTTGCCTTCTGACCTGAACTAACTCTGTTGTTCCTAGATAGTTCCCTTTGGTCATATCACTGTTTCATTGCCATCACAGAGCCCTGACCCCCAGGCAGTTTAGTCGAAGTGAAAGAGTTTTCTGTATATTCTTAGAATTTGGATATTAAGGACGCCTATTCTTGATAAAATGAAAGCGAGGCGTAATTTGCTACAGAAATTAACTAATTATTTCCAAATTGCTTGCACTTGGACTGACTTGGAGTGATTTAGAAACTGTAATGCCTGTGTTAGAACGAAGACTATGCTCAAACAAGTTGTGCTTTCTTTTCATTGGCTCAAGAGTTTGGCATTAATTTCATTGAGAAAATTACGAGATAAAATGAAAAAGCACTAACATTCTGTCTGTCTGTCTCTAACACAGGCACAGACTAAGTTCATTTACTATACATACAGGGACGCGCCAAGTATTTTCGGCGCCGTCGTGCGAAATAATGATAGGCGCCTTTAACCAATATTATAATATTGAGCTAGAATTACCACCCTTCTCTCATAGTTGATCGTTGAAATTTTTAAAGAAAACTCTATAGTGTTTAGTACTTATGTCTATATTTATTTGTGACAAACAGAGAGTACGCACAAAAAATATTAATAGAATACGAAACAACAGTAACAAAACAAAAACAGTATCAATGTTACAAAACATTAATTCAAAATATTAAAAAAAAAATAAAGAAATAAAATAGGGATTGTTTTGAAACAGATAATGCATGATCATGATATATATAAAAATTGGACTTTTCTACCTTTACTTTTTGCAAATTTTCTAATTCTGATGGCAAGTTTGATTTTGTTGAATGTAGAAAATCACTGTTATCAGAAGTAGTGTCTTGTGTAGTCTTTCGAAAAAAGTTACTAACTTTGAAATTTTTTTTTTCCAAGTCTTTCTCTCGTTCTAGCTTGTTAAGCAAGTCTTGGTAACCAGACAATTTCTTTTTTTCTTCTCTGGCCATATAAATAAAATAAATAAAGAATATTAAACACTAAGCCTTAGCTGTTTCATAAACAAGAGTTATTAAAAAGAAAAACAATTATTTGCATCCCTGTTAATTAATTTACTTAATCATTTACTTCCCTTATTTGTAATTATTTTTCACAATTATTGTGGTAGACACGTAATAGCAAATAAGGCACTCTATACGTCTTATGTGCTTATAAAGACAAGAATAAAAAATTAACCTGCTACATCGATTACGAACACGCAAAATTTTGCAAGTTTAAACCAGCGCGCCGAACGCACACGGATTTTCGCGCCCCCACAGGAAGAGAAGTAATAAAATTTCACCACTGGTACTGGTCGCCGACCACCGGTATTCATAGATAATTTTTTTAGTTTTATGTTAATTTGTGTTGAAGGCCTGGCGCCTTTAAGGCCTTGGCGCCGTCGTGCGCCGCACGACCTTGCCCATATGAACGGCGCGTCCCTGTATACATAACACAGCCCAACAAAAAAATGTTTGTCTTGGTGCCGAAGAAAAAATAACTGATTTTAGTTATTCTGAATGCGGTGATTCCAAAAACATTTAGCTTTTCTTCGTATCAGCTCTAGTTTTTGAGATAGAGCCTACTCATAATAAATTGTAATATTAATATATTTGACAATTATAATGGTCATACATTTTATCAACAACTTCACTAAACTTTTTTGCACCTGCAGATTTCTTATGTTCGTATTTGCAATTAGCACGAAATATACAATAGAAGGCAATAAAAGTAAATGAAATTGTATACCGTGAGCCTCATAAATTAATTCGTTAACTTGGCTTGTGTCCTAGAGTATTAGTACCTATATAATCCCTATAATATGGAGATTATTTTATGCGGAATATTGCCTGCATGCATTTAGTTGAAACTTGAGCTTCATTGCAAGAATGTGTTTGTGAAAAAAGCTTATTTGACCTATCTTGGTGTTCACTTAGGAGACCAAAATATACCCTGGGCTCCGCATGTTGTATGCAAAACCTGTGTCGAACACCTGCGACAATGAACAAAAGGACAAAGAAAGTGTTTAAAGTTTGGTGTTCCGATGGTATGGAGGGAACAAAAAAGCCACTTTGACGATTGTTATTTTTGTCTTGTGAAGATAAAGGGCAATAATCGTAACAATCGGCATAAAGTGGAACTATCCTCACCTGGAGTCAGCAAGAAGACCTGATCAACATTCTGAAAAAATACCAATTCCAACATATCCTGCCTACGTTACTAGAGGATACAGTCGAAACGTCATCTGACGAGCTGCAGAGTGACCGATTTGAAAAAGAGGACAGCGATTTTGCAGGAGATTTAACAAGTCCCGAACGCTTTACTCAGGAGGAGCTAAATAACCTTGTCAGAGATTTAAACCTCTCAAAAGAGTCTGCCGAGTTACTTGCCTCCAGACTAAATGAAAAGAATCTTATTTATCCAGATACCAAAATTACGTACTACCGTAACAGAGAAAAGGATATTTTGCTATTTTTCTCTCAGGAGGATAATATGGTTTTTGTAATGATATTAAAGGTCTGTTAGAGAAAATGGGTATAACAGAGTACACACCAGACCATTGGCGTCTCTTTATCGACAGTTCTAAACGAAGTTTAAAGTGTGTCATTCTACATAATGGTAACATATAGATATGGAAGTATTCCATTTGGGCATTCTACAAAATTAAAAGAAGAATGTAAAACAATATCGTTAGTGTTTAAAGAAATTAAATATGACGAACATCAGTGGGTAATCTGTGTTGACTTAAGAATGGTGAACTTTCTTCCGAGACAGCAAGATGATTATATAAAATGTCCTTGTTTCCTGTGTCTTTGGGGCAGCAGGGCTAAGGATCAACACTGGATTAGAAGAGAGTGGCCTCGTAGAGATGCTTTAGTATAAGGAGAAGCTAACGTAATTAATGAAGCGTTGGGTGAACGGGAAAAAATCAAATTTCCTCCCTTGCATATTAAACTAGGATTTATGAAACAATTTGTTAAGGCCTTAAACCAGAATGGTGCGTGTTTTGAATACTTGTTCAGTAAATTTCCTGCACTCAGCAAGGAGAAATTGAAAGCCGGAATATTTGATGGACCTCAGATCAGAGGGCTGATAAAAGATTCACGTCTTACATACAAATATGACCGAAACTGAATTTAATACATGGTGCTCTTTTGTTAAAGTTGTGCAAAATTTTCTCGGAAACAAGAAATCGGAAAATTACCGAGAGATAATGGAACATATGCTCAACAACTTTAACCAACACGGATGTAATATGAGCATTAGGATTCATTATTTCCACAGCCACTTGGAACGATTCCCAGAAAATCTTGGCGACCTTAGTAAAGAACAGGGGGAACGATTCCACCAGAATATAAAAACTATGGAAGAGATATCAGGGTAGATGGGTCATTCACATGATGGCCGATTATTGCTGGAGTCTTTAAGGAGACTGTCCTTTTCAATCTCATGCGAGAAAATCTTATAAAAGGAAGTTTTTGGGTGATGCAGTTAATTTAAATTAATAACTTAAGTTAATATTGTTAATGTTATTGACAGATGATTTTTGTATTTTCTGTGGTGTACAATAAACATTTTTCTTCCATTCCTGAGTTGTTTTTTTGGTGGTAGCAGTAATATATATATAATTATGCGATATAGAATACCATACCCCAGTTTTTGAAAACGATCTGATGGAGCAGATCTGAGGTTATTTTTAGGTTAAGCAGACCCAAATTACCCAGAAACAGTAAAAAAATTGCCGACACCAAATTATGTGTTGACTAGTGTGATTAATCATTATGTTGCTACTTACCTTAGGAGTAACATAGGAAGACATATCAACCAGCTCGTGCTTCATTGTTTTTAAAATTTCTAATGTTTGCGATTGCGGTTCGGGGAATACCTAAATATTGCTCAATAAGTACCGAATTATTTATACGATGTTGCAATAGACACGCCAGCAAAAGTACGATATCGGTTATTCGTTTCTTATGTAGGTACACGTACACATGACTAAACGCACGTAAATCAATTTATCTAACCACGACCGTGTTTATGCAATGACAACGAGGGTCACCTTCAGGTTTTCACCCCCGCAACTCGGACTATAACCAGAGGAAACACTTTTTTCGACCAACCACAGCTTTTTAAATCGAAAAACAACCGCGTATTGCGCTTGTTTCTGCGAAAAACCTCGGAAGGACCGCTCGATAAACGATCTACTGCAGACTAGGGTTTTGAACGAAAGCCACACCCCCGGAATTCCCGAATGTTCGACGGGTTATTCTGTCCTGGTCGTGACGTCATTAGAGAATCGATAGTCCTTTGTTTGGGAGGTGTGTTTACGAAGGGACGAGGGGTGATGGCGCCGTCCGAGGTCACGGACACGCGAATGTGTTACAGGGAGTTTTTGGAAGGGTTGGGATTCGTTCAGACATTGATCGTGTTTCGTCTGTAATGGAGACTAATATACAGTGTGTGTATAAAGTCTGGAAACGGCTTAATAACATCACTATTTATTGGCGGATTTAAACCAAATTTGGTACAGTTGTGTAAGAGGATCTGACGCACCGAATGACGATATTGGCGTTGTTGCCAGCTTTTTAGTTTGTCTGGAATTCGAACGAATTTTATATTTTTAAATATAACACCCTGTATATTTTTTCATTTATAGTTCTTACTTTAAATTTGTTAGACTTTTGGTATAACATATTTTGTTCCTAATATCAGTAGTTTTTGAAATAAATTATTATCTTGATTTTCGTTTGAAATTTTTCTTCTGCCACTTCCAGCCCTTCTATCCAATGATCCTGTATTTTCGCATTTAGTTCTGAGGCTTTGTATAGTGCTTCTTGGTTTCCCAAATTGCTCAACTATCTAGGAATACTTTCTTCGAATAAATAATTTTATATATAGCCTTTTTTCTATCATTACTGAAATAAGACACGCAAGGTATAGAGGTGAGATAATTGTAAAAAGCCCAGTTTACCAAAATATTCAAAAATTGCATAAAATGTTAACCTCAGTGTACGAAATTTTACTTCCGTCACTGTACGTAACCTGAAGCAACACTCTTTATATTATATGACATTTTATTAAAAAAATGTTTTTTGTTTTTTCAATTTACAGTTGTTTTCGAAACTTATGTCGCACGGTCTTTTCAAATACTTTTAAGAATGGCCCAGGAGAAAATTGGTTTTAATCTTTTTCGCCTTTTTTAATACAGGTGAAATGAAAGTGCAATATACTATTTCGCCTACCTCATTAGATACGTGACTTCTCACAGCAATGTCATACTCTTGACTGTGGTGTTGAGCATGTTCCAATTCCACTCGCCCAAAGTCGTTAAGGATTCCGATCACCCTCTTAATCCTCATGCCTAGGTATTCAGAAATTTTTGTATTTTCCTAAATATTCAGTACAAAAAGCGACACTATCTAAACCCGACCGTAGAACTGACACTAACTGAATAAGATTGGCAATTACCGCAATCAATTTATTTTGAATGTACGCAATTGGTGTCCCAATTGATGGATATTAAACGGTTAAATTAACGCTTATATTCAGCAGATTTCAGCATTTAATTAGTATATTATGTTTAGCTTTTTAAATTTTTCATTGCCAGAATAAGATTAAAGTCTTAAAAAAATCATGTAGCTCTCTTGACCATAATAATATGGCCTTTAATTAGTTACCTTGTGATCTAAAGAAAAGAACGACCCAATGCCATTATTAGCTTTCATTGCAAAAATACTTAGATTCTAATTTCATGAATTATACGGGTTATTCTCAAAGAAATGGGTTAATCTAAGGTTCCTTCACTAAGTGTATATTACAATGAAATTTTAATATTTTATTAGGCCATAAAGACTCTTATAGTAGAGATTATTTAAAATGACCGAAAGGGCAATAAAACGTGCGACAAAGAGAGATACAGCTTTTAATCATCTTTCTTTCTTCTAGACAAATCATAGGCATGAAATTTGTAAGTACATACAAACCCTTAATTGCCTCTCTTTGTCAGGTGTGAGCGAAACAAAGAACCTTGTCCCAGATACTCAAAAATTCAGGTACGGGCGAGGAATTTTGGGGTTTATTCGACTTAGAATCTTTGGTGCAAAATGTTTTTAGGCTGATAGAGAAAAGCGTGCCCCAACAACAAGGGATTTAACTGAGGCAAGGAAAACTCAAATAAGGAACGTAGTTTACAATATGATTGCCACGCATAAGTATGTCACACGGCAAAAGGTAAAAGAGGAATTGCATGCCAAACAAATTATTGACCTAAGCAACTCCACATTAGGTCATTTGTTAAAGCATTTGGGATTTAAATTTAAAAGGGACAGTGGCAGTCGCTACATTATGGAGAAACCGGATATTGTTTCAAAACGTATAACATTTTTTGTAGACGAAATATGGATATTTCAAAATGGTAGCAACATTAGAACATGGCATGATGACAACATCAAATCAGTTTTAAATAAAAGACAATCAGACGGCGAGAGATACACAGGGTATTCCATACTCGATGGTACGTTAGAAGTATCTGGAGAACGAAAAGAAAAATAATTTTTAAATTTTCACTACGGCCATAGGAGGCTGCGCTCTGGCTTTTAAAAATAATTTCGCGGTTGCAGTGGTGCTAGATCTATTGATAACTGACATCAACTTTGGAATTTTAAATGGGACACCCTGTAGTTTATTTCATTTTTAGATTCTACGAAGCAATCTAGGTTTTTTTTTGTATAGGATATTTTTCCATTTCTCTTGCCGTTTCTTAAATACTTATTAATTATTTTGTGTCTTTTTTTTTACCGAAACTGTGTGAATTAAAACTTCAATATTTTCGTCTCCAGATGTCAAATCGACGTAACATTTTAACATCATTTAGTCAACATGTGGTACTTTAATTTTGGCAACATAGGATCGCCGCCTTCTATACAGAGTGTCCTAAAAATTAATTGCAATTCAGATTTTATAAATTTGATCAAGTCACTTTTTTTAAATGGTGTATATTATTGAAGTGTTGAATAGAGCGGACCAATTGATTTTTTTTCATATAGAGTGTTCCTCTACCTATTTTGAACCGCTTTCGATTTATAAGCCATTTTATGAATAATTACTATTCATATTCGAGAACTAGACATTAAAGATCTAAACCGCTAAGTGTGCCATGATGTAACAACTGCAATACATAACGATGGTGACATGATATGTCTCACTTTTTAGTTTGGGTTTGCTTATGTCAGATTAAAATAGCAAAAATGGAGAATAATAGTTATTCAAATGCGGATATTTAAAATTTGTTTTATATTCACGGCCAGTGTCGAAGAATTGTTTCAAGAATTGGGTTCGGGAAACTCACTTATATTTGTCAAACATGTGTGGTGAGACTCTTTAAGAGACCATTACTTGATGGACCATAATTGAGGTTTTACCTCCGCTTTCGAAAGAAATTGGATTGGGAGAGGACCAAGGAGTGGCCAGAACGGTCGCCTGACTTAACACCTTGAGATTTTTATTCGTGGATACTTTTAAAGCAGGCAAATTATACTAAAAATCAAAACGATTTAAAAGATAAAATTGCACATGCCTGTAGGAGTTATAAGGACAACTTATTTTTTGCTGTAAGTATTTGAATTAATTTGTAACCCTTTTTTTATTATCTTATCTGACTTATTATAGCCGAAAACTGTCAAGATCAAGATTAGCCTAAATTACAACCAGTTTAATTTTGCCCATATATAATTTTTTCTTATCAAAAATTATGTCCTGCGTTATAAAAAAGTTATCATTTAATAGCTTACATTAATTTATTAGGGTCCTTTATTAGCTTGTACTTTTATAACCTTTCTAATCATAAATTAACATTTTTCAATTTTCAGCCAGTTCTGCTGTTTAACGTCTTTTAAGATTGATAATCTATAACGATATAAATAAACCACTTAAAAAATCGATTTATAAGAAAAAATGATTAGAAACTCCACCGGATATTTTTAATTTTCGTGGAAATATTTAAAATATTTAGGCATTCAGCTTTATGTGTTACATTTTCAGCATCCCGAACAATTTTGTTCAGGAATGCTTATCATCAGCTACTGTCAAAATTTAGGTTAAGCTTTGTTAAAATAATGTGTGCACAATGTAAGTAAAGTGCGTCTATTTATCTTATAAACTCATTATAAATTGAATTGCTAATGCTAATCCCTTACCGCCATAATAACCTATTGTGTGAGGTGTAAAATTCGGCCACCTGATCTGGGGACCCCAGGTACGGATCTATTTAAAGACTATTATATTATAATATTTTCTCAGTAATCCTCTTAAAACAATTAGGGTAAAATAATAGTATATTATTAACCAAGGTTTAGACAGCCATCATTATTGCCCGAGCGGCGAGTTTAAATCACGAGGAGCGAAGCGACGAGGGATTTAAGACGCGAGGGCTATAATAAGCTGTCTAAACCGTGGTTAATATATTATTTTTTCCACTACTACAAACTTTTATATGAGATTTATCTTTATAGTATTAATAATTATAAAAAATTATAGGTAGGTATAAGTATATTTTTTAATCAAGTTACCTGCGCTTTGGAATTGGCAAAATATTTTGTTGTTTTGTCAGGTGGCTTTGTCAATGTCAATTTGTGTTCATTTGTGTCATCAGATTTCACGAGTTTTGCGTTTTTTTAAAAAATGAGCGAAGAAAATGTTAGTGATAATATTATGTGTACACCTCCCGAATTAAGGATGGAGGCAGAAAAAATGTTGATTGTATCGATATTTTACAATATCAAGTAATCTAATATGTATTGATAATTATCTGGTTGCCTAACCACAATGAATTGATCCTGTAGAAATAAAAAATCAAGTTACCTGCGTTCAAACAAAATTCGGTTAAGGTCAAAGATCGGTCAATAATGGATTTCAATGGCTTATTATTGACCATGGTCAATAATGACTTATAAGGTAGAGAAAAACGATTTCTAGCGTTAATAATCGGTCAATAATGGCGATGTTATAGGTTAGTAGTGGAAAAAATAGGTTTATTTTAGTTATTTAAATATACTGATTTTTGGTTTTAAAATTCAGTTAGATGTTTGTATCAATTGGTTTAGACAATAAGTTATTTGTTGCCAATTAAACGTGATATCTAAGAATGTTTCGTCCGTGGGAAGAAACCAGTATGCCAAGTGGATCTACGGGTCGTGATAAAACCAATTAAAGCGTGATATTGGCACAAAAAAGTAATCTTCGACGTTTACAGTTTACACCACCCTTCTTGAACGTGGTTTTTCAAAATTTGGTGCAGTGAAGGAAGCGGCAGCTTTGACACGCAGGTCCGTGAGCCCAGTGTGGTTTGTTGTAAATAAACCTTTAGTGGAGAGAAGAAAGAGGAAATACTCTTTTACTTTTAAGAAACTGGACGCGACGGATATAATTTGTAGAAATATATATGCCATGTACAGGTAACAAATGATCCCCACTTTAAAAACCCTATTGCAGAGATTAAAAAAAGATGATACAGGAATAGAGTGTTGTCGTGAGACTCTAAGAAATGTATTTTAAGAAACGGTTTTAAAATGAAAAAAATTAACAAACGACAAGTGATTATGGAATCGGCCCGGTTAAAAAGATGGAGGATGGAATACCTAATTGCAGTCCAAGGATATAGACATGATGAAAGGGATATTAATTATTTGGACGAGGCGTGGTATGACACACACGAAGTTCCAGATAAGATAAAGGTTGGGTAGATTTATCGGGTCAATGCAGAACCAAAGCTCCATTAAATAAAGGTAAGCGTAGAACAATAATTCATGCTGGGACAAAAAACGGATTTATACCAAACGCTTTGGCCTTATCAGCCAGAAATATAAAGGACTCTCTTGTTGATTATCACGATGATACTACGGCAGAACTATTTGAAGCCTGGTTTAAAAACAAATTATTACCAAATATACCACCAAATAGTGTGATAGTGATGGATAATGCGAGCTACCACAGTCGTAGGTTAAATAAAGTTCCGTGTTCCAATGGCACAAAAGTTACCATCCAGGACTATATGACGGAAAATAATATGTATTTTGAGGAAAATTACACAAAAAAGCAACTGCTCGAAATTGTAAAATCAATAAAAGCAATATTATTGTGACACTTTGGCGGCAGAAATGGGTCATACCGTGTTAAGACTTCCTCCTTATCATTGCATGTTCAACTCAATTCAACATATATGGCACCAGCTGAAAGCATCGGTAAGGAAGAATAATGTTTCGCCAACCTTAAATTCTTCTGTGACAGCTTTAGTACAGTCAGAGATGCAAAATATTCCAAACAAAAGCTGGGAAAATTGTGTAGCGCATGTTCAAAAAGTAGAAAAATCATACGTAAATATAGATCTGTTGCCCAGAGAAAGAATTATTGTGAACTTGGATGACGACAGTGACAGTGAAACTGACTTGGGTTAAAATGTAATAATTATTTTTCTGACACGATACTTTTTTGTAGGTATGTGTATATTTTGTTTTAATTAATAACCGTCCTATATGTTATAATTTTAATTGTATTGTATTTGATATACTGTTATATTATTATTTTATTATTATTAAATTACGTTTAAAATATGCTTTTGCGTTTTCTTTCTAACATAAAAGATCAGTACGACACTTTTGTTGCATACAGGTAGATGAAAAAAAATTTCCACGCTTTTATATATATTATTATCTTAAAGCAGCGCAACCTTTTATTCTATCAGCAACGAGTGCGTCCCTGCTTTCATTCGATCGCCCGCTGGGTCTTATCGGCATTAGGGTTAGCATTTATAATGAGTTTGTAAGATAGATAGACGGACTTTAATTAGTTGCAACCATATAAGGACATGGTTACTACTCCTGTGCAGACACGCGTTGTGTATGTGTTTCTGTATATCACAGTTATTTCTGATAAGAAATCAGTATATGAGACGAAAACAATCTAACCTTTGACTTTTGAAATTCATTGATAACTAGTGTTTTTTAATATGATTTATTTATTTTTATCTCTTTCTGAGAGAGAAGAAAAAGCAATTTGCGATTCTCCAAGTCCTATCCTGCTTGAATTTTATATTCTCCGAATGAATCGGCTCAGGGATCCCAATTCGCTGGGTCTGACCCTGCAGGATAAATATCTTTATTATTTAAAAACACTTATTTGGTTCCGAATGTCGTGTTTCCTGAAATGCAGCGTACAACAGTATCCCGCTAATAATAGCTTAGTTGTGTTCTCATAATTCCCGCACTAATTACCTTTCGGCATTGGCATTGAAATATACACTAACCCATTAAAAACGAGCCTTACATAATAATTATAGATACATAACAATAATAAATATAAAAAAAAAAATGTCACAACATTTGATGTACTTATGCCCATAAAAAAACTAGACAATGTCTATAATTGACAAGCATATCAATCGTTAGAATCGTTAATTATCATCCAAATATAACACTAAACTTACATTTTCTTTAAAGGTACTGGTCATATTTTCGCTTTTTCAGTCTACGCGCTGGTCAAAACTGTCGGAAAAAATTCGCACACAACCGCAAAAAATCTCGGCACGTTTGACTAATCAAACCAACCAAAACTAACTGTAGTCACAGAAAAATTACTCCCAGCACGACGTATTATTTATAGTTTTGGGGTCAGATTTTTTTCACCTTTTACCCATTAAAATCGGAGTTATCTCGGGAGAGATTAAAGAAAATCGGATTATATAAGCTCAAGTTTACAATACTCGATAAGACGGTTTATTAAATTATTAATGCAGACATAAAATCAAAGCTTTTCATTGCCGCAAACCATATACCTTATATTGTTTTATAGACAATAACTAATAAACTTTTATGTTAGGTTATTTGTAGTTAAAGCACTGTTATCAAGGTGTGCACACGGAATTTCTTCATTGTGGATAGGTTTTGCGATTGCAAAATGCACTTTATTAGTTTTACGAACCGTCATCCAGATGCGCTATTTATGAATGCTCAATGTAGGACTGGACTACAGGCAACCAAGCATTCACTGCAACGCGCACAAGGAATTTTAAGGAAATCAGATGCTAAGCTTCACGCTTAAATTAAAATAAACAAAAATGAAGCGGCCAGTTATTATTAACGTCCATGTTTGCAATAATGTGTTTACGACTCTCTTTTCATTTAATATTTTATTCATTCATTCATCATTTATGAGCTTTTAATCATTTGGCCTACTGTCTATAGAATTCTGCTTAACTGTGTCATCTAAACTTGGAAATATAATCTACAATGAGCGTTGTAATACCAGTTTATCAATTAAATTATAAGACATGTCATCAATCACGCATGTCTTCAATTATTACTCTCGAAATGTAACCTAGGTAAAGCCTGTCCAGAGATATAAGTAAGTTACACTTTGCCTTTGAATGGGATTATCCCAGGGTGGCCATAAACAAACAATAAATGAATGAATAAATGCAGGTAAATTATGGTCCGTACTTAAAAATGTCTTAAAGTAAACTGCAAATCCGGAAGACGTAATTTCATTATTAAAGTAATAGTTTGGTGATTTTAAACCGATTTTTACCTGATTCAAAATGAGAGGGTTAATCCCATAAAACAAGTTATGTTCTAAATACTGTATATATAGCCACTCTAGTTAGTTTTAAGCTTAGTAATTATTCTTACTTCGTGTGTAATACAGCATACAGCGTTTGTTTAATCGTATGTGAGTCAGAAACATTTTTAATCTAAAATCCATTGACTCTTGCAAACCTAAATTTGTCGAAGCAAAGATCCTTACTCTTCAATCACTCTATATATATGAGGCTGTTATCTTTGTCAAACAAAACATAAATCTATTTAAAAACTGTGACCGAGAGCACCACCACCACCCCACTCGACACAAAGAAAATCTAAAAGACATGAAATGCAATTTTACTTACATACAAAAAAATGTACATTCCTCCATTATAAAAATTTTTAACAAAATTCCTATCGAGGTTAGGAGACAGGATATAAATTCTGTGAAGAAATATCTAAAAAGACTGCTGGTTTCAAGGGCATACTACACTCTGGAGGAGTTCTTTCGAGATAATCTGTAGTTGTGGTGCCAAGTGATCACCAATTTTATAACATTTTACTTGTTTCTATGTCATATTTTGTTGTAATAATGTAATGATTGTATTTTAAATTAAGTTATATAATTTGGTAGTAACATGCTGGTGAATTTTTAAATTTTTAACTATTTTAAATTTTATATTTTGCTGCAATAATATGTTGCTTATATTTTAAATTAAGTTATATAATTTAATAGTAGATTTGAACTATTTTAAGACACGTCCTACGCCTAATGGGCAAACATTTTGTACTGCGTTTGATTGTCGGATGATTGTACAGGGTTATCCAACCAAGACTAGACAAGGCGATTTTTTGACTTTTCCTGTACTTTTATAAAAAAACTGAAATAGCCATCTTAAGTCATTTTCTCCCGCGAATTCGAATATCTTCAGCAAAAAACAATTGAACATCAAACAAAAGTACTAGGGGTCACTTTGATATTTTTTTAAATTGGATGCCGTATTTTTAATGAGCTTATCCGATTTCTCATATAAATTTTGATCTAAAATGTTGGATTTAATTAATTTTTAATTTTTTTTAATTTTTTTAATTTTTCCGAATTTAAAACTGAAGAAAAAAGGCGTTTTTGAATTAAAAATCCAACATTTTAGATCAAAATTTATATGAGAAATCGGATAAGCTCATTAAAAATACGGCATCCCATTTAAAAAAAATATCAAAGTGACCCCTAGTACTTTTGTTTGATGTTCAATTGTTTTTTGCTGAAGATATTCGAATTCGCGGGAGAAAATGACTTAAGATGGCTATTTCAGTTTTTTTATAAAAGTACAGGAAAAGTCAAAAAATCGCCTTGTCTAGTCTTGGTTGGATAACCCTGTACTTATGTTGTTTAATGGACAAATATAGACTTTTCATTTCATTTCATTTAATTTCATGGAAAATATGTGCGAGCCCAATGTATCTCAGGAGATTTTGACATGTTCGACCCACTTTGATGGACCTAAGAACTAATAAATTATTTTCTTTCTTTCTTTCTTTCTTAACCCCGTCGAAAAGCAGAGAACACTTTTCTGTGGAAACTAAGGAAGTTATAAACAATGTTTATTCAACTCTCATTGAACGTGCGGTCAGCAAGCAAGCAGCGTTAGAAGAAACGGTCACATTAACAAAAATTCCAACATCAACTGTATGGAAAATTGTGAATAATCCCATTTTAGCGAGGAAAAAAAGAACCAATACTGGCATTTTCTCGAAGGTAGATGGAAGTGATCAAGATATAATACGGCGTAAAATTTACAAGTTATACAAGGAACAAAGCGTGCCTACATTAGATAATTTAATTAAGAGACTTGAAAAAGATTAAACCGGCGTTAAATGTGGCAGAACAACGTTATGGAAGTGTATCCAACAAATGGGTTTTAGATTTAAAAAAATTAACAAAAGACAAGTTTTATTGGATGCCAGTAGAATTCGGGAATGGCGATCCGAATATCTACAAAAAATTGGGATTTACAGAGATCAGCAAAGGCCGATTATTTACTTGGATGAAACCTGGCTCGACACATATGATACCCAGGAAAAGGGTTGGGTTGACTCAAGACTCAAGCGACATGTTTGGCACCAACTGAAATCTGCAATTCGTCATAACAATATTTGCCCTACTATAAACTCCAGTGTACTTGAGCTTATAGAAACTGAAGTTTTTAACATCCCTTCACAAAGTTGGGCAAATTCTGTTACACATGTTGAAAAAGTGGAAAAATCCTATATCTATATAAACAATATAGCACAAATAATAATTAGAACAGATGATGATAGCGATAGTGATATTGATATATTAGGTGAATAATTATTATAAGTACCGAATAATTTACCATTTTAAGTTTGACCCAAAAAGAGCACATGACACCTATATTACTTTTTTGATAGCACTAACAATTACGGAGATACCCTATAAAAGTGTCGAAAATGAGACACCCTGTACTACAAAAGGTTTGGCTTTTATCTTCAAAGGGATTTTAATCATCAGGTATTACTACATATTTTTAATATAATAATGACTCTTGAGAGTAAAGAAATCAGAACATGCTTGGTTTATCTTTCTAAAGAGATAAATGGGAGTGTGGACAGTCCTGATATGCTAACGCAGTCACCCTTTTAGAATAGAATAGACGAAAAAACGTTCTATTTGGAGTTTCCCAAAACAAACCTGTATAAAAACAAGTTTATGAGTGAACTGGATGTGCATACTCTTACTCTTGGGAAATTCATGGAACTTATCACTGTAAAACTTTTAAACCATCAGGCTCATGACTTACCATAGTTACTATGATTATTGTTTGCAATGCATGCAAGTACTCCTGTATTGTATTCATGTGTCTGCAGTGTCTGTAAATGGCAAATGCTGTTGACACTGTATTTAAATAAATAAAATAAAATATGTCAGATGGTCCACCACCATATTTATATGAAAAAAAATCGTCAATAATGGCCCATATGTTATTAAGTATAAAACTCCTTACATATTGACAAAGTATATTTTTTTTTAGATACAAAAAGTATTTAAAAATATAATACACCTATACATACAGTTTGGTAAATGGTTATATCCTAATTAAGGAAGAGTATTGAGAACGCCATCATAAGGCAGGACACTCCAACCCACGGCGACTTTCGCTCTCCTATCCTTGCACACTTCCAACAGGTCTTCAAAAAGCTAAAAAGATGCATTTTGATCTGATGAAAATGTAATAGTTGTTCGATTAAAACATTCGCTATTACCGAAAAAATGCCTAATTCTACCTCACACTAATTAAAAATATACAGTGTATTCCATTTGAAAAAAATGATTAAAACGTAAAAAGTATAATATTATAGAGAATTTTATTCCCAGCCATTTTACAATCTTCACTTTTCGTCGCGAAATCAACGGGAACCGAGCTACACGTGAAAAGCATTTTCAACCCCTTTGAAAATAGTCAAATAAATACATGACGATCTAATGGGTTGGGGTTGGGGAGCCGAATTCTGGAATTCACCCGTATATTTTAACTATTGCCAACATGCAACATATAAAGGTAAAAAAGAAAGGAATAAATTTTTAATCTAAGCCTTAGATGGGATGTTAAGTAAAGGTAACATGTTTTTATTTTGTTAAATGTTAAGCTTTTTTAAGGTACTTAGGTACTAGATAAATCGTTTGGTTTTAAAGGACATTTGCCATTCTTTGACACCTTATTAAAGAACAAAGGACTTTATTTTGAAATAAAGGACGGCTGCCAAGCCTAGGCCCTGTGGAGATTTAATGATCCTGCAACTGTGGAACTTAATGGAAATCAATAGTTATTTTCATTTTCAAAAATATGTTTTAAACATTTTTAACAGAAAGGTGTCATTCCTTCTCTTGGTATGATCATTCACCTAAATCAAGAATAGACGTCCAGGGGCCAGGGTGTAACAAAGGTTTCTTAGAATTATGTAAAGGGTGTGCAGAAATAACAAAAGGTTAGAATTCCATAAAATTATTTTAGATACCCTCGACGGAATTATTGGCGGTTTAAAAGAAAACTCATTAGAAACACTTACCCACTCCTGTTTTTATCCAGAATTTTCGGAAAGAAGGATTTTAGGTAAGCACAAGTGCATATTACCAGCAAAACGACAGTCAGCAAGCTTTGCAAATTAAAAATTGCAGACTGAAATTCACAAAATTTAAGTTATTATACAGGTATCAAAACTTTAAAGTAGGCACTTACCATTTTAATTTATTTAAAAGAACTTTTAAGTACATCAATCATCATACCAGATTCATATTATTCCAGACAGAACAGTCAGGAACCAGGAACACCTGTTTTTAACAGGATGAATGACGAGGCATGTACACAAATACACAATACACATCTACATACGATAATTGTATTGTATGTTGAATGCATGGCCTAGATCACTGGTTAGTTGTCCTCCGACCCATTTCGTTGCTACGTTTTTAAAACCTGGCAGCGCGGTTATGTCAAAAACAGCTGATTTTTGGTTGGATAGGTTATCCCACCGACATTTGTTTTGTAATGTCAGTGGGAGTGGGTTATCCTAACCTAACTTTAGTAGATTGATGCAAATTTTTATTTCATACCATGTTCATCACGAATATCTTACTGAAAAGGGTAAAGAGCAAGTAGGTTTTTGATAGTCTATTAGAAGTGACGACAGAATTAAAACCCGACAATTTTAGGGATATAATGGTCCAGCTTGAAAGCTTAGTAAGTGGTCACACGTTTAACAAAATAAGACCTAGGTTGGGAGACAAATTAGAAGTAATACGTTTTGATCCTTTTAGTAAGTATTATAAAAATATTATGCGTTCTCCTATTCTCTTTATGATTTTTTTTAACAAATCAAGGGAGCAGGCAAATAAAAGTGAACCTGTTCACACCACATGAAATTTTGGTTTGTTTCCTACCCTTGAGGCTCATAATAGATCTCAATAAAACTTTTCAATCGAAAGTGTACAAAGCCGCTTTTTAAAATAATGTCGATGTGTGCTAATTACAAAAATATTTAGGTATTTACTTAAATATTAATAAATTAATAAGTACTAGGTACTTACTTTGTTATGCACGTTATCTTCACTTTTACTTTCATATTTTTAGGACAAGTCCGCTTTTGTTCGCCAGCTTCTTTTATAGTAAACGTTTATATTTTATATATTTGCCGACCTATCGAGTATTTTTATTTTCAGTCCAAAAAGATTGTGTATATAGAGAGAAAAAGAAGATACGAAGTATGTAAAACCTAGTTATATATGTATACTAATTTATTTGTAATATAAAATAGTAACTTATAAAAATGGTTTAGTAAATTGAAGGTCTCAACTTGGACAATAACTTGGCCCTTTACAGTTGCAATTGTATATTCATTCAAAAGGGCGATACGAATTTTTAGAAAAAAAAACATTTCTTATTAAACAAAACTAAACTTTTTGACAAAAATAACAAAAGCACTTTTATCTTTGTTTCTTTACCAGATAAATAAAACGACACTAATGGCTTTTAATACATTTTACTAAAACCAAATATGTAGTTACATTACTTAAATAACTACACACAGTATTTAAACCAACAAAAACATTTTACTAAAACTAGGTACTTGTATACTTAACCAAATGAAATATTTAGACCAGCAATTTTGAATAAATGAACCTCAATATTTTCAACTTAATATACAGGGTGTTTATTTCAGGGTGTGATTTTTGCGACTATTTTAAGAAAAAAGCATCATTACAACATGTCTTGAGACTAAGCAGCTTATCTTTTGAACTACAGGGTGTTAACATTTTAGAACAATTTTTTTTTATAATATTTTTATTACCACCCATTTTTGTGACATTTATACTCCTTCTGCATTTTCTGGTGCACAACTTTTTTTTTATTTTTACCAGTAATGTTTGTGCGGAACTTGGACTGAAGACTTTTATACACGAGAGTTTCCAGATGCCGAAAAAATTGAAAAGAACTCTGTTTCAACTAATGCTCTGAGATTAACTTTAACACTACGTAGTTCAAAAGTTAAGTTTCTTGAGACATACATTCTTATGAAGTTTTTTCTTAAAATCGACCCAAAAATCACACCCTTAATATTAACATATGATTATGTCGCACATTGTATAAAGCGTCGAAAAATTTGTTTTTTTGCATAGACATGTTCTACCCAGCAAAAATATATTCGACAGTGCCGTGCTGCCGCTTCTACCAGAAACTGAACACCCTGTATATAAACTTATTTTTATTGTCTTTTGGTTCTCAACAACTCTCCTTATTATGTTCCTATATCTATCTATTACTGTTTTTGAGATTTCAACTTGTAACACTTTAAAAAACTCACCATGTGCTGAGTGCATGAACAATTTTACATTTACTTGGTTTACCTTTGACCTCTTTCACTTTAGTATGATATACGTGGTGGTGTGAGCTTGGTCATAGGGAATCCTATCTAAATTTTGCTAACCTCAAATATTGGCTCCTCTATTAATTTTGAATCAAAATTGTATTCAACTTTTTTGAAGGTCCTTGTATGATGGACTCACACACCAAACTTTATTGTTTTCTGATAAGCCAATTAATAGTATATTATTAACCAAGGTTCAGGCAGCCATCATTATTGCCTGAGCGGCAAGTTTAAATCACGAGGAGCGGAGCGACGAGGGATTTAAGACGCGAGGGCTATAAGCTGTCTAAACCGTGGTTAATATAATATTTTTTCCACTACTACAAACTTTTATAAGACATTTATCTTTATAGCATTAATAATTATAAAAAATTACAGGTAGCTATAAGTATATTTTTTAATCAAGTTACCTGCGCTGTGGAATTGGCAAAATATTTTGTTGTTTTGTCAGGTGGCTTTGTCAATGTCAATTCTTGTTCATTTATATCATCAGATTACACGAGTTTTCCGTTTTTTTAAAAAATAAGCGAAGAAAATGTTAGTGATATTATTATGTGGACACCTCCAGCATTGAGGATGGAAGCAGAAAGAATGTTGATTGTATCGATATTTTACAATATCAAGCATCTCTAATAATCTAATATGTATTGATAATTATCTGGTTGCCTAACCACAAGAAATCGCCTTTCAGGTTATTCATGTTTATGAATTCATTTTGTACATTCAAAAAATCAAGTTACCTGCGTTCAAATATATTCTTGAAGATCGGTCAATAATGGATTTCAATGCCTTATTATTGACCATGGTCAATAATAACTTATAAGGTAGAGAAAAACGATTTCTAACGTTAATAATCGGTCAATAATGGCGATGTTATAGGTTAGTAGGGGAAAAGTTATTTAGAAAAAACTCTTGGTAAAAATATGATAATGTCAAATGTTACTAGTCCTTTTATTTTTTATTAGTACCAGCACGTTTTACAGTATCTATTCAAGAGAAAATAATGACTACTAATTTAATAATTGCAAGTACTTAAATAAATAACTTTTAATTGGCTTATTAGAAAATAATAAAATTTGGTGTGCGAGTTCAACATTTATTCATTAATTCACTCAAAAAAGTCTAATATAATTTTGATGCAAAACTAACAGGGGAGCTCAAATCTAATTAAATGTTAAAACGAAACTTTTTTTATTGAACTAATTCTATGGAATACAAAATTTCTAATACTTTTTGTTCAGGGGTTTAGAAAGCTTCCATCCTACTATGTCTTGACATTCAGTATTACTTAGTACTACTAATTTCAGCAACGGTCACATAATATTAGGGCTTTGTGCACTCCTGTTAAAATTAAAATTGTATACAATTAAAAATAAATATGTAAAACAAATTTGCTGCTAGCAACAAACATGATAAGACACCTTCAACTAGAGCCAACCGACAAGAACTTATAAGGTTATACAGGGTGTTCTTTCAGTGTATAGTAGTAACACAAGCATTTTTAGTTAGAGATAATATAACTAACCAAAGCGTTGTGTTCAAAACAAAATAGAGACCATGGGCAAATTTCCCTTATATATATTGACACCCTGTATAGGATCGCTTTTCTTGTGTGCAGTTTATTCCAAAGCAAGAGACAAACGGGATGCTTAATGCCATTACGCTTAAGCGTAGGGTATCAGCGATTCCAAATAAAATGATGGAAAATCCACCTTTATAAAACCTACTGCTTGCTATTCGCTATCACTACTTAAAGTACTTGCTGAGATGTCACTATTGTTGCTGTCCATATATCATAGGGCTTTTCTGTGATACTCGGGCGTCGCGTTCACATAATCCTGTAAATTAAATAGTTGCGCCAAATTTTTAATTAAATACTTCAGAAAGTCTTGTATGTTTTGCACGAGAAGCTGTATGCTGCGTTCGTCAAGCGGCGTATAAGCCATCATTGATCCTAACCTAAAAATGGGAATGCATATGATGCGTCGATTTTTTACATAAACACAACACGACAAAGTTACATTTGGAGATATATTTCCATGCAAAGATAGAAGTGAATAAGCAATATATTAGTATAGACCAATGTTGCCAGACTGTACTTTACCAAACGTCTGTGCATTTAATGTAATCGAACAGGAAGTTTGAGTATCAAAACCAACAGTTTAGTTTAGACTGTCTATCAGGACTGAAAAATTACCAAGATTTTATTAAATAATTACCTGACAAACAGCCTAAGGAGATGGATGGCACCATAAATCTCTGACATAGGCTTGTCTGGATACTCTTCTAAAATTTCAGAGTACTGAGGTCTTTCAAACTTATACAGAAGTTGAGTCCCTAGTGTTATGTTGAAGTATTCTTTTACACCTATAAACAATTACAAGTTAATTAGCTCACTCATTGAACATTTTCAATAACAAATAATGTTTGGCATCTTTCTGTAATATTCACCTCTTATAGTCTCAGTTGAAGCGCCCTCTTTACTTGTGTTGTTTGACTTAATTGACTTCTTATAGGTAGAGTAGTTTTCCAAAATCTGGTCAACTGTTACTTTAGCAGGGAGATTAAAAAGTTTCCTTTGGCGTGTGACTAGATCCCAATCGTCGACCAACCAAGGTTTAAGTTCATCTGGAAGTTTTATTCTTATTTCCACTTTGCTCTGGTACTGTTCTTCAGATTCGATGGTCGAATCAAGTTTGCCTAAAAAAATTAGGGTCTGGTTGCTGCTATACTATTATGCAAAGCAAAGTGTCTTAAATTCGTGGCAATCTTTGTGGTGGGCTACTGCCGACCGGTGCTTAAATGCGTAAATAACATTCAGTGTTACCGCTGGGTCGACAGATTCGTAATTTTGAATGTAACGGGCGAAAAAGCCAACTGATCCTCGCTATCTCGTGCTACTTTTCCCGCTAAAACCACAAAACGCTTGTTGTTTGCTCATTAGACTCAGTAATGTTAGAAATGAATTTTATGATCGGTTAGGATATCGTTTAGCTATTAATGGGGGTTGTTTGAACATTTAATGTTTTTGTGAAAATCTGTAGTCTTACGTATGTTATGTTAAATTAAAGGCTTAGTAAGAAAAACATAATGGTGTCTTTTATTTTGGATGTGTGATGGCCGGATTGGTGAAAATAAAATGTTTTAATTTTGCCATTACATTTAATTGAATAAGTTAGGATTGGCTTATTAAAATTTATTTAAACTTGGCACATAGGTTTATTATATCGGCCTCTTTAAAAAAATTATAATACAATTTTTCTCTAAAATGTACAGGGGAGCCAACCTTCTTTTATTGTTAACATATGACCAAAAAGATTATGATATTTCCGAGGATACACGCCACAACCCTTATATTTTTGAAAATTTGAAAACACGTGATATTAAACAATATGGAAATAAATGAAGTAATTAAAACCTTAAAAAATAATTCTAACTTTCTATCTAACTTAAATATCCCAGCTAAGTATCAATAATTCATTTTAATTGTCGGATACATAGAAAAAGGCAAATATATATCCAATATTCAAAGCAGGTGACGAGCCAGATGTAGGTACATAATTCTTTTATGTACATCCGACTTGTCAGTTAGTAACTTAATTATTTTAAGTTACTAACTGGTGTGATTTGAATGTGTTTAAATTAAATACTAAAAAGTGTTTCTGTATGTCCTTCCGTTGAAAAAAGATCATTAAAAGAGATCACTGTATAAATAACAACATTCTTGAAAGAACAGTGACTCTTGCGACCTGAGTGTAACCTTTGATGAATCTCTATGCTTCACTAATCATATAAAGGTTAAAATTACGGAAGCATATAGGACGATGGGCTTTATTATACTGTCAGCGCGCCCCTTTGATGTTGATGTGTGTTTTAAACTGTTTGATGCCGAAATAGTGCATCCATCGAAACGGTTTTAATTATTCGGTATTACTACATATTTTCAATAGAATGACTCTCAAGAACAGACGAATCAAAACATGCTTGGTTTATGTTGTTAAAATGGGAGTGTGGACAATCCTGATATGCTAGCTCAGTTGCCCTTCTCAGTAAATAGAATAAACAATAGACATAAAAAAATTTCTATTGGAGTTTCCCAGAACAAATCTGTATAAATTTCTCCATTATATAGTATGTATGAATTATTTAACAATTTTACAAGTGAGTTAGATGTGCATACTCTTACGCTTGGAAAATTTACGGAACTAATCGATATGAAACTTTTGAACCATCAGTGTATCATGCCAGTACTCTTATGTTGTATTCATGTGTCTGTAAATAGCAAATGCTGTTGATACCCTATTGAAATAAATAAATAATTATCGTCCAATTGCAGTACTCTTTAAGCCATTCAAGATATTTGAGTCTTATTTTTAAGTCAATATATTTCACAGTTGGACATAGTATCTCAATACAAAAGCAAGGCTTTGTTAAATCAAGCAATTTATTAACAGTTACGATTTTAAATCATCCTGGCCAAATGGGCATGGATACTTATAATTTTTATACTCAACTACCTTTTTAACATACTAATTGATACTTGATTGCATCACCTCCATGTCCATCTCAGTGTATACTGTGTCGACAAGACATAATTTGACAAAAAAGTTATTGAATTATATGTGAAAATAGTTTATGGATATAAGGTATCATAATGTCAAATATTTTATAATATAGTAATACTCAACAGTGTTGATCCTTTGACGCTCTTATATGTCACATCTAAAAATATGAACACCTCTACAGAACTTAATGAATGGTAATACCGTGTGTCGCTTACCTACATGTAACTGGCTTTGTATTTTTAATTTTAATCAGGTATAACTGATGTTATGTGAGTTAGCTAGTAAGTTATAAACATAGAACTAATGTGGAGAGAAGAAAGGGTCTATAGGAACTACTGAACCTTTTTTTTTTTGGTGAATAATACCATTTTATAATAGACTCTTATTATAAAATGATAATACATAGCAATGTTTATGTGAAAAGTTGTATTGTTAGTTGCTATTCCTACAAAGTTTAAAATACATATTACCTGCAGAGTATTGGATAACAGGGTCTGTATTTCCTTTGGACATTTTGATAGAGTGGGTATCTTAAAGGCTACAATGGCATTTTTAAAGTAACAATGCAAAGTGTATTACAATGACATTTGTCAGCTTTAGTTAACTGTTGAGTTGTCTAGGTAACTTAAGAAATACTAAGCTGATAATAAGACCGGAAGGTATATTTTCAGGTGAAAGATTAAATGTTGCGTGTTTCATATCACTAACTAATTTTAAATTGACCCCTTTGGACTTTTCAGGGCAAATACAGGAAGCTCATCATATCTAATATTTGCATAAGTAGAGGTTATTACTGTTTGGGTTTCCTTTTAAATATCATAATATTTACCCCTTTTTTTCCTTGGCACATCAGAACTTGACTCCTGTCCACTTGATGGTGTTGCGGCCTCCCTTTTTATGCCCTTACCACCTTTGGTTATATCAGAAATTGGAGTGCTGGCCCTTGAATCAGAATCTTTCACAGAATCGGCTTTACTTGTTGAGGTTTTCTTTGAAACTTTTTTCGGCTTGCCAGGTTGTGACGAATGTGCTTTCTGCACTTCTTTTTGACGGGCCACATTGGCCTCATTGTATTTTAGGACCCTGCTTTCTGGTACCCATTCATCCCAACTAAAAATGAACAAATATCTAATCAATTAAAAATGACTTCTTTAGATACCTTGCGCTATACCCCTAATTTAAATTATGTGTGTAAGCAGTGTAATACTACTGCATGATACAAAAAACATACTTTTTGTTCCATCCGGCATAATGTATGAAATATTTGACTTGTTTTTCTTTGGTTATTGTGCATTTCAGACATTTGGCTTCATATATAAGGGGTCCATGAAAACACAGTACCTTTTCGCCTAGGAAATTGGAAAATAAATATTTTTGCGCAAAACATGTACAAATATAGAACTTACCTTCCTGAAATTTAAATTTAGGGGGCATTTCTCAACCGGTTTTATAGATAAAATATAAAATATGTAACACACAAGTTATAAAATATGTATACAATTTAACAAACTAGTATGAAGTTAGCTGAAGGTCGAAGGTGGTAGTAAAGGACTCTCAGGTTTTGACAACTTAGCAACAGTCTTTTTATTTAAACTAAAAGATTATACAAACTTCCTCGAGTTGATGTGTAGTTATAATTAGTTAGGAACGAATTTATGAAAGGTTTCTTTAAAATTAAATTTATAAATTTCATGGAAAATCGCTCACTTTTTGTATGATCGACGAGCGTCATCTGTAGGAAAGTAGAGCCCCATCTAATGTTATTATAGATAACTGCTTTCTAAGTACACATTTCTATTTTAGTTTCACTACCCTCTAATAGGTGGCTAGTAAATACGGTAGTCCGATGGAAAAATCCAAGTCTGCAATGAGCTTCTACAAATTTTGAAGGTACAGGGTCTTCCAACGAGGACTGAACAGGGGCTTATTTTTGAGCTTCCTTGTATTTAAAGAAAAATTCAAAATAGCCAATCGATGTACTTTTTCCTGCAGAATTCATAAATGAAACCAAAAATTTATTTGAACCAGAAACAAAAGAGTTACGCTATGGATAAGGTGTTTTTTAAATGGAACATAGCTTTTTTTATACGATTTTTGGAACGAGTGATTTTTTTTTTGTCCGTTCTGATTAAAATATTTAATATTGTGACAGCTATTTTTATTAAATTTTAATGTTTTATCCAGTATAATTTAACTTTAACCTGTTTGAAACATACACTAGGTAATAAAGGTATAATCACCTTTGAATCCTTCAAAGTCAAAAAATTTGACAAATTTACTATAATATTGCCGAAATGAAATATTCATTAGATGAGAGATTGCAGATTGTTATCTTGTTCTACAAATGCCAAGAAAATGCAAGAGAAGCAAGGAGAAGATTTATTGCAAATTTTCACAGAAATATATCCGTCAATATACTATTCAAATTTTTTGACTTTGAAGGATTCAAAGGTGATTATACCTTTTCTGTATGTTTCAAACAGGTTAAAGTTAAATTATACTGGATAAAACATTAAAATTTAATAAAAATAGCTGTCACAATATTAAATATTTTAATCAGAACGGACAAAAAAAATCACTCGTTCCAAAAATCGTATAAAAAAAGCTATGTTCCATTTAAAAAACACCTTATCCATAGCGTAACTCTTTTGTTTCTGGTTCAAATAAATTTTTGGTTTCATTTTTGAATTCTGCAGGAAATAGTACATCGATTGGCTATTTTGGATTTTTCTTTAAATACAAGGAAGCTCAAAAATGAGCCCCTGTTCAGTCCTCGTTGGAAGACCCTGTACCTTCATTCATTAGTGAAGCTAATTCTAATTAAAATAAGAGTAGTTATGCTTCAATAAGATTTAAATAGTTGAGTGACATGCTAATATTGATATTATATGGTTTTTATGTATGAATGTTAGATCCGTTGTGTAAAGAAAAACAAAGGGTAGAACAATCATATCTAGCTCCCCGATTCTACCAATATTGTACTCGGAGTCTAGCTGGGGAGGGAACTGTTTTCAAAAGCCTGGAGCACAGTTAAATCGTTCGGAATCACACACAAAATCCTCGAAACGTGTAAGTTTTCTATATTTTTCGTAGATGACGGTAGGCGTATGATTAGAGAAATATATTTGCAAAATAAAATTTGAGATCTGCAATTCATCCACCATAAATATGTTTAAATTTTCTAGCAAAACTGCAGAACTTCTTGTTAAGAAAATACCAGCAAAAATATAGAATAAAATATGAGAAACTGGTCAAACCATGCAAGTGGACAAGAGAGTGCTTTCAAATTACGTCACAGCCTTAAAACTACTAGAGAGCAAAAGATATCCGTCTCCCTCATAGTGTTCATTCTCATATCCATTCTTCAGGGTATATAAATAGTTATATATAATTGGAAAGAATTACCCAATGATATTTTACTTGTGTTTTGGCAGTTCTACCAATTGGGCAAATCCTGCACATAAAAAAAAAAATTCGGCAAGATGATGATACATGATACATCCTGTATGGATAGGTTGAGGAACTCGAGGTCAGGTAGAACCCAGACGCGAGGCGAGAGCTTCCAAGTCTGTGACATAATTTGGGAGTAAATCGATGGGAGCACGCCTGCTTCTACATACTTCGTTGTCAGCATCAGCTTCCATGCTAACTACTGCGGCAGCAAGGCCGTTAGCTGACGACTATTTCCACGTTTATACTGGTTTATTTTTTTGTTGGAAGCCCAGAAATGTAAGGAGTTATGTATAAAAAAAAAATACATATCACAGTAAGCCTATTTTATTATTAAAAGTCAAAAAATTATCACTATATAATATCAGATATAAACAGTACACCCGGGCTCAACGACTTAACAATGATGGACAGAGACTATTAGGAAACTGGACCTAACCTAAGGTTGGACCGAAATAGGTTATTCAAAAAGTGAGACAAGTAGCAAAAGCCAGCAAACTATTGGTTAGATTAGAAAGCAGGAATAAATTGATATCCCTCTTTATATAAGGCTAATAATAAACACCGTGTTGTTGCAAATTACCAAAATCTACCAAACAAAGTATTTTAAAGAATAATTACCGCCATTCGTTTAATATATTTTGCATAGAACATATGACTGTGAGGTGTTGTTGGGGACACGCAACATGTAAACAATCGATGTCCATCTGTGTTAAGTCGTTGGACGGGCTATTTTTTTTTAATATCACTACTACAAGTCACGATTTGACCATAGCACGGCATATACAACAATATGCCGTGACCATAGTATAGCCTCTTGCGTCCGCCAGCCTATGTAAGATAGAGAGCAGCAAAAACCGTCAACTCACGTTAAAGTGAGAGAAATAACTTGTTTCCGTACAAGGTACAAAGTATCCCAAATTGAATACAGACTTGCTAAACTATATTGGCTGTTAAAACACTAAGCACGCGCAATATATAGCTCGACAGTGCACAACTATAATCAAATAATTAAAATTAAAAATTGTTAGATACACCAAAAAGTGTAGTTTTATATTGTACAATTTTCAATATAGTTTAGGGCCCTTTACAATAATTCTGATAAAAATTATGCTATACAATTTTATTAAAACTATTTGCATGTAGTGTAGTCTGCAAATCAATCCCAAAGAGTCATTCATGTAAGATATCAAGGGAAATCATACAAAAACCCACTGGACAAAACTGCATTCACTCAAAACAGTGAAAATAAAATGTATCTTAAATATCCTATCACTTGAATGAATAAATTTTAATATTTTATATACAAACAATTTAATATTCCAGATAGCAAACGGCGCGCACGCCCTCATAACGTGCCAGCAAAAATTATCGTTAAAAAATATAAGAATCGTTTTACTTCAGGGTCAAATCGCTGAAAATCTGAAGCAGTGACTGTTGTGCTGAAATCGTTTTTTTTTTCCTTTTTGAGTTTGTTTAATATTAATTGTTAATTAATTCAGTAATAAGAAAACCATGCGTCGGACGA
The DNA here is from genome assembly GCA_963920685.1 of Polydrusus tereticollis. Lineage (NCBI taxonomy): Eukaryota > Metazoa > Arthropoda > Insecta > Coleoptera > Curculionidae > Polydrusus > Polydrusus tereticollis. The sequence continues at coordinate 19,341,619 of OY987332.1, read as the reverse complement.
AAGAAAATCAAGAGATCAAATTTGCTCAGAAATAAATGAAGATTTTAAAAATAATTTTTATTTAGGAAGAAAGCGGTGCCGTACCATTATTTTCTCCAAAACTATTAAATGCAAAACCCGTACAGACGCCACTGGTAAAAATAATAAAATTGTTTGTACCGCGTGTCCTACTAAGAATGGCTGTCGGCCGTATCTCAGAAAGTGTTAGTCGTATGGCTTGCGGAAAAAAATATATTAGGTAAAGTGGTCATGAGAAATTGCTGGAAATTATTTTCAAGTTTCTCAGACTGGCGCTAGAGGGCACAACAGTAACGGTAAATATGAATCACGAAGTTTCCTCAAAGGTCGCCTAGTTAAGGTATCTCGAAAATAACATTTTTGTATATTTCGAAGATTTATTAATAAAATTCACCTATAGAACGTGTTCGTCACTTTTCAAATAAAGTGGTGGTTGGTTAAACATTATTTGTAATAAATGATGATAACTCCGGTCTGGCTTAACATAATTTAGTAAACTTAGTTTTGTTAAAAAGGGATTTAAAACTATTTTATTCAATTCATACTCATTGTACGTTTGAGTGATTGGCTCCTTACAAGAACCTTGTAAGTTAACACCATCGAAATAATCAACATATTTCACGTGCCGCGCACCTTCGTTATCTGGGATCTTTTTTTGATAGTTTTGTGCTATTGCTATTATACCACAGAGTGCTCTTTAACTACACTTTGTAACAAATAAAATGCTTAAAAACACTTTGCTTTTTTAAAGATGGTAAAAAAAGCGTCATAAAATAGTTAAGACAGAACATAATATCACGATTTTTTTAAGTGCTGCACCTTTTTCGCCATCTTTAAAATGCATTTTCTTGAAAACTACTGAACCAAACTTAAGCGTTAAGAACCTTTAATTTGAGGTATCACTGAACCCGGCTCCCATTTAAATCATCAGGGGTATAGCCCAACCCCGCAAGGGGCTTAAAGTTATTAGCAAAAGGTTTCCCTTTGAAAACAAGAATAGGATGTCAAAATGGTGTCAAATTAAGCTAGGTAGCATTTGAATAGGGTCAACGGTACAGACCATTAACTTAATAAGATTAACGAAATCTATAGAAGCTTAAGAAAGAGTAAAAAATGCTACAATAACTATAAAGTTCTTGTTAAAGAACCAAACAATATTTACACGTAGTTCAGTAAAACATAATTTGGCCAATTTTGTGTACGAGGGTGACCATTGGGATCTCGAAAACTATAATAGATACGAAGAAGTTTAAATTGTGGCAAAGTTGCACAATTTGGTGTTCAGTGAAATGCCTTTTAAAATTTGAGGAAATTTTCAGTACTTCTGGAGATATCTGGAAAAATGCGAAATTTGAAAAATTTGTTTTTATTTTTTTCTAACTTTATTTAAAGAAATATTAACGAAATAAACTGCACTTTCTCATTGTCACTTTTTCGCCTCCACAAAATAGCGCTATCAGTTTTTAAATCCGACGCTTCTATGTCTTGGGCCCATCATCAACTTCATTTTTTTAAATACGGACCTGGATGTTTTATTTCGGATTTGGAGGGAACTAGTCATTCTAAAAACAGATATGTATCACACTTATGTTATGTTACCTATATCTGCCTTCATTTTCTATATTATGGAAAAATCAGACAAAATTGAAATAACAAATTAAAGGTGACTATAAGACAAAACATTATACGCTCAACCATTATGGCATATTTTATGTTGACATGCTTGTTAGCTGTTGAGGGTATAGCTATTTTTTCTTTTGTAATTTTATAGTCAAAATATGTTTTCAAATATGGAAAAGCGTGATTTGTTACACATTTATTACAGTTCAAATAGAAACTCTAGAATTTCTTGTGAACGGTATCTAATTCAATATCCCGAACGAGTGCAACCGCATGAAAATATTTTTGCTAAACTGGATAAAAACTTGTTGGAATTTGGAAACTTTAGCAAGCCAAGAGATACATACGGCCGTCGAGTTGATCCGGTTGAAGAGGAAAATTATTTAAATACGTATGACTTTTTATCTGTAATTAATGTTTTCTAGATTTGGCTATTGACATATTTCTATTTTAAGGTTAATAATGCTCCTTTCAGCTCTACTAGGTTTTTTGAAAATTAGCTAGAAAAACCTAGAATGCGAATATGGCGAACACTAAATTCAAACAAATATCGACCTTACAAAATCCATCTAAGCCAAATACTTAGACCTGGTGATGAAATCCGCAGGATGGATTTTTGCAATTGGCTTCAAAATAAACTTTTAGAAGACAACAGTTTTCTGTCGAACGTAATCTGGACCGACGAATGTAATTTTTCAACGAACGGTTTATTTAATCGTCATAATGAACATTATTGGTCAATAGAAAATCCCCGGCAACATCAAGAAATCAGACCACAGGGGCGAACTTCTTTTAGTGTGTGGCCCGGTACGTAGAGAAATAAAATTTTTGGCCCTATAATATACGAGGGAAGCTTAACATCCGAGTGGTATAGGGAATTAATATTAAATAATATTTTCGAACATCTCGGAGATGATGAGCCTCTAAATATTCCGCGGCAATTATGGAGGCAACAGGACGGCGCTCCTCCCCACAATGGACGGGAAATAACAAACTATTTAAATATACTGTTTCCAAATAAATGGATTGCAAACCAGGGACCTGTGCGATGGTCTGCTAGAAGACCAGATCTAAATCCGCTGGACTATTTTTTATGGGGATATTTAAAAAATCGTTTGTATCGTGAGATACCAAATGTCATAAATGGACTGCAGCAAAATTTAATCCGAGAAATTACAGTCATTCCTGCACCGTTCGATATTAAAATTGCGACGGCTTAGTGCAAAATGCATTGAAGCCGATTGCTTACAATTTAAATGTCTTTTATGAGATTGTTTATGTGTTCATTATTATAACATAATAATAATAAACTTGTATTAGTAGCTTTTACAGTTGATCTAGGGTAATAAAGTTTTGTTAAGTTATATTGATTGGTTATATATCTTTTTGTTTCATATTTTTTTTTTTATGTGAAGGCAGCGACAAGGCAGATGAAACGTTTAATAACATAACAACTGTGATACGTACAGGGTTATCCAACCAAGACTAGACAAGGCGATTTTTTGACTTTTCCTGTACTTTTATAAAAAAACTGAAATAGCCATCTTAAGTCATTTTCTCCCGCGAATTCGAATATCTTCAGCAAAAAACAATTGAACATCAAACAAAAGTACTAGGGGTCACTTTGATATTTTTTTAAATGGGATGCCGTATTTTTAATGAGCTTATCCGATTTCTCATATAAATTTTGATCTAAAATGTTGGATTTTTAATTTTTTTTTTTTTTTTTTTTTTTTTTATTTTTAACATTTTCCGAATTTAAAACTGAAGAAAAAAGGCGTTTTTGAATTAAAAATCCAACATTTTAGATCAAAATTTATATGAGAAATCGGATAAGCTCATTAAAAATACGGCATCCCATTTAAAAAAATATCAAAGTGACCCCTAGTACTTTTGTTTGATGTTCAATTGTTTTTTGCTGAAGATATTCGAATTCGCGGGAGAAAATGCCTTAAGATGGCTATTTCAGTTTTTTTATAAAAGTACAGGAAAAGTCAAAAAATCGCCTTGTCTAGTCTTGGTTGGATAACCCTGTACCTGTTTTTAGAATAACGAGTTCTTTCGAAATCCGAAGTAAAACATCCAGGTCTGTATTTAAAAAAATGAAGTTGATGATGAACCCATGACATCGAAACATCGAATTCAAAAACTGAAAGCGCTATTTCGTAGAGGTGAAAAGTGGCAATGAAAAAGTGCAGTTTATTTCATAATTTCTCTTTAAACAAAGTTAGAAAAAAATAAAAAACAAATTTTCTAAATTTCGCTTTTTTCCCGATATCTCCAGAAGTACTAGGAATTTTCTCAATTTTAAAAAGGCATTTTATTGAACACCAAATTGTTGATGGGCCCAAGACATAGAAGCGTCGGATTTAAAAACTGATAGCGCTATTTTGTGGAGGCGAAAAAGTGACAATGAGAAAGTGCAGTTTATTTCGTTAATATTTCTTTAAATAAAGTTAGAAAAAAATAAAAACAAATTTTTCAAATTTCGCATTTTTCCAGATATCTCCAGAAGTACTGAAAATTTCCTCAAATTTTAAAAGGCATTTCACTGAACACCAAATTGTGCAACTTTGCCACAATTTAAACTTCTTCGTATCTCTTATTATAGTTTTCCGAGATTCCTTCTCACCCTCGAATTTGGGACACCCTCCACAGTGAACCATTTAAAAGTCTTTATTATTAATTTCTCAAAAAATGTTAATCTTAATCAAAGGTGCAATATTCCCCTAAATTAAAATGCCACCTACTAAAAGTTAAAGCAGCGAGGTTCAAATTTTCAAAAGAAGCACAACCGAAGATACCTATATTATAGCAATAAGTCTAGAAACAATGATTCCCAAAACACAAATCATTGGCCAGAACTAAAATTATTTTTAGACATTATGCTCTATGTTGCATTATCGAGATTCATGTTACCCCAACCATGAAATGCGCATCGCTTTAGTGTACGGATAGCACTAAAGAAAAAAATGTGAGAGACAATAGTTTTTGTTTGTTAAGACTAATGATCAATTGACAGCAACTAAATAAATGTCTTAAATCTATAAGTGCGCAGGAGAACCCTATATAATCAATATCCCTTTGACTTGATGGTATAATAATATTATTACAAGCAACACAAAACAATTAATCGACAATTGATCAATAATAAGAGCATCACCGCAAATATCAAAACTAAAAATTAAATAGAACTGTCATAATATTACTGTCGTCATTTATAAAATAAATCATATTATGATAAAAACCTTTCTGATATTCCATCCGAATGAAATCAAAGTAGCTCACACCTGTGCTCTGCAGTTAGGGCAAGTCTTTCGATTGTTAAACCAAACTTCAATGCAACGCGTGTGAAACGAATGTCCACATTTTAAATTGCTTGTGCCAACATCGGTAGTCACCACATATTGCAAACAAATACTGCAATTGGAGGAGGTCAGGGCTTTTCCTCGTTTTCTTGGAATCCTATAAAATATAATAGGTTATTTGGTAATTAATAAGAGGAGAGTACAGGTTGTCCAGATTGTCCGTTATTAGTAAAGATTGGGTTATGATATACAGAGTTAAAATTCAAAATTTTACGTTGTGGCATACACCTGGTCTCTTATAGGTTATAGTCTTAGTCTTAGTTGCAATGGCCACCTGTCTTAACAACAATCAGCCAGTATAGGTTATCTTCATCTTATCAAAAAGGTAAAAACTGACAATGGGACATGGCATGTAACACTTTTAAGAGGGGATGAAGATTCAGCAAGTGTGCCACAATGGGGGAACGGTTAAGACTTTTGTGACATCACTTTCAAAATTTAAAAACAATTTTTTCGTTCAAAAATTGCAAACTTAAAATATGCTCTATTGTTATAACAATTTTTTTTTGTCAACAAGCTAAAGTAAAGGAAAAATAAATAATGTATAAACCAATAGTAAAAAAGTATACCGGTATTTACAACAATAGCAAGAAATAAAAATTAAGAGGAAAAAGTATATACAGGGTCGTTGGTATGTATGGAAACGGTCGATTATTTCTTGAAGTATAACAGTTACCAAAAAATATTTTAGATAAAAGTTTCAGGGTTTTTTAGGGTGTATTAGAATTTTAAAAAAATAAGTATACAGGATGAGTCAGAAAACCATAGGTAAGCAAAGTTACATTTTTTTAAATGGAACACCCTATATCTTCGAATATTTTTGGATTTAACATGAATCAGTTTCTATCAATGGGATCCCTCTTGTGGAGATCACTATCGTAAAAGATTTTGGAGTTCTCTTGGACAGCAAGTTATCATTCTCCCATCACTTTAAAACTTGAGAACATTATTGGTAGGGCAAGTAAAATGTTGAAATTTATAAAAAGATCATGCCGAGACTTTGCAATCTTAATGTACTTAGGCTGCTTTTGGAATCTTCCAACAAAAATTGGTCACCATACTATCAAACTCCTGTAAATCAACTTGACAACATAAATTGTCTGAAAGATGTTTTTATAGACTTTTTTTTGTTATTATATGTTATATTCTAAGGCTAAAGGACCCGGGTCGATGGCCATTTAAATTGTATGACTATGATTTAATAAAGAACATTAAGTAAGTAAGTAAGTAAGTAAGTATTTTGTTGTTGTAGTTATAAAATTGACCTGAAATCTCTTGAATGTAACACAGGGACACAGTGAAATATTTAGATGCAAAGTCGGACGACCCGTAAAGAAACCAAACGGGTCGGATTTAAGTACCTAGGTTTGACAAGATAATTTTTAATATCATAATTGTTTGCCTATTAATAAATATAATCAATTTCTACTGTAGTTTGTTGAAGTTAGAAGATTTTACTCTTTAGAATTTAACTGAAAATCACTGAAACTGTTCTACTTACGCATTTGAGCTGCTTGAGGCTGGGCTAGGAGTATAATCATTATCATCTGTTCGACTAGGTCCATAACTATACTGTTGTGGTTGTCCTGGTTGTTCACTATTATAGTGTCTGTAAATGGCGAAACCCACAGTAATCACTACGGTTAGCCCAAGTGCGATAAGTCTAAATGGTATCATGATTTTATGCAATTTTCTAATCTAAAACATTGGGCAATTTTTAATCATAAAAGTCATATTCACTGTTTCAGTAACTAATAATGTTAAAACTAGGTACTATCCTGGAATTAGTATGAGCATAGACCAGGTAGGTTGGTCTATGGTATGAGCCTTATTAAAAATTTTGCGCTAGACTACAGCCGTCCTTCCGCCCCCGTTAAAATTTTGAATAGTAAGCCAGAGTAAATCTTCTAATATAGTTGTGATATTTATGTTTATTCAATATATTTTTAAACAACTGCTTAGGTTATCAAGATCATGACCTAAAAAAGCATGACGAATAATATTGCTTAGCTATAAAACGTTATTTCTTGCCTCTTGCCCTTTTAACAGCTGATATTTTATAATATTCATATTTAGGAGTTTGCAACCAGACTGTATAGCCACCCTTACTTGGGCTACTTAAAGAGAAAACATCTATTATAGATAGGTCTGTTTCAACCAGCAGTCCCTTCTGCTAAAATTGAGGAATACCATATACATACATTCTGAAATCATGTACTCTGCATCAGATGAGCCCTATATTTATATCTGAAACCATTGGAAGAATAGCCCATCACTAAGCCGTATAAGGTGTTCATGAAGTCAAGGGCCAGAAATGCAAATGAACTCCTTAATTTTGAGGTTCTGTGAGGAGGAATAATGAATTTTTCAAGAAGATAGCACTTAACTTTTTTACTTGAGAAATTTCTCTAAGGGATTCTGGTAGTGCATTAAATAATCTGCTGCAAAAGCAGAAATGGCTTTTCCAATATGATGATGTTTTGTAGCCTGAAATATAGATTTTATTTGAGTTTCTAGTGTTACGTTTATGTATATCTGAAGTATATTAAAACTGGTAGGAGTGTTTTATAACAAACATCAGTGCACTAAGAATTAGAATACCAGGAACTGTCAGAATATTCTGTCGAAAGTTTTCTCTGCATGACTCAAGTGGGCTTAAAGAGTAAATTTTACGAATAATTCTTTTTTAAAGAATAAATAATCTTTGAAATTCAATTGTTTTGTCCCCAGTAAAGCACAAGAAAGCTTAAGTGGCTGTAGGCCAAAGCATACTATATATTTAATAATTGGTTAAGGTTCATAAAGGTTTTTAAGTTGACAATGGCATAATAAGCAGTTTAGATTTGCAAGCAACATTGTCTACATGGGCTGTCCACTTTAATTGTAAGTCTATGTGAAGAGCATTGTTCTACTCTTGTAATAGAATTATTATTTAATTTTAAGTTTAAATCAGGGACCTGTCGGTTTTTGTAGAATGCCATGTAATAGGTTTTATATACTTTATTTATTTATGGTACATCTTACAAACACCTTGGTTAATTACATGTAAGAGACATAAGACTAGAGAGAATAAAAATATATAAAAATAATAATAATATTACACCTAAACCTAGCAGTCTAAAAGACAATTATTATTGTAAATGTGTACATCTATCGCTACAGCATTTAATATTACGAACATTTGTGTTAAATGAACACCTCCAAATTAAGCAGAACGCGATATTTATATTAAGATGACTAAAGCGTGGATATAAAAATGTTCAACTGAATTATTTTTACTCACCCTCAGTTCTTCTGGTTTGTTTGTTTTGTTGTACCTACTATCTAGATTATTCTAGACTTTAGTCTAGAACTAGAAATCAACTGGGGGAATTACTTGGGAGATAATGCTCAAGGTGACCAACCTAAAACAAAATTTAAATATATAATATACGCAGATTGGATTTGGAAATAAAATAAACATTCATTACTATTCTGATGGGAGTGAAGCCCAAGCAAAAAACTGATTTGATCCATTTCATCGATGATTGGGTATGTTTTGCCGATCCTTTGCGTTAATATGAAACTACTAACTGGCAATTCAACTTACCCAAAGCAAAACACAAAAGAACTTCAGATATTTTCAGGTTTTTTTATTTTTCGTGTGTGTTTATTTTTGTTTGAGTTACAAAACAAAGGATGCGTTCAGTATTTGACACACATTTGACCACAGAACTCAAAAATTTCATTTAACACTAGAACACCTCTTATCTGTTTTGTGCATAGAAATATGGTTTTGTGACTTGAACCACAGAGAAGAACGATTGTTCGATTGTTGTGTCTGAAAACGAGTTCCATTGGTAAAAGAAGTCCTGCACGAGTGCAAAATTTGTAAACCATTGAGAAGCCGGTGCAACATTTCTTGCACCGAGTGCAATCAGTTCCGCACGTGCTCCTGGAGATCGTGCGGCACCGAAAACTGGATGAATTCGTCAAGAAATACAAGGTTTTGAAAAATATCTGACAAAGTATATTTTAAATACTATTTTGACCAATAGTACCGATAGCGATGAGGAGTATTATCCTTAGCTAACTGGAAAAATGAACTCTCTGTAAAGTGTAAACCATTAAAGCCGTATTACAGTCACGCAACTCGATGCAAGTCCATGCAAGACGCAAAAAGAATTGCCCAAAGGCATGCGCAGTCGAAGCTCAGCTGATCCCTTGGTGCAACTAAGTTGCACGAAAATTTTATCGGTCTGGCGCGATATTTATTGCATTGCTCGTGCAAGTCTGGGGGAAAAGTAGTTACTTTTGTGTTACCAACAGTATTAATGGTGTATAATGATGCAGCGAGTACTTTTCTCCGCTTTAATTTATTTATTTTGTTTATTTATTTCATTTCAAACACAAAATATTTCACAAACACCAGAAAATCACAAAATAAAACAATAACAATAACAAGTTTGAGGTTAGAAGTTTAAAAAATTGCATGGACTTGCACGCTGTTTTACATTGTGCAACTTTCTTTCATGCAATACTTTGACCTTGGCCATTTATTGCTGCAATTAGTTGCGTGACTGTAATACGGCTTTTAGTAGTGTACTCGTACAATTCGCTATGATCCATCTGAACATTCACAATTCGCAAGCAGCGCGAATTGACGAAAATCTCCTGCTTTGTGACACTGTGAGGACGGCTCACGTAGACAGGATTCCGGCCGACAAGAACATGGTTGTTCTTCTCGGACTCCTATACGTGTCAAATAATCTAGGTTATGTTTAGTTTGAAAGTGAAAAATGCGAAAATGAAAACATTTACTTTGGCTAACGGTTAAGATTTTTGGGTTTATTCTTTGCCAACGATACCATATTTAAATCCAAGCTGCGTTTGTTGATAATATCGATATTTTAATATAAATATTTGTGTTTTTTGACTACTGTAATTTAATAGGTATTAATACTTTAAATTTAGTTCGGCCCTGTACAATGTTTCTATGCTTTGACATTGATTTGTTTACTTCGTTTTCAACTTGAATTTGAATATCACAGAACTCAAAACTGAATTGGGTATGGTATAGAGATTATAGAGGGAAACCTCTTATTTGTTTTATAGAGCTGGGGTATTTTCGTGTCATGTTAAGCCTCATTACTTATCCTGTTTTATTAATTTCATTTATCCAAAAGTTATTTTCTCTAAAAAGCACTTGTAGAAATAACAGTACAAAAACAATTTATTTAAGTAACAATTTTATCATAATCGATAAACAACCCGACATTAAAATAAATAGTAACGATAAGAGCGAGCAGACAGTTCAAACATTTTTGAAACAGAACTATCCCAGTATTGCAAGTTCGAATTTGTACCATGAATACTACTTTCCACATCGACTAGATTATGCAACCAGTGGAATTCTTTGCATTCCGAAAACCAAAGAAGCCTGCAAGCATGTTTCTGAAGCATTTTCATCTCGAACAACTAGGAAATACTACATCGCTTTAGTTTATGGATTACTATCCAAGGACCTGATAGATGTAAACATTCCAATAGGTGACGATTTACGAAGAGAAGAGGTCCAAAAAATGTGTACAAATCAGGAGCCCCTTTTTTGCAGGAACTCGAGGACAGCAAGGACCTTAATTGCATCATTAGAAGAAGGGATGTTTAATAATTATCCTGCAACAAAAGTCATTTGCCGTCCAATAACGGGAAGAAGACATCAGATTCGAGTGCATTGTTCTTTTTTAGGACACACAATAATTGGTGATTACACTTACAGTAATGGAAAGGACACCGAACCTGCAAGAATGTTTTTGCATTCCGCTAGACTTGTACTTCCAAGCCCCATCGAAAAATTGGATATTTCTACAGGGGATCCATTTACAAATATTACGGAGTGGAATATAATTAAAAATGTTGACAATATAAATTCGGCTTGTAAAAAACTTGATAATTTTTATATTAACTCTGTAAGCAGTATTTGATTTTTTTTTAATTTTATACTTACTTTCATATTTGGAATAGAAAATAAATACTGATTTTTTTTTTAATAAAGATATTCCTTATTGCTGAGGAATAATAGCAATAAAGCTTTTTGTTCAGTGTCTTATAGTCAACCAAATAAGCAAGGCACCTAACTCCATCCTTCATATTTTGCTTAATATTTGGTTTGTAGACTCATGTAGACTGAGTCTACTGTCACCTGGCGACTTCTTGAAGTGCTATACCTGATATAGGGCGCAGACAACCTCTGCAACTCACTACTCGTACAAAGAATCTAATACAATTTAATGCAGGTTCTGGAACAACTAAATTAGAAAGGCTTTACTAGGCAGATCATTATCTGTGGTTTGTTACTACCTCTCCTGCATATTGGTAAACTCTATAATAGAGTTTCATATGCGTAGACCTATTATGGGGATGTAGTCATGAATAGAACTTTATCAATAATCATTAGTGTCAATGGGAGTTTACAGTGAATTTCCAAGTATAATAATTAAAGGAATGAAAATTGCATTCCCCGAGTCCAAGAAAATCTCAAAAAAATATAGCTTGGTTCAATGATGGCATTGGACATATGAGAGAAGCTTTAAAGTTATTACAGGAACATTATATCAAAATAGGTCTTTTCTCAACCTAAAAAGGAGAACCCAGTTGTTTAAAAATAGGTACAAAATACGTGCGAAGAAGACAGCTTATACTAGTCACATTGTAAACTTCAACAATGTAGTAAACACATCCTGGGATATTATAAATCATGTTAGTAGTCTCTGCTCGTGAGGATGCACTGACTGCAAGTGATTTTAATGAATCCTTCTCTAATATAGCGGAGAGAACTTTGGCCCAAATTCCGGTGACAATGCAGCAACAGAACCTGTTTTTTGCTTTCAGAGAGGTAGGTTTTGTAGAGGTAAGGGATGTTATCGATACTCTTAAAAACAAGGCAAGCAAGAATATCTACTACATGAACATTAGGATGATCAAACGACTAAAAGATTTTACATAGATATACATGACGAGGCCTTTTAATCCTTGTGTCAAGGAGGGCATATTTCCAAGCTATCTTTAAATTTCTAAAGTAGTAACGGTTTTCAAAAAGGGGAAAGTTGATCTGAATAACTATAGACCTATTTCTCTAGTCCCAATCCCGTCAAAAATTTTAGAGCATATTTTAAAAAATCAATTATATAAATACTTTAAACAAAATAACCTCTTTATTAAAGACCAATTTGGCTTTAGAACAAACAGGTCAACAACTCATGTCATACTGGACTTGTTGGGAGTACATTGTGGGGGCCTTCCAGATGAGGGACTATGTACAGGCTGCATTCTGTGACCTCTCAAAGGCTTTCGACTATGTCTCTCACTCGCTGCTCCTGGAGAAACTCAAGTTTTATGGTATACAGCCTATAAGTGTGCGGTTGCTGGAGAGCTACTTAATACGGAGAAGGCAGCAAACTCTTTATAACGGTCAACTTTCAGGCCATTCAAGTGTTAATCATGGGGTACCCCAAGGGTCGGTACTAGGGCCCCACCCTACTGTTTATTATTTATATGAACGATGCCCAAAATACTAGAAAAAACTTCTACCATCAATACCCTACTAGAGGGGGCAATGGCATTAGGCTAGATTTCTTAACACTATAGGTAGAACTGGTTTTTCTGTGAACTACTCCGCGCTACAGTTCTACAATAAACTCGCAAAATATCAAGCAGCTACCTAACTTAAGATTTAAGAGAGTTGTTAGGAATCATCTGTTAGATGGAGCTTTTTATAGCGTGGATGAGTTCTTACCCAGTTTTAAAAGCCACCCTGTGTTGTTATGGTTTAAATTTTATTTGTAATGAAATTTAAAAATGTTAAATGTGTAGAACCTTATATTTTAAGCTGATTTTAAAAATAGTAAATAGTGTTGTAATATTCTTAGAGTTTGAATTTTATATTGATGCCTAACATAAGGAATGAAATAAAATTGTATTTAAATTACTTGAATACATTTTAAATTTGAATTATACAGAATGGCAAAAAAGTAGCGCATATTGCATGTAACTTTTGAATTACCTCGTATAAAAAAGTGACCTTTATGAAAGTTGTTAAGTAAATTATTTCCCACATTTCTACCTGCATGCATTTTTTCTGTCATTTCTGGTTTGGTTGCCATAGACTAAACTTAGTTTTTGTAAATGGAACACCCTGCATATGATTGCATATTTGGATTTTACTGGGAAACTCTGAATTTTTCGTATTTCAAATTTTCACCTTTCTGCAAGCGTTTCCGAGATAATGACAGCTCAAAAATAAAAAACTTCCTAAATATAATTATTCCAACCTAATACCCACCAGTTCTCAATACATGAAAATCCAACACAATCATCCAGGCCAATGGCAATGGATTTTAATGTGTCTCATCAGTCAGTGGAAAATTTGTTTAAGCAGAAGTTGCATCCCTACAAGATAAATTATCGTTATTGGTCTGCTGATAATACTCACTGGTTCCAGGAAGGACATACTCGAAGGCCCGAAAAAGTTAATGTTTGGGCGGGCATAGTTGGTAGACATATTGTGGGACGTTTTCTCATAGATGGTAATTTGAATGGCGAAAAATATCTGGACCTCCTCAGGAATCACATAATTCCTTCTTGCAGAATGGTTTTACCGGGTGTAAATAATGGCTTAAACGAACAAGTATGGTTCCAGCAAGATGGAGCACCTGCGCATTATGCGACAAATGTTAGACAATACATAAGCGAACAATTTTCAGGACGTTGGATAGGCAGAAGAGGTGCTATTGACCAGCCAGCGCAATCCCCGGACTTAACCCCGCTCGACTTTTTTTTTTGTGGGGACACTTAAAGAACAAAGTCATTTGGACGAAATGACTTAGAATCTTTAAGTCAGAATTAGTGCTGAAATTCGGGCCATTCCAGAGGACTTCCTTTTAAACGTTCTAGACGGGTTCAGGGATCGACTGGCGCTCTGCTTAGCAGAAAATGGTGGTCATTTTTAACACCTGATCCACTGAAAAGGTTTCACGTGTTTATTATTTCGATGTTAAGTTGTTCAATTTTCTAGGCTATTTATTTTGTTAATATAAAGTTTGTTACAATTTTAAATAAATAAAAATTTGAAATACAAAAAATTCAGAGTTTTCCAGTAGAATCCAGGGTGCTCCATTTTAAAAAAGTAAGTTGGTCTCTATGGCAACCAAACCAGAAATGACAAAAACAATTCATGCAGGTAGAAATGTGGGGAATAATTTACTGAACAACTTTCATAAAGGTCACTTTTTCATATACGAGGTGATTTAAAGGTTACAGGTATTATGCGGGACTTTTTTGCCACTCTGTAGTATAGTCCGGCTTCACACACAATGCTATGTATGCGCTTTGTCTATTTGATTGACAATAGAAACAACAATAAAGATCTCTATCGCTTTGTCGTCCCGTGCTGTGACTGGTGTTTGTTTTTAAATTTACAGCTACGTTCAGTTTCCACCAAAGAAAAACCTGGGTTATGTGATTTATTATAAATAATATATTATTTAATAAACGTATAATTGAAATTTTCCTAAACTCTAACTTTAAGGGATAATTCCAATAACCTTAAAAATTAAGTCAAATCAAATTACAGGGTCACATTTCCTGTTACAATTAGGACTACTCTAACACCTAGAGATGACAGCTCTATTATTAAAAGTGCTTACTTTTTATTTAAATGCTTATATTTTCCCTCTTAGCTAATCATTTGCTAAGATACATTCAAAAACAACAAAATCCATAAGAATAATATATAGGTCTTGCCTCGTTTTCATTTGAACATGCATTAGACAGAGCCGTGGTAAACGCCAACGCCGTGAGACAAAGACACCATGGCAGGCACGTTTACTGGCTTTACCCGGCTTGTGGCTTGCCGATACACTTCATTTAATTAGGCAAATATGTAGCATGCTAACAGAAAAGCTGGATTTTTGCATAGAGCTTTGTGTTGGAACTATATAAAACCTACAGAAAGCACCCACTATTATTGCGTTTGAAAAAAAATGTTGTATAAAGACAAACTAGGTCGTTTTGCCGTTATATCGCTTCTCATTGGTCTCTTGTACGTTGTCATTGTCATTAAACTGGTATACACAAAAATCCAGCTTAGTTTGAAAATTTGCAAAGTGAAACCACTGATGTGTCATTGGGGATAAAAATATAAGCACCAAGCATAAATAATATCTCATATTATCAACCAATACAAAAGATATGAATAAAAGCTTTGTTTTTATTTTATGTACACAACCGTACATAATAACAATAATTACTTATTTACAAAAAGAAAAAAAATACAATGTCCTTTAAAACGAACAGATTATTTCGTAAACTGTTTAAAAAATACAAAATTGACGGTACATAGTGGGTGTGATCGTTCTAAAACTTAAGGAGCAGCAACCAACAATTTCGCAATAGTTAAAACTGCTGTTTCGCAATCCTAATAAGTCACATACAGACACGGATATCCCAAATAAAAATAAATCGATGAAGATAACATGTATCCGCAAAACGAAAATCCCCATGATAGGTGCATGCACTTTGCCCACACTGATTGAGATTTATGTTTAAGCGCTTTTAGAGTAAGTCCGTCCTTTATTCTCCAGTATATTATATAAATACTCTCACTAGAGCAAATACATTGTCGCCTAAAGTTCCAATATTTCATCTGGCAGTAGATTAGAGCGTTAGGTGACGTGATGGCTGATCAATAATTTGACAAATTCCACAAAAATATGGTGGACGCCATTATATTTGACAAGGAGCAAGTGTAGATCACGTATAAACGCTCTAAAACCGGATTATAATCTATTCTTCTAGGTTGCGATGCCCACTTATTTTTTCCACATTCAGCTAGTGAGTATTTATGTATTTTACTCCTACCAGCAGAGGGTGCAATTGAATGCAGTCTAAGAGTACCTACCCATCCCTTCTGTCTACTGTAGTTCTTTTTTGGAATGAGAAGATAGGATATTAGGATGCTAAAAGGGTTTTCTAAACTCCTGATCTGTTGTTCTGGAAAATATCAAGGTTATTTACATTGATGCAAACAATCAGGTCATATTTGTGTGCTAAGAGATTACATAGCTCTAGTTGCTGAACGAAATTATTAGTTTTGATGCATCATATCTTGATGTTATGTTGCATTAGAAATTTAACAGTTATGCGGGCCTATACACTATTGCAATTGGCTAGGATGTGGTTAATGTTTACTGGCCCCTTACTGATGATTACTAATGTGTACAGTGTTGTATTGTCTTGTCTGTTGTGGCACCTGATCAAGACCAGGTAATGAGAAGGGGCCAGGCAATGTGTGGTTCTTATTCTACTTAGCACGCTGAAATATTCCCTGTTGGTCTTTATATTTTCTGAGGACCACGGCTTTTTTGAGGTTTCTTTGCTTAGTAAGTTACAATACGAATATTGGAACGGACAAGATCAAAACGGAGGAAAAAGATGTAGCACAGGAATATCAATATAGATTTTACAAATACGAATTATTAGAAGGAAATAGCACCGCGTAAAAAATTATATTTTATGAATAATATGTTATTTTTTGTATTATTTGCAAGACTTGAGTACCAATTTTAGAAAATGTGCAAACTGTATATTAGCGACAGTGATTTTGCTCTCGTTACTTTGAAGAACGTTTTAGAACGGATGAAGCACCAAACATAAAACGCAAACAGTGATGCCAAAAGTTCATGCACCTTTTATGATGCAGTAGAGATTTTGGCTGAAAAGTCAGCGATCCATTTTTACATGGGAGAATTGTGCGCGCAAGTAAAAATTTTCAAGTAAAAAGGTCAGGAAAACGTAGAGAATGTAATAAATAAAAGCCCAAACATGTTATTAAACGGGGTGCCCTATAACTAATAGGCCATAGGCATCTAGCAATACTAAAGATCAAAACATGCAGGGAGATGATTGAGTAATTTAGCACAATTATTTTTTTACCGTACCAATAATATCAAAAAGGTCCAACGTCTGGTAATTCCTACTAGTTAGACTCAATGACCCAACAATCCAGCAATGTCATAGAATTGTGAATAAAATCAAGCACAGTGTTTCTTCAAGCAGATGGCATGCGGACTTAAAACGTATTCACAAACAATCAGGTTAGTTCAGGTTCGGAAGGGGCTGTTTGATGATGATGACTTACAGCCTATGTAGCGAGCGGCATATAGCAAGTATTGCTGATGACAGTAATTTTGTGATCCAATAAGGAAAAGGCGTGTGACAATCTTTAAAATAACCAACATAAAGAAAAATATTCACGACGGAAAACTGAGGTTGCTCTCTCCCAATCCCTAACAAGGAACAGTGGGAAAAGAAACAGGTAATGTTCCCTAAAGATGCTGTGGTGTGCTACATCGTTGGGTCACGCATGACCGATGCCGCATCATCAGGGACAGAGATATACTTGAAAAACATCAAGATATAAAGAAGCTACGCACTATGAAGGTTTACGACGATATTTCAAGCACAGGTGTATGTATGCCATCCTCGCGGTGGCAAGCATGAGGATTTTGATAGCTAAGCCGTCCTCAAGGCCACATTTAAGGCCGAAAGTCCATATCTAGAGCCTGAACCAGCACTAAACATATATTTAAACAGAGGGTAGGAATGGACTGTCAACCTCTCTCAGGAGGAATGACAGCGAACTCAGAGTTGCAGGCAAGCCAAAGATTTCATAAGTTGGTCTGACAAGACTTGCTCAATCTGCCTATATTGACCAACAGTATTAATACCAGTTGGTCATCTAGAGCCCTAAAAAACGCCATGTGCATCAACTTAGTTTTAATTAAGAACACACCCTGTATATTTTCACGTTTTAGGATTTTAACATAAAGCCACAGTATCAAAACTTTGTGTAAATAAAGTTACATGTTTCGCTTCCGTTCAGACATCATCAGACCTACATCTCCTGAACAACACAACGTGATGATGCCCTCATAACATGTTCAGACCTAGGACTTGGTTGTTGCAATTGATAACTCTTTAGTAACGCAAAACAGGCAATATACCAGTCGGTATAAATTGTGAACATTGTACACCACAGTTCGTAAATTTACTATTACCGTGAGGTTAAAAAATACCTTTCTGACCATCACTGCGGGCCTATTACTTACTACCACTCCGAAAGTAGAATAATCAATCCCACTGTCCTCTAAAATCGTCCCACCCAATATACATTCTATATACACTTAACAATAACGTCTTATCAGTCGATTTTTTGCCTTTTTTCATCGTGCTCATGCGCTTCATCTGCCGGCCTCTTTAAGTCGTTTAGATTGGCGACGATTGGAGGTTGTATCGGTATTTCCCCGGAGTTCTCGCTGTGCAACGAGAGCGTTTCGCTTTCAGGTTCCGGTATCGACGACGACATATCGCTCGAGATTTCTTCTTCTTTCGGATTGATCGATTCCAAATCAAACATATCTGGTGGGGGTTCGCTGAGCGAACTACACATTTCGCCTCCGAGGGTCGATAGGCCCTCGTCGACGATGTCCCGTTCTAATGATTTGGGCGAAGACCTGAAAGGAAGTTGTAACTTTCTTATTATACATAATACAGCACATAAGTGCTTATGGTTCCCTTGAAAATATGCTTTTTTTAAACAGGACTCAAAGAAGAAAAGAGAATATAATGCATCGCATCATTACGTTCATTTTTCTTCCCGTTAAGCCACTGCTTGTAATCCATATGCCAAACTTGTATAAGAAACCGTACCTTGGCTGTTTTGACGAGCCCATACTGGAACCGCTGTCTTCTATCACATCTTCCGTTAGCATCGGCAGCGATCCGATTTCTTCGAAACAGCTCGTCTTCACTTCCTCCTCTCTGGACGATTCTATCGTCTCCGGAAGCGACGGTAAAGAACCATAGTTCGAACTAAAATCGCTCTCGCTACTCTGTAGCCCTTTCGCCACTCTAATTTTACCTATTTGTGACGAATCACTGCTGCTTTCCATCTGAAAGTAAGTAATACTGTATCAAACCAAGGTTTGTGGTCCAGTCGCACCTCCACAAAATGCCAGTTACAAACAATTTTATGCCGATAAACAATCGTGGTGAAATATTTTTGATTATAGTACCATAGACAAGAAACGAAACGAAACCATGCCTTTGCTAGCTTTACAACAAAAAAAAAACAATCCTTGGATCAGATATTATACACGATATGTGTAAAAAGTATCGGGCGTCCCATATTGTTATAAACTTAATGGAGTAATCCGTAATTATAAATAAATAAAAAGCATTAAAAACCTGGTAACGTTAACAATTCGCAGAGAAAAAAAGGCCTTTTTGAAATGTTTCGCAGGACTTAAAAAGATTCCGTCTGTTAAATGATACTAGCAAAGTAAATTTTACAGATATTCTCAAAAACCCGATGAGCTCAAATAATTTTTCAGTTCAGTTTTTCACCTTAAGTTGTTAACAATGCGTATCTTCCTAAAAACTATAAGTTATTATAATTAATGAAAAAGTTACTTTTATTTTAAGTTTTAGAGAGGTATCCGAGGCTGATGTTTTTAAAATTTTAGCAGGAATTAGATCTGGGGCTGAGGGATTTAATGGTATTGGCGGTTATATTTTGAAAGTAATAATAATAATCTTCATTGTCTAACAGTAAACAAATTCCAATTATAAGACAATGTGACCAAGCACCCTATTTTGCATTGAGTGCCTATGCAGATAATTAGTTTTTACAATTGTTCTAAACTGGGGCTGCAGATAGACCGTGTCATGACTAAAAATCTGCATTGACTGAAAGAGTGGTTTTTTAATTAAAACATTTGTTGAGGGAGTGGGTAAATGGATCCCACTTTGCGGGATGGAACATAGTTATTTCAGACAATGAAGGGCAATCAATATATGACCGACATACTTTAAACAAAAATTGTACCAGTAGTACATAATTCCTGCGATCACCCAGTGATGATAATTGAAACGTTGATAGTAAAACGCCTTACTCAACACCTCTGGGTGGGAACATTTCATCCTCTATGTACACAAGATATTTCAGAAACTTTCTTTGACCTCTTTCTAGCTGATTTATGTATTTATCAAATATTTAAGCTTCGAATGAACAAAACTAAAATAAAGCATCTTGAGCGTCTGCATATTCCGAACTTTATTTGAATTGCGTACTATATACCACAACATTTTCATGGTGCTGTTACAGGTAAGGTTTATTATGAGAGGCGAAGGAGAGCTTAGGATGAAGCTCCTCAAATGTATAACTACAATTTATAGCGTTATTGCCAATGCGAATATCTGAACCGAATAGCATTTGCTTTATTTTTAAGTCATTGTAAAGCACTTGTTAACATTGAGGGGCAAATTATTATTTATACACCAGTCCTGTAACTTATTTAGATCGTTTTGTAGGGAAAAGCAGCATATAAATATAAATTTAGAAAATTTTACGTAATAATTGAAAACCATATAAATTTCTGGTTACTACAAACATGTTAGGCGCAAGAAATAATAATAATTCTTTATTTAGCACTTGACTAATACATTGTAAAAAATCAAAAATATCCCTACACAAGTAATTTATTATTGTTACATATGCAAATATTGCAAGAAAAAAAAGCGTACAAAATGCAAGACTGTTGAATAAGTAAATAAATAAATAAGAGAGAAACTGTTAAACCAGGCTGGGGGGCTTCCCATAGATTACACAATCATGTTTTATCGCTTACTCTGATTGTTATAGATTATATTGGTAGGTATAATATGTATTTGTGTCCACAAATGGCAAATATTGTTGTTGACACTGTATCGCAATAAATAAAATTAATAGGAGACAGTAACAATATTAAACCTACCTCAGTTACGTCCTCCGTAAGCAAAGGCATGCTACCATTAAAAGGCTTCTGCGCATGTCCTACCTCCTCGTCCAAAGTGGGCAAAGAGTACGAATAGGACGGACTGTTAATGTCGGACGTGACCGTCGTCTCAGAAATGGGCAAAGTGAGCTCCATCAGACCTATCGGTTGTTGCTGAGCGACCGTTTGGGAGATGTTGGGGTCTGTAATGGTGATTGGAAGATCCACGTTCTTCGAAACCTTGAGTAAGAGTATTTTTTTTAATTAATTGAGTTGTGATCCAATAAACCAAAACTGTTTCTTCGCCTTACCTGACTCAAAATATCAACGTCATCGCTTATCTTCTTGTTGGGTAAGCTGGGCACCTCCAGTGGGGTCATGATGGGCGAATTCAGAGTTAGGCTCGTCTCCAGCACGTTGCTCACATGCATGGGATAAAGGACTCCGCTGCCACCGCCTGGACTAAGCTGAGACTGCATGCCTTTGACGGGCGACGAGTGTACCGAAGGTTGATCTGATGGCTGGAACACGTCGGTATTCGCTAAGGCAGCCGCTAGGATGTCTTGGTTGGGCTTGTGGGTACCGAATATCGGGTTTCCACCACCCTGAAGGAAAAACATGTTTTAAATTTTACGGCTAATAGTCGGTAAAGCTTGTTGTTAGGGCTGACAATAAATATCCCCTGTTGTAAAATATTAGACACAATAAAATACATTTGGTAAAACAATGATCTTACCTCTGTATTTTCTGAAATACCCAACAAGGGCTGGCCGCCCGTGTTTGTCTTTATCAATATTTGCTGTCCATCGGCCTGTATCAGCACACTACCGCCCTCTGCGTTGGCCAAAATATTGGCCAAGTCAGTAGAGCCGTCCGAGAGAGATTCGAGGAATTTTTGGGTCGCTATCGGGTCCCCAGTTACGATTAGCTGTTGTCCGCCCGCATCTAAAATAATTTATTATTGGAATGCTAAAGTTCAAAGTCACCCATTTTTAAAACTAGAAGAGACGTTAATATGCTGTGTTCAAAATGTTGTTGGCTATTTTATAAGAAAGCATTTAACACATAATACCAGTCATAATTTTGGACTAAACCAATAGGAGACAAAAAGACTTCTTGTAAACAAATAAAAATCTTTAAGGTACGAACAAAGAGTAGCACAACCAATAAGAGGCGAAAGTGACCGTTCCCGCCTATTCTAATTTTTTTTGCACATATGCAAGATAAGTATTAGTCGCAGCTAAGTTCACAGCATTCGCAATCTTTCAAATCGTTTGTTAACTTCTAGAAAACCAAACGAACCTTTATTTTTCTGCAATTTAAAGTGAAAAGTGATTTGTTTTTTTTTGGTTTTTTACAATTCAGAAGTGATTTCTTTTGATTTTAATGTCGGGAGTAAAGAAGCGGAGAGGTGCTTACCCCGAACGCCCTTCTAAAACCGGCGAAGGAATATCATTTTTTAGATTTGCTCAGGATATCACAGGTATGTACCTATATTATAAACAAATATTGTGCTTTCGGGAACATAACATGTATGTGGATTTATGAGGTATTTACAGCCACGGGTGATTGTAAATAAAGTTATTCTAAAAACGAAATAAGCAGAAACAGAGTTCAGTATTAACTAATAGGTAATAGAAAGATGTTGAATAGCTTTTAAAATGTCAATCTTGTAGTAAGACTTGGTTTATGCTATATTAGTTGCCTGCAATTTAGTAGCAAAACTAATCAATGAAGAAAACAGAACAATGCAAGAAGATCATCGCAACAAAGAAATTCCAGTATAGTAGAAGAATAAGCACCAACAAATTTAAAAGAAGTAAAAGCTCAAGGGAGCTGACTTAAGAGAAATACCAATACCATAATAGTAGTAGCAAAACTCTGGACTGGTTTTAAACTAAACCTAGGTGTTAGAAAATAACTATGGATAATTTGCTACAATATAAAAATTGTCGGTGAAGTTTCTCTCTAGAGTGAAACGACGGAGATTACTATTTAACAGATACATTTATTATAAATCAGAATTTTAATTAATGCTTCACCTGACATATCTACTAAACTACATTTCACCACATTTGCGTTTAAGATAATTAAGTTTAAAACACCCGCGTACTTATACCAAAAAATTAGGTTTCGAACAGACGTACATAATTTAAATCTACGCCGTAGGCACTATCTGACCGTACCCCAACACCGCAAAGAAATTTATAAAAGGTCTTTCTCCTATGGTGTCGCTTCTTGCATTAATGCTGTAAGGGCCTTAAATACAAACCAATCCGTTTTGAGTTTTAAAAATAGTATCAGAAATCATTTATTTTCGCTGCAATGACCATGCAGAGTTAGTACCTATAGGATAAATTTCGTTTTTTTATTTATTTATTTATTTTTTTTTTCTGCTTCTCAACCGTCTCAGCTCATTTGTAAAATGTTTGTAACTATTGAATGGTTGAAACAATAAATGTATTATTATTATTATTATTATTATTATTATCTTTCTGGTGCACCGCACAATCAAGTTCGGGAGCTTAAACTGTTCAATTATAAAATTATCAAAACAGTGCGATACATTTTGTCCCGTATACATAGAGCAAAATAAGAAGAATATGATATTTTTTACTGTGGAATAAGTATTATCGAGGTCATAGAATTTGGGTACATAAAACATCAAACAAACCGACATTACTTTCGCCTCTTATTGGTTGTGTTACTCTTTGGTAAGAATATAGGGGGTAATATTTCTCACCTGCTCCCGGTAGGATACCTTCACCGATAACAATCTGCTGCTCCACCGCCATGGGCACTTCTTGAGGTTTGGGTTGTTCCACAGGTGCAGGTTTTGGCTCTGGGGCGGGTTGAGACATTTTTGGTGGTTCAGGATGTAATCTCTCTGCCATCTACAATTAAAAAATCATATACAGTTGAAAGAGGTCTACTCCTCTACTCGACTGGTTAACTCTGTATAATCTTACCTTGTTCTGCTCAGGTACAGGTTCTGCAGGTTTAAGTGCTGCAACCGTACCCTGTCCCTGGTCCACCTGTAGCACCATGTTGTTGATGTCGCCTCCGAGACCCAAACTCGGATCCAGCGACATTAAAGCTTCATTGTTGAGCGGCGTTATGTTACCCATCTCGTCAAGGGTTACCAACATGTAGGACTGAGGTTGACCGTCGACCGTTTCGCTTGGTATAGCTAAAAGGACAAGAATTGACGATTAAGACGAGAGTTATTTGTCTCGGTTGTACACAATTTAGATTTCGCAATAGAACAAAACAGCAAAAAATTAAAAAAAAATTGTTTAGCAGAATTCTCAAGACTTCCACGGTCTATTTTTGAATTCTCCTTAGACTTTTCCAAGTTGGCGGTGAACTGGTAATAACAATAATTAGTAACCCACCTAAAATCTGTCCCTCGGTAATCGTTGTCTGATTGCCCAGGCCGTCCTGGATCACGAGCTGCGTCAACGGCCTGTCAGTAGGTTTGTTTTCGGCTGCCACAGGCGCCGCCGCCGTCGCTTTACTTTCAGGCTTAGCGGGCACCACAGCCTGTGGCTGCGATGTCACGTCCACTACTTTGTTCACCGGACTAGTAGGCTGACTCGGTACCTAAACGGAAAAGTACAGGTATAATTACTTTTATCTTTCTTTTGTGATCCATAAACTATGGAGTTTCAGGGGAGGTTTACAAACCTGTGGAATCGGTTGAGGTGATATCGGTGCCAGAGCTGGTATAAGAATATCAGAGCCTTTTTGGGACTGAACATGGACTGTCGATACAGTTGGTTTAACTTTGACGGTATCGATTTTCTTCATGTGAGGCCGCCGAACCACTGCTTTACTGCTGGTAGTACTTGAAGCGATATTCCTAAGAAACGAGAAATATACAGGGTCATTCTACAAGGTTTATTATAAATGTAAAGGAAAAAATTATAAACCAATATTTTACTTTCCTTCAAAACAATTGAATATTTAGATTTCTGTATTAAAAGTAGAGTAGGTTGGCTGGTGCCGTTTACTTCCCGACCGGTCAACCTAGTTGTTTGAGAAACATGCTTTAATATAATAATAATAATAATAATAATAATAATAAAGGCTTTTTATTAATACATAACAATAACAACAACAAAGGAAAAATACAAAAGGTGGCGAGATCCAGCATAGCTGTTCATCTAACCACCAGACAATTACATTTCAAAGTTTAACAATAATAATAATGTCGAAAAACCAAAAAATAATTACCTTAAGTAATTTCAAAAGTAAAAAAAAGAAAAAAAAAACGACTTAACTATCCATGATCCGGAATTGGCCGAAAAAGCGCAAATATTGGATTTATTTTAAAATAGAGAAGAAAAACAAAATATAACGTAAGTAAAAATTTGCTAGAAAACAATTCAGCCCCTCTCATTTATTACACACTTTTTAAGATGATTCTTAAAGCTATTTACAGATGAACATGATTTAATTATAGGTGGTAAGTTATTATATGTTTTAATAGCGTTATATGTAAAGGAGCGCTGGAAGGCGGCAGTGCTGTGTCTGGGAATCTGGAAAAGTTCATTGTAGCGCGTAACCCTGTTGTGAATATCGCGACCTCTAACAAGTTTTTCATAGAGATATACAGGTTCTTTAAATTTGTTTATTTTATACAC
Source organism: Polydrusus tereticollis (assembly GCA_963920685.1). Taxonomy (NCBI): domain Eukaryota; kingdom Metazoa; phylum Arthropoda; class Insecta; order Coleoptera; family Curculionidae; genus Polydrusus; species Polydrusus tereticollis. The sequence continues at coordinate 19,316,116 of OY987332.1, read as the reverse complement.
CAAAGTACCCAAATGCATTCGATATCTTTCAGCCAATATAATTATATTACATCCTATTTTTCTACCACGACGTAAAATATTATGCTTATTTAAAATAAATTTCAACTAGTGTCTATACGCAGTTTAAAACGGCAAAACTAATAAAGAAAATTACCTCTTACAATTCCTATTTTAAAAATGTTATTCTCCTAAAATACCGCAAAAACTACCTAAAGATTCAACATGTTTATAGATTACCAAATGATTCTCTCATTACTTTGGAAGAAAGGAAGTGGATTTCTTCAGGCCTGTTAACGGCAAATTTTACGGTTCTCTTAGAACTATTTATCGCAGGTAACTCTTTTTTTATGTCGTTTTACGACAAATTCTCTAAGTATGTAGGGCAATACCATCTAAGCGCTAATCCCTAATTATTATGAAGTTCAACATAATAAAATAAATGTTTTAAATTAAATTTCTTACCTATTTGTATAATTAATAATCTCTGGCATTTTATTGGCTTGTTGAAGCCTTGCACTGGCCTTGATTGCTTCAAGTTGTTCCGCAACTTGCCTATCAAGGTCGGCATCATCCGTACCTTGTATTTTCCTAACCTAAAAATCAAAATGATAAAGAAATCTTAATACTTAACACAACATTGATTTTTCCTTACCGTTTGACCCATTTGATTTTTAATTAATATAGTCTTCTGTGGCTTGGAAGGCGCCTTAGGCGAGGTACTCTTTTTCGGAATAACTGGTGCTTTCACACCCTTTCCCACAGTCATCAAAAGACCAGGTTGACTAGAAACTGTTGTGGTGACACCTAAAATAAACACAACTACAAGATCATAGACAGAACCAAATACGTTTTGCAATTCGCAGATGATACGGCTCATGCAAGTATTGAAGCCTCAATTTACTCGCACAACGTCTATATACAAACGTAGTTTCAAGAGTGGCGCTTATTCCCGATTTTTAATAAATCGCTGTACCTCCTGTTTAATCAGCTGAAACTAATCTCTTCAATCAGGCCAAACACCAACACCATTAGCAAAGTACATTGGCCTCCAAATCGAAGCTAAACTTAAGCTTAACAAGCACACACAAACACTCAAAAGTAAGAATGAAGTAGAAAAACATGTACACACATATACAAATAAATTTGCATTTATTATTTTGGAATCTCAGACCATCAATAATTCAACACAGTAGCAAAAACAGAATCCATTGCATAATCCCAGCAATGACCTATTATACAAAATAGAATTGATTGGCCAAACAATACAGCTGTTAAATATGAAGTTTACGAAGAGACCACAGAACTATTGTCCAAAGATACAAACTTTATTACTAAATACAGAAACATTTAAAAACACTTTCTTGTAAAAAAGTACTTTAGGAAGGTATATAAAACACTATCATAAATCTAAAAATTACTTATATAAATCAAGCTAAAACCTATCTAAATAGAACTTATCCAGATCATAGAAGTTGGAAGTAGATATCGTGTTTAACTTCCTACATCTTTGATAACAGCTGGAATGATTGTAACTTTTTACTTTCGCAAATGAGAGTTTATGGTGATTGGTATATTGGCAGATAAACAACGGCACCAAAGTGACGTGTGATATGTTCAGTAGCTGGTACATGAGCTTCCCTGGTCTTGTGGATCAAAGTGGATATTTCTAAGATGAACAGCGAGAACAAAAACAAAGAATGGCCTGCAACCTGAACCCCACATCACACACAAATACCTCCCGGCCTTTTCTTATAAAAGAATTACCAAATTTAGGAGGTATTTGCTGGTTAAGCCTTAAAATGGTATGCCATACCTAGGGCAAAATACACTATGCATCCCACCTCATGTCTGGTTACCCTCAACGCAAAGCAACCACTGGCACTGGACAGCTTAGCTGTAAGGCTAAGAATGTAAATATAATGGAATCAATAAAAACATCAAGGAACTTACATCCCTATTCCTGTTTCAACGAATGCTGATCCTCCAGCTCCAATACCACACTTGAAGCCCACGAATTGCGTTTTACCGGCATTAAAAAGTATCTTATTTGAGGCACACCATTGTCTGACATACCGCAGCTCCCTTACAACAACAGCCACCAGCTGTACCTGATGTTTATGACGCCATAAAATCGTTGTATTATCGGCGAACTAAATAAATGAGCCCTGAGTGAGCAGCTCAGGTCGCTTATGTTTATGAGAAGAGAACCCTGAGGTACTCCACAAGTAAGGCTAATACTACTTGTACAAGAATTATTGAGCGTAACCCTTTGGGAGCGATCAGAAAAATTAGATCTAAACCACTCAAAAGGCCACACCCCTAAGCCATTAAGCTCTACCTTAGCACCAGAATTCTTGATGTGATCTACAATGTGCAATGGTACTTCTGCAATGAAGACATCCATAGCGTATGAAAGTGCCTATGGTTTAAGAAGAGATCAAGATGTTTGCAGGCAAATATCAGGAAATACTAGAAAACTACGAGAATGTTTGGGTAAAACCGTTCAAAGTGAAAGTGTCTAGCAATTTCCTCTACACGTGTAATATGTGACATGCACAAAATGCTTAAGGGTTATGTGGAGCCAGTAAATGGACGCATATACACCAAATAGTTAAGTTCAGATTAATCTCGTTACAATTTTCAACACCTTGGTGTCCAAGGTCACCTTGGTTTACCAAACATTTACATTGAGTAATTTGTTTAATAATGTTGACTGTAAACAAACTATGTGTGTGTAGTTGTGTTCTAGTAGATGGCATTGAAGTACAAAACAAAAACATTAATAACAATTTAAACACAACAATATTCCCCATCCTTACCTTGTGGCACACTAGGAAGAGTAACCTTCTGCAGAACCCCGCTAGGCCCGGCCGCTGCAGACTCCAACAGAGCTTTCGGAATAGCACCCTTAATAATCGCCTTGGTCTTCGATCCCGGCTGGGCCTGCATAAAGGCCTTCTGTTGCTGCGGCGTGAGCACCACCCTCGTCTGCTGACCGTGCTGGTTTGTCACGATCATAATTTTGTTGCCCATTATTGGACTTTGAGGTTCGGTCGTTTGGATGCTGGTTAGTTTCGATTGAACGGGAGGTGGTGGCGGTTTCTTGAGTACCGGAGGTTTAACCGATTTTGCCTAGAGCACAAAAGGTTATGTAAAGGTGTATAGAGCACAGGAGCAGCAAGAGATTCATTATATGCTAGAAACATATCTAACTGACATCATAAATTATATTGCCGCTTCTATGTATGTTGCAAGTACAGGAAAGCCAAAAGAAATTCTGGGGAACCGATGGGATAAATAGAATGTATACAAAATTCTCACTTGGGTTATGGCAGGAGTTACAGTCGAAGGTACCAATACATATTTTGTCGGCTTGCCGTCAGCAGAAGTTCCTGTAGCGAGTAAAGCAGTGGTACAAGGTTTAGGTACTTTATTCGTAGAAGTACTCGATAGAATTCTTGGTTTCGGCGACTGTTTGGCTGGTAAAGGCGTGGTATTGAGAGATGTCGTTGTCTTAAAAACAATCTGTAAATTATTGACATGATAAATATATACACATAGTAACAGGATAAAAAATTAGAAAAATATTACTTGAATTGCTCACAGTTAAGTAAGTAAACTTACCTGTTGCTTGCTTACGTGAGCAATAGTCTTCTTCGCCAGCATAGGCATAACTTTCTCCTCAGCTTTGACAGTTGCCGGCTTGCTATGCGCTATGACGTCTTCTGATAGAACCACCGGCATATTCTGTATGCTCTCGGGCGTCAAAATGTCATCGGAAAGGACAATGGGCATTGAGTTTATGTCGAAGACCATATCGTCAGGCTGCGCCTGCACTGTCTGAAGTTGTGCTGATGTGGTTTTGGCAGCAGTGGGTGCTTGGGATTGAACAATTTCTCCTGTTTAACCAAATTCGGTTTTCAAAAGGAATATCTACTATTGGAATTTACCGCAAGGAAGGCAAATTCTGGTAGCAACTTCAGAACTAGCATTGACCAATCGACGTTGTGATTTATAAAAGAACTGACGTTTATGCACTTCATAATTAGTATAATATGAAAACATTTGATTCTGAACTCTGCACATTTGGTAGTAGTTGCAGCCTACAAATGTCCGAGACTTTTGATTGATCAACCACTGTTAGTTCTGAAACTGCCACGATGCGCCATGGCGCCAGGATCCTCTGGTAAATCTCCAATAGTCACTGTACTAAGGCGGATGCACTGATTAAATCTTAACTTAGATGGACCACCGCATAAGCATAAAAATAAATATAATAACCAGAAGGATTTCCCCTGATGACTGAATCGCCGGCAGCTGTTGGGTTTGGCCCGTATCTACCCCGAAAGTGTCAGTGTAGTCGTAGCAATACCGGCGAAGGTACGTGCTGTAACAATACTTTACGAATTTAGGTTTTACGTTGTTTCTTTAGTTTTCGCTGTGTGGTTTCATTGACTTTATATTAACAGTTTTGTGAATTTGTTGTGATTTTGCAACAGTATTGCATGGAAGAAGAGAAGAACATGTTTGAAGTTATAAAGATTGCTCAAATAAAGCCAAAACACAAAAGAGTACAGGTACGCCTATGAAGCAAAGCTGTTTATCAAACTCCAAGGTCCCTCCCTGTCGGCATTGGTCACAAAAGGATTTTCTGCAAGAAATCCTTCTGGCTAATATATGTATTCGCCTGGCATAAGCACAACCATATGCTTTGCGACAGCTGTCGAATCCGACTTCACTTTAGTGGTCCGTACGATTCTTTTTTTGTAACCGTCGGATATACTTGTCTTTTTTTTAGCACTAACGTGCTCTAAAGCAAGAAGTAGTTAGTTTTAATGGAGTTATAGACATTCTAGTGCATTTGCGATATCGAGATCGAAACTTCCGACATTATAAATAGAAATTTTTAGGTGGTTCTCTGCAATAACAAAAACATAATATGTTCGTAAATCCGGCAAAATAATAAAAATAAAAAAGAAGCTAAACTAACCTCTGGGGGTAATAATAGTCTGCTGTAAAATTTTCGCTTTTCCGCTACCCTTACCACTTCTCGCTCTTGGCGGCTTTTCCGGAGTCACGGAAACAGTTTCCTCCTCGACAGACTTCTTTGCAATTTTTGAAATAATAAATGCTGTTTCAACATCTTCAATGTCTTCATACTGTCTCTTAATTCCTTGAGGTTGAATTATTGTAGGTTTGGTAGCTTTCAAAACATTTGCAGGCCTAAAATATAATTGTCAAGCCTTGATGAATGTCAATTTTTCTATTAAACAGTATATTGGTCCACTGTAATATATAACAAAGACACAGTTTAGTAAGAATTCAAGACTAGAGCTGGAGTTTTCTAATACGCAGATATCATTTTAAATGTTACCACAATCCCTTACCTTATTATCTGTTCCGAGAGTATTATTGGCTTACTACCAACTGCTCTAGACATCGAGACGGCTTGAGCTCTGGTAGTTTTTATAAGAATCTTCTGTCCTGGCTTAGGAGTGCCGAGAGGCTTCGCCATTGTAATCGTACCTTTGGGAACTCCTTCGGAGACCTTTATGTCGCTTTGAATTACTACTTTTTGAGTTTTCGCCTGAAAACATGGAGTATGGTTTATTTGCCGGAGAAAAAATGGTTTATTACATACTTTTACATGTAAATTATTTCGACATAGCAAACAGAGACTCTATTTGTCTGTAACATAAGTGTATTTTCTTACCTTTGCAGCATCACTTGACATCGACAGCTTCTCCAAAAGCTTCGGGGAATCTAAGAGCACAGTTTCGGGATCGACTTTATTCGACAAGACAATCTGTGAAGGAATCGCTTCTTCAAAATCGAACATGCCTTGTACAACCGTTTGTTTGTCATAATTGTCAAAGGAAGTCTTAAATCTTTGCTCAGATCCGCTGGAGTTTGTAGACGAATTTGAATTTCCCTCCAAAATATCTAAAAGTTCCGATTTTAAAGCGTACGCTTTAGGTTGGGTCATTAAGGATCGATTGTCAAACTCCTTGGTCATGGCTTTGGAGGTGAACTCCGTTCCAAGAGTGGTGCCTGATTTTAAAACAGTCAATTCTGTTTTCTTGATGCGAATAGATTTTTTTTTAGTATGACTTGATTCCAGAAAGTCCATCGAGAACATGCCCAGACTTGTCGGCTTCTTTTCACTTATAATTTTGTCGGTTGTTATCTCGACTTGAGCGTCTGCTAGGTCTTTCTCCGACATAACGGTGGGATTTAAAGAAATAGGAACGAACTGCGACTCACTAGAAACTTCACTACCTTCTGGCATAACGGGATCCAAAGATACGACCGTCTCTTCCTTCGATGGCTCCGCGGTCTCTTCGTTCATACTTGTTAATACAGTTTGTTCATTTTCACTTGAAGATACCCGAGCAGAACTCTCTACAACAGCTTCACTCGTGATCTCTGACAACGTAGTTGTTGCTATGGCGGACGGTTCTTCAGCTGTGGAAGTTGCCAAATTAGTTTGAATGCTTAACTTAAAATCGCCCTCTTCAACCATTTCATTACTGGGTTTATCTATAGGAGTACTGGGAATCGATATGATGGCAGCTGCAGCATCTAAAACTTGCTTTTCATGCTGCTGGAAAACAGTTGATTTATTGCTGGCATTACAACAGTCCTTATCCTGTTGTCCATCACTTGTTTCAAGGGTTTCAATGCTTGTTCTTCGTTCTTTCTTTTGTGAATGATCCCCGTAAGACGAAGATTTTCTTTTCTTTCGTTTTTTTGGTAAAGTGCATTTGTTTACATTAGCTTCAACGTCCTCACTATCTAGAGAACTAATCAGTACCTCTTCGGTTTTCAAATTCGCACTATCCGTTAAGATTACTTCGTTTATTTCGGATTTCTTCAAAGAGGCGACATCGGTAAGTTCCGAAGCCTCCGGCACTTTTTGAGGTTGCGTAAATTCCTCTTCATGAAACAAAAAGCTCTTTTTTTTAGCTAAAGGTGACATCTGCGGCAGCTCGCTTACTTTCTTCAACTTCTCTAGAGCCTGACTGCTTTCAAACAGTTTCTGGATCTTTTTCTTTGGCGGTTGTGGAACAGTGTCCGACAGTTTGTCTTCAGTCTTAAATATGTCATTTGAAACTAGGGTATTAATGGAAATATTGGTATCTTCCTTTGAATATTCAATTTTCTTTTTCTTTGGTGGGACGCATTTTGAAATATCAGCGGGTTCCTTAATAGATTCGCTCGTATCAGTTGAATCTACATCAATCTTCGTTGTGTCAGTTTTGGATACATCAGCAACTCTTTCAATGTCTTCTTTATAAGACAAATTATCTGATACACTACTGTTATCAAAACTATCAATGTCTTTAATAAGACCCTCAATATTATTTCTTAAAGAGGTTGACATAATCGAATCATCACAGTTGGGAAAACTTAAAATATCACTATCAGCCTTCTTTGCCAACGTATTACTGGCGAAACTATCGTTCATAAAATTGAATTTGACTTCGCTTACCCTTTTCGATTTCTTTGGAGGTAGTATAATTTCACTATCGTTAAAATCGGTAAAGGAATTCTCTATAAATCTAGGGACGTTTTTAGCTTGATTAGTGGCTAATAAATTAGCGTGATCCTTATTTAAATCTGATTCATTTACTGTGTTACTGTCTGTTATAGTAATTTGCTCTTCTACCACAACCTCTTCACAGACTGCAGCATCAGGCACAGTGGGGGCTTCTTCTTTTAACACACTGTCCGTGTCATCCTCTTTTTTTGTACAGCTTTGACGTCTTGGCCATCTATTTTTCTTTGGCAGCACTTGTCTACTTTTCTCTTCACTAACAAGTGTTTTATCGATGGCTTTATCTAATGTCTTCTCTTGCTCCGTTCCCAATTTAGGCAATTCGTCTGATAAGGTGCTTTCTGGCTTAGAATATCGTCTTGATTTGCCCCTTTTACTTCGCGGAATAGGTTCTATTAAGCTTTTAGGTGATTCATCATTTGATGGTTCGGAAAAGTCGAATGCATCTTGCAATGTAATTTTAGGGATCTGTTCAGTATTATTTGGTTGACTGTTATATTTTAAATTTTGTTCTCCTATTGATTCTGGCTGGTTTACAAACTTCTCTGCCTCTGTAGAAACTCGAGATAATTCGTTCATTTCAGGTTGCAATGATTTGCAAAAAGTGCTACTTAAATACTTTTTAGACTTACACGTTTGGTCTTTATTCTCCGGACTAACAACTGCATCATCATGCACACTGACGGACGTTCTTCGACTTTTACCCTTAATTTTTATTTTACTTTTGTCAGTGTCCTGAATCACCTCAAATTTATCCTTTCCTAAACCTGGGACATCCGATTCTGGAAGTTTATCAGAAGTCACGCTCTTTGAACCTCCTTGAACTGATTCTAGTGTCGTAGAGTCTGGATTCACCTCAGGTAATTGAAGCACAGAGGTTTCAGCTTCTAGACATGATGGTATAATGTCGTCTTTTAACTTTTCAGAGATCATTGAGTTATCAACTACAGCCTCCAGCATTGTTTGTGGTACTGACGATTTGGCATCATTATCCCTTTGATCAGGCAATGCTGGTACGTCTCGATTTTCATGACTTTCAATGATGAGATTCTGTTCCTTTTCTAATGAGTGCTCTTCCAAAGTTCGTTCGAAATCTTTCGTTGTTTTAGGAAGAGTCAGTTCATCAAGTTTATTAAGTCCTGAAGTATCTAGGTCTGAATGGTGATTTTCTAGCTGATCTACATCTACTTGAATATCGCCCAACCGAGGTGTCTGATTAAGAGTATTTGTCTTGACAGGAATATCTTGATCGCCTTCCGTTAATTTCTGTTTACCAGCTGCACTTATATTTCCAGCTTGCAAAACAGAAATGGTTGCAACTTTTGATGATTCTTCTGATCTGCGGCGTTTGTGGGTAAAATAATCTTTCGAGACTGCGGTAGATTCAGTTACATCATTTTCATTACTGGATTTGGTAGATTGACCACCTAGCTCCTTATCTGCCTGTTGTATCTTAGTTATCTCCATAGGTTCGTTATCATTTTTACAGGTATCCACTCCTGAAGCAGCCATTGACTGGTCAGCTGATCCATCTACAATTGGCTTGGAAACATTGTGGTCCTTATTTATAATTTCTTCATTTTTCCTTTTTGTTTCAGATCTTTCCTCTTCATTAGAAGAAGAAATTTTAAGTAGTTCACCGACCCATTCAGAAAGACCCGATTTTGGTATTGTATCTAAAGTGGCCATCGACTGATCTATAGCTTTCTGAATTAGTGACCCCATCGAGCCCATATCCGTTTCATTAGGTTCTGCAACATCCTTTTCATTGACCATACTTGACCAAGAACTTCTAGTCTCTTTAATATTATTAAGATCAGAAACATAAGCCTCCGGCTCAACAATCTGAGAGTCCGTCGGTGTGTCGGCAGTAAAAGGGAAAACTTTTGGTTCAGTATCTAAATTTAGTAGTTTAGTTCGCGGTCTACCTTTTCTTTTTTCCGTATTGCTGTGTGACCTACTTTGTCTAGTTTTTAAATCTGGAGAAGCTACTTCCATGGGAACGTCTTCTTGCTCAGGGTCTTTCTCAATAACAGTCTCAGCTGCAGTTTCTGTTGCACTATGTTGGTTTTCAACAAGCTCAAGAACTGTTTTCGTAAACTCCAAGGCAGCTGTGAGCTCTTTAGATGGTCCTCCTTGATTTGTGATTTTAGAGGCTTCAATAGCAGGGGTCGCGTGCATTTCCTCTTGTATCTCGTGCTTTCGTGGTCTACCCCTTTTTTTGGGAGTGGGTGGTTCAGTCATTTCAACTGCACTATCTGAACTGACCGGCCCTAGAGAAGTGTCCTGAATTTTGGCATCGTGTAACATAGGGTCAGAAGTTGTTATTTCTGACGTAGGCACTTTCGATTGTATTTGAATGGGATCTAAACTTTTGGGCGCTTCAGAAACAGCAGTTGAAGTTTGTTGGTACTCTTTAGAGTGTTTTCGTGGCCTACCCCTTCTTGTGCTAGGTGTCAATTCGGATAGGTCATGGATTAAAGGTTTAAAGTCAGTAGTTTCCGTTTCTGTAAAGGATGCTACAATTTCTTGGCCCAAAGGGGGTTTATCGATTGTTTTATCCTCTTGAACGAAATCAACCGACGATTTTTCTTCCAAAGAAGTTGGTATTTGATCATCCGTTCGTGACTTACGCCTTTTAGCTTTTGGAATCTCAGGAACATCATTATCCAGACCTTCTTGACCCGGCAATACTAAACTGACTGTTTTTTCAACCTGATTATTTTCTAAAACTTCATCCTTAGATGCAATCTCACTTAAAACTGTTGAAACATGTGCTTTTCCTTTTGATTGTCTCCGTGATTTGCCCCTCTTAGGCTTACGGATAGAGTCATCAGGTTCTTGAACAAACGAATCAGCAAGGGATTTATCAACTTCAGGCACCTGCACCTCAGAATTTGTTTGATCACCTGCCGCTTCGATTCGTTGGTTCGTTGTTTGAGCTAAATCCTTAAGACTCTCCTCAATGGCTCTAGCCAAATCCTCTTCTTCTTTTGTGAGTTTTCGTGACCTCCCCCTTCTAGTTTTGGAAAATTGCTCTTCGGAAGCTGAAAAAGAAGAGACTTGCGCAGTTCCTGGCAATTTTTTGGTTTGCCTTGCTACTGCTCCATCTTTATCCAATAAAGCAGATTCTTCTTTTACTGCTTTTTTCGATCTATTTCTTCTAGATTTTGGTGTTGGTTGATCAATTATTTTATCCACATAATCAGGAACATTTGTTTCAATACTTCGAGTCTCATCAACAGGTACAAGAGTATCAGATTCAGAAAAGTTTACAACTTTGTGTTGATTTGCTTCTAAAACTGTCTCTTCTAATGGCACTTCCGGACATTTTACATCTTTTAATATCGCTTTGGGTGGTTCTGCTTCTAATGTTGTGCTTTTGTTGGTTCTTTCATTAAGATCTATTCTGGTTTGTTCTTCTCCACCAGAAGTACTTGCATCAATGTTTCTACTTTCATTGGTCTGTTGAAAAACTTCTGGCTCTGGTAACATCGCAGCAACCGGTTCTGAAGCAGATATTATACTTGTTTCTTCAATTTCAATAAAGGCTGATTGGTCCTGTTCTTTTTCATTAGTGCTCTTTCGCGTTCTTCTTCTTCGCGGCTTAGCAGCTAATTCTTGGGGTACTTCAGAAACTACCTCAGAAGAAATTTCTGAGGATGGTTCGTTATTTGAAGTGTTTCTTCGCGGCTTAGCAGCTAATTCTTGAGGTACTTCAGAAACTACCTCAGAAGAAATTTCCGAGTATGGTTCGTTATTTGAAGTGTTTCTTTCCGGCTTAACAGGTAATTCTTGGGCTACTTCAGAAACTACCTCAGGAGAAACTTCAGAGGATGGTTCATTATTTGATGTGTGTCCCTCAACACCTTTTAGATGTTCTTTACCCTTTGAAATCGCTTGTGTTTTGTTTCTTTTTGTTCTAACAGTGGGTTCTTCATGTACTTCGACGACTACTTCAAGGTCTTTTTTACCCATTTCTGCAATATCAGTCGGTTCAGGTACTACATTTTTTGATTCTTCAATAAGAGATACTGCCTCCTCTTTGGCATGTTTCTGGGATCTACCCCTCCTAGTCTTAGGCGTAGGCGGTATTAACGCTTCAGGAACAGAATCCGGAAGAGACAAATCAGTTACAGAAGTTTGACTTGACTCAAAAATAGGCTGTGTTAATTCCACTCCTACAGATTCCACTTTTACGACCTTTGCGTGTCTTTGAGTTTTGCCTCGTTTACAACGAGGCGTAGGTTCCAGTACAACAGGTTCCTGTACAGTTTTGTGACTTGTTTCAAGCTGGTCCCCACCTTCTTGCCCTGCCAACTCAACCACGGCCTTTGTTATTGTTGAGGTAGGCTCAAGATCGCTATTTTGATCACTGCTAACTTCGGGGACCACCAGTTTTTCCTTTGACAATAATTCGTCAAGTTGTGCAACAGACTTTGGTTTTGGAATATGTAGTAGTGAATCTAATGGTTCCATTAACTTTAATTCTGCCGTGTCTAAATTCATTTGACTAGATTTTAGATTGTGTCTCCCTCTTAAGTCGATTTCCTTATTCAATGAATGCCTGGTTTTTCTTTTCGATCTTTTGGGAACTTCTGATTGCTCAGGTAGTTGCACAACCCCTGTTTTTTCTGTACATTCAACAGGCTCTTCCTGTAGGTTACAATTTTCAGCTACTACTTGTTTAGAATTATCAGCATCAAAGTCCTTCCCTGTAGAAGATTCAACTCTTTCAGGCTGATCTGAAGTTTCTCTCGATATCTCGTCACACATTTCATGTTTATCTGGTGCACTTGACATGTTTAAACGTTGTTTCAAGGTTTCAATTTCCAAATCAATAGCTGCTAATTCTTCTCGTGTCTTTTCGTCAAGATGTCCAATAATTTGTTCGGAACTATCCATACCATCATCACTGTCATTTTCTGCTTCCAGTTCGATAATTGCTTCAGAATCTTCCTCTATTACGAATTGTTTAGTTCTTCTTCTTGATGACTTTCGCCTCGACTCCAATGATATTTCTTGTGAGGCAACATCTATTTCACTTTCATTTTCAATTAATTCACTTTCTTTTGACTTTTCTTTATCGGAAAACCTAGATCTTCGCCTACCAGCAATGTGATCTGTATCCTGCGGACTGGCATTCTTCTGCTCTGCTGACGACGTAGAAATAACATCAATTTTAAATTCACCTGATTCACTTTTAGAAGCACTGTGCTTAATTCTTTGCGCTCTTTTGCCTGTAGGCTTCTCTGTGACTTCAGCAGAACTATTGGAGGCTTCAGCCGATACCGCTTCACTTGGAACTCCTTGATCTGGTTCAGCTGAAGCTGCTTCATTTTTAGATGCACCTTGCTTAATTCTTTGCGACTCTCTGCTACTACGTTTTTCATGAACTTCAGCGGCGATATTAGGGGTTTCAAGCAATTCTATTTTGCTCAGAGCCTCTTGATGTGGATCAGCTGAAGTTGCTTCATATTTAGATGCATCTTTCTTAACTCTTTGCGACTCTCTGCTAGCACGTTTTCCATGAACCTCAGCAACGATATTAGAAGCTTCAAGCAATTCTGATTCACTTTTGGAGGCACTGTGCTTAATTCTTTGGGCTCTTTTGCCTCTAGGTTTCTCTTGGACTTCAGCAGGACTATTGGGGGCTTCAGCCGATTCTGTTTCACTTGGAACTTCTTGATGTGGTTCAGCTGAAGCTGCTTCATTTTTAGATGCACCTCGCTTAATTCTTTGCGAGTCTCTGCTAGTATGTTTTTCATGAACTTCAGCGGGGATATTGGAGGTTTCAAGCAATTCTATTTTGCTCGGAGCCTCTTGATGTGGTTCATCTGAAGCTGCTTCATTTATAGATGCACCCTGTTTAATTCTTTGCGACTCTTTGCTAGCACGTTTTCCATGAACCTCAGCAACGATATTAGAGGTTTCAAGCAATTCTGATTCACTTTTGGAGGCACTGCGCTTAATTCTTTGCGCTCTTTTGCCAGTAGGTTCCTCTGGGACTTCAGAAGGACTATTGGAGACTTCAGCCGATTCTGTTTCACTTGGAACTTCTTGATGTGGTTCAGCTGAAGCTGCTTCATTTTTAGATGCACCTTGCTTAATTCTTTGCGACTCTCTGCTTGTATGCTTTTCCTGAGCTTCAGCGGGGATATTGGAGGTTTCAAGCAATTCTACTTTGCTCGGAGCCTCTTGATGTGGTTCATCTGACGCTGCTTCATTTTTAGTTCCACCTCGCTTAATTCTTTGTGACTCTCTGCTAGTATGTTTTTCCTGAACTTCAGCGGGGATATTGGAGGTTTCAAGCAATTCTATTTTGCTCTGAGCCTCTTGATGTGGTTCATCTGAAGCTGCTTCAATTTTAGATGCACCTCGCTTATTTCTTTGCGCCTCTCTGCTAGTAATTTTTTCATGAACTTCAGCGGGGATATTGGAGGCTTCAAGCAATTCTATTTTGCTCTGAGCCTCTTGATGTGGTTCATCTGACGCTGCTTCATTTTTAGTTGCACCTCGCTTAATTCTTTGCGACTCTCTGCTAGTTTGTTTTTCCTGACTTTCAGCGGGGATATTGGAGGTTTCAAGCAATTCTATTTTGCTCCGAGCCTCTTGATGTGGTTCATCAGAAGCTGCTTCAATTTTAGATGCACCTCGCTTAATTCTTTGCGACTCTCTGCTAGTATGTTTGTCCTGAATTTCAACGGGGATATTGGAGGCTTCAAGCAATTCTATTTTGCTCTGAGCCTCTTGATGTGGTTCATCAGAAGCTGCTTCAATTTTAGATGCACCTCGCTTAATTCTTTGCGACTCTCTGCTAGTATGTTTGTCCTGAATTTCAGCGGGGATATTGGAGGCTTCAAGCAATTCTATTTTGCTCTGAGCCTCTTGATGTGGTTCATCAGAAGCTAATTCAATTTTAGATGCACCTCGCTTAATTCTTTGCGACTCTCTGCTAGTATGTTTTTCCTGAACTTCAGCGGGGATATTGGAGGCTTCAAGCAATTCTATTTTGCTCTGAGCCTCTTGATGTGGTTCATCTGAAGCTGCTTCATTTTTAGATGCACCTTGCTTAATTCTTGGCGACTCTCTGCTAGCACGTTTTCCATGAACCTCAGCAACGATATTGGAGGTTTTAAGCAATTCTGATTCTATTGGAACCTCTTGATGTGGTTCAGCTGAAGCCGATTCATATTTAGATGAACTTCGCTTTATTCTTTGCGACTCTCTGCTAGTATGCTTTTCATAAACTTCAGCGGGGATATTGGAGGTTTCAAGCAATTCTATTCTGCTTGGAGCCTCTTGATGTGGTTCAGCTATTGCTGCTTCATTTTTAGATGCACCTTGCTTAATTCTTTGCGACTCTCTGTTAGTATCTTTTTCATGAACTTCAGCGGGGATATTGGAGGTTTCAAGCAATTCCATTTTGCTTGGAGCCTCTTGATGTGGTTCATCTGAAGCTGCTTCATTTTTAGATGAACCCTGCCTGATTCTTTGCGATTCTCTGCTAGCACGTTTTCCATGAACCTCAGCAACGATATTAGAGGTTTCAAGCATTTCCGATTCTCTTGGAACCTCCGGATGGGGTTCAGCTGAAGCTGTTTCATTTCTAGATACACCTTGCTTGATTCTCTGCGACTCTCTGCTAGTATGTTTTTCCTGAACCTCAGCGGGGATATTAGAGGTTTTAAGCAATTCTATTTTGCTTGGACTCTCTTGATGTGGTTCAGCCTTTGCTGCTTCATTTTTAGATGGACCTTGCTGAATTTTTTGGGCCTCTTTGCTAGTATGTTTTTCATGAACTTCAGCAGGGATATTAGAGGTTTCAACCAATTCTATTTTGCTTTGAACCTCTTGATGTGGTTCAACTGAAGCTGCTTCATCTTTAGATGCATCCTGCTTAATTCTTTGTGACTCTCTGCTAGTACGTTTTTCAAGAACCTCAGCAGCGATATTAGGGGATTCAAATGAACTACTTTCATTTTTTATGGCACTCTGTTTTCTTTGCGATTTTTTGCCCGTCGGTTTTTCATGGACTTCAGCGGGAAGCTTGGAGGTTTCAAGCAATTCTATTTCGCTTGATGCCTCTTGATGTGGTTCAGATGAAGCTGTTTCTTTTGTTGTAGCACTCTGCTTAGTTTTTTGCGACTTTTTGCTGGTAGGTTTAACATGAACTTCGCTAGCGGTATTCGAAGTTTCAAGCAATAATTCTGTTTCTGTTGGATGTTTTTCAACTAATTCAGTTTCATTTTTTATGGTAGCTCCTTGCGACTTTTTACTTGATGTATGACATTCATGAACTTCTGTAGCACTATTATCGGTTTTAGCTAATTCTGCTAAGCTTGCTGTGTGCGCCTCAACTGATCCAATTGAAGCTTTTTCTTTTCTAGTAGTTTTTTGCGACTTTTTACTGGCGGGTTTGTCATCAGCGATATTAGAAGTTTCAAGCAATAATTCTGCTTTTCTTGGAACTCCTTCAGGTAGTTCAACTGATTTAGTTTCGTTTTTTGTAGCACTCTGCTGCTTAGTCCTAGTATGTATTTCAGTCAATTCAGATTCGCTTGGATGCTCTCGATTGCTTTCTTGACTTTCTGCACTTTCATCAATTATTAGTTTCGTAGGTGTTTCATCTGTACTATCATCAAGCAGGATTCGAGAGGCTTTAGACGTCTTGGGAGTGTTTACCTTAAGATAAAAAATCAATGATTAAAATCAATATACTTAGGGAAGTCTAGCTAGCTAAATGAATAAAATTCACAACAGTTTACAACTAAACAAAAGAAATTTAATCTTATTTAAATATCAAGCAAAAAACTCAGGTAATTATCACAAAAATCAATGAAAGAAAATAATGTCGGCATTTAGCCTTAAATGAACTGTAGGGAGATGTCTTAAATTATTAGGGATATTATTCCAAATTGCTTTAATTGAAAATTCCACGTTTTTGTACACAGGGTGTCCTGAAGTTAAGGCGCCATACTTGCGGGGCGTAATCTACAACACTTTATTTGTAAGTGTCAAGGTTTACAACTTTGGTCGAAAAAACGTTTCCAATCTATACACAAAAAAGTTATGACTAGTTCATCCTCTCTATGCCCCAGAACATTACGCCTCTGTATACATCTTAAGAATTTTGAGTTTAGAATTAGATTAAGCATGATACTATGATACTAAAATTTCAAGTTTCTGCCATTAACAGTTTCGTCGATAACTAAAGAAAACCAACTTCTACTACTGTTATTATTATTATGTAAAATTGCTGTTTTAAATTATTTTAATGTCTTCTGTTGTATTGATGTTGAAACAAATTATTATTTTGAAACAAATCCTGATTTCTCTTTACACACATTGGCGACTCCAAATATATAGACTTACTTACAAAAATACCTCTTAACCGTCCCTTTTGGAGAACAAAGCCTGTATTGACATTGACATTCACAGAATTACCCTTAAAGATAATTCCATTAACAATTCTAAGCTGCATATAAGTGTAATAAGCAATCAAAGCAGTTTCACGCTCCCTGACAATACCCTGAAGCATATCTATACAAATCCCGTGATAGGTTATCACTTCCCTCCAGTCAAGTCTGCTGTCCAGCTCCACTACCAGAAATGAAACATGTTCTGTAGCTCAAAGCTGTTTTGAATTGAGGTTAATCTGGTTGTTGCGTGAAAGATACAATTTGAGTTTTCTCTAGGGTTAATATGAAGTTGTTCCTTAAAGACCAGTCATCAACCTTATTTAAAGAATATTCTCACATTCCAACTGGGAATTTTTGCTACATATCAAAAAGGTATCACCTGCAAACTCATTTGAGGCCATTATATTTGGAAGCTACAATAGATAGAGTAATGGCTCGCTATTGACCCCTGAGGGAGACGGGAGACCTCTCAAGATACGTCCCAAATCTAAATTGATCAGTGTACCACCAATGCCATATTCTGCTGTTTCATTAAAGACAAAGCGCCTGATATATTGCATGAATGCTCTGTGCATGTCTCTCAAGGAACAAATGATTCAATAGTTTTTAATTTTACATTTTTCTCCCTTTTGTCCTCTCACAGATCTACGATTTTTATGGTGTTTATAACAAGTTGCTTCCTGAATGCGACTGTAGTATACTTCCCCTTGTTTAAAGTATTTGCAATTATTATTTGTTTAGGAGACAAATTAGCAAGACTAGTTTTTAGATTTTCAATAACAGAAGTTTGAGCATTGGAAGTATTTTTGTTAAATTTTTTATAATTGACCCAGATATCCTTAGTTTTATTTTATATTCTAATCCTCAGTGAGTAGACTTTCATGTAAAATAAAGTATAAGCCTCATTCAACTCAGCACACCTCCTTCCAGCACACATTCTGCAGTTCGATAGGAAAATCTTCCATCTTCCCTTGGGAGAACATACATTTGAATGAAAACTCCTCGCTCTTACATGGGTCCCCACATTTACCTGAGCCTAGTGATCGGAAATAACCCATTTCAAGATGAAACTGTCTCTAAAATTGTGGAAACTTACGAAAATATTGTCAATGAGCGGCCCCGTTACTCTGTTTGGTTCAAAAATTACTCGTTTTAAATTGAATCCTAGCAGAATTTATTATGTCACCTTAATGGAAATTCAGGTTGAATTATTGTGTTCAAGGTTCATACAAATTAAATTAATTTTAAGGAAAATGTAACAAATGAACTTTTATTTGTGACACCTGAATTTTTTGCTCGGTGTGGAAAGTAGTATACAGAGAATTACATGAAAAGTGCACTTTTGCGACAACCTGTATACTTCAATATGCTTATAAGAAAAGTAGTTTTTCACAACATTTTTCATATTATGTACAGGGACGAAGATATTTCCTGTATAAATGAAGTGGGGACACCCTGTACATTATTTGGCTGAAAAAATAAGAATTCAAGAACCTGTGCTATTGTAGCACGAATCTGTAACAAAAATGATGACTTTATAACCTGTGAATTTTGTTACCAAAGTTTAAAAATGTAATAGGTGCAAGAAAATAAATAGAGAGCAAGTGTTATTGAAGAATTAAATAAAACACCATAACATATATTTCGCAAGCGCATAACTATTTATTGAACATTACAAAGGCATTTACTGAATCAATATTTAATACACTCAAATTAGTTCAAAAATCGGTATGAAATGCATTTTTCCATAGACAATTCTTTTCTCATATGTGAACATAAAAATCCCAAGTTTGTGTCATGGTAGAGTCAGAGTCAATCATGAAAGGTACAATGACGTAAGTAACCGACCGACGGAGAGATTGTTGAGCGACTCTCTCAAACGTCGCGTCTCCAGTGGCCCGAATTTGTATCAGTGTTGCTAGGTTTGATGAAATTTTACCACAGCTGGTGATTTTAAGAATTCTCTGGTGATTGGTAAGAAACTGTTCGTAAAAGTTAATTTTCTGGTATTTTTTAGATTATTTCAAAAAACTTACCAATTTTTAATATTTGAAATAGGTACTTAAAAAATTTAGGATTTGGTTTGTACTTATACAACTTTAAGTCAAAATAACGTTAGGTAGTAGGTATGTGTATCTATATTATTATCTATTATTAGAGATGTAAAATTCTCGGTAATAATCTTTTGGAGAATATTCTCAAGTTAGAGAATTTTCTGGGAATGGTAAGAAAATCGCTAGAAATGGCAATAATAAGAAATAAAATTTTTACATTACACTACAGTACATTTTTTGTATTAAAATATTACCAAACATTACTTTTTGGTTGTGTGATACCCTTTAATTTATTTTGCTCCATGTTTTTATACTTATAGATGGTCTAAACTGAGCCGAACGGAACGCCAAAATAAAACAAGTCTCACCACATCATTTATAATTCTCACAGCTGTATACGAGTATACGATCGCGCTTCTATTTCTAGTTATAGAAAAGGTTTGAAAAGCTCAAAATTTTAAAAATCATTGCAAAATTTTTCAGAGTAGATTATGTAGAAAAACTTCTCTAGAGAATATTCTCGGGAGAATTTTCTTACAGAGAATATTCTCTCGAGAATATTCTCCTCTCACATCTCTATCTATTATGTATTTAGTGTATGTTTATAACAGTTTGGAAATAATCGTTTGCAATTAACCTCTAGCGATTTATATCTTTTTCACCTGGCAACGCTGTTGTATATTTCGCCACCAAATGAGTGACGACAGACATTTTTAACTATAGTTTTCCCTCCGCCGTCACCTACGTTATTGTACCCTTTATGATTGAGTCTAGGGGATTGGGGAAAGCCGCCATCTTGAAAAAGAGGGCGAGTTGGTTTTTATTTTGTAATTTCTGTAGCTGTAACTGCAACTGACAAATGGGAAAGTTGTAGAAAATAAAATTATCTACGAAATGAGTACTTAACTGTGTTGCCTTTCGAAATGCACATATACAAACTTGAAGTGTGTTATTTGGTGGTAAAGACAGACCTTTATTTCTATTTGAAGTGTTAGTAGTTTGCGAGCAATCGAATGTTAAAGTTCGCACTGCATGGCCCGGAAGTGACATAACGGCAGCTTTTTCCGAATATTTCATTTTCGGTTGCTTGTTCGAAAATAGAAAATGGCAGTCTTCTACGAAATACAAATTTCTATCCAACAAGCTATCGCCAAATATCTCTCTTTTGGTCGGTTTTGCCCCTAAGATGGATTTGAGATTATGTGCAGAGCGCTAAATTATCTTTCTTTCGATATATTAAACAATTCTGAAAGTTTATAATAATTATTAAGGAAGCTTTAGTAAACATCAGCGATTATTATTCGTCCATCCGGGCGAGGAAATACAGCCTTAATTTTTCCCAATTTCCATTTATATTTTGGCGCATAATCTTCAACTAGTATGAACTAACCCGTAGGTATTCTTTGCGTATCTATTCCAAAACATTATCAGAAAACTGTTGTGATTTTTTCCATTCTCTTCTTAGACAACCAGAGCTAGGATTTGTAAAGATTCATCCTTTCTATTTTGTTATATAATAACTTATTTGTGAGATATGAGAGTTAAAAATAAATACAATATATTATATACAGAGTGGCAAAAAAGTCGCGCATAATGCCTGTAACTTTTGAATTACTTCGTATATGAAAAAGTGACCTTTATGAAAGTGTTCAGTAAATTATTCCCCACATTTCTACCTGCATGAATTTTTTCTGTCATTTCTGGTTTGGTTGTTATAGAGACTAACTTACTTTTTTTAAATGAAACACCCATATGTTTGCATATTTGGATTCTACTGGGAAAACTCTGAATTTCTTGTATGTAAAATTTTTATTTATTTAAAATAGTAACAAACTTTATAATAACAAAATAAATAACCTAGAAAATTGAACAACTTAACATCGGAATAATAAACAAGTGAAACATTTTCAGTTGATCAGGTGTTCAGAATGACCACCATTTTCTGTTAAGCAGAGCGCCAGTCGATCCCTGAACCCGTCTACAACGTTTAAAAGGAACTCCTCTGGAATGGCCCGTATTTCAGCACTAATTCTGACTTTTAAAGATTCTAAGTCATTTGGACGGTTAACGTAGACTTTGTTCTTTAAGTGTCCCCACAAAAAGAAGTCGAGCGGAGTTAAGTCCGGAGATCGCGCTGGCCAGTCAATAGCACCTCTTCTGCCTATCCAACGTCCTGGAAATTGTTCGTTTATGTATTGTTTAACATTTGCCGCAAAATGCGCAGGTGCTCCACCTTGCTAGAACCATACCTGTTCGCTTATGCCATTATTTACACCCGGTAAAACCATTCTGCAAGAAGGAATTATGTGATTCCTGAGGAGGTCCAAATATTTTTCGGCATGGATGATTGTGTTGGATTTTCATGTATTGAGAGCATGATATCCAAAGCTTCGTCTCCCCCGGTTGCTGTTTTAAGTCGACCTGATCTAGCGGCTTCCCGTGTCTGTTTCTCGAAATTTCTTTAGCACTCGACACACCGTTGACTGATTTATTGGAGGCCTAATTAGGTTGACAAACCTAATCTTGCGATCTGTTCATATTTCCGTAACCGCTCATTATTAAAATTTCAACTCGTTGTTTCTCATTCAGATGAACCATAGTGTAAACAAATTAGAAATCAGATAACAGAAAATTAAACAGGAACTCAAAATTGACAACTCTTAGGTCGCTCTCATGAAAACACCTTGACTCAACTGGTGGGCATTAGGTAGGAATAATTATAATTAGGAAGTTTTTTATTTTTGGGCCTTATGGTCATTATCTCGGAAACGCTTGCAGATAGGTGAAAACTTGACTACAAAAAATTCAGAGTTTTCCCGGTAGAATCTAAATATGCAATCATATGAAGGGTGTTCCATTTAAAAAAAAAGAAAGTTAGTCTCTATGGCAACCAAACCAGAAATGACAGAAAAAATTCATGCAGGTAAAAATGTGGGGAATAATTTACTGAACAACTTTCATAAAGGTCACTTTTTCGTATATGAGGTAATTCAAAAGTTACCACTCTGTATAACATGCTCTAGACACGGGAAACCCTGTATATTCTAACATTAATTTGACTGACGTATCTTCATTGCAAGAAAGAATTCTCACTGCTCTATTCTAAAGTTTCTGCAACCTAAACATTTCATTCTGATTTAACAAGTATAAAACTGAGGAACAATAATTGAAATGTGACAAAATCAACGTGTTAAAAACAAACTGTTTGGACCACATTGATAAATAGAAAGAGTATCTTGCCAAATAATTTACGTAGTAACTAATTTTATAGACAATGTAGTTGGCATGATCCCTAAAATTTAATTTTTTATCCACATCACCTCCAAATATTTAATTTTTGTCGAGAAAAATTGCAATGGTACTATATCCACTATCAATCTCGTTTTACATTCATCCAAAACACCACTTAATTGCCGTTTCACAACTATGCCCCTAGGAAAAGCCTGATTATTTATCCGTCAATAATTTATTGTTTTCAACCTATTCCAGCACCTCAATCTTTTCCAATAATTTTTTAATACCATTAATAAAATGCAATAATTTGCAGCCTCAATAGGATTGGTGTCTTTTTGATAGAAAATATTGTTGATCATTTTAATTTATCAGGAAAAACGCCATTCTTTAATAAACAATTCACCAAATTTATCAGTGAATTCTTAAGTACATATGGGCTATTTTTCTTTTTAAAAGAGAACAACTATAGCGCGTCCCTGTCAACTAATTTAAAAACAGAGAAAACATTTACACAAAAACCCTCACTATCTATAATACTATTAATACTTATCAAAGTAGTGTCATTAATGGTACCGAATGTCACCTACACCACTGCCGTCTCCATGGCGACGGCAGTGTCTATACTCTGAACATAATAATTATTTAACATTTGGAATCATCAGTTATTGTTTCATTGTCAAAATCGACTTTTGATATTTTATTTTGGGGCATTATACTTTTTATAGATGTCTCATTTCTACAATTATCCACTTTTTAAGGGTGAAAATTAAAAAGATTCTGTTTTAAACTCATGATTTGGCGTCATAGTATATTTTAGTGTATTGGCTGTTCCCATAGACTTGGGTTTTTCATAAGAAAACGTAGCCGAACACATACAAAAAAAAATTGTCCATCGAAAAATGCAATTTAATTTACTAGATTGATAGTATAAATTACCTCTTTATCATCTCCCGCTTCCATCATCCCCTCTTCATCTTCAAGCTTCTTAAACCCCGCTTCAAAGTCGTCGAACGATGTGACGAACCTTTTTTTGGAGGTACCACCTTTGGAGGACGTACCTCCTTTGTCAGGAAATTTTACGGTCCTGGCATCATGAAAATTTTGCTCCGGTTTCAAGTTTTGGGCTAGATTGTCCAATTCTGGCAATGTGGTTTCTGCCATAAGTTCTTTGAACGTATTTTCGATGTTCTCGTCAACGTCGGAAGCTCGGCTTAGGATGTCTTTGTTACTGGCTTCGGCACCGTTTTCGGTGAACTTTGAAGATTCGATATTTTTTTCGGTTCCACCTTGAAGAGAGGATTATTAAATACGGCGCTACTGGCGAACGAACAATCAAAAAATATTCACAAAGAAATTTAAAATTAAAATCCGCTCGAAATTGACAATGTAAAAGATGCGAAGTAATAAACCAATCAGAACCGTCTGCTCCACGGACGTGCAACATTTTTGGACATGTGTAGATTTAAATAGGCCTAAATTTATAAATATGTGCAGAAACGGTACAAGTACATACAATAAATTAAGTCTATATATTTAAAATTAATTTATTCTGAGAATAAAATTATGTTAGATCCTACCATTTACCTGAGAAACAATTTTTTCAAAACTTATTAAGAGTGTAGTTATTCCGTTTTTGCTCTAATCCTTGTCTTTATAGGAATAATACATGATCCATACATGCTTAGACCTACCCTGTGCCTTTGTTTCTCAGTGAAACTAGTTAAAGTGTGAAGTGTCAGCGCTTTTTTAATTAAGTATGGAGAATTTTCAACAATGGGCTCAACGCCCTAGAGTCGATTCATGTTCAGTAAATGAAAAAAAAAATATTCTTAACTGTTACAAATTCATTAAATGTAATTATTATCGGTAACAGTAAAAAGCGGATCGAACCGATGAGTTTACTGGTTTACAGATTATTTTAATCTTGTATACTAGTCTTGTCATAACTGTTGCTCAATATCACAGTTGTTGGGTTCTGGTAGCTCTATCACAGCTCACATGTAGTGTATTAATTGGGTTCTTAATGTTTCCGTTTCTCTGTCCAGTCTGTTTTTAAATATATTGATGTTTGGCGCAGTAACAGTGTTGAATATTCGCAATAACTCTCTATTTACAAGAACTCCCTAATTATCCGTCACGACAGATGATAAAGAATGTTGCACGAATTTTACGTTTTCTATCTCTTTTCCGACCACGCAAGATTTGCTATGACGCCGCGCCGTAAGTCGCGTCTGTGCCTAGTTACAAAAAATAACAAACAAAAGTTGTTGTTGAGTTACATCTTTGAAAAAGGTTCAAAAGCGACCAAAAATAAATTATTTATCTGAATAGTGAAGTTGAAATAGTATTTATCAGTGTTTGTACAATATTAGTGTTTAATAAATGCACATCTATTCAACCAAAGGCTATTTTTGTAAGAGATACAGTCCACAAATTCAAAGGAAAGGAGAGCAAAGGCAAAGGTATGGTAGGAAAAATTAAGGATTGCTTTCTGTAAGAAGTAAAGGAAGTTCAATATAAGACTGGGCGATCAGTGGGAAATACAAGAACGAAAAGGTGTTTACGAGGTTCCCCAGTTTCCTTCATGGTCCTTCGAGCCGGATTGAATTGGATTGGAAAGTGCATGGTTAACATCAAACAGCTACAAAATACATACACAGGACCTAGGAGAACAGATAAATAAATACGGATTAAGGTCAGATTGTTCAAAATTTATTTGCATGATTGCATGGCTTTGTAGTTAATTTTGAAAGTAAGGAAAGATGTTAACTAGGAACTCAAATTAGGTTGTTTTTTATAAACAAAAAAGGGTCTTTTAAGACAAAATTAAGGTTGTTCTCAGAACAAATAGGTTGTTTATAAAAATAATTAAAGGGTCTTTTAAGACAAAATTAAGGTTGTTCTCAGAACAAATAGGTTGTTTATAAAAATAATTAAAGGGTCTTTTAAGACAAAATTAAGGTTGTTCTCAGAACAAATAGGTTGTTTATAAAAATAATTAAAGGGTCTTTTAAGACAAAATTAAGGTTGTTCTCAGAACAAAATAGGTTGTTTTTGAATAAAAATAATGGGTCTTGTGAGAAAAAAGGGTTTCTCTCAGAACAAATAGATTTTTATTAATAAAAACAAAGCAAAATTAGGGTTGTTCGTAGAACTAAAAACTTGTATTGTATTGTATGGTCTTTTAAGACAAACATTTAGGCTGTTCTTCGAACTTATAAAGACTGTTTTTATAAACAAATAAAGGTATCTTGCATGACAAAAATTGGTGTAGCTTTTAACATAAGATTAAGGAGCTTTTATAAACTAAAATTGCATGCAAAAAATGAGGTTATCATTATTATAAAACTACTATAAGGTAGGAAGGTAACTTTTATGATAAAGAACACGGTTGTTTTTTGTGAAATACTCTATAGACATTAAAGGTTTTTGTTAAAAAAAACAAATGTGTTTACTGCAGAAAAGTGTAGAAAACCAATGACATTTGCAGTGATTTATTGACATTTGAATGACATAAGTATTTTTGAAATCGCAGATTAAAAAAAAAAAAAAAAAAAAAAAAAAAAAAAATATTTAAAGTAAGGTATTTTATTGTGTTTAGGTAAGCTAAACAGATAAATAATGGACGCGTTAAAACGAAAAAGAGCGCGTGTTAAGGGTGATATAACGAAATTTCATAACTACCTAAATAATATTGATTTAGAGTCGAAAATCGATGTCAACGAATTAATAATAAGGGAAAATTTACTTTTAACAAGTTTTGGTCAATTTTGTAAAATACAGGAGGATATTGAAGATTTAATTGAGACTGATGCTGAGACAGAGGCGCAGGTTGTGGAGAGAGAAGAGGTAGAAAATAAGTATATTGCATGCCATGGTAAACTAAGAACTAATATTCAAGCGCGGCTAGGTCATCAAACTGCAAATTTGTCTGTCAGTGGCGGCGCAAGTCAAGATCACGTGACTAATGGTAATATTCAGCATTCTCGCTCTCCAGCTAGTGCACCTTCTGTCAAGTTTAATTTGCCTAGTATGAAAATTCCTATTTTTACAGGTAATTACGGTGAATGGCGTACATTTATTGATTTATTTACAGCATCTATCCATAATAATTCAGGTTTAGCTGATTCACAAAAATTTGTTTATTTAAAGTCATTTTTAAAAAGTGAACCGCTGTCCTTGATTAATGAGTTTAATATTTCGGACAGTAATTATGTAAATGCACTAGATATATTAAGGGCTAGGTATGACAAGAAAATGCCAATAATAAATCATCATATTAATGGGCTTATGCAAGCAACAGTTGTTAGGGGTATTAATGGTTTAAGGGACTTTTTAAGTCAAATAAAGCAACATATAAACGCTCTCGAATCATTAAAAATAAATGTTGTAGGTCATTGGGACTTGCTTTTGATAAGTATATTTTCTAGTAAAATTGACAGGAATTTACGAAACGAATTTGAATTGTCTAGAGATCAAACAGATTTGCCAAATTTAACAGAATTTTTTGAATTTTTGGAAAAAAGAGTAACTGCTTGGGAATCATCTTCACAAAACATAAATTTAAGAAACGAACGTGGAAATGAACAAAGACCGAAGTTATTCAATACTTCAACTCATTCAGTTACAAACAATTCTGTTAAATGCATTTATTGTAAGGATAAAGAGCATACTATTTATAAATGTGCAAAATTCAAATCTCTTGACATCTCAACAAAAAGAGATTTTATATCAAAAAACAGGTTATGTTTTAATTGTTTTTATAAAGGACATGGAGCATCTCAATGTTACAGGGATAAATGTAAGATATGTTCAGGTAAACATCATTATTTACTCCATGAAAATCAATCAAAGCCAAAAGAAAATAATTTAGAAAATTCTAAAAGTAATCAAACGAGTCTTACAGTTCATGGTGAAAATGATGAAATTACTCAAACATCAACTTGTACATTATCACAATCTTTGACAGAAAATTTAAATCTGATCCCCAGTCAAACATTAGCTTCATGTGCCAAGGGGCAGGTGTTATTAGCAACTGCTAGATTTATTTTAATTTCCGAAGAGGGAAATAGGTTAGAAGTTCGAGGTTTATTAGACTCTGCTTCACAGACTACATTCGTAACTACTGAGGTAGTAAATAAATTAAATGGAAAGACGTTTAAGGCTAATTCAAATATTTCAGGTATTGCTCAATCGAATAATAAAGTTTCAAAAATGATAGATTTAAAAATAGAATCAAAAAGTTGTAGTGAAGAAAGGTATAAAGTAACTTGTGGGATTCTAGAGAAAATAACGTGTAATCTCCCGCAACAAAAAATTGATACTTCACATTTTGTGATTCCTCCGGGAATTATTCTGGCTGATATTGATTATCATGTTCCTGGTAAGATAGACATGCTCATTGGAGCAGATTTGTATTTTGAATTATTGGATCCAGGTTTAATAAGATTAGGTTCAAACTTACCTATTTTACAAAACAGCAAGTTAGGATGGGTTTTAGGAGGTTCTGTAAAGTTCGAACTAGAAAGTGCTATGTCAAATGTCTGCGTAGCTCTTTTTTCGCGAGTTGATCCAGGTATTAATAACTTAATACCAAAGTTTTGGCAATTGGAAGAAATTTCCAACAAACGAATATTTTCACCGGAAGACAAAATGGCGGAAAAAATATTTTTAGAAACCACTAAACGCGATGTTAATGGAAAATATGTAGTAGATCTTCCTTTTAAAAAAGATATTAAAAATTTACCATTAAACGGATCTTTCGAACAGGCTAAACGTAGATTTCTTTCTTTAGAAAGAAGATTACATAAAGATAAGAGTTTATTTGATCAATATAAGGCATTTATAGACGAATATGTTCAGTTGCAACATGCGTCTTATACAGAGTTATCTATGGAAACAAAAGATTCTTTGAAAAAATATTTTTTACCACACCATTGTGTTATCCGTGAGAAGGCGGTTAGTACAAAATTAAGGGTTGTATTTGACGCCAGTATGAAAACATCGTCAGGTGTTTCACTCAACGATGTGATGTATAAAGGGCCCACGGTTCAGGCCGATTTGTTTGATATCGTGTGCAGATTCAGAACATTTAAATTTGTTTTTACAACAGATATAGTTAAAATGTATCGACAAATTTTGATAAATCCCGATCATAGGCATCTCCAAAATATTTTGTGGAGGGATACTCCAAATCAAGATATTAAGTGTGTTCAGTTAGATACTGTCACTTATGGTACTAACTGTGCTCCATTTCTCGCAACCAGATGCCTTATTGAACTAGCAAATCAAAGTAGTTCTTCTCACCCACTTGCTTCTCAATGTTTGATTAAACAAACTTACGTTGATGATATTTTGGGTGGTTCAAATACTTTATCTGAATTCTGTGAACTTCAAAGTCAGTTGATTGATTTGCTAGGTTCCGCAGGATTTTCTTTACATAAATGGGTTTTTAATTTGGAGTTTAATGTTACTCCTGGACCTCTGTCCAGTCTGTTTTTAAATATATTGATGTTTGGCGCAGTAACAGTATTGTCGTGAAGTTTGTTTCACCTGCAGACGGTTCTATTTGTGATGAAGTTTTTTCTTAAGAGAAGGGAGCTCCCTTCTTTTATCATTTTCAGTGAGTGTCTTCTTAATTCTCTTATTTGGCATACATTTTATACACCTTCAATTTATATCATTCATTGTTGAAAAAGCTACAGTGATAGCGAAACCAGTCGAATTTTATAAATAACTCTTAAAGTTTCAAATACCGGGTAATGCATGGCTTAGTTGAACATAGGAAATCCCATGTAAATTTTGAGGTGGCTAAATATTGACTCGCTGTACATTTTAGAGAAAAACTGTATTATAATTTTTTGAAGAGGCCGATATAATAAACCCATGTGCCAAATTTGAATAAATTTTAATAAGCCAATTCTTTCATTTAAATGTGATGGCAAAATTACGAATCTTTTATAGTTTAGGTAACACAGCAAACACCAGCAAATTATTATTTAGCATTGACAAAAGGAAAAGTAACGTCAGTGACCACATTTTCATTGAAGACGCTTTAATTATAGCTAAATATGAGCTATTCCATTAAGGAAAAATTAACTATGATTAAGTGGTATTATACAGGAAACAGTTTAAGAAAATGTTTTGGTCGGCCTTCATAACGTCGTTGTTGGCAACTACCTCCTTTTTGAGCGATGTGCGCAAAACAGTTCAAATCAAATATATTTTATTGTTAAAAGAATGCCACATTCTCATTAACAAAGTAAACTTACAGACCACAATTTAAACATTCACAGACATAAAATAACTACAACAATGTAAATATACCTACACAAATTAAAGCATTCACTAATCACAGAATAAAATTAGACTTGGACTGACCAGACAAATATCATTGTAGTATTCCTGCAGGTTATTTACCCCTTCTTTCAAATATCTTTAATGATTTAATCATTCTCAAAGATTGAGGGAGATGATTATAAATTTTTTTACATTCATAAAAAATTGAATTTTTTTGCTAGTGCTGTTTTAAGGATGAGGAGTGAAAGATTGAAATTTTGTCTGGTATTATAAACACCCTCACTGGTGGAACCAAAATACTTTTTATGTATAAGGGTCACAGTCTCCACAATAAAAATACACGTAAAGTAAGGATTTTATGTTAAAAAAATTTAATTTCCTACTTTCTAAACCAAGGATAATCCATAATCACATCTGCCATCTGCAATGTAGAAAATCAACCCGATACAAGTACTCATTCATGGTACCCACTGTGATGGCATTCAAGAACTAAAAAAATAAAAACAAAAACAACATACCGACAGATTCAGCCGCCCTTTCTTTCTCCAATTCATCTTCCTTTTCACTTTGCTCCAAAAGCTCCGAGATGCTGGGTTTATGCTTCTCCGGTATAACCCTCGGAATTTTCCTACCGACTGAGGTTGGCAACAAGATATCGTCGTCCTCTTCTTCTTCGTCGAAGTCGAAGCAGTTCTTAATGTCGTCGTGGGTGTTTTTAAGGGAAGTCTTACCCGGTTCCCCCTCTACGGTGCCATTCGACGTTTCCTTACATGTTAATTTGTTTTCTTGGCCGTCTTTGACTTTTTGATTTTCTAAAAAACACAAGTCATTAAGTACAGTAAAATCCATAATTTCCCTTAGCCTTTCAGCCAACAAGTAAACATTTTCGATGCTTACCTGCTTTTTTACTATCTGCAGAGCTCTTCATGACTTGAATCACTTTCTTTTTCGCCTTTTTGTAGGTGATCGGTTCGTCCATTTCTTCATCAGTATCGTCCCATTCGCCCAATAAATTAGTGAATATTTCGTCGCTCGTTTTGGGCGTAACCTCTTTCTTCTTTCGTTGCTTTGGCTTGGGCGATTTCATTACCACCGCAGCCTCGGATTCGGAATCCGTACCTGCGTCTGCGCTTTTAGGCTGTTTAGTTTTACGTTTGGAAGTTATATATATACCTGAAATAGATGAAGAAAATCATTATAAATAAATTAAAAATACATATAAACAAACAAATAATATAAACCCAATAGCAAACATTTTATTTTTAGCGGATATTAATTACTAAAATATCATAATTGATAGTAAAGAAAATGCAATTACAAACTTTGTTACTCCACCATTGTTGGGAAGAAAAACAAGTTCTAATGAATTTAGAGCCCTATTATTATTATTATTATTACTATTTGTCTCACTCTTTGAACAACCTATTCTTTTGCAACCTTCTCTTTTTTGTTTCATAATGGATTGCCCATACATTTACGAATGTTAATTATTTTTCTCTGATTAGAAGCTGAAGTAAATACCCCGCACATCACCAAATAAATAAAACGAATATACTAATGTAAATGAAACAATGCAGTCTTCCTCCACAGTTTAATGATTAACGTAAATTATAAGCTCCCGATATGTTTCAAGTGTTTAAGCACTCATCATCAGGGGATATTAACATCAAGTTTAGCAGAAATGTAAGTTGTCTCAAATTAATGAGTACAACTCATAGGATAATACATGTAAAGGTTGAAGACTTGGTGTACGAACTGTTTAATTGTAATTGAGATATAAATGAAGTTTTGATTAAATTGTGAAATTTGGATTAGTTAAAATTAAGTGGTTACAATCTCATTTAAATTATCCAGTTCAGTATGTAAATGTTGTAAAGGATGGGGTAATAGGTAGGCCACAGTATCGAATTGCACAAGGAGATATACTATATACACCTCGTGCCAAGATAAAGTAATCTCCGTCTTCTTGGATTTGAAAAAGGCTTTCGACACTGTATGCCACACAATATTAATATACAATACAAACTTTACAAATATGGTATTAGAGGGAAATGCTTTAGTTAACTGAAAAATTATCCCTCAAACCGTTTGCAATGTACTAGGGTAGGGTAAGTTCATTTAACACATTGACTTTAAGTATATAGCAACGTACTGTGAATGGACCTTTATTGTTTTCTCTTTACCCAAAAGACATTTTAAAACCTTTATAACAATGGCTTTATAACCACTTATGCTAATGATACGTCAGTATTATTATGGTTTTAAACTCCAGTGAACGTGATTAAAAATGCTAATGCGGGTATGAAGATCATTGATAACTGGCTTTGTAACAATCAACTTAAATTAAACCTTTCAAAAATTGTTGCAATTCCCTTATTTGAAAACGGAAATAATATGCCCCAACTATCTATCAATAATAACAACATCCAATACTGTACCAACATAAAATATCTTGGTGTCATAATAAGTAACAGAATTTCGTGGAAAAACACATACTGGAAACCGCTAACACGTTAAGAAAAACAATATATAAATTTTTAATAGTGATCGGCCGATACCGATATAAATATCGGTGCATCGGTATCGTATCCGCATATCGGCAAATTTTGCCGAAAATCGGTATCGGCAATATTTTGCCGATAAATATCGGCATATTAAGATTAACTATTTTATTAATTGTAAGTGAAAACCCATTTATAATTTTTCTAATAAAACAACTAAATTTTTTCTAACATTAATCTTATTAATTTTAGGTTATTTACATAATATTAGGCATATGACAAAATTAAATAAGGCATATGTTGGTCAATAAAAACAACACTGTTTTAACCAAAGTAAACCACAAGTACAAGTTGTAGTTAACTTAAAATGACATTAAAATTACTAGGTATTGCAAAAAATGAAAATATTGCACGACACGATCGATATCCGAAGTAGCAATATTCAATGTACTAATTTGATCCAAGAACTAAACAACGATTGCAGCACAAAACAGATTAAGATTGCAGCAAAGCGGGAGCACTACACTTTCCGTAAAACGGATAATCACCACTGGTATTTGGAATCGGGCGGTCGGGGAATTACCGAAATTTATCCACGTTACGTCCGCGTTAATGCCACATAATAATATGTTTAATAGTGACAGATAAAATTAAAATTTCTATTAGGTAAAACAATAAAAAATGCAGTAAATAAAATAAAATAAAACAGCAAGAGAATCTAATAAATATTAGATATATAGGACTTGCATTGCAATTAGGATTAAAATAACAAACAAAGACAAAATTTAAATTAATTCTTTGCTTCCTTATCACACAATTGAAAAACTATTCAAATTTTCTTCTTTTCTGTTAATGAGGGTTCTTTAAAGATTGTCTGAGTTAGTAATGCTGAATCTTTTCACATTTTTTAGTATTATTATGTAAGTATTTAGTTAATGTACATTACAATGTACTGATTAATATGTGAAACAAATTTTGGTACAAATTGAAACCTTTTATTTTTCATCGAATTTTGAATTTATTGCACAAATGTAATAATATGTTAATAAACCATTTTTGAATTTGCATTTTGAATTTGAATATTTATACTCATTTTTGTTATCTTTGTAAATGATTTCATTAATTTGGCAAATCCTTGTAAAAATTTTAAAATATGATACATTCTTATAAACAGGAAAAAATAATCTTTCTGATTTATTGGAGAAAAGTAAAATATTGTTTAATGAAGTAAAACTATGGTTAAGACAAAATGCCTTTTTGCTGAATGAGAAAAAAACTGTACTGTGTTATTTTATTGTGAAACCCAAAAATTTTGAAAGTGCTGAAGTGACACTGCCCTTTTCTGAACAGACAAGGTTTTTAGGGGTTTACATTAATGAATATTTATACTGGTCATACCATATTAACACTATTTCTGAGAAACTAAATTCCATATTACTACATATGCGAGATGTTACACGTGGCGACATCTCGTAGCAATCGATTGCTACGAGACGTCGCCACGTGTAACATCTCGCATATGTAGTAATACATTATGTGTTGAAAACACTGTAAGGTCCCTTTAATTTTCGTCAGACTCTATAGCCTTGCCGATGAGCCGTAATACGGCGAAACGCGTCCAAGGATTGGGTCTGACGGAAAGAAAAGGGACAAACATCTTTCTTTAAATTCCATATGTTATGGTATAAGACTAACATGAATAAGAAGACACTCAGAATATTGTATTTCCCCATTATAATATATATATAATATATAGAATAATATTTTCGGGTGCATAAAGACAAATTTAAATATATATGTAATACAAAAAGAGAGATGTGTGTTTAAAATTATTTAATATTTCTGATACTTGAAAAACAATATAGACTGAGAATTTTAAGAAAAAAGTTAAAAACTTGTTAATTGACTTGAAACCATACAGTGTGGATGAGTTTTTAGATATGTAAAGTTGGGTAGTTTTTGCAATTTAATTTAATGATTCAATAATTTATTAGTATAGAATAGTAACTTTGTAAATGAGGCAATTTCAGTCACGTCATGTGAGATTTCAATAAATAAAATAAAATAAAAGAACAGAGACTTACCCTGTATATGCATTTTAGTATGTAAAATCATAACTTCCAATCTTTTTGTCTTAAATGAACAAGAGTCGCACGCAAGAACCTTGTCAGAATCTTCATTGAGCTTTTTTAACTCTTCGTCGTCACTGTCCCATTTGCGGTCCTTACCAGGGTACTGAATGCATATGTAAGCACGGTAATCGTCATTACCCAGGAACCGGCGATGAGTGATGTGCGGTTGGTTATTATCTTTAGCTGGAGTCTCTAAAACAATGATTACAGGTAGAAAATAATTTTTTATGGCAAGAATATCAATATTGACTGCAATTAACTGCCCTGATACCTACTTTTAGTAGATGGCAATGACGTTTTTCCTTTAGTAGACTTCTTTGGACTAGGAG
Organism: Polydrusus tereticollis; assembly: GCA_963920685.1. Classification (NCBI taxonomy): domain Eukaryota; kingdom Metazoa; phylum Arthropoda; class Insecta; order Coleoptera; family Curculionidae; genus Polydrusus; species Polydrusus tereticollis. The sequence continues at coordinate 19,281,587 of OY987332.1, read as the reverse complement.
TCCCAAAAAATTCATCATAATTAATCTTTTTTGCAGGTAAAAACTCGGGCTGGCTTAGAATATTTGGGTTCCCGTTTGTTCTTTCCTCGGCTATGCCAATATCTTTAGGAAACGTTGCCATGTGGGATAGTTTTGAGCGAAAACCAGCTGAAATACGTCAGAAATAAAAGATCTATCATATTGCGAATTTACAAAAATACAAACCCATTCCTTTATTGATGAATTCACTCTTTTTTCCTGAATTGTATGGATGAATACTTGACCAACTCTTCACATATTCACTAAAAACAAACACTTATTACCATGTGCTGAGTCTTTAATAAAATAAACTTCAGATAAAATAAAAAAAATAGAGTTACCCTCTAACTAGCTATAATACTACAAATTACTGAAGAAAACGTGAAAAAAATACATTATTTATAGTTATTTCACAATTCTAGATAGGAATTTGACCCGAGAAACACAATACCTTGAAGCAAAAATACGCAGCCCTTAAAGGTACTAAATGAAGTATGTATAGTTGAGGTCAAATCCTGATGAGACGCATACGCGAGTATTTGGAAATGGTACTTACTTACATAGTCGGTATACTTCTTTTAATGATTCCCTATTTAGATTTGGCAAGAATTTTAAACCAATTCAGAACAAGAACAAAGATTCTTATGCCATTTTTTTACATTGCCTAGAATTTCAGATTAGCCCCATACACCAAGACTTTATAATTAGCCCTTAAGAAGTAATGTAATTATTTAGATAGGTATCTACCCAATTTGTACAATAAAGTTTAAATATTTTGCAATCATCTCTTTTTTTCCGAGAATAGGAAAAATGCCCACAATATTACCTACAGGCGAGGTATACTCGAGGCCTAGAGTCCTAGGCCTACTATACATTTTAATATCTAGGCTGTAAAGGAGGCTGTAAAGGTATTTTTTTAAAACATTTATTTAGGTATTTAATTTTCTTTCATTAAATAATTCCAAATGAATTTTATAGAAAAAATTATGTTTTATGTATTGTTGAGGTATTGTGGTGTATTAACAGGTATTTTTCTGGTATGCATAAATTAAAAGGATTATTTTTTATAAAGGGTATTTAATTGTACAAAATATGGACAGTGGTTCGCCTCTGCTTTATATATATTATTGATATTACAATTTGATTGTGGGATACTGCCCTCTAACTACAATATAATATAATTATGCCATTGTTAAAACAATTAGAGTTGTCAAGGAAGTTATAAGGCTGTTATCCCTAACAGGACATTGATAATTTGGGTCTATGGTACAAATTATGAATGTCCTGATATCTTTAACTACAAGATACTTGTAAGGATGCCATTGTTGGCACAATTGTAGTCATGGAATTATTGTGGCTGTTGGCCTTAACATTAGGACATTGATAATTTCGGCATAAGACCCAACTCATCAATGTCCTGTGATACCAGCCACATGACATCCATAGTAATAATTATTGTTTCAACAAATCCTTAGTAGTTATCTCGGGGTTAATGTTAACAGGACTTTTGATAGGGAGCAATAAAACAAAACTTCACTAAAATTAGCTGACTAGATTGCTTTCAAATGCATCTTAACCTTATTTAAGGTAAAAATTAACCTACTACTTAAGTACTTTCTATCTTCGTAATACTTACAAAGAATCTTCATCAAAAAATTTAACAATAACCAAAGGAGGCTTCTTAAAATCTGATAACAAATCACCAGGCAAATCTTCTTCATTCACCACTTCCCCAGGCCACCAGTAACTACTTAACTTAACCCAAACAATGTCCCCCTTCGAGTAGGTTGGAGAATCCTCCATTGTGTCACTGGCTTCATACATGGTTCACTTTCAGTTACCCAAACGCGAACCCCTTGAAAAATTAATAGGCATTATTACTTTTAGCTTGGAGCTAAACAAATTGTTGTCTTTTGACAGAGATCCGCTTAATTGGGAAGGTTTGCAAATACCTGAAATTTTCTGCCGAGAAATGTGTCTACGTCAAAGCATCATGCACTAAGCACACAATTAAGGTTTTATCAAAACCGAAAAATAGTTTTTCGTTAAATCCTATGGTATTTAACTGCTCGAAATAAGTTTTAACAATGTTTATTTTCCTGTGAAAATGCGTAACAATGGTCACTTGTCAAGAGACGTTCATGACTTTCCCATGATCCTCAGGTACTCGGCGTCGCCACGTTACCAACAAAATATTGTTTAAACAATTTCTTTCTCCTCTACATTTTCTAAAAATATGAAGCAATACTTGGAAGATTATTGCCAGGCTCAATTTCTTTCAAACAAGAAGCTAAAGTTATATGGATATAGCAGCCAATTACTATTTTTAAAATATATTTTCAGTACGCACGTCTCCGAGAATGTTGGCGGCCGTGACTGTCAAAATAAGTTTGGCGAGGTATTCAAATAGAACTTGGATACAGCTGGATGATCTCTATAACCTTGTTTCTCTTATGGAATCAGAAAGAGATGTCGTATTAACTGGACCGTTAAGTTATATCATGAACATAGACCAAGGAGGTTAATCATGTATTGGCCGAATACGTCGGCACGAGTAGACTTTAATTCATATGATTCATTATTCATTCCATATAATTTACTTAAATAGATGGTAAACAAAGAATTAATTCATGAATTGATTTAGAATCAAACGTTAAACGAAAAATAAAAATAATTATTTTAAAAGTCCAGACTTTTTATATTGGGTTTTGGATAGAGGTGCGATTATCGGATCTTTGATCCGGAAGGTTTATAGACTAGAAAAAATATTCTCCAGAGCAGTTTAAACACTCGCGGAAGTATGAATTAGCAGAATGACTAAGGAGCAGATGAACAGGAACGGACTAGAGGAAGCCAAACATTTTATTTTGCAGTTAAAATGTAACCAAGGGTTAAGGTAAGCCCATAAAACAGCCCTTAGACTCTATACAATTGTCCACGTCAAACAAAATATGACAAATTTCAAATTATAATGTCAGTTGAATGCAATGTCGCGTTATCCAACTTTTAGAGATAGTGAAAGAACCATAGATTTTATTTTGGTTTTTAAGTCGTCTTCCATACAAACCGAGAGGAATAAAATAAGGCACAGTACATTTCTTGACAATTTGGGCAAATTGGGATTGCTACACGAAACGGAGGAATTTTCGGTATATTATAAACATTTTTCTCCAAATCTGCATAAATATCATGGTACAGTAAACTAAAGGCAATATATCGCGCAGACAAGGCGTGGTTTAGTAACGTCATCGCGTGAGGAGTTTCGGCGGTTATCAATATATTAAATAAAATACTTACAATATGATACAATACAATACAATACAATACAATAGTTCGATTTTCCTAATGATAAAAAAACAAAATTAGAGTGAATACGTTTGTCTAAACGTAAAGATGTGCAAAATTTAAAACAGGAGTTACTTGGAGAGAGAAAGAATAAAGGATATCCAAAATAATTACCTAAAGTCAAATTTTTTTTAATATACCTTTAATTTTTTAATCTTAAATCTTCAGCTAATTTTAGGCATACAAGTTTAAAATTGGGTTCATAGGAATTACAAAAATCGTTACCTGTACCAAATTTCACTTCATTCGCTCTAATTTAAAATACATATTTCATAAAAATAATGGCTTGTTAATTAATTTAATTTTCTGTTAAATTATGTTTCTGTGAAGCTAGCAGCGAGATATACAAAATACTATATGTATAGTATATTTTTACGTGGTAAAATAACTATATAATCATAGAATAACGACCAAAAGCTAATAACAACATGCATCTCCATAAGGTATTTAAAATATCTCGCACGCGATGACGTCACTGCGCGGGCCGTAAGACATTGGAACGGCTAGATATCATACCTTGTTTATTTGTACCATGGGCGTAACTACATAGTTTCTCTGGGGTGGGGGGGCAATCTAAGGAGCCCCCCCCCCTAGCCTGTGCATACCACAGAACAATAAAGGTTAGAAGCTTAGAAGCATATACCTACACACAACTGTGCGGTGGAAACAGGTTAAGGGAAGAGTAAAAAATGTATCATCGCCTCCAGCCTCATTCACGCCGGTAGCGAGTCTAATGGTTGTTATTCGGAGCCCACGTCAAACTGTAGGTCCCCTTGAAAAAAGTAACCGAAGGGAAGCTAGCCTCACCTAACAGTGAAGGTCAATTCGAAACAAACTTTTCTTTTTGATTTTAGAATTGGTTTGTTTTTAGGCTGATGATGATGTCGTCTTTATTAAGCTTCATGCACCTGACGGTATAGTTTCGTCTTACAGTGGCTTATTCGACATTGATTTGGCATGTGAGACTTTTCATTACAGGCCATATGTACCATCACCTCCATCATTTTTGGCAAATCCGCTAACGAAGCCCAATGTAAATGATCCTGTGTACACTAGGGCACCGTAAGTTTTATTCTATGCAAGGAAATATATGGATGATACATGCGCGCGCTTTCATCGAGTAGTCCAATAACAACTGTGGATAACTAAAACTCAGAATAAAGGATCCTATATTCTGAGATCAAAAGCAGTAGCTCATATATAGTAGGGGCTAGGGGCTAGCTACAGATTAGTCGGACCATATCTAACCTCAAATATTTACAAGTAGTTCTCACACGCTATCGAGTCTACATGAAAAAGGGACCCTTTATGGAGTTTCATATAATAAACCGATTAAGAAAAAAAAGCAACGAAAAAAAACGTTATTGAATCGATAACGTTTTTTCAATATTGCATTGATAAATCGCTTATGGATTAAATGAATCTATTTCTAGCCCCCATAATCCATAATGAACTATACTGCATTTGTTATCGGTGTTATCGAGCTGCGTGATGAACCTTTATAAAAGTATATATACAGGGTGTTACTTAATGATAGGCCATAATTCCAAGGGAGCATTAATTACTGAACCAAATTCAAGCAAAGAGTAAATCAAAAGTAGAAAAATTCATATAAACATGTGTCCTAAAAAGTCTGGTTTTCAAGATACAGGGTGACAAAAATCGGTTTTTTATTAATATCTCAAAGATCGTTTTGCCGATTTTGGCGAAATTTGGCAATGTAGTTCGTTGTGATAAGACGCTAAGTTAGCACTAACTAGATGATAATTATGACTTTCAGTGGCGTCTCGGCTTTTTGCCTACGATGCCAGCACAAGTCACCACAGCGAGGCACAAGATAGTTGCTATATATAATGCTTTATTGGATGTATGTAATGCTGGTAGCGCCCTCTATAAGGTACATCAAAACTGTTATCAGATCTGGGTTTCGCATCTCTAAGATCCCTTACTACCAAATTTTTCGAAAGCTATCATTTTTTGCACAAAGGTATAAAAGTCAAGTTGATGACTGAGATCGTCATATTTTAGCTATAGGAATGTGTGCTAGCATTTTGTACAGACCTTTTAGAAGCACCCTATGTGTGTATTCAGTTTGGTAAGGGGCGGTGCTTTTGTAGGGAAAGCGTTAGCGGAGAAATCCCAAAGAAAATAACATCCGCAGAGAGAATTATGGTGGTACATCAAATTTTAATCAGATGTGTATTTGGCGAAGGAAGAGCTGATTACGGCATTCATAAGTGAGATATTCAAATCTATTATACAGGGTGGTTACTTTAATTCCTTACGATATTTTATGAAACAAACTTTCTACAAATATAATGTGCAGGGGCGGATGGGCTACCTAAGACCGGCCCGGGCAATCACTTGCTAAAACCGGCCCAGCACAAATTACAACAAAAAATAATACCATTCTTTATTTTGCGATGTTTATTACTAACCTAATAAAATAGTAAACAAAACTAAAAATATTTCTAATAGAATTAACTCCTTCTATTATAATTTTTTTACAACAAAATCTAAATCTAAATATAACAACTGAGATAAAATAGTATATGTGTAATAGCAGTCAACATTTTATCAAAATAGACAATTTAAAATAAAGGATATTTTAAATTATAAGATTAACAATCTACCCAAGAAACTAAATGATCCTGCTAGCTCATTAATGACCTCCTCATTGTCGATTGTCCATAAGATTTCTTTTTCAATATTCATTATCATAAATGATTCCAAATGTTCATCGCTTAAAGAATTGCGTAGTCGGTTCTTGATGTTTTTTAAAATAGAGAAACTTCTCTTGCATGACACTTGGGTGACAGGCAAAGTTAAAATACATTGGTAGACTACAGATAAGCATGGATAGGCATTCTGATACATATTGTATTTCATTATTGCCAGATAGCAACAATGTACACAGCTTCTACAGAGACTACTAGGACTTTTTTCTTGACATTTATAGGTTGTTTGTGAATCTATAACATCTGGGTCATCTTCGTCAGTTATCTCCTCATAATCTGCCAAAGTACCTTTTTGGAAGGATTCATTTAAAGTCATCTTATAAATATCCCAATTCAATACAAAATGGCACAATTCTTCCTTAATATTTGACACTTGGGCATCTTCTTTAAATTGTAAAATTTTCTTTAAAATGCTCTGCAAGCTACTTTCAGAAATACCATTGGTTTTGATTTCATTAAAATTTATAGGATTGAAAATGGACATATCAACACATAAGTTTATATTTCTGTTATATCGGTTTTCCATTAACATAATGGCGGTATCCATTATAACATTCAACATTTCAATTTTAAATTTGTCTTTCGAATTACTAACAGCTTCATCACTGCAATTTTCATCGAAGAATTTCTTGACTTTTCGTATTTTCGTAACTGGAACTCATCTTCGATGTCAAAACTAATATCTCCTTTCTTCATTTCACTATTAGCCCAAGTTAGAAAAATTAGTATTGACTTTTCAAAAGCCTCAAAATCTCGTTGAATTCTTTTTAACTCGGCCGTTGACGTTTTAGTCATGGCATTTGCTTTCAATAAATCCAAACCTCTAGTCTGTAGATATCTTGAAAGTGGGTCAGTGATAGAAAACAGTTTTAAAAACACCTGGGAAAGAAAGATATTTTCGTATTTAAGGAATTGCTGTTTTAAGTTTTCTGCAGTAGATCGGATATCAGGATTTAGGTCAAGGTTTTGTGAAATACTTGACAATGATTCAAGAACATTTATGTATAATGGGCTATCTCCAAAAATCTTCTCCAACTCTTTTTCTTTAGGCCACCATCTAGTTTGTTCAATTACTCCTAATTTTCTCCCTTTTTTGTCACAAGAAATAGATGACCAAACATCAATCCTCTTATACCATTCACGAAAGAAGGTGGCGACTAAATTAAGCAAAGAAAATAGTGATTAGGCTTTCACTGCACTAAACAACATGGTAACGACTATAAACTGAATTTATGCATTTCTCCATTTATATTTTCCAGAACTATCTTTGACTTCTTTTTGAGAAAAAAAATGTCAGTCTTAACATTTAGAGATCGACCGGCCCACCGGGCATTTGCCCGGTTGCCCTGCGGGCCCATCCGCCCCTGATAATGTGTCCAGTAGATATACCAAGGGACTTCTGTGTTTTTTTTTTACACCAATTAATTTATAAGGCTATTTCTTATTTTTAGACTGATAAAGGCTAAAGTCTTTTTAGACGCCTTTCCATTGCATGACGGCGATTACAAGTGGACAAGGACTGGGCCATTAAACGACCGCCAGGTAACTTGAGAAATTGTTCCTCCTCTTGCCCATTTAAACAGTAATATAAATCCGCAATTTTTTAATTTTAGAAGTATCTTTGATATTTTAACTTAAGATAGTTAGGCACATAAAAGTATTAATCAATTAAATAATGTATAGCTTTTAGCTCTATACTGGGGATCGTCTAACTGCTGGAACAAAGCGCAGCCATTAAATTTAATAGAAAAATACTATGGAACTGAATATGCCATGTATTTCGCTTGGTTAGGAATGTATATAAAGCTTTTGGTTCCAATTGCGGCACTGTCAATTTTAGTTGTACTCTATGGATTACTTACGATGCCTACGCATTTAGATAGTTTTTCGTAAGTAACGTCAACGTCAAATTGTCAACTAAATAGTGTAGTTATTGTTGAAGAATCCAAGTTTATATATAAAAAAATGTATAAAGTAGGGCCCCCTGCTCCGCCCATATAGCCATCTAATTATTGCTTTAAGGGAAGAAATCTGCACCACTAATATAGTTATGTGTCCACGATGTCACTTTTCAACATGTCCCAGAGAATATATTAGCAACTCATGTGTTATGGCTAAACTGACATATTTGTTTGACAATTGGTGCGCTGTTATTTTTTCTGGAGTCGTGTCTATTTGGGGTAAGTATAAAGTAACGATTGCGCAGGTGCTATAAATATATAGATTTCGTTTTAATTGCATAAAATTAGTTACTTTTCTCGCCCTTCTTTTATAATATCGTTTAGCTGTGTTGATTCTCTTAGCAACCGTTTTCATGGAAATGTGGCAGAGGGAAGAATCTGTGTTGAAATTACAGTGGAATTTAAAATCTTTGGAATATACCGTTAGTGTAAGGTAACTACCATTTACCTCTAAAGCCGGGGACACATTATTGTCACGTCACGTGAGCTCACGTAATATCACATGAGCTCACGTGGCGCTTGCAAGATGTAGTTCAATATTTTTCCATGCATTTAAATCGATCAGAGACATATTGTTGTCACGTCACGCGTGTCACGGTATGTTATACTTATCACCCCCATGCTAGCACGTCTTTGATTTCATGTCAGAACAGATTTTTTGGCTCACGTGCTACGAGTTGTGTTTACGTTTTGTTGACAAAGAGGTACTTTAAAACATGGATGAACTATTAATTGAAAAAGTTAGACAGCATGCATGAGGTACTTTTTCTCTCTTTCTCTTCTTTGATTAATCTCACGAACCCATATTGACCTATTATAGGTTTTTAAGTTTAGCAACATAAATGTAGCTAAATTTTCCATATCCTCTTCAGAATCAGAAGAACTGCTGCTTGAACAGCTGTTTTCCATTTCTTTGTTAAATTACTTGAAATAAAACAAACGCTGAACTGAACCAATAAGTATATGAGACGTGACACCATAAAAGAGGAGTGACGTGATATAAATCTGTCTCCGATGCGTATTTTCACGCGTCTCATGCCTAACGTGCTATCACGTGAGCTCACGTGACGTGACAATAATGTGTCCCCGGCTTAAATGTATACCATTTTTTATGTGAAAAGCAATGGATACCAAAAAAATATATTAAGTCTGTATTCAAAATGCTATGTATTGTATTTAAAATATTGCAAGTTAACTAAATTGCTGCCCAGGCAAAACGGATACTAAGAAATTGTTAGATAAATTTCGAAATAAAATATTTTTTATTATTAATATTAATAGGAATAAAGGCTTGCGTTTTTAAGAGGTTCTTCAAAATCTCATCTGCAATAGTTCGTTTCGTCGTGACATCCAAATGAAATAGGACCTGTTGCATACAGGGTGTATATTTATCACCTTAACTGCTCTTGCAGCAAACAATACGTTGATTGATGATTTTGTAATATTTATTTTCCGCTCGAGATACTTGCCTTCTCTTCAGATAAATTTCTTCGATCCGTGAGATTGGTTTCGTCGTAGGTCAGAATGCAATCTGGACTCTCATTTTGCAAAACGGTTTGGTAGTTGTAAAAAAGTTATCAATATTCTGAACCTGAGCCCAGTCTTTTCCAGGCAAGTTGTTACTGTTTTTAAACATATTAATTTTCCTTCCACATTTATCCAGATAGCGCTTAGCCAAAAATATAAGATCCAAGAGATCACAAGGAAATCCTCATTCGGAAAGCAGCACTACATGCTGAATTGTGGCATCTTCTTCCTCAACTGTAAAAAGAGTAGGAGGGCCAGTAGAAGGCTGTGAGGAATTTTCACCCCGGACGTTTCTTCCAATGGTAGCTGGAGGAACTTTAAACCCCTGTGAAGTCTCTTCACAGCTTAAACCTTGTTTTTTGATGGTCTGGATAGCTTTTCTCAAATCGTCATCAGTTTTATATGAATTAAATTGAAATTTTAAAAAAATATGCATTTTACTCCAAACAATTTAGAACACATTTTTTTAAAATTCTATTTACAATAAAACTAAAAATTGTTGTGTAAATGTTAAAAAATAATAATAGAAATCGTAAACCAAATAGCCCCTAACTAAACTGAAATAGCCCCGCTTTAAAAAAATGGCCGCCCTTAGGGGTAAACATCACCATCAGTTAATATAACAATACGTAAAAGCCGTGACAAAACATTATATTTTTGAAAGCTAAGCAACTTATCTTTATAGAACTTACCGTTTATTCAGTGTATATGGAAGTTTGACACGCAAAACTTGGTAAAAATGACCCAAAAATAAACATAAATCGTAGCACATCTTACTGGCTGAATTTAAGATTCATACTCATGCTCCTAAACATATGCGATGTGGTGGCCATGATAACATTTAGAAGACCGATCTCGTACGACGCAGAGTTTCTCGCGGCAGATTTAAATTCTTTCCCGCTAGAAAACCAAAAAGCCACTCGAAAACCAAATATCTCCCCTCTACGGTATATAAGTTTTGTAACGGTAATTTTGGTTAAACAGTAGTTTTTGCTATTTTTTAAGACATCCATTGTGGGGGCTTCTAGGTAGAGTGGCTGAATTTTCTTTACTTTTATCTAAAAATTTGTAGTAGGTATCCGTTTTGTCTGGCCAGCAGTTTAATATATTAGCCCGTTCATCAAGGGCCTAAAACCATGTATGTTTTTTTAGACCTGAATTTATAGAGAAAGCAACCAAAACACGCTATTCCCCCATAACGGGTAAAATGGAGCCGTACATTCCAAAAAGTCAAACTGTAGCTAGATATACTGTAACATTAGTTTCTATCGCGATTTTGGTAAATATTTGTAGTAAAACAATAATTATTTAAAGTAAGTATCACGTACAGGTTAGCTACTGTCAGTGTCGTCAAGTAGATAAATTCACGATAAACAATTTAGGGTAGTATACAGAGGGTGTTATATTGCAAAAAAATTAGGATTAGTTTTCCCCCTTTAAAATATGAAAAAAGATTTTTATACACCTATGTCAGAAAATGCTTCGTTCCAGAGATACGGGGTGTTACAATTTTAAAGCGGAACAAAGAATATGTACGCCGCTGCCGTTTTCTCTTTTGATAACACTGTTATGTAGGCAGATTAATGGCTAATGCGAAGTACCTTTTGATTTTGGCTTTGTTTAGGACATAAATGCAATTTTATCAAACTCTGATATGGGCATAGCCATATGCAAATAAATATATTTTATTTTTTTATTATTCTTTTTATCGAGAACGATTGCTCGTAGCGACTTCTACCAAGTATGCATTTTTCACGTTAAATATGATAGAGAAATTAATTTTTTTGCTTATAAATGTAATTCAAGCATGTATGACAAAGTTATGACTCATCAAAAGAGTAAAAATACATGTAAGTTAAAAAACACAAACTTAAAATAAGTTCGTGTAGAGTTGTTCCTTATCCATTCCGTCAGACCCAATCCTTGGACGCGTTTCGCCGTTTACGGCTCTTCAGCAAGCCTCCGGGTTTGACGGAAAGGTAAGGGACCTCAAAGTGATTTGACACAGAAATGCAAGTTTACGAATGAGAATTGCAGCATGTGGCTCTTTAAGTTTGTGTTTTTTAATTTACATGCTTTCGGTAGGCTGAACCGATACACTGACTTCCAGCGACACCCAACGTAGTTTGTCCGCAATGGGCCGCCTTGCCAGCGTTTGAACCTATATGGATTCTCGCTGTCCTGGTTGGGTTGATACGTGTGGTTGCCACGAGATGTAGCCACGTGCTGCAATTCTCATTCGTAAACATACATGTAAGTGGCACCCTCTACAAGTAGGAGCCATTCTAACACATCAAATTCTAACTTCGCATTTCACAAACCCCTAGATAACAAAACAAAAATAAAATTTTAACACTCTTTATCTCCGAAACGTTATACGTTTATAGGAACTTGTTTTCATATTTTTAAACACGAAACTTATCCTGAATTCTTTCGCAATATTAATTAAACCTCCTGTATATTCACATTTCATTTTTTTGTCATTCTTAGCTGACAGTAATGTGTCTTGCAACGTTTGGCGTAATGGTTTACAGAGTGGCAGCGAATCACTTACTAGCTGAAAAAGTGAAAAATAATTTAATAACGGAGAAGTCACATAGACGAATGATAGCAGCCACTACTGGAAGTTTATTGTCAGGCATATTTATAATTATTTTTAACTGTGTAAGTAATTTAATTTTAAAATATCGAATCCATTGATCAATTAAAGGAGTAATGCTTGCTTCGTAATATTAAACGTTTTACGATTCAAATAATACCTGTTGATCCTGCTCAATATTTTACTGCACCGGGGCTGACCTGAAATGAATTCCTTAAAATGATAACTGTAGTAGTACATTTTATGTCAGATTTATTAAAAGTCTTTATTATTTCGTCACACCAATCCAGTACCTTAAAGTTAAAGCAATTACGAACGAAAACAAAAGAAAGGCCAACAATAATGATGCATGATTGTAAAAACTGTACGGATAAATCGAACATTTTTTTGGATTTGGTCACAAGAATAGGTGAACAAAATGTGATGTTCCTGTACCATTTGAAATGGAAAGCCCTATTCTACTTCAAAATGATAACAATAATTGCTGATGACGACTAAATAATTCCTTGCTTCTAATATGATGCTCTTATATTTTATTATAATAGCGATATATATAATTCTTTAGATTTATGGGAAGATAGCAATAGGTTTAACCAACTTGGAGACTCATAGGACCAGAAATCAATATTGCAATGCATACATCTACAAAAGTTACGCTTTAGAATTTACTAATAACTACGCTGCCATATTTTATGTTGCCTTTTTTAAAGTAAGACATTTTGAATTTGTGAAATTTAGTACAGAATGCGCAAAAACTTAAAAGTATTGTATTTTCAGGGCAGGTTTTTTACTCATCCCGGAGATATAGAATTATACTCGTATCTGGGAGGTATAAACACAGACTTTTGTGATCCTACAGGATGTATTGTTGATCTAGCCATTCTGCTAATTATAATAATGAGTCTTAAAGCACTCATAAATAATATAACTCAAGTAGTCTTCCCGTAAGTTTGAATTAAGACACAATAATTATTTCAAACTTACTGTTATGTAATTTTTGTTTTAGGATCATTAAGAGAAAATGTAAACTGCGTTCTGCTAAGGTTACAATGAAAGAAATTCCTCAATGGGAAAAAGAATATCTTATGGCCGAGGCTGATGAATTCTTTATTATCGAAGAGTATATGGATATGGGTAACATATTAATCTATCGATCTTTTACCTATTCATTTTTATTATTATTTTAGTTATTCAATATGGGTTTGTCAATTTCTTTATAATGGGATTTCCACTAGCTCCCTTGTTTGCGCTTTTTAACAATATTGCAGAACTGAGAGTAGACGCTTCAAAGGTAATCAAAAGTTATCGAAGACCCGTCCCTATGAGAGTTGTAGGTTTAGGTTAGTTGTGCTTTTAGTTATGCCGTTTTTTTTATGAACTATGATATTATAAGATAATGGAATGAATTGGCGTGTATATCGACTAGGCACTTACTTGTTTCTTCAATACGCAGTTATAGGAATTACTTTTTGCTTTAGGTGCGTGGTTTGGAATACTACAAGCAGTGACTTATATTGGAGTGGTAACTAATGTAAGATTAAAATAGTTTTTCTTTAAGTAAAATCATTATGTTATTTATAACTGACTATTAATAATATTACTGTCAAAACTAATATCAAGAAAAGTTCTTTTTTCTATTAGAACTGAAATACTCATGATAATTATTTGTAAATAATAAGTTAAGTTTTATTATTTCCATTTTTTTATCTTTATGCATTCTTTTAGGCACTCGTCATAGCATTTACAAGTAACTTTATGGAGAAAGTAATATACACACATGTAAATGCTAAGGGTAAATCCAGCTTTATAAACCAAACACTGTCAAGTAAGATATAACAATTGGAATAAATATAAGCAGGGCCACCGCGACTGTATTATGTGTGCTGTGTTCAGGGTACACAGGCGATCTATTAAAGGCGAAGCCACCCTGAGCCCAACATCGCACCATTGAAAATGGAAACGCAGTTTCGATAATGAACACAGATAAAAATATTGACAACAGCAAATAAAACACCCAATGACGATTTTATTTTAGAGTTTCTTATGAATGAATTTAAAATGTTAGATGTTGACGTAAACTTCACGGGCCCACATTATTGTTATTATCACGGAAAAAGATATCCTCCAGAGCATGTGCTAAGGTACCAAAGAAGGAAAGACTATTGGCATCATTTAGGAATTAAGTTTGCAGTTGTGGTTATTTTCGAGGTAAACTATGTGTCTCATTTTATATACTTATTAGTTCTCTTAAACATGAAAACATTGCAACTTTCCTTGGACACAGCAAACCATGACATTTTGATTTTTGTCGAGACATGGCTACATGAAGGTATATTTGATGGTGAACTAGGTTTAGCTGATTTTAATTTGTATAGATGTGATAGATCTAAAAAAACAAGTAACTGTGATAGAGGTGGAGGAGTAATGATAGCGGTTAAGTCTAATCTTATATCCAGATCAATACAGTGCATTGTAGAAACAATCGAACATTTGTTTGTCTTGATTTGTATTGGAAAAGTTAAGATATTAGTATGTGCCGTATATATACCACCGCAGTCACCAGTACAGATATATGAGGAATTCTGTGCCTCTATAGAAAATGTTTTTAACAATTGTAAATATGATCATGTGTTTTTGGCTGGTGATTTTAATTTACCGGGCATAACTTGGAAAAATAGCTTATGTATACCACAAACAAATTCTATAACACAACAGGCCAATATTGTTTCGGAAATGGCTGCTCTTCTTAATATTCAACAATTAAATTCAATCCCGAATGTTTATGGTAGTTTTTTGGATCTCATTTTTACTGATTTTAAAAAAATTAATATTACAACGAGTGAAATTTCAATTTTACCATGCGACAGTTATCACCCTGTATTGGTTTGCAACATGATAGATTTAGAACCTTCAGAAACTCTAGATATAATGAACACATATTTTGATTTTAAAAACGCAGATTTTGTGAATATTAACTTGTATCTTGGTTCCTTTGACTGGAAAAGTCTATTTGACGTAGACGATGTAAATGTAATGGTCAATACTTTTTACGATATTGTATACACTGCTTTTGAACAATTTGTGCCTAAGGTGATAACTAAAAAGCCGAAATTTCCTTCATGGTATTCAGATGAACTTAAAAAATTAATCTTTGACAAAAAAATTGCTCATAAAAGATTTAAAAATAGCAACAATCATAATGATTACACAATATTTTCGCAACTAAGAAATGAATGTAAAAAATTAGTGGACAATTGTTATTCCACTTTTATTAGTACCACTGAAAAAAACATGAGGGATGATTCAAAGGCTTTTTGGAGATATGTTAATTCTAAAAATAAAAATTATAATCTTCCTAATAATATGTCATATAATGGTCAAAACAGCGGCGAAGTCGATGATATTGCAAATTATTTAGCTGATTTTTTTGCATCTGTGTATAGTGACAAGCTTATTAATGCCAATGAATTTATAGTTTCAAGTAGTGTCAGTATTAGTAACTTGGAAATTAGCGAAATGGATATTTTCAATGCAATATCAGAGTTAAAAAATAATTTGTGCGCAGGACCAGATGATGTCTCAGTTCAATTCTTAATAAATTGTAAAAATATTTTATCATACATTTTTGGCATAATTTTTAATCACACGGATTGTGTCATCAGGTACCTTTCCACATTTCTGGAAAATATCTTACATAACACCACTTCATAAAAGTGGAGATAAGTCGGATGTTACGAATTATCGAGCAATTTCTAAATTTTCACTAATCCCAAAGTTGCTTGAGAACATTGTAAATAAAAAACTGGTTTCTAGATTTGATGGTATTATCGGAGAGATTCAACATGGTTTTGTAAAGGGAAGATCAACAGTTTCTAATTTATTGGTTTACGAACAATCATTAATAAGCTCTTTGGAACATAAATTTCAGATAGACTGCATTTACACAGATTTTAGGAAAGCATTTGATAGAGTCATACACAGTGTTTTAATTAAAAAACTTCAATCCTATGGAATTTTTGGTACCCTTTTAAAGTGGTTTGAAAATTACTTGTTGGATAGAGTCCAAATTGTAAAAATTAATAATGTTTTATCTAAGGAAATTAAAGTTATCTCTGGAGTCCCACAGGGTGGACATTTATCTCCTTTACTATTTAATTTGTATATCAACGACATACAATACTTTGTTGTTCATTCCCAGATGCTTTCTTATGCTGATGACTTAAAATTTTTTAGAACTATTGAATCAATTGAGGATTGTGTAAGAATACAGGAGGACATAGATAGCTTGAATATATGGTGTGGTATGAACGGTATGGAACTTAATGTTGGTAAATGCAAGTTAATGCAATTCTATCGAAAAAATAAAAATGTTATTAATTTCGACTATCATATCAATAACATAAATTTGGAAAAAGTTAGTACAATTAAGGATTTAGGGGTTCTGTTCGATAGAGAATTGTCATTTAATGATCATATACAGTATATTACTAACAAAGCTTTGAAGACGTTGGGCTTTCTTAGGAGAACTTTGCATGACTTCAATGATATAACCTGTTTTAGAAATCTTTATTGTTCATATGTTAGGTCTGTACTTGAATATGCTAGTCAGGTATGGAATCCCCAATATAAAATACATGTAGAGACTATTGAGAGAATTCAAAAGAAGTTCTTAAGATTTGTAGCTTTCAAAGTTGGAATAACCACCGATCACATAGATTATGATCAAATTATGTCACTGTTGAATATCTCTCCCCTTGCTCCGCGCCGAGATTACTTGGATGTATGTACTTTATATAAAATTGTTAATTATCAGATTAAATCTCCACAACTTCTTGAAAAGATTAAAATAAAGGTACCTCAAAGAACTTTGCGTGATAAACATTTATTCTGTATTGATTTTCATAGAACTAACTATGGTAAAGCATCTTCAGTTAGTAGATTTGCCTCATTATTCAATGAACATTGTGGTAACATAGATCCTTTTAATATAAGTTTAAACTCCTTTAAAATAAAAATAAAAAAAAAGATATTGTATTTAGATTTTCACGTCTGATTGTACATTGTAGTGTTTATTTATTTGTAATTTGAGAGATATTTATAAATTTTCGAGTAAATTTTGTATTTTGTAATTTCTGTTACTAAATAATGGCTTGGTCCGTAAATAAATTATTTATTTATTTATTTATTTATAATTATTAATAAATTAGGCCGACTTAAAATTCAAAACTCCTTCGTAAATCTCTGTATGTTTGTAATACCTCTTCATTGGATGATTGAACTTCTAGCTGCCTTTTCCATATATTAACCCAAAAAATAGAGAATTCACCCAGTGTCTAAATAAAATAATACAAAGAAAGAAACCGTACAGGAACAAAATCACTAATAAAACTACTGAAAACTAAAACTTTTTTATCGCAATATTTAAAGTTTACGCTTTTAATTATTTAGCGTATTATGTAAAATAAAACCTAGGTAACATTCTTATTTTCTAGCACGTAGTGATAATTCTTAAAGGACTCTTGGCCTATGCCATTCCAGATATTCCGTTCGCCGTCAAACAGCAACTAGTTTACCAAGAAAAAATAAATAAGCAGAATAAGGCGAAATCAATGAATGAAACTTTCATTAAAAAATGGGGAGGAATCCGTCACGCTTCTAAAGACGAGAATAAAGACAAATATGCCAAAACCAAGAGAACTTAACGACTGAAGGAATTTTGAAATAATTAGAGAAGAAAAATTACAAAAAGAAATAGATTATAATATCTAATTTAAGATGAATTTGTGCTTTCGTTGGTAAATAATATATTTTTTTAAAACTCTGATTCCTTATTAAATAAACACAGTGTGTTTCAAACACCATACAGTTGATGCAAAACAAAATCCGATGCACGTCATCAATCAGCTGATAATTGTAAATTCGTCAGAAAACAAGAGGAAATTAAATTTGGGCAAAAAATATTAAAACTTTATGCGATATTGAATTTACTACAAACTTAAAATGTGCACATACATATCTCTGTCGATTATGTTGTTTACTATTTGTGAAAAATACCGAAGCATTTAAATAACCCGTGCAAAGAGCTAACAGCTTTTGTAAGAAGCTATTTTCAGGAAGAACCTAACAACAATGGCCCATTGTTACCCTTGACAGCAGTACAGAGAAATAAGTTTAGAATAGAATAGAATATAATAGAAAAAAGCTTTATTGTTTAAAGAATACAGTTGTTCTTGTTAACAAAGCATGGTAAAACTATAAATACAACATATAGATACATAAATACATAACTTTACCCAAATCTAAAGTCAAAATATAACAAAACCCATACAAAACCATATCAGAGATAAAATTTGACCTTATAATAAAATAGGTATTTACGCTATAAAATGTCTATTCAACTTTTCAGAGAATCAATAATTGTATAAGAATATGGCATAATTAAAGTGGAAATACAGAACAGGGTATAAACTGAAATCTTAAAATTCAAGTTAAAAGAATAACACTCAATATAAACATATCACAGATCAACACAATCAATCAAGTAACAAAAGCAAAATAATAAAAGACACTTGCACTCCATATATATGCATGTATACACATAGACACACACTCACACCATCATACTCCCCTATCATACATCAACACCATAACGTCAGTTAAGAGAATCCTTAAAGTATTCGTCAAGTGTATAGAATGCTTTAGTTAACAGTAGCTTTTTCACTTCCCTTCTAAACTTTCCCCCATTAAGCAACTGACGTAATCTCAGCGGAAGGTGGTTAAACATTTTTTTGCTATTAAATAAGAGAGAATTCTTGGTTTGATTTGATTTTGGTATAGGTAAATAAATCAAGTACGAGCTTCTAGTATTGTAGGATGGCGCCGCCGCGACTGAGAGTTCAGGCCCATACTTTTTATGCATAAGGCAGACAGTCTCCAAAATAAATATGCATGCAAGGGGCAGAATTTTCTGGGACAAAAAAATTGGCCTACACGAGGTACGGTGATTTACTCCAAACATATACCGAACAGCTCTTTTCTGCGATACAAACAACATGTTGAAGAGGTACTGCGAGCAAGCACCCCAAAAGCAAATGCCATAGCGTAAATGAGATTCGATAAGTGAAAAATACACACTTCTAGTCGTAGCGACATGTATGTTACCGTCTAGATATTTTATTTCTACTTTAGCGTGTAGCAGTTGCCCTAAATTTGAATATGTCCACTGTAAGCGCAATTTCAACAACAGTTAAAGGAAATAAATTAAAACAAACATTCTAATTCAAAGAGAGTTGTAAATGTGTGAAGACTCGATAAGTTCTATCCGTTACACTACTTATGGAATGTACGAAACAAATAAGTTGTATTATTTAAAAATTATAATATTTTACATCGGTTATTAATAAGCCAACTTTTTTTAGAACATCATGTAACTTTGACAACTTTAAGTAAGCAATTAAAATAATAATAATAACAAGCACGTCTTCTGGAGAATTTATTAATAAGTTTATTGAAAAATAACATATTAATAACATGCTTATTATATTATAACTATTTAAAATAATAAACTTATTATTACTATTATTATAAAAAGACAGAGGACTGTTTCATGGTTGTCTTAACTCTTTAAGAAGCCTCTTCAATAAAATAGGCTTCGGATGGTAAAAAGATGAACTAAGGCGAGGGCTTATGGAACTTTCCCATATAGCTTTCAAACGACTGGTACTTTTGAAAGAATATATTTAAAAAAAAGAAGAATCCTTGCACCAATTTGTTTTCTTGAATGAAGCATGTATTTTTCAGAATGGCACCGTTGGTCGATCTTGGCAAGATGAAAATAAAAGAAGTGTTAGATCTACTAAAGTTAATGTTAAAAGGTATTATGCATTAAACAAATATATAAACTATGGAAAATTTTTGTATATTTATCTTGTTTTTATGAAAATATTTTGGTTACAAGCTGGCAACACTGTCGATAACTGACGTCACTTGAAGGGTATGACGTGCATGGGTTTTTGCTTCGTAAAGAGTATACGTGCTATCAAGGTAATATTTTTACAGGATATACAGAGTGTTAATTAAGTATGTGGCCAAAATCAAGGGTGTTGTTATTTGTTACTAAAATCTAAGACAAAAGTATAAGTCCGCAACCACTTTATTTTTGAGACACAGGGTGTTACAACATTTCAGCAGAATAAAATTATGTACGCCACTGCCTATTTTCTTTTTGATAGCACGGGCAGGCTAGGATAACTTAAATGGTGAGGATCGTTCCCCGTTCGTTTAGTTCTTCAACCAGACGATGATGGCGCTATTGTAGGGATTTTGTTTTATAAGGTTGTTCATATCCTAACGTTGGTAGCGGCAAAACATGCATTTAGAATGAGCATGGGGAACGTTCTCTATCTTTCTCTCTCTGAATTCAACCGTACCAGCTAAGGTGCAATAAAGATGAAAATATGACTTATGTGCTGATCCATAATAAAAATATCATCCGGTGCCGGACCCAAGTGACATTGACATTTTAAAATTAAATTTTTAAACGAAGCGGCG
Organism: Polydrusus tereticollis; assembly: GCA_963920685.1. Lineage (NCBI taxonomy): Eukaryota > Metazoa > Arthropoda > Insecta > Coleoptera > Curculionidae > Polydrusus > Polydrusus tereticollis. The sequence goes on along the minus strand of OY987332.1, from coordinate 19,260,849 downwards.
CGACGTATAAGTTTATTAAGTTTATTCTGCTAAAATGGTGATTTATTGTTGGGTTCCCGGATGTAAAGTACAAAGTGGGAAACGTGTGAAAATGCACAGGTTTCCAAAAAGCGACCAGGTAAGTTTTTTGTTGTTTTAGCGAAGTGATAAAAAGGGTGTATCGTGAAGAGCCAAAAAGGCACCTTGCGCCTATAGTGTATACAAAATATTGTTGCTATCTAAAAGAAATGTATGCAGGACACCTTTTGATCCTGAATAATCATAAACATTACTTATATACTAATTTTCTTAGAGTTATGACAGTTTACGATCTTAATATAATGTCCGTGTATTTTTAGACGCATAAACTTTGGGTAAATGCTATTCAAAATCCATTACTATGTGCCAAAGACAAGATTGGCATTCAAAAAACTTTTAGAGTTTGTCACACACATTTTGGATATGACCAAAAAATTGAGCATGGCAGCAGAGGATAATATTTAAAGCTGGTCGCTGTTATGTTAATTCTTTACAGTGCAATCCTAGGTAAAACTTGCCTTGTTATTATATTAATTTATGTAAATATCTAATATTAATAAAGCTTGTCGCCATATCAGAAACGTAGTTACAACTTTCTTTTAATCTCCCAAAATATATTGACTTTAATTCAAAAGGTTCGCGCTTCTAACTTTTTCATTAGAGTTAGAAGCGCGAAAATTTGAATTCAAAGTTGAAAAATTTAAATTTTCATGCGTGGCGCCGACCCCCGCCCCTCGCTCACAGTGCTACATTTAGTTCTTCAACCAGACACGAATGGCGCTATAAGGGAACCAATTTAGTATGTTGAGTTGCCTATCTATCCCTACCATAAGCGCATCTCCCTTGTCTATGAGCACGGGTATGTCGACAGTTCAATGTCTATAATACAAATTACTTTTTGATATTTTTTAATTTTATCAAACTCTGATATAGAATTTTCAGCAAGTAAACCTGCAAGATGGGCGACATGTCATCTGACAAAAGTCATATTCTAGCTATTAATTTTTAGTAGGAATAATATTGGCAGTAATACAATGACAGACAGCCATTTAGATACAGAGTAACAACTCCTATAATACAAGGACAAAGTACTTAAGAAAATTTTGCTAGCGACGTCACGGTCTGGTGGCCGATCTCGGTCACGGGTCAACATGTATTTTGGTATGGCCGGCTAAGCTTTATTGTTCTGTGATGGCCGGTTTTAGAGCCTTGTCGTTGAAATGGAATGTCACATTACTCAGTTAAATTCTTAGTTAGGTAGGATGAGCTTTGAAATAAGTTTTCTTTACGTAATTCGTTTATAACTAAGTTAACTTAGGGATTCACACAATTCACAATAATTTCACAACATCATTTAATGTTTAATTTAAATGTATAAAAACGAATTAAACTTGACAAATCAAAACACCAAAACAATGTCAAGCAAAGCCTGGCCTGTCTATAACACAGGGTTGCCACCTTTAGTGTAAGGGACATCTAATTTTTATACAATAGTCTATGCTTTTTTGTGCTAAATAAAGCGGTTGCAGACCTATGTTTATACAAACTTTTCACCTTAAAATTTAATACGACAATTTCTTTCAAACATTTAAAATTGACCAATCAGAGCATTATTCGCAATTCGCATCTATGTGAACTATACTTTACACCCGAAGTTATAAATTATAATTTTCTGTTTCTGGGACAGAACCGACCCAAAATGGCCGCGCTTGCTTCAAACCGCTTTCCGTGTCTGCGTTTTCAATTCTCGGTGTGTGTACTATCACTATGTCCCCTCCTATTCTATGTCACTACCACGGTGGTAGTGGTACTATACGATTAATGGCCCGCCGCGTCGGTTCAATAGCAACAGCCAATCTTAAATATGAAGATATCAAAACAATGATGAAAATGAACAGTTTTTTGGTTTTAAAAAGACTTTATTCGAATACACAAGCAATAAAACCTAAAATATGTGTTGTGGGGGCTGGTCCTGCGGGTTTTTATGCGACTCAACACCTAATAAAAAAATTGGGAGACGTAGAAATTGATATTTTCGAGCGACTTCCAGTGCCGTTTGGGCTTGTGAGGTAAATTAACTTGTAATTTAGGAATGTATTCATAGATTTTTAGGCGCTATTAATTGTTAACCCTTGAATAAGTACAGAAATTCCATAATTTTACTGAATCAGGCCAATGACACACTTAAATTATGATTTTTAATATGATTAGAAGTAAAGAAAGTTTAAATAGATAATAGATGAATATTATTTACATAATGTATGGTTACTCTTCTTGCTCAATATACTTATCGTCATTAAACTTTGACCCAGACCCAGAAGTCCATGTTATTCAAGTACCCAATTCACCTAAAAGCTATTATTTACATCCTGTAGATTATCTTTAAATTTATTTGAGTACTATAAATTCCTGGACAAAATTAACTAGACACATAACAAGCCCATATCATTAATGATCTTGACTTATACAATTAAATGGTTGGCAGCTAAGAAACTCAAAATAAATACTAAAACGGCCACTTTCATGATTTTTACACAAACAAGTATGACAATGAAATAAAAATTAAAATCGACTGGGGAAAAATCGACAGGTTACAGGTAGGGAAATACTTAGAGCCTATTTCAGATAATAGACTTAGGTGGGCCTCTCATTTGGAACATGTTGAGAAAGGGGTAATTCCTATGATTCATGCAGAAATATCATAAAATGTAAAGAAGAAAAAGGGTGCCTGGAAACGTTACAAAAAACTTTTTATAATTTTATTTAACTTGAGGTGTTATTACCACAAGATTAATTTATGTTCTTTTATGATTCTGCTTCTTGGTGGCCTTTTACTCGGTAGGTAATTGTGATATAGAATAGATATGAATTGGAGAACTCCTACCAGTGATTAAGAATACAATTGAATATTAGAAAACTAAGTGCTGCAGGTACTTAAGAAAGAACAAAGTAAGTTTATACCCAAACTTATCAATAACAAGTAAAAACAAAATTTATTAATGGAATTGATAATTAATTATAGTACAAGGAACAATAATAAAATATTTTTTAAAAAAATGTCAGAACAATTATATAGGCTTAAGAAAACCCTATACCAGTTGCATCTACAAAATTATTATTATAACAATTTTTGAAAAAAAAAACATTTTTATTACAAATGAAAATTAACTTTTTAACTAAAACGATGACTATATCTTAGCACAATATATCACAATGAAAAAATCAATAAAATTAGAAAAAAAAGCAACCTACAATAAAAAAAAAATTGCAACAAATGTGTGTAAACTTTATGATATTGCTTTAATTTTGTACAGGAGTTTATATAATGAAGAGTCTGAGTTAAAAAAATGGTTTTTACTCTTTAGGTTTGGTGTAGCACCTGATCATCCAGAGGTAAAAAATGTTATCCATACATTCACCAAAACTGCTGAAAACTCATGTGTAAGATTTTGGGGAAATGTAAATTTAGGAAAAGATATTTATTTAGAAGAATTGAGACGTTTTTATCATATTGTCTTACTTGTAAGTAGGAAAATATAAATATTAGCTTCATTAAACAATCATATAACCATATTAACAATATTATCATTTCGCCTAATGTTATTTTGCTACAATTTTCATAACGGTATATGCAATTTTAATTGATATTGTTAAGAGAAAGTTGTTTTAAATTAATAATAAATTTCGTATATATCTAGAAACTCAAAATATAAATATTAATGGACTTGCCTACTTTATACAGATGTAAATTTCACTAAAAACTATATGCGATAAAAATACTAACTTTAATATATTATGTGCTTCTTAAATGGTTAATTTTATGTACAATTATGTTAAGTCTGGCACAAAAATGAGTGTCAAGACATCCACAAAAATAATTCTACTCCATTTGAGCAAAGGCAGGTGCCTCTAATTCCACTACGTAATATTAATTTTGTTGTTTTAATGAAAAGTTTGGGGCAGAACATGTTACAAATTATTGCATTCCAAGGAAATATTAAGTTTATTGTAAAACCCTTCATATCACAGACATATGGCGCTGAACAAAATAGAAAACTCAACATTCCAGGAGAAGAATTACAAAACGTCATACCAGCCCGAAAAATAGTAGGTTGGTATAACGGTGTTCCAGATGATAAAAACCTAAAAATTGACCTTAGCTGTGAAACAGTCGCTGTAATAGGACAAGGAAACGTGGCTATAGATGTAGCTAGGATATTACTGACACCCATTGATGAACTAAAGGTAATATTATGTATTCTGAGGATCTATTACAAAATAAATGGTTATAGCATAGCACAATATTTCACATCGCAAAATGACAGATACTGTAGGTGTGTCCCTGACATCCTGTATATTCTTAACAGACCTCCGACCAAAAATAAAACAGTGGTGTACTGGTGTACATCTTTTATGAAAAAACTTTTTCTTTTAGAAAACTGATATTACTCAACATGCATTAGATCAAATATCTCAATCGAAAATAAAGAAAATTTACTTGATAGGCCGACGGGGTCCGCTACAGGCAGCTTATACCATAAAGGAACTGAGAGAAATGTTAAAATTGAAGGCATGCAACACCATATGGAAATCAGATGACTTTAATGCTATAACTAGTGATATAGTGGACAAGCTGGTACGACCCAAGAAACGAATAATGGAACTAATGCTAAAATCAGTTGCAGAACAAAAGCGGGAACAGCAGTCAAAGATATTCAGTCCTATGTTTTTGAGATCTCCATTAGAGATAATGGGAGAAAATCGGGTAGAAAAGTTAGTTTTAGGGGTAAACACATTGGAAGGAAGTGATGTGTTAAGGCAAAGAGCTGTTTTGACTGATAAACAGGAGGATTTCTCATGTGAAATGGCTATATCTAGTATAGGTAAATACAAATATAACTAGGGTTTCAAATGGTTATTGTACCGAGATATTAAAAATTATATTACAGAAGGTAAATTTAAGAAAAAAATAAAGGAACTACTTTTAGATTTAGAACCTTTTAACATAACATAAAGGATTTCTTGGAAATGTGATGTAAGGGTACGAAGTTATAATATAATTAATGGTACATTAAGAAAAATGTTGTTTGTATGTACAGGGTGTTCCAATATTATTATCCTTAAAAATTTTATGACAACTTGTTCAATTTAATAGGTTCATAGGTGATGTAGGTATAGGTTGGTAATGCCTTTAAAGTCAAGATAAATTTGACATAGTTTTTATTACATTACAGATTGTTACCATGTATTACAAAAGAACTTCTATTTTTCTTTAAAAAAAATCGTTCTAATAAGCGATTATCTCCCTTAAACGGCCAAATTTCTTGTAACCGATTTTAGTTTTATACTTTAACACATGAAGCACATTCCCATAAGCGGGCGCTCCTATAAACGTCCGCGGGCAACTTTTTCTTTACACAAGACTAGAAAATATCTCCCATAAGCGACCACGAAGCTCCAATAGCCAGGCGAATTAGATGTTAACGTACATTTCAGTTCGGCACTCGGTGATTCCCCTTAAATTTTAGGGGATTTACCGGTTTATTTTTACGAGTTGTTCTTTGTGCTCCAGCTTCGTCAAAGAATCGGACGTGTGTGTTTGTTAACAATGGCCCCAAAAAAAAGAATGTTAACACTGAAAGAGAAAACGGAAGTAGTGAATGTAATTAATAAAGAAAAGCTAGCAACTCGGGCTATAGCATCGCGATTTCATATAGGAAAGACGCATGCAGCGATGATAGCAAGAAATAAAGAGGACATCCGACGTTTGTGGCAGTCTGGTGTAAATGTGCACCAAAAAAGAAGTTTTTTCAAAACTGAAGGCTTGAACATAGACAAAGCATGTTTTTAGTGGTTTATAAGTGCTAGATAGCAAAGTATGGAGTATGTAATATTAGGAGGGCTATTAAAGAAAAGGCAAAAGAAATTGCAGAAAAGTTCGGCTACAAAAGTTTCAATGCATCTGATGAATGGCTTCAAAAGTGACGTAAAAGACACAACGTCAGTTTTAAATGTATTTCCGGCGAAGCAGCTGATGTAAATCAAGAAACAGTTGATGCATTTATGGAGAAACTTCCTTCTTTGTTGCTCGGGTACCAATGCGAAGATATTTACAATGCCGATGAAAGCCGCCTTTTTTTCCGTGCGCTTCCCGATAAGACACTAGCCTTAAAATCTAAGAAGTGTTCAGGAGGAAAATTGGCAAAAGAAAGACTAACGGTGTTGTTTTGTTCAAGCATGACTGGGCATAAAGAAAAGTTATTGGTGGTTGGAAAATCGGCGCGTCCCAGAGCATTGAAAAACATAAATATTAAAGAAAGAAAACAAGGTCTGTCTATACCACCAAAATATTTTGGTGGTATAGACAGACCTTGTTTTCTTTCATAATCTCGCCACAGAAAATGGACTACTTCTTGAATCATAAATATTAAAGATTTACCTGTCGTGTGAAAGTCAAAACAAAATAGCCTGGATGACTCGCGAAATAATGGGTATTGAAAATAGAAAGATTCTGTTATTTTTAGACAATGCCGCATCACATCTTCGAGAGTTACACCTAAGAAATGTAAAAATTATGTTATATTATTGTACAACCTGTGTTTGCCCGCCACTAGATCAAGAGATCATTCAGAATATCAAGTTTTATTACCGTAATCAGGTTTTAACACGTATTTTATCAAACATGGATTGTGCTAAATCATCATCTCAACTTGCAAAAAAAATTAATCTTTTGGAGGCATTGTACTTTATAAAAACGGCATGGCAAAAGGTCGATCCAGCAACAATTCAAAATTGTTTCAGAAAAGCTGGAAAAAATTAGAAAAGCGGATACGAAGCTTCCTCATTTTGACCCCGAAGATGACTTACCATTGCCTGTCCTTGCGACAATAATAAGGGCTGTTGAAAAGTTGAATGTTGTCAATGACCAAAATCTAGACGAATTTATAAACATTGATCAAAACACACCAACAGAAGATAATGATTTCGGAAAACAGGTTACTGCATTTAGTCAACATGATGGAAACAACGAGACGGATGACGAAATAGAGGACGTTCAAGAAGAGGAAAATAAAATAAAGTGTTTCGATGAGGAGCTAAAAAAGTTTTCTAAATACGACTATGTGGCTTTTGAACAAATCAAGAATCTGGAATGTCATTTCCATAAGTGCCGTATGGAAGAACAGCAAAGGAAGCTTAAGCAGTCAAGCATTTTAAGATTTTTTCCAGGTGCTCCTAAATAACTTTGAATATTTATGTTTGATGATTTTTACAAGTTTTGGTTTGCATGGCAATTATTGCATGCATGTACATTGTACATATTTGAATAATAAATTTTATTTTTATTATCTATCGTTTCATCCGTATGTATTTATTTAATGAAATTTTCTCTTACGCGGGCACCTCCCATAGGCGGGCAAAAAAGCGGGAACCGTGACTGTCCGCTTATGGGAGCTTTCACTGTATCTCAAATATCCTTTTGCCGATTTTGGTGAAATTTGGCAGTGTTGTTCGTTGTGATAAGACGCTAACTTAGCACTAACTAGATGATAATTATGAGTTCCAGTTAACTTGATTTTATTTGATCAATTTTTCGACATGCAATGAAGTGGCTTTTATTTCTTTTCTCGAAAACAAAGTATGATACGAAAAAATATCATGAGACAAAAAAGTTGTATCTTTAGCTGCTTAACCCGAACACAATGTAAAATTTCACAAGTCAGTGACGTACACTTTTTTTTTCAATATTATTCGTGAGACTGCCACCCGAGACGCCACTGGAACTTATAATTATCATTTAGTTAGGGCTAACTTGGAGTCTTATCACAACGAACAACACTGCCAAATTTCACCAAAATCGGCAAAAGAATCTTTGAGATATTAATAAAAATAATATAAAAAATAAAAATTTTTTTTAAACTTTGACACCCTGTATCTTGAAAACCGGACTTTTTGGGACACATGTTTATATGAACTTTTCTACTTGAATTTGGTTCAGGAATGCGCCCTTGGAATTACGGCCTATCATTCAGTAACACCCTATCGCAGTAAAGTCTGTGCGTTTTAAGAAGTCCGATATCGGATTAAATCACCAAGGGATTTTAAAACAGTAAGTCGGTTAAGTTACAATATCTTTGCACCTTCGCTATACTTGATCACACCGAACATCCCACTGGTTTACTGTATTCTATTACTGGGCGAAATCAGAGGTTTCAAAACAAAATTATCTTAGAATTACGCGTTGAGCATAAATAATAATTAAATAGATAATTAAATTATTTTGCTATTATTATAGTTAAATCTATATAATAATCGCTATTTTCCAAGAACCAATTAAAATTTGCTCAAGTGCGGGATGGTTAAATATGTTAAAGATTTTGTCAGGTATATACTTTTCCGATAATGACATTATTTTGGGATTATTATAATTAAATCTTCATCATAATTACTATTTTCCAAGAAATAATTAAAATTTGCTGAAGTGCGGGATGGTATGTTCTACTTTATTTTAAATAAGTAGTTGTGCTTTTCACTTTAGTTTGTTTCTCATTGTGTGTGAATTAAAATCAGTTATTAAGCAAAGTTATGGAAAATGGTCAGCAAGGTGGCACATCGCCTAGAAGGCATTTATCTCCAGGTGAACGCCGTTTGGTATTACAAGTGGAACGTTATTTTACATTAGAAAAAGATAACTCGGGCCCGTTAGAGTCTGTTTTGGCAGTGCAAAAACGAACGTCTGACGCTTGCGGCATTTCAGAGAAGACCTTAAGAAGGCTTCGAAAAAAGAGTGAAGAGGATTTGGACAGACCATATAAAAGGGTTCGACTTCATTCAAAAACCTTGGATTTATCCCAAGGGATAAAACTCTCTATTAGGAATTTTGTTTATGATATGTATAAAGCCAAGGAATATGTTACCCTCAAAGCTATTCTTGAAAAGATAAAGCAGAAAAAACTTTGCGATATTGGAACTAACAGTTTGTCCATCATCTTAAAACATATGGGTTTCAAATATAAAAAAACGAACAACAGAAAACTGCTTTGCGAGCTGTCCAATGTTGTTTCGAAAAGATGGCAATTTTTAAGGGATTATTTAAACAACAAAAAATCGGAATTGTCAAGACAAGTTGTTTTTCTTGACGAAACATGGGTATTTGCAAACGGAACTTCAACAAAAACGTCTTGGCAGGATGACTCAAAGCATTGTTATTCAAGTACCCGTGCAAGTAATGGAAAAAGGTATATTATATTATATGCTGGTAATGAAGAAGGTTTTGTTTTAAATGCCAGTTTGATATTTTCATCAACAAAAAAAACTGATGATTACCACGGCAATATGGATGCTGAAATTTTTGAGCATTGGTACGAGGAAAAACTTTTAAAAAGTTTAGAAAAACCTTCCTTAATTGTTTTAGACAATGCCTCTTACCATACGAGACTCGAAGAGAAATTCCCTACAAGCAGCTGGAAAAAGGAAGAAATAAAAGAGTGGTTGTCAAAGAAAAACATAAACCATGAAAATTTATATTTAAAAAGTGAACTTTTAAGCAAGTGTAAAGAGCAGTCATTTAAAAAAAAGTATGTTGTTGACGAATTAGCCCTCAAATATGGACATCAAGTTTTGAGATTGCCGCCCTACCATTGTCATTACAACGCAATTGAATTGGTATGGGGTATTAGCAAGAACTATTATGACAAACATGCCTGTAAAAATATCGGTAAGCCTAGCGTTATAAAGTTATGGGAGGAGGCGTTTAGCCAAGCGGGCAAAGAAGAATGGCGGAAATGCATTGAACACACAGAAAAAATTATTTTTGAATCTTATGAGACAGAACAGGTTATAGACGAAGTAAGACCGTTAATTATTACGAATGATGATGATGATGACTATGATGTTGATTCTGACGAGTCTGAAAGCATGGGTGAAATTTCAAATGCAGAGGAAGACTACTTTTAGTAGTACCTATCTACAACTAGGTACGTTCTGTCGCAAGACTACAAAATCGGTTCTTTTTAGAACCAAAACTTTATAAAAAAGAATTCGTAAAACTAATTTGTCTGAATACTACAAAAGCTAAAAAATTATTATTTTTCTTTACCTAAACTAATTTTGTATTTACTTTAAATTATTTTATTTAGAAAATGTAATTCATCAACATCCAAAATTACCTTCAATATAATTTATTGTTTGAGAGCCACCGACATAATGCTCAAGAGGTTTTATGGCTTAGCGGACTTCTTAAAACGCACAGACTTTATCAAAAATTTTCACCAAAATAGAAGTCAAAAATGTGCCTTTCAAAAAGCATATAAAAAATGGGGCGTTCCATCTAAAAAGCGCTACATCCATTGTTTAAGTCGATTATTTTTGGTTCAAATGTTTTTTTGGTGACTTTTTTGAATTCTACTGAAAAAATACATTGATTAGCTATTTTGGGCTTGGTCAAAAATAAGCCCCAGTTCAGTCCTCGTCCGTTAGAACACCCTGTTCATAAACAACATTTTGAGTGAATTTGTTCATCAACAACATGATGATCAACTTCAACATGACATGACGGTGCAACAGCACATACAACATGAGATACTATAACATTTCTCCATGAGTTGTTTGATAAGTTTGCATATACAAGTTGGTCACCTTGTTGATGATGGCAGAATGACCTCCAAACTTATATTTCAAAAGGATGAGCCGTTTTTCATATCGTGACCACCAAGATAATTTTTGATATCTCGGTATATTTACTTCAAGGTAGAAACCCTAATTTATAGAAAATATTTCTGTTATGCATTTATTTTGTCTAACTTCAGTTAGAATTATACTTTTAGGATATAAAAGTATACGAGCCGATCCATCCATACCATTTGATGATGATCAAGGATTAATACCAAACAGCCATGGAAAAGTAGATACTGGATTATATACTACTGGGTGGTTAGGTAAAGTACGTTGTTTCAGTCTGTAGCGAAGCCATGGATTAAGCTCCTTCAACAGGGACAATCCATGGGTGTGCTACCTTTCCCTACATATTCTTTAAATAGTTTTGGTAGACACAGACAAAAACTAGGGCCTATAAATAATATAATAGCAAAAAAGTATCCTCATTTGTTCAATCAAAATTTATTTTATTTTTTCAAATACAAAGAGATATTTCAGAATATCTAGAATATTATTTGTTTCTTGTCTAGGTACGGGACCAGTTGGTGTAATACTTACAACAATGTCAAATGCGTTTGGAGTAGCAGAAAACATCATAAGAGATATTCAAGTGGAGAATACATTGAGTGAATACAAACCAGGCTTTAGTGAAGTTAAAAACATTCTGGACCAAAGGAATGTGCAGACAGTTGATTGGACAGGTTGGGAAAAAATAGATGAATATGAGGTCACTCAAGGAAAACAGGTGGGAAAACCCAGAGAGAAAGTGGTAGATGTTAATAAAATGCTTGAGATTTCTAACTCTTAAGAATAATATATTATTGTTAAGTTTTAAATATTGTTATAGCAGTGAAATATTTAGAAAAATATACTGTTAAGCATAAAAATATTTTTTTAGGTAGTAAATTATACACTTTTATACTTCTATAAAATTTTATACAGTTTATGAGATGGTTTTTTTACTAAATAAATAAGTAAGTTCCTTAGATCTGATGGTTTATAGTACAAAATCATCTCGCTGAAAACAAAAAAATGTAAACTTTATTGTGTATCCTTCTTTTGGGATATGTTACACAGGTGATTCACAGATGATGGAACATCAGGTTAGTTTAGAGTTTTAGTCTGCTCTTCAATGTAGTATATATAGAGTATTTGTAACACAAAATTATCTCTTAAGAATAATGTTGGGATCTCGCGCAGGGAATCATGTAGATCACATTTTAAATCTTGCCACTTCCTTGGTTATATATTTTAAATATCAGTTTATGTCATCAATGTGTTTCCCAAAAATGAACATTACCATAACAATATCATTATCAGGGGGCACAGCAGCCTCAGCATTTGAATTGCATTAAGAATTCGATCGCTACTGTTATACCTTTGTACAAGGGAGGGGATCCTGAAACTCCCTCAAATTTTAGGCCTATATCCTTGTTGCCTACTCTGGCCAAAATAATAGAAAAATTGGCCAAAACACGATTGCAGGGTTTTCTTAATGCACATAATTTACTTTGTGCAGAGCAATTTGGCTTTCGTGAATCTAAAAGTACTAACGATGCTATTTTTAATTTTCTTAGGGGGTTGTATCTGGGTATAAATGGTGGCGAGGTGGCTGCAGCGGTTTTCTGTGATCTGTCAAAAGCATTTGACTGTGTCAACCACGGAATACTGCTGCAGAAACTGGAGAGGTATGGAATAAGGGGAAACGCCTTGAAATGGTTTGATTCGTATCTGACTGGTCGTACACAAAGGGTAAATTTTAATAAGAAGTCTTCTCAACTGCTAGAGATTCGATCTGGAGTACCGCAGGGGTCTGTTCTTGGACCATTACTTTTTTTGCTATATATTAATGACCTAACTCATATTAAGATTAAGGGTAGATTCACACTGTTCGCGGACGATTCAACCGTACTTTGGATAAATAAAAGTGCCAATGAGCTTGAAGCTGATATAAACAGGGACGTGGCTAAAGTTAAGGAGTGGACAGATGCAAATTCTCTATCACTAAACATTTCCAAAACAAATATAATTACATTTAAATGTTCTGTTGGGGATATTAATATGGGGACTCAGAGTTTAAACAGGGAATCGGAAAATAAGTTTTTGGGTGTATATATGGACGACAAGTTAAAGTTTGAGGCACACGTCCTATATCTGAGCAAAAAACTGGCTTCCAATTGTTACGCAATTAGGGTTATATCTAAGGATTTAGACTTGGAGATAAGAAAAAGTGCATATTTTTCACTAATAGAATCTCATCTGCGGTATGGAATATGTTTCTGGGGAAGTTGTCCGAAGTACCTGTTTAATATTCTATTTGTTTTACAAAAAAGGGCAATAAAATCTATTTTTAAATTAAAAATTAAAGATTCTAGTAAACCATACTTTTTATCGCATAAAATATTGACATTACCATGTTTGTTTTTGTTAGAGAGCTGTTGTCTGATATTTAGAAAATTCAGGGATGAAATTAACTCAGTGTCAGTATACAATACGCGTCAGAAATATAGTACTAACTTGCCTATTCCTACATCTAGTCAAGTCAGGGGTTCAATTGTTTGTAGTGGTAAGAAGTTATTTAATCATCTTCCTGTGCATGTCCGGGGAATAAATGGCGAAAGAAAGTTTAGAACAGAGGTCAAAGCACTACTGGCCACTAAAGCTTACTATTCAATTGATGAATTTTTGAATGATGTCTTCTGATTTAATGATGTGATAAGTTTTTTGTGTTGTTTGCTATCTTTCCTTTAATTGTTTTTTAATTTTTCTGCCGGGCCTGTTCTGAATGACGTGATTTGTTTGACCGACACTGCATTGGGTGGGTATTATCATAAAAAGTATTATTGTTATTGAGTTGTTGTCTGTGACTGCAATTTTTTATTACTGATATAACCGTCTTTACTTTTCCTGACACTTGCATTTTTAGTGAGAACTCTTTGGGCTTTTAATTCTTTCGTCCTCATATTTTTTTTTATATCTTTTTGTTTGTGTAACGCTGAGATTTTTAATTGTTAACGTTGTTGGTTATCATAGTATTTATAGTGTAATTGTACCTTTATTTTGTATCATTTATTTACTGTTTCTTCTAGGCTTTGTGAACGAAAGTTTACTTTTTAGACAATAAAGCATATTTTGATTTGATTTGATTTGAATTTTAATGGACTACTATCATTTCTATTGAATAAGGTGTTCTATTGGCTTAAAATTATTAACAACAGAGAGAAGCATGATTTTTGGTAATAGAAACAGTATCATTAAGCTGGATTTATAAACTCGAAAAGTTGGTGAGGTTGAAGTTATGATCAAGTTTGTGAGGTTAGATATTCCGAACTCCGAGCATAAAAATTGGTTATCTTGAACTACCCGGGAAGTTTTCGAACCTTACATGAGCTTTACATGAACAACATGAACGAGTGTATTAATGGAACTGAGTGTTCCCTTTAGTTTAAATTGAACACCTATTTCCAACACCAACTGAACCTCGACCTCGCCAACTTTTCGAGTTTATAAATCCAGCTTTAAGGTTCATCCTCACAATATAATTAGCAAAATCTCATCAATCAAAGACAGAGATCCATCCGACACAAAATGCTTTAAGTGGCTGTTAAATGTAGACACTCAGAACCTTAAAGGCAGGAGGAAGGCAACTGTATATGTGGGCAGACAAATTGTGAAACCATATTTAAAAAATTCTGTCCTATGATGTGGAATTGATATGTTGTCCACAAAAGAACATTCACTTGATGCGTGTCAGGTTAGTTCAGCTAAATACTTGGGTTCTCTCAGTTTTTTTTTGTTTTTTTTTTAATAGAGATAAACAAAAAAGTCCACCTATATACAGGGTGTTTCCTTTAAAATACCACCTATTATTACATTGTCGAAAATACTTTAGCATCTCCAAATTTGTGGAGCGTCTCATTGGCTGATCTACCATAAACGCCTAATGTTCCATTTACCGTTAATCACTCTGCATAAAATTGTATGTGTTACAGCTTACGAGATATTAAATAAAATAAATCAATTAAACCATTCACCTTATAGACACATTATTTCTTTATAAACTATCTATGTATTTATAAAATTGATAAATCTTACCATTCCATTATATTCCAAAACATGTTGCCTGATCTTAGAGCTATCAACCCACGTGACGAAATCTTCCAAAGTTCTAGTCACTAAAAAGGCAGGATCCTTTACCAATTCAGGTCCTACTCTTAGGTGGCCTTGCTCTATAAGTTTTGTCGCCCCTTTTATAGATTCTGACATTTTATCTACAAAAAAAATATAGATAATATGGCATAATATTTCAATAAGACTTGTTTGTTTCTCTATGACACAACAGTAACTAACTCTACAAGTAGTGTATAGTACATACTTCGAACCATTACTACAGGAAGTCTTCGTCTACAGAAACTAGAGGCTGTGATTTTTTCTGCTAAGCTCAGGTCCCATCTTGTGGGAATAAGTCCCATAACATACCTTAAATAGAAACAAATTTCATTTGTAAGTTAACATAGTGATAATCACTAACTCATATAGGTATATCTTGAAAACTTACAATTTTTCTAGGAGCTGAGCACTAGCTTCTGTTCGAAATGGATGCTTAGGATCAATTTCTTTAATTTTTCTAGCTAATTCTCTAATGTTTCTACTTAATTTGTTGTATCTACAAGAAAAATAATGTTAATCAAAGCCAAAACGTATATACTTTAAAAACTCCTTACTTTGTATAATCTTCCCTTTTCTGTATGTGGTACTTTTTAAGCACTTTTACTTCATGTAAATTATTGTCGACCTCCCACGAAATAAAATCTACTTTTTTAAGCAATTTTTGCTCATGATATTTTAGTTTTCTAACCATTTTTAACTAAAAAACAGTGTTTAAAAAATTAACCTACAAATCACAACCAGTCCCACTGGTCCCACTAACCTGAACTAACCACAACAAAACGCACGTGGAGACAAACGTCAAAATATAAACTAACCTACTCTTCCTTGTTCCTTGGTCAAAATATCGCTCAAGACAGGGTTTTGGAACGCACCCTGCCTATTATGTTGGTCAATCTGTTGGTTGTCACTTGCACAACATAAACTTTTCTTATCGTTAGGGTGGTACCTCTGCGTAACAAATTTCTCCCTCCCATCACCGACAAAAAAGAGGTTATTAACATTTTAAAGAAAGAAACAGTTAGTTTAAAACAATTTCACCTTTTTTCCGCAATTATACAATGTTGTTTACTCTTCCGCGATCCGCTGGAGCTTAAAACCATCTTAAAAGACAGTTTAAGTGCCTTTTTAGTGTCCCCGCAAGTGACAGCTGTGCTAGGCGGTACCTTGCCCCAGAAAAGACCTTTTTATGCCTTTATTTCTCTACAGTTGAACAAATTATGACTAGAAACTAATCAAATAGGTCCTAGCTTGTATAAAACCATGTCCAAAAATAATCTCATAAGTTCCAGAAGCATCTCTCCAGCTAGTTTTAATTCACTGCGTTCAGATTCTGAGAAATCATTCGAAAATGGATTGGACTCGTTAAAATTAAAGAACAGGCCTTCTTCTACCTCCAGAACTGCCAAGGCGAAGAGAATTAGGTTTGTATTTTATTGATCATCTATTGTTTGTACTTACATAGCTACTTAACACATTACCCATGTTTTGATAGGGTTGCTTATGAAACCCCTGGTTTTACTTAACCAGTAACAGCCTAACTTTGCTACATTCTTATCCTAATGTTTAGGACCCTTTTTTAGACTGAGTATACTGTATAAATAAAATATAAAAATAACAAGAGCCTTTGCTCCATGTATAGTTTATAATAATACTTGGTAATTTTGGGTAATAATTCTTGCAACACTGGAATTCTTTTGTATCTATCAAATTAAAAGTGAACGATACCTTGGTTTCTGTTCATGTATGTCTAGAGTATGTAGTGCTTACTCATAGTTTTATGTTATATATATTGTTTTACAGATTCTACCACAATGGAAACAAGTTTTTTACTGGTATCGTAATTCCTGTGACTCCAGAACGATATAGATCATTTGATAGCCTTACTAATGAACTTACTTCTGTTATTGGTAGAAGTGTTACTCTTCCTAATGGAGTGAGAAATGTGTTTACGATGGATGGCAAAAAGGTAAGTAATTTGTCTAATAAGTTATGTTATGATGTGGATGGTATATAATGAAAGTGAAACAGATCAAAATATCTGTATCACTAAGTAACTTATGCAAAACAGAAATTTTACTTTTCTACATAATCCTGTAAATATTTTTATTACAGAAATATATTTATAAGCCTTGATTAGGGTTTTTATTACATTATTTTGACTATGTCATATTTATGGGGAGTTTGCACATATCATTTTAGATATCTGATTCTGAAGTATGTTATTGCTAGTGTAAAGTAATAAAAGATTGTCTGTGTAAGCAAATAAATCCTGCATAATAACAAGTATCAAAAAAGTTGCCAAGCAAAATATGTAAATAATAATTTAGGAACACAGGACTCAAAAACTTGTTTTGCGCTTTTACAGTATTAATATTAACAGAAAATATATGACAGTAGGTATATTAGGTATCTAGTTAAGAAATAATTATCTGTATATTATGGAGTGTTGATGTTAACTAACAGAAAGAAGAAAAACCATTTTCTGAATATTTAAGTTGCTAACATTAATGAAAGATGTTTAAGGATTGTGTACATTATTGCCTTCATCAAAAAATCAAATCAGTTATAAATACAAATAGTGCATGGTTTTCTAATTGCCTGTAAAAATAATCTGAACTGATTTAATGTTCCATACACATACATATACACTCTTATACTTTAGTTTATTTATTATTCAATAAAAAATACTGAAAATTCCTTAATAAGATAAACCTATAAGGAATATAAAACACAAAAATCTACTCAAAAATCTATCCTTTCACAAAGTTATTTCTTTTTTTGATACTACAGTCAAAAACAGCAAGAAACATTTATCAAATCTGCTTACTTATCAACAAATCTGCTATTATTTGCTATATTTTTTACATAGTAGACAATATGTTGAATATGGTTAGATTACCAAATTTCCTGTAATCTCTGCTTTTAAAATAAAATTTATAAGCAAATAAATATACAAACATTCCTCCTACAGTCTCAGTACGACTTGTGGGCGGAGATCTTTGATACCCAAATTGAATAAACAGGCAAATTAGCAAATAAACTTTCAACAGAAGGATATACAGACAGGGGAACAAATGGAAAATATTACAACAGTTGTATTTGATGGAAAATTACTTAGAAGAATGTTGCTACTGTCATACACCAGAAAACACTATCTATATCTTTCCTTAACTAGGCAAAAAAGTAGAACATGTTCAGGTTAGTTTCTTGACAAGAACTTGGGCGAAATTTCAGCGGTTAATAAATTGAGGCCTTAAAAAAGATGTACCTATGCTGATTTAAAAACAGCTTGCAATAAATTGATAAAGTTATTTTATGCAAATAATGCATTTATTTTATTATTTATTTAAACGGTTCCAATTACTCCATTTTCCCCTAATAGATGAATGCAAATCTAGACTACAACCATTTCTACTAATTGTTATTCAGTAAACACGTGTTTAATTATATATTCTTGTACATGTTAAACGTTATCCTATGTTATTGTGCGTTGTAATGACTCATTTAGCCGGCATTTAGATAATAGTAATGACAGAGTACTATAATACAGTGGAGTACGTTAGTGAACTAAAGTTCCATTTTGCATGATAATTTATCCGTTTTTAGATGCTTCTTAGTAATATTTCTTTTTTTATTTTATTGGGTAAAATAGAAAAATAATACAATAAATATCCTTACATGTTTCGACTGTGTAAACAGTCATCTTCAGTGGTAATTTATTATTAAGGTTCTTGACAAATTTTAAATGGTGTAATGGTGCAATCACGAACACTGCAAGGGAGAGAAAGGTTATTTAGTTTAAGATTAGTGGTTGAGAAGTAGAACTGTTAAAACATTGAAGGAGGAGTGATTGAGTTTTAATTATATTGTCACTTACATGAAGTATTTAAAATAAGTGTGGTGAAGTGGTAATGTAGAAATTCAAAACTTTGTTATTAGTAAGTCTTCTTGAGGACCATCTCAGTATGTATACAATGTTTTATCCACAAATCTATTTCTGTTTTGGGTTTCTATTTTTATTCATAGTTTGAAGCATACTTTTTATATATTTTATAGTATGAGGCACAAGAATAAACATTTATATTTATTCTTGTGGTCTATGGTTTGAATATTTCTTAGACTTTTCGGGTACGGGAAACATCGCCAGAAATTATCATTTATTTTTGCCGTATTTGAGTAGTCAATAGTTGTGTTGCTGGCATTGTCAATCATTTGTGGTCCAGCTGTAGCGGTCTGCAATCCAAAGTTGTCTTATCGATTGAGTGCCTGTTTGTGAATCGACAAAAAAGGCGAATTACAAACTGGTTGGCACCGTTTCTTTGATATAAGTCTAATGTAAGTACCGTTTAACTGAATAAAAGTAAAATATCGCCTTTTATTAAAGAAGACAAACCAATTTCCACAAACTGGGCAATAAAAGCGCAAGAATAAATAATTCCTTAATGATATGCAAATATTTAAGGGTGATGTATGAGTATAACATATTCCTATACCTATGTTCAATTGTTTACATAGTAAGAAGTAATTTTTGTAATTAAGAGATACCTACATCCTACATCGCTATAAATAAGAACAGGTTAAATCGTAAAAACGCATATCCTTTGACTAGTTTTGCCTACAGAAAACGGAAAAAATAACAATTTGTCCAAAGAAAACATGGCGGAACAATAAATAGCTTATTAGAGACAAGGCGGGAAATATGTTATCTTGTAATTGATCCGTATGATAGCGGGCGTGATTTTCTGGCGACAGAGCAAGCTTTCCGTTCCTCGGGACCGACTGCGAGTTAAACCATGAAAAGGTAAACACGTACGTCAAAATTAACGTGTGTCATTGTCAAACGGTGAATTCAAAAATATTTTTTATTTGGGAAGAAAACCATTAACATACCATTTTTTTCTTAGAAAATATCAAAGTCCCGTAGGCACGCCACTGTTAAAGCTAAAAATTATTTTTGTATTGAAAAATATGCATCTTTATTAACTGTCAATACGTACTAAATATCACTGAAATATTTAAAGTAGTTTCGCGAAAATATTAATTATTTCCATTTTTTTCCTAAAACTTGAAAAAAAAAGGAACATTTTTGAACCATAGTTTATAAAGCAAGCTGTCATTCATTTTTCATGTAGTTTTACACCCTTAAATATTCTCATATCATTAAGGAACATCCTGTATAATAGTAGGTGTTGAGCAACAAAACTATGGTGCAGTCTGGCTTAGAAGCTACTCTACCATAGTCCGCTGCGTAAAAAGAAAAGCACTATTTAATAATTTCACAAGATGGTTAACATAAATATTGAAATATACTTTAATTTAATTTAAAACAAGGACAGATTTAAACATCCGAACTTAAAAAATAATAAAAAAAGACGAATTTTCTGCAATTGGTTTTTAATTTGATAGCTTTTGACAGTGGAATGATATTAATCCACAAAATAATTGTAATTTTCTGTCAATATAACCTGTAGGATGTCGATTAAAATGAGCGTCGGTTACAGTACAGTAATTGATTTTGAAAGCTAAGACATTTTCCGTAGTAAATGAAATTAGGTTACCGCTTTCTTTCACAGTAATAAAATAAACGAAACGTAAAAAATAGACGAGTTTACCAATCTCAGGTATTTTTCATCTAAACGAAAGTAAAAATAGTAATAATTAGATAAATGAAAATAAACTGATCTCTCAGATCTTAATGAGCAATGATGCAAGATAAATAGGTCTAATCTTTACAATTGGGAAAATAAATTAATAATTTTTTTACCGCGTAACTTTCTTATGCTGTATATTAAAATCATTAATTTAGTGGTGGTTCACGGTTCATTTTATCTTAAAATTTAATTTAATTATGTTTGCATTAGAATACAGGCTTAAGTTTAGTGAGTTGACAAAAAATCATAAAATTAAATTGTCAAATTTGTTGTCTTTCAATGTTTCAAAGACCAATTTTTCAGATTTCAGGTGTAGCTTGGACAATGCCAATTTCCATGCCTAACGTTAGTAAATTTCTAGGTTGTCGATGGACTTGAAGATCACATTATAGTGAGATTGTGTGAAAGAAATTCCCTATGCCTGAAGATCACATTATAGTGAGATTGTGTGAAAGAAATTCCCTATGCCTGAAACGGTATATTTTCTATCTTAGACTTCTTAATACATTCAAAATAGTACCTCCTAATGTACCATCGCGTTTACCATACCCTGTATAGGGTGTTCCATTTAAGAAAATATAACTTTATGCGATATCCCGTATATGAAGTGACTAAGGGTGGTCAACTCTGCAAGAAGTATTTCAAATACCCTACATGCTTATAATTTTAATTTTTACCTAGCATGAAAAATTTAAGGGGGTGGGACATTATGGTGAAGCACCCTGTACACTCGGTCATCAAAATTGATCATTCAAATATCTTAATTATATTTTCAAATTTTTTAGGTTTTGGGCGTAGAAGATCTGGAAGATGGCCGGGAGTATGTAGTCAGTGGTAAAGGGGAGACATTTAAAAAAGTGGAATATGCAAAAACAAACACTCTAAAAACGAAAAAAGTTAATAGGCATAATAGTTCAGTAAGCAGTACGCCGAAAATCATATATCCGGATTGTGTTCGACCGAGAATAGTCACGATAATTAGACATGGTATAAAACCTAGAAAGGTACGCATTTTAATATTATAAATCATTTGCAGGAACGTCTTTTGAAATTAGTAACAATAATAAAAATGTTTTTAAAGATTGAAGTTGACCCACATTTTCTTTGTCCTTTATTTTTTGTCCTGTGTGTAGATCGATACTTATATAATTGTTATAAGTTAAGTTGATGAACTATACATTGTATTTGTTGGGTTAGTTTCGAATTTAATGACTTTTGATTGGTCCAAAGAATCGCGCGATCGGGCGTTGGTTGGTTTAACGCTGACAGCGACTTCAACGCGAAAGAACCAAAAGGAGTAGTGTCCAAGACTCGAGAAAAGAAGTGGCTTCACGTAGTCGGTAGCGGGATTCATGTGTGTTTCTGACACAAGGTTTCACTCTAGTTCGATGACAGTAAAGTGATATTTTTCTAAAAGGGATTCTTTCAGCTAAAAAGGGCAACTATGACGTGTGTGTTTGGGTATTCAACGAGATCGCATGTCATAATTCTTTCTTAAAGAGCTTTCGTACGGGAATTGCAGTTTCCCGACGTCAGTGATTAGTTAGTCTGGTATCTTAGTTCAGGTATGAATAAATGTACTTAAAAATAATTGATTCAAATATCTTAGTAAGTGTCGACAGTACGGCAATTGAACGATAATTTTTAATGTCTGTTTTGTTCCCTTTTTTAAAAATTGGACAAACAGTAGTCTTCTTCCATCGGTCGGGAAACGCGTTAGCTTTGAGGCTTAAATTGAATAGAATTAATAAAGGATGGGATATAATTATTTCTTGAAAACCTTTGAATATACCATCTGGTCCAATTGCTTTACCATTCTTCAGTTCACTGAAGGGTTCTAAAACGTCATCAATACTGACGCTATTAAGCACTGCCGTCAAGGAGTTAACGTTTTTAAAAATATTCGGGTTATTTGAGGTTTACAATACAAAATAAATATCCTTACGTCCTTGATATTCAGTGCCATTTATATACATTTTATTGGGAATATGAATGGAACCCTTTTTACTGTTAATAAAAGACCAGTTACAAATTCCTCGACACTGGAATTTCGTAAACGGTAAGAGATACCGTTGGCTGTCCAACTTGCAACTGTTGAGAAATTTAGAAAACTCCAAGTACTTCCGAAGATATTTTAACACTATTTTTACAGTTTTGAAACACTGAAACTTTGTCATGTTTTCGGGTATTTTTTATTTGCATCCCAAGAGAACCTTTACGACCAAATTTTGTGCAAATTCTGATATTTAGATAATTATTTAAAAAAATACCTTTCTATTTCGGAATCTATCAACTTTTGGACTAAAGTAGGTTGCACTAGATAGTCATATTTTACCCTTAGGAATTGGTGCCAGCATTTTGTACAGACCTTTTAGGGACACCCTATAGAATGAAAATTTGATATTTTCTCGAAATGCATTTATTAATTATAATATTTTATATCCTATTGTATTAAAAATATATTTGCCCATGACCGTGTTACTGTTAATTGAAATCAGTTTATTATATTATTTTAATTTTATTAAACTTTTTCATTTTAAATGTCTTTCTTTTAGGTTTTACGAATACTCCTAAATAAAAGAAATTCTTCTAGTATGGAATCGGTTTTAAGTGCATTTTCAGAGTTGGCTCAACTAGCAGTAAGAAAAGTATTTACATTGTCAGGTACGTTTATTAAAGAAGTTAATATATATAATGCCCACTTATAATGGAAGCAGGCTTATATTTTCGATATTTCTGATTTGATTTTTTTGAATTTTGGTATGTTACGTATGACGCTAGGGCGCACTTTTCTATTGCTTAAAGTTTTAGTGGGTGAACGGTTTTATAGGGGATTTAAAATAATAATTTAAATGTGTAAAGTACCTTCAGCGATTATTTTATTTCAAAACTAATATCAGAAATCGATTTGGCATTTTGGAACTTCAATAAATTGACATCTAAGAAGCAGTGGCGTACCTCCTGTATTTTCTGTTATATAAATAACTTTTAATAATTTATTCTTGCAATGTGAAAAATTAAGAAAGAATCAGTGCGGTAAATTTAAAGAGAATAATGACATTAACCTCACTTCAACAATCACGTTGCAGCAGATAACACGGTTGTGATTAAGCACATGTTATATTCAATCTTTATAGCCACCTACCCTTTTTCTTAATTTTCTAAATATGAAACAATTTTAATCTCTTTCTAAAATATGGGGCATAGACCCATATTCCCATGTTAATACTAACAATAAATATAAATTTATTGACATTTTGTATTTGGTCGTTTTGAGGGATACCAATTTATCGATTTTTGATTAGTTTTGGAATGCAACAATCGCTAAAGGTTACCGTTGTTTTAGATCCCTTATAAAATCGTAGGCCAATGGGTTAACTAAAATTGTAAGCAATAGAAAAGTGCGCCCAAGGGTCATACGTAAACATACCAAAATTCAAAAAGATCAATTCAGAAATAACGAAAATATAACCTGACGTAACTTAAAGTATGTCCCTTTATCTCTATCAAGTATTTTTTGAGACTTTACACTGACATAGAAAGATGCAGCCGAAACTTAGAAGCCTCTTTTATCTGATCTAGAAAACTTGTAATATTTTTTTTTGTTATTACAATAAAGTCATTTATTATAAATTTTAGGGCAGCCTGTTATATCCTTACCTAATTTTTTTGATTCGGACGATGTGTTTTTTATTTACGGCAATGAGAGGCATTGTCAGGACGACCTCGAGCTGGACTTTGAGGAAAGTAAAACGATACAGCAATATAAAAGAACTCCTGGTCTACGGAATGGGTGAGAACTAAACCGAACAACACTTATTGGCTACTGTATTCCAAGTTGGTTATTATTGTATGTATTTTTAGTGCGGGACCAAAACCAAAAATGCCCAAAAAAGAACTGAATAGGACTTACGATTCGGAAGAAAGTCTGTTAAAAAAATTAAGTTTAGATGATAATATTGCCTTACCTTCTGGGATGAAGGGCAAGTATACTGTGGGAAGAATGATAGGAGATGGTAAGGAAAAAGATTTATTTATCTTAAAAATATAACTTATTTCAAATTGATGGACACACACAATTTTTGTGAACAGTTCACCTAAGCCCTCGCCTAAGCCTAAGAATCATTAGAAACAAGGTAACTAAATTAATAGGAAATAATACAAAAACTAGGTACACAAAGGGAAGCTTTGATTCTGTGGTAAATTTACATTGTCGATTGGGTGCCATAGTTTCTGCAGCAAGCAGATGATAACCTGTTTATAAATTTACAATAATTGCATTGCGGTATCTTATGGTACAAAATACAAGATATATATATCGGCAGTTAGAAGTTCGTTGTCATCAACCTTTAACCTTTATTGTCAGGTACGCGCCAAGTATTTTCGGCGCCGTCGTGCGAAATAATGATAGGCGCCTTTAACTAATATTATAATATTGAGCTATATTACTACCCTTCTCTTATAGCTCTATACTTTTTTCTTTGACACAAAATTTATTGTTTTTTAAATTAACGTATTTTAAGCAAACAGAAATCTGCTCCTGGCGGCTCACATCAGAAGTACAATCAAGTAATATAGAAAAATACTTCCTATGTTATTTCTTATATTGTCACCTATTAATTTAATGGTTTCGTTTTGAATTTTATCTCCAATGTAAAGTGGAATATTTTTTTGCGATGTATTAATCTATTAAAATGTGCAGACATGACTGGATCAAGTTTTGCTATCATTTCTATTCATTTTAAAAAATTTCCTGTATTTCTTTCAAATAATTTGTTACTAGGACCACGAAAAGCCAAATTTTGTTCTGCCAAAAATTGAATAGTATAAATTATTCTTTCAATGACACTGCGCCAATGTTTAGTTTAATTTTTTAATAAATTTTGCATTTCCGAATCAACGGTTTTATTAGTTTTTAATCTTTCTGGTAAATCTGACCAGACACGTAAATTTTGAAAATGAGATTTACTTTTTTCGTGGATTTTCAAATGTTCGCTTAAATGATGCCAATCATTGAAACCGTCTTGGTTACTTAATTTAGTGTTTTTAAAAGTCAATGGATTGTTGGGGTTGGGGTCATTTTACAGCAGAAGTAGAAAACTGCATTTTTTTCAATAGAATATAGCAACCAATGACGCTGAACCTTTTCACCATTTAACAAAATTCGAGTAAAATATATATCGGAAAACTTACGTCAACTTTTGTCTTTACGATACATAGTTTTTATTTTGATAATGCATTGGACCTTTTTCGACAAGTTCTTGCACCTTGATTGGAGACAATACACTCGGCCAAAGACCTGGATCGTTAGAAAGGGGCGCTTCTTCGGATAATTCGTCATGCTTACTCGAACATGATGGTACCGATACTGACTGAAACGTATCAGGATCTAATTCTTTTGGATCTTTATCCTCATTAGCTTGCTTTTCTAATTCTGATGGCAAGTTTGATTTTGTTGAATGTAGAAAATCACTGTTATCAAAAGTAGTGTCTTGTGTGGTCTTTCGAAAAAAGTTACTAATTTTGAAATTGGTTTTCTCCAAGTCTTCCTCCCGTTTTCGCTTGTTAAGCAAATTTTGGTAACCACACAATTTCTTTTTTTCTTCTCTGGCCATCTAAATAAAATAAATAAAAAAATATTAAACACTAAGCCTTATTTGTTTCATAAACAAAAGTCATTAAAAAGAAAAACAATTATTTGCATCCCTGTTAATTAATTTAATCACTTACTTACCTTATTTGTAATTATTTTTCACAATTGCGGTAGATACGTAATAGCAAATAAGGCACTCTATACGTCTTATGCGCTTATCAAGACAAGAATGAAAAATTAACCTGCTACATCGATTACGGACACGCAAAATTTTGCAAGTTTAAACCAGCGCGCCAAACGCGCGCGGATTTTCGCGCCCCCACAGGAAGAGGAGTAGTAAAATTTCACCACTGGTACTGGTCGCCGACCGGCGGTCGGTGTTGGTGGATAATACATTTTCACCACCGGTATTCATGGATAATTTTTTTAGTTTTATGGTAATTTGTGGGTCTGGCGCCTTTAAGGCCTTGGCACCGTCGTGTGCCGCAAGACCTTGCTTGCCCATGTTTATTGTCCTGACATTCTTGTGATGGTGTTTAAGACCATCTGAAAACGCCCTTCCGTAGTGTATAGTGGCAGTCAGTTATAATGTTTCAGTAAACGTTGACTGGACTCTAGCATAGAACTGAAAGTTTACACGTGGAATTCTATGATCTGGGTTAACTGTATACTTTGTTATTTTTTAGGTAATTTTGCGGTAGTTCGGCTGTGTAAACATGTGATTTCAGAAAACGAGTATGCCCTAAAAATAATCGACAAATCCAAGTGCAAAGGAAAGGTAAGGCAGTGTTGAAACATGTAAAAAAAATTACAATATTTTTTTCGCTCTTGCTTTCTCAAAGAATTCGACTAAGTGTGCCGCTGTCATTGTTTTTCTTTTTTTTTTAGGAAGATATGATTGAAAATGAAGTAAAGATCTTAAGAATGGTTAGTCATCTGAACATAATGTCTCTCATAGAAGACCATGACACTAAATCTATGTTATATCTAGTCTGTGAATATGTTGCTGGTAAATATTTTTATCATAATACACTGACTCTCCTTTTCTATCATCTATGCATCTCGGAGCTCAAGCTAGAATGCAATAGTACATGTCGTACTTGTACAATGTTTTCTCTACGAGCGTAAGAAAAATAAATATTGAAAGAGACCTTTCAGCACTAGGAAAGTAACTACTTTCCGCACTGATGCCAGTGCTGAAATTAGTCAATTTTCGCACGTTCATAGAATTAAATATTTTTAGGCGGAGATCTGTTTGATATCATAACGGTAGCTCAGAAATTTTCCGAAGAGCAGGCTGCTTTGATGATAAAGCATCTGGTTTCGGCTTTGGCTTACCTACACAACCTGAACATAGTGCATAGGGACGTTAAACCCGAAAATCTCTTAGTAAGTATTTAAATATAAAGCTATATGTAGTTTTTTTTATTATTTTGGACCAAACCATAGATTTTAAAGAATTTTGTACCATTTTGCACTTTTGGTCTTAACTACTTTAACTGAAACTCTAGGTCTAGGTGTAAAGATTTTTCAACCACTCTATGAGCGTTGTTATTTTTCAATAACGCTGATACTCACAGTTGTCTCCAACTGACGAGCTATGAAGCAAGAAAGGCAACATGGCGGGTGGGCTGATTTATTTTATTACCATATTTATAAGTGGGATAAGCAGCAGTTGAAATAAGAAATTATTACACCAATTTCAAGTCACAAATTTGGTACACGAAAACAAAGTTCTTTAGGAAACAAATATATATGTTTTAATACCGATGATACTTATAAACTAAGACAAACAATGGCCGCGTCCATCAGAACATTCTTCCGATCGGGTGGTTCTCGTTCCCTCTCGCTGAGTTCGACAAAATCGCTATAAGAATTTTCACTATAGGACTAACCGTTTACGAGATTTTCGCAAAAACGTTAAAAAAAGATGTAACTCTTTAAATACTGATTTTCCTGAAAGAAATAAAAACGATAGAGGGTGCCACACTCTACAAAATCGCTATAAGAATTTTAACCGTATGATTAACCGTCTACAAGATATTCGCAACAACAACAAGTGAGAAACTGACGTAACTTTTTAAATACTGAATTTAACCACCCGCGCTATTGAAGGGTTATGTTCTGATGAACGCAACCAATATGCCAGTCAAAATTGAGGATACAAATTATTAAAACTTCAGTGCAGATATTTGAAATAGAAATCTTCTAAAGCGACCAAAAAACTAAATCCTAAATAATAAAAATTAGCGAATAAAGCAGGAATGTAAATTAAAAGAAAAATAACAAGATATTAGTCTTTAACATTCATCCTGTAGCAGCCGGAGTAAACAACTTTTTGCGTAGTGAAAGGAAGGGGAAACACGGAATTTCTACAGAATTCACTACATAGCCATCAACTTTCTGAACACTGATGTATTACATAAGGAAATCCTCAAAGCATAATACACTGCGCGGCTTATTTAACGCATAACGAAAAATTTGCCTCAAAAAGTGTGGAAAACGTGTATCAACACGTCAAATAGAATAGATTGGTAAATGCTGTGTGCGTGCGATTTTAACCTCTGCTATTGTTGTTTGTAAATTACATAAGCGTAATAATTTGTTTACCCAGTTATAACGTCATTATTGGGACGAATCGCGCGCCGGTCGATCGAGAGACAAGAAGCACGGCGCAAAGGGGAAGAGAGGAGTGCATCCCAAGATGGCTCCGTGAAGCAAGGTGCTCAAAGCACGCTCCACGATTTTAAGGCCTTTTTGGCCAATTAATTGTTTTAATCAAAGAGAGCAGAAAATTAACGAACCACTGAGCAACCCTATAGGCCACGCAGTAAAAATTAATGTAACCACTAAGGAATTAACCCAGTGCGCCATCAACTTGATTAAGCCAGAAACATTGAAACAATTTTGGTTCTACTGGCATGGGTCACGTTCCGCATAGTAAAAGGAGAACATTTGATAAGAAGTCTGATGATGAATGACTTTAGCGGGTTATGGTGAAACGGTAAAGGGTGATGGATTTCTTTACTAACAGACCAAGTCAGTAGTCACAAATAAAGATGTTGGGATCATGTTGAAACAGAGATTTTCGTCAGCTTCATAAAAATAATGATAAATCTTCAGATAGCCCAAAGGATGATAAAGTATCTTCAAAGCCCAACGAAAGTAAAACAGTAGTTATACAGGAAGTGTCACAGGATCCAGTAGGGGATATTTCTGAAGAAATAGACAACTTCAAAGATAGTGTGCCTGATGAGACAATTGAAGCATCCAGTGATTACTTTCCTATTGCCAGTTTCATGATTATCGCTGCCATATATGCATTTGATTTCGTCTAGCGTACGTTTATATTCTTGTTCTTTGTATTCTTCACCGCACCTTACATCATGTTTTTCCTCTACACTGCTTTTCTGTATGTCTGTACGTTAGGCAGAAAATAGGATTTTGAAGGTATAGAGATACTTTGACTTCGTAGCTGCATATTCTCACGTGTGTACCTTTAATTATGTCGAGAATGTCTCAATATATTCTGCAACCCCATTATTGCTTATAATGTCGGAATTTTTGCCTCTGCCTCTTTATAAATTCGTCCATATCTTTTTCTTCCTGTATAACTACTGTTTTACTTGCTGACGAAAATCTCTGTTTCAACAATTTCCATGATCCCAACATCTCCATTTGTGACTACTGACTTAGTCTGTTAGTTAAGAAGTCCATAACCCTTCACTGTTTCACCATAACCCGCTAAAATCATTTCCTCAGACTTCTTATCAAATGTTTTCCTTTTACTAACCGGAACGTGACCCATGCCAGTAGAACCAAAAATCTTTCAATGTTTCAGGCTTAATCAAGTTGATGGCGCACTGGGTTAATTCCCTAGTGGTTACATTAATTTTTACTGTGTAGCCTATAGGGTTCCTCACTGGTTCGTTAATTTTCTGCTATCTTTGATTAAAACTATTAATTAGCCAAAAATGCCTTAAAATCGTGGAGCGTGCCTTGAGCACCTTGCTTCACGGAGCCATCTTGGGATGCACTCCTCTCTTCCCAGTTGCGCCGTGCTTCTTGCCTCTCGATCGATCGGCGCGCGATGCGTCCCAATAATGACGTTATAACTGCGTAAACAAATTATAACGCTTTTGTAATTTACAAACAACCTGGGTGTGTAACGCGTCTTCTTGCTTTCAAATTACGTGTTTGCAACCTTCTTCTGATAGTTTGAAGATATAAGTTCATGCTTAAAGTGGAGTTGAAAGATTGGGCCAAAAGGAAAAGCAAATTCTTCCTCCGCTAAATAAGTAACCTGAATTGAACTAGTCGAGGAAGACTTTTGTTTTTCTTTGTGTCCCCTTCTTCTGATAGATTGAGCAGAATTCACTCTGCCACTAGCTTGTCTAAAGAAGCCGTAAGTTTGGGATTTCTCCTTGCAGTCAGAATTATGAAACTCTCTTGAGCATGAGTTGTGCTTCGCTCTCGTCCTCCCTTGTGCGTGTACGCTGTATACCCAGTTGCTACCATGATCGACCTACGACATGCTCACCCGCGTAGCGACTTCTTGAGTCAAACCTTTACTTATCCAACGCACAAATTGCTTATCGCCATTTATAATTGCGAATATTAGATTTATACTCTTCAATCATTTAATTCTGCGCAACACCTGTTTCTTGTCGTAGCAGCTACTAGTGGTTGAATCAGTGTAGGTACCAGTGGCGGCTCGTGAACTCTATTAGTAGGTGTGCTGCATAGATAAAAAAAAAATAACGCGCAATTATTATAGCTTTTAAGTTCACCGATCGTGTTCCCCAGATAAAAGTAATTCAGCGACAGGGTAGTGTCGGTACGATATTCCATTGGTCGACTTTACTTTGGCGACCGCCGCGGTATGTACAGTCCGCCACACACACGAGTCTAGAGCTGGCAAAACAATCCGAGCAAGAATTAATACAATTGAAATGAAATATTTTTTACAGATTATGTAATTATTATTATTTTTCTTCATTTTTTTTGGGAGCTCTGAGGCACTGCAGTGCTTATGCACCAGCCGCCACTGGTAGGTACTTAAAAATTGTCCTTTCATTTATAATTTTACACTTAAAAACTAGTAAATAAAGGAGACTATTATGCGAGATGTCGCCACGTGTAACATCATTGTGTGTTGAAATGCACTGTAAGGTCCCTTTCCTTTTCGTCCAGACTCTATTGCCTTGCCGATGAGCCGTAATACGGCGAAACGCGTCCAAGGATTGGGTCTGACGAAAAGAAGAGAGTCAAACTTCTATCTTTTAAATTAAAGATAGGTTTTTTCTTCTAGGTGGAAATGGACAATGGGAAAATCAAGTGCCTGAAGCTGGGTGATTTCGGTTTAGCTTGTGAAGTAACAGGGCCACTGTACACTGTGTGTGGGACGCCGACTTATGTGGCTCCGGAGATATTGACAGAGAGTGGATACGGCTTAAAGGTAGATAATAAAGTTTACGGCGGACAGTTGTGTTTGAACTTAAATATGTAGTTAGGGATTTTATATGCGTTATATTTATGGTATTTTTTCTTTCAGATTGATGTTTGGGCAGCTGGTGTTATCTTGTATATTTTGCTTTGTGGGTATCCCCCTTTTGCCAGTCAAGACAATGATCAAGAGAAATTATTCGATTGTATTCTATCAGGTTAGTTCAAATTATTATTAATTATTTTCCTGATTTTTTTCACTTTTACATTGAGTATACTGTCTCTTTTTGACCTAAACTTTAAAAATCAATTAATCTCGCTTGTTTTCAGGCCAATACGATTTTCCAGACGAATTTTGGCAGGACGTTTCCTCTTTAGCAAAAGAGCTTATACAGAACATGCTGCAACTGTTGCCAGAGCTGCGTTTTTCTGCCGAAGATGTTTTAGATCATCCATGGTTGCACTTGGCTAACTAGATTTCAATTCAAACAGGGAGACGTATTGTTGCAAATTATAGGTCTGAAGAGGTAATTTTTTTTTTATTATTTATTATTATTATTAAGAGTCAGTACAAACTTAGTTTGTCACATTGATTTAGTTAGTTTTTTATGCTTTATGGTACATTCAACATAATATCATTTGTTTTCCAAACCGGCGGCGTAAAAGCTATTTTACAAAAATACAAAATGGCTTCTATAAAACAACGTATGCCATTGTCATGGGGAAAGTAGTGATATAATCTATTAAATTTGGCCCTTTCATAATTCTTTAAGCACCAACCTTACAGTTTTTCTTCAGTTTCGGAAGAAATAGATTTTTTCTATTATAAATCAAATCTTAACGTGTAGCAGATAAGTTGTTGGGGCAGGACAATAAAAGAAAGCTAATAAATGCTTGCCACCTCATTTATTTAAAGCTTAATCAGGGCTTTGATAGTCTGTTCCTAGTTTTAATGAAACATAAATATAATAAAAGAAAAGGATCAATCCAACTTCAACATAAGATCCTGTTTTACTATAGTATGGCCCAAAGATTAAAAACTTCTGTGTATGGATTGTTCGGTTCATATGTTCAAAAGCATAAAATGTCTCTGTTTGGGAAACACGTTTTCTAATAATTAAAGTAATAAACATTGATTTATGTTATCTATCAACGTCGCAAGTCTGCGAATTCGCAACGCTGCGGAAAAACGCCGCTCATGTTCAAGAGTCTTTCAGTCTCAGCGTAGCAACAAGATATTTTTATTCTATTTTACTGGCAAAACCGCCAAATGTCTAGCATATGGTTAAAAATCATTAGTGTTTTGTCCCGCAGTATTCTATTTCTCGGAAAACTTCAAGTCTTCTGTAAACATAAAAACGTGCCATATTCTAAACTAAATATATTAACTCCACGTCTGCGAAAACCGTTAGTCGGTAGCTTGGCAATAGGTTTGCGGCTTTAAGAATATGGTTCTTTAATTTTCTTACTGACAGTAAACAAGGATGGCCGCTAATCTGGGCGGGCGCGACCTCCGTTAGTTGGTCAAGAGTGTCCACGTCCATGTGAGTGGTGGACCTCCCAGACTGTAACGCCATAAACAAACCAGTGTTCTGTTAGACTTCAACGTAAGCGGATGCTTCACGTGGCTGAAAACAATAATAGCACGTGTTTTGAGCTGACATGTTTGTCAGGCAACGTGATTTTCTAATGTTAAAGTAATTGATATTTTGAGGATGCGTGCCCGGTAACAAAGGTTACTATTCTTTTAAATGTGTGTTGCAATACGTGAAATATTTCGTCCTATACAGAAGATGTCTTTCAGATATCCTCGTGATATTCAGATGCAATGAGGCTGTAATTAATTCAAGTTCTGATTCATTCTCTACGGTAAAAAGCAACGAAATTCTAACGGTATCTCGGTGCACTGCTTTAGGGTTGTTAAGATGATGTATTCGTGTTTAATAATGCAAATAGTGTAACCGTAGGTGGTCAATAGTGGAAGAATAAAAAGACATAGCAAGATAAGTTGAACTAACCTTATACTGTGGGTGATACAGTGTCTATGTGAGGCCAGGGCAAACCCCTGTCTAAAACAGTCTAGAGTTTAAGTTTAAAAAATGTCCTTTCTATGAGCATATAAAAAAATAGGATTCCAGTACGTTATCCCATTTTAGGGCTAAAAGTCACCCACATATCTGAAGAATATTCCCAACGTGACCTAAAATTTATCTTCCTTTCAGCAAAAATGGCTTAATACCCAGTGATTTAGTTCATAGACAAATGCCGACGTAAGCGCCGCCATCCCTAGTAAAAATCCGCCCAGAAGCTTGTCACTGATTTTAAGAAAAACATAGAAAATGGCCTAGCCTTTAGAATAGCGTTTAAATCATGAAGGTCGTTTTATTCAGGTGAGGATTCACTCTGAACGTCTTAAATTTAGTTTAAATGGCAATAACAAGCTGTGGAACAAAAAATAAGGATAGCGGTGGGTGATCCATAAGTTCCGAACGGGTTTAAACCTTTTGGTCAGGTCGCCTATAAAGGGCCTCCCTCAATCTCTCGGATTTAAGTAGATCGTTTATTTAAAACATTTTTCCTAATTTCACGAAATTCCAGTACAATGCATACCAAATAAAAGTCTATCAAATAGTCCCAAAACAGAAGTTTTAATGCATAAGAAATGGGCTTGGGCTAAGTCCTCAGTTTTATATCGCTTGTCTCATTCCCTCAATCCAGGCTCTTCATAGTCTACCATGCTTTCTCCTTCCAGGTGGGCAGTGAAACAATCTATATCGCCATCGAATTTCAGATATTCTTAGGAGATGCACAAACCAAATTCGATAAATTATTTTTTTATATGCACAATGTCTCACTCCTTCATTCTTGCACTGTGTCTTAAATAATCCATCTCCACTGCCTTAACTCGTCTCTTCATGTCAGTACTTGTGGCATGTGGTCCACACTTTACAGCTATAACAAAGAACAAACTTTACCATTGACCCTTTTATATGCTTCTTCACCTCGCTGGTAATTTGTTTGTCCGACCACCAGGTAGGGGCTTAGCAATATCCTACTTTGCTCAATTTTGTTTTTTATGTTTAATCTCTTACTTTGCTCAATTTTATTTTTTATGTTTAAATATCCCATTTCCTTGTTAGTTGTGATAGTTGGTCCAAGATATTTGAATTTATCCACCTCTGCTCAGTTGTTCGTAGGCTCTATAATCCTCTGTAACATTCATTCCAAATCGTAGCTGTCTTGGGTCTTATTGGAAAAGTTTAGTGTGAGCCATTCCATGGCAGCTTCTTTTCCAGTATTGGTACCCGGTCGCGGAGCGAACTTCTCTCGTCAAGATGTTGTTAGCGAGTCGTTGTCGAAATTCACCGATGCATTGAAGTGGCCAACCTACTTTTCTCGGCGCTATCGTGGGCGATCAATTCAAAATGATTAAACATGTGGGGTACCAGCCTGCTAAGTCTGTTGTCCATTACCGTCGGGGCCATGTCTACATGGCCAATGAGAAAGTCGAGTTGTAGAAGCAACCGCTATCACTGATATGTCGGCGCTTCACTATTCTACTTTTTTTATTTCCGCAGGAGGTTCGGTACGGTAAACTACGTACATTTCGTACATGATGTTGTTTTCTACGATTCACCCAAATCCGAGAGATTGCCCGTCGGGATGACTGTAGTTAATGTTGAGTGACTAAAACTTCCCATAAAAAGAGTTATTAATAAATATTTCAATCTAACCGCGACCTATGGACCACCTTGTTTTTTGTTTCGATTTTATATAGTGTGTGTCCAAAATCTGTGCCACAATTGGCTTTTTGACATTTTATTCTTAGTCGATGCTCGTGCATTAAAAGAACATGATTTTAACGTCAATTTTAATTCGTTTTTTAAGTGCAAATATCTGAATGCCTAACAATATTAAAAAAATTGTATATAAATAAATAATATTGCAGTCAAAAATCATATCTTGAATACTTCGTTTTCATTTTACAAAGTATTTTTTTTACCCTCCCTGGACACATACAAATTAACGTTTCCTAATGGCCAAATAAAGTAGTAAATGTTGTTGTCATTTTAGTCATTAATTGAATCAATAATCGAAAAAATGATCTCTGTTAGTACGGTGCAATATTATTCTTATTTTTGTTAAACAGTTTCTAGCCAGAAGGCCATTTTTTCTGATGTGGGCAGTACTGACTATATTTATCTCGTTTACTAGGCTGTAAAAAAATTAGCACTAAATTGTGGCACTAACCAAAAACTAACCAATAAAGAAAATAATACCGTAAATGACACCTAGTGTTCAAATTTTCACACTGCTTTTATGGATAGGTTTCTAGTTGTGTTTTTTTACACAAAAACATCGATGTGGTAGTTTGAAGTGTATATGTACCAAATTCCTAAAAGAATCTGTACTGGTGCATCTCCTAATACACACATACGACTTTGAAACATTTGGTACTTTTTGGGAATACATTTCTTTAAATTATTTTAATATATTATACCACAGCTTATATTGAGAATGGCTAAAAACGTCTTAAGTTCTTGAAAATATTTTAGCAATTTCTTCACGTTATAGACAAATGTTGGATGGCAACTGTAATTACTCAGTTTTACGAGGTGGTTTCTTTCGCTTAAGACGTGCCCTGTGCCTTTTAATATACAGGGTGATTTTTAAATGTTGTGAAAAATCCCCTTTTGTCGGAGGTACAGCAACAAGTTTTGCATTAAACATAATATGACAAAATACGTTATAGGATATTTTAGTCTGGGTATAAATTTGTTCTAAAACGTCTTCATTTAAAGCTTGTGGAAATATAGGCGAATTATATTTATTTTACTTTCTTTGGATTAGGACTAGGTCTTACTACTCTGTTTCTTCATAAGAAATTTTGCTGATTGAAAGCTTGATTTTGAAACTTTTTGATCATACACAAAATCCACAAAAACTGTAACTCCAAAGGAAGGCGTTTTAGGCAACAAATTTATATGACATGTCCTTGTTAATTTTGACCAACTAATACCACATTTTTTGCATTATTTAAAAATATCCCTGAGGTGCCCTTTTCATGCTATAACTAACTGGTACAACGTATTTTTCGACGAGGAGGAATTTTTTGTGATTTTTATACAGGGTGTACTTTTATTAAAATGATAATTCAGTCATATACATTTTTTGTTTCTTTCATAACGTTCTTACATGGGTCGCTTATAGTTTCCAAAAAAAAAATTATTATAAATTGTGGTGACCTATGAGGAATGTGCACCGCCAGACTGGCCACAGGAAATGTCCATGTACATTTTGCTACCCTTAAATATTGGCTTCCCTATTAATTTTACATCAAAATTGTATTTTAGACTTTTTTGGACGTCCTTGTATGATGGGCTAGGACAGCTAGGTAATGGTAAAGGGGACTAACCCAACATTTTAAACCAAATATGTTTTTTTTTTACTTCTTGGCATTTTTCTTAAGTTATTCTTAGTTTATAAGCCTTAAAAGGCGAAAATTTACAGTTTTTTAAATCCTATTTTACCGCGTTTGACAAAAATGGGATTAGTCCATTGCGCTCATAGCCTCTATTCATTACTGGTGGTTTCATTGAGCCGTATTTAATTTTTAGGAATATTTTTGGAATTTTTCCTAAATAACTTTTAATTAGCTTATTAGAAAATAATAAAATTTGGTGTGTGAGTCCATCATACAAGGACCTTCAAAAAGGTTGAATACAATTTTGATGTAAAATTAATAGGGGATCCAATATTTGAGGGTAGTAGTGGGATTCCATATGGCCAGTCTGGCGGTGCACCACCTGGTATTACAGACTTGCAACAAAAACCTCGCCGCGAACACCCAGTTTCGAGTTGGACTTATACAGGGTGTCTAATGCGTATTACTTCGATACAGTCGGAACGGTGGCTATTTGCCGGTGCGTCATTACTTCCAAGGGACTAAAACCAACAACAAAGTCTAAGTTCATAAAACGATAAAAATGGTTCTAAAAA
Organism: Polydrusus tereticollis; assembly: GCA_963920685.1. NCBI lineage: Eukaryota > Metazoa > Arthropoda > Insecta > Coleoptera > Curculionidae > Polydrusus > Polydrusus tereticollis. The sequence goes on along the minus strand of OY987332.1, from coordinate 19,223,319 downwards.
CAACAGTTTATAGGATTAAATTGAATTTCAAGGCACAAAAATGTTTAAAAACAATTTAAAGTTGACAGATCGAAACGATCTCCTATTTCCTTGTTAGTTGTGATGGTTGGTCCACGATATTTGAATTTTTCCACCTCTGCTCAGTTGTTCGTAGGCTCTATAAGCCTCTGTAACATAAATTTCAAATCATAGCTGTCTTGAGTCTTGAAAACTGATCATTGGAAAAATTTAGTGTGTGGCTGCTTCTTTTCCAGTAGCTCAGAACTGGAACCCGGTCGCGGAGCAAACTTCTCTCGTCAAGATGTTGTTAGCGAGTCGTTGCCGAAAATCACCGATGCATTGAAGTGGCCAACCTTCTTTTCTCAGCGCTACCGTGGGGGACCAATTAAAAACGATTAAACATGTGGGGTACCGCTTGATGATACGCGATGACTATCCACACTTGCAGTATCGAAGCGAACCTGTGACAGCCTCGTCCAAACTAAACGCTATAGAGGTCGGTTCGATGTTTTGTTGCAAATCTGTACGAACGTTTAGGTATTGCATTTTAATACTGCTAGGCTAGTATCCAGCATTTTTTACGGAACTAAGTTTTATCTGACAAAACTGATGAGTCCGTTATAATAACACTTTTATAATTTATAAGACTCACCCTGTGTAATATTGTATTTTATTATTTATATTAGTATTATTGCGTCTACTTTTAAAATACCTTTCGCTTTACAAAACCAAAGTTTTTTTCTTGGCATCGTTTCTGGCTTGAATTTATTTTTATTGGTGATATTAATTTTAAATATTTGAATTTTATAGAAAATCGTATCTTTGTTAGATACCACCATCATATCTTGATTAGTAGTCGAGGAGTACTTTAATAGTAATGATGTTTTACGAACCCGAGAATATCGAAATCTCAATATTTTCCAGGTTACAGCAACTCAAAGTTTAATTTGTTTCCTTATTTTTAACTTTTCTTGAATTATCGAAATAAATATTTAGCACAGGGACTCAAAACTAACCTAAACTAATTTTAAGCTTAACTGTTTAGTATTTTATTATCCTTAATATAACATGTTCGTTTTGCAATCCTTTTAAACAGTTCAGGCAAATACCAGAGCACCATTTTTATAACAAATTGATAGAAATCATAGTCCCTTTCAAACGTTTATTCGATTATAATTATTCGCAGTATGTTAAAATAAACGATGGAATAAAATTATTGATGTTTGACGGGCTACAATTTGGAAAATAGTGAAATTTCGATTTTTTGTTACATATCTACTACTTATATTTCACCATATATCTTTCAAGGTTCGTAAGAGAGTAACATCCTGTATACAGAGTTGCCGTTATGTATGGAAACGTTCACATATCTCAAACCGGTTAAAAAAAAAAACAACAAAGCTTTTTTTGAAATATATGGACACCATCTTATATTTCGCAACATGCTCTAAAAAAAATTACAAAATGTACTACCTGGGGTTATTGGTGATACCAAATTCAGTGGCAATATTTGCACTGGTGCCAAGTTTACCGTGTTGCCATATTTTAAAAACCAATAGCAATTATAGAGAATTTAGGGGGTCTGGTATGTTCGAACGCTGAATTGATTACAATTAAAATAAGGAACCTCTATTTAAAATAATTAAGTTATAGACACAGACACATATATCTGTAGCTGCCGAAAGAATGCGAACAAAAATCGTGCAATGGTTTACGATGTTGCCACATACCGTTTATATTTATTGGCAAGGATACCCTGAAATTAAATGTATTAATTGAAAATAAATAATAATGTGTTTAAGAAACTGAGAGTATTTGAATATAATTTCAACATTATTCAAAATTTCTTCTTATCCTATTAATTTTGATATTAATATGGCAAGGAAGTATGGCAACATAGTGCACTATTAAAGGAAATAGGTAGCTATTGTTAATTTAATTGGTTGACGGGACATAAAGACTCATAACGTAAAAACAAGCGACCGATATTTGTGTCAGTGGAGTAGTGATACAATCGACGAAAGTTATTCAGTTTTTATTCATGCTTCGGCGCTGCGTTACAAAACTCGTGTATACACCTGTACTTACAGTATTACAGCAACGGTGAACTTGGCAACATTGTCATTGAATCGAGCATCACCAATTTTGTATTATTTTTTAAAGCCAGGGCTAAGATATGTGATCGTTTCCATACATAACAACAACCTTGTATATTAGGTGTGCGTTGACTAGGTTTAAAGCTTACGGAAATGAAGTTTGTAAACAGGCTAGGTTTGCATTCACTTTGCTTGTGTTAAAAACAGTTACAACCAGTCATCAATAATTGACAACAAAATATCAATCAACTTTATTGTCACTTTACTGTAAATTGGATTTTACCAGCTTATTGTGGTAAAAAGTAATTGTTATCTTTTAAATTGCCTTTTAGTTACTCCTTAAAGAAATATGATGGTGCTTCACTGGGTAATATACACAAGTCAAAACCAGATAAGTAATGTAAGAATACACTCATGCACATAATTTATTTAACTTCTGGGCAAAATTTTGAAAAGTCCCTGTACCTGCGAGTTAACTTAATACCACGGTCTTATATACGTCGATTTCACATTCCACATTGCTTGCAACGGAATCTGTTATGGAACTAAAATCAGCCTTTGAAGGAACCTGAACTAATCTTACCTAATTTTCATAATTAAATACACTGATATCAACTAAGAAGTAAATTTAAATTATAACTTGATTTTATTAATACAATCCTACCTAATAAATAGGGGACAATATGTAGAAGTCATGGGTGCCAGATCTAGGTTGTACAAAAGTACATCGAGAGTTTCTCAAGGCTCTAATCTGGGAGTCTGTTGTCTAATTAATGGACTGGCTGGGGTGGTTGACCGAGGATGACTGTGGCAATTTACAAGAATATTTAAATAATGCTGTGCTGTAATTGGATTTACACTAAACATAAAAAAGTGTGTCTTGTATGCCAGTAAACTTAAAAGTGAATATTTCATTAATGGCAGCATTCTTGAGAGATTTGCAACTCATAAGGACTTGGGTGTTATTTTTGATGATACTCTCAGCTTTACTCACCATGTCATAACTAACATTGCTGCCGCATATAAAAGTATGGGTTTTGCAATCAGATCTGCTAGATACTTTGATGTTGATGTGTGTATTAGATTATTTGATGTGTGTGGTCTAAATTGGGGTATGGATGTATTATATGGTCTACTGTTTGAAGCAAGTCTCTTAAAGGAGTATATGTTTTGGTGATTATCCTGAAAAATGTCTCAATCACATTGATTTTCTTAATATTTTTAATAGAATGTCTCTGGAAAATAGAAGAATTAGGATATGCGTGGTGTATATTTTTAAAGATTTGAATCCGAGTATTGAAAGTCGTGATTTGCTAACCCGATTATCCATTTCGGGTGTAACAGACATAAGAACACCGCTTATTTGGAATTTCACAGAATAAACCTTTACACTAATTCCCCATTGTCTCGTATGTGTGACTTATTAACAAAAATAATATAATTAGCAATAGACTCTCGAACCAGGCTCAGAGCTTGTTGCGAGTTACTGTTATTTGCCTGATTGTAGATTTTGTATAATTTTTCTTTGCAAATATAGTCGTACCTGTAAATTTATTTATTTATTTTTATTTATTAACAATATACGGGATGCCCCATTTATAAATATACATTTTATACAAATTAACAATAATTAATTATAATAATACATAATACATAAATATTTAAGTATGTGTCCAATGGCAAGTAAATCATATTTTTGATCGCCACACAATTCTTTTAAACCTATCAAATGAGCTTCTGAAAGGATCAATCTCAGGATGAGCATTCAGAAGAGCAAGACTGCGGATAAGAGGAGAATGAGCGCCGTAATTAGTCCTATGCAGGCTTATAGAAAATACTTCATTCTTTCTAAGGGACCGAGAGGGTACCTTAAGAGAAATTTGACTGAGAAGATGAGAGCAGTCTATATAGCCGTTGATTACTTTGTAGACAAAGTACAAGTCAGAAGATTTTCTTCTGCTCTCGAGTGTTGGAAGATGAAGATATTGTTGAACATCTTCGAATCTTTCAGTCATATTAAGCTTATAGGCACAATATTTAATGAATTTATGTTGAACTCTTTCTAGTTGGTCCTTATAGATATTATAAAATGGTGACCATACAACTGAGGCGTACTCCAAATGAGATCTCACCAGGGAGCAGTACAGTAGACAAAGTGAGTTAATTGACAAATCCTTACCAACTCTGAAAATGAAACCCATTACTTGCAAAGCCTTTCCAGTGATGTAGTTAATGTGATCCCTAAAAGTAATTTCAGAATCAAAGTATACTCCCAGATCCCTGACAGAGTTTACGACATTTAACTCATGATCATCAATGTTGTAAGTATGAGCTTCCTCAATTCCTTTCTTGCGTTTAGAAAAACTAATAGAAGAGCACTTGGCAGCATTTAGGGATAATCCATTGAGTTTGGACCATTGTACAAAGGATGTTAAAGATTCTTGAAGCAATGTGGAATCGTCCTTATTATTAACAGTTCTGAATAATTTGAGATCATCTGCGTAGGCCAGATAATCGCAGTGTCCAATGTAATTGTTAATATCACAGAGAAATAAGTTAAATAAAAGAGGCGAACAGTGGCCACCCTGTGGCACGCCGGAAGTCACCTCAATGCTATCTGATTCAAAGTTTCCAATTCTAACCCTCTGTGTTCGTCCTTTTAAGAGACTCTGAAACCATCTCACCGATCGCACACCAAAACCAATCGCTCCAAGCTTAGCAACGAGTAAATCATGATTCACCCTATCGAACGCCTTGGAGAAGTCCGTGTAGAATGGCTGAAGCTGTTGGCACTGTATGTATACACAGTGTGTAAAAAGTCCCGGACCGGTCAATTACTTAGAAAATGGCGCACAATATAAAAAAACTTCCGGTATAAAAGTTGTAGACCTTAAAAAAATCTATAAAACTAACCTGTAATTATACAGGGTGCCTCAAACAGTCATGTTAAATAAAACTTTGGTTTATTTAAATGGAATGACCCCTTTTTAATCACGTTTTCTGATTCCTCTAAACATTCTAAACAACAATTATGAAACATGTCATATGGCTAAACCCATTAGTTTACGAAATAATTTGAGTTAAAGGACATAAATACAACAGGTAAGATATTACCCACATTTTGCATTTTTACAAGCTGGTACCAGAATGCTTTGCGTTAAAACTGTAAAAAAACATAAAAATTGTTCTAAATGTACCCACGCAAGTTTTGTCAAAAATTTAATAACAATTAAATTAAATACAAGCAGTAAAATTAATAACAAATTTACAAGAACAAAAATAAATTTAAGTAAGTGGTTATTTAATTAAATGTTGAAAATGCCCCCCTCTCACAGTTTGACAATGGGCTAGGTTATAATAAAATTTGTCGATGACGTTTTGTAACATTTCTTGGTTAATAGATTCACATTCTTCAGATCTGCAGGTTTTGTTACATACACTTTATTTCTTAGTTGTCCCCAGAGAAAATAATCAAGGGGCGTTACGTCTGGCGACCTAGCGGACCATTCTACGGGGCTCCTTCGCCCTATCCAGCGGTTAAGAAAAGTATTATTTAAGTAAACTCTTACAGCTCGCCCTAAATGAGGAGGCGCTCCGTCCTGCTGAAACCACGTATGTCGTAATAGTGGTCCTACTGTATTGGTTATTGCTGGCACAATTTGATTTTGCAGCACGTGGAGATAATATTCTGCATTCAAATTCCCCTCTATAAAGAAAGGTTATCTTGGTAAGGTAATCTATTGCCAATAATACCGGCCCACACATTTACTTTCTGAGGGTGTTGAGTGCGTGTTTCTCTCATCCAATGTGGGTTCTGATCAGCCCAGTAACGACAATTATGTCGATAGACATTCCCGTTTAACATGAATGTTGCCTCATCCGAAAAAACTATTTGATTACAAAAATTGTTATTTTCTTCCTGTTTTTGCGTCATTACTTAGCAAAATTCCATTGTACGTTCAAAGTCGTCTTCTGATAATTCCTGGACTAAAGTTATTTTATAGGAGTAAAAATTACTGTTTTTTAAAATAATTTCAACTGATTTAAAACAGACATCAACTTGGGTAGCAGCTTTTCTCAACGACAAATGTGGATCCTGAACAAAATGAAGTAATGTCTCTAATTTTTTTTCATCACTAGTTGCCGATTTTGGTCTTTCGGAACGAACTTTATCTCTGCAGCACCCGGTTTCCTCGAATCTTTAAACTGTTCTCATAACTGTAGATTGATTGATATAGGCTGTCGAATTGGAAAAGTTATATTGAAAAATTGCTTTGTTTCGGTAAATGATCTTTGTCGGTCTCCAAAACCTCGGATAATTAGTAAAGTTATACGTTCCCTTTCGTTGAGAGACATTTTCAGAAATTAATATGACAGTGACGCAAAACATTCTGGTACCAGTTTGTAAAAATGCAAAATGTAGGTAATATCTTACCTGTTGTATTTATGTCCTTTAACTCAAATTATTTCGTAAACTAATGGGTTTAGCCATATGACATGTTTCATAATTGTTGTTTAGAATGTTTAGAGGAATCAGAAAACGTGATTAAAAAGGGGTCATTCCATTTAAATAAACCAAAGTTTTGTTTACCATAACTGTTTGAGGCACCCTGTATAATTACAGGTGTCCTAGTTTTATAGATTTTTTTAAAGCCTACAACTTTTATACCGGAAGTTTTTTTATTTTTGCGCTATTTTCTAAATAATTGTCCGGTCCGGGACTTTTTACACACTGTGTATATAAATAAATACATCCTGTCCACAGTCATGACGTAAAGCACCTTAATTGGCTGCTTTAAGTTGCTTAACGGATTATGGTGCTGGATGTACTTTTGCTGCTATCTTTTATAAAATATTTAGGATTGTAGCAAAGATTGAACGTCAAGAAATATGAAATATTTTGTCGAAAATCGGCAATAAGCTTTCGTGCGTCCGTTAACCTATCTCTAGTGAAGTAGGCAGCAAGAGGGTAGATTTCTCTGTGACGTACTTTGAAAGAATGCGCTCTCAGACCTGGCCGGCATTAACAAAGTTAGTAAAAAGGGCGCTAATCCTACTCGATGCGTTCAGTGTACAGGGTGTGCATTTTTGAAAATCGGAAAACAAGTATAATTAATTAAATATCTTTTGTGCATGAGTGTCAATTTTTATTTACCTTATTCGACTTATTTAATTCATAATGACAAAATTGCTTTTTAAAGATTATTTACACAATTTTAACCTAATTCCATTAAAAAAATCTACTAAATGTTTAAAAAAATAATTGAATAAATAATTTTGTGAGTTAAAGAATCCATTGTGTGAATGAAAGCGTGCTTGTAGTATTTATTTAAAATGTGATGATTGAGGTTTGTGTACAAATATCATTTGTAATTGGTTTATACATTTTTGTAGGTTATAGTGTACTTTTTATATTGTTGCAATTAGATTGTAAATAAATAATTTAAATAAGAGAATACACATGTTTTAATTCAGAACAGCACAGTCTTTTATTTCAAGCAAAATTCCCTGAAGAACTTTTCTGTATAAATTGTCAACAAAGTCCAATCGGAAGAATTCCATATTATTGTCACGAGGTACTTTTTTGCATTCCCACACGCACGACACTGCCTCTGCGCGTGCAGAGAGCGCCCATGGCAGGGCGGATGTGGGGTGCAGCGGTTGTGCGTGTCCACCGGCCTGCGGAACTCGGCGCAGCGAATCCTCTTTAATACTTAGAGAATGAACTCCGTGGACGACGGAAGACAGAGAAGCCAGCGAGTAGCGCCTCAAATTGTGACCGACGCCTTGAGACACTTCCCCCGCGACGTCAAGGGAACAGAGTATAAGGGAGGGCTGTTAACATAATAATGTATTCGTTTTGGATTAGTTTTAACCTAAATAAAAGCTGCAATAATTATGATGCCCCTCGTGACAATATCTATAAGGTGAAGAGTGATTTTTCGAAAAGTCATATTTCCATTTTTACACTGATGTCAACTTTCGACGGAATTCCAATGGTAAGGTTAAATCATTCTCTAACGACGATATAACAATTTAAATGCAGCTCATCTCTCCCCGATGCTGTACAACATTTAAACGCATGACATTCCGCAAGATAGGTAAACGCAGCTTTATCTTTTCGCTGACGACACTGCAATAACTACAACTTCTAAGCAACCGTGGGTGGTCGTCACATGTATGCAGGGCCATGTAAACTGGTTTTCTAATTATTGGAAGATTCGTTTGAATCCTTCCAAGATGAAAGTCATCTTTTTCTCCAAAAGTCGCGTTAGACGACCCGAACCAAGGCTTAAGAGTCGGTAGGGTAAATTGGTGTTAGGAAGTGAAGTACCTGGGACTTATCTTCGATCAAAGACTGAATTGGAGTTTAAATTCAATTAATAGAATCAAGGTAGCGTTACGTCAATGCTTCACAGGCGAAGTATACTTAGCAATCGAACCAAAGTTAACCTCTACAAGGTCTTACTTTTGGAGCGTCACCTTGGTGCAATATAAGCTGAATAAGTTCCAGGTGATTCAAAACAGGCCACTGAAACTTATTGCAAATGCCCCAAGATATACGATAAACCGTGTTTTACATCAGGACTTTCGAATACCGACAATCAATGAATTCTTTTTAAAAATAATCACAGACGTACCGACCAACATACTCGACAACGACCAAACTCTACATACAAACTGTGGTTTCTATTAACTAACTATTTCTATATAGTTCGATAGCTCAACTTTTACTGGAAAACTCAACACGTCTTTTTTTGGATCCCACTTTAAACCAAGTATTCTCTGTGCTGTTCCCGAATTATCAAATATTTTGTCAGTACTTCGTAAATGTAAGGGAATACTTTCAAAAACTTCTTCCAAATTGCATATCCATCCACGAAGTTCAAAACCTCCTTTGGTATGAATCATAATAACATCATTAATAAGTTTGATTGCCTCTTCAGAAGTAGGTACGCTATCCAAATAACCATCCATGTAATGTATTTTTATAATGGCTTCAACGGCACGTGGGTTATAATCGGAAAATTCTTCAGCGTTAATATTTTTTATATATTGAGCTGTATACGGAGATGACACGGCTCCAAATATCATAACTTGCATTACATACGTATCGACACTTCTTCCGGTCGAGTCCTCCATAAAAATCTTTGGGAATTTTGATCTTCAGATCTTATTAACATTTGACGAAACATTTCCTTTATATCTGCGCAAAATGCTACTATTGATGTTAAAGAATTGCACAAATTAGGACCTTTAAAAGAAAATCATTGAGACTTTTCCCTTCTATTTTTGCTGCACAATCAAAAACAAATCTCAGTTTTCCTGGCTTGCTAGAATTTGTAATTCAAAAGGGGGGTAAATACCATGTTCTATATGATTCTTTTTGCTCTTTAGCAATTTTCCTTGCATATCCTTTCTTCTCATATTCTTTTATTTCCTCTCTATAACTTTCAGCAAATCTTTTTCCATTTTCTTTTGTATATATTGAAGTCTTCGTAATGCCATAGGTTTACTGTTGGCCAATTTTTCATTTCTCCAAATTAGTCCAGTTTCCCATCTATCTTCTCTCCTTATGGAAACTTTCCTTAAAATACTTTCTGCTCTTTCATCTTCTATCGACTGTTGTGCTTCGTTGTACTTCATACCCAAAAATTCTGTACTAAAAAAATTCTTGACCAAATCATGTAATTCTTCGTCCGTTTTCTCTTGTAGAATATGAAGACTAATAGTTTCATCCAATCTTCCCCTGAACCGACCAAGATTTCCATGAATTATCCACCCAAGCTTAGTGTAAGATAGGGCGGGGTAATTTTTAGGACCTTCTATAAGTTTTCTTGTCATAATCAAATCTCAATAATCCTGACCTATAACTATATTGACAATGACAATCGATCTCAATTTCAACCGGTCCCATTGTTGAATCTCCAACACAAACTGCCGAAAGATTGACTCCCCGTTGGCATAAATCTATAACAGTAGGGAAGGACTACCATCATCGTCTAATAGACATGTAACAGGCGCTAAGAACTATGCAGCTTTCCAACCTTCCTAAACGACACACAACCCAAAATCCAATATAGCAATAGCCGAATAAAAATTAAAAAACTTAAGCGATAAGACCCAAAAAGTCCTCGATCAAAGAATATATGTCAAAGGTATATCCTGACGTAAAAACCCAGCGTGTGGATTTATCTCCTAGGAAAGAAACAATTGGTATTTTTCCATGACTTTGTAGACTTTTAGTTTAGCTATACGAAATTTTAAACAAAACGCCACATTTCCTGAATTAAATCTGTAAGATAATCATTAAAGACAGGATTTTATGCATTTTGCATATATATGCATTTTTTGCATATTTTGTGATTTTAAAACAAAAAATGCATATTTTAAGAACTATTGCATATATAAGAATGTTTTGGGATTTCTGTGTTCTTTTCTTACGTTTTATGGTCGCACGCCGCCGTGTCGCCTGTGCTGTCGGGGTCTGAAGATAAGAGGGCAATAAGTAGGCTAATTAATAAACTAATAAAATAAACTATTATTCTTCTATTGAGAAATTCCATTAGTGGGTGGGTATTTCTGACCAGATGTTTATCCTAGAATTCCTTTATCTACATCTTCTATAATTATTTATTTGTTCACATTTGTTGCAGTTTGTTCGTATTATTGAGGTTGTCGTTTGTCGTAGCCGCAGTTAGTATTGTAAACGCAAACAAAGTTAAAGTGAAAGCGGTGATTATGTCGAAAATACGACGTATTTCGTGGATTAAGCCTTACCCAGAACTTGCTTTGGACGGCGACCATGTTTTTTGCAAGTCGTGTTCAAAAATTGTTTCCTGCTCAAAGAAATTTCAAATAGACCAACACATTAAGACGCCGTCTCACATTGCTAATTGCAAGATGAAGTCTGGTCCCATACAGTCAACGCTGAAGCAGTTATTTGAGATTTTTAAAAACGGAAACCATGACCAGTCAGAATTTAACGAAGATATGTAAAACGTTCTTGGCTGCTAATATTTCTTTAAACAAGTTAAGCAACCCGCAAGTTAAGGCCTTTATGCAAAAATATACGAAATGTAATGCTCTAGATGAATCAACATTAAGAAAAAATGTCGTTGGAAAGGTATTTGGTACCGTGCTAAATGAAATAAAGAAAGAAATTGGAGGTAACTATATGTATATTGTCGTCGACGCAACAACTGATTCGTGTGGTCGTTATATAGTTAATTTAATGATCGGAAAACTCCCAGAAGAAGAACCTGGAAAAGCTTACCTTATAGCCATAAAAGAAGTGGAAAAACAAACAACCTCACAGTTACACGTTTTATTCAAGAAACCTTAACACATTTCTTTTTGCCGAATTCAGTTCCTACAGATAAAATTCTTGTCATTGTTGTCCGATGCTGCGCCGTATATGATAAAGGCAGGACAGAATTTAAAAATATTTTATGAAAATTTGATTCATGTAACTTGCCTAGCTCACGGATTAAATAGGGTTGCGGAAACTATTAGAGTTTCCTTTCCGTTGGTCAATGACCTAATAGCAAATGTAAAAAATAAATTCATAAAGGCCCCATTAAGAGTACAATTTTACAAGGAGAACCTTCCCGTAGTACCATTACCACCTGAGCCTGTCGTGATCAGATGGGGTACGTGGATTCGTGCGGCAATATTTTATGCAGATAATTTCCAAAAATTGAAAGACTTAATTTCACAAATGTCTGGTGCTGATTCACAGTGCATCCTAAAGTCTAAAGGAATATTTCAAAGTGCTAAAGTGGAACAACAGTTAATGTATATTAAGTGTAACTATGCATTTATAGCAGACAGTATTTTGCAACTAGAGGAATCGTGTACAAGTCTACCAGAGTCGATGGATATAATAGAAACATGTGTACAAAATTGCAAACAAATACGAGGTGAGGTAGGAAAATCAGTAGTGGCAAAATTAGAAAATTTAATAGAAAAAAACACAGGTTTCAAGATTTTAAGGCAGGTCGTAAACATAATGTCAGAGAAAACTGTAAATAATTTAGCTATTGAACCTGCCTTAGTTCCGAAATTAAAATTTTGCCCTATAACTTTAATAGATGTAGAAAGATCGTTTCCTTTTTACAAACATGTCCTTAGTGATAGACGCCACAATTTTTTAGTTCAAAACCTTGAAGCACACATAATAACTGGTGCGTTTTATAATTTTTCAAATTAATATCAGTATAAGTTTGATATAAAAAAAACTGTATTAAGTGTTAACTGATTTAATAAAGTATATTATAACTTGAATTTATCTTTATTCAATACTCAATCCCCTAATGAAATGAAAATTTAATTTAGAATATCAAAATTTAGTTTTTATTACCGCATATTCATTGCATGTTTACGTCTTTTTTGCATATATCCTGCATAAATTTTAAAATGTGCATACACCATCGGACAAAAGTAGAGCAACACTCCAACAATCAAATCAAATGAACTGATATTGACGTAAACTTTCAAATACAGTATTGTAATGCGTCAAAAGTAAAGCAACATTTTAATATTTTCCTAAATAAGAAAGGTTTTAGTAAAAGTAAAGGTTAAAGTATTTTTGCAGAGTTTATTTTATGTTTAATTGATATTTCTGTACTGTATTAATCATGCCAAGAGGTATTCCAATTTCGAAAGAATTAAAGCAGAGAGTAGTGAATGCACACTTGGAAGGTACAATACAAGACACAATTTCAAGACGGCTTGTTTTACCAAGATACAGCGTATCCAAAATAATATCAAGTTACATTCAAAGGGGACATTTAGAGAATCTATCGAAATCGGGAAGGCCGAAAAAAACAACAATTTGGACAGACAGACGCATTAAAGGGATTTCTCAAAACGATCCTTGGATGTCTGCACCTAGATTTTTGCTGAAATTCCCGAAATTATGGTTAGTCCACGGACAGTTCAAAGAAGGTTGATAGACGCAAAGTTATTTAGTAAACGCCCGGCTAAAAAGCCCCTCATTTCGGCAAGAAATAGAGTAGCTAGGCTTGAATTTGCTCGTCGACATTTAAATTGGACAGTAGACGAGTGGAAAAAAGTTTTGTTTAGCGATGAAACGCGTTATAAAAATTTCAATTCTGATGGAATGAAGCGTGTAAGACGGCCAATCAACACAAGGTTTAATCCCAAATACCCACAGTTAAACATGGCAAAGGCAGTGTTTTTCTGTGGGGTTGTTTCTCATGGAATGGGGTGGGTCCTTTAAACTTCGTTAATGACACCACAGACCGATTTGTCTATAGAGATATAATGCAAAATGTAATGTTGCCTTATGCAGAGTGGGAAATGCCGTTGCGATTTGTTTTCCAACAGGATAATGATCCAAAACACTTTTCACGAATTGTTCAAGAGTAAGAGTGGTTTCAAGAAAATAACGTTCGGGTTTTGCAGTGGCCGGCACAATCCCCAGACCTTAACCCCATTGAAAATCTATGGGAAGAAGTTGAACGTGGAATTCGTACACAATTATTTCCAAATAAACAATCATTGGTAAATAAAATCAATGAAGTTTGGACAATGGACAAACCTTCCCGAAAATACTGTTTAAAAATTGATTGCCTCAATGCCGCGACGTTGTCGGCAAGTAATAAAAAATAATGGATATCCTATTAACTATTAACCTAATACTTCTAGCTATTGTAATTATTAAATGTGCTTAATGGTTTTTTATCGTAACATGTAAAATAAAATACTGTTGACACAATTTGTTGCTTTACTTTTGTCGCCCTTCATTTTGTCGATTCTTATAATTATAAATATTTCTCTACCTTCATTTTGTTTAAATTGTACCAAAATATTGTGAAAAATTACTAATATTGTGGGGATAATATTTCATTAAAATTAGCTGGGATCACAATCATATAATTAATTTTTTAAACTAAAAGAAATAAAAGCACTTTGTTGCTCTACTTTTGTCCAATAGTGTATATATGCGCATATTCTTAAGGTTTTTGGTTGCATATAATCCGGTCTTTAATAATCATACACTTGAACATAAGGTTATATTTCTTAATCGTAAGTCAGACGTGATATATGCACGACGGTGCACCGCCCCATTTTAGCAATTTAGTTCGTCAGCACTTATTAAATACTTTTGGTAATCAATGGATTGAGGTGGGCCCCATTTTATGGCCACAAAGGTCACCTGACATGATTCCATTGGATATGGTATCAGAATAAATTCTTGTCGGATCCACACAATTGCCGAGTGCTTGTTCATAATTTGAGTATTAATGAGATGTAATAATGACACATTTTATTATTTTAATATGAATTCGTTATGTTGTTATTCGATCAGTTACTGTGTTTAAATAACCTATGTTAATAAACTTGTAATGGGGCTGGGACCTTATGGTGAATCACCCTATACATTTGCTGTCAGGTACTGCACGACGCTGACCCCTAAATATCTTGACCCTGTCACATCTTAAGATACTGCTAAAGGGGGACAAAATAAAACACAGGGCAATAATATTTTTTAGTAATTTTTAATTGTACATTAAAAAAGGAAATAAATACAATAATAATAATAATGTAAGTGCTAAAAATATACAGTAAAATATTAGCCTAAATGTAACCTCATTTAAACGACTTTACATAAGGTATTTAATAATTTTCTATTATTAGTAATTTTCGTATAACATACTATCTAATAAATTTATTTCACTGCCGATAAAAGTATATTTTTTTAATTAAATAGAATAACGTGTTTACTTTCCTAACGTTATTTGAACAAGTAAAGATATAAAAGGTAGTTTAAATTTTAAAGACAATTTTTATCTCCTAAAGTAACTTCTTTAACAAAAAAATCATTAGTGTACCATATTAGTATAGTAGTAATAATACCCAGAGATTCCGTTAATTTTTTTGCTTCTCCTAGTTCACATTTTAGTGCCTAAATTTACGTATAGTTTATTTATTAATAAAACTAATAGAAAGCAAAAAATTAATTTTAAGTAACCACTTCGGTTGTTCCTCCTGTTAAAAGTCAATAGAACATACCGAAGTTTTACTTAAAATCCGTTTGCAATCCTTCTATATACTACATGTTATTACATTCACCAACTTCAAAAATATTATTCAGGTACATTTCTTTTCAAACCACCAAACTACTGGTTAAGTATAACCTTTCTTTCCGTTTACATCGCTTCGACCCAAAAAATAGGAGTTGCTCTAACCTGTTTACCATTTAATTAATTCAAAAGGTACAATGCACTTGAACAATGTGCCTCCGGACTCACAACTACAGTGTAAGTGAGGCTTTACTCAAAAAATACTGCAACATAACCTCTCAAGCATTTTGAAAATTGGTCTTATTAGAAGCTCCAAATATTGTTGCTACAGTAGTGACGTTTCTTGTATGAGCAATTATTATAGGTAAAATGTGTTATTCAAAATTGTCTTTATTAAAATCGACTTGTAATGCTGTTGTTACTTTTGATTAGATGTATCAGTATTAATTTTAATAAGGTAAACTTGTTATCAAATAATTCTGTATATTTTTAGTTCGGTTAAATCAAAATCAATGAAAAACATTGAAAATTGGCGTCACACTATAGAAAATTTAGTAACCAACATTTATATTTCCTCATACCCTTTCCAAATAAAATTTCACTCAAGTTTAGTAGAAAAACTGAGCAATTTATTATACCACATACGTAAACAACAAATCAATTTTTAGTTTGTTTGCTGTTTTTAAGAAGTGCATCATACTTTATGTTATTAAAATACCCACCCAAATATATAGAAAAAACAACACTTAAAACTAAGAAGTGCAAAATTATAAAAGTATTTATTAAATTATTTATAGGAAAATCTCATGCATAACCAATTATGACTACATAGAGGAATAACTTCCCCTTATGTGTGAATTTAGATTTAATATTTTACAGGCATAGCATATTTTTTTTAAATCGAAATAAAGGTCCTTCGTTATAGGGCAGCATTAAGAAAAATTGAGTTTCTCCTATAAATTGTTTAATATTAATGTATATTGACAATATGCATATACAGGGCAGTCACAAATCTTATGCAAACAAGTTGACAAATTCTGTTGGTATAATTGGTGTAAAAGATATTTTTCAAAAATGTGTAGGTACCCTGTACTATCCAGGATGCAGCATTTAAATCGGCCACGTTTAAAGCTTAATAACTTTGGTGGGGTAATTATCTCATTGATAAAATTCAAATGCAGTATTGTAGAATACCTGCCAACTTGCATTTTTTTAAATGGAACACGTATTATTTTTTTTTCTAATCCTCTGAAAATTCCCATCCCAAAAATATATGACACTTATCACTTCTTTTGAAAGGTTAATATTAAAAACGAACTTTCTATCCTGGAAAACATGGATAGTTTACGTTTCCCTCGCTCCATCGTATTGCCACTCGCTCATTGTTCTGCTGGTGTTACACTTCCCGCTTGGACTGAATTTTAAATGTTATTGCTATTTACGATGTCAAAGGAAGATATATTGTGTTGGACACAGGAGTCATAAAAATCACTTACAACTACACCCAGGCGACAATAATAAATATTTATTTTATATTAATTGAATCAAGTTGGCCTTATTCTGACTTTGTGGTTAGCCCTGTATAAGTAAGTTATTAAGCTTTAAAAATAGTTGATTTAAATGGAGCACCCTGTATACTATAATCTGAATGTGAAGCCTGTTATAAGAACAATTATCAACATTTTTTTTTAAGTACTTTCTTTCAAAACTGTTATTGCACTAAATAAAGTTATGTATACATTATATACACACTGTACAAAAAGCTATAAACTGTATATGAATAAGCCAAAAAAGCCGTTCACCTATGTAAATTCACTATTAAATTTAAATAACGCCAAAACTATATTCACTTCACATTATTCAGTATACTTGTGACAAAATCATGTGATGCTTTATTTTTATCAATATCAGTTATGTTTGACATTTTCGTTTAGGATGCATGTTTGGTGCTGAATCTTTAAATTTTAACAAATATTTCTTTCAATGAGTTAGTCTTAGTTGCAGGCCAATCAGCCAGTTATGATTTCTCTTAGTTATCGTTCTTTGAATGCTCTACTAGAAAACCACAAATCAATAGTAGCAGCGTTCTAAAAAGTTTTTTTTTATCTGGCGTGAAATTAAATTGACAATTTGTCAAACATAGACTGTTAGAATTGCTGAGGTTAAAGCCATTTTGCTTCTACAAATTCCAAATTGCCAAATCACAGCGTGTGTGAATAATTTTATTAAATATAATCCCACTATGATTTCCATAGTTACACCAGCACTTACATTCTCGAAATAGAGAAACGCATTCACTGGTCTTGTTGTTAGATAATCATGGTCTCCATGCCTTGACAACATCACTTCATGGAATGCTTCTCTGACTTCAGAATCGGGCTCAAAAGCTTTACATTTTAAGGACAATATTTCCCAAAACTATATGAACGAAGCTTGGAATATTTCTTTATTTTTGCATTATCACAGAATGTTAATTTTTCATATTGATTGGGATACACATTGGCAATGAAAAGTACAATACGAAATTACTTATTTATTTTAGAATAACTCTATTAAAAAACTAAAGACTCAGCACAAACATTTATTTTGTAAAAAGCCTATAAACAATTTAGAAAACAAATAATTAACAAAAAGAAATATTTACTAAGCTCAAGAAGAATATTTTTACTGTTCTTTCTTGAAATAATTTCAGATTCCAACCAATTCTCGATGAAAGAATGCAGGCAAAAATGGAGAATTTATACGTTTTTAAGTAACCGACCCAATTTTAAAGGAACTATAGTATTTAATGGCTGCCATAATCAGACTAAATATATGTGGTGCGTTATAACAAACGAGAGTTTGGTAAAATTATGCCTAAACACAAATTCGCTTAGGGTGTAAAGAAGTCTCCATATCTCTCATAAATTTGGAGTTAATAATCAAAAATTAACAAAATACGGACACATAATGTTTAGAAATATATAGACACATAAATGTATGGGACCCCGCTTCGATCCTATCCTTACCACAACGGTAAGGATATATAGCATCGCTTAACATAGTGGTTAAGAATTGTTTAAGTCTGACTTTTTCAAAAAAGACGATACATATTTTGATATAATTTTACCGTCAAGGTCCAAAAAGTGTTTTTATTAACCGATAAAATAGAATTAATTTACTCTGCTAATCACTTACTTATCTGATTATCAAAAATAACTTTTATCTATGCGACTAGCGTGTCAGCAAGTAGGTACACATAACAATATTTATACGAAATTTGGATTTTTCAAATGTTTTGTGATTTGGGCTATTTTACCAAACTTCCTCGGGTAAAAGCAACCACATTTGAATAAGGAAAAAACATAGGTACAAGAAAAATGAACCAACATGACTATAAACATATAACTATATATAAAAAATATTAATAAATTTAAACTAATATATGTGACGGACTAAATGTAAATGTTTGTAAAGAAATATGTTACAAAACAACAGGAAACCTTATTTACAAAAAACAATATTAGACTAATTTGTAATGGAGTTGCCAGAGCTTTGAGCCAGTATTATAAGTAATCAGACATAATATTTGGATTGGTAATTTATCTATAGGATGCGTTGTTGACGGGTAAAACCTAGAGTTGTATTTACCTGAGCAGTCGATTAACTCGAGGCGCAACTGACAAAAATTCATATATCAACATACACTCCTGGACTAAATTTGCCACATATTTGATGCTGTTGCTGACCAAATGGTCTGATTTGAATTATTTTTTTGCATTATAGGTTAGTTCCTTAACAATCTCATAGTGCTTGCTATATTTTGATAAATCATCGCCCTGTATATATCACAGTTGCCATTAGACTGTAGCTTCATCTCATTAACTCATTAACATTCTCATTTTTGGTTTGATTCATTATCTCTAGGACTAGGATGGTTTAAAAACTTTATTATTGTATAAGTTCATTTTTAAATGTTCTTCAGTAGGCTGTAACTGTTGTGTTGACGGAATGGCCACCTCTTAGCCCCGATTTAAATCCCATAGCGCATCTTTAAACGGCTGGTAATTGGAAGTAGGGAGGCACTATATGATTTTCGAAAAAAAAACACTCAAATCGGACCATTGGCTCAGAGAGAAAAAAAACTAGCATGGAGTGCTTAAACCACTCAATGTATCTCGAGTTAACGGTTAGAGAAACAGCTTGAAAACTAGAAGTACTTTAAAGAAGAATGTTTGTTCTAAAGCCTTGTGTATTTTCATTTTTTTTGCCTGATTTTGCAAACAATTGTAAATTTGAGGAAGGAGTGAAAAAGACACACAACCATCCAAATACTATGTCTTTACTATAAAAGAAAATAATTAAAAAAATCCAATGCAATGCAGAAAAAGTCGTGTTTTCTATTAATAGGGGTTAATAAAATATTTTTTTTTAAATAGATGGTAAAATAAAAAATATAATTTTACACTTTCCACAGATTTTTATTTTGACTCGACATATGTTTCGCAACACAGTTGCTTCTTCAAAAGAGTACTATTACTAGTACTCTTTTGAAGAAGCAACTGTGTTGCGAAACATATGTCGAGTCAAAATAAAAATCTGTGGAAAGTGTAAAATTATATTTTTTATTTTACCATCTATTTAAATTAACAATGGATTTCCACCAAGTAAAAGCCGAATCAATTCAATTGTTAATAAAATAGTCAATAATCGTTTAATATCCTGTTAGTTGGTTGGAAATACAGATTCACATTATCCCATGATCAATAATTGTTCACCATTCCATTAACCTAACTTTTAAAAGTTTCGACGTTATATAGTTAAAATATTAAAAACATAAAACTAGTATAAAACACGAACTTTTCGCAAAAAAAACTCTCAACTACAATGTCCATATATTCAAAAACCTTCTTACCATCAATATTATTCAAACGACAAAATACATACTACCGTGGAAAATACTCAATATTAACTAGATAACAAAAATGTAAAGAAAAAAACGGTTAAAACAGTCACGTACAACGTTTAAATAAATAATAACTTTTTAACAATATGATGCATTATTTTGAAGCGTATTTTTTAATTGCTATTAAAAACTCGTTATTATTTTAAAGAGAGCTTACATAGCTGCCTAGGTTTGTAGCTCTGTTGAAGAGAGCAACGAGCAGAAGTTTTTTTTTCATATAGATTTTAATTTTTTAGGAAAAAAAATCTATACACAAGTAATTAAAAATGTTTAAATATTTAAAAAAGTCACACCAAGTAAGATGCAGAGAGTGGTTCGATAAGTAACTTGGTTCACATACTGAGAAAGGACGACAGCGATATCTGTACATGTGATTTTGAAGCTCTATGGATGAAATTTCTATAGTTACAAGTCATTCTGACATTAGTTTCGAGTGACGTTAGAAAATGGATAAAATTGGAATTTGTGGTGTGATTCAATTCTTTTTTTCTGGAACCGAAAAAGTGGAAATTTATCCACATTCAGTGACCCATGCCTCAGGACGAGCTGCTGAGGATAGAAAGCTATGGTAGCAAGAACGGGAGTTCTATATCTAGCAGTCTAGCAGTAAACTTAAGGAACTAGTCACGATATTTTGCAAGAAGGTAGGTATATCAGGCATCTCAACTGACTGACTAAATTTCATTGTGCATGTTCAATCGCACATGGGAAAGAGTTTGCGAATATCTGCCCAATGTTTGTAACTGTTCAAGAATAATCTAGCAAGAAGGGAAAACTATCATCCAGCCTTTACAGCCGATTTGGCACCTTCGGACTTCCATCTGTTCCCGAAACTCAAAGCTTTCCGAAAAATAAAGCAGGATACAAAATTCAGATATCATCTTTCATATCGAACCAAACTACTTTTCGAGCCACCTTCGTATAATTTTATTGTTAATTTTTAAATAAAAACTATAGGTTTTAAAATAGTAACACAACGTCTCTGAAAATTGCTGTTCAGCACTTTCACAACCAACCAACAAAAAAAACTGGGCAAGAAAATCTTGAATCAAGTTAGATTTTAAATATCTCTGCTAATTTTTGACAGTTTTTAATGATATTTTCGTTAAATTGTAGATGCTTTTATTAATATTTTTACCTGTGTTTCGATTAGAAAAAAAATGATATGTGTGTTTCACGCTGTTGAGAAAATAAGCGATTCAATAAAATCCCAATGTATTTCTCATGAAATTGACATCTTTTTTAAGGAAACCTTGCTATTTTATCGTATCTATTTTAGAACTTTTATGTCTCTATAATAAATTTAACACAGTCATGTCAGGCCATCGTCATTAAAAGCTACAGCTTGGGCAACATCCTCTAGGTGCATGCTTAGGCGACATTCTAAGCTTGACAGTGACTATAGGCTAGACAATATGTCACATTATTGGGCACCGATGATATCACAAGAGTTTCCTTAAAAACTTGTAACTAAATTGTAAAATATCACACACATTATTTTTCTTAAATCGAAAATTTCATTAAAAACGGCCCAAAATTATCAGAGATATCTATAATTAAACTCGACTTACAATTTTCTTGTCCGTGTTTCATGCTGATGAGTGTATGGCATGTATAAGTATATAAAAGTAGACTGTTAAGGAAAATATTGATACTAAAATTATGCAAGTACTTTTCGTGAAAGTATATAATTAGGAATGCTGATCAATCACAGTCAACCAAAGCTGACCATCAAGTGTTTAAAAATTTGAGATTATATGCAACAGAAACTTTAAAATTCAAAGCTTTATCTACAGGGTGTCCTAAAAGGTATGGTCAATAATTAGGAATTGGGTAGTTTGGGTCAAAATAGGGTCATGTACCATTTTGTCTTATATCCCCCCATAACAGAGTTACAGCCTTCAAAAGGGGACACCCTGAAGTTTTTTTTAATGTTTCTAAAACCAATGAAGATACCTATAAACTCGAAATTTAGATATTCTAGTAAGCTTTACAAGCAGAATCGAACTATTATGGTTCAAATGTCAACAATTTAAAAGTGGAATCAGAAATAGGGAAGGGCGGGGTCAAAATATGACTCACTTTTTTTTTTATTGATTTTTATACTTTTATTTATGTTAGATATGATTTAAGGCATCCTGTTCGAGATTAATCGATTTAAAAACTACCTTGCACGCAAAAAAAGATATATTTACTATTATTAACCCAAATTTTAATGTTTTTCGTGACCTCATTTCTTAAAAATATCAATTATTAAATTCCTGCTACTTGTTTTTGACGTCTACGACGCATAGAAACTAGAAAATGTATACCATAGAATTCGCTTCTAACTTATTCTTTTTCGTTAAAATATATTATTTCTTTACTTAATTATCTAAAAAAGCAAATTAAAGACAGTGTTAAATTGTTTGACGTAGTTTGTCAATGATTTCTTAATAGATTATTTAGATGCCGAAGGGTTGGACTGTCTTCAAGATTTTAAGCATAATCGCAATATATTTCACAAACTCAAAAAAATTACAAAGTTCGAACTTTTTGGGAATTAGCTAAAAGGCTTCATTCTACTCCCCTCTAGCGATTAAGCTAAACACAATTCCTGCATAATCAGCACAACTAGAAGGGCTAGTTTCAAATTGGTCGTTTGTTTATTCCCCTATCCGTAACAGGCTCAATTTTTGTAAGGTGTAATAAGAATTAGTAGTTCATAATGAAATATTTTCATTATTTCAATAAACATTTAAACAAAAATAATGACCGATAATACAAAATAAATCATTTTCTACATCTCAAGATGGCGCCAGCTCGTTTTGACGTTTCATGCAAAACTAACCTTAAATGTTCGTAGTTCCGTGTTGCTGTGCGTCTATTTTTTAACAAAAACTCCAGATCTTTTTATAAACAGCATTAAAAACTGTTCTATTAAGAGAAACAAAAGTGCACATACATATCTCTGTCGATTACGTTGTTTAGTATTTGTGAAAGATACCAAAGCATTTAAATAGTCTAAGAAGCTATATTCAGGAAGAACTTAACAACAATGGCCTATTGTTACCCTTGACGGCAGTACAGAGAAGTAAATTTAAAGTTAAGTAAGTTGTATTATTTAAAAATTATAATATTTTACATAGGTTAATCATAAGCTGTAACTTTTTTTAGAACATCATGTAACTTCTACAACTCTAAATCAGAAATTAAAAGACAGAGAACTGTTTGATGGTTGTCTTAACTCTTTAAGAAGCCCCTTCAAGAAAATAGGCTTCAGATGGTAAAAAGATTAATGAGGCCAGGGCTTATGGAACTTTGTCATGTAGCTTTTAAACGACTGGTATTTTAAAAGAATATATTAAAGAAAAAGAAGCATTCTTGTACCAATTCGTTTTCTTAGATGAAACATGGATTTTTCAGAATGTCTGAGCCATTGGTCGATTTTGGCAAGATGAAAATAGAAGAAGTGTTAAATCTAGTAAAGTTGATGGTGAAAGGTATTATGCAGTAAACAAATGTATAAACTATGGGAAATTTTTATATATTTATCTTATTTTTATGAAAAAAAAAACTGTGTTATTCCCTCACTCGGATATTTTGGTTACAAGCTGGCAACACTGTCGATAACTGACGTCACTCGAAGGGTATGACGTGCATCGGTTTTTGTTTTGCAAAAACTACACTTACCCATCCCTGCATGTAAGATAATTTGTTGATCGATTTATATCGAGAACGACGCCCTAAATCGTGTCTAACTAAGAATACTTTTTTTTCCAAAAAGCCTTGAAGTTTTTTAATTTAACATAAAAATTTATAAAAACCAATATGAAAAAAAAGTTGGGTATATTTTAACTCCGCTCTCCCCCATTTCTGACGCTGCTTTAAAATTGTCGGCATTCTAACTACAACAGTTCCATTTGGCATGTAAAGCTTACTACAAGACCTAAATTTCAAGTTTGTATCTTTATTGGTTTCGAAAAAAATGGGGAAAAAACATCTTCAGGGTGTACTCTTTGGGAGGCTTCACCTCGCTTATAGGGGGACTTTCGGGAAAATGGTACATGACTTTCTGACCCTATTTTCACCCAATCTACGATCTCTAATTATTGAGGCTACCTTTTAGGACACCCTGTATACATAACAGTCTAGTGTTTAAGTAACTCATCAATATTTTAACATTGAGATAATTTTATCCAATAATATCGCGACAATTTACAGCATTAGACGTAAGTGTGGTCTCAGCATAAGTAAATTAAAAAAATAAGGGTCGAACAAATAAATATTCATATAAAATTCATACTAATACAGTGTGTGTTAAAAGTTAAGAACCTGAATTACTTATTCCTTGCGCTAAGTAAGACTGCAACATCTGGGCATTGATTAAAACTATAAGTAGGTTCCGTACTTTCGTAATACACTGTATAGTAGTTCCACGACAATAAAATAGTTCTTACTAATCTTACTTGGTGTGTTTACACTTATCTATGCTCCATATCGCATTTAACCATGTATAAAGAGAATCAAATAATGTAAAAAAACGCGTTAGTTTTTTTGATCACTCTGTATAAAAGAAAAACTTTACGTGTGCACAGCACAATGCTCGACAGGACGTTTTTAAAAATAATTTAGTACTTATCCGTTAAAATATACTAGACAGAGAGAAATCGGAAGGAATGGGACTAAAAGACTATATCCTATTCACTCACTCATTACTATCTGTTCAGCTCAGTCCGGCTGTTGTCGTCGCCGGCTAAATTTGACTTAGACAATTTTGACAGCACGCACTTGACAGCCAGTTCGGGACTGTCAAACACTTGGATCTGACGTCGTTCGGCCAGATCTTTGAGGTAGGCGCGGGCGCGGTTGTAGTCTTTAATAGCGTTCTTTGTTAGCTGAAAATAGGACAAATGTACAGGTCAGTTCAAAGTTTGAACGAATATGCGGTAAGAAATTCACACAATTAGCACAATGACTACTTACCGTTTCGTTCCCCACCGCACAATTTTCACCATTCAACTGCTCTATACTCAAAACTACCTCCTTCCCGCTACCGATATAGTGGGCTGCAAGTATCATACTGGTCAGCGACCTGGTGTCGTTGGTGATCACAAATAAAGCGATTTTACATTGGCCGATTTCTTGCCGCCACCTCGAGATGTCATCCTGTCTTTCCGAGCGGTTTTCGTGTGACGTGGTGTTCTGCTGATCCCTGTAAAGATAAAAATTCGAATTCTATGCGCCACTGTCTCCCCTGGCAGGTCAAATGCAGGTACAAGCACCCTACACGACATACCTAATGGTCGGGTTGTAATATTGGACACCATGCTTCTTCAATAAAGGCTGAGCAACATCTTCCCGCCATTTTGTCCCAGTTGAAAGACTACCGCCCAAGTACACGTCATATACCGGTTCTTGATTGGCTGGAATTTGTGGAGCTGCCGGTGATGTATTCACGACGCAGTTGGGGCGATTCTGCGGCGCTAGGCATTGAGTTTGTTGATTTCTTGCGAAGGTCTGGGTTGCCCATGCTAAAAGAATATAATACCAACTTATGAAAATCCCTATCCATATGTTTAAACCTGTTTTATACACCTATGGATAAAATTAACTCTAAAATACAATTAATACGAGACAGATATAGGTTTTAGGCTATTGCTCTCGCAACCTTACTAATTCTAAGGGCCCCGTCAGACAGAAAGCGGTCTGGTGTTATATGAAGCCAACGGCACGGATGAACACAGTCATTCATTCATAAACCGCCATCATTATAGGTGCCAGAGGGTATGAAGTGTTAACACGGGGTCTTGATTGGATTTTTACGTCACTTTTTGGGTCTTGTCGCTTAAGTTTTGGATTTTTATTCGGCTATTGCTATATTTGATTTTGTGTTGTATGTCGTTGAGGAAGGTTGGAAAGCTGCATAGTTCGTGGCGCCTGTTACCTGTCTATTAGACGATGATGGTAGTGCTTCCTTACTGTATATTCCTAGTGCTTCTCTACTGTGAGATTTATGCCAACGGGGAGTCAATCTTTCCATAGTTTGTATGTCCGGCCGTCATGTGTGAGTCGTTATTAGTATGTTGGTCGCTCCATAAGTAAGTAACGGGCTGACCAAGACCTTGTAGAGGTTAGCTTTGGCTCGATTATTAAGTCTACTTCGCCTGTGAAGCAGGAGGTAAATTGAGCGACGCTGACTTGATTCTAGTAATTGAACTTAACTTCCGATTCAGTCTTTGATCGAAGACAACTCCACTTATCCAGGCACTTCACTTCCTGGCACCAATTCACTTGAACCCTACCGACTCTGAGAACGCGACTTTTGGAAATAAATATTAGTTTCGTCTTGGAAGAATTCACCCGAATTTTCCAATTAGAAAACGATTTCTCCAATTGACGACTGGCCACGGTTGCTTAGTAGTTGAAGTTATTGCAGTGTCATCAGCGAAAAGATAAACTCGCGGAATGTCATGTCATCCATATAAATGTTATACAGCATCGGGGAGAAAGGTGAATCTTGCGGAATTCCGGCCCTGATGTGTTTATTCAAAGAAAGTGCATTCTGTGACAAGACTGCAAAACTTCTATTCTCCAGAAAAGAGCCTACTGAGTCTTTAATAATTTCCGTAAAAGACCATTATGCCAGACCTTGCCAAATGCTTTGCTAACGTCAAAGAAAACCACCCCCCGTGTGCGCCCTTCTATTGAAAACCTATTATGTTGAACGTGAGCCTCATTGTATGCCTAACTGTGCAATGTTCGCTTCTAAAGCCGAACTGTTTGTTAGGCAGAACGTTGCGATTGAACACAAAACTGTTTATTTTAGTTCGATAACAGACTAATAGACCTGTTGTTTGAGGGCACGGGCATAGTAGGGTCTTCGCCCCTTTTATGAATTAGGGTCACCTTTGCTGTTTTCCGGGCGTTCGCGAAATGGCCTTCTTTGATGATTGCCTGAGAATGGAAAGCAGCTTCATCCGAGAAACTGATATTTGTTGCGAAGTTATTATCGTTATTGCATCTTTCCATTATCAGCTCACAAAATTCAGCTCTTCTATCAAAATCGTCTTCGTTTAACTCGTGCACCAACTTTATCTTGTAGGGATGCAACTTCTCCTGCTTAAACAAATTTTTCACTGACTGATGAGACACATTAAAATCCATTGCCATTGGCCTGGATGATTGTGTTGGATTTTCATGTATTGAGAGCATGATATCCAAAGCTTTGTCTCCCCCGGTTGCTGTTTTAGGTCGACCTGATCTAGCGGCTTCCCTAGCACTGCCCGTTTCTCGAAATTTCTTTACCACTTGACACACCGTTGACTGATTTATTGGAGGCCTATTTGGATATAATTCATTGAAAAGTTGACAAACCCGATCTTGCGATCTCTTCATATTTCCCTAACCGCTCATTAATAAAATTTCAACTCGTTGTTTCTGATTCAGATGAACCATAGTGTAAACAAATTAGAAATCAGACAACAGAAAATTAAACAGGAACTCAAAATTTACACCTCTAGGTCGCTGTCATGAAAACTCCTTGACTCAACTGGTGGGTATTAGGTAGAAATAATTATAATTAGGAAGTTTTTCATTTTTGAGCTGTCATTATCTCGGAAACGCTTGCAGATAGGTGAAAATTTGAAATACAAAAAGTTCATAGTTTTCCTAGTAGAATCCAAATATGTGATCATACGCAGGGTGTTCCATTTAAAAAAAGTAAGTTAGTCTCCATGGCAACCAAACCAGAAATGACAGAAAAAATGCATGCAGGTAGAAATGTGGGGAATAATTTACTGAATAGCTTTCATACAGGTCACTTTTTCGTATACGAGGTAATTTAAAAGTTACAGAGGCATTATGCGCGACTTTTTTGCCACTCTGTATAGAAAATGAACAAATGTGAACCTTCCAGTTTCAATGGAGTCCGTAAAAAATCGAGGTATTATGGAAATGGGACAGAAATTTGAGCTATCATGGAATTGAAAAATGGTTAACGAAATTTGGATGATCCTCCTTTAATTCTATTAGATCTTATCACTCAAGAATTTTAAATAAACCACCTAATTCATCATGGCGAAAAAGTGATATTTATGATTGGCTTGATATTCTATTGGATAAGAGAAGAACATAAGAGAGTATGGACTAAAAGATGGTGAAAACAAAGGGAACAATATACTCACTTACGATTACTTAAATGCCTTCAGTCAAATGAGTCACAATAATGCATATATAAGTTACCTGAGTGAATGGATTGCCCTACATTCCTTTAACTACTGGAATTAATTAAACGGGTAGAAACTGTAAGTCTATAGGCCAGGTTAACATGAACATTTTTAGGCAGAAGCTATGAATATTTAAAATTTAGTTGTATTATTTCTCCCCAGTTACTTGGAAAAATTATACCGAAATCATGTCGAGTACAACGCCCCATAAAATACTTATGAAAATGTAAGATTTATTTTTCTTGCCGAGGTATTGATTTAGATATTTACAGTATTAAATTCAAACAAAATAAGTATTTTTTGTGATAAACATAAACGTATAAGTAGGTAACTACTAAAAGGGCACACACTAAATAATAGCAAATAAAACTAAAAACATTATAATAAGCAATAGGCGAATATTGGAATAAATCAAAACTGACGGAGTCTGAAATGTTACATTTACATTTTGACTAAGGCCTCTACAAATTTTTCCTAATCGTTGAACGTGCACATTTAAACGCATGCGCCACGATAAAGATAAAACAATAGATTGAGAAAAATTACCGACACGAAAACAAAAACCGTAACCTGTGGACGGGTCTGTTAAAAGGTATTATTTTTTTTAATAGTCTATGTTTTAAATGACTACTGTCTCAATTTTTAGACGAGATACTCGCCTGTCAAGCTTCTCAAACCCACTATTTCTTAAAACATTTTCGCTAAACACTAACCCAAAAATATGGCAGCAATTATACTAGAAAAAAAAAAGACCATGCGACACTTTTGAAAACACATAAAAAGTAAATAAGGCAAGAATATCAATTAACCTCTATAGTGCCATAACGAACAGAATAATTAAAAGCACTACAGTAATAAACTAAAAATATTTTAAAATATAGAGGCTGAAACTACTTAAGCACAAAAGAATATAGCAAGTATGCTGAAATAAAAGTGTGAACTATATAAAAACCAAACGTGCTTAATGACAAACCCAATGCCTCAATATATACCTAACATACTGGATATGGGTTGAAGAACCATATTTCTAACCATGTATCTTGTCTTCAAAAGTGCGCAAGACCAGTATAAAGGTCTAATGTAATCTCTACCTAAAACCAAGCAGTGCTTTCAAAATCACATCGACCAATGAGCATCTTATTATTATTACAAATACGGGGTGATGCATGGCTTAGTGAACATAGGAAATCCCATGTAAATATTGAGGTGGCTAAATATTGGCTCCCCTGTACATTTTAGAGAAAAAATGTATTATAATTATTATATAGGGTCATTTATAATAAATAGATATAGGAAAATAATACGGAAAGTTGTTAAGAAACTACTAGAGATTGTAAAAGAACTAAAAATACAAAAAACCGCCTCTTGATGCAATTCCATGGCAAGACGAAACATTAGAATGCAAGCTATTTTTGTACAATTCTTCAAGCAAGCCTAGTAACTTTTCTTTAGTAATTCTCTTACCAACCTTTAAATAAAAGGAAGTTCTTAAATTATGGTTTTTTGTGCTCTGTGGCTTGGTTTCCTCTTCATGTCGTGTTTCTTAATTATGTTTAAAAAATGGAAAAGAGCAAAAGCAAAACACAAATTCCAGGACTTTTAAATTACAAGGTTTGCTTCAAGAATTACACAAAAATAGCGCAGGTTCTAATTTTTTGTCTTGCGTGCACTTTGTACCCTCTGGTCTTGCATATCACTTGCAATGCATGAAACCTGTATAATGAAATGCCAGCTTTGGATGTACAACTAGCTTTAAGCACCTCTGGTAGTTCAAAAAGTCTATTTAGAATTTATTGTGTGCAAGTTGTGACCAATAAACTCTCCTTTTTTAGTCACGTATGTTTGGTTGCATAAACACCCAAAATAAAATTATTTTTTTGACATATCTTAATTAAAATCTTACCTTCAATATTACACATGCCACATCCATCTGTACTAAGTTCCGCCATCACAGCACAAAATTTCTCAAAATTCAATGTCGTCCCATTGCCACAGCTGACTCCATTGTTGCCACAATTACCTACACCACTTACGGGTGCACTGTAGTTGGCAACGTTGCCATTTTGCAAGTTCAAGTAGTTATATAGCTTGGAAATTTCTAAGGAACGGTTGGTTAAACGTCGATACGCGTCTATGACATCGTAGATGTGCATTTGATCATTGTAGCTGTCATAAACTTCACGGAGGCGCCTGCAAATAAATATTCTATGAAGGTAAATAAAATTTAAAATTCCGGTAAAAACATCAAAATATACAAAAAAAATTTACTGCAGAAAAATAATTTAATTCCATTTGACCCCAAAAACTTTGTTTTTATTTGTAGATAGATATTCAGCTATTTTGTTAAATGCTTACCTTAAGGTATAAGTAACTTGTTCATCAGGACTTGTTCCATTCACAGAAACAAATTGAATTTGACCCCAAAAACTTTGTTTTTATTTGTGATATTCAGCTATTTTCCTAAATGCTTACCTTAACTTATAAGTAACTTGTTCTTCGGGACTTGTGCCATTGACAGAAACATTTCTTAAAATATCTGCTGTACATTGTAAAGCAGTGGGTAAATTGCTATGTATTTGTACTCCTCTCGATTTTACTAGATCTAGTAGTGACTTTTGACCTTGTACTAAATCATAATATTCCCTAGAAAATATAAAAGTTAATTATGTTTATTTTGTTCCTTCAGATTACCTTATGATAATACATTAAAACTACTAAGTAAAACTTACCTATCTGTTATAGTTTCTCCCATAATACTCTGTCCTATCCTATAAGGTTGGGCTACAACTATCACACACCTCCCACATGCTACCAGATATGCTACTTCCAACATACCAACTGTACTTCTAGTCTGGCTATCTATTACAAAAAGCAAAACTGAGGCTGACTGTTTGGCATCATGTTCTTGAGCCAAGAGCTCTGGCGCCCATATTGACACTTGCTGAAAAAAGTAAAAAGAAGGTAAGAAAAAGAGGGTAAATAAAAAGGATATTAACATTCTTATTAGCGATACATAGCCATGAACTACTTACAGGATTATAAAAGCTTATTCCATATTTTTGCAACTCTGGTATTGCTGTATCAGCTCTCCATGTTGTGGGATTACAAGATCCTCCCAGAAATACTTCACATTTGTTGTTAGGGCACTCTTTAACAAATTAACAATTATTACTTTTTATTAACTCCTGGACAAATTTAACACAACACCATAAATTTGCAACAAATTTCAGGTTCAGGAAAAAAAACAGCAATAAATGTCTGGCAAAGGTAAGTATGATGTTAAGTTAATTTTTTAATATTTCTTTCTTATTCTTATACTTAGGTATGCTAAATTAAATTGAATAGGTATCACAATAATTAAGACTAAACTTACTATTATTGTTTACTTTCTGTTGTGATGGTTTTCTATATGATTTAGGATTTTGGTGATTCTGCATTTCTCTGACAAAAACACAGAATTCACCGAATGTAAGGTAGTTATGGTTGGTGCCATTTCTTCTACTGTACTGCCTTGCACACTGTAGCATCTTTGATACTAGAACAAAAATTAATTCTTACTCAGGTTATTTACAATAAATAAATTGTAAGCAAGGAGACTTTACCTGTTTGCTTTAAAAATAAATACACAATAAGAACAAATTCATTCAGGGTTGTGTACCTAGATCTTCAAAAGGTAGGTAGCAGAGTTATTAGCTTTAATTATTATATAAATAAGTATACTTAAGGGCTTTGCAAATACTAAATTCTAAGAAAAGTTAGAAACTCTAAGACATAGGAAAAGTAATATTAATTGAGGAAAAGTACTATATTGCTCCTAACCTGAACTAAATAGGTATATCCTACCTTACTTGGGCTTTACTGAAATGAGTAAAAACCAATAAATATTCCTTTTTTAAAACATTTTAATATTATTTTCAGCTTGCCAAAGTTTTCTTTTGTTGACATGATTTTGTAAGGTTAGTGGTATTTGTTTATGTTTTGACCGTTGACATTTGGTAAGGGTATGTTCTGTTATCCCGCTCTGGAAAGCGAATTTCGTTCTGTCTGTGACACATTAGATAAATCAAAAAGGGAACAGAAAACCCGCTTTGCGCTGTCAGGAATCGGAAAAATGCAATTTTTAAAATCATCCCTAATTTTTAAAAAAGCCAGGGTAAAATAATAAAATAATTTAGGTTTGTTCGAGTAGAAATCGAAACGTACCCAGTCTAAATAACACTTTTGCCAACCTTGGGGAAATAGGAACAAAAAACTAAAAAAGGCCAACCTGTCTCTCTTTGAAAAAATGGCGGTGCGCGACGCGGGTGGTTTTGGTGCCGAGTTTTGTGATTGTAATTATGAGCGAGAAAACCAAAATAAATCCATAACGTAAGTACTTTTTTATAACGTGCTATTTATTAATTGCTCCGTTACTTCAGTTCACGTGATAAGTGCAGGTTAAAACTTCAGTAAGCACTAAAAATCTTTGAAAAAATTCAACATTATGATCATTGGAGTGGGAGATGCAAACAAACTTTAAAATGGTTGCCATTTTAATTCATATTTTTATCGAAAAATTTTCTCAAAATTTTCTTTTCACGACCCAAAAAACTTCGGATTCGTGATCAGCGCCTTTAAATTAGGTTATAAAAAGAAACAGGGAAAAGTTCACTGTATGCGCTTAATCCGAATAATTACAATATTTTTTTTTATTGGGATAAGATTTTCTTGCCCCACGACCTAATTTACTAGTCGACGAGTAGGTACATTTCCTTGGCCCTTTTTGCAGTACCTATCCTATGGCCGAGAAGTCTGTTACCCTACTTGGCCACCGACTATGGGAATCACAGTTTAGATTAGATGGGAATGATGGGTAACGCAGAATATTACACAATTATTATAATATGAATATGAGAATATGTACTTATAGTGCAGCAACAACTATAATAGTACAACAAGAATTTAAGGATTCTCTGCAGATTTGTATAGCATATTGGGGTTTTTGTAATGCAGCGTTGTCACTGTTGCCATATTTTTCCTTGACAACCAGAATTTTTTTGAAGGAAATCTCTATAGTCTACTAACCTCTTTGTCTATAAGTCCCAATGTACGTAATATGTTCCTATTTTATAAACATCGTAGATTATAATTAAAACATGAAGTCCAGGAGAGCTTATATATTGTACCTTGCGGCTTCGGTCAAAGTCATAACTTTTAATGGTGGTCGGAAAATACGTTACGAACCTTGGATGGTAAAATAAAGATGTTTTCCGACTTAGCCTGTGAAAGTTCCATATTTTCTTCCTTACTTTTAACATAATATTATATTGCGATTATTTCTTAACCAATCAAATATAATATTGCATGGGTTTCTCTGATCTCACAGTATAACAACAATGTAGAAATCACCATGCAAGCAGAACCTCTGCGTCAGATATTTATTTCGCAAAATTATTTATAGCGAATTCCATTGGTAAAAGAAGTGCGGCACCTGTATGTCAGTAAAACTGCACCAGTGCACAAAAAGTGTTGCACTATTTGAGTACCAATGATTTTCAGATTAGACCTTGAGTGCATTTTTCCAACAAAGTTGATGATAATACTTGTCAATCCTCAATGATTTTGCTTACCACTGGACAAAATTTGAGACAAAACAGAATTTTAGAGTTCGAAAAAATCAAAACACTGTATTTTTTGACATTTTCATCCAGTTTCGGTGCAGCACGGTCTCCAAGACCACGTGCGGAACTGATTGCACTCGGTGCAACACTTGTTTTACAAATACTTGCACTGAAATGTCCAATGGTTTTTAAATTTTGCACTTGTTCCGCACTTTTTTTACCAACGGAATTCGCTATTAGTTTTCTTAGATTGTTTTGTTACATGACTTACTACACAGAATCCCTCTCGAGTGTCGTAACACATTTTCCGAACGCCCTGTATTCTTTTTGGCCAGTCTCTACCGAGGTCTCTACATTATCAAATAAGACTACCGGCCAAGTTTAATATACGTACAGCTTCAGCAGACTCGGGTCAGTCAATCAGGACATGTTACTTTATTATAATATATTAATATCCCTGAAGTCCTAATTAAACTCCGGAAATGAAAGGAATGCTAATGAGATTATTAATTAGAATAAATTTTGGTCTAAACTTCTTTTTTTAAACAGTACGACGTACCTACCTTGTATATCGGATGGGAACAAATGCATGTCATTGAACAGTTCCTTTACTGATGCCTCTGGTATGTGTAGAGTGTCTCCTAACCTTAAGCATATGGCATTGTAGACCTCCCTGGAACAAATAGAGAAAAAATTTAGAGCGTTTTGGTATTTGGGTATTTTTAGTTGCAATATTTTTTTGTGAACACTCTATCATTTATGGTCTGATATATTAAATATCTTGAAAACAAAGTTTTATCGATTTTAATGAGCTCGACAACTTTTGTTTACGTTTATATTTAGAGGCGTGATCGCATTTCGTTCATTTCAATAAATATTTTTTTGGCTAAGTATATCGATGATTAATTTTGTTAGCTTTCTAACAAAGTGTACGAAAAAACAAAGAGAATCTAACAAGCTACAGGTGCATGTATTATTGCTTTAAGTACAACAAGAATACAAGCGTTCTTATCTCGATGCCCTTGGTGTTATATTATCTTGTTAGGAACGGTCATGTGTTTGTATTTGCATTTGCAGATATTCTTATGGATACTTCTTGGAACGGATTCTGAAATTACCTTGCTACAAAGCCTTTTACTTGCTCCCACACCAATTGTATGGGGTTTATTTCACAGTGATATGGCGGAAGGCGAAGTACCGTTATATTTCGTTTTGAAGCAATTTCGTTGACAACAAATTTTTCTGTAGCTCCCTTTTCAGCATATCTTTATGAAATGACTTCTTATTTACACTAAGCCAATGAATGACGTCATTTTTTTTCCAGGAAGACGTTGTTTTTTTTTCGGATTTTCTAGCTGGCATTATCCATGACTAATAACAGACCCAGGAGGAATAAGATCCAGCATTTGTTGGAAGTATTCTTTAAAGACATTAGCGTTCATGTCTTCATGATAGTCTCCACTCCGTTTTGATTTAGATGCTAGTAAGCCGCCATCGACAAATCCATTTTTGCTACCAATGCGAGTAATTATTAATCTTTTACCTTTTCCCGAGGGTGCTTTTATTCCAGTGGACCATCCTTTCATGAAAGCTTGCCTCGCGCTTTTTATATGTTTATCCTGCCATATTTTACCAACGGTATATCCTTCATTTAACCAAGTTTCGTCCATATAATAGATATTCCTGTTTTACCTTCGAAACTGTGTAACTGCCCTCAAATAACGTCGTCGCCAGCAGGTGATTTCGTCTTTCTCTATTAAAAGTGATTTTCTGTTTTGAACTTTTTCATAACAAGAATTTATTTCCTTCTAAAAGTTTTCCATAGTTTCTTCTTACCCATGGGTTTAATGAAATTATCCTTTTTCATTTCAGACATTATTTTGTCCGAGGTAGGTATTTCTTTTTTCGCTGTGTCTAGAATCCCGGTACCGGTAACACATTTTTTACCGGTAGTTTTGATGACGTCACGAGCGCCTAAATACCAAAGTGAAATCCTAAAATTGCGCATGCGCGAGTCTGCCATTCGGCTCATCGGCTCCTTTCGGAGATACGCTGGCTTTTATTCTACGGTTACTAGATTAACTGAAACTAGTAAGCAATCGAGTGGTTCTGTGGATATAGCATCTGGTTGTGATGCCATAGGTCCCGGGATCGATTCCCGTTTCGGGCACTTTTTCTTAATGACTTTTTTAGTTTTCTTATGACTTTTTTTTAGTTTTTTATAACTCTTTTATTTTTTTTTTTAAGTAGATCGACACAAAGAGGGCTGGTAAATAATTGGCCGGTTCACTTAAAAAAGGCGAATTGGAACCAAAAAGGTGGATTAGATGCCGTGTTAGCGCCTGTTTAACCGATAAAGTTTATAAAGAGACTTGAAAAAGGCGAATTGGAACCAAAAAGGTGGATTAGATGCCGTGTTAGCGCCTGTTTAACCGATAAAGTTTATAAAGAGACTTGAAAAAGGCGAATTGGAACCAAAAAGGTGGATTAGATGCCGTGTTAGCGCCTGTTTAACCAATAAAGTCTATAATTATTATTATTTTTTACTGGGATTTACTTAAATCCCGGTACCTAGTATGTCAGATGGGTGACGTCATCAAAACTACCGGTAAAAAATGTGTTACCGGTACCGGGATTCTAGACACAGCGTTCTTTTTTTAAGTAAAGCGAGTGTATGATTCTTCTAATGGCAGTCTTTTTATCCTCATTTATTACAGTTACTTTTCTGTACAAGTCGGTATATTATTGACTGTTCGACTCCAGTCATATTCAAACACATATCAACTATTTTTGCAACTCCGAATGTTGAATTGGACCCCTGACAATAAACATAATTAAATAATAATAATTAGACTACACCTATGGAATTTATAGTTCAACAATGATTTATTACTCTCTCGCATTAAGCAACATACTAAAGGAAATGTTTTCCATACATCACATTATTTAGAGTCAAACAGGGTAAGCCAACTGGATTGAAAATCCCTGTAGTCTTAGAGCATTCATTGCCCTTTATAATGTCATAGTTGAATACGAATTCGCATTTGTAACGTTGCTTTGGCTAAGCTTTAGAGACAAGGAACTCTTTTTAAGTCAATGCTATGCTAATCCAATTTTCAATTGATCGGTGGGCGTGTACTAATGCTGCTTGCATGGTTTTAGGATGAAATTGTTCTTTGCTACTCATTAAAATTAAAAGTCACCGCCAGTTAAAACTTCATTTAAATTCCCTATGGACTTAAAACTCGACAGGGAACTTAATTTAATCAAAATTCAACCTAAGTGGCAACTTGAGTGGAAACTCGTCTCAAAATGTCTTGACTCGGGAACGTAAAGTATTTTCTTATATCCTGGTAAATTCCGCATTTATAGTTTTTAAGGTAATAAATAGAAATGCTTGTAAATTATGCTGATTAGCTTATAAATACTTAAGCGATGAAACTTCAATATTTTACTAACAGTATTTTATTGTTAAAATTAATTACATTATATTATAATTTACATACCCCGATACAGGCTGCCTTTTAAGTGGCCACGAGTTGTTAATAAATTTCGACTTATGTCCCATTATATAGCGGCGAAATATCCAGAATTGTTTGTTCACTAAAAACACCAGCACTTGAACTATATTTCCTTATTAACTGCTTTAAGCACTACTTCTTCGGTCTTCGACATTTCTAAAGGCTGAAGTCAGAAATGAAGTCATAGTTAATCCTGGACTAAGTAACATGTCAAAAGGTGGGCAATTCGGTGGTCATAGGGCGGCTTGGCTACAACTGAGAAATAGACCCCGTTTAGTGATAAATTGATAACGATTGACGACAGCATAGTTGATAAATATTTTTTAGGAGTTTTCGCGAACATGTTTTTAGAGATTGTTTGCTCAATAAATTATCGAAAATATGTCCTAATCAATATTGTTGGTTGGCTTTTTCATGTTTTAATTTACCTAATGAATTTTCGTGCGCATGTCTTATTGGTCTAAAATTGAAATACTTATTAATATTACCAATTGGAAAACCAGCATGTTATGCTAAAATGGACGCCCTGGATGAGTTTTGTTCAGAAATTAACAGCAGGGCAACATTTTCTGTTCCAAAATCTCCTGAAATGGCTGTTTGTGAAGACTTTTTGAATGTAGGTTGAGGTTTCGGGAATGTGCTTTGTTCAGAAAATAATCTTGGTCATGTGAAGTCCAATTACGGTATACTAATACCGTTATCCGTGCAAAAATACGATTACCACTCGAAATAATTATTATTTGAGATATGGAAAATCAATAAATGTTATGCTAATAACAAAAAGGCTATTTTTAACAGTGCTGTAATGTATGTGCTATACATTAGATATGTCTATCTATACCCATTGTTTACTGTTTATCGGGTTCCAGTTTCTTATAGGATTTTTATTAATTTAGTTTTTTTTATAGACAGTGTAGCTTTAACAGTTAGCAGATGTATAAACATAATTGATCATTGATTGATAGGAATATTTAGTGATTATAAAATAAATAAAATACGAAAAGGGTAGGTACATATACCGGGTGGTGGTTTGCTACCCCCTTAAATATTAGCTGCCCTATATTAATTTTTCATCAAAATTGTATTAAACTTTTCTGAAGGTCCTTGTATGATGGACTCGCACACTTAATTTCATTACTTTTTAATTAGCCAATTAAAAGTTATTTAGAAAAAACTGTGGTCTTATTTCATACTTAGTTTAGTTTTGACGAATATAGTCGAATAATTCGAATAGTCGAATAGTCGAATAATTCGAATAGTCGAATAATTCGAATAGTCGAATAATTCGAATAGTCGAATAATTCGAATAGTCGAATAATTCGAATAGTCGAATAATTCGAATAGTCGAATAATTCGAATAGTCGAATAATTCGAATAGTCGAATATTCGAATAGTCGAATTTTTTAACTAACAAAAAATTCGAGTTTAGAATAGTCGAATTATTCGAATACAATTCCGAGCCCTAATTTATAGTTTATGACACTTAAGGGCTTCATAAGCAAAACAAATAAACAATAAACGATCGACCCGACGTCGAGCTTTTATGGCCTTTTGTCAGAGAGAAGCGACAAAACTTGGAATTCTCTGCTTTTGTTTGCTTTCGTCATTCTTCAGCTGACAACCTATGTAAAATCATGAAATAAATTTCTTTTTAATTTGGTTCCAGATGTTCTATTTGATAGCAATATCGATTAAAACCTATAAAATTATTCGATATTTCTAATTTAAAACTCTTTGTAAAATGATGAAATTAAAATCAGTTTTTAACTAAAATAATATTAGTATCTATGTTTATTTAATGAAATAAGAATATATAATTTTATTTTTGTTTTTCTTTTTTACGTTAAAATTTACAGTTTCACAGAAAACACGAATAGTCGAACATATAAATATCCGAACAAAGTCAAATAGTTAAATATTCGAATGGTCGAATATTCAAATAGTCGAATAGATACTTGAATAGTCGAATATTCGAATAGTCAAATATTCGAATTTCGAATAGTCGAATATTTGAATAGTCGAATATTCGAATAGTCGACTATTTGAATAGTCGAATAGTCGAATTTTTTAACTAACAAAAAATTCGAATTTAGAATAGTCGAATATTCGAATTATTCGAATACAATTCCGAGCCCTAGTTTAAAAGATAACAACGCACTTTTTAAAAAAATTATACTCGGTAATTGTAGTAGTACTAATTTAAAATGTGAAAAATATCAAAATTGTTTTTTTCGAAATTTTTTTTTTGCCCTGTATCTTCGATATTTTAATAATAATAATGGCTCTATGACTAAATACTGAAATGTAAAAAATAGTATTATATTTTATGATTTTTTGTTATTTTTGATATTTTCGCATAAATAAATAAATAAAGAAATACTTTCTGAAAAATAAATCGAAAGAGTTACATTATTTATTTTCTAATTCTCCATTAAATTATCAAGGTAAAATTCTAACAACAATCAAATTAACACAAAAATATTAATTTTCACAGCAACGGTAACATGTGTTGAGGTGTTATATTTATTATAGTCAAAGAGCAAGAATATCAAGAAAATTATGTTGTCCCAGTTTTTGTCGGACGCAATGGTAGATGGCACACTTGTACACCAAATACCGGGCCAAATACTGTCTAGTACTGTTTATGTTAGTGTTTTGTTTATTCTTAATAAATATGGAATCACTAGGTGTTGGCACTATTGTAATCTGCAAATTCTTTTTGACGCCCACAATTTTTGTTTTGGTATAAAACGATAATAAAATAATAATATAACTGCATTTTAGAGCTTGGCTCCAAACACCTTGTATAAACATCCGAAATTCTATTTTGGTCAATGTTCTAATATATTTGTTCTGGTATTCCGATTTATTATTTCAAATAATTATTGAGTAAAACGTGTTCTCTGTTTGTAAAAGAATTAGGTACACAAAAAGCTTCGTCAAATGAACGATGTTCCAGAGAGCTAAAACAATAATTATCAAATCGAATTACAGTTCTAACTTAAAGTCCACATATTATAAGTAATACACTTAGTAGGTAGTGAGGCACTACCAATAGCAGAATCAATAGAACGGGCACCAAAATTTTGCAGTACCAGAACTTTTCAACTCAAACAAGCACACACAAGAATATGTAATCAAAGCAAAATTCAAGATTTCTACAAATGATAAAACCTAAACAGGTTGCGAAGATTCCAATAAAGTCGCAGGAGCATTCCTAACTTAAAACGACAGAGAGGCTAGAGTACTAAAGGAAATCATACCGGATAGGGATTAGGTACCCTAGGAACGGAACAAAGTTGTCTTGTTTACTATAGATGCACTGCAGAGTGCAGACTGAAATGACTGCATGAAACATATTAAGACATCCGATTTATTAGTTAGATTGACAGACAAGATGCTAAATTTGTCTCAATGCCTAATGCCAGCCATGTATGGGATGATGCAGGATTAAGCGGTGGAAGGAATGGGCTTTTTTAAATTTTCTGCTAGCTATTATAAGTTGGTATAAACTGGTATATTTTCTGAGAGCATACAAATACAGAGGTCATATAGACTTTCGGACTACTTCAGCATTTTTTAAGCAGAAGTTACAGCAGTAGATAAAGCAGTAAATATCCTGCAGGAACATCCAAACCTGAGAGAGTCGATGGCTATCTATATAGATAGTCAAGCAGCGATAAAGGCAATTCGTTTCAACAATATTAAATCAAAACTAGTAAGGGGCTGTCGCAATAATCTCTGCATGCGAGAGGAGGAAACTATTCAACACTTGTGTGAATGTCCTGGCCTTGCCAGACATACCACTCTAACCGAACCTACTATAAGTTAATATATAGTATAAACAAAAATATAAAGACTAAAATGATTCATTTGTCCATTACAAAGCCACTTTTCTGGATTTAGCAGCAGCAAATGTTGAAATTATTTCCTGTAAATCTATAGAGCCAGCAACTGTATTATCTATGGAAATCATTGCCAAAGATGATAATCGGTTTTGACCCATCTAGTTTCGAGTTTCTTAAATATGTTATAAGTTTTAGTTTTGAAAATGATTGTTCCGCTGATGCTACTGCTACAGGAATTTTTAGATAGAGAGCACAAAGGGCTATTATATCTGTAATGGGTAGTTGTCAACCACAATAAATCTTAACAAATCCTTTACTGATTTAACATTGTTTAATTAATCAGAAAAACATTTTTGAAAGGCTATATAATAATTGATTTAAAAATAGCCTATCTGAGATATCAGCTTCATATATTTCACAAATGTTTTCAGTCATTTCGTGTAGAATCAAAAAAACTTATAGTTGCGTAGCTATAAAAGCTTCTTTGGTAGAACTTAAAAGAGCGCCTGTCTCCAAAATATTGAAGTTAGTGGCTATTCGATGTAAGCTGGTCATCCTAGTTTGTAACTGCCTGACGTTAATATTATCAACTCAAAAAATATCCTCATCAGTTTCAAAAATGAACTCGTTTGCAACTTCATTAAAGAAATGCTTGCGTTTCTGGAATTATACCCCATTTAGTTGCCATAATCTCAGCCCCTTTTTGTATCTTGGAATTTAAGTTATTAATTTGCGAGCCCTTTGAGATCGCACGGAATCCCTGTAGCTACGGCGTTGTCTCCGAACATATTTTATAGGTCTCAGCCAATTAATGAATATAGGTAAGTACCCTAAAAAAATTCTGATCATGCCTCGTAATAAGGATATGTTATCTTCAATTAATGTAAATTTAAATGTTTAGCAATGGCATAGGTTATCTTAAACAACTTTTGTTTAGCATTTATTTACACTTGGGCCGCTAAAAATCTTTACAAACATTATGATAGTTGATAGATTTATTTATAATACCTATACCAAGTTGTCTGGTGCGTCTTCGGATGAGTATAGAGTTTTTCGTGAAGGTTTTATGATTGTGTTATCTTTAAAGCTTAAGAAATATGGCCTGTCTTTATAGTCGATGGAGTTAACATGAGTACATACAGAACTATTTAATGAAATAGCTAGTTGGGCAGATAATACACTACACCTTTACAACGTCAACACAAGGAAATTTTGTTATAATTATTACTTTTTTTTTCATTAATATGTATTAATTTGTTCTTTAATTCAAGGCTTATCGTTGTTAATTAAAAAAATAAATTATGGAATTTAACAACGATAGTTTTCCTAAACCCAAGGCAACAAAAAGCAACAAATACTCACAACAAAAATTGCAACCATTTTTTAGAAACTCCGTTGGATTTGGAGGAACTTAAAATTCTAAAGTCCACAGCCTTTATATCACTTTTTTTAAAACCCATATTTAATAACATAAACTAATTAACAGTCTTATTTTTCTTTCTTTAATATTGGAAGTAGTGGAATGTTCCATTTGCGACGTTTTTTTTTTAAACAAATCAGAATTTAACGTTTGTTTGAAAGAATGTTTCAAAATATTGGAACACTTACGCAAAAAGTAAAATAATCGTGATCAGACTATTTAACGTAAAAATTCGGCTATCCATATATTACATCTGTTGTGTTAACGCGATGTTTTGTTTTTTAAAATTTTTTGATACAATCAACACAAACTCCACTATCGTTCAAATTACAAGTGATCAAACTACTCAAAGATTAGCATGATTTTCCGAAAACTCGTTTGAAGTCCACCTACGCTCGTTTTGATGACCCGCCGCGAACCCGACTAAGTCTAGAGTGAACCAAGCTTAAGATTAACGTGTTGTCTCCGCAACCGCGTGGAAGCGACTGAAACAAATTCGCGGTTTTTAATTACTTTGGACGCGTATATTATCGTTTGTTGTATATAAGTTTAAATTGAAGGTTAAGTATACTGAGTGATGCCGGAGTTTGGTCGCGATTGGATTGTTTGATGTTTTGAGAAAGTCTGAATTTCTTCCTTGTTCGTTGGGGGTTTTTGGTTTAAAAAAAGTGCTTTAGTCAATAGTTAGGATTTTTGCACACGAAGTGATATTTTTAGTCTTAATATAGATAGTGTGTAGGCGTTGATGTGTAAAAGGTGTTTCGATGGCTAATTTTTCAGAAAACAAAGTTGTGGTACCTAGTAGCGGGCTCAATTATGATTTATGATAATTTTCTATACAAATTGAGGCAAAATAAAAGGGCGTATATACACACGGAGCTACTCACAAAAGAACTTATTATTAATTAACATTAAAAGAACGAATAATAGTTAAAAACGTATACCATGGAATTTGGGAATGCAATCCTGCACTAACCACATTGGATGCTGCAGAAATATGTGGCACTTTAACAAAAATTTCCTTGCGCACTTTGTTCAGGGTTTTGAGGTCCCCCATTACGAAAATTACGAAAACAAAAATAGTTGAGGAGCTCAAACAAGAGGACCGAGAAAAATAATCCTGGATGATGCCACAAAATGCGCCACTCATCTCAAAATCCATGTTTTTTTTTCCTAAATGAAATATCCACAATAAAAAAAAACGATGGCTCAAATTAAGGACACATCTTTACTTTAAATATCATTAAGAGTTTTCAAACGAACTTCAAAGGAAATGAATTTTATGCATACTAAACGAAATCGAAAAAGCCACGAACATGAAATTATCGTTATGGCGGCGAAAATATTTGGAAAAAATACGGGAGT
Organism: Polydrusus tereticollis; assembly: GCA_963920685.1. Classification (NCBI taxonomy): domain Eukaryota; kingdom Metazoa; phylum Arthropoda; class Insecta; order Coleoptera; family Curculionidae; genus Polydrusus; species Polydrusus tereticollis. Next base: position 19,179,265 of record OY987332.1, on the reverse strand, counting down.
TTCGGGAAGAACGGGAAAAATTATATTACACCGACAGGTATGGCGCAATCACATGTTCGACGCACTTACTCCTTTTTTTACAATTCACTGTCTTTATTTCCTTTTGCAAGAGGTTTCCAACGTCTCTCTTGCGCCGCCACCAATTCTGGGGGGTTTAATTCACAGTGATATGGCGGAAGGTGAAGTTATATACGTTTTGTTTTATTTCGTTTTGAAGTGATTTCGTCGACAACAAATTTCGTACAAAGAGGTTTATTCAACTTTACAATCTCCAGTAGCTCCTTTTTCAGCATATCTTTAAGAATGGCTTCTTATTTACAGTAAGCCAATGAATGATGCCATTTTTTTCCAAGAAGACGTTGGTATTTTACACACACATTTTACAGATCCAGGAGGAATAAGATCTAGCATTTGCTGGAAGTATCCTTCAAAGATATCAGCGTTCATGTCTTCATGATAGTCTCCAGTCTGTTTTGATTTAAATGCTAGTAAGCTGCCATCGACAATCCATTTTTGCTACCAATGCGAGTAATTATTAATCTTTTACCTTTTCCCGAGGGTGATTTTATTCCAGTGGACCATAAAGGGCACACAGTTAAAAAGGTATGTCGAGATCTAAATATCAAAAGTTCAAGGCAGGCATTTAGAAGTCGACAATCCTAAGCACCAGCCATCCAGTTTGAAGACATTCGCTTGAGATCGTCTCCATCATGTAGGCGGTCTCACTCTATTCCTATGTATTGTTTGGTCTAAGTCTCCATTCTAAGATTATTTTCCTCCACCTTCCATCTTTCAACCTTGTATGGTTCTATTATGAAAGTCCTCGTTTCTCAATGCTCTATCCATTTTTGTTGAACTTTGGTCCTTATTGAAGACTTGGTAAAAGTTAAGGTTTCTGCTCCATAGGTTAATACCACTTCTATACGTTTGTTAGGGACTAAATTAGTCGTCATTTTTGTATTTCTGTGGTTGATTTGTAGTCTGACTTCTCTCGATACAGATCTATTCTAGGTTCGATCCTAACTCCCTTTGTATCCCAATTAAGGCATATTGTATAACTGATTTGTGATGGGCTACATGCTTGGTGAAATGGATATTCCATGGTAGAGGAAAAATTAAAGTCGTACTTCTTCTATTTCACAATTTGATTCAGTTTCCTGACACGTGTTTCAACCCTTGCGGATCAAAGGCATATAAGACAATACTAAATTCTACATGTCATTAAAATAAAAATTGACAGATGATGGGTTATTTTGGTCCTTAATTTACAGGTATTGGCCAAAGGTACAACTAAATTACAGGTGTGATTATAGAGGTATTTACATCTAAGTAATAAAATTAATAAAATTATATATTGTGTATACAATTATGGGTTTTTTCGTTCGTAATTATTGACAGTTTTTATTGCATATTTATCTTAAGTTATTAGGCTATTAAGTATTAGATTGGCACCTGAAGGTATTTCAATTTGATTATTAACAATATTACATCGATTTTTTAAGACTTTTTGATTGCTTATGTTTCTAATAGGTTGAGTTTTCTACCCTTGTGTTGAGTATATATCGGTTTTATTTTGTTGGATATTAAGTGGTTATTTATTATACAGTGGTCCGCTATTCCTGTTTTATTTCGTTTTTTTAATATGGATGTTTTATGTTCTTTAAGCCTAGTTTTAAAGTTTCTACCTGTCTGACCTATATAGATAGATTGCATTAATAAAAAATATACATTTCTGGCGCACTGGCGCAGATACGTAGATGATGTGTTTTGCGTTTGAACAGGAACAGAGCGACAGCTAGAACAATCTCTAAACCTTCTAAATGGCTTAAACACTAGAATTCAATTTACCATAGAAAGGGAAACTGACCACTCAATTAATTTTTTGGACCTTACAATAATAAATCAAAACAACCAATTAACCTACCAAATCTATAGAAAACCAACGACAACCGATATAGTTATACCAGCAGACTCAAAACATCCCCAACAAACCAAACTAGCTGCGTTTAATAGCATGATAAACAAAATACTAAAGAAAAAACTCAGACAAAAAACACAAAACTACTCTACCGAGGACGTCACGTCACGTTCAAAAATTGAAAATAAAGACAAATTAACAAATAGCGGGGTCTACCAAATACAATGTGATCACTGTGATGCATATAGGTCAAACAGGTAGAAAGTTTAAAACTAGGCTTAAAGAACATAAAACATCCATTTTAAAAAAACACAATAAAACAGGAATAGCGGACCACTGTATAATAAATAACCACTTAATATCCAACAAAATAAAAACGATATATACTCAACACAAGGGTAGAAAACTCAACCTATTAGAAACATTAGCAATCAAAAAAATCTTAAAAAATCGATGTAATGTTAATAATCAAATTGAAATGCCTTCAGGTGCCAATCTAATACCTAATAGCCTAATAACTTAAGATAAATATGCAATAAAGACTGTCAATAATTACGAATGAAAAAAACCATAATTATTAATTAATTAAAAATTTAGGTTTAATTTTAGATAATCAACTCCGATTTAATAAACATATTGCTTTATGCATCCAAAAATGCATCGGCAGATTAAGAGTTCTATATAATTCGAGGCACATTCTCAACCAAAAAATAAAAAAAGTTTTGTGTGACTCCCTTGTTCTATCTATATTTAATCATTGTGATGTAGTGTATGGTCCGTGTTTAACAGCAAAGTCCGCTGAGCGGATACAAATGATTCAGAAATATTGCTTGAGATTTATATATGGTATTCCCCGTAGACGCCCAATAAGTCACAAATTTGTAGAAGCTGGATGGCTCGATATGAAGACAAGGCGCTATATTCATAGAGGCTCTCTGTATCACAAAATTGTTAAACTCAAATATCCTCAGTACTTATATAAGAGGATTACGTTTAGAACCGATGTAAATACCTTAAACTTGAGGTTTAATGGAATAGTTATCCCTCGTCATCAAACCGGAATATTTGAGCGATCTTTTGCGTATGACCTTGCTAAACTTTGTAATGGCTTACCCCCTCCGCTTCGGTCCTGCTCTGTTCAATCTTTTTCCAAGCGTTTAAAACAGCACCTTACTGGCTAACCTGCTGCTATTATGTACGGCTATAATACATGTCTCTATATATGTATTGTATATATTATATAAATTAAATTTATTTTATTTTTTTTTATTTTTTGATGTTCACCTATTTAGAGAAGAAGAAATGTACTATTAGTTGAAATATTTTATTGTAAAGCGTATCTATCTACCTAATAAGGATAAGTGTATAAATCAGCTAGGCAGTCTCTGTTCAGCTGCACTCTTGCCTTTTCAATGTATACCCTATGTATAATTGAATAAAGTTTATTATTATTATTATTATTATTATTATTATATACACAATATCATTTTCTTAATTCTATTACTTAGATGTAAATACCTCTATAATCACACCTGTAATTTAGTTGTACCTTTGGCCAATAGGTACTTGTAAATTAAGGACCAAAATAACCCATCTTCTGTCAATTTTTATTTTAATGACTTGTAGAATTTAGTATTGTCTTATGTACCTTTGATAATGATCCGCAAGGGTTGAAACACGTGTCAGCTGAATTAAATTGTGAAATATAACAAGTACGACTTTAATTTCCTCGACCATATTCTATGACTGCGGTAAATAGTTTTGACGACATTGTCACAGACATTGTATCGCTTGGTCTGACTCCGTGCTTCATATTAATTTTGTTTCTTTTCCATAAATGTATGTCGCTTTATTTTATTTATTATGTATATCGCTTTTAAAATTGTATCAAACTCTATCTTGTCAAACGCTTTCTGGAAGTCTACGAATACCAAAGTTAGCTGTCGCATATTATCCAGATCTAAAACAAGCTTGCTCCCGTGATTAGCAGAATTCTAACTAGCTTTCTCATCTTACTTCCCTAAATAACACTACCCAATTTCAACAAAATCGGCTGAAGGATTACTAAGATATTTTCGAAAAAACGATTTTTTAATTTTTTTTTAAGTTTGACACCCTGTATCTTGAAAACGAAACATTACCGGACCTATATATAACTTTTCGTCTTAGAATCACTCAAGGAAACACCCCTTGAAGTTTGGCCAAGTACTTAAATAACACCCTGTATAGTATAGCAATACCTCTCAATCTTATCGTTATGACTAGTTCTCAGAATTTTTGAAATTTAAGTATTTGAATACTCACTTTATTTATTATTCAAATTATTCAATATTCGTATATCATCTATGAGTATTCAAATAGTATTCGGTTTCAAATATTCAAATATTCTTCTCACAAATATTCGCTTCTCTTTCTAATATACCTTCGTTTCCTGGAACAGAAAATTTCTATCTCTATATTTTATACCAATCTTAAATATATTTTAAATATTATTTGCACTCTGTACATCCATCAAAACTTATACGGATTTAATTACCGGACGTTAAGTGTTTAATTTCTCTACCTAATTTTTGATGACCCATCGGTGGAAGTATGTCTAATTTTTCTTCGCTTAACGATGAATCGTATATTTTTCTGTTAATTTCCTCATATTCTGCGAATCCAGATTTTTCTAGCACATTTTAACCGTTTCGCGTCGGACAACAGGAAGTGCTAATTAGCAAAAATGTGGAGTCCGAATTAATACAGTTACACCGATAATGCGGTTGATATACTTTAGTACATTCACCGGCAAAATAGGACCGATTATAGTTATTTCTTCGACATAATATTGTAAAAAACTTATTTAAATTGTTATGCGGTGTTTGAAGAAATATAATGATATTTGGGCAATCTCAGTTCAAAACACCAGGGCCGTAACTAGGTGATATTCTACTATAGGCAAGGTTTCTTTTTTGCGCCCCCTAGAGAAATGCGCTACAGTAGGGAGGGGGGATACTTTAACATTTTTTTAAAGAACACTCAAAATTTATATGTATAACTTTTTTTACTTTTTATGAAATAAGTTATAAGCTTATTAATATTCTTTGGTTTAAAATTTTTTTTTATCAGTTAATTATTAAGCTTACCTACTTAATAATAAGAGAAGATTTATACCGGGTGTTGCATCGTCGAGCGGGACATAGGAATCCCATGTAATTTTAAATGGGGTCAATTATTGTCTTCCCTAATTATTTTAGAGAAAAATTCTATTTAGGTTTATTAAAGAGCACTAAAACCCACATTCAAAAGAATAACTTTAGATATTTTTGATGAGCCCGTTTACGGGTTATCGCCGATTTCTTTTTAACTATTTCTCCTTTTTATGGCCCCGTATTTGCGGGCACCAGTCAAGGTAAAAGATGACTGTCAAATAAAGTTGTCATTTTGAAATGTGTGCTTTATTGTTATAAAAACTCGTACATCGAATATATTAGCCAGGAATTACACTTCTGAAGAAAAAATATTGATGATTAAATGGTATTATCAAAATGTGTCAGACATGCTTGCTGCTCTGTATCCGAATAGACCGATACCTGCAAAATCTACAGTCGAAAGGACTATCAAGAAATTTGAGACAAAAGGCACTGTAATAAATAACTGCAGATGTGAAGAAAGGCAGGAACAAAGAAGAGATGCAAGAAATGATAGGGACTTGCAAGTTTTATTGTGCGTGGAAGAAAATGATGGGAAGATCAGCACAAGGAAACTTGAGGATGACATAGGATTAGATCACACCACAGCGTTACGAGCTTTGAAACGACATAAATATTATTCATACAAATATGAAAAGCACCAAGAGCTAAGAGATAGGGACGAAATACGACGACAGGAGTTTTGTTTTGGTATGATGGAAAGAGCAAACATGGATAGGGAATTTTTAAAAAACATTTGTTTCACTGACGAATGCACATTTACCTTAAACAATGAACCCAATGTTCAAAATTATCGATATTGGAGCAAAGAAAACCAACACAGGTTTGTGGAAACAAGGACGCAATATCCACAAAAAGTTAATGTATGGGCTGGGATTTTCGGAGAAAATATTATCGGGCCATTATTTCTTACACGAAATTTAAATGCAGAATATTTTTTGGAACTACTTAAAGATCATATTTTACCTACTTTACATGATGCCGCCAGGGAAAATCAGGAAGTTTGGTACCAAATGGATGGCTGCCCGGCACATAGTACCCTGGCTGTCCGGGAATATTTAAACCGTGCTTTTAATCGAAATGTTATTGGCTTAAATCATACAGTAAATTGGCCAGCCAGGTCTCCTGATTTATCGCCAAATGATTTCTTTCTCTGGGGCCATTTAAAAAACAGGATATACAAAGATAAAAAAATACCCAAATCTAGACGAGTTAAAAAATGCTATTTCTGCCGAATGCAATAGAATTTCAGTTTACCAACTAGCGAATGTAAGAAGAGAATTTTATGATCGCCTCGGTTATTGTCTAGCAGTCAATGGAGGAATATTTGAACATCTTCTTAAATCCTAAAGTTCTAACAATTTAATAGTACCTACCTATTAGTAAAATATTGAAACATGTAAAATGTCATAATTAACCTTGTAATTGGATACTTTATTTTAGTTTTATTCAGATTAGTTTGTACTCATAAATACACCTTTAATATTTTCGATGTACGAGTTTTTATAACAATAAAGCACACATTTCAAAATGACAACTTTATTTGACAGTCATCTTTTACCTTGACTGGTGCCCGCAAATACGGGGCCATAAAAAGGAGAAATAGTTAAAAAGAAATCGGCGATAACCCGTAAACGGGCTCATCAAAAATATCTAAAGTTATTCTTTTGAATTTGGGGTTTAGTGCTCTTTAATAAACCTAAATAGAATTTTTCTCTAAAATAATTAGGGAAGCCAATAATTGACCCCATTTAAAATTACATGGGATTTCCTATGTCCCGCTCGACGATGCAACACCCGGTATGTATTGAAAAACTAAAATAAAATATAAAATTGAAATATTGGAAATGCGTAGGTATAAATAAAATACTTATAATATTTGCAAAATTATACCGTTGACTCTTACTGCCATAAATAATCTACCTGATTAAATCCTATTGTATACGCCTCAACCTCTTCAAAGCTGAATAAATGGGATCAGGGTCGGCTTGAAAATGTACCTACACCACATGATTTATTTTTATAATTTAAAATAAATAGACAGGTATTTTTAGTTTTAGGTACCTATAATAAATGTAAAATAATGATAACAATTAATGATAATTGAAAATAATATAATTTCAAAGTATAACTATTAGGATAACAAGTACAATAAAAATTAATTAAATTCTTAAAAACTATTGACAATTTATTCAAAATTTAACTCTGTATCACTATCACTATCTTCATCTAAGCCTAAACTTATAATTAAGGGCTGAACATTTGTAATCATACAATTGTAAGAATTTTCCACCTTAAGTACATGCTGTACACAGTTTTTCCAGCTGTCTGCAGAAATTTTTCTTACTTCGTTTTTAATTAATTCTACTACAGATGCATTTAATGTAGGAGAAATATTATTTATCCTAATATTGGATTTTAATTGGTGCCATATTAGCTCAATAGGAGTGAATATACAATAGTATGGAGGAAGACGCAACACTGTATGTCCATTTTCTGCTGCAAGTTTGTCACACTCGTATTCCTTATTTATTTTAAAAGCTTTTAATACTTCTAGCAGTTCTCGTTTTTTGTAAATTTCTTCAAAATATAAATCATTTTCAATCATAAAATTTTGAATTTCTGCTTTTGTATTATTAGAATTGGGAATGATTTTTGCTTGCCAGTTTGTATTTATACAGGGTGATTCAAAAGTACTTCGACAAACTTCGGGAGGTAATTGCCGGCAATATTTCAAGATGAAAAGTTCTTATAAACAGTGGTCCCTGGCGACTTCGTTACGGAGATACAGGGTGTTGAAATGTTAGAAGGAATGGTAATAATTTTTAAATAACTCCTTAACGAGTAATTTTTTTTTTATAAAATTTTGTGAATTAAATAAGCATCTCAGGACACTTATTTTCAAAGTAAAACACATTCGTAAATTTAACCAGTGGCGTCGGTACAAAATGTGGCTATCATATTTTTTGTGGAAACTATGCCTAACCTAACCACACCACTGACTTATTTGATTTTAACTTTTTTTTTATGAATCCCCCATTCAATTACAACAAAAAAGTTCACGTGTGTTATTTTGCTACGAGGGCCAGTTTAATGTCAAATGATTATTTTATTTGACTATACACAAATATTAAAAAATATGTTTTAAATAATTGATCAAACACTCAAATATTAATTTAAGTATATTAACTAAGATCTATACATACTTACAATAAACAAATATGTAGGTATATGCCAAAGGAAGGCATCTGAGGATGCCTATTTAAGTATAACACGTTCTCAGTGACATGCATATTTATTTATTAGTATGAATAGTATGTTATTTTCTAATATTTTCTATTTTGACAAGGCGGCTTTGGAAATACTTTTTTGATATTTTGTATTTTGATAAGGCGGCTTTGGAAATGCATTTGTCGTGAATTAAAACATATTTGACAGTTAGTTGCTTATGTGGTTTATTTCTCAGTTTTGTCATTTTCATTGAATATTAATAGTATTGTTTAAAAGGTATGGATTACTTAAGAAATAATGCGCATTTAGCTGACATGCATTTTGTATATGGCCTTGCCGATGGAAATGCACGAGCAGCTAGACGAATCTATCAAGAGCGATATCCTAACAGAGTACTGCCTGCTGCTGAAACATTTTCAAATCTTCACCGACGTTTAGCTGAAACAGGGAGTTTTGCGAGGTCACGTGACATTCCTGGAAGACCGCGAACAGCCCGAACTCCAGAATTAGAAGAAGCTGTTTTAAATGCTGTAGTGGAAAATTCAGATACAAGCACTCGAATAATTGCTGATGCTCTCAATTCCACCCAAGCCACAGTTTGGAGAATTCTGCACGATGAGCAGTTGTATCCGTACCATATTCAAAGGGTACAAGCTCTTTTACCCAGGGACTTTCCTCAGCGCATTAATTTGTGTCAGTGGTTTTTGGAAAAATTTGCTGAAAATCCCCAATTTTTAAATTATGTACTTTTTACGGACGAGGCAAATTTTTCTCAGAGTGCGATTACAAACTTTCACAATAACCATATCTGGTCTTTGGAAAATCCCCACGCCGTTAGTGAACGAAATTTTCAATACCAATTTTCATTAAACGTGTGGGGGGGAATAGTTGGCGATTACTTAATAGGACCTTTTTTTCTTCCACTTCGGCTTAATGGCGAGACGTACCGACATTTTTTGGAAAATGAACTTCCTCCCTTACTGGATGATGTGCCCTTAGAAACTCGAAGACGTATATGGTTTATGCATGACGGAGCTCCCGCCCATTTCAGCATAGTGGCCAGGACCCATCTTAATCAAATTTATCCAAATCGATGGATAGGTAGGGGAGTTGAGGAAGGAAATCAACCGTGGCCACCAAGGTCCCCAGATTTAAATCCTCTTGATTTTTATTTGTGGGGACATTTGAAGTCAATCGTTTACAAGACGCCAGTCGAAAATGCAGAAGTGCTAAGAAACCGAATAATCGATGGTTTTGAGGCAATAAGAAACAGACCAGATATCTTAGCACGCGTACGAGATTCCATGCAAAGGAGATTAGATGCCTGCATCTTGGCTGAATGTGGACATTTTGAACAATTTATTTAAAAATCATTTAATTTTTGCAACGCACTTATTTAATTATAATTAAATTAAATGTTATACCTTACCCCTTACATAATAAATCTTTGAATTTAAAACATATTTTTTAATATTTGTGTATAGTCAAATAAAATAATCATTTGACATTAAACTGGCCCTCGTAGCAAAATAACACACGTGAACTTTTTTGTTGTAATTGAATGGGGGATTCATAAAAAAAAAGTTAAAATCAAATAAGTCAGTGGTGTGGTTAGGTTAGGCATAGTTTTCACAAAAAATATGATAGCCACATTTTATACCGACGCCACTGGTTAAATTTACGAATGTGTTTTACTTTGAAAATAAGTGTCCTGAGATGCTTATTTAATTCACCAAATTTCATAAAAAAAAAATTACTCGTTAAGGAGTTATTTAAAAATTATTACCATTCCTTCTAACATTTCAACACCCTGTATCTCCGTAACGAAGTCGCCAGGGACCACTGTTTATAAGAACTTTTCATCTTGAAATATTGCCGGCAATTACCTCCCGAAGTTTGTCGAAGTACTTTTGAATCACCCTGTATATGCATCAGGCATAGGTATAAATTGAATTTGTACCTGGTCCGGCTCTACTCGAAAAGGTTTTAAAATTTGGGATTTCCTTATTTATTTTATGGTCAAAGGAATAATGAGGGTTTTATTGCAGTCTAAATATCAACGATATAATTCGTGTGTTGCGAAATCTGATATATATTTATCAAATGAAATGTATTCTGCAATAAGCCTTTCTATGGATAATATAGCAGTATTAGATATCTAATATTTCTTGAGAAATGGTCGATCTTAAATAATTTTTTATAAGTTTCAATTTTGAAAAAGATCTTTCATAAGAAGCACTGGTGACTGGAATTCTAAGAAAAATTTGTAATGCTGTAGCAAAATTCGGATACTCCGTCAGTAGCTCAAATTTATGTAGGTTTTAATGTAGATTGACACTGGAAATCAAAAAGTTCTTGCGCTTGGAATTTAAAACTTTCTGTTGCCTGAATAAATTCGTTACAACTGAAGTCGTTTGAATATTTAGCGCACAAATCTTTGATGAATTTTTCAGTTCTGAAGTAAGAGATTTACTTTATTAATTTTGTCTATAATAAAGATGACCAAAAAACTGAAAGAATTACAAAGTGGAAATTTTGAGACTTTTTTTGAAAATATTTCACTGTTTCACCAGAATATTTTGAAACATCAGTCATCTCTTCTAAAAGATCCAAAACCAATTTAAATTGAGTGATAAGTACGTTCAACGCTAATGCTTTGGATGACCACCTTGTATCGCTAAAGCCTTTCAAAGTAATATGTATTGTATTTTTTAATTTACTCCAGCGTACCGTGGAATGCGCAAAAAAATTAAATAAATTTTGAATAATTCGAAAAAAATTATATATATATAATATCCTAGCTTGTACGCCTTGATATTGACCTGTCATATTAGATCCATTGTCATAGGCCTGTCCCCTAATATTTGCAATATTAAGATCTAATTCCTTCAATACTATTTCAAGGATATTGGCCAATGCATAACCAGTTTTTTCTTTTACCTCAATAAACATCAGAAGTCGTTCCTCAATTAAACATGTTATCGCATTTTTCTCTACATATCTTACTACTAATGACAATTGTTCTGATTTCGATACATCAGGAGTTGTATCCAAAATAACCGTAAAATATTTTGTATGTTTTATTCTTGTGACAATTTCATTTTTAACAGCATTACCAGCTATTGCAATAAGTTCGTTTTGGATCTTTGGCGAAAAGTATTTGTTGATTGATTACTTCATAAGAACAAATCAGCATGGCCGTACAGGCGTCCACCGCTGTCTTAGATTTATACGAAAAAGTCTATTTTTTTCGAATATTAACAAAAATAACCATAATAACCAATATATATATTTGAACTCAGAAGAACGATATCTAGCGACTAAAAATATAAAATACAGGGTGTTTCATTTAAAAAATACCAGGTAACTTAAAAATTTTAAGTTTCTGATGCTTTTTTGTTTTTTTGTGAGAACGGATTCCGAATACCCGTTAAAAATATTTCAAAATTGATAATAATTTAAACTTATTTGTAAGACCAACATTAACCGAGATATCCATCTAGTAATATATAAACAATCACCCTGTACATTCATCGGTAAAACAAATATTTCTTAAAAGATCTCTATTATTATTTGCTCTTTCCATTGCCTTCAACTAAGCCATGCATCACCCGGTATTGATTTTTGATTGTTTTCAGTTTTAAAAATCGTTCGAGATGCTTTGGGGTGATCTTTCTCTTGGAATCCACCTTGGCTTTTGAGTCAGGTTTCATATCTTTAATTCCCGTTCTTTCTTTTGTGCCTTCAATCGACCAAACTTCGTATACACAATTTGGCTTGGACAAAGCCCTAGTTGGTTAAAAATTTGGGGTGACATATTATAGAAGGAAGTTATTAGTGAAGTATATTTGTAGAACGATAACAAATGTACTGCTTCAATAAAGATCATTCCATTCCATATTTGTAGATACTGCCATATAGCTTTTCCAAATTATCAAGACGCGCTGACGACAGTATCTATTTGACTCTAATAAGTTCATAAAGTATATCGTACGTTACGTATATATCGAGATTGGTTAATCTGGAGTCTTTAATCATGCTTTGCCACCTCATTTGCCTCGCTTAACTTGATACCTGCGTGTACCTACTCCAAATAAACAAAGATATAGTAAGTTCCCATTCACAAGCCATTTACGTATCTTTTAGTTGCGTAGATAAACGGCCATGCCGAAAATGTTGATGCAATCCATTTTAAGTCTGAATAGCCGGTATAGCGGTCCGCCTACTTGTAGAAATATTAGTAAATTTCACCTGGATGATGTCAGCTTGGCGATTAATTTTTAAGTAGTTATTTGGTCAGTTTTTGCACGGTAAGCCTTATAATAAATGATGTTGTCATTGAAATTGATTGGGCTAGTGATTAAGGTATAATGGAAAGCCAAATTCTTAATTAGAAATCCTATAAAAATGTGAGTAACAGAGAGGTTTCAATAATAGTGGCTAACATACCGGGATAAAGGTATAACCAAGGAGACACCAGACTTAGATACTCAGTCGCAATCGACAGTATAATTGGTGTGGAACATTGCCGGCTGAACAGCGTCAAATGAAGGTTCTTCCAGGAATCAGGCAAATACATCAAGGACCTTTAAGAGTATATCCTTCCTAGAAATGAGGGCACCAAAACAGGAAGACGCAGTTGTATGAGACTGTAAACTTAAGGAGAGCAATATAGATATTATAGACCGCAGTGACAATAATGCAGTCTGGCTACCTCCTTACTATTCTACAGGGTCTGGAAGAATGAAATATCTATATTTAAAGTTATTTCATTGCATGATATAATGAGATATACGTTCAAATCAAGTGCGAGAAATGTCAGTTAGAGTCCGTCTATCTATCTTACAAACTTATCATAAATGCTAATCCCTAATGCCGATAAGATCCAGCGGGTGATCGAATGAAAGCAGGGGCGCACTCGTTGTTAATAGAATAAAATGTTGCGCTGCTTTAAGATAATAATATGTATAAAAGCGTGGAAAAAAATATTTTTTTTTATCATGCAACAAAAGTGTCGTACTGATTTTTTATGTTAGAGAGAAAACGCAAAAACATATTTTAAACTTAATTTAATAATAAGTAATAATGATAAAATAATAATATAACAGTATATAAGATACAATACAATTAAAATTATAACATATAGGACGGTTATTAATTAAAACAAAATACCTACAAAAAATTACCGTGTCAGAAAAATATTAAACCAAGTCAGTTTCACTGTCACTGTCGTCATCCAAGTTCACAATAATTCTTTCTCTGGGCAACAGACCTATATTTACGTATGATTTTTCTACTTTTTGAACATGCGCTACACAATTTTGTTTGGAATATTTTGCATCTCTGACTGTACTAAAGCTGTCACAGAAGAATTTAAGGTCGGCGAAACATTATTCCTCCTTCCCGATTTTTTTTTAGCTGGTGTCATCAATTGGGTTGAACATGCAATGATAAGGAGGAAGTCTTAACACGGTATGACCCATTTCTGCCGCCAAAGTGTCACAATAATATTGCTTTTTTATTGAACATGATTTTAAAATTTAGAGCAATTGCTTTTTTGTGTAATTTCCCTCAAAATACAAAGTATTTTCCATCATATAGTCCTGATGGATGGTAACTTTTGTGTCATTGGAACACGGAACTTTATTTAACCTACGACTGTGGTAGCTCGCATTATCCATCACTATCGCACTATTTGGTGGTATATTTGGTAATACTTTGTTTTTAAACCAGTCTTCACATAGTTCTGCCGTAGTGTCATCGTGATAATCAACAAGGGAGTCCTTTATATTTTTGGCTGATAAGGCCAAAGCGTTTGGTATAAATCCGTTTTTTGTCCCAGCATGAATTATTGTTATTCGCTTACCTTTATTTGATGGAGCTTTGGTTCTGCATTGACCCGATAAATCTACCCAACCTTTATATGGAACTTCGTGAGTGTCGTCCAAATAAATAATATCCCTTCCATCCTGTCTATATCCATGGACTGCAATTAGGTATTCCATCTTCTATCTTTTTAACCGGGCCGATTCCATAATTACTTGCCGTTTGTTAATTTTTTTCATTTTAAAACCGTTTATTAAAATACATTTTCTTAGAGTGTCACGACAACACTTTATTCCTGTATCATCTTTTTTTAATCTTTGCAATAGGGTTTTTAAAGTGGGGATCATTTATTTCCTGTACATGGCATATATTTTTCTTCACGAGTTAAATCGACATCCATCTCGTCCAGTTTCTTACAAGTAAAAAAGTCTTTCTTCTTTCATCTCTCCACTATAGTTTTTTTTATGTCAACTGATAAAATATCACGGGTTAATGGGTTTTTATCATGACCCGTAGATCCACTTGGCGTACTGGTTTCTTCCCACGGGCAAAACATTCTTAGATATCACGTTTAATTGGCAACAAATAACTTCTTGTCTAAACCAATACAAACATCTAACTAAATTTTAAAACCAAAAATCAGCATATTTAAGTAACTAAAATAAACCTATTCCCGAGTCCCCATATCAGGTGGCCGAATTTTACACCTCACACAATAGGTTATGACTAGTGCTGGCAAAAACCGGAAAAAATCAAAACCGATTAATCGGTTTCTAAAAAAACCGGTTTTGGTTAAAATCGATTAACCGAAAACTCGATTTTAGAACCGGCTAACCGATTAATTAAAACCGGTTAACCGATTACTCGAAAATCGGTTAACCGGTTTCTGGTTAACCGCGTTTTTGGCTCAAACCGAAAACCGGTTATCGGTTAACCGCGGTTTAGACACGCCAAAAACCGATTATTCGGTTAACGTCTTTCGGTTAACCGAACTCTTTCTAGTAGATTGATTAAGTGGTTTAAGGTTTATGTTACTATTTTACTATCTATCGCACTACGGATATTTCTATAAGTATGAATATTATTTAAATATTTATAGAATATAAAATAATTAATAAACAAAACCCTTGCTAACAGCCAGCTTGAGTTGAGTTTAAGTTTTATTTTAAATCTTATTTAAGTTTTTATTGTATTATTTTTTGTTTTTTAAATAAAAATAACAGTGTTTGTTTTATGGTTTTCTCATTATTTTATGGAGTTTTGTTTTAATACTTTTTTTCTTCAAACGTCATATAAGTGATAACTTATGTGACGTTTCTCAATGACATTAAATGTCATTTATATGACTAGGAGTATAAGTACTTACTCCTAGGCGTATAAATACATTATAGTACTATAAATTTTTTTTTTTTTTCGTTTTATTTATTGTCTTTTAGCTTTGAGCATTGCTTATTTAGCCACGAAATTTTAATTTATTTTAATTTATCAATTTTAATAAACGAACATTTACACAATACACAACGATTATTGGTATTCACAGTGGTATTTATTATTTATTGGTAATATTTATAGTAAAAGTACAATTGTGAAGATTTGCATCATTTAAGAATCCTCCACTTCTTGCAATATCAGTACTGCTCATAACAATTTTTCCAGAGTGAACTGCTTTTAAAAGTCCATTAAACTCATATTCTGTAGATTTATTCGGTCTCAACTGACGCGACACCGAATTTGAAATATTTGTTTTGATAGATGCCAAAGAAGTATACGTATCCATGATAACGATATCAAAAAGGGAATATACAGTGAAATGAGTTAAAAATTCAATCTTGTTATCTTCATTAAAAAATTCGTTTTCTTGTATTGTTTTATCTCGAATAATATGATGCACGTTTGAAGAAAAAATAGTATATGATATTCGGAGAATGAGATACTTTATGTGCTTCGCATGAATTGTCTGACTCACTACGTTCGTCAGACAAACTTTCCACGCTCAGCACATAAAGTATCTCTTATTCTCCTAATATCATAATGTACTATTATTCCCGACTTCAGTCAGCTTCTGGTAAGTATCCGGTTTTCGGTTAACCGAACACCAGTTAACCGAAAACCGATTACCCGAAAACCGGTTAACCAAAAATCGATTAACGATTTTCGGTTTGGGTAAAAATTGCGGTTAACCGAAAATCGGTTTCAGTTGCCAGCACTAGTTATGACGGTAAGGGATTAGCATTTATAATGAGTTTGTAAGATAGATAGACGGACTTTAACTGTTTTGCGGAAGAAGCTTAATTTGAAAATAACAATTCTGTTTTAACCACCCAGCGTATATTTCGTCCTTAGATTCATTTAAATCCACGAAATCTAGTTCCTATTCGAATGACAATTAAAATGTAAGGATCTTCTCTGGCACTATTGATTCGTGTCCCAGAGAAAACCCAAAAGGAATAACTCGTTCTTTGGTCACAGTTACATCACAACATTATCGACAGGTATTGCGTACCTTGGAACAACAACTTTGTAATGTTGGTGTGGATATGCGAAGAATATGGTTTCAGTAGGACTGAGCCACTTCCCACACTGCGAGGAATGTTTCCTGATCGTACCATTTCAAAATTTGAAGACCTGAACTTGTGATTTATTTTATGGGGTTAAAGTGTTTTCTAATCGACCGTTAACTAAAACATAATATTCGTACAGAGATTAACGCAATCCGAATTGAAATGTTGCATCAGTTGATGCAAAACTGTTGTGTCCGGCTCCAGAAGTGCTAGGCAGCAAGGAGGAGGTCACTTGAGTGATGTAATATTTAAAAAATAAAATTTCCTTGTTTCCCCAAAAATCTTTTGTCAGCCATTAATGAAAACATCTAAATTTAAAATTGATATCTCATTCTGCCGGACCTTGTATAAACATAACGGCAGCACTAAAAATGGCTGTCAGTAATTTAAGTGGCCGCAACTTCGACTTTAGTCCATGTACAGGTAGGTGGCAATTCACCTTTCAGGCCTTGCCTGTGGGTAGATTAGTGCTTATTGCAGATTCGGAATTGAATTAAACTCGTACCACCTGCTAGGCTAGAACTTACTCTGTTGGTGTCCCGTGAAGATTTGCTTACTTCTAAGGAAGACTTGGTGTATTTGGGATTAGGTCTCATGCCTTCTTGCTAGGCTCTGATAACTGTATGTTTATCAGATCTTTATTAATTGATTTTAGATCATAACAACAGCAGATAATGTGAGACCGGTAGCCAATAGTCTAAGTTACTTAATTAAATGTTCAAGACTAGATATTAGTTTCAAAGGCGCTCATTTTCACTAGTGATGAATCAGTCATTTTGCTATTTTACTATGATGCTTTCCACTTTGTGGACTCCTTTTTCATTGATTCATTTTGGTCCCATTATTAATTGCAGTCTATTTGTTCTAACATTCGTTAATGTAACCTACATGCTGCGTAGTCCATGCACTGCATGCGTGGTTCCTTATTTTGCCATGTTGTAAGGACGCAAGATTAAAAACTAGATTATAAAGTGTTTTAGGTACAGTTACTAGCTTTAGCTGTCAGTTTCGCTTATTTTGATTATTGCCAATTAGTCCAACAGAGTATGACTTAGTTACACCTGCCATGCAGGAGGTTTTAGATTAAGTCAGTAATTGACGTCTATTAAATCAGTTATTACCCAAAAGCACGGCACCTGTGTTACATCAAGGTGCACCAGAGGCATGTTTCATAGATTAAAACCCCAAATTATCTATATATTAGTATGATGTTAGTAAAGTTGTATCCCTGAAACCTGATTTTAACATATTTAACAAATATGTTTAGCTTAAAAACATCGATGCCATTATATTTTATTAGCTTTTAATCAATTATTCATTCTGAAGAGATTGCGTCCACAAGTCTTCTACACCCACTCGATGACATTTTATTAAAGAGTCTTTGCACTATAGTGGTTTTACGGGTAAGTAATCGTAGGTATACGTACCTACATGCTGCAAGCATACAATTTTGCTTAAAGTTGTGTTTTTTCGCTTATTGGCATGTAAAATAGAACAAACCTAAACAATAACGTAACAGTAATGCAAATAGCCTTTGCATGCCAAGTGTACTTTATAACCGATTATCTAGACATGTCATTTTTTTGTCTATTATCAAAAAATACAAATATCTAAACTAAACAATGGAAAACTACACAAACTGTGAAACCAGTTATAATATATGAATGCGAAGAAGAATCGGAGAATCCCTCGTGACGTTATATCTTTTTATAAACTAACAGCAATTCGAATTAATTAACTTCTGGAAAGTAGGCATTTTAATATTTATTATCGAGTTAGTATTTTATAGTTCCCATAAGCAGTTAATTATTAACTATGTAACTGTGAATATGGAAGATGATTAGAGAAGACAATGCTATTTGCATTAGGTCTTAATAAACAGATCCGGAATAACCTTTATTTTGAGAATTGGGTAAAAATTAATAATTCATTTATTTTCAACTCTCTCGCCTGGATAATATTTTCATGAGTGGTTTAGCTGCAACAGCTGCATGGTCAACTAGCTATCGGTTTCCTCTGCGACCAAACATGGTGTGCATTAAAAATTTAAAATTTAAATAAAATAAAGATTTTTAATTTAGTAAAAAATTTTTATTGGCCATACTTCTGCGGACCTATTAGAAAAATCGCTTTTCCTCAAACCAAAAATCTTCAAATACCTTACTAAATATTAAAGTAAGTAAGTGTAAGGCCACAAATCAATATTATGAAAAATTGGCTTAGTTAAAGGTTTTTAATTTTTACATTACTTTTTTTCACGCTAAATACTAATGTCAGAAAATTAAACTTATCAAACCTGGAATATTTTAGCTGATAAATTGAAAAACTACGCTTCTTGTACATCCTATCCTGTATATTTTATGTAAACTTTTCTATTTTGACAGAATTTTATTGGCCTTTCTCTATCAACAAATTTTCATAAAATATTCATTATATTATACAGGGTGGTCTTTAAGTACGTTCAAGTATTTTAGAAGGTGGTTCACTAGGACATTTTAGGGAAAAAAGTTCCTATAAACCTATGTCCGCAAATGTCTTAATTTTAGGATACAGGGTGTTAAAATTCTTAAAAAAAAAAACGATTTTTAATAATATTTTAAAAACCTTTCAATAATAATTTTTTAAAATTTGCTGAAACTAAAAAGTGTTTAAAGTGATACATTTTAGGACTATTTAAAACTTTTTGATTTTACGGTGGGCAAAATCACTTTAATCACTTTTTAGTCTTAGCAAATTTAAAAAAATTAATATTTAAAGGTTTTCAAAGTATTATGAAAAACGGTTTGTTTTTTAAAATAATTTTAACACACTGTATCTTAAAATTTTTTCTTACAATATCTTAGGGAATCACCCCCTAAACTACTTAAACGTACTTAGGGACCACCCTGTATATTATTATGAAAAAAAAAGTTTTGTACAAATTCGAAATCGATGCATCCAATCACATGCACATATATTTTTGCATTCCGTCAATATATTACGAAATGTATCGAAGAAACAGCGATTTTCCTGAATATTAGTGTCTTAACAGAAAGTAAATATATTTTACATACATTAAATTAAACTTTGAATTTTCTGACCTCTTGACGTGTACCGTAAATTTCATTTTTGTCAAATACAAACTGTTTTTCATGGTCAACTCTTTAAATTTGAGAATATTTAAAATCCCGAGATGCTTTTAGCAGTTTTCGTGGCACATAAATTGATCTATCTGTAATAGTACTGAGAAATTTTTAGTTTTTTTTGAGTAAAGGTTGTTAAAATAAATCCAATATAAATGTAAAAAGAAAAATTTCATACAATATATTTCAGTTTGAAGAAAAGTTTTTGATTTATTTAATTTTTTGCTCACTGTAAAAATTTTTTTTTAATTTAAAATATACATTTTACGTATTTTGAGAAGCGCTTTCCGATGACGTATTCAAAATTTTGTTCAACATTTTACCTTAAAAAGTAAAAAAAACTGTTTTAAAAAATTGTAATTTTTAGTTTTTCTCGAAAAATCTACAATGTCTAAATTCTTTAGGTGTATAAAGATGTATTACAAAAAGAAAGTATTTGAGAGGGCTATCCGACGGCCTTATTCGCATTTTGATCGACTTTTTGTTTGCAAGTTGTTAATTTTAAAAAAATTGGCACTTTTGAATTTTCAAATAATAAAAAAAATGCTGACCATTTTCCGATCTTGCCCAAAAACTACGCAGTTCCGAAGACGATGGTTCTTTACAAAATCACAAAGTTTCATTCAATTTAATCGACTTTTGCGACCTTTATAGAGTGACATTTGGTCATTTTTAAATTTCCACTTTGACGTTTTACATCGTTTTACCGAAACACCCTGTATATTTCAATTTTATCGCTCCACATACCCTGAATAGTTGTCTTATTGTTAAGAAAGTTGAATCGTTCCACCGCGAAGCGTTTATGATAAAATTAAAAAACGGAAAAAAGTGTCAATTTCACACGACGACGACGACGACAGACGCACAATACGAGGACAAAAACATACTAGTTGAAAGGTATAGAGTATGAAATGTGTACATGAAACGACTTATAACAGTAAGGGTGAAAACCAGATTGTAACAAATATTACTAAAATTAAACTGAACTATTCTGATTTTTATTCATACTTACATCAAATTAAGCCTTTAACAACACAAAAAAAAAACAGTAAAATCGCTAAAACAGTTAAAAATAACAAGTAGTATTACCATCTAAATAAATACTGTTATGATTTATTTTTATACTCAGTTCACAGTCCTGATGGATGTCAGCTGTTTACTCGCAAATGTCATTGTTATGTCACTGCTCTTTCAACCACAAATATTATTATACAATATAATCAATACAATCTAATGGATATAGTTTTTGTTTTCCTTCTAAAATATTTTTCCTGTTCGATAATCCTTGGAACGTGCCATCCCATTGAAATAATTTGTCAATAGTTTTTAAGTCAATGGATTAGGCAATTAAACTGGTTGATGGAGGGAATGACCTGCCTTAATTTTTTAATTATGTTCTACTAACAAGTAATAAGGTGATTTGTTGATTTTGAGATCAAAAAGAAGTCACCGATTTGATAAAAGCTCAATTATGCGATAAAATGATGCTGATTATTTTTTTATATAATAATTTTCGCTTTTATCGAGCTATAGTAAAGGGAATTAAAAGGTACCGCCGTTGATGCATACTTTGTAATACATTTTCCGATGTTTGTTTTTGATCTAAAGCAAGCAAGTGATAACATATCATTAAAATTAAGTATATTTTTATATATTGGCAGATTTTTATCGGATTTATCGTGAATGGATTTGTAAAATTCAACTGTTTATAAATTTAACTTTGTTTAGAATGTATGTAACACAGATACAAGAAAATCATGAGGTATTTCATTATGTTGTCAATTTGGTACTTTTTTAAAATTATCTATGTTTAACCCGCACGATCCTCGTTTTACCGCCTATTGATACACCGGGTGATTCATGGCTTAGTTGAACATAGGAAATCCCATGTATATTTTGAGGTGGCTAAATATTGGCTCCCCTGTACATTTTAGACAAAAATTGTGTTGTAATTTTTTAAAGAGGCCGATATAATTAACCCATGTGCCAAGTTTAAATAAATTTTAATAAGCCAATCCTAACTTATTCAATTAAATGTGATGGCAAAATTACGATATTTTCATAGTTTAGGTAATCAGCAAACACCAGCAAATTATTATTTGGCATTGACAAAACGAGAAGTAGCGTCAGTGACAACATTTTCATTGAAGGCGCTTTAATTATAGCTAAATATGAGCTATTCCATTAAGGAAAAAGTAACTATGATTAAGTGGTACTATACAGGAAACAGTTTAAGAGCAGTGTCTGAAATATTTTCAGTTCAAGTCTCTGATAAGCCTATCCCTTCCATTTTATTAATTAAACTTATCATTAGTAAAACGACTTCTTTCTGTGGGGTCACTTAAAAAATTTTATTTATAAAGATGTAAAATTTGAAAATCTAGACCAGCTAAAAAACTGTATTTCGTTAGAATGTGACAGAATTTATCAATATCAACTGAGTAATGTTAGAAATTAATGCTATGATCGGTTAGGATATTGTTTAGCTATTAATGGGGGGCGGTTTGAACATTTAATTAATTAATATTTTTGTGAAAATCTGTAGTCTTAGGTATGTTATGTTAAATTAAAGGCTTATTAAGAAAAACATAATGGTGTCTTTTATTTTGGATCTGTGATTGTCGGATTGGTGAAACGAAAATGTGTTTTTAATGTTAAATACTCTTTATTCGTTATGTTCAGCTTTACGTCAATTTTTGACAATAGCATCATAGAAATTAATTGCTGAAGTTTGCTGTATTATCTAAATCTAAACTATGAAAATTTCGTAATTTTGCCATCATATTTAATTGAATATGTTAGGATTGGCTTATTAAAATTTATTCAAACTTGGCACATGGGTTTATTATATCGGCCTCTTCAAAAAATTATAATACAATTTTTCTCAAAAATATACAGGGTAGCCAGTATTTAGCCACCTCAAAATTTACATGGGCCTTCCTATATTCAACTAAGCCATGCATCACCCGGTATGTATTTCATTTTATTTCTGTGTGATTTTCGTATATGCATAAGCATTTAACATTAGAAAAAGGGATAAACGTAGATATTCAGTCAACCTATTCAAAGATTCCTGAACTTTGTTTTCATTGATTACCAGAGTTTTTTTATCACTATCTTTTATAGAAGCAAAACAGCAAATCTAGAGTTGATTGCAGAAATTCTTTAGTAGACAAAAATGCATAACTTCAATCATAATTGCTTAATGACTAAGGCTAATTGTAAATTACAGCTACCGGTTTTAATCTTGAGAAACAATTTAGATGATAAATAGCATTCATTTTGCAATTACCGATTATAAGATAGAGAGAGAAAACTAAACAAGCAACTGTGTATCTACCTAATAAACTACAAGTTTGTGAGTATGTATAGTATTTTAGCAAGTGTGTTATTTTGCCAAAATATTAAGGAATGACTAGCAGACATCTTCTTTGACGCTGAAAGAGCCCACAATTATTAGCATTTTAATTGTTACTAGTGATTAAAATTTAACCCTTGAAATTTATGCTGACGGTTAATGGTCAATTTATATTATTAATCGTTAGGGACCTATGGGAGGTACATTATTTTCAAAACGTACAGGGTGTGCCAAAGACACAAAAGTATCAAATCTGTATTTTTTTAATGGAATGCTCCCTATATCATTTCTTTTCCAGTTTTAAAGTGTATGCAGGAGCGTATTTCTAGCTTTTTAATGGGGGGGGGGGGGGGGGCTTTACAGAGGGTGAAAATCAAGGAAAATTAGAAAAATTGCTAGAAACCGGAGACCAGAGGTCCAAAAACTAGAGACTCCGGATAAAAACCGGAGAGGTGGCCATGCACCCTGGGTTTTTTAACCATCGATTATCGTTTTGGTCCCCTATGTTGAAGTAAGTAGGTATAACCAGTATAACTGTGTCTTGGTTTTGGGGTATCTTATCTATTTTCACATTTTTTTCATGAAAAATTCACATTTTTCAAAGATTTAGAAAATATTTATCAAGTCACCTATGGCATTTCGACAAGTCGTATTTTTACAAGACATTCTCTTACACATAAGGAGAACGATGTGACTTCAAATTTTACATTTCAATCTTCCGAGAATTTTAAAATGAAAGGAATTCACCTCAGAATTGGCCGCCAAGATCACCCGACTTGACTTCACCGGATTTGTGAGCAAACCTGGCCTATACCATATAAATATAGGGCGTTATTCGCAAACAAAATAAATATCTTAATTGATGGAAAGTTAATTGTTTTTCAAAATTACTCAATTCTGACCCTTATTACCTTATACCAAAGTGATCAGGATGATGAGGACTAGAAGCATTGTGAGCGGGTGCTCCATCTTGAGATCAAAACCTCGTATTGTGCCGATTAAATATACCAGCACTGGTAAAATGAGCCTCATCGGACCATATTATGGTTCTTTCAAAATTATTTTTTCTGTTGATATTTTGTAAATACCAATTACAGAACTCTTTACGGCGCTGTGCATCACTAGGATGTAAGTTTTGTACTAGGTGAATTTTATTTGGCTTAAAATTGTGTTTTTTTAGGATTGTTTGAACTCTTGATTTAACTACTCCGACCGAACCTTCAACCGCTCTGCAAGAACTAGTTGGATTTGCTTCAATTGAAGCTAAAGCATTTATTTTATCAGTCTTGCGGTTTTCCTTGTTGTAGATTTTAGGCCGAGGTTTAGAAAATGAACCGTGTTCAATTAAATTTGATTTCATCCTTAGAAAAAATCTTTTATCCGGCTGTCGTCTTTCGGGATATCTACAAGTATTTTAAGAAATTTAATAAATCTTTTTAGAGGTACTACAAATAGGGGTATATTTACCTTTTGAAATACACTTCTAATGTTCCATCTGTATTTCATTACAATAGACATAACAAACGAGCATGTCGTATTTTTCATTATTTTCAAAGTTTACATTTTCTGCCATAATTAGGACAAATTTTTTACTATTAATTAGATATTCTAAAACAACTTAGAGAACCTGAATACTCTGACAGAAACTTCAGAAGTTTTCAATATGACATAAATGACTTTTTGATGATGTTTTTTTTTTCTTTAAATACCCTTCATGGCCTACTAACAAAAAATGTATATTTTTTAATAAAACGTAAGTTTCGTGCTTAATATTAAAAATAAAAATAAGGTATTATATATTTCTGAGAAGCTTGTTATAAACAATCTTCCGAGAATTTTAAAATGAAAGGAATTCACCTCAAAATTGACCACCAAGATCACCCGACTTGACTTCACCGGATTTGTGAGCAAACCTTGCCTATACCATCTAAATATAGGGCGTTATTCGCAAACAGAATACATGTCTTAATTGGTGGAAAGTTAATAAAACTGGTCATATATTGCAAAATTGGTTTTTGGAATACAATATGAAAAATTTTATTTCCAATCGAATCTGTGTTATTATTGCTGAATGCCGTAAATGATGGTATTAAGCAAGTTTAAATTAATGTTCAAATAGTGTTCAAAGTGATATCAAATGAAAGCTGATTAAAATGCGTTTATTTTAATGTAACAATATATCAGGGTGTATCATTTAAAGAAATCGGGAAAACTTATCATTTGTGTTTTCTTCAATGCTCTGTATGAAGGTAAAAAATTTGAAAACCAAACTAGGGTCATGTCTTCCAGATATGTTATGGAGGATAGGACCCTTTTCACAAAAAAAAAATTGTTTTTCAAAACTACTTAATTCTGACCCTTATACCAAAATGATCAGGATGATGGGAACTGTAATTTAAAATCATAATTTATGTAATTGTATTTTTTCGACACTTTCGACGGGTATCTCCGTTATTAGTACAGATAGAATGATGCGGCTTTCGCAAACCTGTGTCACTTTTTTGTTAAACAAGCGATGCCCTAAACGGATTTATCATGGCCATCTTGGTTTTTGAGATACAGGGCGAAATTGAAAATGGTGCATTTTCAGACACCCCTTGTATTTCAGTTATCTTATACCCTATCGAAAATGTAAAAACATGGTGTTATACAGTTTTTTACGTAAAATTCAGTTGCGTACTTAGTATTTTTCCAGGTACCCCCATTTGTGAGAAATATACCAAAGTTATGTTTTTTTAAATGGAACGCCCTGTATATTTATTCATAGTTGCATTCTGCTTACTGAGAGCTTTCCAGAAACATATAATAGTTGACACTTTGTTTTAACAGGACGGTTCAAATTTATATTTTCTGAATAACAAACTTTAAATTGGCAGTAGGCCTTGGATTCTGTTTTAATAAAAATAATTTATTGACGATACAATACACCATGAATATTACCTTATAGTTTAATTTCAAAGTTTTTAAGTTTTCTAATATGTACTTACAATAGTAAAAAGGAATTTTTTCTTGTATATTAATGGAATAAACAAAAACATCTACTAGTAAGGCTTAGACTTATTCAGGCTATAAAACAAAAGTTTCATAATGGCCTTTAGCTCTTGTCAGAATTGGATTTAGGTGTTAAAGTTTGGAAAGTTACTGATAATTTATTTAGCATATCGTATTTTTCATAATTCTCAAACTTTTGGGCCATCGTTAATAAAAAACGCCATTATGAAACTTTTGTTTTATAGCCTAAATAAGTCTAGGCCTACTAGTAGATGTTTTTGTTTATTCCATTAATATACAAGAAAAAATTCCTGTTTACTATTGTAAGTATTAGAAAACTTAAAAAGTTTGAAATTAAACTATAAGGTAATATTCATGGTGTATTGTATCGTCAATAAATTATTTTTATTAAAACAGAATCCAAGGCCTACTGCCAATTTAAAGTTTGTTATTCAAAAAATATAAATTTGAACCGTCCTGTTAAAACAATGTGTCAACTATTATATGTTTTTGGAAAGCTCTCAGTAGGCAGAATGCAACTATGAATAAATATACAGGGCGTTCTATTTAGGAAAACATAACTTTGGTATATTTCTTACAAATGGGGGTACCTGGAAAAATACTAAGTACGCCACTGAACTCTACGTAAAAAACTGTATAACACCACCTTGTTTTTACATTTTCGATAGGGTATAAGATAACTGAAATACAAGGGGTGTCTGAAAATGGTGCATTGTATTGTATCTTAAAAACCAAGATGGCCATGATAAATCCGTTTAGGACATCGTTTGTTTAACAAAAAAGTGGCACAGGTTTGCGAAAACCGCATCATTCTATCTGTACTAATCACGGAGATACCCGTCGAAAGTGTCGAAAAGAAGACACCCTGTACATGATGTCCCATTTAAAAAAATATAGGTTTATATCATATATACTTTATTGGCCACCCTATATAATGTAAAATATTTTTTAAAACTTTCTATTTTCTCTTTAGTATAATCTTTCACCCGAGTTTCGTTTGACCACCTTGTATTAATAATTCAGACTAATTATTAATCAATACAAGAATATTTAGCTAAAACCCTGTTGGTGCGCCAAAAAGGGCAGCTAGGGAAGACAAAGAGATCAATGTTATCAATTTGACACTTTGGTATACTGTGTTTCCTATTGCCTGACAATTTGCAAAAACTAAGTCATTCATCTGTTGGATGAACTAAAATAATAAGTGGTTCTACCGTTTATTCCATCTGCCAATTTTCTCTCGTGATAATTGTAAATGAATATCCCAGTTTCTTAAGCCTTCGTCGTAAAGAGCTTTCAGAACAAGGTTTTTCTAGCTCTTTAAGTTCTCTTACTATTATTTCTATAGTGGGAACTTCATTATTTTTATATTTTTCATTATTTAAACTTTACATAAAGTACTATAAGAAACCCTGCGTAATTTAAGACCAAGCACCTGTTATTGTCACGCCTATGGTTTTCTGCGACTTTACGACTAATGCCGTTATGCTGTGCTGTCAAACATTAAGAAATAGAGTATAGTGTGCATGATTTGCCATAAATATTTTTCGTTTATTAAAAGGAAATACAAATAGTGTATGACTGCAAGACTTTTAATTCCCTCTATGTTGGCTTTGTTTTGATAAAATTACAGTAAAACATTCACCTGTTTGTAGACTACTGGAACAACCAGAAATTAACATATTACTTTAATTACTGAACCAGTTTGATAAATTGCTTCAATTGGGTAAACTGTTGTCAAATTAAAAAATAGTCGTTGGAATGACCAATTATGTTGTTTTATGTAAATCAGTTAGCAAGTAGAAAATAAACGCGGGTAAACGATTTAAATGGTATGAACAAATTGACGATTTTTATAATGAAGATAAGTTAATTTTTTTATAAATCTAGGCGTTTGAAATAATTAAAATCGGATGCAGTGGCGTTGCAATAGTTGTATCTTCTGTAGCGCTAATCCAACAACAAGCTATATGTAGTCAGGGCCCTAACTAGGTGATATTCTACTATAGGCAAGGTTTCTTTTTTGCACCCCCTAGAGAAATGTGCTGCAGTAGGGAGGGGGAATACTTCAACATTTTTTTAAAAAACACAAAATTTATACCTATATGTATAACTTTTTTTACTTTTTATTAAATAAGTTTATTAATATTCTTTGGTTTAAAAATTTTTTTTCATCCGGTAATTATTAAGCTTACTTAATAATAAGAGAAGATTATAAATGTATTGTAAAACTAAAAAAAAAATAAAATAAAAAATGGAAATATTGGAAATGTGTAGGTATAAATAAAATACTTACAAATAGACTCTACGCTCTACTTAAATATTTGATTAGAAAGATAATTTTACAAAAAATATTTTCTGGCTTTTTGTGTTGCGAAATCTGATATACCGGGTGTTGCATCGTCGAGCGGGACATAGGAAATCCCATGCAATTTTAAATGGGGTCAATTATTGGCTTCCCTAATTATTTTAGAGAAAAATTCTATTTAGGTTTATTAAAGAGCACTAAAACCCACATTCAAAAGAATAACTTTAGATATTTTTGATGAGCCCGTTTACGGGTTATCGCCGATTTCTTTTTAACTATTTCTCCTTTTTATGGCCCCGTATTTGCGGGCACCAGTCAAGGTAAAAGATGACTGTCAAATAAAGTTGTCATTTTGAAATGTGTGCTTTATTGTTATAAAAACTCGTACATCGAAAATATTAAAGGTGTATTTATGAGTACAAATTAATCTGAATAAAACTAAAATAAAGTATCCAATTACAAGGTTAATTATGACATTTTACATGTTTCAATATTTTACTAATTAATAGGTAGGTACTATTAAATTGTTAGAACTTTAGGATTTAAGAAGATGTTCAAATATTCCTCCATTGACTGCTAGACAATAACCGAGGCGATCATAAAATTCTGTTCTTACATTCGCTAGTAGGTAAACTGAAATTCTATTGCATTCGGCAGAAATAGCATTTTTTAACTCGTCTAGATTTGGGTATTTTTTATCTTTGTATATCCTGTTTTTTAAATGGCCCCAGAGAAAGAAATCATTTGGCGATAAATCAGGAGACCTGGCTGGCCAATTTACTGTATGATTTAAGCCAATAACATTTCCATTAAAAGCACGGTTTAAATATTCCCGGAGAGCCAGGGTACTATGTGCCGGGCAGCCATCCATTTGTGGTACCAAACTTCCTGATTTTCCCTGGCGGCATCATGTAAAGTAGGTAAAATATGATCTTCAAGTAGTTCCAAAAAATATTCTGCATTTAAATTTCGTGTAAGAAATAATGGCCCGATAATATTTTCTCCGAAAATCCCAGCCCATACATTAACTTTTTGTGGATATTGCGTCCTTGTTTCCACAAACCTGTGTTGGTTTTCTTTGCTCCAATATCGATAATTTTGAACATTGGGTTCATTGTTTAAGGTAAATGTGCATTCGTCAGTGAAACAAATGTTTTTTAAAAATTCCCTATCCATGTTTGCTCTTTCCATCATACCAAAACAAAACTCCTGTCGTCGTATTTCGTCCCTATCTCTTAGCTCTTGGTGCTTTTCATATTTGTATGAATAATATTTATGTCGTTTCAAAGCTCGTAACGCTGTGGTGTGATCTAATCCTATGTCATTCTCAAGTTTCCTTGTGCTGATCTTCCCATCATTTTCTTCCACGCACAATAAAACTTGCAAGTCCCTATCATTTCTTGCATCTCTTCTTTGTTCCTGCCTTTCTTCACATCTGCAGTTATTTATTACAGTGCCTTTTGTCTCAAATTTCTTGATAGTCCTTTCGACTGTAGATTTTGCAGGTATCGGGTCTATTTGGATACAGAGCAGCAAACATGTCTGACACATTTTGATAACTATTTCCTTGATAATACCATTTAATCATCAATATTTTTTCTTCAGAAGTGTAATTCATGGCTAATATTTTCGATGTACGAGTTTTTATAACAATAAAGCACACATTTTAAAATGACAACTTTATTTGACAGTCATCTTTTACCTTGACTGGTGCCCGCAAATACGGGGCCATAAAAAGGAGAAATAGTTAAAAAGAAATCGGCGATAACCCGTAAACGGGCTCATCAAAAATATCTAAAGTTATTCTTTTGAATGTGGGTTTTAGTGCTCTTTAATAAACCTAAATAGAATTTTTCTCTAAAATAATTAGGGAAGCCAATAATTGACCCCATTTAAAATTACATGGGATTTCCTATGTCCCGCTCGACGATGCAACACCCGGTATGTATTTATCAAACGAAATAGATTCTGCAATAAGCCTTTCTATGGATTAGATAATCTTTCTTGGGACATGGTCCACCTTAAATAATTTTTTATTAGTTTCAATTTTGAAAAAGATCTTTTACAAGAAGCACTGGTGACTGGAATTGTAAGAAAAATTTGTAATGCTGTAGCAAAATTGGGATATTCTGCCAGTAGCTCAAATTTATGGAGGTTTTGGTACATTTCTAACGCAGATTGACACCGGAAATCAAAAAGTTCTTGCGCTTGAAATTTAAAACTTTCTGCTTCCTAAATAAATTCGTTACAATTGAAGTCGTTTGGATATTTAGCGCATAAATCTTTAATGAATTTTTTAGTATCAGAAGTACTCATTTTGGAAAAAATTGTTCCCAAGAAAACTGAAATCACTGCAAATCTTATTTTGTTTTCGGGTCTAAATAAAAATCATTAGCAAGCTCACCGCTCTTTTTTTTAATTTTGCTTTTTCGAACTTCCGTGTATTCAGTTGAAATATTGCAATTTTGACAAATCTGCAAAGCATTTTTTTCAGATTTTCCAAAAGACCCATCTCTATTTGCTTTGATTTCTTCCAATAACCCTTTACTGTGTTTGCATGCAGTATCTAATGTTAACTCTTTTTTCTTTTCTCTTTTATCTCTTTCTCCAAAGCTTCCTGGAATGTTATTTCTTGTTTCTCATTAGTAGGATCAATACATTTTTCAGTAGTTTCGTCATAAATTGTTTCAAAAGCTTCAGATATATTTAATTCTGTAGTTTTAGTTGTTGTGATAGATGTTTCTCTATTTTCTTGAGTTGCTTCTGGGGTATAAGATATAATATTTTCCTGTAATGCCTGCTGAATTGATATAGTTTTGCCAGACTTTGGATCTATAAATGGACCTGCATTCATATCAACTGAACCTTTATTAAGAGCATCGAAAAGTGACATTTTAATATCTTTAATAATGGTTCTGTTCTTAGTTTCGTTAGTATCTATTACAATACCTTGCTTTCTAGCTCTATCAATTGAAATTATTTTGTCAGTTTCGATATTCTGTACCTCGTAATTATTAAGTAACGCATATCCCGATAATAGTTCAATTGTTTTAGTAGTAACCGTGTGAATAGTATCCACGGTCTCGCTTTATTATTCCTTTTTCTGAAGTAATAGATTTACTTTATTAATTTTATCTAATAAAGATGATCAAAAAACTCAAATAATTACAAAGTCGAAATTTTTAAGATTTTTTTGAAAATTTTTTGCCCAATTACTGTTTTACCAGAATATATTGAAACATCAGTCATCTCTTCTAAAAGATCCAAAACCAATTTTAATTGAGTGATAAGTGCGTTCAACGCTAATGCTTTGGATGACCACCTTGTATCGCTATAGCCTTTTAAAGTAATATTTATTGTATTTTTTAATTTACTCCAGCGTACCGTGGAATGCGCAAAAAAATTAAATAAATTTTGAGTAATTCCAAAAAACGTTATTATTTCGGGACTGACTGAAGCACTGTGTAATGCCACTAAATTTAAACTATGTGCAGAGCATGGGACAAATCTTGCAATGTTCTAGCTTATACGCCTTGATATTGACCGGCCATATTAGAGCTATTGTCAAAGGCCTGTCAATACTATTTGAAGGATATTGGCCAATGCATAACCAGTTTTCTTTTTACCTCAATAAACATCAGAAATCGTTCCTCAATTAAACATGTTATCGCATTTTTTTCTACATATCTTACTAGATACTAATGACAATTATTGTTCTAATTTCGATACATCAGGAGTTGTATCCAAAATAACCGTAAAATATTTTGTATGTTTTATTCTTGTGACAATTTCATTTTTAACAGCATTACCAGCTATTGCAATAAGTTAATTTTGGATCTTTGGCGAAAAGTATTTTTTTTATTTCCGGAGTCTATATGCTGCTTAAGTAGGTATAGGGTCATAATTACTTATTAACTCTAATGTTTCCAAAAATGTACCCGAATTTAAAGGCCAATTTTTTCTACAGATCTTCGCAAAACTTCTTTGTTTTTGACACAGAATAAAATTGCATCTAAATGGATCTATGCTAATAAACATTTTATATTTATCATTATTCAGAATAATTTTATTTATGATTTTTGCGCCCCTTGTGGCTTGCGCCCATAGGCATGGGCCTACTCTGCCTATACCTAGTTACGGCCCTGTATGTAGTAGTCAAAATAGGAGTTTTTTTTTGAAGATTTTTCCTCTGATGTCTGTATGCAACTTTCACTAACAACATTAAAACTGTCTTTTGAGCAAACTTCGAGCTATAAAGCAATTAGGTCACTAAAGAATATTTAAAAGTTAGTAGGTTTTAATTACCTACCTTATTAGTGCCGGAGGGATACACAACTATCACCTTGCCACTATTCAACCCGAGCTCACCGAAACGTAATGTTAGCAGTCAACTAAAACGTCAATTTTGATTACCATGATTTAATGGAATGCTTTGTTATACAGCGGATTGTTCTCTAGATAGCCAGCTTTTGCCTCGAGTCGCACTTTCATTTAGGTATTTGGGTATCCTAAATGCGAAATGACGCTTTAATGCTCGAATTTTCCAGGCTTATTTATTACAATTTACGCTTGTATCAATATTATTATCGAGAAAAAATTGGATCGTTGAGCAAATTTACATATGTATTATTAAAAATTGGGTTAACGCACATTTAAACAACAAATAACAACGTGTAACGCAAAATGACATCACAATTCGATAAGAAATGCCCCAAAAAAATTGTTGTGACCTTAAATACGTACATAATCATCTAGTCTTACTATGATAAAATTCTAATACGATTTTAATTACCTGATCTAATTTTAGTGATTTTCTCATAGTTCGTTATTTGTTAGTAATATTTAAATAATAGGTTTCCTTCAATTTTCTTACTATAATCAATGAATTTAATAAACATATTTTTGTCAATACCTATTAGTGAATAAATCAATTTAAATCAAGTAAACAAACCAACGAGTTAGTATACAGGTGAGCATTGTTTGTTTACATTTGCCGTTTTGTTAGTGTTAAGTCGTTGCCAAGTACCTAAACTCTCTTGTGAGATACAGAAAAAGAAACAGAAGATCCAATCAACAATTTTATTGTCAATAAACGTGCTTGCTTGTTGTTTGGGAAACACGTTTTCTAAAAATCAAATTCTAAAATACAAATCAATTGGTCAACATCCCAACGCAATATTCTAATTTTACATCAAAGTGCAAATCGGCAACACTGTAACAAAAGAAAAACACCGCCTGCCATCATATTCACTGATTGTGTTGGTGCTTCGGCGCGAAGGAAACAAACAGTAGTGACGTCCAAGACTCGAGGCGAGAAGCTGCTCCACGGTAGCGGGATTTATGTGTGTTTCTGACACAAGGTGTCACTCTAGTTCGATGATAGTAAAGTAATAATACTAAAAGGGAATCTTTCGGCCAAAAAGGGTACTTTCGTCGTGTGTGTTTGGGTATGCAATGAGCTTGTATATCATAATTCTTTCTTCAAGGACTTCCGTACGAGAATTGCAGTTTCCCGACGGCAGTGATTGATTCTATATTCGTCTTACATACGTTTTCGGTCAGTTCTAAGCTATAAATAAAACAAAGACGTGTTGATTCGATTGTCTAAACTGAAGGGACTAAATTCCAAGGGTAGTTAAATTGACCTCAGTTGCAAGGTGTCTTACCTGTCAACATGAACATAAGAAGTTTGTACTGTGAAAATAATGCAAGGTTAAATTGATGTAAATATCAAAAAGTTACCAAATCAAATCGTGGAATCAACGAAACATGTTAAAGTTATAATGTGTTTTATTAAATGAAGCAATATTTCATGAACCATCTGTTACTATCCAAGATACAGGAATATGTGACGGTAGGTCAGAACACCTCGCCCCATTACTTGTTTCTTTTTTCTTTTGGGCGTTTTTTCGAAAAATCAAAATGAATTACTTAATGAACATTCGCAAGCTGTTGAAATCTATTGCTTCGTAAAAAAATTGTTGGTCTTGGTGCACCTCTTATTGAAATGGTTGTTAAAAATTCGATAAAAGCAAAGACTATTATTATACAGGGAAGAGGCCATTTATGGTCTGTGATAAATCGTCGAAATATGAACATGCTTACTTTTTTTTTAACCCATTAACGTCTAACGATCCCATGCAGTGGCAGCTCGTGATCTTAGAACTGCATACAAATCCAGTTAGAAGTGAATGATATTTTTGTTAAAAGTTATTATAGAAACAACATTATTTTTGTTTTCCAAATACCTACTCTCGAACGAGATATAATAAAACGGTATTTACTTACCAAACCGCTTAAAACCAATATAATATTTTTGTGGAGATGTTGTTACATTTATTTATATATTTATTATATATTTTTTAAGTACCTACTAACGTTTATTAAATTAGTATAGTCATTATTTTTTCTTGAATATTGTAAAACATGTTAAAACTAATAAAAAATATAAAATCTAGTAACATTTGACAGTATCATAACTATTACTGGTGGTTTCATTGAGGTATGTATGAAAGCCGTATTTAATTTTTTAAGAATTTTACGAAAAGTTTTTTCTAAATTACTTTTATTTGGCTTATTGGAAAATAATAAAATTTGGTGTGTAAGTCCATCATACAAGGACCTTCAAAAAACTCCAACACAAATTTGATGTAAAATTAATAGGCGAGCCAGTATTTCAGCGTAGCAATATTTACATGGGATTTCCTAAAAGCCGTATTACAGTCACGCAACTAATTGCAGCAATAAATGGCAAGGTCAAAGTATTGCATGAAAGAAAGTTGCACAATGTAAAACAGCGTGCAAGTCCATGCAACTTTTTTTTAATTGCAACAAACCTTCTAACCTCAAACTTGTTATTGTTATTGTTTTATTTTGTGATTTTCTGGTGTTTGTGAAATATTTTGTGTTTGAAATGAAATAAATAAACAAAATAAATAAATTAAAGCGGAAAAAAGTACTCACTGCATCATTATACACCATTAATACTGTTGGTAACACAAAAGTAACTACTTTTCCCCCAGACTTGCACGAGCAATGCAATAAATATCGCGCCAGACCGATAAAATTTTCGTGCAACTTAGTTGCACCAAGGGATCAGCTGAGCTTCGACTGCGCATGCCTTTGGGAAATTCTTATTGCGTCTTGCATGGACTTGCATCGAGTTGCGTGACTGTAATACGGCTTTAAGGCTAGTCTTATATACTTGTAAATAATATAAACATAAAGACTATATAAAAACAATATTTTGGTCGAGCTCTTGGTTCATTATCTTGTTATATTTTTGTTAATTTTATTGATTTTAAATTTAATTATATATAGATTTGAAATTTTATCTGAAGTGTTTTGGCAACTTTGCATTTTTGTTAAGGCCCTTTTAGAAAAAACTGATTCTAAATTAATCCCGGTCAAATTAAACATATAAACCATTAAATGCATATTTCGACTCTGTCCAAATTACTTGTGATATAAGCACAAAAATAGAAAAATACACGGTCATTTCTAATTCAAGAGAGCTTTCGTGCCAAAAATAGGACTGCGAAATACATTCATCAAACAGCTGACGCCCAGCACGAAAAGTGCTTAGAATAGGGACTTATTGTCACTTTAAACGGTAAACGAGGAACTTCGGTAAAGGAGCCTCACTGAGACAGGTAAAACAAGTCTTCATTTCTACGTCTCAACCATTGATTTTGTATTTACGGTTTTCTACTTTTATTACCATAGAAATTTGCTTTTTTAGGAAATATGACAGCTAAAAGGAGTCGTTCCATTATTTCCTATGCTCATCTTTAAAAGATGAATCTACGAATTTTGAATTTAATATGTTAAAAACGTTTTACACATTGCTATAAATTTAAAAACTAAATTTTTTACTTAAAATGGAAAATTTTATTAAGACATATTGGGCCTAATCTATCTACTTTGAGCTCTATAGTATTTCTATTGCTTCATGGTTCATAATGTATAATGCGATACACGTGGTTATAGTATAAACAAACTTTACGTTACGTAGTTAAAACGGTTATAGTTATAGTTATCCAATTCCTAAGTGTTCGTTGATATTTTTTTTTACAAAATTGTACAACATTATACATTCCATTAAATGTGCCCACGAATTTGTGTATGTCATGTCCCTCTATGTAATGTATGATGATTTAAGGACGGTGACATTTTAATCTATGTTTACGGAAACTACTTAGAGGCGACAAAAATAAGCTAAATGCTGGCAATTTAATAAATTATTTCTGGAACTTTTAGTGTTTACTTCAAAGGGTTTAGGTGATATTTAGGTTAATTAAATACTAATTCTAATAAGTTAACTAAGGTTGAATTAAGATTGTCTGTTTCACTTTTGGTGTACCTAATTGCAATGTTCATATCACATGAAAAAGAGCAATAATAAAATTGGAGTATGTATGCTATTCACTAATAGTCACCATGCAACAAGAAGTGAAAAGGTGACCACACTACCAGCAATGTAGACCGATTAATATCGAGACCCTCGTGACAGCAGAGGTAATAATTTACAAACATATTTTTATCCTTTTCGGTCGTTAAATAAGTTTGCTGACCCGTTCATCGAGACATCTAATGTCTATGACATCACCCCTAAAAGAGACGATTATGTCATGAATTTCGGTCAGAAATAATGATGTGCTTCTTTTGTTTGCCATCTTTAAAACCCTCGTTCGTTTGGTGAAAGTAATATTCATAAACGTACAGGATGGGCTTCGATAATTTAATGTAAATAATTTTGAAAATACCCCATATTTGAGTGTTAAATTCAAGGGTAATAGCTGTTTCCCACAAAGAAGAAATATGGAAATTAGAATCGAATTTAAGTTGCCACAAGAACTTATTATGGAACGTACAAAAACTTTTTTAAGTAAATAAAAAGTGACAATTGCTGATAAATGAAAGGCAATAGAAAATTTTGAAAGCTGTAGAGAAAGAAACGGCCGTGGGAGAAAAAGAACAGACAAAGTTAGGAATCAAGTAATTAGAGAAAACCTTAAAATAAAGCCAAGCTAAATAGAAACTATATGAAAATAATCTAAAATGGACTATTGCAGGTGACTAGAAGGACTAAAAATATATGAGAAGCCAGGAAGTCTAAATAAAATAGAAGAGGAAGAACAATAACTATTAAAACAAAGAGAAACACATTGGAAGAAGCAATAGCACTAGCCAGAGACCGAAAAAAGTGGCGAAACTTTGTAGAAGAGTGAGGTGAAGAAAACTTGACACCTACGAGTAAAAGACAAGGAATTTAATAATGGTGATGCTGATGAGATATTTTGAAATAGTGTAAAACAGTATCCTTAAGTCAGTGATTTGCCACTATTAGCGTACGCAACTTCAGAAGGTGTTTATGAAGGGCTTCATCTGTCTTTATGATTTACTTCTCTGCTACTTCAGTTCCTTTCATCGATTATGATATCGTCTAAAGTTTCCTCTACAATATATTGTTTTAAATCAAGTATACTTCTTTCCATACTTTTTCAGCTGCCACAGCAATTGTTTCCACTCGAGAACCGTATCCATCTTTGTAAGGTAATGTTTCATTTATATCTTTTTCTAATTTAAAATTAAAAAGGTATTTGCGAATCTGCTTGTTAATATTTAAAAAGTTTTTAGTAGACAACAATAGATGTTTCAAATTAAGACGAACATGCTTCGGAGATCACTTTGGTCAAAAGGCGCTTTGTTAGCTTTACCTTCATCACAGAGGTCTTATTCTATTTTTCGAAGATACAACGGGCCTGTTTGGCTACTACGTTTATAACCCTGATGTCATGCCTATAATTATGCAATAAAGAAGTATGCATTCAATCGATATAGCGAAACTTAGGAAGACTCAGCGGCGGGCACATATATTTAGTTATTCCCTAAGCCCTAAGGTTTGTTTAAAAAAACGAATTAACCGAAATCGATAACTATTAGTTGTAATTAGTCAATGTTATTGTTCGGGCGCTTAAAAAAAACACAAAAATATTTCAGAAAAATGCATTGAGAAGCTAAAAAGATCGTACTTTTTAGTATAATTACTATGTTGGTAAATTGGCTTATGTACAGGATAATTCACCATAATGTCCCACCTCTTAACTTTTTTATTTTTCATGCTAGGTAAATATAAAAATATGTGTATGTAATTAGTTTTTGCTGGAGTGTGCATAAATTCCCTTAGTCACCTCATAATAATATACAGGATATCGCATAAAGTTATATTTTCTTAAATGGAACACCCTATATATTCTCCATTTTTTGGATTTTGCTTAGAAATTGAAACGTATTTTATGTAACAAACGTTATACCTTAATCCAAAGGTTTTCACATTTAAAAGGGAACATATTTCCATTAATTTGAAATGCACCTGGTAAAATTTACCTGCGCCTTTTTGGCTTTAATTGTGACGTTTTTTACAATTCAAAAGCAGTACAACGAAATCTTAGAGGAGAGAATCCGCGGATGCACGGTCCTTGTAGAAAACCCTTCGGAAGAGTATTCAGTTTTAAGTGACATCACATTTACATCGAAAGAAAAGATAAGTAAACATAAGTAACATTTTTTTTTTCTTGAGAGTTACGGGAAAGCGAAGGCAACCAAACAAATTCGAAAATCTAGAGAACCCTTAAAAAGCAGAGGTATTTTTCATTTAAAATAAAACCTACCCCAAAATTAAGTGATGGACACAAACAAGAAAGATTGGAATTTTAGTCAATTTATTTGCGATCTTCTCTGTACTTTTAAGTTAGGATACATCCTATGACTTCTCTTGAATTTTCGTGACCTGTTTATAGGTTTTTTTTTTTATTTATAGGACTTTTGCCTTGAATATTCTTGTTTTTGATTACTTGGTTAATTATTTGGAAATTTTAAACCCTGCATTATTTTGAGAGACATCACATTTACATCGAAAGAAAGATAAGTAAACATAAGTAACAGTTTTTTTCTTGTGAAGAAAACCCTAACAAGTCTGTAAGACCTGCATCCAAAGAGTTAGGGGAAAGCGAAGGCAACCAAAAAAATTCGAAAACCTAGAGAACCCTTGTTTTTGATTACTTGGTTGATTATTTGGAAATTTTAAACCCTGCATAATTTTGACGTTTGTACTATTGAATCAAGTAGTGTCAGTGCCTCCTCCCTACTATCAGTGCTTCTTTGCTATGGATTTGCACCAACAAGGAGCCAATCTTTCCGTAATTTGTATGTGTCGTTTTGTCTGGATCTTGTATGTGAGTCTGTTCGATGTGGATTACATAGTTATAAAGCGGTGTGATAGTTGGCTCAACGTTTTTTGATCTAGGTTGACCGTAGCGGCGAACAATTTTTATAATACTAACGTTTAATCAGGTAAATTCATTTGCGCCTTTTTCTGCACGTTTTTTATAACGGATAAATAACAATATCGATTTCTTGGATAGATGAGTCTACATTTTCGACCCGTGGGCTTGTCCAATAAGAAAAATACAAGAACACGGGCTACCGTCAATCCGCATTGCCACAGGAAGTTAAGTTTCAGTGCTGTCAGTCACGTCTTGTGTGGAATACTGGATAATAAAGTCCAGGTCCGCACTTCTCGAGGATACATTAAATGGTGAAAATTATTTAGAGTTTTTGGAAAATGAGATTGGAAAAAAGGACCAATGAAATAGCCAGCTAAAAGCCCAGACCTTAATCCACTTGATGCGTTCTGTTGGGATTGTTTAAAAAATAAAATATATAATGGGATATTATGGTGAATCACCCTCTTTATGTATAGCTTAATAGGAATTTCAATTTTTGTCAAATTTGAATACCTTTAAAATTGTTTTAAAATAGATACAAAAATTAATTATAATTAGCATGACTTTGAATAACAAACAATAAAAAAAATACTTACAAAGCACAGATATAGCACATGCTATATATTTACACAGCACTTCACGTAAATCTATTGGGAAGTTGATTTAATTTTTAATAAAAACTATTTTATTGATTATTCCAATCGGACTATATCAGTACCACAGTATCTAAGTTTGTAATATATACCTACTGGAAGAGGATCTTTTTTATCGGATATTATATCTTATTGGTTGAAGTAGGGCGCAATGTTTCATTTGAACATTCCACTCAAAAAACGGGTATTCGATTTGTTAGATAAAACAAAAAAATCCTGGAAATTTGCAGCGCTAGGTGGCGATTTTAAGAAATACTAATCGACAATCCAATAAAAGATGTTCCTTTCTTGGAGGAGCATCAGTCTTGACGCGTGAGTCAGTTCACTTTTCTGCGAAATGCGACTATCGTTTTTGTTCAAATTTTAAGATGAAATCAGCCAATGAAAGTTTTAGTATTTATAATATTATGAACTACAGCTTAATTCTAATATTTTATAAGCAAACACCGCCATATAAAATTTTTTTTTTATCCAAATGGGTTGTTGGACAATTTAAAAGACTTTAAAGGCAGAGATTTCTACCGGGTTAAGCAATAGGAAATGTAAATTTTGAGGTGGCTAAATGTTGACT
Source organism: Polydrusus tereticollis (assembly GCA_963920685.1). Lineage (NCBI taxonomy): Eukaryota > Metazoa > Arthropoda > Insecta > Coleoptera > Curculionidae > Polydrusus > Polydrusus tereticollis. The sequence continues at coordinate 19,138,223 of OY987332.1, read as the reverse complement.
CCTCTGTACATTTTGGAGACGAATTGTATTATAATATTTTTAAGAGGCCGATATAATAAAGGATTAGATGCCGTGGGCCAATAATATTTCCGTTAAAAATCCATGAGAGAATTATGGGCAGGACAACCATTCATTTGATACCAGATCTCCTGATTTTCGCGTACAATTTCTTTTAGTGCGGGTTAAATTCGATTTTGTAGTCCAAATGGGTTACTGCTGTAAGGTTGCCTTCCATAAAAAATAGTCCAATAATGTGATGTCCTACAATTCCCGCCCAAACATTTATTTTTTATGGATATTGCGTCTCAGTATGAACCAGACGATGTTATTATTTGCTCTTTCCATTACCTCAAAACAGAATAGGGGCCGTTCATAAACCTCGTGACGCGAATTTTCAGGCAAAATGACCCCTCCCTCCCCCCATGTGACACTCCATGACATTTGTTGAACCCCCCCCCCCCCTAAAAACACGTGACAAATCCTGACCCCCCCCCCCCTTTATAACCCAAAAATGAAATACATAACAATTTATTCTCAAACTTTTTATTTTATTTTTGCGAACTTAATTGTACAAAAAAGAAGGTTTAGAAAATGGTCAAGAAAATGCGAGGAATAATTTGAAATAGAAATTCATATCCACGGAGTGCGTAAGTGATCTGCAATCGTTATGAAAGGAGCTTGAGCGATATCTTCTCTTTGCAAAATTTCGACGCCGTTCTTTTCAACCAAATCTTCATCTATCCATTCACATGTTTCTTCGTTTTCATTTTAAATAATCACAGCCAGTAACTCCCTCTGGCGTTTTGCTGCTATTCTCACAGGTCGGATTTTTAATGTTAAAATTTGTTGTCCACAGGTTTTTTTATGTTTCTCTAATTTGTTTAAACAGGCTAAATAGAGACCACATTTTTTGCAAACTCTGCGTTCCAAGTTCTTCTTTACTGATGGGCAAGCAATATCGATTTGTCACGTGACTTTATAATGAACCCCCCCGTCCCCCCCTGTGACAAAACGTGACATTATCAACATCCTCCCCTCCCCCCCTAGTGCGTCACGAGGTTTATGAAAGGCCCCATACCATTCTCCGTTCTTCATCATCTTGCTGTAACTCTTGATGTTTTTCATACTTGTAAGGAAAATATTTATGTCTTTTTTAAGTACGCAACACTGTGGTTTGATGTTTTCCTACGGCTTGCCCAAGAATCCTCGTGCTAATAATTTTATTTTCGTTCACGTGCAGTAAAATATCAAGATCCTTATTATTCCTTTCTTCGGCTCTATTGACATTCTGAATTGAGCATTAACAGTTATTTGGACTCAAATTTACTAATGATAAGTTTAATTAATAATTTTGTTATATTATTTAAAGTAAAACACTTTTTTTACTTCAATTTCCACTTTATTTTAATTTAATTAATAAAGTGGAAGGGACAGGCTTTTCAGGGAATTGAACTGAAAACATTTCAGACACTGCTCTTAAACTGTTTTCTGTTTAATACCACCTAATCATAGTTACTTTTTCCTTCATGAAATAGCTCATATTTAGCTATAATTAAAGCGCCTTCAATGAAAATGTTGTCACTGAGGCTACTTTTCGTTTTTTCAATGCCAAATAATAATTTGCTGGTGTTTGCTGTATTACCTAAACTATGAAAATTTCGTAATTTTGCCATCACATTTAATTGAATAAGTTAGGATTGGCTTATTAAAATTTATTCAAACTTGGCACATAGGTTTATTATATCGGCCTCTTCAAAAAATTTTAATACAATTTTTCTCTAAAATGTACAGGGGACTTGAGGGGACCCAACATTTAGCCACCACAAAATTTACATGGGATTTCATATGTTTAACTAAGCCACGGTAGATGCAAATGGTTGTGTATGCAGTTACAAAATAGTGAGGAGGCGAGGAAAATGATACAAAGAAAATATTTTTGGAATGTTATTATGACAAAAGTCTTTTTTTGAAGTAAAAGCCAATAAATCATTCTTTTTAATTGAATTACAAAGCATCAAATAGCGTGTTATCACGTACATGGTTAAAGATAAATTTCATTGACCGATCTTCTTGATTTCAATTTGGCAACAACATTGAGATGCCCAATTTTTGGCTTGCGCTTAAGCTCACTACATTATTGTAATACCTTAAGTTCCAAAGTGTTGGTGTAAAATTGTAAAGTAGATACCTACACTGATAGATTTGCTGATTTAGTTAGCTACACGTTACACGCAGTTATTTACAAAAGGAGCCCCTCTAAATATCTCTTGATTTTGGGGAAAATAAGATATGACAAAAAGGCGCCAATTTTACATATTTGATAGAATTTTACTATTGACTTCCACAACTCCAGACAGCCTCACTTTGAAATATCAAATGGCGCTACCTATTGAGTCATAGATCATTGTAAAGGGCATTAAATTGCTTATCCAACCGTGGCAAGAGGAGTGAAATCGGATGATCGATTTGCGAGTGGTGAGGTGGAGAAATGTAATAGTAATGCAACTAATTTATTTAGTTTGAACAAATTATTTTATTAAGTGTTCAAAACATGCACCGATATTGGCAAGACAATAGGTTAGAGTGACAAACTTCTGATATGTCCAGACAGTCTCACGTAGTCCTATAAGGACCGTTGTTATACCACGCATCTTCCGCGAGGCCTATAAGCATCAGCTTCCTGATGGCTAGTGCGATATACACCGCAGAAGAATCTTGGCAGCCCACTCGAACCAGCCACTACTGTTAATAAACCTAGTAACTTGATCCAGTTGTAAGCTGCTTACTTATTAAACCTTCTTCTTGCAAGGTCAGGGCATTCACACAAGAAATGTTGAATACTTTCCTCCTTTTCTTCGTCTCTGCAACTTCTGCTGGTATTTGCACACGTTCAGCATGTCGATGTGTCCGATAACCACGGCAGTGATATTTCTTAGGTCCTTCCGACTGTGTTGTAATAACGCTGCGGTTTTCCTGTTATCAAGTAGGGGCCACAATTGCTTGGAGATGCTACAGGTTGTTAGCTCTGTCCATCTGCTTATTGCAAGTTGTTTGGCTATGCGATCTATCTCGTCTTTAACCGATCCCAGTGGTCTAGCCACAGTATTCTCTGCTAGATCGGCAGGCATGCCCGCACCCTCCCTGGCAAAGCATCATCAGACTCATTGCCATCTATGTTGTGATGACATGGCAAGACAAGGAAAATGCGCCTGCATTCCACTGTTATTCTATTTTGAGGTCTTCAATACTTTTAGGCGAGGTTCTATAAACTCCGGTTTTCAAGTAGCTCCAAAGGAAGAAATCAAGATGAGACAAGTCGGGAGATCTTGCTGGCCACTTTGTTGCACCTCGTCTGCCAATCCATTTGTCAGGAAGCCGTTGGTTAAGCCACTCTCTAGGTTAGTTCAGATTTCTTCATTAGGTTTCGCGGTGCCATTTTCATCCACTTGATTTTTTAAAGATTGTACAATAAGAGGATTTATCACATTTTCCAAAGATTTAAATACAGCTGACCGGTTAAATTTTCTTCTAGACCCAATAACTTTATTTCCAAGAATTCCTGTGGCTTATAAAGGTAATCGTTAATAATAATTACTAAATATTACAATTATATTTTACACTCTGAAGAATTTAATACTTTAAAAATGGAGAGACAATTTCGCCAAATTAAATTTTATTGTTTTAACACACATCTTTTCCACTAGCAAACCGATTTCACTTTTCTTGGCATGGTTGGATAGACAATTTAATGCCCTTTGCGACGATGTATCACTCGATAGGTAGTACCACTTGACATTTCAAAGTGAAGTTGGCTAGAAGTCAATAGTAAAATTCTATTAATTGTGTAATTAATCTCCCCCTCGATATTAAAATTGACGTGTTTTTTTATCAAATCTTACATCCCTTATGAACAAGAGATATTTAGACAAGTAATTCATGAATTCATAAAATTTCAACGATATACAACATAAAATATTAACGTTTGTAGATATCTCTGCTAAAGGGGAAATACTACTAAGTTTATGAGGTACTTGTGGATTAAAATCACCAGGCAAACAATAAAATTGCCAAGTTCAATAATATTAACGATGGCAAATTACATGCCCACTGAGGTGGAAAGTGTTTCATTGCTGAGAGATTAAGAGGTTTGCAAGATACTATTTTATTTACAACCATCAATTATTTTCATAAGAATTCGATTGAAGTAACCTAATTTTGATAAGTTTTGATATTCTAATATAAGACGTTTTGTCACCAGCAAAGACAACGGGGGTGAGATATAAAGGAGGAAAATAACAGCAGAAAGCCAAAGTCAAAAATCGTTTTAAAAACGTTAATTGTATACTTGTAATAAAATGGTTTACCCGAAAGCTTATCGCGCTGGGGTGGTTTGAAATTACTATAAGATTGCAAACGAAATTTCCCATTGCAGCAGCTAACATGGCAATTAAAATCAGCAGTAATTTTATAGGCTACTTCCACGTTCCCCGCTATCAATGTAAACCGGATAATAGTTGTTTTCTCACCGCAATATCGCAGGATATCGTGTCATCCTATATCTTTATCGTTGTCGATGTTAGTAGTGAACATATTTGAAATTTTCCAATGTAGACAAGTGTATTGTGTTAATTAATTTATCGCAATACCACAAACCCATAGGAAAAGCGTATCCAAATATTGGTGACCCCCCGTGGGTCCTAAGTATTCTCGAAACTGGGGACCACTGTTCTCAGAAGAAATGTGGGCGGATTGCTCTTATGAATTTGTTCAGTAATGGAAAATAAACTAATTCTTGCAGGATTTTTGACAATTTTAGATACAATTTTCGCCAGTGGCGGTAATTTATGTTTTTTTTCATGCATATTAAAATTAGTTTTTTATCAGTTCGCGTAGGGGGGAGTTTTTCTAGGGGGGGGGGGGCAGCCGTCCAGCTGATTTCATTTTCGGTAATTCGATTAGAGATCAACTAACTTTTTAGTACAATTCACAAATTTTGGAAGTAACGCAGCAATTTAATGAGAGAAGATATAATGGAGTTTATTCACTCTCCTTAGTTTTCTAGGTTAGCAGCGGTCACCCTTGCCCCCCCCCCCCCCTAGCTACGCCCATGATTCCGGTGTGTGCTAAAAAATATTTACATATATACAATTTTAACCCCTTGCATGCAGCTTCACTGCCCGTTTAGTCATAATATATATCTTAAGCAAGTTTCCTTAATTTTTTCCAATTCTTTCATTTTGAACCACCCCCTACCCCGCTTGTCACCAAAAGTACATATGGTACACAAAAAAGTGTATTTTTCCAATTACACCCCCACATACAATGGCTAAAATTACCTTTTCTATTATTGTTATTCTTTTGTTCAGTCATTTCTGGACAATACACAGAACTCTGCAGTATCTATGGCACTTACCACCATCATTTTAGGGCATGGGTTTAAAACCTTTATTTTTTCATAGGTAGCAGTAAACTTTAAATGTAAAGCTCAGCTTCATAATTTTCAAACGTAATAACGAAGATTCACAGTTCTCTGTAAAATTTATAGAAAAGCACGTTTAAGAAACATACAAATTTAAGTTGTGGCTATAAAATTCGAGTTTACGGACACTGTGTACACAGAGAAAAATTTACAACGAATAATGAGCTATACCCTATTTCAAAATGGTGTAGAGTAATAAAAGCTCATTAGGTATGCAAAGGGACTATAGAGTGACCCAACGAATATTTAAGCCACTTTCATAATTTGGCATTGATTTCATTGCAAAATTCTTTCTTTTTTCATCAAGTGCAGGTAGTACCACCCGGGTTTGGGTCAATTTATGGGTTTTGCCCATTGTTATCCATTCCCAAACACTGAACAAGGCGTGCCGGTAGGATATTTGTAAAAATAAAAGAATTTTATTTTAACAGAACAAAAATTAGGCATTATGTATATAGTATTAGCTACACTTATTTTTTTTTAAACATTTTTAAAAAAATACATTATACAGAAATTAAATTATACTTCGTATAAAGGAAATAATTTTATTTTAACAGAATAAAATTTAGGCATTATGTACATAGTATTAGATACACTTATTTTTTAATAAACATTACAAAAAAAATACAAAATACATTATACAGAAATTAAATTATAAAAAATCATAATATTCTTCGTCATCTGAGGAACTGTCATCTCCTCTTGACGTTATAATTAACGGGTCGACGGTTCGATCGATCAGTCAGGTGGTCAAGATCCCACATTTTCTCCTCTTCTATAATGACATGATGGACTGCTTTTCGCCAGTTCTCTGGTGTCACTTTCTTAATGGCTTGATCAAACAGTAGCTTAACGTCTTTCATTTTGAATGTCGTGTTGTGTCTTGCTACAAATCCTTTCACTTGCGCCCGTATAAGTTCTATAGGATTTAGTTCGCAATGATATGGCGGTGTGCGCAGAACAGTTGCACTATCATCATCATCATCATCATCAATCAGCCTATCCGTGTCCACTGCTGGACATAGGCCTCCCGTAAAGTCTTCCACTCATTCCTATCCTGCGCTGCTTGAATCCAGTTAGTTCGAATGCGCTTTATGTCATCGGTCCACCTAGTTGGGGGTCTACCTCTATTTCGGTATGCCTCCTGCCGGGGTCTCCATTCAAGAATCTTCCTTGTCCACCGCTCATCTGTTGTCCTGGCAATATGTCCTGCCCAGTTCCACTTTAAAGTTGCTATCCTTTCAACCGCATCTGATACACCAGTCCTTTGCCTTATCACCTCGTTTGGTATCCTATCTCTAAGTGAGATGCCCAACATTGATCTTTCCATAGCACGCTGAGTAATTCGTAGTTGATTTATAGATTTCTTGGTCAGTGTTAGTGTCTCAGCTCCATAAGTCATAACAGGTAAGATGCATTGGTTGAAGACCTTTCTCTTTAGGCAGATCGGGATCCTAGATTTAAGTGTTTCTCCAAGTCTCCCAAATGCTGCCCAGGTTAGGCCTACTCTTCTAGAAATCTCGCATGTTTGATTATCCCGACCCACTCGAATTTCGTGACCCAGATATTTATAGTGGGTTACCTGTTCTATTTGGGCACCTCCTACCGACACAGATCCACTCACTACTAGGTTGGTCATAAATTGGGTTTTAGCAATATTAATTTTAAGCCCAGCTTCTCCGGATGCCTGATGAAGCCTGTCCAACATCTTGCTAGCTTTGTTTATGCAGTCCGAAATCAGGACGATGTCATCAGCAAATCTCAGGTGGTTAAGGTGTTCTCCGTTTACATTTAGTCCCATATTTTCCCACTCTATCCGTTTGCTCACATATTCAAGCAGCGTCGTGAAAAACTTCGGTGAGATGGTATCACCCTGTCGCACTCCACGCTCTATTTTGAATTTATTGGTATCGTCGTGCAGTCTAACACAGGCTGTGGCAGTCTTGTAAATGTTTTCTATAAGTTTGGTATAACGATGATCAATTCTACAGTCCGCTAGAGCTTGCAGCATTTTATGCTGGTCTATAGTGTGTGCACTATGTTTTCTGCTATATCTTCCACGGCATATTTCATAAACCGATGTTTGTGTAAATTTGCTATAGCTAATAGTTCCTTCTTTATCAAATTATCTTCAAATTCAATACTTTTGGTGGTTAACCAGTCGATGATTTCTTGTTTTCTCCAAGATGAAGTTGGAGTCTTCTCTGTGCGTCGTGAATGATAGCTTGCGTTATCCATAACTACTACTGAATCAGCTGAAAGATATTTTATCATTTCACCAAAATAGTCCTCGAAAACATTCGAATTTATGTCCTCGGGGTAATCCCCCGTATTGAACGATTGAAAGGTTAGCAAACCTTCTCAATTCTCTAAAATTTTTGGTTAGTTATCATAAATAATTTAATGCACAAAGTTTACCTGCGCCTATGGCCGACACCGAAATTGAGCCGAACTGGACGGAAGTTCCCATTTTATTACTCTACGCCTTTTTGAAAAAGGGTATAGTTGAATTGTCCTTTCACCACAATAAGATTAATGAACAAATTCAATTTTAACAGTCCAATGGCAACTCCGTACTCAAAATTGCTTGGTCAATGTCACTGGTATTTCTTGGGAGTTACTAACACTGATGCCAATGACGTTTATTAGTCTGGTCCTGTGATTCTGCTAATTTAAGACTAGAAGATTTAAGTTATAACTAAAGGGTGGAAAAAATGCACGAAAGATGTTTAAAAAATGCAAGGATATGCTTAAAATATACAAGAATATGCTTGAAATATGGAAATTATTTAGGTTTGATATGTATATGTAGTACCACAGTAACCATTGTCAAAATATCGACGTTTTTTTTTTTAATTTGTGGATGGTGGCCAAAGCTTGTGGATATACAGGGGTCTTACTTTGTTAATTCCTCACATAGTTATTTATATTTGTCAAAAAAAACATCATTTGCATTTAGGTATGGTTGTAAATAATATAGTATACAAACCTCGGGAAAAAGTTTTATTCTCGTCTCGAGAAATGGTTCATCCTTTTCTCTCGACAAGAATTAAACATTTTCCATCTCGGTATGCAATATAGTATTACAACTAAATGTTTTTTAAAATTTTCTACAAGAAATGACTTCCTTCTATCTATTAACATATGTTTCAACAAAGTCAACCGAGGTAATTTGGGGGCAAATTTTAATTTTGGCCCTAAATTTCAGTCGAAGTAGAAAAATCACCCAAAAAATCTGAATTCCACATTATTTTAAAATAGGTGTAACTTATGTTACCTTTTACATTTTTACAATTTGTGTAAAAGGTTTCCACTAAATCGACAGAAGCGACCAAAGATACCAAAGTCTCTTCCAATCGTGAAATAGCTTTCGATACAAGACTGTAATTAATTTTAATAAAAAGAGGTTTATGTTGCAAGTCCTTATTTTTAAAAAGTTTTTGTGACGTTGGAACAGCTTCAGAAGAATCAGTTAAGTCGCAAATGATTTCTTTTAGTGTGTCATATTGGTCGGCGTAAAAAATTGCCTCTTCAAGCCATGTTTCACATCGCGTTATAACAGGTTGAGGTGGCAACTAAATACATGGAAGCTTTTCCCTATATACCTTAATCCTCAAAGGAGCCTTAAGAAATGTTTTTTACAGTACTAATTAAGTCATTGACTAATGAAAACCGTATATGCTCCGCGACTCCATTAATTCCATGTGCTAAACAAGTTACATGAATTAAGTTTTCTAAAAAAATTTTTAAATTTTCTTGCTTTAAGCATATAGGGCGCAGCATCCGACAACAAAATTAAACATTTTTCAGGAGAATATACATTGGGTGAAAAAAACTTTGTAAGAGTCTCTTGTATAAATCAGATAATGCTTAGGTTGCTTCTGATGATATTAAATATGAAATCCACGATTTTTCTTCCTCCAACACACCGATTAAAAGATGCGCCATATATCTGCCACGGGAATCCGTTGTTTCATCAACCGCAATATTAAAATAAGTGTCCCCAATTAGTTCCTTTATTTCGAGCATAGTTACGGTATATACGAAATCAACAGAGCTTTTCGCAGAGACGTATTAACCCACATTTATTTTTAATGCCAGTTTATAATAACAATAGATAGGTTAGGTACATTATTTGATTTGTGATTAAAATTAATAAACTGTCTAATTACGGTTTTCTAGAAACAACTTAATTATTAGGATATTTCTCAAAACTTTTTAGTTACAGGCACCTGTTTATATAGCTTATATAAATAGCAAACATTATATTTGAAATATATTAGTACCTATCTACTTTACTTTGAAACAGTGTGCAACAAGTTAATATTAAAAGTATGTGGAGACCTTGGGAATCTTCAGCTAATGCGATATCTAGCTACCCTAAACATTCCAGGAAGCATTTATCTGTTGACGCCAAAGTGATCGTAAAAATGTATGTGAATCGTTATTAAAGAGCGGCCACTCTAAAGTAATTGCCATTAAAAATACCAGTGAAATGACGAAAGTTCCATTATCGACGGTACGAGATATGATATGATATAGATAAAGGACATTTTAAAAGAAAATTTCGCAAAGACACCGGAAAAATGAAGTGCGTAGATGGTTGTGACAAAGATGTTATTCGCAGGAAAATATACCAAATGTATCGAGAAAATGTTGTGCCCACGTTAGATTCTTTAAAAACACGGTTAACAACTGACGATACAACGATATCATGTAGCAGGACAAGTCTTCACCGCGCTTTGCAAGAGATGGAATTTAAGTATAAGACAATAAACAAGAGACAAAGTATTATGGAGTCCAATAGATTACGAAAAATGAGATTTGTGTACCTTAGGGAAATAAAAAAGTTTAGATCCGAAAAACGTTCAATAGTTTATCTGGATGAAAAGTGGTTTGACACTCATGAGACTGTCAAAAAGGGATGGGTTGGTTTAACTGAAAAATGCCAAAATAAAGCCCCTTCAAATAAAGGAAAACGAATAATAATAATTCATGCAGGTTGGGAGAATGGATGGATCCCTAATTGTTTATTACTGTCGGCAAAAAATATAAAGAATTCAAGTCTGGACTATCATGAAAATAATTGAATCATAGAATTGAATCATAGATATCTCCGGGGTGAAGATTACTCATATTAAACAGGAAAGAAAAATCCAAAATTCTTCACAAATTATATACCAACGCCGCTCTTTTTGAAAGCTGGTTTAAAGACAGTTTGCTTTCAAGTGTACCAGAACACAGTGTTATTGTGATGGACAATGCAAGCTACCACAGTCGGCAACTGGAAAAAGTACGGAATGCGTCGAGCACAAAATCCGCAATAAAGGAGTTCATGTTAAAAAATTACTTGAACTTCGAGGAAACGTATAGTAAAAAATAGCTGTTAGAAGTGTTAAAGGCATTTAGTATTAAAAAGGAGTATATGTAGGATAAAATGGCGGAAGAAATGGGTCACAGTGTGTTGCGACTGCCACCCTATTATTGCATTTTTAACCCTATTGAACATTACATTTAGTTTCGGCCGATGCGGGTTTTACACACGCAGTGCTTCACGTACCAATCAATGTAATAATAATATATAATCTGGAAACGTTAACAAGATATAAGAGGCCTTTGGATACTTATAGAGCTATCACCGCATGTTTAAAGTATTTTGCATCCATGATGTTACCAACGACACCACCCTGCTGCGCAACAGTAATCAGAGAGGTTCTGACAACGGTAAAACAGCGGAAACGTAGATGTTGTGGTCATGAGAAACGATAAATTCCTGCCACCTCCTACACTTTAGAGCAAGAGACATTCATATTAGGATTTAATTTATTTAAATAAACCTTTACAAAACAAATAATTTTATTTTACATTCGGTGCAGATTGAATGCTGAATGTTTGCCAAGAACCTAAAGATACACTTGTATAAAATGTCAGTACCCTCCAGTAAACCTCTACAAAACAATTTTATTAAAAATCATTGTTCTTTGTTTAAATTCGCTTAATTTTTTTTCAGTGTATGCTAAGGTTGTTCCTGAATGACATCACGTTTATTTATAAAACCCGTAAGCGCGTCGGCCGGGTCTAAAACCAACATCACAGATAAATAAACTCGCACAAAGGTGTACACACACCGTTTACAACGTTGCCATTTTTAACGCAATTTTTTTTTTTACTCTACTGGAAAAAGTTGTAGGCGAACAAGTAGCTAGACTTGGTCCTTTTGATAAAAGCAACATTTGCATTATTCTAGTCCGTAACCGGACTATTTTCTTAAAATGCTCAACATACTTTGTATCGCACTGTATAGTGTCAGTATGTGGAGCATTAAAAAAATAACTCGATCAATTCAAAGACCCAATAAACTAATTTATTTTAATAAAGTTAAAATCTCGGCTTAAATATTTTAATGGAGATCAATTTAAGTGACACAAGTGAGCGTTTTGTGTGACTCTATTAAGACACTATTAAATATTTGTTTGATGTCTTTGTTAAGGAGCCGTAAATTTCATGTGTCTCATTAAAAGGGAATAAAGTATTATTTCAGTCTAAATATACATCACAGAAAAACCATAGGAGGATTCTTTATTGAGGATAAATATCGTTTTAGAGTGATAATGTTCTACGGATGAAAGACTTCTTGGAACAGTATTATCTAAGAAGCACTAAGCTCAATTGACATTAAAATACTTGAAAAAAATATATCGCAGATTAGACTAATAACTAAAGGGCGGAATATATGCACTTAAATTCAGCCAAAATATGCGCATATAATATATGCCTTGTTTGCCTTTAAAATATACAATATTTCTTAATTTATTATAGTAAAATAGGGTAAAGAACCCACCGGGTTCTAAAAAAGATGTTTATTAAAAAAAAAATAGCAAAAAAAATAAAAGTAAACAATTTTTTGACCTGAAATTGCATGAAAGACATTTGTTACTATCAGTAAAAATATGTTTATACAAAGAGAAGCTTCTTTCGACATCTACTGATGTAATCGGGCCATACTGCAACTTAGGTAGTAAAGTATAAGGCCAAGATACAACTTCGTTGGATGGTTTACCTTCATAAATGCCTTTTGCTGCAGTTAAGTATTTAAATCCTTCATTACATACGTATTACAACCCGATATAAATACAGTTTGTTAACAGGTTAGTTAATTTAATAAGGCATTATTAAATGACAATAAATAACCCCTAACAATATACCTGCAAACCCCGGAAACGAAACCCCAATAATCACCTTGTGTATAACCAAAATGTAAATATTAATTATTATATAATTATCTTCTGATTGGAAAATCCCTGAAAGAAGTGCCGGACTTGACATTAAACGTATGAGTCTACGAGTTTTCATGACCGGGCGTTTTTAATTTTTTGATAACGCCGAAAACATAAACATATGCTCATAAAATAATAATTTGGGAAAAATATGCATTTTATTATAAAATTGACAAAATATGCAAAAAATGCATATGTATATGCACTTTGCATATATTCCGCCGTTTACTAATAACTACTTTGGATTGATTAATGCTACTGAACGAATACTAAGCTCAATTAGGTAAATATTTGACATACACATATTATGAAGCAATCAATCAATCATCTAAGCCTTAAAGAATGTTTTAACCAGATTGTAGTAGTCGATCATCAGATGAATAAATAACCCCTCATGCTGAATTGAGCATGCACTGTGCAAACCGAGGTCTGACCTATGCTCTAATAATAATTAATATTTGGATTGATGGATGATGTTCTGAAAATTCTTGGAATAATGTTAGTCTATTACTATAAGTTCTATCACATGCACTTGCTATAAGAATATCTAGAAAAAACAGTAACACAATCAAAACCGAACATACAGGTCTCACAAGTGTTATGCTACAATACTACATTCCTTTGACGTTCTAAGTAGATATGGAACGGACCTGCATTGTGCCGGAGTACCAGACATCCGGTCAAGCTACTAGCAGTTTTGTTCCAACCCGATCAAAATCATTAGATTGACTTACAAGGGAGAGTTGTACTTCGGTGATAGTTGAATCTGGACTTTATTCAGAGTCAGCAACTGTTAAGAAGAGTCCAGCCTCTATTGGTTATGACCGGGAGGTGAAAAGCACGAGCAATTGCAAGTAGGTATTTTGTTGTTGTGGGGTTGGGCGATTCTTGTTCCAAATGCGATTTAGAGCTCTAAAAAGATTCAGTTGAGTTGTTCTAAAGATAGAAGAGGCAAGGTTTTGAGGTAATTTAGACTTACGGAAAACATTGATGACGGTTTCAGGGTAGTTCATTATTAGATACATAATATTTGTTATAACTTTGATAGTTTCAGTGTTGTCTCACAATCTTGTGCCAATGCTATAAAAATAAATCAAACCGTTTAATTCCTGCGGTCATCGAATCTGTCGCTTTTTAAAAACACCACACTTTTAAATATTTTATGTTTGTAACCTTTGGCGCAGTTGCAAGGTCGCCTTATTTAAAAGAGATTAAACATTTGCCGCTTTGTTGCCAACTTGCCAAATTGTTTTTTCGGTTTTTCTTTTAAAACATGACATTCGGGAAATCGTTAAAGCTTAATAATAGAAAGGAAAAATATATAGACATGATTGCATTTTATAGTTTCGTTATAATCTTCCTCAGTCTGTCACAATATAGGAATCACCAATAGTGTAAGATTTTTGGATACCTAAAGTTTGTTGCCTTGTCCATTTAATTAATAAAAATATAGTGTATAAGTCGACATGTCCTTGTCTCGTGAGTGGCATATTTTTGGTGCGCATGCGCGAAAAATCAGGAAGACGATTGAACACTAGTCAACACGACAGGAAAGAATGCGTCACATTTGACACCAGCAATTTGTAAACAAACATTAAAGTTTTTAAAAAGGTAGGAATAAAAGTCTGTCTAAACCACAAAAATTTTAATAGAAATTAGAAAGGGAAGAGATCTCTATTAGAGTATGATTAGAAAATGATTGTCATGGTGAGAGTTTGAGGGGGGGAGGGGGTGGAAATATTACAGAAAAATATAAACAACAATTTAAATCAATTTACGTATTTCAGCGTTTTTCTTAAAAATAACTTATAGAAAAAATATAGAGAATGGCACAGCACCATAATTATGAAACAATGTCTTCCTTTATATGTATATATGTATAAGGAATCTCAATTGAATTAAGTACACATAAGTGCCAAGTGCCACACCCATTTTTTTTTCCGGGAAAGCTTTCCATTATCGTATATTTATTAAATGCAAGTTGTTATCACAGTGTTTATTTGCTAATATATCATGAGTCTTTAGTGTAGGTATAGTTTATGGAATATGGTAAATAATAGTAATATATTAATAGATTATTTTACCGCATCCACAGTGTGTCCCGAAAATCGTCCAATATGTCAGTTTAGTATATTCATTTGGCAACCGGCTGAAACATTGAAATTATGCAAAGTTAGCAAGCACCAATTGAACATCTCTATCATAATGCTATTGATAGTTTTTACAGAGCTGCTGAGGAAGCACTTGGTTTAAGAATCATAGCACTAAGTAAAACACAGAGATAAGTATAAGAACCTGGAAATAAAAAAAAAATAGCAAACATAACAAACCAAACAGATATATGATAAAAAGTGTTTCGAGATAAAAACGTGGATGGAGAAAAATGTTCGGATATGTGAAATTATTTTCAAAAAAGTGAAATCGTCTGAAAAGAAGAACAGAAAACCGAAAATTGGAACTCAATAAAATTATTATTATTAACATCAAAAAAACTAATGTACAATAGGACTAGGATGATTTCCAATTGAATAAATTAAATGTAAAAAACTAAAAATGTCAATTTTTTAAAACTGATTTGATTTTGAACATGCCCTCGGATATGTTAACAATTAAACTGCTAATTGTAATAAATTTCTAACTATATTAACAAAGCTCAAAATAAAACATAAATTACACCTAAAATATAACGTGATCAAATAATGGCAATGGTTACGCAGAAGACGCTACTGATCGAGTGTACTTGTTGCCTCGCTTTCGTCCCTCAGGCCTCTTGAGTGTAACCTTAGAACCCCTTACATTATTTTCTAATTTATTGCCACTTAGTCATGGGTTCAGGGTAAACTGTCGATTACAGATAGCACTCATTAAAAGACGTAAAGTGTATATTTTGAATTTTGAAAAATTTTATACGGACTGCAAAAAAATTCTCTTTTTACTGCAATATTTTATAGAATTTTTTTGGGTTTATTCAATCCCTCCATTATTTTTTAACAACTGTCACTAAAAAAAACTAGAAGTTTTCCACTAATATTACAGTATATAAATTTAAAACTGCAAGAAAATCACGGATTTTCGGGATTTTTAACATTATCAATTTTTGAAGGCAAACGCGTATTTGTATTTGGCAAAGTTTAAATTTACGATAGATACTTTAAGCCGTTTATAAGGAAGAGTTGTGCGGTATTTAATTGAGTCTATATCTATAGCTACGAGAAGCAGGATTCCGAGTTGAAAGGCAAGAGCCTGTATGGACAATGATTTCTGCTTGAGACCGGAAATAGAGAAAATGTCGAGCACTAATCAAGGACCCACCTTATATGTTTATAGATCTGAGATAAATCAAGAGAAATCAAGTCGGGAGGTCTTGCTGACCTCTCTATCGCACCATTGGTTAAGCCACTCTCATCTGGTAATGCGTAGAGCTCCACCTTGCTGAAAATGTAAATTTTCTTCATTGAATTCCAGGGTGCCATTTTCATCCACTTGATTTTCCAAAAATTGTACAATAACAGGATCTGTCACATTTTCCAAAAGATTGAAATACAATGGACCGGTTAAATTTTTTTCTAGAAATATAGATCCAAAAATTTCGTCTTCAAGAGTGCCTGCCCAAACTTAATGGTCACTTATTCACTTATTTTTAAACTAAAACTAACCCAGACTTAGTAAGGTTTAGTTTGGTTCTAAAAATATTGTTTGCTGCGCTATTTTTTAGCTCTATAAAATCTGGGCAAAAAACTAGTAATTTGCTGTGCCAAGAATTTTAGGAATACCTAGTGTCGTCCTTTGATGAACTCTTATTTTACTTTGTATTTTAACACTAACGTGTTCCAATAAACAAAACATAATGTATCAGCAGTCAGGGACGAGTATTTAAAAAGGAAAAATAAACAAAACCGTTAATAAGTTTAGCGAGGTTCCTGGAAATCTCGTTTTAATTCTAGGGATTGCGACATGTATCAACAAATTAATGGACTTTATCGTAAAAATAATTAATCTCGAAAGTTTTATCTTATCAGGTTTATTTTCTATTTATTAGTACAAACCAAAAAGCGTAGAGTAATTATGTCGTCGTTTATGCTGATTCAGGATTTAATGACATTTTTGCATCGGATGTTGCCCTTTGAGCAGTGACACCAGAAAACTCGCTTAGGGGAGGGGGCAAGTGCCAAACCCATAACTAGATATTTCGCGGTTGTTTCAAATTTGGCGCTGCGTGAGGAGATGATTAGGGAGTAGTTAGTTATTATCTAAGATTTAAAAATATACCGTTTTCAATGCAAGATTGACAAACACAATTTTAAGAAATTTTTTAATTATATGTACGTTAAAAAGAAAATATGCCATTTACCGGTACTGCTTCGAATTATTACAAGTATAAGTAACACCCTGTGCTAAATTTAACTGCTTCGAAAAGTTTAGCAATTACCCTATATCTATTTTCGTCACCCTTTTAAATGGATTGCGCGGTTTTATTATCTTTAACCTATTCGGTAGACAAAGATATTATTTCAAATTAGAACTTTATTTTTAGACATGACAGAACAACGATATTTTTCTACTTAAAATATAATTGGCTGAAAATGACACATACCCCCAAGTTTGAATTATGTTTCTTGGCCAATGGAAAACGCACAAGGTTTGCTATATATTTGCATTATCTGAACTTTATCTGTGTTGTTTATCAGCTATTTGTAAGCAATTAGGCTATTGTCAAGTTATTAAAAGACTGATAACAAAATAATTAGAGGAGCTAATGATGTAAAAATGATTTGCTTTTTAAAAATGTTTTTCTTGTATAGGTGCAGCTGGATGCTTCTGAAATTATTTTGACCTGTGATTGTTTCAGTTTTTGATCTATAATAACAGTGACACTATATTTAGCTTCAAGATAAATTGAGAATCATTGGAAAACGTCTCCAGATTGAGTAGTCCAACATAAGAGAACTTAATAGAAAGTTCTTGTGTTTTTCACGCTACTATTACGGTAACACTACCAAACGGTAAAACTATTTAGCGGTTCATTATAGTTTTTAAGTTCTTGGACCCTTCTTTATCTTTTAATTACAAAAGATCATACACTATTATTCCTCTAGACGGTGTTTGAAACACTGATATTAAGGAAAAGTTCTTACAGCCTGTTTCTATTTCATAATCTTACTTTCGGTAATAATTTAAATTCGTCCTTTTCTTTGTGGTTGATATAATTTGTATAGATTTTTGTTGCGTTATGGATGGACAGATGATCCTAAAGTAAACAAATCAACTGGTGGTATTCCGTCCAACTAGTTTTGACATAATATAGCGTTACGGTAATGCTTCCCCTATTTACGTATAATAACGGGACCCGCAAACGGTATTTGCGTTAACATTGCTGCCTTTCTTTACTGCGCATGCACCGCTGTCAAATAGTAGTATTTTCCAAATGGCAAACCCAACAACTTTCTAATATTTAAATAGGTGTAAACAATAGATCAATTCTTGAGTTAGGATTAGTGACAGTTTAGCAGATGGTCATATAAGGGATTTATTTTCTGCAGTGCTGTTCCTAGAGATTTCCAGAGCTATATTTTTGAAACATTTCCGAAATATTGGAAATATTTTTTTTGCAGAAGGAATCTGTAATTTTTAACATATCTGATACGCGAAATAAAATTATTAAAAATTATAAATAAAAACATACAATTAAATAATATTCTGGAGTCCTCTGCGAAACCTAATAAAAATATAAAAGTAAAGTGAAATCGAAGACAAAAAGCAATAAAAACAGAAAGTCTTTTTTGTTACATAGTTTCTGTTAATATTGTATAAGAGAACATCAGACAGATAAAATATTCAAATATTAAAAACTACCTTATTAAACAACTATAGATAGCACAACAAATTAAAACAGATAAAATTACGAGTGGAAATAAGCACTCAAATGACCGTCAGCCCAACAGATAGAAGTCCGGTACTATACAAACGAAAAAGATGAAGAAGAGAAGAGAGAGAAACTGACGTCGTACCATGCAAACAACTGACATATGACATAAAAATTCCGATATCACGGTATCTCAGTTGGTTCAACCAAATCTCCTTATAGCTAAACACGTCTGTAGAACACCTGAAAATGAGAAAATGTAGAAACTATTCATGAATGTCATAAGAGCAAGAGACTAGATTTATTGGAGAAGCTCGAAATACGAAAGGTCATAGTGAAAAGCCCTATTTGGTGTTCAATAACCTTATTGAATTTCCTAAAACTCAGAAGTCAGATGTCAGCTGTTTGCATGTTGCTACGTCAATTTATTTCTCTTTTTCCTCTTTTTGTTTGTATAATACAGGACTTCTATCTATTGGGCTGACGGTAATTTGAGTGCTCATTTCCAGTCTTAGGTTGAACTGCTTAACTTGGCGCCTTAGTTTTATTTTTTATGATGCTTTAATAAGCGAAACATGTTACCATTATCTTTATAAACAGAAAGTTTTTAGGTTTTAAGGTTTATGTCTTGATTGCTTTTTATAATAAAGTAAAGTTAATGAATAGTAAACTCAGCGATACCTCATCATCAGAATCATATCGTTGCTCAGTACTGGTCCAATCTCAACTTCTTCTTAAGATTCGACCTTATTTTCATCTAAATCAATGTCTGAAGAATCACCATTAGAGGTGGACTCAAAAGTCTTTATAGAGAGCGATCCCCTCATTCCTTGTTTTTTCCAATAAAGCGTTGTTGTGATAGGTATAAAGTAATTTGGCAGCTTTGTCATCGTCCAGAGATCATTTCTCGTTTTGATATATAGGTTTTGTATTTTTTTTTATCACAGAACAATTACTACATACAAATATGAATTCTCCCAAGATGCTCCTGAAAATTTACAATATTTGCGAAATAATTCTATTTACATACATCTCTAGCTATGCCTAATCACACAAGAACGGGGTGTTGAAATAGTTTCTGAACGTGGTACGAGTTGAAATCAAGTAAGAAGGGGCCACGTCATCATCAGCCTGCAAGCGTAATGCGTGTTCTATCTTACTTTGACTTTAAAATGTTCTTGTTTCGTGTCCTTCGACACGTAAGCTGGTGACGAGGTGACTTCTTCTTACTTGATGCGGATTATAAGACTTTTTTGTTTGGTAGATGGAATAAGCTCTTAAATACACCCACTTTAAAACTACAATTAATACATAAAATCAGTCATGATCCTTGATTAGATTTAAAAAAGCGAAATACTTAATTAATTAAATAAAAATGAATCATGATGTATGCAATCGACAGAAAAAAAAATGAGCAAAACCATTATTATTGTCAAGTGATATTAACCATAGTATGCAGATAAAAACCGACTGTTATTGCTTATGACTCTTTATGATGCAGATATTTCTTTCTTCGGTAATCTATGAAATTTATTAAATAATCATTATAATTGAGTATGGCAGAATGTGTGATCAAATCAATAACGTTGTGTTCCGTGTATGAAGCAATTTGTAATGACGAATTACATGATCTGATGATCCTATAACAGTCATGTTTTTGCTGTGTTGTTATTTAAATAAAATTCACAAGAAACAATTGCTTTAAATTTTAATTTGCTAGATTTTCTTTGCAGGAGTTTCCTTCTCCTTCTGATTTTTGTTAGATAGGCATCAATACTTAGCTTTTCTTCGTTGTAATTAATATAATAAAATTATGTCATTATTTGTGATTACACGGAAGCCGAAGTGATGAGTATGAAGTAATTTATAATGACTTAGAGGAATTGTTCATTTTAATAACAGTATCATGCTTGGCGTTCATGGTCAAATGCATTTTTCAAGAAACAATCACAGTAATTTGTAATGCAGTTTTTCCTTTTCTTCGAATCTTTTATTCCTCAGATATAATGAGTTCTGTTATAAAACGCCCTGCCATTTAATAATCATTCCTTGTGTCGTCTTCTAGGATGCTCAAGGGCTTTTATTAATGTGCAGGAGGTCCCTAAAAGCTGTGTACCAAATTCTAGCATAAATACCTTACTTACCTTAGTCCAAAAGTCGATAGTTTCGAAGTTGTTATTTAAACTTTTTTCCGAATATTTTTGTGGTCTAGATCTGATAACAGGTTTGATGTGCTTTGCAGTCAGCGACAATTAGTAGCACATTTGCACACGTTTAAAGCTTTATAAGTTTTTTGTGCTTCAGTATATTAATTTTGTAATGATAAATTCTTATTCCAATCTTCTGTTTAAAAAAGGTATACCTGCTAGGTTTTGCTCCGATACCGATTTTTATGCATATATATTAATTTGCTTCATTTCACTATTTCAATGATTGCTTCAAAGCATCAAATATTTCTCTAATTAAATCTGAATTAGAAAAACTTTTAATCAGGCTAGACAATGAAGATGCATCTGGAAGAGAAACCAGTGACGAAGATCTGATTCCCATTGCGGAAATTCTGAGAGCAGAAAATGAACCTTTAAAGGTTAAACTGCAGAAGGCATCACAACATTGTTCAGAGTCTTTGCAGACAAAAAAAGTAATAACACGCGACTACCAGACATCATTACTCAAGAAATTGATTTATACGCAAATGGTGGTAGTCGGGGACGTAACCTTCAAAAAGCCTTTAAATTTTTGTTAACCATTCAGCCCACAAGCATGGAATCTGAGAGATGCTTCTCTTCTGCAGGATTCTTATGTAATAAAATACGTTCGAGGCTGGGAGATGAAACTTTAGACGCACTAATGGTTTTGCAATATTTTTTTAAAAATCTATAAACCTTCAACACACTTTAAGTTCGTTTAGGAGTTTTTTTTTGTTAAATTTTGTAATTTAAGTTACTACAATAAAAGTTTTTAAATGTTATCTGATTTTTTTTGGTACATCTTTTATATACAATACAATTTTGGTGCTCACAAATGTTAATGATATGGTTAGGTTTTGGAATGTAAGTATTGACAATATTTTTGATCATTTTGCTCCATATAAAACAGTTCGAATTTCTAAAAAGCCTGCTCCATGGCTGACGCAGAATCTTAAATTGATATTGAAACTTAGGGATAAGGCTTTACTGAAATACAAGAGAAATAAAACACCGGGCGCCTGGGATTATTATAAGGAGATGAGAAATTTTGCTAATCACTCTATAAAATTGGAAAAGAGGGCTTATTTGCAATTTAAATTTAATTCTAATCCAAAAGAGTTCTGGAAGACGATAAAATTTTTAAATATTTGTAACTCCAAATCCATTTCTTCTTAGAAGTGCGATCCAAATATCCTTAACGACTATTTCATAAACAATGCGTCAAACAATATCCTATTAGCCCCTGGGGAAACTTCTGATACACTGGACCAATACAAACATAGAAGAAGGGTATTTGGTAACGACGAATTTAATTTTAGTGCGGTATCGCCCGATGAAGTTCTACAGATCCTTGGTACAATAAAAAGTAATGCGAAGGGGGTTGATAATCACAATTTAAAAATGCTCACATGTCTTTTTCCTTATCTGACTAAATATCTTACTCATATTGTCAATACATGCCTTGCCATGCCTTGTTACATGCCTTGTCACAGGTATATTTCCAGACGCCTGGAAAAAAGCAAATATCATTCCGGTACCAAAAAATAATAACCCTGTCGAGCTGGGTCATTTCAGACCAATAAGCATCTTGCCCGCGGTCTCCAAGGTGTTGGAAAAAGTTCTTGCTAAGCAACTTAACGATTTCCTATCCCGTGAACAAATCTTACCAGTAATACAATCTGGGTTTAGGCCATTTCATAGTACTTGTACTGCTCTGCTTAAAGTGTCTGATGATATCATTATGGAAGCAAACAGAGGCTTGAACACTTGTCTGCATGGTGTTGCTTGACTTTAGCAAGGCATTTGACACCTTGGAGAATGATCTGCTGTGTGATAAGATGTACTATTTTGGTTTGTCGAGAGAGGTGGTTGCCTTTTTTAAAAGCTACTTGGGTGAACGAAAACAGAGAGTCATTTTTAATGGGATGATCTCGGACTTGTTAATGGTGGGTAGGGGCATTCCACAGGGTATCCTGGGACCCCTTTTATATTTGCTTTATACTTCGGACTTTAATACATTCTTGAAGCATTGCAGCATGCATTTATATGCCGATGATTCCCAGATTTACTTGTCTTTTCCCCTTGCTGACTCTATTGCAGCCGCACAAGGGATAAATGAGGATCTCGCCATTATTTCCCGAGTGTCAAGAGCGCACTCGCTTAAATTAAATGAATCTAAGACGGAGGTTTTGTTGTTTGGCAAAAACAGTAATTTTCTTCAACAAAATAATGCATTCGAACTTGATTTAAATGGTACTAAGCTTACTTTTACAAACAGTTGTAATCTGGGAGTGCAGTTTGATACAGATTTGAGATTTTTGGGTCACGTTAATAACTTACTACAAAAATGTTACTTTAAACTTAAGGTGTTATATATGCAGAGAGATGTTCTGAGTACCGATATTAAGTTAAGATTGTGCGACTCTTTAATTCTATCACTTATTTCTTATTGTGATATTGTTTACTGGCCTGCCTTGCGTCAGCAAGACCGACATTCTCTGCAAAAACTGCAAAATGCATGTGTTCGTTTCTCCTACAATTTACGTAAGTCTGACCATATTTCAGACTGTTTTAGAGAGTCCCACTGGCTAAATTTGGATGAGCGGTTTCAAGTACACATGGTATGTCTGATTTATAAAATTAACAAAACTCAAAAGCCCTTATATTTATCGGAAAAGTTGATACGGAGGGTTGATGCACATAATCGTTTAACAAGATCATTCTCGCACTACAGTGTTTCCAGACATTTTTCTGCTATATCTCAGCGATAATTTTTTTACAATTCTGTAAAAATCTTCAATAATATCCCAGAGGACATAAAGAGATCCCCAAGCGTTCAGTCCTTCAACAGTAACCTAGTTGGGCATGTTCTGGGAGGGCGTGTGTGACTTTGTGCCCATAGTACTTGATTAAATTTGTCTCTACAACATAATATTATGTAGAGTGTTATTTATTCATTTTATTAAAATAGGTTTTTCCATTTGTATAATATACCATTAATAGTTTTCGTAATTTTATAGTACTAAATTTATTTTATTAAGAATTTTTTTCTTTTTTCTGATGGTTGCGTGGAAGAGCATTCATTTGAACGTCGCCATCGCTCTATAACTTTTTGTATTATTTATTTAATTAATCAATAAAGACATTTTGTATTGTATTGTATTGTATTGTATCTGATTTGTCGTACAAATCTCGAAAATCCCGGGATTAAGAAAACCCTTCGGGATTGACATCCCTATCGCAACCAGTAAAGTAAATGTAACAATTTTCTGCATACTTTCCATTCGTATAAAGTATTATGGGTTCATAAAAAAAAGGAACCAACTTTAATAAATATTTTTCATGTTTTCACAGCACTAATGGGCATGTCATGTTTGCAACAAAACAAACAAAAAAAAAACTATAATTTATCTAACCGAACACGATAAATTACAATAATTATAAAACATTTAACACAATTTAAACGTCGTGTCTATTATCATTTTTTATTATTGCGCATTATTTAAATATAAATCGCTGATGTTTAAAAGCAGACCATAGGAAATGATCTCATTCGAAAAAAATTACGCATGGGCCAAATGCGTCCTTAGTAATTGCTATTTTAATTGCGTAAAAAATCTAAAATTTCCGCAATTTACTGGTGTAAGGTTCATTCCAACACCGTACCAAAAACTGCGTACCTATTACGGTCCCCGAACGATCATTTTTAGCCTGTCAATTAAACTTTGAATGATTGTAGTGGTAACTTAGTTGACCGACCGTCCAGGGACGGTCCTAGTGCGGTTTTTGGTCGGGTTGGGAGAAACCTATATATATATATATAAACTGCTGGCTATATGAAACTGATACTACAAATGTTTAGATACATTTCAAAGTGAAATGTTTTTTATGCTGATAGAGATAGACGCCTATGGGTTTTAAGAGGTTCTTTCAACTTTCATCGATAAGAGATTTGTTGATAATAGGATCTAAATAAAATAGAAACTCTTGCATATACCTACCCAGTATGTTTACTAAACCAATTACAAATTTGCCGACAAAAAAAACTTCATGCTCAGCATTAATAATATATCAAAAGATCCCTTTTTAACTTCTAAGACACCTACAGCACCTACAGTGCAGATGCAATCAGTAGCGAATTTAGGATTGTAACAAGGGGGGGGGGGTCCAATTTCCCTCCGTTCCTAAAAAATGCGCCGCAGGGAAAAAAATTTTGGTGCCACGCCCTTTTTTGGAATATCAAGACTTCTACGTTTCGATAGCCCGACCCGAAAAAACGTAAAAATAAAGAAATTTTTAAATATAAACGCCAATATTTCTATTTTAAATATTAGTTTTTTGAAGGTATGTATAAGTATAACGTATAATATTTTACCCCCTAAAATAAAAAACACGGAACAAACAATAAAATTCAATAACTACAGGAATCCCCAAACATCTTATATACGCCACAGTCCAGGATCAACACGAAATTTTACTTTAAATTTTCGATTTACAACCCAAAATTTCAAAATTTTGTCTTATAACACGAATTACTTTTAAATTTCGAATTATAAGTCGAAGTTTTAATATTTGGTCTTATAACACGAAATTCTACTTTAAAATTTCGAATTATAAGCCGAAATTTTAATATTTTGTCTTATAACACGAAATTTTACTTTAAAATTTCGAATTATAAGTCGAAATTTTAATATTTTGTCTTATAACACGAAATTTTACTTTCAAATTTCGAATTATAAGTCGAAATATCAATATTTTGTCTTATAACACGAAATTTTGCTTTAAAATTTCGAGTTATACCTCGAAATTCTACTTAAAATTTTCGATTTATAACCCGAAATTTCAAAATTTTGTCTTATAACACGAAATTTTACTTTAAAATTTCGAAATATAAGTCGAAATTTCAATATTTCGTCTTATAACACAAAATGTTATTTTAAAATTTCCAGTTATAATCCGAAATTTCAAAATTTTGTCCTCTTACACGAAATTTTACTTTGAAATGTTTTATAATACGAAATTTTACTTTAAAATTTCGTGTTATAGGTCGAAATTTTAAAATTTCGTGATATAACTTGAAATTTTAAAATTCTGTGTTATATGTTGAAATTTTAAAGTAAAAGTTTATGTTAAAAACGAATTTTTAAAATTTCGAGTTATAAGTTGAAATTTTAAGAAATTTTTATTTTATTATTCGATGTGACCCTTCTACGCAATCGTAGAAATGAAATCGATCTGGAAAATTTAAAATAATGTTTCATGTTTATTGCAAATGAATGAATGTGATTTTGAGTTTTGTCTACTATCGACCCTCCGGACCCCCCCCCCCCCCTAAATATGCCACTGGATGCAATATACAGAGTGTGCAGAAAATTATCGAGAATTGGTTAACATAATTAATACATGAAAACGAATGCGAATGCGAATTTGACAAATTTTGGGCTGGATTTTAAAACATGGGACAATACCGTCGAAAAGGTTTTTCAGTCTTTACTCTAAGCGAACAACGAATTATTCGTTAAATTATGAATAAATGTAAAAAATATTTTAAATAGTTTCAGGTGTTGTAACTGCAATTTTGCTTAAATAGTAGTTTTTTTTTTCATTTTTTTAAGACATCCACTGTGGCGACTGTCGTGGAGTTACTTGATTTTGATTGATTTTTGTGATCTGCCACATTTCAGCCATTCTGTTTAGAGCCGCCACAATGGATATCTTAAAAAATAGTGAGAAACAACTACTGCTTAACAAAAATTACAACAACAAAACTTCTATACATTCTATAATTTAATTCTATTTTTTTTATTCCTAATTCATCGAGTGTTACATTTTTTGCGCTACCAACACTTTAATTCTCTTGAACTTTTTTTTGGGACACCCTGTATAAATACTGATATCATATTTTGACTCCCTGTTCTTTTCTTATTATTTTTGATCCCCAACATTTCTATCGTATCTGTCATAGTTTTCTAATTATTGGGGGAAATAGCCGTCGATGGAAGGATTTCCCGAATTTTTCCTCAAGGCCAATGGTTTGACCAGACGTCAGAATTTCGTTTGACCGAATGACACTGATGACAGTCTTCCGTCAAACCCAAAAAGCCACCAAAAAGGTCACAGAGAATAAACCTTATTTGAGAGAACATAACCTTAAAATGCAAAGCGGTTTTGCGCACTGAGGTAGATCTACGGACTTACGGTTCTACGACACAAAAAAAACATAACCAGAACAACCTGAAAGTACGAAGGCGTAGAAGGGCAACATAAAGTAATAAAATAAAAATTTCTTAAAATTTCGACTTATAACAAGAAATCTTAAAATTTCGAGTTATATCACGAAATTTTAAAATTTCGACTTATAGCACGAAATTTAATAACAAAGAATTATGCTGCTGCTTTAGCTACCTAGTTACATTATGTGAGGCAAGATGGAAAAACTATCGAACAGTTTAAAAATAGCTCAGGAGAGTGAAAGGGTTGGTAGCGCAAAAAATGTAAACTGTGTCTGTACACTGCCTCTGTCAATTTAGACATTTTGTTGTAGAGATTCCAAAAACTAATAAGTGTACCAAATTTGAAATATTTATCTCGAAAAAATTTAAAAAAAATTAAGTTTTGACGCTCTGTATATCAAAAATTGACCGCCTGTTTCTGAGTATGTTTTTCTATTTTGACGAGCACTTACACTCCTTAAATATCTACGTTTTCTGCACCCTCTGTATGTTGCATTCGCACTTTAGGTGTCTCAGAAGGTAAAAAGGGAAATGATAAACTAATGCTGAGCATGAAAAGTTTTATACAGTTTCTTGTCACGATAATACAGGGCCAAAGGACAAACAAGTTCTCTTGTTAAGAAAATTAATTTATTTTCCTAACATCACAGATACAACAATTGGTTTTTTCATTTTGTCTAGAGTTCATTTGTGTTTGCAAGTTTTCGGAAGTAATGAAGTTCTGCAAAATTGTAATGGGTTTAATAAACACCCTGTATATAACAGTTTCTATTTCATTTAGATCTCACGATCACCACAAAATGTATTTATAAATTTGTAATAGCCGTTTCATCTGACCAGCATTTTAGTTGGATTGAAAAAAATGAGTGTAATTTGTTTATGATGAGGTCTTTAACACCAATTTTGCCGATGATGATGCCATTTTATTTCGTTTGAAAAATAATATTAATGGACCATTTCGGGTATGCCAGATGTTACTATTGAAATAAGTGGTTATTAAGGACTGATAAAGAGCTGGATAAACCAGAAAGCTCCTTGACTTTTATTGATTTTTATATAAAGATTGTTTTTCAAGAAGATTTGATTATTCGAAGCACTTTTGTTACTCTAATAGACTTAGTATATGAAGACTTTTTTCTATGAAGCCTTACTATACTTGACTGCATAGCTTATTTATAACTAACATTAGTGAATACTTGTTAAAAACCACGTAAAACACAGCCCAAATCACAAGGGCGTACAAAAAATATTAAAAATAAAATAACTGCTGGAAGTTTTTATTTTTTGAAGTTCATTGATAAGTTTTTTGATAATAGATCAAGGTCAGGTGTAGGCTGTGCTGGGACTTTTATCCATTTTATTAAATACCAAATTTGTCAATAAAACTTTAAACTTTGAACATAGCCATATGACACATATTGGCATGTCAACTTTTATTGTAAATTGACAGCATAATGTTGTAATAATAAACTCGAAAACCTAGCAAAGTTAAGGGTAAGGTTTAAATGTTCAAATTGCTAAGGTTCTTATCTAATTAGCTATTGTCAAAAGTTGACGTAAAGCTGGCCATAGACATTCTGCCACATTCTAACGAGATACAGTTTTTTAGCTGATCTAGGTTTCAAAGTTTACATCTTTATAAATAAAATTTATTATTATTAATAAGTGACCCCACAGAAAGAAGTCGTTTGGAGACCTGGCTGGCCAAAGGATTAGATGCCGTGGGCCAATACTATTTCCGTTAAAAATATTTTGCAAGTATTCCCTAACCATGAGAGAATTATGTGCAGGACAACCATCCATTTGATACCAGATCTCCTGATTTTCGCGTACAACTTCTTCCAGTGCGGGTTCAATTCGATTTTGTAGTAAGTCCAAATAGGTTACTGCTGTTGGGTTGCCTACCATAAAAAATGGCACACAAAAAGTGGTGGTAAGATTTTTAAATGTTGTCATTTAAGAAAAAAACCTTTTCTGGAATTCTTAAATTAAATTTTTTTGGCCTTGATATTAAAAGTAGAGCAAAACTGACAAAACTTCCTCACAGCAACTTTTAATTTGCTTGGAGATTACATCACACATTTTTTAATTCGACGTTTCATTTTCAAGCAATCACTATCAACTTCATTTTTTTGTAATGCGGCCCTGATTTTACAATGTCAAATTTTGAGCGTCTTTTCTGTTCTAAATTTAGTGATGTTCTTACACATTATCGCTTCGTTACGTTTTGAGCCTCTTTTGACCATCATGAAATGTTCAAGGTACGGACCTGGACCACTCATAATTTTGAAAAAACAGTTTAATGCAGGAAGTACCTACTAACTTGAATGAATAGCCACGTATGGTTTTGGAATACCGATATTATACAATATTATATAATTAATAATATTGGGAATCTCATAATTAACATTAAAAAGATTAAGTCTTCTTTACTACTTCATTATTTTCGTTCTTTGCATTAAAAAAACTGAAACAGCATAATATTTTATTATATTATTAATAGGATCCAGGTCCGTACCTAGAAAATTTCGAAATGATGGCCAAATAAAGCTATCATAATGAAATAATAATGCGTATTACATTTTTGAGTTTAGAATAAAAATGCCCTCAAAATTTGATATTATCAAATTAGGTCCGTATTATAAAAAATAAGTTTAAACGTCAAATAAAAATTATATGTACAGGGTGATGCACTTTATACGACGCGGAAATTTAATAAAAAATGGCTGAATTAAAATTTTTTTTTACTTGGGGAAATGCAGGATGTTCGTGGGCACAATTTAAAATTATTTTGAAATATACCGGATGTCCAAAAAAAAAGATCCGTATCGAAGATCTTTTTTTTGGAACATCCGTTATATTTCAAAATAATTTTAAATTGTTCTTACAAACATCTTGCAAATAAAAAGAAAGCTTTAAAATTCAACCGTTTTCCATTAAATTACCGCGTCGTATAGGGTGCGCCACCCTGTATATAATTATAATCTTTAAGTTCATTATAAGTTGCTGTGAGGAAGTTTTCGAACTATTAACAAGAACCGCATACTGACCCTCCTTGCCTCGGACATCCTGTATAAAGGTGGATTTATGCAGACCAATTAAAAAATATTAAATTAAATTAGGGATTAACATATCAACGTTTTTGTGCAAATCACGCAACAATTAAACGAAATGAAGGGAAATTAAGGTCTTAATAATTATTGCTCTTCATAATTCCACCTTAAATTGCAAGCTACTTTTTCAGACGAGCTGTCGCCTATATTATAAGGCAGGTATTACATTAAGTTTATTATTGTTGCAATATTTTTCCTATTACACAAAGTGTCCTTGGTCTTTCTTTGTAATTAATTAATAAAATAATAATAATAAACTGCCAATTTCGCGTCTACGCACTTCCCGCGTTGCCATTGTTCGTTTAATTTCTTAAAAAGTTGTATTATTATCCGGATAATTAAATGAAATAATCTCAATACAGTTTTTCTGAAAAGTGTGTTAATAAGGTGCTTTATTGATATAAATTTCAACACCAATTGGCTGTCAGCCGAAGATATTTTTATTTCTGCAACAGGATTAAAAGTTGAAAGAGAATTTAATCAGCTTTTTCAAGGTGCAAGTGAATTAGTTGTCTACCTACCGCACAACAAGGTAGAAGTGGCTGGATGCATATAAACGTTTATTAATTTAGTAACTGAATTGTTATTCAATGACTGTAATATTGTAAACATGCTGGATCAAAATTAATGAGCAACACTGGATATGTTAAATCATATAACACGTGTCAAGTGTTATTCGTAACGCCCAAATGTTAGTTTTGTTTGAACTTTTAAGAAAACAAAAACATTTCCTCGATTTATCAAAGACTGAATGAATAATTTGTTTTTTGCGAATTTTACCAGGAAATACAGGGTGACGCGGATCTAAATGAACATACTTCAACACAAGACAAAGAATACCTTGGGGGTTCTTAATCACCCATCTTTGATAGTTCAATTGTCGATAGTTAATAAGATACAGGGTCTTTTATGAACTTCAGCAATTTTTTGTTCTTGTCATATTTTTTAATGCACTCCGTATAAAATTTTCATATTGGGTCAACATCTGTAACCTATCTGTCGCTTAAAATTGCAGTATCAGAAAATTTTAAATTCCAGGCCCGTATTAAAAAAAGTTGACATTTTCAATTTTTACATTTTTAACACCCTGTAGATCAATTTTTTCAAAATATTATTTTTTTATTGGAAAGAGCATAAAGAATTGACCCTAACGGCATAATTTTCAAAGTTCCCGCACCCATCACTTGATTAGAATAAATGGTTGTTTTGTAAAAAATTTCAAAATGGTGCATATTTGGAAATTAGAAATTAAGAAAATAACAATAAAAAAGCAAAAACTGCTTCCGAAGTAAAAAAATAAATGTACTAAACGTTTAATAGTTTTAACGAGACTAAATTTTAGGGAACAACACAACAACACATAACAAAGTAATAATAATAATAACAAAACTGCAAGTTAAAATCGACTGCTTAAAATCTAATACATAGAAAAAGTTTTAGCAAGAATTAATTTTAAGAGCACTTTAGCAGAACACTGTTATTTAAGAAGCTGTTCAAAATGCCCTCCATTGGCTTGTTCACATCTTCGTCTTCTGATGTTTAAATTTGACTTTGCTTTTCTAATTGCGTCTGGATTATTTTTTATTTCCTGAAAAGCATTAATAATTCGTTGCAAAAGTTGCTCCTGCGTGTTGATTTCTTCTGAATAAACCAAATTTTTCATATTCCCCCAGAAAAAAAAATCCAAAGGATTAAAGTCCGGCGACCTGGCTGGCCATAAATGGGGCCCTCCACGGCCTATCCATCTGTTAGGAAACGTAATATTTAAAAATTCAGATACAACCCTTGCAAAATGTGGTGGGGCCCCATCATGTTGAAAAAAGAGCCCTCTCACGTTAGCATTTTCATTCTGCATAAGTCCTGGCAAAATGTTTTGTAAAAAATTTAAATATTGATTTCCATCCAATCTTTCAGCAAAAAAGTGCGGCCCAATTAATTTATTATTTATTATACCTGCCGAAACGTTTATGGAAAATTTGTGCTGCGAATGCGATTGTCTGATGGCATGTGGATTTTCTAACGACCATACATGGGAATTCCTTGAATTATTTACACCATCTCTGGTAAATTGTGCTTCATCGGTCCAGAGGATTCGATAAAGACTCCTTTGGTGTCTACTGAGCCACTGGCAAAAGAGTAACTGGTTTGCATAATCGCCAGGTTCCAATCTTTGAACTTCTTGAACATGAAACGGATGCAAGCCTTCCTTTTGCAGTGTTACATTAACTCTTTTTTGCGGGATTCCTAGACGTGTCGCAATTTTTCGAGTAGATGTTTTGGGATTATCTTCAACAAGATTTAAGATATCTTCTTCCTCCTGAACTGGATGTCGTATTGGTTGATCAATATTATTGTCGGTGGGAAAATGTCCATGTTCTCCAGCAAATAAAAATACATTTGCAAATGTTTTGTGATATGGACATCTTCTACCCGGAAATCGCCTACGATATTCCCGAACAGCAGCTCTTCCATTACCGTTACAAAAACCGTATACAAAAATAATGTCGGCATATTCGGCATTTGAAAATTGGTAAGGCATCTTCAACAGAAAATTGCAATAATTGTTAACCGAATACTAACAAAGGTCAGACAACTGTCACATATCTGATAGTGACTTGAATTGTTGCTATGGAACAGTAACTCGATAGTCTTTGGTTTGTTTTTAAATGAGGCAAAGCCTACTTTACAAAGTTTGAAATTTCTGACTGTAATTTACGATTTTTTGTCGATGTCTAAAAAGCAATCATTATCTTGCAGTTTTGTTATTATTATTATTACTTTGTTATTTGTTGTTGTGTTGTTCCCTAAAATTTAGTCTCGTTAAAACTATTAAACGTTTAGTACATTTATTTTTTTACTTCGGAAGCAGTTTTTGCTTTTTTATTGTTATTTTCTTAATTTCTAATTTCCAAATATGCACCATTTTGAAATTTTTTACAAAGCAACCATTTATTCTAATCAAGTGATGGGTGCGGGAACTTTGAAAATTATGCCGTTAGGGTCAATTCTTTATGCTCTTTCCAATAAAAAAATAATATTTTGAAAAAATTGATCTACAGGGTGTTAAAAATGTAAAAATTGAAAATGTCAACTTTTTTTAATACGGGCCTGGAATTTAAAATTTTCTGATACTG
The DNA here is from genome assembly GCA_963920685.1 of Polydrusus tereticollis. Lineage (NCBI taxonomy): Eukaryota > Metazoa > Arthropoda > Insecta > Coleoptera > Curculionidae > Polydrusus > Polydrusus tereticollis. Next base: position 19,104,935 of record OY987332.1, on the reverse strand, counting down.
CAATTTAAAGCGACAGATAGGTTACAGATGTTGACCCAATATGAAAATTTTATACGAAGTGCATTAAAAAATATGACAAGAACAAAAAATTGCTGAAGTTCATAAAAGACCCTGTATCTTATTAACTATCGACAATTGAACTATCAAAGATGGGTGATTAAGAACCCCCAAGGTATTCTTTGTCTTGTGTTGAAGTATGTTCATTTAGATCCGCGTCACCCTGTATAGTGCGTTTTTATAGGTACCTACGTATTTTACCATGTTCGGAGTTTTATAAATGAATGCATACATCAAGATTTTTATTCGCTATTTTGAGACTTATGAGAGAAAAATGTTGAGGGATCGGTATTGATGCGCGGCTTGTAGTTCGACGAAGCCCTACAGAATTGCTCAAGTTTATGATATTTACTATACTTTATTTCTTAATACGAGAGAGCAATAAAATGTAAATTTGCATAAAGAGGACCCATTAAGCAGGGTGGACAACTTAAAGGTTGCATTGTAAGTTTAGGTAAATTGCAATGATACTTCTTAAAAATTCGGTATTTTAGATATTTAAGACCTACACACCCCCAATCGGTCCTAAATTAGGGTCACCTTAATTAGCACACAATAGAAAGACGAGTTTGGTGAATGAAATGAAAACTACCTGTAGTAACAACGGCGTTACTACAGGTAATTTAAATATTAATATATACAGGGTCGTTGGTATGTATGGAAACAGTCGATTATTTCTTAAAGTGCAACAGCTAGCAAAAAATATTTAAGACAAAAGTTTTAGGGTTTTTTATAGTCTATTAGAATTTTGAAAAGTTAAGTATAGGTACAGGATGAGTCAGAAAGCCGTAGAGAAATAAAGTTACTTTTTTTTCAATGGAATACCATATAATATCTTAGAATATTTTTGGATTTTGCATAAAATTACAAATTAAGTGCATTATAAGTCTAAACCTAATAGTTTCCGAGTAATTGAGATTTGAAAAATGACATTTTTGAATTTTGACAGCTTCTAGCTTTCTAACGGTACGTCTTAGGCTTACATGTCCCTATCTTAGTTTTTAACTCTCTTGCTTAAAGTGTCAACTTCCGCTTAAACCGGATTAGCTCAAAAGCCGGAAATATACTATTAAAAAAATAGGTAACTTTATTCCTCTACGGCTTTTCGACTTATCCTGTATACTTATTAGTTTTTAATTCTAATAGGCTTTACAAAACCATAAAACTTTTGTCTTAAACAGTTTTGCTAGCTGTTTTATTTTAAGAAATAATCGACCATTTCTATACATACCACCGACCCTGTATACAGGGTGTCTCTAAAAGGTCTGTACGAAATCTGAGCACATATTCCTGAGGCCAAAATAAGGCGATTTAAAGCAATTTACCTTAGTCCAAAATTGCTCCGTTTTCGAGATGCAGGGTGGTAAAGTTAAAAAATAAAAATCGAAATTTTTAAAACTAATGAACATTTTTTAACGTATTACTTTGAAACTTGGTACCCTGGGGTTTTTTGGGATGCGAAACCCGAATACGGACACCTTTTCACTGTCGCCATTAGAGGGCTCTTCACAATGCACTTCTTATGGTTTAGAATGGCCATAACTTTTTATCAGTGTAGTTTTTTCCTTTTTTTGTTAAGGAATTAATTTTTTGAACATTTTGAAACAAAAAAGGTACTCCATCCATCCATGAAAGCTTGCCTCGCGCTTTTTATATGTTTATCCTGCCATATTTTACAACGGTATAACCTTCATTTAACCAAGTTTCGTCCATATGATAGATATTCCTGTTTTCCTTTCGAAACTATCTAACTGCCCTCAAATATCGTCGTCGCCAGCAGATGATTTCGTCTTTCTTCTCTATTAAAAGTGATTTTCTGTTTTGAATTTTTTCATAACACAAATTCATTTGAATGAAATCATCCTTTTTCATTTTTGACATTATTTTGTCCAAGGTAGGTATTTCTTTTTTTAAGTAAAACGAGTTATCATTAGGAAACTACAGAAGCTCCACTATGAAGGGTTTTGGGATAAAGGATTGTTGTCAAAGTTTAAAATACTATTTTTAAACACGGGTTTTTATTTTCTAAAATTTTGAATACATCATGAGAAAGTTCATTATCGCTCATTATCGTTTTATTAGACCACTGTTGGAATGAGCAGCGCCTAACTCCGCCCGCATAATTATTCCAAAAATAGTGACCTCTCAGGTATGTTAATCCGGGCGCATAGCCAATCTCGACACCAAATACCTGCCATTTTTAATCCTATAGCCGATCTCGACACCAAACGTTAAGGTTTTAGGTAAACTAATAGCCTTTCTCGACACAAACAAGTAAGATGAATTTTAGTGAGCTTGGGTAATGTCCATTTCAGCCCACAACGAAAAACTAATTAAAATTAGAGCAGCATGGAACTCCGCAGATGCATTCCGCAGAATCCTTACGCAGGTATAAGGTTTTATAGACTTATATTGGTTAAACAGCGCTAACACGGCATCTAATCCACCTTTTTGGTTCCAATTCGTCTTTTTCAAGTTCACCGGGGAATATTATTATTAATTGTTTGCCCCTTTTATAGACTTATATTGGTTAAACAGCGCTAACACGACATCTAATCCACCTTTTTGGTTCAATTCGCCTTTTTTAAGTTCACCGGCCAATTATTTACCAGCCCTTTTTTACTTTTGTTTATTAGAATATCGATTTTAATATTCATGGTGTCGAGAAAGCCTATCGGCTTAAAGGGCCCTTTCTACAGAGTTAGGTACAAGACAAATTTGGTGTCGAGAAGTGACCCGCCGGTTAATCCTGCACCCCAATTCCGCCCCGAGCGTATTTACTTTATTTTTGCGAGTTTGGGAAAATCCGATTAGAGTATTAAAGTAATAAAATAATATATAGTATATTGGTTAAACAGCGCTAACACGGCATCTAATCCACCTTTTTGGTTCAATTCGCATTACCTGCAATGTACAATCAAAGTGTAAATTTGTAATTTTATATACATTAAAGGTTCCTAATTGATTTGTTTGTTTTATTTCGCATTAAGGATTAGGAGCGGAGTTAGGTAGTTAGATAAGGGAGCGAAAATATTTCGGGGCGGAGATGGGTACTGTCTGTCCTCGTGTACCTGGCGCCGGGCGGAGTTGGGAATCGCCCGTTGGAATGGCGAAATGCTACCAATCGAAAAACGATAATATTGATCAAATAATGTCAAATTTACATATATACAGTCTTTTTGACAGCGTGAAGCCATATAACCGAATAAAACGCGATGAACACATTTTGTAACAGGAATTAAACTCAGGTTTTTTAAGCATATTGAGTTGATGTCATAGAGACAGCGTTCTGTTCTTATATGCATGTGGCCTTACAAGCTTAAAGTAATTATCTCTTTTGAATACAGTTTCATATAATTGATATAAACTAAAGATATGCATTTTTTTAGCACATGAAACAAGCAATATTAATGCCCGGCTTTAAGAAAAAAACAGATCTGCTTGACGTGCAAACATGTTGCCAGAACAAATCAATTATATCTGCAAATAATTGCAAGTAATCAGGATGATCTCATTGAAAGGGTGTTCCACGGTACTAATGCGTATCAGAAATGTTGTTTCACATTCTCGAGAACTGCCGTTCTTTTTGATTTATTGTCCAGCGATATTTTTTAGCACTTTAATGATGTAATAGGTACTGCTTTTAGATTGTTGCTAAAAAATTTACAGACGTAATTATTGCTAATAGATGATTTTTTGCACCAAACAACAATCGTATAAAGGACATGAAACTAAAATGTCATCAAATGCGTACCTTCTAAGATTGTGTTATTACAACATAGACAAAATTATGTTTTGTTCACAACATTTACAACATACAATTCTGTTTATAAAGTGTTGGAACTTTAAAACGCATAAGAAATATTTTTGGGCTATATTTTAAATGCAATATCTCAAGATATATTAAGATTATATATTTGAACGCGGTTAGAAGCATATTAGGGCTTATTGTTTGGTCTTAGGGTCGATTGACTAAAAATTTTCTTTACGTGTTGCAAGGTTTCAGCAGTTTAGTTGCAATAATTTTTACTACTATACCCAAAAGCCCGCAAATTCTGTCAGTAGTTCATTTAATATCAATCACCAAATCTAGTAAGCGGCAGAATAAAAATATTGTACAAGGAAAAGTTTTTTATGCATATAATAAACCTTGCCGCTACAGTTACAGTGAACTTAAGAGGCGACGTTGTCATACAAGCCGCAATGAGATGAATGGATTCAAAGTAGCACGGCGATTCTGATCACGGAGAAAATAAATGTGGCAACACACAGATACTGAATTCACAACTTCAATGATTTGTAAATAAGCGTGTAGGCAGGGTTTCTGCACTGCCTGATTAATTTGTGTTTTTACTGCTTTTAATTGAGCAAACTATGGATATTAACGAACCTTCAACTAGTTGTCCGCCCACAAAAAAAAATTTCAATTAACATTAAAAGAACGAATAATAGTTAAAAACGTATATCATGAAATTTGGGAACGATATCATGAACTAACCACATTGGATGCTGCAGAAATATGTGGCACTTTAACAAAACTTTCCTTGCGCACTTTGTTCAGGGTTTCGAGGTCCCCATCAAGAAAATCACAAAAAAGAAAATAGTCGAGGAGCCCAAAACAAGATGGATGATGTCACAGAATATGCGATTCGTCGCCATTATTAAAATTATGGCTGAAATTAGAAGGTCTGGAAATGAATCTTAAGTATATTAAACCATATCTAAAAAGCCTACTAATTGAAAAAACAAAAATTATTGTCTGGCGGCGAAAATATTTCCGGGAGTTTCGGGACAAAAGGAAAACATTGTATACTAAGAAATCCTAGTGGAAAAGGTCGTCGTCGTCTTATAGAGTCAGGTTTTAAGGGTTAATGAAATAAATTTAATTTATTAAAAAATATACAGGGTGGCGCACCCTGTAATTTAATGGAAAACCGCTGAATTTTAAAATTTTCTTTTTATTTAGGTGAATGCAGGATGTTTGTGGGCACAATTTAACAACATAATTAGCCATTATTAACCGCCATAATATACAGGGTGTTCCATTTAAAATAAGAGAGTGAACCTGCTTTACATGTGATAAAAATTTAACAATAATTTTTGAACCCCCTGTATAACTTCTTGACAAATACTTTGTTTTGTTACGTAGTCTATTCCCTTAGCTGGTAATTGGGGGTTCAATTAAATTTTCAAAATTAATGTGTCTAGTTGATATTAGATAAATATTAAAATTCGATAATATGTCAGAAACTGAAAAAGTTAGGTATAGGGAATATGACAGTAACTTTTTCCGTAGAATCCAAAAATGTTATAAAATATAGGGTGTTCCATTTAAAAAATATAACTTTGATATGGATCTTATTTCTGGAACATCCGGTATATTTCAAAATAATTTGAAATTGTGCCCATAAACATCATGCATTTACCCGAATAAAAAGAAAGTTTTAAAATTCTGCCGTTTTCGCGCCACCCTGTATAATGTTCCGACGAAATTTCATAATTTATTGAAATGCATACGCCAACCAGGATTTAATAAATTAAAAAATAATACAAGGACCACTTTTTACAAAGATTAATTTTCAAGTACCACATTTGTGATTTGGGCGTGGTCTAAAAAATGTGTTACATGCGCTTTATTAACCGACTTACCCCCACCCTAACAAACTTTATGCTAGTGATTAGTCACTGACAGAAATTTAGGACTTTGAGTATAAGCACCTAATTAAATATTATTGTGTAAAATATCTTTTTATTTTAGGTTCGTAAAGATATTTGAATGCAGTCACTATCGAAGTCCCTTGGAAGCTGCAGAATTTTAATATGTAAGTGGATCCAACATTATAGTTTTATTTATCACACTTTTTGAGGCCATCCTCCGCACTATCCAAACAAATTTTAATTATAGGGTTCATCGACCATAGTCTTTTTAAATTTAAGCTTCAATCGTATTATAGGCTTCTTAAAAATCCCACTGTTTAGAAATGTGATAGTGAAAGTTACACTTTGCCTTTGAAAACAAACAAACAATGAATAAATGAATAAATGCAGGTGAATTATGGTCCGTACTTAAAAATGTCTTAAAGTATACTGCAAATCCGGAAGACGTAATTTCATTATTAAAGTAATAGTTTGGCGATTTTAAACCGATTTTTACCTAATTCAAAATGAGAGGGTTAATCCCATAAAACAAATTATATTCTAAAGACTGTATATATAGCCACTCTAGTTAGTTTTAAGCTTACTAAATATTCTTACTTACCCCGCCGAAATGCAAAAAACACTTTTCCGTGGAAACTAAGGAAGTTATAAACGCAATGTTTATTCAACTCTCATTAAACGTGCGGTCAGCAAGCCAGCAGCGTTAGAAGAAACAGCCACATTAACAACAATTCCAACATCAACTGTATGGAAAATTGTGAATAATCCCATTTTAGCGAGGAAAAAAAGAACCGATACTGACATTTTTTTTAAGGTAGATGGAAGTGATCGAGATATAATACGGCGTAAAATTTACAAGTTATACAAGGAACAAAGCGTGCCTACATTAGATAATTTAATTAAGAGGCTTGAAAAAGATGAAACCGGCGTTAAATGTGGCAAAACAACGTTATGGAAGTGCATCCAACACATGGGTTTTAGATTAAAAAAAATTAACAAAAGACAAGTTTTAATGGAATCCAGTAGAATTCGGGAATCGCGATCCGAATATCTACAAAAATAGGATTTACAGGGATCAGCAAAGGCCGATTATTTATTTGGATGAAACCTGGTTCGACACATATGATACCCCGGAAAAGGGTTGGGTTGACTCAAGCGGCAAGTGTTAAACAAGCGCACCAACAAAAAGAGGTAAACGAATTACGATTTTGCATGCTGGATCTAAAGACGGATGGATTCCAAATGGACTTTCTCTGTCTGCAAAAAACATTAAAGATTCTTCTCTGGATTACATGAGGACACCACTGCTAGTTTATTTGAAGATTGGTTTAAAAACAAGCTTATTCCAAATATACCTCGAATAGCGTAATTGTAATGGACAATGCAAGCTAATATAGTAGGCAGTTGACTAAGACTCCCTCCTCAAATGACACAAAAGCAACAATCCAAAACTACATGTATGATAATGATATTTATTTTCAGGAAGATTACACCAAAAGGCAATTAATTCAGGTTTTACAAAGTTTAAAACTACAAAAGGAATACTTCTGTGATAATTGTGCAAAAAATCTAGGGCATACAGTTTTAAGGCTTCCACCATACCATTGTATATTTAATTCCTTCGAACATGTTTGGCACCAATTGAAATCTGCCATTCGTCGTAACAATATTTGCCCTACTAATAACTCCAGTGTACTTGAGCCTATAGAAACTAAAGTTTTAACACCTTCACAAAGTTGGGCAAATTCTGTTACACAAGTTGAAAACATATGATGATAGCGATAGTGATATTGATATATTAAGTGAATAATTATTATAGGTACCGAATAATTTGTATATTTTTGTAATCATAAATATAATTTTTAATAATAAAATAACTTGTAATTTCACATTTAAACATAAATAAAATATTATTTAATGTCTTACTTATTGTTACTACAAAACATGATAAATTCTAAGCAAAATACGGACCTGTTCGGCCATATTTCAATTTTACAGCTGGCCTGGGTCTTTCCTAATAAGGATCAGTTAGTCACTTTCTTATATCTCTGAACAGACTTTACCTTTGTTATCACCCATAAATTGTATTTATTTCCTTTAAACAATTATACTCTTGTAGTAAAAATCTTTCAACAAAAAATTAATTATTTTTACTGTTATGGTATTACAGTTTTTTTTAACGACATATATTATAATTTAATACAGGTTGTTGAAAACTAATACCAATCTACAACACTCGGGCGTGTCCAATGTCCATATTATAAAACAATAAAACGTCAATACATTTTTGTAAATGGCAGAAATGATTTCATAAAACTAGTAACTCAGAATTACGTAATTATTACATCTAATATATTAACAAATCCGGTATGCTAAGTGGCACTTGTATTAAATACACATTTATATTTATATATTAACAATTATTTGCAGTAAAAACTTGTAATATGTTTTATGAACTATAACTTTAATTAATTATATTTCTTTTTATCCCAAACTGTTATAATCGTGTTAGTGCGGCTTGTTTTAACTGATGAAAGTTCCGTTGTCGCCAAGTTCACTGTAATATTTTTAACTTAATTTATTTCTCACTATAAACTATAATACCTATAACTGTTTGATGTTATTGTACAAGAAAAGAAATGCTTTATACCTATAGTTGATGCAAAACAAAAACCGATGCACGTCATCAATCAACTGATAATTGTAAATCCGTAAGAAAACACGAGGAAATTAAATTTGGGCAAAAAGTATTAAAACTTTATGCGATATTGAATTTACTACAAACTTAAAGTATTTTTTTTTATACGAACCCACTTATAGCAAATATTTTATTTATTAAGGCTGCGGTGGCGCCAGCTCGTTCGTTGGTTTGGTTTGACGTTTCATGCAAAAATAACCTTAATTATTCATGGTTCCGTGTTGCTGTGCGTCTATTTTTAACAAAAACTCCAGATCTCTTCATAAATAGCATTAAAAAACTGTTCTATTAGGAGAAATAAAAATGAGCATACATATTATCTCTGTCGATTACGTTGTTTACTATTTGTGAAAAATGCTGAAGCATTTAAATAGTCGGTGCAAAGATCTAATTGCTTCTCTAAGAAGCTATTTTCAGGAAGAACTTAACAACAATTGTTGCCCTTGAGAGCAGTGCAGAGAAGTAAATTTAAAGAGTATGCTAAGGTCTAAATATTTTATTTCTACTTTACTAATTTTTAGCGTGTAGCAGCTGCTCTAAATTTGAATATCTTCACTGTAGGCGCAGTTTCAACAACAGATAAGGAAAATAAATTATTAGAATCACCTTAAAACAAACGTTCTAATTCAAAGAGAGTCGTAAATGTGTGAAGATTTAATATAAATTCTATCCGTGACACTATGGAATGTACGAAAGAAGCTGTAACTTTTTTTAAGAACATCATATAACTTTAACAACTTTATGTTAGAAATTAAAAGACAGAAAACTGATTGATGGTTTTCCTAATTCTTTAAGAAGCCTCTTCAAGAAAATAGGCTTCGGATGGTAAAAAGATGAACTGAGGCGAGGGCTTATGGAACTTTCCCATGTAGCTGTCAAACGACTGGTATTTTTGAAAGAATATATGAAAGAAAAAGAAGCATCCTTACCAATTCGTTCTCTTGGATGAAACATAGATTTTTCAGAATAGCACCATTGGTCGATCTTGGCAAGATGAAAATAAAAGAAGTGCCAGACCTACTAAAATTGATGGTATGCTCCATTCCACAATAATTCGTTGATTTCCCGACCGCAATAAAATTTAAACCTAGCCATAAATAAGTGCCTTTTGAAAGGGTTCAGGCCCTGATTACCTACTAATTTCAATAGTTTAGGTTAGCTATTTTCAACAAAACAACAAATATAAAATAATAGGTAGGTATCTTTATTTTAATCATGTAATTAAAATAGCTATTAATATTTATACAAAAATACTAATCTACAATATTATAATATCATCTATGCCGAAACTAATTATTAAGGGCCTTGCGTTACTATTAATTATGTTATTATATTGCTATATTAGGTAGGTTAAGGGCAAATTGCAGGTGTTCAATATAAAGCAGAGTATTTTCATCTTAGTTCATCAGTCGTTTGGCGTTTGTCGAGCTGTGCGTTAAAGGTATTTTCGTGTGTGTTATCGAGCATCCAAAATATGTCAGATCTGTGTGAAACTTCAGATAATATTGCTTCCAGAAGTTATGGCGTAACGAAGAAAAAACATTTATCACTTGATGCCAAAAACATCATAAAGAACGTACATGATTAAAATAAAGATACTTACCTATTATTTTATATTTGTTGTTTTGTTGAAAATAGCTAACCTAAACTATTGAAATTAGTAGGTAATCAGGACCTGTACCCTTTCAAAAGGTCCGGTGCCCACACAATAGATATTTATCAGGCTTAATTATGGTTGGGATTACGACTGAGGGTTGTCATTTAAATTTTATTGCGGTCGAGAAATCAACGTGGAATGGAGCATAAAAGGTATTATGCAGAAAACAAATATATAAACTATGGGAAAATCTTGTATATTTATCTTGTTTTTATGAAAAAAAAACTGTCCCTCACTCGGATATTTTGGTTACAAGCTGGCAATACTGTCGATAACTGACGTCACTCGAAGGGTATGATGTGCATCGGTTTTTCTTTTGCATCAACTATACATCGATACCCTGGTAAGTCTTCTGCCGCTAAATAATTACAATTATTTAGGTCTATATTAATAGAGGCTTTTTTTTTATTGATATATTAAATGATGTTTGAACCAGCGGTATTTTGCAGGATACGACTCTCACTATACAGGGTGTTCGGTAAGTACTTCCTAATTCGTCGGGAGGAGGTTAAAATAACCCTAATTTGTCATAGAAAAAAATTCCTAAAGTGCCCCTTAACTTCTTGCCTTCGAAGAGTTGGAAAGCGCTTCCCAAAAATTAAATGCACATCAGGGTACCCTGCATATTTTATTTTTACCTGTTTGTGTTTCGCATTAGTAACTTTTAAGTGTAGAAAAGTTTGAATATTTATCTAAATTTGTTAACCTTTGGCACAAACATACGACGGAAATAGGAAATACGTGTTGACAAAGAATTTCTTATTAAATAGGAGCAGTATTAATAGGCATTATAAAATAAACAGTTTCCCTTTCTAAATTACTTTTTACATATCATGATATTTTGCACTCGGTCCCACAGTCCCACTCGTAATGTTTATATTAGTTTTTTTTTTATCGTACAGTATAAAGATGCTAAAGTAAATGACATTGTTTTCCGTAAATATAATATCTTTTTTACATGTTGTAGTAATTTATTATTTTTAAACAACATTCGGTAGGCGTTTAAGCTGTGCCAACTTCTGTTAAAAACTTTGAAATCGTAAAAACGAACCGTTTCGTTTGGGTAGCTCAACATTTCTCCTCCCACGAAATTTAGAAGCGAATGTAAGTGAAAAGTTTGGTAATTTCCCCGGTAATTTCATACCTTTGTGATTTACAACCTGCGAAATCAACAAAAAATAGTATATTACAAACAGAAAGTGTTTAATTTCCGTCGTGAGGTTAGTTCACCAAGGTTTGTATACTATTTAACAAAAAATGTCACTGGAGGTTATGTTAATTTTTTATTTTTGTATGCCTATACTGCAGAATCGAATTCTTCTCCCAATTAGCTTTTAAACGAATACAACAAGTTTGACATTATTTTCAAAATGGCGGTGTAGGAGCCATTTTACAAAAAACAAAATGGTGTCTGTAAAGTAACGTAGGTATGCAAGTGACATGGGAAAAGTAGGGATAAAATCTGTTAAATTTATAATTTCATTCAAATTATTTTTTTCAGTTTGTGAGGAAATCGATTTTTTTATTACAAAAAAAACTTCTTGGCACTGACTGAGATAAAATGGGCAGCATCTCTCTTTGTTTAAATAATAAGGAAAGGTAGCGTTTCTGAATTAATTTAGGTATTCTAAATATAACATAATAACAAGAAAAAAAAGGATGTGACCCTAAATAGGGCCATACAGTGTGGTTTACAATACACAGGAAGTTATAATGTATAGCTAACTTAATCTTAAATTAAGTATCCCAATTTTTTCCTTTTTTTTTTCTTTCTTTATTTTCTTTTTTTTTATTTTAGTTCAGCTTAGTTAGATTTTTATCTTTTTTTTATTTTTTCATTTTTTCTTTTTTTTTTTCATTTTTTGAAAAACCAAGTTTTGGATACAGAGCATGAAAGCTTCTGGTTTGATACACTTTTGATTGGAGTCTCTAAGGAACAATTTTTTATTAGGTAATTTATTGAAATTATTCTTATATTTTTCACCTTTATTGCTATTAGAGTATATTGTTTATTGTTTGCCAATCTTGTACTGTTTTCTTTAATTTCTTCTTAATTTTGATTATTTTCTATTTTGTTTAAAATTGAAAGAAGAAGTTAGGAAATTAAGAAAATAAACTCGTTGTATTTATGTAGCTGAAAAGGTACTTATGGGAAGAATTCGATTGTGCAATAAAAAATACAAATGACATTTAAATATAAAAGATTGGCAAGATTGGAAGGTATCACTTTCAAAATTTTAAAGTTTTTACATTATTTGTTCTTGAGGGTAAATAAAAATGGCTGGTCTCATTATTTTTATAACATTCATTGACGCTATAATCGTCGCTCTGCTCTTATCGTTCGTGGTAACTGGCAACCCCAACATTATCGCACCCTTACTAAAAAGTGAAGCAATTGGAATTATTAAGGCGCGGATAAGGTTAGGCTCACCAATGGAGTTGTTACTGTTACTTAAATAGGGTTTAAAACAAGAATACTATAAGTATAGGCCACCACAAAGAAAAGGGAGAATAATGAGACATTAACAAGGTAGTTTTACGTTAATGATTACATTGTTCAAGAGAAAAATCCTCCCGATGAAATATATGAGTATTTGTAAAATTTGGACCTAAATGGAAAGTACTACTCTCAGTCTACCACATTTTGGGATGCAACATGCCGTTTTCTCCATTCTTACGTGGATTTCTTTCCCGAAAATTTGGAAGCAGTATCAGATAAGCATGGCGAAAGATTCCAGCAAGACATTGCATCAATTGAAAAACGGCATACTGGAAAATGGAGCCCAAACATGATGGCATACTATTGTTGGAATCTAACCATTTACTAGCCCAGCATTTCTCAACGTTTCATTATTCGCGACATCCCCCCCCCCCCCCCCCCCCCGACATTTGGAAACGCTTCATTCACGTTGGCAAGTCCCGAGAATGTTTAGAACTAAAATTAAAATCATATGAAAATCAAGAATAATTAAAAAAAACTATGTCTCTCAATAAAAAAGCTATGTTTGGAGATAATTTTGCTAAGCAATTGCAGTCCATACCTTTATCAAATAATACTGTTGCCCGTCGAATTGGTGATATAGCTGAAGATGTACAGCATCAGATTTTCGGGAAGTTGCGTGACAATTTTTTTTCAATTCAGCTTGATGAGGCAACAGCATTAAAGATGCTCATTTAATTGCATATGTTCGATTTTGTGATGCTATGGCAGCAGTAGAGGAACTACTATTCTGCAAACCAATAGAACTCAAAGCAACAGTACTTGCATTATTTGCTGTCTTAAAGAATTTTCTAAACGAGGCGAGTGGAAAATGTCTGGAAGATTCCAAAGTGTACAAGCAATCGTGAAACAAAAATGTCCACAGTGTACCTGCACATGGATCATGCAATGTATGATCCACAGAAAAGCTTTGGGTTCCAAAAAAATGAGTCCTGGTCTGAATATTGTGCTAACAACGGTGGTAAAAGTAGTATTATATAAAAATGAGACCCCTAAAATCAAGAATCTTTTCTGCATTTTGTAAAGACATGGGCGTAGGAAAGATGGTTATCACGTCGGATATTTCTGCAACGTGTTTATGAATGAAGAGATGAAATCGCCATTTCTCTAAGATAGGAAAACCGATCGGAAGCCGAGAAGTTTCGAGATGATTTAATTGTGATTAAATTGAGCTACTTGGTCGACATATTCGAGAAATTAAATACCTTCAATCTTCAACTCCAAGGAACAAACACACATGTGTGTTGGATACAAGTGATAAAGTTAATGCTTTTTGTAGAAAACTGGAATTGTGGAGCAGAAATGTAAAGCAAAAAAACTTATGTTTGCAAATGTGGATGAATGTGTTAAAACTTACAAGGCTGATGAACAACATGTGAAAGTTGTTTTTGTAACCATTGATAGGAAGTTACAAGTGAGTTAGGGGCCCATTTCAAAATACTCCCGAAGGTCTTTCAACTGCCGAAGAAGAAATCTTTATAGACTTCGCGGCAAGTGGCGAAATCAAAAGGCATACGTAATAAGTCACTCTTTGAATTTTGGGCAGGGTTGGATGATGAGCTTTCTGCACTGAAAACGAGCATTTCGTATACTATTACCATTTTCAAGATCCTACCTTTGCGAAACCGGATTTTCTGCGGTGGCTGCTTTGAAGACAAAATAAAGATCTCAACTAAATATAGAGAAATACATTTCTAATATTAAACCTTCTATCGAAAAACTTTGCTCTGCAAGACAGGCCCAAGGGAGTCACTAATAAGTTAATTATTAAATAAATACATTGTGCAGTACTATACAATTCTTTCAGTGAATTAAATACATTTTTTAATAATAATTTTTTCTCGATATGATGCTCGCGCCTCCCATTTAGTTTTAGCACGGCCCACAGGTTGTACTAGCCTTAAATGTAATTGTTTAAAGCCAATAAATTAAATATAAATGGCGTTTTTATTTAATTTTTCTTAATGTCTAACAGATCTCCGCCTCCCTTATCATTTTGGAGGCTCTGAGGTCAGAGTTAGAATCAGCAGACCAAAATACATAAAAACAGTGTTATTGAACAAAAAATGGTGTTGTTGGAAAGCAGAAAAAGCGGCAGAGAAAAGACTTTGGTGTGAAGCTGTATTAAATCAATCTTGTACATGTAAATTAATGTTCTATAATACACATTTTTTATCAAAAATATTTTAAATTTAAATCCAGGATTCCTATAAATATTTATTCATTTTCATTTCTAATAACCCTGAACCTTAGGCTAAGCGTCTCGACCTTATCGTCAAGATTTTTTAACAAGGATGCTACGGAAATAACATTTTTTGTTCTGGCTGTTTATTACATTTTTATAGGTTTTATCGTGTTGTCATCAAGGAAAAATTCAAAGTGATGACCAGTGGTTCTAAAGGTCAGGTTTTGCGAGACAATAATATGTAAAATACCGAGAAGAAAACTATCATTCTATTATTTTAACTCATAATTTAGCTGGTTATCAAGGTTAAAAATTGACATTTTTAATGATTTTAGGAAATAGATTTTTTGAGGTCTCAGGGTTGCAACGTTCCACTATATTTTTTTTTGATTGATTGTTGTGTGGATGTGTTAGTTACCTTGCGAGTTATTGGAGCCTGAAAGAGACCTCGCTTTGCGCAAGATTTATCTCGACCCTTGGTATTTTTAATCTGTATCATAATATTAATACCTGCTAAATGATCCAAAATTAATGCAAAATACTGTTTTAGCCTGAAATGCAACGAACCCTATAGCCTGTAGATTAATCAGCAAATTCAGAAAGTCATCATTGCCGCAGCTTATTAGCTGTTCGGAGAGAATCGTTTCGTCTTTGTTGTTTTTATTATAGAAGGAGAAAGATGTACATTATTGTACATACTAGAACTAATTGGAGCAATCTCATTACAGCTCCCACTACTCCATAACAACCCTCATTCGGGACTAGTTGAGGGTTATTTCAGAGATCAGAAGTATTACATGTCTTAGGTATAATAATTTGGAGTGTAAGTCAAGAAATGTAAAATAAAATACTGAACTCATTTATAATGAAACAAAATACTTTAATTTTACAGCAAAAAATATGTAATATACAAAATTGTAAATAATTTTATTTTGACAAACCTCTCCTTCATTAAAACAGCAGATATAGGTAGACAATTATTAATATAATTAGTCTAAAAATCAATTCTTTTTCACCTCCACGAACATGACAAGGGGTAAAAGTGCGATAACTCGTAATTGATTAATTGAATGCAACAAAATTTCTCAAAGCTTAAGGCAATAAAGAATAAAATAACATTTAATAAATATCTAAAAGCATGTATTTAAAAAAAAATTAAAATAAAATAATGAATAAAAATGAAAATAAATAGGGCTTATAAATAATATGATAGTCCAATATAAAATCTTTGTATTTTCATAGGATCCTAAAAATAAATATCTTTTACCATTAGTCAAAACAAAAAAAAATAATTACTTTTCTGTTTAAGAATTGTATTAACAGGCTTGTTTTGGTTATTATCCGAAAATTAGGTAAGATATGAAAAATCAGGAGACCTTATTGAAGATTTATTAATTCTGCATTAAAGTTTATTGGCCGTATATCGTATACTTATTTGATGTGATATTTGAAAAAAAATTCGATTTTACACTATTTTCAATGTAACCACAAAACTCTGCAAAAATGACTTTTTGTATTGTTTTTAGTTTTTTTTTCAAATTCATGATCATGACTTCCTATCTTGCAGATTGCAAGGTATGATTCGGTTGGAAGAAATCAGCTTTTTCAATTCTAGGTATATCTCGAAAACTATGCGAAATAGGTAACTATAGCAAATGTCAAGAGACCCATTTTTATAGCTAATTAAATTTCTTACAAAAACAACAGGACAATGTTTTTGTATATTATACCATGGTGTTTGAATTATTTTTCAAATCCTTTCTCTACGAGAATAAAGGCAATGCTACCAGTAAAGCAAAATTTTTTATGTTTTGCAAATACCCTTTTCAAACTTGTACTCTCGAACTAAATACAATAAAATGGTATTTAGTTACCAAACTCCTAAAAACGCGAAGATTTATATTTTAATATAATATAATTAACGTAAATTTTCAATTTTCTTACAAGGTAAATTAAAAATTACTATTCTTACATTTTGCACTTTGATTCCCATCTGATCCATAAGACTTAGTAAAAATATTTTTGAGGTGTATTCTTAAATTGACAAAATTATTTCTGGATAAATTATTTTTATATGGTAAACCATCAGAAGTAGTAATCTCGGTTCAAGAATAGATCCACCCGACACGAACAAGAGCAGTACGAATCTCAGGAAATTATGGCACTCTGATTGGCTAGCTCAAGGCCAAATTTCCATATCACCGCTGAGTTTTATCACAGGTTATATTAGGGATGACGTTTAAGTTTCCACCACGAGCGTTCGTGTGACGCGCAGCGACAACGAAGTGTGCGAAATAACATAGCCGACGAGTTCGTATGTACAGAAGTATTAAAAATACATATTATTTTAGAAGGGTAATTTAAAAAATAGAATAATCATTATTTTAGGCAGCTCTTATTAAAAGGTGCCAGTGAATGCTAATATTGAAGAAAATTTAAGAACCCATTTTTTTATCTTTATTTTTTTGAGTAAATAATCCAATTACAGAAGATACTCGGTTGCATTAAAACCACAGCTTCCACGTTAAAAGTGGCCATCAAAAATCATAATAAAAAATATAAGAAACACAGGTATAGATTCTGTGGTGCACGGAACACAAGTGCAATATATCTCAGTTCCCCATTTATTTTTATGATAAAATTGAAATAAACTTACCTTGTAAAATTTCCAACGATCAACTCATCATGTCTGTTAATCATTAGATCGACTCTTCCTTCCCCGTCCTGATCATTATGTTCTTCACCAGCATTACCGTTAACTTGACCCTTTAACCTGTCTTCATTTGCAATAAAACCGTTATTAAGTACAGCAGCGACATCTTTAACATGTCCATTACAGCTATTCGTTTTATTCAGTCTTGGTTCGATTTCTTCTTCCTTACTCGCGAGTTTACTATTATGATAATTTACCCTAACTGCACCATCATCGGCGTTGTCGTTATCGTATTCGTTAGATTTACCGGGGCATCTGCTAACGTTAAACCTTCCGTGTTTGCAAAAGTTTACTCTGGTGGACATTCGGCGGTTTCGAGGATTTACCGCCAAATTTTGATGGAATCGATGGTGATCTCTTTTGTGATCGTTATGGAAATGGTTGTTATTATTTTTTTTGGATTTTACGTGATTATTTTTTGTATTTCGATTAAAACTCCTCAATTTTTGCCGGTGTACTTTGGATTGGATTAGTGATGAAGTTTCCATGATGATTTATGTTTTTTAATTGCGGTGGTTATGAATTTACTGTTTACATTTTTTGGTGCTTTAATTTGAAAGTTAGAAAAATTAATACTTGAGTTCGCACTTGTTGATCTTTATTGAGAAGATTTCGTTGCTTAGGGGACTAACCCGAAAACTGCGTAACTAACTCAGATTTTTTGCGCATAAAAAAATTGAATGAAATTAATGACTTTGATAAATCCTTCGCATTTTTCAATTTGTGTATTTAAATCAGTTTGACGTCTTATTTTTATTTGTCAAAAAAATATTTACCATTTATTATTAGAAGGAAGAAAACAACCACCAACGCGATCCTTTTAATGTTTAAATAATAATTTAATTTTTAATGTGTGATTTGCCAACAATATTTACGATGCAATTCTTCTGCTTGCTCCATAAGTTGTCGTGTTCCATTGTTTTGCTTTTTTTAAAGTATCCCCTTTCTATTCATAATGCATTCTCCCACCAACAACCTCACTTTTTTACAATGCTCAATAATTATCCCACTCCATAATTACGTCATAGATTTAGATCACCTATCCATATGTCCAAAAACAGTCGAAAATCAGCCGATCGACGAGAAAACAGTAGGACGCGAGAAATTATTGAATGTCGTAAGCGTATCGAAAATGGTAAAAACGAAAGCTCGCGACTATCCGGCAAGGCGATTTAATGGTAAACTGTAAAAGCCATGTTGTCAAATGGTTCACTAAGTCCCCCACGCGGTTTTGTATGCGTTGCATCCTTGTCCTGTACGTTGATTAATGAGATCTTGTCGTCCTTGTCGGATCGTTATTATTAGAACGTTATAGGTTCATACAGAGTGAGCTGGTAAAGCAATATTTTAAAATATTAATCGAACTGGATCAGTTTTGTTATGCTTTATATTATATCTTGAGGGTTCAATGCATAACAATTCTATTTTGAAGATTCAAGTCTAATGAACTTGATGATTAAACTCTGCTGATATATTTCTTTCATTGTTGGTGCGAATCCTTGATGCATACATACTATCCCAAAACTGATGCCTATTCGACGATTCAAGAGATAACGAACCTAAAGTATCTTATAGTTATTAATGATACTAGTTCGATATGAACACTCATTAACAAAGTTCATATCGAACGTGCATCATTCAAAATTTAATCTACGACGGTCCAAATAGATTTTATTTGCACATACCTGGTTTAAAATACCAGATGCTCATACAGAGCTGGGCAAGCTGCTAGAAAAAAGTAGCTAGCTACAAGCTACAAGGTAAAGTCTGTTCAGAGATATAAGAAGGTGACCAACTGATCCCTATTAGGAAAAACCCGGGCCAGCTGTAAAATTGAAATATGGCCGAACAGGTCCATATTTTGCTTAAAATTTATTCATGGTTTGTAATAAAAATAAGTAAGACATTAAATAATATTTTATTTATGTTTAAATGTGAAATTACAAGTTATTTTGTTATTAAAAATTATATTTATGATTACAAAAATATACAAATTATTCGGTACTTATAACAATTATTAACTTAATATATTAATATCACTATCGCTATCATCATCTGTTCTAATTTATATTTGTGCTATATTGCTTATATGGATATAGGATTTTTCCACTTTTTCAACATGTGTAACAGAATTTATTTCATCCTGTCCAGTAAATCTACTTACCCTGTACTCATATGCGGCCGGTAAATGGAACATTACAGTATCAGATACTGTAATGTGTTGCCTAGCAACCATGCTTTGTTTTTGGAAACTACGACTTTTTACTTTCGATTTTTGACAAGTTGTCACTTAAAATTATAAGAAATAAAATATTTAAATACACATATTTAGCAATTATTTAATACATCAAAAACACTTTTTTAAATGAAATAAATCAATTATTATTTATTACCACAATTTTCAAATGCTCTTCAAATTCTTTGAGAAATTCTTCTCTTCTTAATGGTGAATATCTTGGATGGAATTCATTGTCTAGCAAATGCAAATGTTTCATATAATATATATAATATTTTGAAACTATTTGATTTTTCTTCTTGTTAGGAAGGAACCGAAATTTAATAGAAAGGTCCAAAAGAGCCTCCTGAATTTTTCGAAACAACATTTTATCATCCGCGTCTAAAGTGCAATTACGAAGTAAATCAACTAAGTAGGTTAACTGACGATGACAATTACTAATATCTTTAAACTCTGTACAAAATGTACAAGCAGAGTACACTATTTTTGCCATATTTATCAGCACTAAGAATATGATAACTATATATTTTTTTTAAGGGTTATAATAAAAGTAGGTAACTGTCATAATTCAAAGAAAATAAAAAGTCATGGCCTACTATAAAAATGCGTTCCGCCACCCGACAAGTATTTATTAGAGAATCGTTCACTGCTATATATAGGTAGGTAGCATGTAGCATAAATTATACTCTTTAACCAACTTTAGTAAATGAAAAATGTTATATAACTATAATATAGGCATTTAATTACATTGTTTTAAAGGTTTTGCTTAACTAAAATTAGTAATTTTTATTTTATATGGTCTATATTTAGTGATACCAATTAAAACTGTTTGGGTGCTTCTACTTGTAATAGTATTTTTTTCTACCAACTTTAGTAATTGTAAAATATTATACAACCATAGAATATATTCCCTGTTACAATTCTTTAAATATTTTATTTAACTAAAATTGGTAGATTTTATTTAAAATTATACCCGAAACCTCCATAATTGCCCACACGAATATTATGACTTTATCTATTTGACAGTGACAAGCAAACAAAATTTATAATTAACTATGGAAACCAATGGCTCAATTGCATTTAGGGTAGGTAGCATGATATAATATTGCGAAGTATTTTTTAAAATTTTAATATACCTATTTATTTTTTTGAAAAGGGATATAATGACAGGATGAAATAAAATACCATACGATACACGTCCGTTAGGTGTTATTACAGCACTCGTTTATATTCCAGACTCGGCTCCTACGTCGCCTCGTCCGTAAAACAACTCGTACTGTAATAAGTCACCTACCGGACTTGTAACGTAAAATACTATTGCCCAACTTTGTGAAGGGATGTGAAAAACTTCAGTTTCTATAAGCTCAAGTACACTGGAGTTAATAGTAGGGCAAATATTGTTACGACGAATGGCAGATTTCAGTTGGAGCCAAACATGTTCGATGGGATTAAATATACAATGGTATGATGGAAGCCTTAATTTAAAACTGTATGCCCTAGATTTTTTGGATAATTATCACAGAAGTATTATACAGTAAAACTTCTCAATAGCGGCCACTAAAAATTTCATTACAAATTGACCGTTTGAGGGGGTGACCGTTTTTGAGGGGAAGGAAAAAAATAAATTACATATCTACATATAACATATGTGTCATGTGAATAAAATTCAACTTCATTAATTAATAAAAGGCTAATTACAAACACATACGTTATTATGTAATATGAACTGTAAATATATAGACATAACTATTTATTTCATAACTCCTACATAATATGTATACATAATAATGTTTAAAAATGTGCACTACATACGAAAAAAAATTATGCTTTGTGAAAAAAAGATTCAATGGAAGTCTGTTTCATATTTTTAATTTTAATTTTTGCTGCTTCATTTTTACATTTCATTAGGATATTTGAAATATCAATGGCCAAATTGCCATTTTCTTTGCCTAATAAAAAATTTTGTACGTCTCTTATTTTTTCACAAACTTCACTCATGCTTTTTAAAGACGAACTAAAAACCTCCTGGTTTTCTTTACTTTCACAGTCTTCATTTTCGGTAGTTTCAGATTGGCTGGTAAACTCCTGAATTATTTCCTGCATCTCCATACTGGGATTTTCCGTTGAAATGTTTGAGTCGATTTGAAGATAATTTTCCAGGTTTGGATTTCCTGGGATACCGGAAAACAACTGACTTAGTGGAATATCGTCTTCTTCTTCAAAAATCTCATTCTCTTGGAGAGTTTCTATAAATCCAGCTTTTTTTTGTTTTGAAATTGTTTTAAAATTGATGTCATGTCTTTTGCAGAATCTATCTAACCAGCCATTTGATGCCTTAAAATCACAATTTTTCAAATTTTCTGACACTTCCAGAGCTTTTTCCTTTAGTAGTGGTCCGGATATTGGAATGTTTTTGTTTCTTGCTTTGCAAAACCATTCATAAACCATTTGGTCAATCGCAAGTCCGTCTGTTTTTGGAAACTTCCGTTTTTGATCTGCATTAACTCCTCCTTCTTCATAAAGTTTTTTCAGTTCAATTTTACTTTTTAGAATATCATTTACTTGCGTTCTTCCAACACCAAACTTTTCCGCTATCTTTCGAGCACTGATACCATATTTTTCACTATCCGCGATGATTTCGAACTTTTGTTTAAAAGATAAACGTTTACGTTTCAGAGACATGATCGACTATTGTGCTGTTAAAATGCAACTGAATAAAATTTTACCTTTTATGAAAACATCTTAAGATTTAACAAATTATATTTGTACGTACTTAAAAACCCATTTACATAATTAGGTTTTATCATTCTCCGGTATTTCCAATAGTACCAGTAATAAAGTACCGGCTGGGTGCAAACATTCCCAGAAGGGTCGAGACGACCGCAATTAAGGATAAAAATTCAAGGTAATTTTCTTAAAAGTTACGGATTCATGTGACCGTGGCTGTTTTAGAAGTGCTTCGGTATTCGAGGGGTCTTTTATTATTAAAAATGCTATAAGATTTATTTTAAGAAGCCCAAACTGACCGTTCAGAGGGGTGACCGTTTTTAACGGGTGGCCGAAATGAGAAGTTTTACTGTAGTTTTGAATTGTTGCTTTTATGTCATTTGAGGAGGGAGTCTTGGTCAACTGCCTACTATGGTAGCTTGCATTGTCCATTACAATTACGCTATTCGGAGGTATATTTGGAAGTAGCTTGTTTTTAAACCAATCTTCAAATAAATCAGCAGTAGTGTCCTCATGGTAATCCAGAGAAGAATCTTTAATGTTTTTCACAGACAGAGAAAGTCCATTTGGAATCCATCCGTCTTTAGATCCAGCATGCAAAATCGTAATTCCTTTACCTCCTTTTGATGGCGCGCTTGTTTTACACTTGCCGCTTGAGTCAACCCAACCCTTTTCCGGGGTATCATATGTGTCGAACCAGGTTTCACCCAAGTAAATAATCGGCCTTTGCTGATCTCTGTAAATCCTAATTTTTTGTAGATATTCGGATCGCCATTCCCGAATTCTACTGGATTCCATTAAAACTTCTCTTTTGTTAATTTTTTTAAATCTAAAAACCATGTGTTGGATACACTTCCATAACGTTGTTTTGCCACATTTAACGCCTGTGTAATCTTTTTCAAGCCTCTTAATTAAATTATCTAATGTAGGCACGCTTTGTTCCTCATATACCTTGTAAATTTTACGCCGTATTATATCTTGATCTTTTCCATCTACCTTCGAGAAAATGCCAGTATCGGTTTTTTTTTCCTTGCTAAAATGGGATCGGTCACAATTTTCCTTACAGTTGATGTTGGAATTTTTGTTAACGTGACCGTTTCTTCTATCGCTGCTTGCTTGCTGACCGCACGTTCAATGAGAGTTGAATAAATATTGTTTATAACTTCCTTAGTTTCCACAGAAAAGTGATTTCTGCTTTTCGACGGGGTAAGTAAGAATAATTACTAAGCTTAAAACTAACTAGTGTGGCTATATATACAGTCTTTAGAACATAATTTGTTTTATGGCATTAACCCTCTCATTTTAAATCAGGTAAAAATCGGTTTAAAATCACCAAACTATTACTTTAATAATGAAATTACGTCTTCCGGATTTGCAGTTTACTTTAGGACATTTTTAAGTACGCCCATAATTTACCTTCACTCATTCATTCATTGTTTGTTACTGTACACCCTTGGATAATCCCATTCAAAGGCAAAGTATAACTTTCTTATATCTCTGGACAGGCTTTACTTAAAATTTGCGTGTTATTATGAAGGCTATAATGACACCGTCCTAGATTAAATGATAAAAGCATCAGAAGTCTGATGCAATATCCTCTTCATTTTGATTTACATCTTTAAGGCCTGTTTCCCCTGTTCTATTTTAAAAATTCAAAGTGATGCTTTACTTTGAGAATTCAATAATAAAGCTGATGTGGTGTTTGTATTGCCTTGAATGCCTATTATGCAAGAAACTATATTGTGTGAAATGATAAATATTACTTTTGAAACTGGGCATTTCCCAACACAGTTGAATATTTCTAAAGTCATTTTTAACAAGGGATCACAAGAGGGCATTTCAAATTATAGTCCCATATTAACAGCTAGTACCTTTACAAAGATAATAGAGAAAGCCATCCACAATTGCTATCTAACCTAAACTAACCAAAACGAGGTGAAATTTTGAGTCCGTGTCAGCAGGGATTCAAATCTGAGTCATCTACCGGGGGTGCCATCCACTATATATTAAATAAAATTTATGGAAATAGAAATCAGGGAAAGACGCGTATAGCAGTGATTTGTGACTTGTCAAAGGCGTTTGACACTGTGGATCACGCTATTCTATTGCGGAAACTGGATAAATATGGAGTATGGGGAGTAGCACTTCATTGGTTTAAGTCCTATCTGTCATTTAGAAGACAGTATGTCAGTGTTTGTGATGACGCTAGTACATACAACTCTTCTTTAAAATACGTTAAACAGGGACATATTCAGGGATAGTTTGTGATGTTTTCAAAGGATACTACCTGCTTAGTGACCCTAATAATTTAACAGCAAAAGCAGTGTCTACCATAAGACGCCTTACCCATTGGTTTAATGAGAATAGATTAAGACTGAATCTCCAAAAAACCCCCCTCCTTGTTTTTGAGAGAAGAAGCTTTCTTAACACTGATGTCGAGGTCGGTGGTAAAATAATTCAAGTGTGTTCAGAGATGACAATTCTCGGCTGGGTATCACGATTCATACAACTCTGAAATACAATACTCACCTTAAAGAATTAAACGTCTCAACATCAATACTTAGAAGTGTGTATTATGCCTACTTCCACTCTCTAATATTCTATGCCGTACAATTATTGTGTGCTCAAAAACGATGTATGCGTGTAATAAACTAGAGCCAGGAACCTCATGTAGTGAATATTTTAAAAAATCTAAAATATTGACTCTGTCATGTTGTTATATCTATAGATTGCTTCTGAATGTACATAAAGCTAAAATTAGAGTTTTTGACTTTAACTATGATGCTCTTTTTTGATCATTTTGAAGTTACACGGACCTAACAATGTGATGAATATTCAAAAAACAAAATTAATGCTATATTTTACTCATACTTGGGTTGTATGCTTGTGAGTTGAATCTGTAAAGAATACTAAACTAATGTTATGTTTGAAAGTTTCAACGCATAGAAAAAGATTTAGTTGTGCTGTGCAATTTAAGAGGAATGCTTTTAAATTTCGGTCTGTTCTTTTTAACTTTATATCAGCGTTGATATGAACTTAAGTATGTTTTATCTTATAACCAAATTTATTACAATAAAATAGCAATTACTTAAAATAGTGATGTTTTAATTATGGTCAGAGATAAAGATTTTATTCTGTGATTTTGATTTATATTTTTTCGTGTAGAATTTTCATTAATAGTTATTTATGATATAAGTGTTAAAAGTACATTTTTAAGGCACGCATGTGGAACACAAGAGTGCCTTAAAAATACTTATAACACAAATATCATACAATATTATTTCTACAAACGGCAATAAAAAGCATACAATAATTTAAAATTAAATGTTTAGAATCTCTTACATCCAGGTAGTTTCTAATAGAATCGTATATTTAAATTAAATTAGTCAGTTTTATTAAAACGCTAGCGCTGGCTGTTGTGATTTGCCAAAAATGCAAGAAAAACAAGAAATCGATCCACTTAAAGACATAGAAGAAACTGCTAACAGAGCTATCTAGGATTTACTGCCACGAAAATCAAGAATTCAATATGAGATTGCTCATAATAAATTTCTAAAATGGTGTGAAAACAAAGGCGTTTCTAGAAACTATTCCGAAAATATATTCCTGGCCTACTTTGAGAGGAAAAGGCAAATGTATGGAAGTCATCTTCTCTTTGGTCCCATTATTCAATGATCAAAGCTATGCTACGTGTAAATAACGCCGTAGATATCAGCAAACATTTTAAATTAATTGTCTACTTGAAGCGTCAAGGAGAGGGTTACCAGGCCAAAAAATCAAAAAATTTTACTAGAGACCCAATTGAACAGTTTCTGAAGTGCGCACCAGATGATAAGTACCTTATAATGAAAGTAGCTACGATTGTAGAAGAATTTGGTGTCTGCCGCTGGGAGCTTTGTCAGTTGACTCTTGGCAACGTGAAATATATGGAGACTTCATTAGTTATTAATATATCAGATACCAAAACCAAGGTACCACGAAATTTCACTATCGTTGAAAAATTTTATTTGGATTTTTATCAAAAATATACTGATCTTCGTCCAGCAGATGTCGTACATCGGCGGCTCTTCTTAAAATATGTAAAAGGTAAATGTACCAGAAATCCGGTCGGAATTAATACGTTCGGAAAATTTCCTGCTGCTATAGCAAGATTTCTGCAACTTCCAAATTCAACACTCTATACGTGGCATTGCTTTCGCCGTTCCTCTGCGAGCTTACTTGCCGATGCTGAAGCAAATTTGACAATTAAGCGGCATGGGGGATGGAAATCCTCAACCGTTGCGAAAGGGTACAGCGTGGATTCCTTGGAAGATAAAAATTCTATTACTCGAAAATTGCTTACAGTACAAACGACAACATCAACTGGACATGCTGCTATTTCTGTTCAATCCTCCTCAACCGCGAAGAACAGTAGGACTGAGGAAGGAATTCATTTTTCAAATTTTAATATTAATAAAAGTGTAAATACATAGAATAGAAATGTTTTTTGGCGGTTTTTTAAAAAAAATTGACATTTTACTTTTAACACTAGTGCTATAAAGTAACATTTTTAAGGCTAGTAGACAGTGTTAAAAGTTCCATTCTTAACACGTTTGTAGAAAAAATTGCTTCTGAGCTGTGTTTTTGTTTAAATCTTGTAGACTAGGTATTTGCTGACGTCCACCAGCTACTATTTTTGATGTGACCTCTTATCTCTTTATTGTACTCGTATTTCTATTGCATACATCATTTAAGTACAAGTTAAATATCAAATTACTTCATATATTAAGCAAATATTTTTTTCTTGTAATTTTACAAAATTTTGTCCCAACACACCTACCATAAATCTTACATAATATAAAGTAAACTTTCAAGAGCCTTATATTTTATCCAAAGCAAAATAGTGTTTTTTTTTTCTGAAACTAACCGAATTTCGTCTTGACACACCTTGTACGCTTCCATACACGCGGTCGTCGTTCCTTCCACATTTCTCTCTTGTACACACGATAATCCCATTAGCTTAGTATCGTCCTTTTTCAACCTACCGAAATCCAAATAGCGTTGTCTCTTTTCAGCATTAACGACCCGTCAAAAGATCGAATCGTTTCTTTTCTAATAAACATAAATAGAAAAGGGAGTCCCGTTTAAAGTGATTACCTCATGGTGGTGATTGTGTTTTTGTTTTGCACGAGATTGTGGAAAACTAGATCTGTGTTTATTGTTGTATACTGCTCGAAGGACCAATATATATATTTTTGTAGGGGCGTGAGGAAAATGCGATTTTAGTGTCCTTACTAAGTCCTATAGTAGGTCGGGTCGCGCTCGCTGCCGTTGTTTACGACTTAAGAAGACAGGTGGCCATGCAAATCGCCCTTTCTCCGTTGCTGGGTAACGGAGCTGACATCGACAGGAGAGTAAAAAATAACTTTTAATAATTTATTTTTCTTTTTTCTAAAACAGTGTTAGAGAAAGTATAGTCTAGAACTCGTATGGAATGGCATTTCCTGCTTGTTATAGAATATACTATTAATAGTTATTTATGTACCAAGGGCATTATAGTCTAGTAACGCCTGTGCTGTATACAATACTTTATTTCTAATTAATTTTAAAATATAAATAGTTAAACTTCTGCATTCTTTTTTAACTATTTTCGCCAATTTTTTTAGTATTAAGTGAGCTTTGATCGGTTGTCATAAAATAAGTTTGACGGTTGCTAAGGGTTGTTTATTTTAAGCGTCTTTTACGTTTTATAAACGAAAATATGGAAAATCCATAAAATATTTCAGAAAATGCTGAAAAGCTAAGAAAAACTTATTATAGGCAAAGTCTAAAGCCCTGTACGTCTAGGAATATGAAAAATTTCTACAATGGAAGGTAAAAAACCGAATTACGGGGACTACTGAAACAGTAATGATGGCTCACTTTCAGGAATTGGTATGTAACCCTTTTGCTCATTGGTAATAACAATTTTTAATTATATTTACTTTATTTTAGTCGAAAAAATATACCCCAAATAGCCTTTGGACAAAATATTCCCAGATGAAGTCTAAAC
This sequence comes from Polydrusus tereticollis, assembly GCA_963920685.1. NCBI lineage: Eukaryota > Metazoa > Arthropoda > Insecta > Coleoptera > Curculionidae > Polydrusus > Polydrusus tereticollis. The sequence goes on along the minus strand of OY987332.1, from coordinate 19,076,473 downwards.
GTATAGTAAAGGAAAAACATTAATATTTCAAGATATTATCAATTAATAGCATTTTTAAAAGTTAAATCAAAGGGATATCTTCCTAAAAAGTCAAAAGTTTTGGAAAGTGAACAAGTTTTAACTTTTATCAAAAATGCGCCGAATGATACCTTCCTGCTGCATAAAGTGGTACTCGTAATGGGAGTTTTTGGCAGCCTAAGACGGGATGCGATGGTAAGAATGACCATTGATGATATTGAGGGTAAGGGGCCTGTTATGCTTGTCAAGGTACCAGAAACTAAAACTGCAACGCCAAAAAGTTTTACTATAATCGAAGGAGACCAAACAGATGCCTTAAAGTTGGTTAAACAGTACCTTGCATTAAGGCCAAAAGGAATTAAGGAACGCAGATTTTTCCTTACATACCGAAATAGTAAATGCATAGCTATGCGTGTGGGTAAAAATACACTAGGACGTGTTCCTTCAATCATAGCAAAATTTCTTAATTTAGAAAACGCCAAGGAATATACACGATATTGCCTACATCGGACCCCGTCCACACTTCTTATCGAGGGTGGTGCTTCCCTTGCAACCCTTAAGCTACACAGAAAGTGGAAGAGTACTAGCGTAGCGGAGAGTTATATAGAGGAAATCATTACGTCGAAAAACCGAATAGCAAAAATGATAGCCAAAGAAAAAGAAATAACTATAATTATTGAGGGAGCATGCAGGAATCCGCATGCACATCGAGAAACTCAGCAATCGAGTCGCAAAATTTCATAGTTGGTCCAGCTTCTTTCTCAGGAAAATTCAAAAATTGTACATTTAACGTAGGAAAAACAGAATAATATTATGTAAAAAAATTGTTAAAAATAAATACAAATTTTGTTCAATATATAATAATTACCGGGCATTATAAACTTTATCGCCCGCTAATATTTCCTATGATATTATGATGATGTTTATAGCAACCGTTTCTAAGGTATTATAAGTAAATAATTGATAGATGAAAAATAAAAGTAATAATAATAAGCTTCTGCTTTAACTAAACGAAGAAACAGTAAGCACATCTCCCTTGTATATGCACAGAAAGACCGTTGCACAAGTTCAAAGCAGACGACCTGTGGGACTTAATGACGTCATCGCCTCGCAAGCATTTTATTTGATTTTGATCTCGTTTATTTCGAAACCTACTTATCAGATTGATTTTACATTTTCGGGGCTGACCATACCTAATAAATGCTTCAAAAAAATCAGGGAAAGAGTGTAATTTGAAGTTTGACCAAATGAACCCATCGACCGAATTTATATAGATAATTTTGATATATTAGATAAGATTAGAATAAATGTTTTTGCGACCTAAGACAGTGAGAGTGACGCACGACAAAGATATCATTGATACGAAAAAAAGCACAAAAGTAATTAATAAGGGTCTTATTTATTTCCTCGCAAAACATTTACAACAACATTGGCTCAATAGGCATAATTAATTTTTTCCACTACTAACCTATAACATCGCCATTATTGACCGATTATTAACGCTAGAAATCGTTTTTCTCTACCTTATAAGTCATTATTGGCCATGGTCAATAATAAGCCATTGAAATCCATTATTGACCGATCTTTGACCTTAACCGAATTTTGTTTGAACGCAGGTAACTTGATTTTTTAATTCTACAACATCAATTCATTGTGGTTAGGCAACCAGATAATTATCAATACATATTAGATTACTTGATATTGTAAATTATCGATACAATCAACATTTTTTCTGCTTCCATCCTTAATTCGGGAGGTGTACACATAATATTATCACTAACATTTTCTTCGCTCATTTTTTAAAAAAACGCAAAACTCGTGAAATCTGATGACACAAATGAACACAAATTGACATTGACAAAGCCACCTGACAAAACAACAAAATATTTTGCCAATTCCAAAGCGCAGGTAACTTGATTAAAAAATATACTTATACCTACCTATAATTTTTTATAATTATTAATACTATAAAGATAAATCTCATATAAAAGTTTGTAGTAGTGGAAAAAATAATATATTAACCACGGTTTAGACAGCTTATTATAGCCCTCGCGTCTTAAATCCCTCGTCGCTTCGCTCCTCGTGATTTAAACTCGCCGCTCGGGCAATAATGATGGCTGTCTAAACCTTGGTTAATAATATACTATTAAACGGTCTTCTGTTATTGTAGACCTAGTCATGTTTTAACTTTGACACCTCTCAAAATGTCAAATGACAATAAGGGCTTCTTATGGCGGGAAAATAATGTCATAGTATAATTTATTCGTTTTGTTTTCTATTGTGGTCCATGACCAGTGCAATAAAACGTCACATTTTTGTTTTGAACCGCCAAACGCGGCTAACTAGACGCAATTACTTTAAACGAAATAACTCAAAAACGGCTGGTCCGAACATACTGGGTGTTGCATCGTCGAGCGGGACATAGGAAATCCCATGTAATTTTAAATGAGGTCAATTATTGGCTTCCCTAATTATTTTAGAGAAAAATTCTATTTAGGTTTATTAAAGAGCACTAAAACCCACATTCAAAAGAATAACTTTAGATATATTTGATGAGCCCGTTTACGGGTTATCGCCGATTTCTTTTTAACTATTTCTCCTTTTTATGGCCCCGTATTTGCGGGCACCAGTCAAGGTAAAAGATGACTGTCAAATAAAGTTGTCATTTTGAAATGTGTGCTTTAAGCTGGATTTATAAACTCGAAAAGTTGGCGAGGTTAAGGTTCAGTTGGTGTTGGAAATTGGAGTTTAATTTAAAACTAAAGGGAACACTCGGTTCCATTTATTAACTCGTTCATGTTGTTCATGTAAACCTCGAGAGGTTCGAAAGGTTCCCGGGTAGTTCGAGATAACCAATTTTTATGCTCGGAGTTCGGAATATCTAACCTCACAAACTTGATCATAACTTCAACCTCACCAACTTTTCGAGTTTATAAATCCAGCTTTATTGTTATAAAAACTCGTACATCGAAAATATTAAAGGTGTATTTATGAGTACAAATTAATCTGAATAAAACTAAAATAAAGTATCCAATTACAAGGTTAAATATGACATTTTACATGTTTCAATATTTTACTAATTAATAGGTAATTAATAATTCTTGCATCTCTTCTTTGTTCCTGCCTTTCTTCACATCTGCAGTTATTTATTACAGTGCCTTTTGTCTCAAATTTCTTGATAGTCCTTTCGACTGTAGATTTTGCAGGTATCGGTCTATTCGGATACAGAGCAGCAAACATGTCTCACACATTTTGATAACTATTTCCTTGATAATACCATTTAATCATCAATATTTTTTCTTCAGAAGTGTAATTCATGGCTAATATTTTCGATGTACGAGTTTTTATAACAATAAAGCACACATTTCAAAATGACAACTTTATTTGACAGTCATCTTTTACCTTGACTGGTGCCCGCAAATACGGGGCCATAAAAAGGAGAAATAGTTAAAAAGAAATCGGCGCGGCGATAACCCGTAAACGGGCTCATCAAAAATATCTAAAGTTATTCTTTTGAATGTGGGTTTTAGTGCCCTTTAATAAACCTAAATAGAATTTTTCTCTAAAATAATTAGGGAAGCCAATAATTGACCCCATTTAAAATTACATGGGATTTCCTATGTCCCGCTCGACGATGCAACACCCGGTATAGACGCATTATATGTTTTTACAATGTGGAAATTAAGCTGATTTTAAAGATGTGACAATATACAGGGTCGTTGGTATGTATGGAAACGGTCGATTATTTCTTAAAGTACAACATCTAGCAAAAAATATTCAAGACAAAAATTTTAGGGTTTTTTATAGTCTATTAGAATTTTAAAATATTAAGTATACAGGATGAGTCAGAAAGCTGTAGAGAAATAAAGTTATTTTTTTTTAATGGAACACCCTATATCTTAGAATATTTTTGGATCTTACATAAAATTACAATTATTTTTTAATAAGTGCATTGTAAGTCTAAACCTAATAGTTTCCGAGATATCGACTTTTAAAAAATGACATTTTTGAATCTTGACAGCTTCTAGCTTTCTAACGGTACGTCTTAGAGTAAAACGGCTTACATGTCCCTATCTTAGTTTTTAATTATCTTTCTAATAGTGTCAGCTTCCGGTTAAACCGGATGTAACTCAATAGTCCGAAATATAGCACTTCCGGTTTAACCAGAAGTTGGTATTTTTGGGAAGATAATTAAAAAGTAAGATAGGGACATGTAGGTCGTTTTGCTCTATGGCGTACCGTTAGAAAGCTAGAAGCTGTAAAAGTTCAAAAATGTCATTTTTCAAAAGTCGATATCTCGGAAACTAATAAGTTTATACTTATAAAGCACTTATTAACAAATAATTATAATTTTATGTAGAATCCAAAAATGTTGTAAGATATAGGGTGTTCGATTAAAACAAAGTAACTTTGTTTTTGTACAGCTTTCTGACTCATCCTGTATACTTATCTTTTTTTAATTCCAATAGACTTTAGAAACCCATAAAACTTTTGTATTGAATATTTTTTGTTAGCTGTTTTACTTTAAGAAATAATCGATCGTTTCCATACATACTCCGTCCTCCGTTTAAAGAAAACCCCAAGGGTTACAATTTTTTTTTATTTTGCGATCGTCTAAAAAGTTTTAAGAAAAATCTTGCAACTTCAAAACTAAAACTAGAGAACGGTCGTTTTTTCCTTTAACTTTTAGATTTTTCTTACATTTGCGTTTATTTACATTGCATTTCTAGTTCTCGAATTTATGCTAATACCTTGCAAACCGAAAATTTAAAAATATTTTTTGTTTGTTGCTTTCTATACCTAATGCAAATTTAAAACCGTTGCACGTCATACCCGTTAAGTGACGTCAGATATCGACAGTGTTGCCAGCTTGTCACAAAAATATCCGAGTGAGGAAATTACAGTTTTTGTTTTATAAAAACAAGATAAATATACAAAAATTTTCCATAGTTTATAATAATAATAATAATAATAAAGTTTATTCAAAATATTTACATAAATACAATACATTTTAATATATTTTACATTAAAAATAAACTTAGGAATAAAACCCCTGAAGGTTAACTTGTATAGGGGTTAATTTTATTAAAATATTTGGTTAATATATTATTATGTAAATAATTGAGGATAAAATTTTTATAAATTTATTTAATATTATTTAGATTTGGTATTAATATATTAATATATTAATACCTATTTAATAACTATAGCATTTCTAAAATATTATCTAAACTATTTTTATTTAATAACCACCATTTAATTTCTTTTTTATATAACTTAAATGATTTTATTTTTTTAATATTATTTATTAGACAATATGTATAAACTTAAAATTTTGAAACTTTTTTGTCCAATAGATTTATTTATTTTTGGTTTAATAGAAATTTCATTTTTAAATCTTGTATTATAATTATACTCTTTAAATTCAATGTTATTTTTATTTTTAAAAATATATATTAAAATATTATAAAAGTAAATTTGTCTCACATCCATTTTTTTTGTTTCTGCATATAATTTTTTTGAAGAGTATAAATAATCTTTATCATAAATAATTTTTAAAAACCTTTTTTGTAATATTTCTAAACTTTTTACTAAATTTCTATTTATTCCCCCCCAACCTAAAATACCATAATTTATATGAGTTTTGACTAATGCATAATATAATATTTCTAGATTTTTTATATTTAAAATTTTTTTTATATTTTTAAATATTGGCAATGTACTTCTTAATTTTTTAATTAAATTATAATATATTATATTTTAATTATATATTTGTTTACTGCATAATACTTTTTACCATCAACTTTAGTAGATCTAACACTTCTTTTATTTTCATCTTGCCAAGATCGACCAATGGTACCATTTTGGAAAATCCATGTTTCATCCAAGAAAACGAATTGGTACAAGGATGCTTCTTTTTCTATAACATATTGTTTCAAAAATGCCAATCGTTCGAAAGCTACATGGGAAAGTTCCATAAGCCCTCGCCTCGGTTCATCTTTTTTCCATCCGAAGCCTATTTCCTTTAAAATGCTTCTTAAAGAGTTAAGACAACCATCAAACAGTTGTCTGTCTTATAGTTTCTTACTTAAAGTTGTCAAAGTTACATAATGTTCTAAAAAAAGTTATAGCTTATGCATAACCACTGTAAAATATTAGTTTTTGAATAATACAACTTACTTGTTTCATACATTCCATAAATAGTGTCACGGATAGAACCTATATCCAATCTTGACACATAAATTTACAACTCTCTTTAAATAAAAACGTTTCCTTTTAGGTGACTCCAATAATTTATTTTGCTTAACTGTTGTTGAAACTGTGCTTACAGCTATTTTTCACAAATAGTAAACAACGTAATCGACAGAGATACGTATGTGCACTTTTGTTGTCCTTAAAAGAACAGTTTTTTAATGTTATTTATGAAAAGATCTGGAGTCTTTGTTAAACAATTAACGGCACAGCAAGACAGAATCACAAAACAATAATAATAATTAAGGTTAGTTTTGCATAAACGCCAAACAAAGCCAACGAACGAGCTGGCGCCACCGCAGCGTTTACAGCTGTGTTGCCAACTATCGGCCAATAAAATTCAAATTATATTAATTTTTACAAGCTTAAATGAACAAAATATTTGCTATAAGTGGGTTCGTATCAAAGAAGAATACTTTAAGTTTGTAGTAAATTTAATATCGCATAAAGTTTTAATACTTTTTACCCAAATGTAATTTCCTCGTGTTTTCTTATCAGCTGATTGATGACGTGCATCGGTTTTAAATCTGCATAAACCATATCTAAAAGAGTCACACATTAGTAACCCCTGTGATTTGTATCGATAACAACGTGTTTAACTGTATCACTTCCTTTTGTCCCCGTGATTTTCCTGATTTGTTTATAGGTGATTTTTCTCATATTATTCATGCCTGTTTTTCACCTTCCCATGCATGATTTCACATCCACACGAACGTCATTAAATTATATCCTATTATTATTTCATTTTGTTGCTGCATGATGTTTATTAAATCAATGCGATGAGTTTCTTTATTTAGAGTATTGCTTTATTCCAGGCTCTTAATAATTTCAGCAGATTCGTGACAGAATTTTGAAAAAGGGAGCTTGATATTTCTTGACTTACTTCGGGCCGATAAATTTACATAAATTATTTATCTCGTAATCGTCAAGCGCAAACATCTTATAGACCCGGGGGGGGGGGGGGTATTATTTATTTACAACGTGTTGCTGCTTATCTACAAATAATAGTAGTTTACGTAACAAGTCCGGAAAAACAGTTTCCGGTCGTGTTGCGTACACTATTTTTTCGGCAACCGTGTGGAATAACAAATAAATACAGCACGTTTTCGATTTCTTGTTGTTGCATGACCTTCTGGTGGCGTAGCCACAGGGGGGCAATCGCCCCCCTTGACCTGGCGCCTCTTTACTACTTAAATAATAATTCTTAAAAAACAAGAGCGGTCTTATTTTTAGTAAAGAAGAGCGATTTTCAAGAGCGTCCCACCACATTATATTAATTTTTTTTATACAGCGGATTTTAACTTCATTTGGGGCCAGACCCCCGTTCCCTAGGGAGCATATCCCCCTACCTTAAAATCAAGTAAAATACACCTCTTCAATGAAGAAACTGTATATTCAGTCTTAACTGGATAATTTTAACACTTTCTTAAGTTTCCTTCCAAGACAACAGTTTCTTAAATGAAACAACGACAACTATCTTAATTGAAGAATTTAAAAGAGAAATTCTTCATTTATGAATACGAAAATCTCTTGGGTGAATCAAAGTAAACAAGAATATAATATGCTACAGTAAAGAATATATTTTCTTCGTTATATACAAATCACTAAATATCTTGGATGAATGCAAATGGATTTGACTGAGGCATACTTTTTTTCCGTGTGCTGCATTGGAAATGTCGTCAGACACATTTTCAAACTTGCTTTCCTTGCTACTTTCTATTATTTATTGCAATAATCGGGACTTAAAACCATGTCAACTGTTTTAATGTCACATTGGTAAGTCGTTATTTCGTTGCTATGGTAATGCATTCTTCTAAAGCATACCTACCTAGATTTTCATACTGTTATTTGGTTATTTAAGTACAATGACAACAATGATGTAATTCTTCCCGGACTAGGCCGGAAAAGTGCTGCTTTCTCAAAAAGCGTCCAGGAAGTGGGTACGTTCCGGACGGTTGGCGAAAAAAGTATTTTAAAGAATAATTATCGCCATTCATTCATTTGCATACAACATTATGACTGTGAGGTGTTTGCGCCTCGCCAAATGGAAAATCAACGACAGCTCATCCTTGTTATGTCGTTGCTTATGTTATAACTCCACAATAGATTGGCTTGGTGCAAAATTGCCTTTTTTAAGTATATTAATAATTCTTCTTTTCAATTTTTTTCTGTTTTTAAATAAACGGTGGTATCCCTACTACAAAATATTAAAATACCTACTCCAACTGAAAATAATCGTTGGTGTATGAAACTGACCTAGGTGCACAATTATGCTGTAATAAAATACGCAAAGGTCTGATTTCCTGGTTGGCATATAACATAACTTCTTCCTTGTTTTTGTCACTGTTTGCTAATGTTTTATTCTTGTTTTCTCGATGAGACATTCATTGTAATCTTTCTTTTCGCTTGGGTAGCATTAGTACAATTTTTTTGGCCTTATGTAGGCACGCAGGACAGGAACGGAGTTTTCGTTTATGTTCAGAGAGTTCAGACCACTATCTAGAGCAAGAGAGAAAGAACGAATTTAAACACTGAGTCGTCAGAATCCTAACAAAAAATTAACAAGAGATGGTCACAACATCGGTAAAAATAAGCGATCAAACAGCCCCTACAGGGTGTCCTGTAAGTATAGGGCTATATTTCGCCAACGTACAAGAGAGGTCAAAATAATACTAGTAGTCCATATAATCATTTTTTCTAATGCCGCTCTTAGCAAAGACCCAGACAACTACACGGAAAAAAATTATTATTGTTGTTTTTTCTAACTTCTATTGTTACGATTGTTATAATTACTTGTAAATGCTACCAAGCAATCTTGCACGTTTTACTAACGAATATTGTAAAATTTGTAATATTTTTTCGTAAATTCTATTAATTTTAGTTGAATTTCTACCACCAACTTCTGTTATACTAATTAGATATTTTAGTAAATATTTAAAACTCCTTTTGTAGTTTCATTTAAATATTTTTGTAACATTTTTCATTTGCTTTTACACAGGATATAGTGAAATATATTTGGTCTTTATTTCTTGGTCGAAACTAAGTCTTCCAGATTCCATTCTGCTAAAAATCCGCCAAACTCCACATAACAGCACCATAATACCATAAAACACAATATACAATATCAGAGACAAAATTAATCAGTATGAACTTAAAACACATAAGGGTAAGAGTTAGGGGTACGACCCTTTTGATGGCATAACAGTTACTGTAAATGCGACGGCGCGGCTTTGACGATTCCTGTAAATTATTTAGGAGTTTCTACTATATTCATTTAGTAAAATACGAATTTTCCTACAAAAATTTTATAAGCGCTTCTATATTTTTTGATATTTTGCAAATATAGTGTTATAAATTAATTCAAATAGTTTATTGTTAAACAGTCTTACTATAATTACACCCTTCTAAATTGTATTGAAAATTTTAGTAAAGAAATATAGTAGTTTTTACTAATTTTCCGTTTTAACCATTTTTTTTATGCTTGCGTCTTCATGTAATAAAAAATTATAAAAGCCACAAAAGGATTTAGTAAAATTCACAAGACAGTTTCTTACTTTTAACTAAAAACATTGGTTATTCAATTTAACCAAAACGCATTTGTTAAATGAAATATATACCTTAGTAGTGGCATTATTATACTATGTTATATAAAAAAGCTAACCATATTTTTTTATAAATTCAGTTTACAATTTTATTTTGGAAAAGACTAATATAGAGATTTATAGTTATTAAGAGGTTTTATAGAGAAATATACTATAAAATTCTTACTAAACTAAATTTACAATACTGTTTTTTCCGTGTATTAGTGCTGAAAGTTTTTCCAACACTGACACTGGAAACAATGTATCTATCAGATAGTATATCGCAATTTTCCTCACACTTGTAGGGGAGGGACAATAATCTTATGTGATATGCCAGATACTATAGTAATATTTAAAAAAAAATCTATTTTAAACTTGGTATGTTGTTAGACCTAAATTTTACCTTCATGTGCAAGTTGATTTAATCTGAAGCTTCTACAATAAACTTGTTTAAATATCATCGCTTGCAAAAGTGTTGGAGTTTCTGGGTTTAGTAGTAGTTTTTCATCATTCTGATGCATTAATATTATTCTACAGTATTGTTCGGGTTCGCGGTTGAAAACCCACTAGCAAAATATCCAAATTCGATATTGCCCATTTTCCATTAATGTGTCTTGGTCCAGGGGTCCCATCCCCCCCTATATTGACGCCCTTTGATGTTTTACAATAATAAAAAATGAATGTATCTTTGTGTAGATATACCACTTTCGCAGCCACATGCTGAATACTTATTTATCTGCCGATGTCAGGTCGTAAAAAGCAATATACAACCTAATAATCTCGTCTAAGCCATAATAAAGACGAAATTATTTAACTGTCATGTTAAAGGTCTTTACAGTCGTTTTCAACTTGACATTACACCGTTAAATTGCACCATTCTTTGTTTACATTGGCGATTATACAAAGTATTCTAGCCTTGTGCGGCCCTTATATGGACCCAAGCCTTCTTTTGGAGGTGAAAATCGTACTTATCGTATTTTTGTTTAAAACCATAAACCTGTGATTAATTCATTTTTAATTTCTCCTTTTTTAAATTGGGGGTTTTTAATTGTATTTTACACGTCGTTTCCTAGTTGGTAAAGTTTAAGGATATAGTTTTAAAATTACGACATATGGCCATACTTCCGTTTTTGCGCGTTGATTAAAGTTTACTGATCAATGTTTTTCAAAAGAAGTTTCAGATACTTAAAATATGGACTAATCTGAATAACGGAATGTTTTTTACCAACCCAGGTTGCTATGAAGGCGATCTCTTTGGTGGGAAATAAGGGCGACCGCCCTTTTAGCTGCCCACCCAACAATAATTTAATAAACGAATATACAAAACGAGTATGTGATATAGAGATTGTATGGATATGACGATGACAAATATTAGTTCTTTCTTTTTAAATAATTAGTCTATCTTTAAATGATGGGAAGTAACAAAATTTGTGCAGAATTAATACAAGTATCGACATTAAATTCAAGTTTTGCCTTCCAATATATATTTATAATTATAATATATAGGTGTATATAATATTTTAATATTAAATTTTTTAAGCTTAAAATTATGTACAGCCGTACTATTACCTGGAATTTTAGAAAGCAATTTTATTAGAAAGAATTTAGAATCAAAATTAATTAGAGTATAGGTACTTATTTCGTTTCTGCTCTAATCATTTTATTCCTTTTTTTTTGTACCTAATCCTGGTTACCTGTTTGCTCATTATGTGGTTATTATGCCTTTATGGGTGCCTCTATTGGAATAATATACCTATTCATATCTATACATACCTACCTTGCATGTTCGTTTCTCGGTGAAACAAGTCAAAGTGTGAAGTGTTCGTGTTTTCCTAATTTAATATGGAGAATTTTCAACAATTGCCTAAACGCCCTAGAGTCGGCCCATGTACAGTAAATGAAAAAAAAATAATTCTGAACTGTTACGATTCTAAAGTAAGAATGCGGATTTGAGTGTTGAGTGTTGACAATGCAGTGCAATTTACAGCAGATATGCTTAACGTTGGGAAAACAACAATATATAAATTTTTAAAAGAAGAAAAAAGTCCTGGCGTCAAACCTCCAAAAACTTCTCCAGAACGACCAAAACTTGAGCTGTATGACGTTTTAATGTAGAGAAAAAGGCGAAAAGTTTATAGTTTCTTTAAAAAAACAAATTCCCACGTGAAGACCAGGACTACCCATTTATGTGTAAAAATACGCTTTGGAAATTATTAAAAAAAATGGATTTTCGGTGTAAAAAACATAATAGACAATCGATTTTAATAGACAGAAGCGATATCGTCTGTTGGAGAAGAAATTACTTGAGAAGCATCCGAAAAGTCAGAGAAGGAAACAAAGAAATATTTTACCTAGACGAAACATGGCTAAATGAAGGCCATACTGTGACTAAATTTTGGCAGGATAAAAATATTAACAGTTCAAGGCAAGCTTTTTTGGAAGGATTGCCCACAGGATTAAGACCGCCATCTGGAAAAGTACATTAATTCTACATAACCCATATTGGAAGTTCTGAAGACTTAGTTAAAGGTGGTCGGTCTACTGATGTTCCAATCTAAAAATACAAGAGACTATCACAAAAATATGAATGCCGATGTCCTGGAACAATAGTTCGAGCAAATGTTGGATCTTATACCAAAAGATGCAATAATTATATTGGGTAATGCAAGTATGACTCTAGGCTGACGAAAAAATTACCGAAAAGTGCGTGGCGTAAAAGTGAAATAACAGAATGGCGAAGTTAAGACAAATAGAATTTCCATTAGATTCCCTTAAAATGAACTATTGGTACTAGCCAATTTACATAAAAATGCATTAAAAAAATATGTTGTCGATGAAATGGAAAAGTTACGAGGAATATCTGTGTTCAGACTCCCTCCTTACCACTGCGAATTAAACCCTATCGAACTTATATGGGCTTAAATGTCGCCAGAAAAAACACGGCTTATAAAATGGTGGATTAAAAAGGACTCTTTAATGAAGCAATGAAGCTATGGGTAAAATCAGTGCGGAAAAGTGTATCGATCATGTGATAGAGGAAGAAGCCAAAAAGTGGCAGGTACCTATATATAATAATCGAAGAAATGGTTAAACCGCTTATTATAAACGATGTTAATAAAAGTACATCTGCCGAATCGGACTATGATTAAGCCATAACGACAAAGTATTATTCAATTTTTGAAAGTGCGTTGTTTGTAAGATTCTATACTATATCTTGTTTTTGTAATTATTTTATGTAAAATAGTACCACCTATTGTTATTTATTAGTTAATACGATTTTTTCATGTTTTAATAAGTTGGTTGAAGATGAAGAGACAATACTTTCTAATTATATCGTAATTTTGCTTTTTGACGGACTTACTTTATGAACCAAAGTGGATAGTGGTACTTCGTCCTCATCGATTTCAGCGTCGTCATCCAGAACAATTTATGTAGAGTCAGCAATGTACATTCTTCGAAATTCTGTCTGAATATAAGCTTTAGTGTGTTCTTTAAAAAATGTTAATTTTGTATCTAGAATCCAAAAATGTAGAGAATATAAATATGATTGCTTCTTGTATTGATGTTAGAAAATCGATTATTTGAGCTAGTAATCAATGTTTTTCTCATTATATTAACAATAGTCCCCAATACAATATATCCTTGTTCCAAATACCTCTTTAAAGCTTTCACTGTTGGTATAATCTTGTGGATCTGGTGGCATCACTATATTGTCGACTACGACATTGATGATATCCATGGAAAATTATTCATAAAGTGGTGTCTTTGTTGATAGATATGGGACTTGTGGGTGGTTTATATCAAAAACTAGATTTTAATTTAAAAATATTTTTTATTTATTATAAACAAATATGTATTACTAATCTGCAGTCAAAGGCTACTTAAAAGATAATTTATTATCGGTTTTGTTGACATTTTTACAATTTAATATGAAATAGTCTTCACGGTTTTAGCATAATGTGTACAATTATAATTTTAATAGAGACGTGCTTATGTCATTATTATGGTATTTGCATATCTTTCCCTATACCGGATATAATAGGAACAATTACAGGCTATGGATAACATGCAAATTCATAATGTCATAATAACTTTAATTGCTTCAACTGGTAATTTAAAAGACCTATAAATGCCAGATTAACGACATTTATTTTAATAAATCATCAACCGCAAATAAACTATTTACCAGTTTTTAATTGACAGTGTATTGTCATTTTTCGGTTTACAAACTAAAAAAATATCGTTTGAATGTTAAATAAAATTTTGACAGGTGTCATATTATAGAGCTGAAAACTCATTTTTTAAATACTCTGGTCATTCTTCTTTAAAAAAGGTACTCTACATTTGTTTCGATAAAATTAGCCATTTTCGAGGAAAATAGATTTTTTTGTAACATGTTCAGCATTGACTTTCGAAATTTATTTAATAATCCAGTTTATTAACATAAGTTAATTAAACACAGTAACTAATCGAATAACAACTAATTATTCGCATTAAAATGCTCACATGCATCTAACTTATGGACAAGCACTCGACAATTGTGTGGATGCAAGGATAATTGATTCTGATACATTTCCAAATCGCAGTGTGCCGCATAAAGAACCATTGAAAGGGTTGACATTTCGAAAATCACTTAAACGTAAGAATGTTAAAAATGGGATTGACTTGCTTTGTCTTGTTTACTTCAGCAGATTTTCGAAATGGGCGCCCTGTACCTCTATACATTTCGTTGAAATGGTGTGTTATTCTTTCTATCAGATATTCCCTGGTGTGAACTGGCGTCGAATATACAAGTCTCTTTAAAGTTCCCCATAAAAGAAATCCAAAGAAGTCATGTCGGGCGACCTAGGTGGCCATAAAATAGGCCCACCTAGACCTATCCATCAATTACCAAAAGTATTTGATAAGTGCTGACGAACTAAATTGAGCAGACAACTTCAATGCAGTGGGCGAAATCTCCAATCAACCAGCACGGAGTGCCGGCGGAAGGAGGCCATTACAATAAGGGCGTAGATTTTCCGTTTTGTGGGTGACTCTTTGTCGGAGGCGTCGCCAGTAGTCCCCCCCCCCCCACTGGCCAACGGCATGTGTATCGACCGTGTGGGTGTTGATGCGTAAAAAATGTATTTATTCTTTGACGTGTTTGTGTGGTGATGTTTTTGGAATTTAGTTCTGTGTATTTTATTGAATTGTGTTCGTGTTCATTAGTCGATACCCATACCAGGCAGGGGGAGGTGATACAAGGGTAGTTTTGCGTATATTGGTTTGTGTGTTATTGGATTGTTTATGTCATGTCTATTGTTAGTTAGGTTTGTTGTCAATGGTGAGTTGCTTATTTTGTTTGTACAGAAGTCGGTTGATATGTCTCTAATAGTCTAGTATGTTCGGTTTATTGGTCATGCGGTGCAGTTCTGCGATGCATCACAGAATTTTATTCTTCAACCTGAGAAGCCTCTGTCGTTGGGTGTTTGAGGCTGAACACCACACTGGCGCGGCATATGGTATTACGGGTCTTATAATTTGTTGATATATGAGGCGTTTATTGAACGGGGAAAGAGGGGATTTTGCGGATGGAATGGAATATAGGCTGTGCATTGCTGCAAAGCCTTTTTAAGGGTGGAAGCGATATGGGGATGAAATTTTATTTTGCATTGACCTACGCTAAAGTTTACAGTTAATTAGTGCTTTGAATCATACAAAAGTGTTAAGTTTCGGTACTAAATACGTTAACAAAAGAAGAGTATTAATAAAATTATACAAATTTTTTATTTCAGGAATATATTAAACCGACTAGTGAATAATTGCTTGTTCTATGGAACACTTGTTTTCGATTATAATCATAGGTATTGTCAATAAGAAAAAAACAGTGCAGTGTGCATTAATTTACAATAATCGTGTGCTATGACCTGCGTGCACCGTAACATCGCCTTGTAATATTGTTATTAATCGGTAGGAAAATTCGATTGTTTGTAATTTTTTTAGTAAGTATCGTACATGTTGTTTTGTCTGTATTCATCACAATTTTCCATTTGTCTAAGTACGGTGTAAGTAAGTTAATGTGGGTTTGTATCGGTCTTTTGGCAGCTTCTGCGTAGTAGGAGTGAGCATATATTAGTGCGTCGTCCGCGTACAGTGCCAGCTTTGTGAGAGGGTACCTCGGTAAGGATAATGAGCAAGAGACATGACATGTACCTTTTAGACGTGATAAGGGACTAAGAGTTTCTTGCTCTTCTTGGAGGCCCTTCTCCACCACGATGCGGCAAAAAGCTTCCTAAAATGGATTAATAAGATTATATGGGTACTTCTAGCTTTTTTTTTTATTAAACTTGACTTTTTACCTGTTTCTCTTAAGCTACGATCAATCCTTTCAAAAGTTCTTCGGTGCGGTAATCGTCGATTTGAAAATGTATCAGAATAAATACTTCTCGCCTATACACAGTGGCCGAGTGCTTGTTCATAAATTAGATGCATGCATACTCACTATACTATAGGAATAATCCTCTATTACTTAAGTCTTACTTACTTAATTAATCAGACAATTTAGAAAAATTTTCTCAATAACACATATGAAATAAGAACGACTGGCATTTTATTGTAGTATTCTGATATATTATTTAATAACGTGTTATATAAAAAAATTATTTTCTTCGAAAACAGTTAATTTTATTGAAACAAATGTAGTAAGCAAATAGTAAATTGAAATGACTACAGTATTTTAAAAGTTAACTTTCAGTTCTGTAAAATGACACCTGTCAAAATTTTGGCGCAACGAGTGTGGTGGCAAGTCCGTTTTAACGTTTTATGAGTCTTTATGGCCTAGATAAAATAATAAAATTTTATTAAATTGTACATCGGTTTAAAAGTTAGAGTCGAACATGGTTGTGTTCCCATGGCTGCCTCGATCTTTTTTGTATAATACTTTACTAATGAAATGGGCAAATTTATGGTAAATATCTTGAAAACGGTCCTGAATTTTAATATGCTTCGAATACAAAAAAATATTTGCATTTAAATTCTGCATTAGATAGTAAAATAATAGACAGGGTGCTTCATTTGAAAATCTTAAGAAAAACTAGTTTGAAAGCTGTCAAATTTGGAACCAAGTTTTGCACACCCTGTATAAAATAAGCTAAAACTGTTTGGTGTCAGAATATGGTTAGACCTCTTGTATTCAAGTTCATACTATGCTGCTCAGACAAAACAGATGTAAGGCCGATTTTTTAATAATTTTTTCAAGGCGTGCAAAACGATTTTTTATAGTTTTTAATTTATTACTCGTAAGCGACTAAACCAAATCAAATAAAAATTTGGGAAATAAGATAGAACACTAAAAAAAAACCAAAATATGCAAAAAAATACATGGTGTATAATTAAAAAAAAAAATTTTTTTTGTCGTCATACTTTTTTGGACCATTCTGTATGTGGGGCATTCCACACAAAATTTGCAACTCAAAATTTTTTTCCAACGAACAATTTTTTTTACGGTTCAGCAGTCAAAAATATTTGACACGTATTTTTTTATTTTAATGTGATGCGCAGATTTTTGGAAAAAAAAATTCTTGAAATTTCAAGTTTGTAAAAAAGCACCTTTTTCCGACCGCTTCTACAGCAATATCGAATAAAGATATAAACATTTATCACATACATGAAATGTTCGCCTTTTTCTCAGCTTTCGCATGGAGTATAATAAAACTTAATTTTGTAATTTGTTAAATGACAAAAATTGAAAACTTATAAACAAATGCAGTTTTTTCAAATTTGGACATGACTTTTTTCCTTTTTTTTTATTGAAAAAAATCAACTCAAACCTTTGAGAGTTGAATACTTACGAAACAACAAACTTTTCAAGCAGTGCGACTCGCTCGGACTCAGACTGGATTATAAAAGTTATCCACTCCTACGCGCTAAGTAAAACATATTCTTGTACTTGTACTTTAACTTGAAGTTTCAAAGTCATTTTATTTTGACCACCTTAAATTCACAATAATAGAAAATCTCTTCTTTATTTTTAAAGTATCCAATAGTAACATAACTATGTTTCAAGTATACAAGATTATATTTTACTTAGCGCGTAGGGTTGGAGAACTTTTATAATCCAGTCTGAGGTTGAGCGAGTCGCGCTGCGGCGCGCTTCGCGTGTGTAAGCCGTGCTTAAAAGATTTTTTGTCTCGTAAGTATTCAACTCTCCACTCTAAAATTTTAACAGTATTTTAAAAAAGGTGTGAGTTGATTTTTTCAATAAAAAAAAAGGAAAAAAGTCATGTCCAAATTTGAAAAAATTGGATTTGTTTATAAGTTTTCAATTTTTGTCGTTTAACAAATTACAAAATTGAGTTTTATTATACTCCATTCGAGAGCTTAAAAAAAGGCGAACATTTTATGTATGTGATAAATTTTTATATCTTTATTCGATATTGCTGTATAAGCGATCGGAAAAAGGTGTTTTTTTACGAACGTGAAATTTCAAATAATTTTTTTCGAAAAATCTGTTCATCACATTAAAATAAAAAAAAATACGTGTCAAATATTTTTGATTGCTGAACCGTAAAAAAAATTGTTCGTGGGAAAAAAATTTTGAGTTGCAAATTTTGTGTGGAATGCCCCATATGCGAAAATATTTTCCCCAAATACACTTATATGTACAGTGACGGTCTGCGTTCGAACGAAACTCCTAACTTAAATGGTATAGAAGCTATGGATGCCTGACGCACTATTGCAGGACCCTGTATACCGTTGATGTAAAACAAAAACCGATGCACGTCGTCAATCAGCTGATAATTGTAAATCCGTAAGAAAACACGAGGAAATTAAATTTGGGCAAAAAATATTAAAACTTTATGCGATATTAAATTTACTACAAACTTAAAATATTTTTCTTTAATACAAAACCACTTATAGCAAATATTTTGTTTATTTCAGCTTGTAAAAATTAATATAATTTGAATTCTATTGGCGCCAGCTCGTTCGTTGGTTTGGTTTGACGTTTCATGCAAAACCAACCTTAATTGTTCGTGGTTCCGTGTTGCACCGAGTCTATTTTTTAACAAAAACTCCAGATCTTTTCATAAATAGCATTAAAAAACTGTTTTATTAAGAGAAACAAAAGTCCACATACAGATCTCTGTCGATTACGTTGTTTACTATTCGCGAAAAATGCCGAAGCATTTAAATAGTGGGTGCAAAGAGCTAATATCTTCTCTAAGAAGCTATTTTCAGGAAGAACTTAACAACAATGACCTATTGTTACCCTTGACAGCAGTACAGAGAAGTAGATTTAAAGAGTATGTTAAGGTCTAGATATTTTATTTCTACTTTACTAATTTTTAGCGTGTAGCAACTGCCCTAAATTTGAATATCTCCACTGTAAGCACAATTCCAACAACAGTTAAGGAAAATAGATTATTAGAATCACTTTAAAATAAACGTTCTAATTCAAAGAGAGTTGTAAATGTGTAAAGATTGGATATAAGTTCTATCCGTGACACTATTTATGGAATGTACGAAACAAATTATAATTTTTATAGTATTTTAAATCGGTAAAAAAAAGCTGTAACCTTTTTTAGAACATCATGTAACTTTGACAACTTTAAGGTATTATGCAGTAAACAAGTATATAAACTATGGGCAATTTTTGTATATCTATCTTGTTTTTATGAAAGAGAAACTATGTAATTTCCTCACTCGGATATTTTGGTTATAAGCTGGCAACACTGTCGATAACTGACGTCACTCGAAGGTTATAGTGCATCGGTTTTTGTTTTGCATCAACTATAGGTAGATCTTTTGCAACCATCAAATGTTGTGCCAACCTTATTTCTTTGAAGTAAAAATATTTTTCTATCCCATCAATTTTTTGCATTCATTTTTTTACAATAATTTGTTCCTAAAATGGACGTAAACTGTCCTATTCATAGTTTCCCTCTCGAGGAATGAGTTGAATCCAAATAGGAATGATACCTACTTAAAAACTAAATTTTGAAAATCAATAATATGATATTAATTACCTTGAACAAGCTAAAACACTTGCACATAAAATATACAACAAATTCTTATGCATAATCAGAATTTCTCATCAAAAACCATAGTGAGTGATTTCTAGAAATTACTCATGAGTCTGAAGTCTGAGAGTGGGACGGCGAGGGACTCGATTCTTCACATTTCGAGGTCGAGGCATCCTGAAATGGAAATTTGACGTCAACATACTCGTAATTGTCCTGTGACTCCATTGTGGGATAATATTGTTGTAAAGCCTGCGGTCTACTGTATTTATGAAGTATAGACATAATCTCGAATTTGGCATCGATTTTTAAATTTTGCGGTATCCCTTTGAAGTCTGGCAACAAGGACATCAGAAATTGTTTATCCGGATCATCATTATCCTCTTTCGATATGTTTTTAATACTGTTCGATAGTTCTTTGAATAGCTCGTGATCTTCTGTCATTTTCGTTTTTTTCGCTAAATTACTGTCATTTTGCTCGGGAGTAACTCTATCGTGTTTGTCGGGCACATATTTATGCTTTAAGGGGGTTGAAGGTGGTTTCGTGTAGCACACTGAAGATAGAAACGATAGCAAATGGTAATACCTGTACTTTTTTCGCCAGTCACTTGCTGAATCATTTTTTTTGGTCTTTTGCTGTTTATTGAGCTCTCTAGTGTAGCAATTGCGTAAGTGCTTCCATTTCTTTTGTAATTCGGAAACTAAAACAATTTTTATTGTTAGACAGATACCTTACAAGTCAGTGTTAATTATTGTAATTCTTGTACTCTTGTCAGTTTCACAGCTATTGTTTTGTTTTTTACAACCAAGTTGCCCGTGATTGCGTTTCGATTATAACGACTCTAGGGACGAAAAGGTAAGAGAATGAGAGCAAAGTATAAATAAATGCTCCAGAAAGTGAAGGACGTCATCTCTCAGCCAATAACATAGGCATCGTAACTATAGATCCGACACATTCATAAATGCTATAAAATTGTGATGCCAAAATCGTTTGGTGGCGAGACGCTGTGAGGAGCTAGGTGGGACCGGGAGTGGGGATTACGCTGCCTTTACATATGCATTATTTCGATTTTTTTGATTAAAGAAAGACATTTCCTTTTTTCCGGCATCTTCAAATATTCACGTTAGTCCCAAAACACACAAAAACTGTTCAAAACAAAACTAATGTTAGCAACCGATTTATCAGCCTTTAAAGCAAATTGAATGGATCGGCCTGCAATAAAGTAATTAGTGTAGGTATGCACCTATATTTCTTAAGAATTGTCGGGTCGGGATTTACTGCCCTAATAGAGGGTGTTTTTAGCATTAATGTTTACTAAAAATTTCGATGATGAGTGCCCAAGGTCGTTTAATTCCGGAGATGAGCATAAAATAATGGGATGGGCGGCGGAACTTTCGGCCCCATATTGGGTAAGGTACCTGCTAGAAATTTTAGGTCAAGTAATCTTGCAAGAAATTTCGGCCCCAAACATTGCAGGTAATGCGAATTGAACCAAAAAGGTGGATTAGATGCCGTGTTACCGCTGTTTAACCAATATAAGTCTATAAAAGGGGCAAACAATTAATAATAATATTCCCCGGTGAACTTGAAAAAGGCGAATTGGAACCAAAAAGGTGGATTAGATGCCGTGTTAGCGCTGTTTAACCAATATAAGTCTATAAAACCGCATTAGCCGAGTTGCACGTCAAAAATTGAGTTAGTTCAGGTTAGTTGCATTTTCATTTTATAAATGATTCAAAACACAAAAGATCATAAAAAAATTAAAATGTTATAACGTTAGACCATTGGGGTCGAAAATGCCTGTAATGAAAACATGACCCTTCCATCCCGGGGCCGAAAGTCCCTGTCAAAATCGGGCTGCTACCTGGCCGGGGCCGAAATTTCCTACGCCCAATGGGATTTCCATTTTTAAATATGGGGAATTTATAACCGGTCGTCTAACGCAGGTGGTCACTTTATAATAGAGGCTGTCGCAAACAGAGCTTTTACTGTATATTAAGAATTGTACTTTTGAGGCACCCTGTATACTTAAATGTACTCTTAGTAAAAGTAGTTTTTTAAACCAAAGACTATTTCTCTTGTAACTTATTTTATACCAAGAACAGTAAAAAAGATATTTTGTGTATAAATAGAGTGGGGACAACCTGTATATTTCTAAGTAATCGAACAAGAGAAACAATCAAACATAAGTAATTTCTGTGAATCTATTATTCATTTTACAAATGCAGGTAGGTACATCTATTCAATTCTCCCGCGTACGCTTTTACGGAGTTCAATGGGTGATTTTTAGGGCTCTGGAGAGACGGAAGTTTATACCTGAAAGACGCTTAAGCACGTTACTTACAACTACTATTCCCATCGCGCGGACTTTATGCAAGTTACTAAGTTAACTGATATTACGATTACTTTTATAATAGATAAACCACTTACCATACAAGTTCCTCTCAGATACTGTTTTCGCGCCATAATCATTAATAAACTTTTTGCCTATTTCCTCCCAAGCTTTGTGTTTCTCGGTTCTGTTGCTGTAAGACGTATCTTTGCAGTTCCATATCGCAGGACGCGCTTTAATTTCGCTTATAAACAACTCTGAATCGACATTGATGTTTAAACTGTGACAGGAGGCCATGTTTTTAACTTAAGACGAACACCTTGGTATGAATTTGAGATTACAAATATAATAATAATCGTTGGAAACGTCTCCGTAATGTCCGCTCGATTAACAAACAACAAGCTGGCTGGTCGCGCTGCAAGCAGCGAGATACGCTCCGCTCCACAAACGGCCGCGCCGGCGCCGCTGCCGAGACTCTGAGACCGGCTGCCGTGTAGCATCGTCAGCATAAATAATGCTACCCGTATAAATACCTTGTAATGTGAGATAACCATACCGGATCACATCAAAATGGAATTACGGATTACTCGTAATCCGGGAATAATATAAAAATGGATACATTTATTTCAGTAATCCCGAGTCGTTGGATTACAGTGTAATTTTACATTACTTTAATTACTTTGAATCTCTTTCCAGTAATCCAAGAGTAAAATAACATTAATATTGAAATATGTGATCAGCAATGGTCGTTCAAGATTTTGTAAGATCCGGTCCTCGAACATTACTTCATGTAATCGATTACAATGGAACTACGGATTATTCGCAATCCGAGAATAATTTCAAAATTGATTACATTTATTCCAGTAATCTTGAGTTGATTACGGATCGTTTTATTCGAGTTATCCCCGATTGTTGCATTACGATTTTTAAAAATTCCTGTAATGTTTGATTAAGTAGCTACTTTATTTATTATAAAGAATATTCAAGTATTCGAGAAGTTATAATAGACCTAAATGTTTTTAACGATAAATCAGGTTTTAAGATTAAGTAGGAACTATTCATCTACGGATCAGCACTACAATGGGATTACGGATTATTCGTAATCCGGGAATAATATCAACTTTGATTACATTTATTCCAGTTTCCAGTAATCCCGAGTTGGTGAATTACGGATTATTTTTATTCGAGTAATTTCGATTTGTTGGATTACGAATTATAACAATTTTTGTAATTATGGATTACTTAAACTATTTGGAAGAATACGATGATCCAAAAATATAAATAATAAAGGTTTTTAATCATAAATGACCTTTCGAGATTGTGTAGGAACCATTCATCCACGGATCAGCAGAACCACAGATTGGCATATTAGATTACATTGGAATTACGAATTGCTCATAACCCAGAAAAATTTTAAGTTGAATTACATTAATATTCCAGTAATCCCGAGTGTGAGATCAGCAATGGTCGTTCAAGATTTTGTAAGATCCAGTCCTCGAACGAATTGCATCATGCAATTGATTACAATGGAACTACGGATTATTCGTTATCCGGGAATAATTTCAAATTCGATTACATTTATTCCAATAATCTTGACTAGATGAATTACGGATCATCAATTTTTAATTAAGTGGGTCCTTTTTTTATTAGGAAGAATAATTAAGTATTCGAGAGGTATAAATAATAGACCTAAATGTTTTAAATCAGAAATGAGCTTTTAAGATTGTGTAGGAACGATTTATCTACGGATCAGCAGAACCATAATCGATTCCGTTGAAATTTCGAATTACTCATAAAAAATAGTGTAGGTTGGATTACAGAGTAATTCTAGATTACTTTAATTTTTTAGAAACTTTTTCTAATAATCCAAAAATGGAAAAAACGAATACATTTTGAAATATAAGATCAGCAATGGGCGTTCAAGATTTTGTAAAATCCATTCCTTCAACGGATTTGTAGAACCAGATATGAGTATAATCAATTACATTATGTAATCGATTACAATGAGATTACGGATTTTTGTAATCCGGGAATAATATCGAATTCGATTACATTTATTTCAGTAATTTCGAGTTGGTGAATTACGGATTATTTTTATTCAAGTAATGTCGACTTGTGGGATTACGAAGTTCAACAATTTTTGTAATTATGCATTACTTAAACTATTTGGAAAAATATAATGACCCAAAAATATAAACAATTATTTGTTTAATCAGAAATGAGTTTTCAAGATTGTGTAGACACCATTCATCTACGGATCGGGAGAACCAGAGATGGGCATAATAGATTACATTGAAATAACGAATAATTATTCATTACCCGGAAATATTTTAGATTGAATTACAGTGTAATTCTAGATTACATGGATTACTTTGAAGTTTTTTCCAGTAATCCAACGGTGAAAATAACATGAATATTGAAGCATGATATCAGCAATGAGTGGTCAAGATTTTGTAAGATCCATTCCTCTAACGGATTTACAGAACCAGACATGAGTATGATCAATTACGTCATGTAATTA
This sequence comes from Polydrusus tereticollis, assembly GCA_963920685.1. Lineage (NCBI taxonomy): Eukaryota > Metazoa > Arthropoda > Insecta > Coleoptera > Curculionidae > Polydrusus > Polydrusus tereticollis. The sequence goes on along the minus strand of OY987332.1, from coordinate 19,051,770 downwards.
ATTACAATGGGATTACGGATTATTCGTTATCCGGGAATAATTTCACATTCGATTACATTTATTCCTGTTATCCCGAGTTGATTACGGATCGTTTTATTAGAGTTATCCCCATTAGGAAGAATCTTCAAGTATTCGAGAAGTATAAATAACATACCTAAATGTTTCTAATCAGAAATGAGCTTTCAAGATTATGTAAGAACCGTTCATCTACGGATCAGCAGAACCAGAGATGGGCATAATCGATTGCAATGGAATTACGGATTAGTGGTAACCCTGAAAGTTGGATTTCAATAATCCCAAGTGGATAACGGATTATTTTTATTCCAGTGAACCCAAATTGTAATTTTGGAACTGCTTAAAACCTACTTAAGTCAGGAGTTGTGATTTGTTCAGGTCTGTGCCCAAGATGTCCTGAAGGACAGAAGCCTAACAACAACAACAACAACAACAACAGCAAAGTATTTAAAACTGTTTTATTTCCAAACAAAACAAGTTATGTCGTTTTTCGTCTGGGACCTGTAAAGTAGTGCTGCGCCATGTTGGAACCCATTGTTATATAAGAAAAAATTGCATTATCTAATTTATATAATCAGATCTGATTAAAACTGCTGCAATCATTACTTGCTTTGTCCCTAGTTAAATATGTAAATTTGTAATATTGTTGGCAAAAAGTTCTAGAACAAAAGAAATAACCTCATTTGGACTTTTTGTAACCGTACATTATGAAACTAATTTGATTTTACTGTTAAATTAAACAAGGATTGCTCACATTTTATAAATATTTATATCATAATTTTATGAAGTTGTTTTTTTACAAAAACTTAATTTTACAATAAAAATACAATGAACAACTCATTTATTGTTGTTATTATTAGGTTTTACTGTTCTTTCTCTTTGCTAAAGTTCACCTTTAGAACAAGATAATTTTTACCAAAACACGAAATGTTATGCATAGGTCACCGGTCAATGAAGCCGATCACGATTTTTTTTAGAGATGACATCGATGTGTTAATATTATGCATTCTCATTGTTTACCGGGTTATCTGAAAAAGATAAAATATTTCGAAGTGTGTTATTTCATTACCGAGGAAAAGATTTAGGTACTACAGTTTTGGACGAGCCATGAATTGGCAACATATTATGGTACTTATATGGTACTAGTAGTAGAGTGTGCCGATGCGCGAAGGCGTGACGTCAAAATCAGTAGCGATCAATCAGGACCTTAAGTGGAGGCCATTTAATGTGCCAACTCTAAGTCGAAGAAAGGCCTGGCAAGTAGACCGTAAGCGACCCATTTGACCTTTTCTTAATTTTTCAAGCGTGGGATCTGATTTCCTCTGTTGTAAAGTACCGCTGCTTCAAAGAAATGACCTCTATAGACATCCCGAGATACATGAGATATAGAAGATCCTTTCTTAACTGTTCTAACAATCCCCACGATGGGAACACTTTGGCTTTGGTTAAGAAGCCACTTAAGTTTGGCTTGTTAGGTTTAATTAAAGACCTTCCATTGCTTGGAGTCCACGCATTTTGATTAAATTTGTATAAGCGCAAAATTCATTTATAGATTCCAACGATGTAAATAGATGCATGCAAAAAGCACGCAAACAGTAATACATCGTGCCCGTGCCCAGAAATATTAAACCCAACGTTGGAATCTGTAAATGAATTTTAGTATATAGTTAATACAAAACAATTTCCGTCGCCCATCATAGCCTTGGAGTGACGTCAGTTATCAGCACTGTTGCCAGATTGTAACCAAAATAACCGAGTGAGGGAACTACACTAGTTTTGGTTAGCTGTTTTTTTCATGAAAAGATAAATTTACATAGATGTCATCATGTCATTTTGTTCTCTTGTAAAGAATTAGGACAACCATCAAACAGTTGTCTGTCTTTTGATTTCTTACTTAAAGTTTTTGCATGAGAACTTGTCTTTTTAGGTAATTATAATAATTTATTTTCCTTAACTAACGTTAAAACTGCGCTTACAGTGGAGATATTCAAATTTATGGCAGCTGCTACACGCCAAAAACTAGTAAATTAAAAGTAAAATGTGTAGACCTTACCATACTCTTTAAAGGCACTTCTCTAACTGCTGTCAAGGGAAACAATGGGTCATTGTTGTTAAGTTCTTTCTGAAAATTGCTTATTAGAGAAGCTATTAGCTCTTTGCACCGGCTAGTGGCTATTTAAATGCTTCGGTCTTTTTTACAAATGGTAAAACAACGTAATCGACCGAGATATGTATGTGCACCTTTGGTGTTCTTAAAAGAACAGTTTCTTAATGCTACTTATAAGAAGACCTGAAGTTTTTGTTAAAAAATACGTAAATACACGAAACGGAAACAACAAAACGTCAAAACAGGCCAACGAACAAGCTGGCACCACCGTAGCGTTGACAGCTCTTACAGGTTTAAATTTAAAAAAATTTCGCTATAATTGGGTTAGTATCAAAGAAGAATACCTTAAGTTTTTAGTACAAAATCCTAATATTTTTTACCTAAATTTAATTTCCTCGTGGTTTCTTACCGATATATAATTATTAGGTGATTAATGACGTGCAAGGAAAATTGTTTTGCATTAACTATAGATAGGCGTGTTAACCAAATTGGGCGTACTTTTCAAATGCCCTCGGTATTACAATATGAAATATATATCCTCGCCTTTTCGCACGGCTATTAAGTACTGTTTATTGACCCAAAAGATGATCCGAACATAAAAAATTAAAGGTGAATTTTAATCATAACCGGTCAACCATCTTGACTAATGTAGGATTAATTAAGTTAGCACGGTATTAAGTCATTTTTAATTAAGTGTTAGGTGTTTCTACCAACAAATGATTAATAACATCACGAGGATTTTCTTTTAAAGAGTAATTTAATATGGTACTAACTGCGTAACTCAATGTTTTTAGTAATAAAGATATAAAAAAAGGTTTTCATTTATTTCATTTCACGTTTTAATTTCGAGCCTTATTTTATTTTTAACAACTTGAATAACTAACAACGGACTGCTGTGACCAACATTTAACCTATAAATTTTCCCCGGTCCGCCAAATTCTTTTGATTGACAACATTGATGTTTTTGATGCCGGTACTTTGGTACGCTCGTACTTTGTGTCGATGGCTGTTACATTTTGGGCTGAGTTTGCTCTCTAGGTGACTGCATCTTCCCCCCGTTCAATATACCTTGGACTTGTTTGACGAACCTTATACTTTTAGTTTTTTGTTATACCGTTTTTGTTTATATACAATTCTTAGTTTAAGTTCTGACTGTCATGTAGTGATGTAATTGTAACGTTTATCTATTTTTTTTTTGTTTTATCCTTTGACATTTTTATTCTTTTTGAAAAATTTTTTAAATGTTTTTTTGGTGTATCAGGTGGGTTTACTAGTAGATTTGTTTACTTTAATGCGTGATTATTGACTTCTTTTTAGGTCTGATGATGCCTTATAGGCGAAACATGTAACCAATTAGTTGTTTTAAATATTAAATTTATTGAGACCGGGACTTTGTGTTGGTTCTTTTGCTTCAATAAAAAAATGTTCATGGTACTCAGAACGGATACCCATGCTAAATCATTTAACAGTGACGTAGTTGAGGTGTAAGTATTCCTTGTAGGCTGTATGCCCAAGGGGTTATAAGAGGATAAATATGTTTTCTGTCCAAGGTGGCAGTCACATGTTTATTACAAAACGTAAGGCACCATGGTTGACTGCCAACATTAAAGTATTTATGAAGCAAAGGGACCAGTGCTTTGCAAAAATTTAAAAGAACTAAATTAAGTGAAGATTATTGGACTAACTATAAGTATTTACGAGATTTTACTTTCGCTTCGATAACAAGAGAAAAGAGAAGTTGTTTGTGTGTCGAGAAAAATTCTAATAAAATATGGTCTGCTCTAAAAAGCTTTAACATTTGCGCTAATAAAAATAGTTAAATACCTAAAGTGTTATCTGATCCTAACTAATGATATTATTACTTTTTTCTCGGCTGTTCTTCAAAATATATCTAATTGTAATGATATAGTTAATTTTTATGAAAATAATGTTTTAAGTGATACATTACAATTTTCATTTAGACCAGCTGAAGTATCTGACGTCAATAAAATTTTAAACGGGATTTTAACAAATGCGACATGGGTAGATGAAGTTTTGCCATTGATGCTTAAGTATTGTAGTCCATATATCGATAAATATATTACACACATAATAAATTGCTGTTTGGAGGTTAGTTTACTTCCCCGATCAATGGAAAATATCAATTGGTAAACCATTAACCAAGGTCAGTAGCCTAACTAGTTTAAACGACCTCTGAGTAATAAGCATTTTACCGGCAATTTCTAAAAATCTTGTATAACCAGACGTGCAGCTATTGTACTGATAATAATATCATCCCTTTTACACAATGTGGATTTAGAAAACACTTTGGGACTGCTGTGGCTTTAACAAATGTAACAGATGACATTATTCCTGCCTGTGATAAAAGAATGAACAATATACTAATTCTTCTTGACTTTTCGAAGGCTCTTGATACCATTATTCATGCACTTCTTGTATCTAAATTAAAATATTATGGTTTTGTTAATAACTCTTTTCTTCTTATTAAATCACACCTATTTAATAGATTTTAGAAAGTTTTTTCTGATAATAATTATTATTCTGAGCAAGTCTATATACGTTCTGGGGTGCCACAAGGCTCAATTTTAGGCCCCTTACTTTTTCTTATGTATACCTCTGATATACTTAGATCGTTAAAACATTGTAGAGTTCAAGCATTTGCTGACGTTACACCAATATATACTGTTGTTTTGATAACGAGGATTACGCCGAAGTCGAGTTCTGTATAAACCAAGATTTGAAAACATTGAGGGAGCTTTCTCGAAGTCACAATTTAAATTTTAATCCTACTAAATCCTGCATGCTGATTTTTGGTAATAAGAATAGGTCAATGGTTTAAAAAAATAAGTTGAATATATCCGTTAATGGATCAAAATTAACGAATGCGCTAAAATTTTGGGCGTATTGCTTGACACAGAACTAAGGTCTAAAGGGCATTTGAGAAAAATATTTCAAAAACGTATATTTCTTCAAAAATACTATACAGCAAAATCAATAGACATATTTTAAACTAAGAAAGGACTTGTGTAAATCTCTTGTTTTATCCAATTTTAATTATTGTGATTTTGTCTACGGTTTTGTTTAGATGTTGAAAGTAGATCTCGAATACAGAAAGTGCAGAATGCTTGTCTTTGTTTTGTGTATTATGTGAGAAAGTTTGATCATATATCTCACTTGTACAGGACTATTCATGATGGATGAACGTAGAATTCTTAATTTTTGCACATTTGTGGTAAAAATTATTAATAATCTGAACTCCCCCATTACGATTCGAAAGCGTCTGATTTTTCGTCATCATGTTCATGATAGACGTGTTAGAGACAGAAGTAAATTAACCATGCCTCATCATCACAGCGCCATGTTTCAACGGCCCTTTTTACATTAAAAATCTTTTAAATGTACAGAATATTTAACTTCTCAAGATAAATTATAATATAATGTTTTTTTTTAATAATTTGATGTTCGAGTTATTTATATTTTTTATTAATTACTACGATACTCGCTTATTTTATTGCCTATGTTAAATTTCGTAAATGGTTTAAGTTACTTATTTAATAATGAACAATCAAATTTTATTTACTTATGTCTTTGACTGGTTCAGTAGACTAGCTACTACAGCTAGGCTGCGCCAGGATTTGCATTCTATTATTTGATTTATTTATTGTAAATTTTATGTTGTGTTGAAATAAAAGACGTTTATTATTATTATTATGATTAGTTAGAGTTTAAAGCTGAAGATATGTAGAACGATTTCATAGCAAGTTCAGTTGCACGTGATTGTTCCGGCACTTAATATGTAGGTAAACAAGTATGGAGTACCTGTTATATTCGTATCGGTAAAAATGTCTACTTTAAATCCCACTTAAAATCGTTTTATAATATAAAATATCCGTTCACTCACTCTCTTTGTGTCGAATAAATAATAGGTATAAAAAGGTGTTTGATCATTGATATATTTAGAAGACCACAGGCGAGCGGTCATCGCTAAATATTGCAGATTTCTTGAATAAATATTACGACACTGACTGTGTGGAAGTGTGGATATATCTACCTTTGCTGTCCAGTTTAGTTTTTGCGCGGCAGTAATTGTTTTAGTAGCCCTGAATTTATTAGTCGGTAAAAATTTTATTTCGATTCAGAAACAGTCGGTATTTATTTGGAAAAATATGTAGAGGTAGGGATATTGGGTATTCAAATAAAGTAACATTGATGCCTATTTCCATCATCTAATTTAGATACTCCCTTGTTGTAAGGAAATACTAATGTTAACTGGCCGGTCATTTTGGTGTCCACCAATTTCTTTCCTAAAGTAAACTTGGGAAGTAGGTACAGTATTTTCTTTTTTAATATTTTCTTAACTTTAAACCCCGACTTGTACAGGGTGTCCCATTTTCAAAATTACCCTATATTCTCTTAGTTAAAAGAGATGCAGAAAAATATTTTATACAAAAGTTTCTTTATAATGATTGTTGAATAATCTGCCGTTCTCAGAATAAGTATACGGGGTCAGGTAAAAAAGTTATCGGACCTAACCTCATTTTTTAAACGGAACACCCTGTATATTTTAATCCAAAAAGATAGCATTTTAAGTTCTCTTTTCAAATATATAACACTCTATGGATGATATTGGTTTCCTACGCGATTTATTTAAAACTTTATTACTTTGAAACGAAATAAAAGATTCAACGGGAATCATCGCAAATGTTCGAAAGCTCCTTCGTTCTTTTCAATGGACTCTTGACATCTTTTTTGAACGGATTTTAAGGCATTCATGATGTGTAATGGTTTTATTTCTGCAACGGCCTCAAGTTGTTCTCGGGTTAAAATGACTTCTTTATAAATTCTATTTTCCAACACTCCCCAAAAAAAAATCTGGAGGTGTTAGATCCGGAGATCGTGGTGGCCACCTTATAGGTCCGTGTGTTCCTATCCAACGGTTTCTAAAGTGAGTATTTAAACAGTCTCTTATTCGAAGAGCCTTATGGGTAGGGGCGCCATCGTGTCGAAAGTAAATCTATATTACTTCATTTAAAGAAACATCATCAAACATATCGAAAAGGTTTGATTGGAGTATCTTCAGATATCTATCTGCATTTACATTTTCTTCAAAAAAGGGATACACTAGTTTGTTTTGAAACAAAAAAAACTTATATTTACCCCATATCGACCTTGTTGGCGAACAGGTCGTACCATGTGGGGATTTGTGGAGTTCCAATGTCTTTCATTATGTCGGATATGAATACCGCAACTTGTAATTCGACATTCATCTGACCAAATTATTTTTTGGTGAAAAAAACGATCCTCGTTAGATTTATTTAAAAATGAGTGACAAAATTCCAGTCGTCTCACATCATCACTATAGGATGCAAATATTGAGTAATTTTAACAACATAGGGAAAATATTTATTGGACGTCAAAATTCTTTGCGCCTTAGATTTTGTAATTCCAGTTTCAGTTTCTACGTTTCTGATGGACGTAGATTTTTGTTCCTAAAATTACAAAGTGATTTTAGAGAATAAAATTAGGATGTGTGCTTAAGGCCACAAGATAGAGGTGAAAACCTCACCAAGACGAGATTCTCTATTAACCTTTCACAATCTAACATCCGCAAATCTTAAATTCAAGACGATAAAAGAATCGACCCATAAAAAGCAAATACACTATGCATTTGGTCATATTTTAGTATCTTGCTTTTTTCCCCGACTGCATCATGAGCGTTGCATAGCCGAATCTGACGGCTCAGTCTCATTCAATACCCACTAAAAGTGCTAAACGCACCTAACGAAGTTTTCACTTCAATAAAAGTTGAGCTACTGCTACTACTATTCAAAGCTATCACAGGATATATTACCTGATTATTGACCTCGATAAATCCTAACACGCTTATTTCTTCACTTTCCTTGTTTTCCTTATTATAAGTTTTTGATCTCATCTCATCGTAGAAGAGCCGTATGTTTTTAATTTATATTCCAGTCGTTGGAATATGTCCTTAAATGGTTGCCGTCTTTCCGGATAGCAAACAAAATATAAATTTTGCGCCACTTCCTCGTTTTTTCCACTTTCAATATAAACTGATATCATATCAAATTTTTCAAAATGTTGATAAGTGATTTTCACTTCAACGAATATGTAAAAATAAAATTGACTAGAATGCCAACGTAGTTGTTTCTCGGATATTAGGGTTTGTTTCATGGCCTACCGTGGTTTAAAGTAATAAAGTTTAAATAAATCGCCTAAGAAACCAATATCATCCATGGTATGTTATATATTTGAAAAGAGAATTTAGAATGCTATCTGTTTAGGTTAAAATATACAGGGTATTCCATTTAAAACAATGAGGTTAGGTCCGATAACTTTTTTACCTGACCCCGTATGCTTATTCTGAAAAGGGCAATTTATTCAACAATCATTATAAAGAAACTTTTGTATAAAACATTTTTCTGTATCTTCTTCAACTAAGAAAATATGGGGTAATTTTAAAGCTGTCAATTTTTTGATTTCCCCCCGTATCTTTTAAGCGAGCGAAAATTTTCAAATTTTGATTTTACCATTTTAAGTTTTGAGCATTGATAGCACTAACAATTACGGAGATACCCTAAAAAGTGTTGAAAATGGGACACCCTGTACACTGTCACCGTAAAGCCTCGTCTGTGCTAGAGAAGTATCAGAGGTTATCCTAACTGGCCTTCATCCCTTTCTCAAGAAAATGTTCTATAGCCAATAATCAAAGTATTATAAATTTAAGTAGTGCAAATAAATGTTCATGTACAGGGTCTTTGATTATATTTACGTGAACTCTAGAGCCTTTATTATTAGAGATGGAAAAAAATCTTATATACAAAAGTTCTAGCGTTTCTCTTTTATTATCTTTTGAAGTTATCAGAAAAAACAAAGTCGCATCGGAAAATGAAAAAATATAGGCAACTTCAAGTTTTTTAAATGGAACACCCTGTATATTATGCGCTAAAATGAAAGATCTTTTTTCCGTGATTCTAAATATATATATATGTTGATGACAGTTCTTTTCAATTTATTTATATTTTAAGCTATGATATGTCAAAAATAGCTGACCCAAATGTCATCAACATATATATATTTAGAATCACGGAAAAAAGATCTCTCATTTTAGCGCATAATATACAGGGTGTTCCATTTAAAAAACTTGAAGTTGCCTATATTTTTTCATTTCCCGATGCGACTTTGTTTTTTCTGATAACTTCAAAAGATAATAAAAGAAAAACCCTAGAACTTTTGTATATAAGATTTTTTTCCATCTCTAATAATAAAGGCTCTAGAGCTCACGTAAATATAATCAAAGACCCTGTACAATTATTATTATTCGTACAGTTTTCTTCACGGTCATAGAAAAATCGTTGCTCTTTACACAGAAAAACTTTTTGTCTGCACTTATTACTTTGCCAAACTCCGCTACCCTCCCTTTCGGCGTTGTTACAGTTGCGTGCGGAAAAATGCATTTTCCGCATTTGTTAGGAAAATAGCTCTTTCTGCATGTCTGCAATCTTCCATCTATTCTCCATACCTCGGAACTACTTTTCAATAAACTCTGTACAGTACCGAAATAATTAATTCGGCAATAATAGGCTTCTTTCCTTAAATTCACCAATGATTTTAAAATGTATGCCAAGGCTTTCGAATGCACGGTTTTAAATTAAATTTAAAGTAATTCTTTTTGTTGTACCCTAATTGAGTTCTAAAAATAAGCGTTCACGTCACCTGACAATTTAAAAATTATATTAAAAATTTCTATAAAATCGGTAGTTAGATCATATTTCGACCAAGCCCGTTTAATTCTGGGGAATATCATGATCGACAAAACACGGATCCCTTTATAATGACATTTTAACTACTGTGATTAGATCATCGTCATTATTTGTAATGACAGTCTTTTACGTTAAAAAAGTAATTTCATATTTAATAATTGAATATTGATGTCATTTTTGGATATCAAATATTAAATCGCGAATTTTACTATAACGCAAGTTTTCGGTTGGGTATGATTTTAATCTGCTACCAGCTACCATTCGAATTCAGTATTTAAAAAAAAAATTAGAATTCACCTCACAAGATCATTATATATTGTCACAACTTGGAGTTGTTTCCCTAACGGGACGTCGCGTCGGAGTGAATAAAACACTGGCTAGGTTAGGAGCTTCGGGTCTATGTGACTTAAAAGCACTCCTGGGAGGAACTAGGGAAGATCAGGAGATTGGCTTTGGGTCTATGAGACGTAGAATCACTCCTGATCGTAGGGGAGGTGACAAGTCGGAAAGACGAAGACACCCTGACCACCCAATGCTTGGCCGACCATTAGTTTTTAATTTAATTTTGTTCGTCCAATAACGAAAAGCCACATTTTAAACTTAAAATATATTGAATAAGATATAGTATCACTTTTTACCTCAGTTTCAACGGATTTCCATGTTGTTGCGTGCGTTACCCTCAAGTTTTCGGAATGCCTAAACAGGATAGTTTATTTAAACATGAAGTCCTAATCTTAAAAAACGAAATCAAAAGCTTTGTTTTTCAACAGATAACACCTAGTCTTACTTATTTTACATCAATTTAGTTATTTTCTCTCAAGAATAATCACAAAAACTTCAAAAACAACAAATCGATACATGGTGTAGGTATGTTTGGTTGCCTCTCTTCAAGCCCGAAATTCTTATTATTCATTACCGATATTCTAACGACAGGGTAGGAATTCCGAACCCAGCCTGGGTTACTTGAAAAGTAAAACAATTTATTTTATGGCGGCTGAAGTTTGTGAGTAACACTCTGATGACGTCCGGGGTTACAAGGGCGATCAAAAAGTGGAGCGGTTATTCGCTTGTAGTTTGAGTCATTAATGTTAAATTGATATAGATAAATAATACTGTTGTTTGCTTGATACTGAGTCGGCACTGCCGACCCTGAAAAGCTGCTGCTGTATTTTGTGGGCAAAGAAAAGACCGACTTTCTTTCCCCACAATGTACAACACACTTCATCCTGGAGATCTTCTACAAACATGTGAAGCATTTATATACATTCTCAACAGGTATATATAGGGTGATCCAGTAAAAAAAATTATAGGAAGAGAAAATGCTGCGAATCGATTTTAAAGTTGTGCGATTGCCGCTAGAGATCCTAACTGTTTTGATAAAATTAAAAATTCAAATTATTTAAAAAATTGCCCCATTATGCTACTGTCTTGATAATGTAAATAGAAGCTTATCCATTTTTTAAAATTGGGAGAAGCTGAACTAACATTAACTTTAAAAGTACTGTATCTTTTATATCTTCTATCCGATTTTAATAAATTTACGCTCGTTTGAAAGAGAATTTCGCGCTTATTTAGAAAGAGATTTTGGTGATAATCGTTAATTCCTATTTTGTTTCCGAGGGGGCGCTTTGTTTAAGTGTTTCAGTTTTACTCAATTTTCTTAATGTACTATATGGTACAGTATACTTTTTATATAATAATAGTTTCGAAGGGCATCAAAGTAGCTACATTTTGGCGAAAACCGCGTCTTAATATCTTTGTTTTTGAGTTATTTGCAAATAACACAAAAAAATTAATTCATATTGGCTTTTACCGAAATTTTTCTGCCAATATGGTATTCGCAAACATTAAACACAACAGTGTGCATTAGACAAATCAGATTTTAAATAAATTATTGCCAACAGCTCTTCTTCATGAAATACAAAAAAAAAAACAAAATCACAGCAAATCGCAAACAAAAAAGTGCATTTTTCTACACTGTGTAGTAATGACCCAATAATTAACTTCATGGATTTGCGGCCAATCAACACCCAGAATTTAATGGTCAAAATCATCTTGTATGTCATAAAACATTTAAATCACTGCAATTGTAGGACGAATTAAAATTGCTATAAAAAGTACCTAGGTTGGATGTTTATAGGCGCCATAATAATTATTCCAGTTGTCATACAACTGTAGTGATTTAAATGTTTTATGACATAGTATACAAAATGGTTTTGTTTGTGTGTTGATTGGCCGCAAATCCGTAAAGTTAATTATTGGTACAGGGAATAAATTTGATTAATAAACCGAGCAATACTTTTTACGAAAATCGGTCTTCCAACGAGGACTGAACAGGGGCTCATTTTTGAGCTTCCTTGTATTTAAAAAAAAATCCAAAATAGCCAATCGATGTACTTTTCCCTGCAGAATTCAAAAATGAAACCAAAAATTTATTTGAACCAGAAACAAAAGAGTTACGCTATGGATAAGGTGTTTTTTAAATGAAACATAGCTTTTTTTTATACGATTTTTGGAACGAGTGATTTTTTTTTTGTCCGTTCTGATTAAAATATTTAATATTGTGACAGCTATTTTTATTAAATTTTAATGTTTTATCCAGTATAATTTAACTTTAACCTGTTTGAAACATACACTAGGTAATAAAGGTATAATCACCTTTGAATCCTTCAAAGTCAAAAAATTTGACAAATTTACTATAATATGGCCGAAATGAAATATTCATTAGATGAGAGATTGCAGATTGTTATCTTGTTCTACAAATGCCAAGAAAATGCAAGAGAAGCAAGGAGAAGATTTATTGCAAATTGCCCCTCCGCATGCCGTGCGTGAGGTTACTCAATATTTAAACGGACGCCATGAAGAATGGATTGGTAGAAATGGAACCTATGCTTGGCCACCCCAATAGTCCCGATTTGTCAATATTAGACACATTTCTTTGGGGCCATTTAAAGAACGTGGTATACAAGCAGCGAAACCACGATATTGAAAAGATCATGCAGAAAATTGTGAATGAAATAAATCGCCTTAACCAGGAAAATCACAGTATAACAGCAAGTTTGGAAAGGCTACAAAGAGGTTATCGCACATGTTTCGAGAACAACGGAGGTCACATTGAACAATTAAATTATTAATGTTTTTTTTTTTTTAAATTAGTATAGAGTTGGATTTCTTTTTCTGTCATGTAATGTTTTATTTTCCTCAAATAGGTTCTTTATCCTTAGAATAGTATTGACGGATATATTTCTGTGAAAATTTGCAATAAATCTTCTCCTTGCTTCTCTTGCATTTTCTTGGCATTTGTAGAACAAGATAACAATCTGCAATCTCTCATCTAATGAATATTTCATTTCGGCAATATTATAGTAAATTTGTCAAATTTTTTGACTTTGAAGGATTCAAAGGTGATTATACCTTTATTACCTAGTGTATGTTTCAAACAGGTTAAAGTTAAATTATACTGGATAAAACATTAAAATTTAATAAAAATAGCTGTCACAATATTAAATATTTTAATCAGAACGGACAAAAAAAAAATCACTCGTTCCAAAAATCGTATAAAAAAGGCTATGTTCCATTTAAAAAACAACTTATCCAAAGCGTAACTCTTTTGTTTCTGGTTCAAATAAATTTTTGGTTTCATTTTTGAATTCTGCAGGGAAAAGTACATCGATTGGCTATTTTGGATTTTTCTTTAAATACAAGGAAGCTCAAAAATGAGCCCCTGTTCAGTCCTCGTTGGAAGACCCTGTACATGGTAATTCAAAAGGTCAATATGACGCAAAAGTTTTTTTTTAAAGAAACTCGAATTTTTTATTTTATATAATAATTATCATGAATATTTTGGGGTTGGCTGATGTAAAAAAAACACTAATTGGAGAAATTCCAAATACCTATCTTGGTTTCGTCAATAAATCTGGTCCTAATATTTTATTATTGATGATGCCTTTCAACTTGAAGGGATATTGGGTATAACGAACCCTTCATTATTGAAACTCCATCAGTATCGGAAGTTTGGACGATTATAGCATTACGTCGTGAAGAAGCCGTCAAAATAGGAAAGAAATACTTTTTCTACTACCTTATAAATAAATTAACCTTCGGGCCCTAGCAACACGAAAGATCACGAAAGTAAACATTAGAGTTACCTGAATATTATACGTTGCTAGCTACGAAAGTACTATTTTCGGTGCCAGGACAAAAAAACACGAATACTCAGGAAATTTTTATTGTATTTATTTAAGCGAATTTTGGAAAAAAACTTAATAACAAAATGCTTATATTTATTAAATAAACAAGTTATTAAATAACAATAATATAAAACGTAAATAATAATTATTTATTGCCATTAAGGTTAATAGTGAAATTTGAACAGTTGGAAAAATAAATTGATGGAATATTATTCAATTCAATAGGTTCGCCGCTTCGTATTAGAGTCTCCGTATTATCCTGGACTTGGACCATATTACAACTCGTTCTATTTGTCACTCTCACGTCGTTAGATAGAATAAAAGTAGGAGTTTCATTTAAGATCTTTTTGGAAATTTCGATTTTATTAGTATACGAATCACCAATATATCCCTCCGCAACGGACGAAGACCTCCAACCGCCATGTCTTTTCAAATCCAAAATGTCGATACCTGGAGCATTTGCGAGAAACGTAGCTGATGTTCTTCTAAACGAGTGACCAGTGCATTTATTTATGTCTTGAGGTTTCAAAAATTTGGCAATATCTTTGGGAACATTCGAAATAGTGTGTTTTCCAATCACCTGATTCACACACCTACCTCGTTCATAGCGATAGAACAAGCGTTCGTCTTGTGCATTATTTGGACGAAGTTTAATGTAATCTTGTAGTAACCTCACAAAAGAAACTGGACCTCCATCATCGGTTATCGCAAAACTTCTTTGAACCTTGTTTTTGCTCTGGAAGATTCTAACTATAGCTACATCATCCTTGATTTCGACGTCTTTTAACCTCATTTTATGAATCTCATCGGTGCGGCATGCTCCAGCTATTTCCATTACTGCTTTCACTTTCATAGATAAATAGCTATGATTAGAAGCGTCAAGTAAAAACTTTAATACTTTTTCTTTTCTGAAAATTTTAGATTTTTTAGCTTCGTAACCAGCGTTTTTTCGTTTCTTAAACTGCGAAATATCTATATTTTTGTTCACAGAAATAGTCAATTTGAGCATGGAATATTGTGACCATAGTGACGGAGGTGATAAGGCTTCAGATTTCTCTAAGAAGTACGCTAACATCACGTTTTCGTCAATTTGACAAACGTTTTTATCCTCGAATCATTCCAGAAACAGGTTGTACGTTTGATAGTATCTATCTTTCGACTTCTCAGGTAACAGTGAGGCACATGCCAACTCGGCCGCCTTCTGAATAGCAACGTTCTCGTCTTGGGAGAACATTTTAGACTAGCAAAATTAAAAAATTCGAACTGACAGACTCTGACAGTACTCAAATAACTAGTTGTCATGGATTATTTTACAGGTGAAAAACCTTATTTTATCGTATATAATACCACAAGAGAGAAAATTTTGCCGGCAAAATTTTCCGATTGTTATGAAAGTTTGTTGCTTGGCAATTTCGCGATTGACATTTTTGTTACAAAACCACGAGCCGTTAGGCGAGTGGTTTTGAAAAATGTCAAGAGCGAAATTGCCAAAAAGCAACAAACTTGTATATAAAAGAGGAACATTTTACCTAAAAATTTTTTTCTTGAGTCGTCAAGACTATTTCACGAATAATATTAAAACTAGGTATATGGGTGAATTATAAATTAATTTTATTCCAAAAGAAGATATAAATAAATTTACGTGAGATTACAACCTTTCAAAAGTAACAGTGACAATCTATTGTCAGTCATTAATTACCAATCTTAACAGTGAATGTAACTAAGGTAACAAAATTTTGCCGATTAAAAACTGTGTTGCTAGCTATTTTCTGAAATTCTGATTGGTCAGTGGGGTCGTCAAAATTATGAAGGTAGTGGTTTTTCCGATTAAAAACAGGTAAATATCTAAAATTGCTACATTTTGGTTGGTTCAAATTATGATGAGTGGAATAGTCAATAGTAATATCACAAGACCTCGTTTTTTATCGGTTAAATTTTTTAGCTGTCACGAAAACTTTTTTGTTTGGAAATTTTCTGATTAGATCCCGAGAGCGAAGCTCGAGGGATTTAATCTTTGAATAAACATGCCCAAAGTTCAACGAGTAAAATTGCCAAATAAGTTGGAGTGAACAATGGAAAATTTAACCAATAAAAAAATGATGGTCGAGTGATATTTGGCACGATTATTTCGTGAACCCCAAATGTCTCGACTGTTTAGTTTGAGGCTGACAACCAAAATACATTTATTATAATTTTATTATTGTATGTTTGGTTGCCAGCATTGCAGCAAAATATGTTAAAGCAAAACAATCTGTGTATTGTGGAGGAAGATCGTTTGTATTTTATTTGATTGTATCGCCTCCACTGCAAGCACGGACTTCTTCAAGTTTATTTGAACTTGTTTTATGGACTAGTAGGTTTCTAAACTGCTTTTTAATTACCTAACTGACCCAGAGTATGAAAAGATACCGTATGCTCCATTCCACAATTATTCGTTGATTTCTCGCCCGCAATAAAATTGAAACCCAGCCATAAATAAGTACCTTCTGAAAGGGTACAGGTCCTGATTACTTACTAATTTCAATAGTTTAGGTTAGATATTTTCAACAAAACAACAAATATAAAATAATAGGTAAGTATCTTTATTTTAATCAATGTAATTAAATAGCTATTAATATTTATACAAAAATACTAATCTACAATATTATAATATCGTATATGCCTAAACTAATTATTACGGGCCTTACGTTACTATTAATTATGTTATTATATTGGTGTATTAGGTAGGTTAATGGCAAATTGCAGATGTTCAATATAAAGCAGAGTCTTTTAATCTTAGTTCATCAGTCGTTTGGTGTTTGTCAAGCTGTGCGTTAAAGGTATTTTCGTGTGTGTTATCAAGCATCCAAAATATGTCAGATCTGTGTGAAACTTCAGATAATATTGCTTCCGGAAGTTATGGTGTAACGAAGAAAAAACATTTATCACTTGATGCCAAAAACATCATAAAGAACGTTTACTGTACCCTTTTAGAAAAAGGGTATGACCGGAGTGCAAGTTTTAGTGAAACGAGTATTTTGACCAAAGTTGCATTAACGACAGTAAAAGATATAATGACCAAACCCATCCATCAAATAATTAATAGTAACGTAACGTAAGGCCCTTAATAATTAGTTTAGGCATAGATGAAGACGATAGTGATAGTAAAACAGAGCTAAATATAGAGTAGGTTAAGTTAAATATTGTATTATTATATTGTAGATTAGTATTTTTGTATAAATATCAATAGCTATTTGATTACATGATTAAAATAAAGATACTTACCTATTATTTTATATTTGTTGTGTTGTTGAAAATAGCTAACCTAAACTATTGTAATCAGGACTTGTACCCTTTCAAAAGGTCCGGTTGTGTAGGCACAATAGATATTTATCAGGCAGCTTATTTATGGTTGGGATTACGACTGAGGGTTGTCATTTAAATTTTATTGCAGTCGAGAAATCAACGAATAATTGTGGAATGGAGCATACATTTTCTGTAAGCATCTTCATTGAAAAATTACTTAAATCAAATGCTGTGTCGCAGAAAATTATTGCTTTCTCACGCCTCTAAGTGATTCCGGCTGTCTCTCGCCAATTGCATGGGGCAATAAAAAGATAAGTTGATTTACTACTCAGACGTGATGAGAATATTAACTGGGATGCAATTTTTTTAACGCAATCAAATGGAAATTTTTCCTTAAAGTGATTTTAAATATGTTAAACTACAAAAACTATATACAAATATACATAATTTAACGGAAACGCGGTAGTTCATGATTAAATTCGTTGGTATGCATCAACCATCCTGTATGTAAATTTGCGTCTATTTTGGTTGTTTCGTTAATGGACATATTTATCTGTGATTCGTAATACTTAAAAATAAACCGACACTTCTCCCAAACAATTATCAAAAATATTGACCCTAGCTATCTTTCGAATACCCACAGAGACGGTTTTAACTTTTTCCCGGTAGTAACCCACACTTTGGTTTATGTAGCTGATGAAGATTATATTATACTACTTCTCCTTAGATTTTCAGTACATTTTATCTCCTGGTTGATAAAAATTAAATCTGAATTTACAACTTAATTATACTGTATTGTCCCCATCAGATAATATTACAGCAATGGTATGTTATTAACAATAATTCTTTATGGTTTTCCGTCAAACCCAGATTAAAAAGAGTAAAAAAATCAAACACACCCTTACCTTGTAAAAGGGCCAGCAATGAGCCCGCATGGAGGTGAGGTCATAGGTGCCCTTTTTGTCCATTAGGAGACGTCCCTCGCGACGATTGGGTTCATAACCCCACATTTTGAAGGTGGCAGCGTTGTTTCTTGGCTAAAAAATAGCAAAATAATAATAGTATTTACCTAAAAGTCGCCATTCTTTAGGTGTTTTTATTATTTAAAATAAATAAAATTATTAAAATTATGTCCAAAAATGTATATTGTTCTAAAATACAGGGTGTGTTGAAGATTTGATTTAAACATAAAAGATGCACGCCGCTAATTTTAGGATTGTTTTTTTGTATAATTATTATTTAATACCTGCAATTTCAGCCCATTCCAGGAGAAAATGTTAGTAATTCCTAAAACCAATGATGCAGTTCGATCTGAAACTTTGCGCTATTTTTAATATAATAGCGTTTTTCCTCTAAACTATACTTCAAGTCCAAAATTGCTGTCAGTAACTCATCGCTAGCGTATCGAGAGCTCCGGGTTGTGCGACATCAGAGGAATGAATGCCAGTGTCGTGTGCATTTCAAAAAATAATAAATGATGAATTTTCGTCGGAGCGTTTGAAAATATTTTATATAGGGTGCCCAAACAGTATATTAAAGTACATGTTTTATAAAGCATCATCTTATAGCACGCGTCCATGTTAAAAAACGAGCCGCTTGCGGCGAGTTTTTTAACGGGATAAGTGCTCTAACTGCTTTATAAAACACGTACTTTATACTATTTTTTCTATTTTCTATTTTTTTCAATAAGAAAATACATATTTAAAAAGAAAATCAACCCTTCAAATTTTGTAAATTTGTATGTCTAAATTCTATGTTGGTAATACTATAAATTTACTTTTATCATACATAGTAGCCTTGACAATAAATAATATTTTCTTTGTGTCATTGTCACGAAATTTGTGTTTTAATATTTCATAGAGTTGTTCATAATTATAATTAAAAAAATATGGAGCATGATAATCTAAGTTCAACTCTTCCTGAGTTAAGAGATATTGCTAATAAAACGATAAATCAACTTTTACCAGAGAAATTCCGAAAACTTTCTTTTCTCATGGATCACAATAACGGGAAACGTCAGACGTCAACAGAATAAAACATTTAAATATTACCAATGCCAACTTTTAAAAAATAAAAAAACGGTGTCGTAATAGATCTGTTTCGATACTGAAAACGGTATCGTAATAGATTTCTTATGAAACAAAATTAGAAAAAATATGTTTTGGTGGGGCTTTACAAAAAAATACCAAAAGTCGCTTTTTTCAAATGAAACACCCCATGCATTATTAAACTAGATGATAGGACATAACATTTTCAATGTATCAGTATAACTTGTTCCTATACCTATGTTCAATCGTTTTTGACTTATAAGGATTTCTATTGATAAGAAATTAAAGTATTTTTTTATAAATTTAATTTATTTTATTAACCCTTAAAACCTGATCCTTTAAAACGGCGACCTTTTCCACTAGGATTTCTTAGTCCTTGCGATAAAGCAATATGTCTGTCTTAAACTTTTAATATCTAGATCTTGCCATACCTTCTCAACTACGCGCTCTTCATTGAGCCGTGTTTTGTCGGTGTAATACAATTTCGTATTTTTTCCAAATATTTTCGCCGCCATATCAGGATGGTTTTTTTCCGTGCTCTTGTCTGCACTCCTCGACTATCTTCTTGAGGAAGGCCTTTCAAAACTCTGCTCGAGAAAAGTTTCGTTAAAGTGACACATATTTCTGCAGCATCCAATGTGGTTAGTTCAGGATTTTGTTGCCGAATTTCATGGTATATGTTTTTAACTATTATTCGTTATTTTAATGTTAATTTCATTTGTTTTTTATAGGCGGACAACTAGTTGAACTCACAAAATATATCAATGAATTAATAATAAAACACAAATTAATCAAGCAGTGTCAAAACCCTGCCGGCACATCTATTTTCAAATCTTTGAAGTTGTGAATTCGGTCTCTGTGTGTTGCCACATTTATTTTCCTCGCGATCAGAATCCCAGTATTGGAATCGCCGTGCTATTTTAAATACAATTAGCTGATTGCGGCTTGCATGACAATGTCGCCTCCTAAGTTCACTCTAATTATAGCAGCAAATATTATTATATGCATAAGAAACCTTTACTTGTAAAATATTTTTATTCTACCGCTTCATAGATTTGGTGATTGATATTAAATGAGTGACTCACAGAATTTGTGAACTTTGGGTATAAATTGCAACTAAAAAAATGCTACAAGACATCTTATGTCAGGTATTAAATGAGGATTAAATAGTGGCGTTTATATTTAAACAAAAAAATGGTGATGGTGAAGCGACTAAATTTTTGTTTAGTTTCACTAAATCATTGCGTCTGATAAAAGCAGTGCAATCGTTGAAAGTTTGATAAAAAGAAAACATTTCGTTTTTAAGATATTGGAATTAAAAAAAAAAATAACATTCTATTTTAGAAAATAGACATTTTTGGACATATGTTATTAAGAATTATTTTTTCATAAAAATACTTGAAACTTGAAATGTTTTGGATGACGTTTTTAAAATGTTAAGTGTAAAGTGTAAACCATTCAACTTTATTCTTATTATGGCAGTAGCTATAGCCCGAAGCACGAGGCTTGCCCTTTGAAAAGAATGCGAATAAAAAAGTGCAATATTGCTGATTTAGCACACATTTGAATATAGAACTTCTAAATATTTATTTCTATAACACTAATTAATAAGAATCAGGTTCCATATAACCAAGAAATATTTGGTGTGTTGTTCATCTGAAAATCGTCGGGCGTCCGCTGATTGTTCGTCATTGTGGCATTGTAAGTGCGGTTTTTAAGATGAATGTATACACTCGTTACGCTTATTGAAAGTACCGATATTTTTGCAGTTTTTAAACAAAACATATGAAGTATTAAAAGAACGTTGCTGTTTGGAACATTTATGGAAATTGCATAGTTTAAGAGGTTGAAATTATCTGTAAAGTGACGTACTAATATGCAGGGGGGGGGGGACATTTCAGAAAATCGAGTAATATTTATTTAATAATTGCTACATTTGTATCGATTTATAAAACACCCTGTATAAGATATTGTGTTGTGTTCCAACAGAATATTTCTGATAGCTATAAGGTTTATGAATAAGTAATATTTTCAAATTATTTTTTCGATATGATGTTTTCCGAGAAAGCTCGAGGAAAAATTTAATAATCTGGCAACGCTGTATAAATCACAAGAAAAAATAGAGTTTATGTAAAATTTTATGCCGAATCCGATGAGAAAAAATAAATTCAATATTTTCCGCTTTTTTGGACCATCCTGTATATCCAAAAATATTTTTTAAATGTACAGTTTTCTTTACCCTAAAACCTTATAAAACTTTTAATAATTTTCGATGTTTCATTTCTAACAATTCAAATATTGATTGGACTTCTTCGCACTAATCCTGTATAATGTCATAATAAGAGAATATTTTAACGTCTTCTTGAAAAGAAAATTTGAAGCCCTATCAAAATATCAGTAATTTACAGGGTGTTCCAATTAAATAATATATGGAATGGTTATAAATACGCATGCGCGGTACTCAATTGTATCTTCATATAACAGGTTCTAGCGAAGTACGTCAATTCATACGACTTTTATTTAAAACGTTTTTTCTATCTATAGCAGCAGCTGTTTAATTATGAGGATACCCTGTACCTGTATATTGCGTATGCCTGCAAGAAATTGGCAAAAATTAATGATAAATAGGCCATCAATAAATCCTGGGAGATTAGATTAACTTATATTGTTGTCGGTAATTTTTGAAACACTTACCTCATCTTTTGTTTACGTCTAGCCTAAAACCAATCACTCAAATATAACCACAAAAAGTATTTTTAAAAATCGCACTTTTAAGCATACGGTTTTAAAACATGACCGATAATTAAAATTAAAAAGCGAATTCACAAGAAATTAGGAATTAACTAACCATTGTTAACCGTTATTTGAATTAACTTATTTATTATGTTTTCCGCATATGATAATATTCAAAACATGAATGTTAGTTTTCAATTTTCTTTACGTTACGTGATGCACCAAATTGTTTTAACACTTTCACTTAACAAAAAAAACGGTACTCTTGAACTGACCAATTGAGTTCAGGTGTTACACTCGATTCATTAATTTTTCTTCTTTGTATATTCGAAAAACAACAATATTCTCTGACTCATATTTAAAAATAAAAATCCATATAATATTAAAACGAAATTCACCAGCTGTCCGTTTCTAATTAATTTTTTTTAACCCGGAAACACACCTTTGTTGCACTGGCCGACGCTTGAAGTTGCTGCATATTTAATAACTTTTTAATTTTCCCGTTTTTTTTACGGGTCTCTTCGTAATTTTCACGAAAATTCTCGTTTTTCATTGTTGATGCGACTACTGAAAATTATGTTGGAGCGGTCGATAGCAAATTAATTTATTTATGGAACGTATAGCGGCATCTGTTATGGAAAATTAAAAGTTCAATTCCAGCTGTTATAGATTTTTTTAATATTTTTAATTAAAGCTGAGTTTATACGCGGGACACCTTTAAAGTACTGAATTTATAGCTTAATGTTTAAATCAATTACAATCTTGATTAGCCTGACAAAACCCTTTATTAAGACGTTCTGCTGTATATTTTTATTGTCCCTATGCACAATATATCTTTTACAACTGTTGTAATACAGGGACCGTCCAAATTAATGGACTAAATTTCAACTTTAATTATACTTTACCAAAGAAAATTATAGCTACGCAATAGAAGTCCGATGTAATGTTAATTATTCGACCCCTCGATGGATCCTGGTTTTCAAAGCGGTGATCCTTCTTCGTTATGCGTTAGTCCAATGACGGAAAAATAAAATAAAAAATCTAGAAAAACTGTATTACACATCAAAAAGAGAAAATATTTTCTTTAAGCCAGTAAATAGCAGGTAAGTTTTACCAGGTGCATCAAAATATTCATATCTACCTTAACCAATGGTTAGGATATAACATGTGTTACATTAAATGCGTTTAGAATGGCATAAAACGTAAAAATATTGTACAGTGGCCCAAAAAATATAATTACACAAAAATATGCGTTTTTTAATGAAACGCCCTGTATATTTTTTACTTATTTGATTAGATAAAGAAATGTTTTTACATCTGTCTTTTGATTTTTAAATTTGCTTGCGACGTTGCCGAGTGTATTTTCTGATATTTAGGGAATATTTTCGGCGACTCGTTCAAAAACTCAGTTTTTCGAGAATGTTATGGTTAGTAGCCTCATCACTAGCCATAACATTTTAGAGAAATGGATCTGCTAACAAACATAACTTTTATTATTATGATACTAGTAACCCTTTTTCAAGGGAGAAGTTAATTATCAACACAGGGTCGCTTAACGTATTGGCCGGCATAATCGGAAATCATAATAGTGGGCCACATTTTTAAACTGAAATCCGAGTGGTCAGGTTTATCTTTATTTCTTACAGCTCATTACAGTCTTGCAGTAAGACATTACCTATACCAACGTTCCAGCGCAGTTGAATGAAAATATTACTTTGGTTTCTGTTTGGGACACACTTCATATTTCTGTCGTGACCCAGTAGGAATGCAAAGTAAAAAGGTTGAAATCAATCTTAGGGGATATAATGTAATGTAATACTAAACCAAGCGGCAACGTCGCATTCGTGCTAAAGTACTATGTTTTTCTTCAACAACTAAATGCTAAAAAATAGAAAAACACTTTAATTTCACATGTAATATAAATGGCAATACCGCATATCAAAGTGGTGGCAACGTTGTCCAAATCCATAACATACGTTCAAGTTAAATCCTAACGTAAAAAACTGTCTGCTATTTTATAATATTCTCTAAAACTCAATTCTAAGTACGACACAAGCCACGTGCGTAGTAACAAGGAGAAATTATCTGATTGGCCGATCGACAGTGGCCTGATGCAGACGTTGCCATCTTGGTTTCGACGTGTTAAGATCTGATTGGTCAAGGTGTTTGGATAGGGTTATATTATATGCTATTGTTTGCAAACAAATCAGTGTCATTCGAGAATCTAAAGAGATAAGTCGTCGCTCCGTGGAGAGAAAAGGCTTCACGTTAAAAAGGTGTTAAAAGTAGTTATTGTTAGTAAAGTGTCATTCGAGAATCTAAAGAGATAAGTCGTCGCTCCGTGGAAAGAAAAGCCTTCACGTTAAAAAGGCGTTAAAAGTAGTTATTGTTAGTAAAGTGTCAGGCAGAGATCGAACGATATAAGTCGCCGCTTCGTGAAGGGAGAAAGCCTTCACGTTAAAGTTGTTATTGTTTACAAAGTGTCAGGCAGAGATCGAACGATATAAGTCGCCGCTCCGTGAAGGAAGAAAGCCATCACGTTAAAAGTTGGTAAAAGTATTTAAAAGTGTTAAAGTGTCACGCGAAAGTCTAGAAAGTTAAGTCGCCGCTACGTGAGTGGATAAAGCCATCACGTTGAAAGTTGTTATCTATTGTAGCTCATGCTAGGGTGAAGAGAGGAGGAGTGTTATTAATCGTTTAATAAAGAAATAATGCAGTAAAATTCAAAAAGGATTTTATTTTCCAATTTTTCAACAAATTTGAACCAGTCGACTTGTGGAGATGCAGGTTACAGTTTTGTGTACCTCATTGTTACAAACGTGAGGTCGCACAGTTTCAATGATCATTGTATAGGACCAGTGTCTTGGCCAGAGTCAAGACAAGACCTAACTAAGCTACATTTTTTCTTTTGTCATATGTGATATAAATAGTGTACTAAACGGCTCCTACTACAAAGGAGAATAATATACATATTAGATCGAATTAGAGAGGTATTTGAAACCATTACTCCAAATATGCTAAGAAATGTAAGTGACTCCTTTGGAAAAATAATTCGTGCTATTAATTTAAGCTTATAGGAGGTAACATTGATCCTTACTTATGATTAAATTTAATATTTAGTCTATTGTATTAATCGTTAAATTCTTAATTTAATTTCTTAATAAATATGTGATATTGGATATTGAGCTAATTTCTTTTAGTTCTATTCAATAAAATAATACCATTACCTATTTTGCGAAGCATAGGATAAATTATTTCGAAAACTAAGATTTATATTTCATAAAAAATTAAAATATTTGAAAAATATACCCCTTCAGTCAAAAAAATACAGGGTGTTCCATTTGAAAAAATCGAAATAACACATATAAAATAATTCAATTACCAAATTTGTCTAGTCGCCATGTACACCCTGTATCAGAAACCTCAAAAACAGTAGTATGTACCGCGTATCTTAAGGTGCTAATTAAATATGGTGAATAAAAAAAAACTACAAAATATACAGGGTGTTTCATAAAATAAAAAAATGTTTATGTAATGTAGCCACTTGGTATGCTGTTAAATATTTCTGCGTCATTCCTTTTGGTAAACCCAACAGCTTTTATGTAAAACTTTTTTTTGTATCTCTTGTAATTTGGGTGCTATGAAAGACGAACACCTTACTGACTTAATTTTTTTAATCCTCTTCCGACAAGTAAAGGGAATTGAACCAAAAATGGTACATAATATCCTCGTATAGGCTGCTATATTGTGTAGAAGAAATAAAATTGACACCGTATGCATCTGTTCAAATCTCAGATTGATTCCTAGATTTGAAAAGTACTTTCCAAATACACTTTTCAACACGCGTGTGATATATAGGGCTGAGCGATTATGAATTTTCACAATCGATTGTCGGTTGTTAAAAATAATCGATTATTTCGATTAAATCGATTAATCGATTAATCGAAAAACAATCGATTAATCGAAAGATAATCGATTAATCAAAAAACAATCGGTTAATCGAAAAATAATCCATTAATCGAAAGAATCACAATTGCACACTCTATGCCATGACGATTTAGTTTTTTGTTAAATTTTTTATATTTACCTCACTTGGTTGGCCTAGTTCATAGACCTCGTAACTATTAGACCGAACAATAACAAATAAACGTGTTGTCATCATTGTATTCCAGTGTAAAGTAAATCAACATTCAAGCAGCTCCCCTCCACTTGGTTTGCCAGACTTACGCCACAGAAAACGTAGTTTTCTGGGCTTACTCTGTTAAAAGTATTAACTTCTATGATTTACTAGAATAACATGATGTGGGAAATATATAACATTGCCTAAAACCTTGTAAAAAATCTGTAGTATGGCAACGCAGCAAAAAAGAATCCGCCCAGATCCCATCATTTTCGTGGCCAGCCGCATCGACTCGGCAATACTCGATTTGTGACAGCGTTTTTCTGTGGGTTTTCCTGTAGTTTTGTCAACCTAACCTTTATTGTTCTGTGGTTTTGTCGCATGCATATGTAAATTCAGAGTAATCCACACTCCCGACCCCACCTAGCTCCTCACGGCGTCTCGCCACCAAACGATTTTGGCATCACAATTTTATAGCATTTATGAATGGCGTGTCGGATCTACAGTTACGATACCTATGGCCTAGTTCTTTTATTATTTTGTTTTCTTTCAAAAATTCCAGCAAACAGTAAACATAATACGGGGCACAAATTTTATTTTAACGTTATATTACTGTTTTTTCTTCAAGAAACAAAAGCATAATATTATATTATGTTTATATGTAGGTATATTAGATAGTTTACTCCAACAGGAGAATTCGCTTAGCACAGGCGCGGATCTAGGATTTTGTCCAGGGGGGGGCAAAATGGAAAAGCGCCGAAGGCGCTAAAAAAATAGCGCCGCAGGCGAAAATTTTTTGGGTGCCACGCCCTTTTTTGAATCATGGTGCTTGGTTCTCAAGTGGGAAAATAAAAAATACAACACAAAATCCTCAAGAAAATCACAAAAGCAACCCCGTGCGTTTAGGAGTGGGGGAGTTAATTTTTGCGATTTTACCTATCTTCTAGAGAATTCGTTGTAAACAAACAATTTCATAAAATTTGTTATTTATGTAATAATGCATTTGATTTGAATAATGCTGTCTAAAAAAAAAAAGAAATACAAACAATTTAATTTGAAGTAATTAAGTATGCACTTAAATACAGAATTCCAATCTTGTCCTAGGGCCAGCTTTTGCAAATCTTGAAATTACTTTCTCAACATCAATGGGAACATGCCTATGGATGTGCATTAGGGCAAGACCGAGGAGGCGGTTTTCAGTCATGGTTGCTCTTAAATATGTTTTAAGGCGCCGCAACGACGAGAATGACCTCTCAGGCAGATGCATTTGTCTCCGGAAGGGTTGCAAGGATTAGTACAAATTCATGTATTATAGAAAATACATCCTTATCGCAACAAGCCAATATATCCAGAGCTCTTATGGGAAGCTCTTTTCTGAAGCTCTGTTCTTGAATCCATTTCTCTCTCCACAACAACAATTCATCTTTTAGCAGAAAAGAAGCAGCGCCCTTGTCAACTTCAAGAAGCAATCCAAAGCGGTCGAGGAGGGACTTTATACTTATGTCATTTTCACCAGCAGAATTTTTGACAATATTTTCTGGAATGAAAACTGATAGCTGAAAGATGTCCAAGGTTTCGGCTGAGAATCTTTCTCGCAGATCTATGAAAACAAAGTCTAGCAATGGTGCATAGATTGATACTCTGTAGTATTCCTCCGCTGAATTCATTTGATGGTTGGCACGATAAATTTGGCGTCCACCATGGCGAGGGATCCGAGGAATATTCAGCTCGACACCCAGTTGATCGGCTATATTTTCTGCACGCTGCCAGATCAGATACCCTATACCCTCTTGGGAATTTGCGTTTGCGACAGTTTGCGTAGCTCTGGTCTGGGACCGCATCAATAAGTAATTAAAATTAACTTGCGGAACTGCGGAAGGATACCAATATTCTAGTGCTAGTGGTTAGCGCGTCGACTTTCAAGAGTTTAAAGTACAGAGTACAGAAGGTTTATAAGTAGACTTTCAAGTCGTGAACCCAGGTGCAAAGCTGGTGAAGGGAATTTTTTGTTTGTTTCTTAAAGTTTATGCAAAAAAAGGAAAAAGTCAAAAGGTGGATTTATTGCAAAAAGGTTAAAAGGTAGATCTATTCTGTAACAGGTTAGAGCTTGTTATTGGTTATTGCCTGTATACATCGTGTTACCTATGTGCTTTGGTCGGTCTCAGGGGGGGGGCAATTGCCCCCATTGCCCCCCCCCCCCCCCCTGTATCCGCGCCTGGCTTAGCAGGCTGTTCACTAGGATTATGTAAATTCATATTCGATTAATCTATTAGTTTGCCCACCCCCAGTGATATAATGCAACCTTTTAAGAAAGTATACAACTATTGCCAACGTAGCTCTCCATCTTCATCAAGCTGAGCACGGGACGCGCGAATTCAAATTTGCTGCAACATAGTCTGTTTATTAACCTGGTACAGCGCCTCTCGCGGTTGTAAGCCGCTCATAAGGCCTACACTTCTATTGCGTAGCTATACTTTTCTTTGATTTTACTCATAAAACTTTCAACAGAAAATGAAACGGTACAATAATTACAATTAGGGGTAGATTATTTAATGGAATATAGTTTGCTTCAATTAACCACCGTTATTATCAATGCATTCATGTCAAAGCTGAACGAATTTGGAAAAAACTCGTTGAAGAACAGCCACCGGGTTCAGTTCCTCTAAGGTTCTCAGTTTCTCTTTGTACCGGGTGTTCCACCTAAGGAGGTAATCGGCTATATCTCAGAAAGTAATAACACTAGGACTTAATATATATCGATAAAAGCGGCCAAGAGAAATTGCTGGAAATTATTTTTAAGTTCGAAAAATGACCGCTAGGGGGCGTAAGAGAACTTTCAAAATAGAAATGCCGATTTTCTCTTGATTTTTCTTAATAAAAATATGTTAAAAATATAAGCATTGTATTCTTCATAAAATTATGCAACTTTATGTTAGGAATCGTTTTTTCTATTTTCAATAATAAAGTGGTGGGAGAAGGTCAAACTTTTTTTCTTTCAAACGCTGATATCTCTGCTTTGGATAAACCGATTTTATTCAACTTGGTCTTGAAAAAAAGCCCTTCTTTTCCTCTACGCGCAGATCTATTAACTATACCATATTGATTCTGATGGTGGCCACTAGATGGCGTTTTTCCGTAATTCCTCAATAAATAAGGATTTTCTCAAAAAAATCAAATGTTATGATATGACTTTTTCTTTCATCATATTTTATTTTAGGCTTATAAAGGCTATTAAATAGTGGAATCAAAAATCCAGGTGCGTATTTAAAATAAAAAAGTTGATGATGGTCGCTCGAATCCGAAACGTCGGATTAAAAAACTAACCCCATCAGCTTATAGAGGAGGAAAGTTGCTATAAGGAACTGAAAACCGCAACCTGATATCTTTTGTTAAACCAGAGATTTAATTGATTAATTAATGTTAAAAATGGCCTATTTTTCCATAGGTATTAATTATTATTATCCCTAATTTCTGTAGTTTAACAAAAGATATCACGTTGCGGTTTTCAGTTCCTTATAGCAACTTTTCCTCCTCTACAAGCTGATGAGGTTAGTTTTTTAATCCGACGTTTCGGATTCGAGCGACCATCATCAACTTTTTTATTTTAAATATGGACCTGGATTTTTTATTTCACTATTTAATAGCCTTTATAAGCCTAAAATAAAATATGATGAAAAAGTCGTATCATAACATTTGATTTTTTTGAGAAAATCCTTATTCATTGAGGAATTACGGAAAAACGCCATCTAGTGGCCACCATCAGAATCAATATGGTATAGTTAATAGATCTACGTGTAGAGGAAAAGAAGGGCTTTTTTTCAAGACCAAGTTGAATAAAATAGGTTTATCCAAAGCAGAGATATCAGCGTTTGAAAGAAAAAAAGTTTGACCTTCTCCCACCACTTTATTATTGAAAATAGAAAAAAACGATTCCTAACATAAAGTTGCATAATTTTATGAAGAAAACTGCTTATATTTTTAACATATTTTTATTAAGAAAAATCAAGAGAAAATCGGCATTTCTATTTTGAAAGTTCTCTTACGCCCCCTAGCGGTCATTTTTCGAACTTGAAAATAATTTCCAGCAATTTCTCTTGGCCGCTTTTATCGATATATATTTTTTCCCAAAGTCCTAGTGTCATTACTTTCTGAAATATAGTGAAACACCCGGTACACTTTGCTCTTTACATAGCCCCAAAGTTAAAGTCTGGAACAGTAGTAGGGGGCCAGGGTAAGTTGCTGTTACGAGAAAACAACCGTTCGGAAATGATTCTTCTAAAATTCTCAAACAGGCTCCAGCAGAATGACTAGTAGCGCCATCTTGTTGAACCCAGTATCGCTCTTTTTCATAGTCGTTTAGTCAAGGAAGAAAAGCATTCTGTAGCATTGCTGCATATCTTTGAGAATTAACTGTCAAAACAATACGGCCCTATAAATTTTGAAGAAAAAACTGCACACCATACTGTAACTTTTAAAGAGATTTTTAATACCTTGCAATGATATTCCGCACATCTAAGAATCTTTGGCAAAACTGCAGATTTTCAGTTCTTAATAATTACCCTTCATTTCTGAACAAAAAAGATATTTTTCATTTTTGTCGTAAAATTCACCATTTGGAAGGAAACAATTAATATTCATAATAAAAACCCTGTATATCGAAAACCAAGTGTGTTACGACATAATTAAGCCAACGTTACAAGCAGATTCCAAACGTCTATATTTTTGGCGCCATCCAGACGTCCAACCCCTTTTCATTTAGCTTTGAATCCAGATTTGCGCATCCAGTGGAGAAACTCTGCAACCCCAGGAGTGGCGATGTACAGGGTGACCCATAAGTCACGACGCGATATAAATGGTCTATAACTTTTTAAATTCTTAATCTACTTAACTACATTCTTTACACAATAAAGATAAGTAATGGGAGATTAGTTTTTGTTATGTAGGAGAAATGATGTCCTTCAAATGGTGTCCATTAGCTCAACGTGAAGCTCCTTCTAACGCATGTTGCATGACCTCTATTAATATTGCAAGCTGTAGATCTCTTATTACTGTCCAAGTGCTTTCCTTCGGTTGGATAATGGTTTGTGGCTTCTCTTTGAGATAACTCCATAAAAAAAGTCGGGCGTCGGCCAATCGGGAGACCTTGGAGACCAAAAATATCTTGGGGGGAGTGTTCACAAAATTACTATTTGTATATGGTACACCATCAAAAATAGTAATCCCGGTTCAAGAATACATCCACCCGGCGCCGGCGCCAACAATTGCAGGAGGAATCTCAATAAATTATGGCACTCTGATTGGCCAGCTTAGGGCCAAATTTCCACACGGCCGCTGAGTTTTATTAGGAATGACGCTGAAGTTTCGGCTGCGCAAATCCGAAAAAGATATCAGAATAAGAAAAAAGTCAGTGGCGTAAATTTTCTTGTCATTAATATTCGTTAAGGTGCTTCCCGGGACGCCACTGGGCTTAATAAATTTATTCTAGTTAGGGCTAATTAAGTCTCTTATCATTGTGCATAACGGTACCAAGTTTCAATAAAATTGGAATAGGATATTTAAAAAAATTATAAAAAAACGATTTCTTTAAAAAAAACTTTAACAACCTGTATATCAAAAACGGGCAACTTCGGACACATAAGACGCTAAGTAAGCATAAACTAGATAATAATTATGAATTCCAGTGGCGTTCCGGGGGGCAGTCTCACGAATAATATTGACAAAAAAAATGTGCGCCACTGCCTTGTCTAAAAATATTGTTTTCGAGTTAGGCAGCTAAAAATACAACTTTTTGGTTTCTTGATATTCTTTCGTATTTTACTTCGTTTTCAAGAAAAAAAATAAAAGCCACTTCATTGCATTGAAAAATTGATAATAAAAGCAAGTTAACTGGAACTCATAATTATCATCTAGTTAGTGCTAACTTAGAGTCTTATCACAACGAACAACACTGCCAAAGTTTACCAAAGTCGGCAAAAGGATCTTTGAGATTTTAATAAAAACACTGTATCTTGAAAATCACACTTTTTAGGACACATGCTTGGAATTACGGCCTATCATTAAGTGACGCCCTGTATAGGGTGTAGTATCGTGCAAACTTCAAACTCATTCTTTAACCATTCATTTTACAAACTAGTTGAATAAATATCTAATACATATACCGTACTTTCCGTAATATATTGTTAAGTGTTAATACAAAAACTAGTAAGGGCATTGAGAAAAAAAAATAATGATTTCCTAATTTACAAAAAGTTCTCTGTAAATTAAAAAGTTTAAATATAATTAAATTCTTAATTTGCCTAAGACCTTTCAGAGTTTCGCCCTTTGAGAAACTGGGTCCAGTGCGGAGTAAACAAAACGCAATGATCAAGAACTATCACTGATGTAAAAGAGATTCGAATTTTTTTAACAAATTACTGGTTTTAATTGGCAATAAGTCACCAAGAAAATAATAGAGATTTGTTTTGTTTAAAAAAAAAGTTTGTTTAATGTGTAAACATCGACATAATGCATTTTAACGTTCAAATGGAAGATTTCTTGCAGTGCATTTCTAAGTGAAACGATAAAATGACCGAAACTAAGCTTTATAACAGAAAACTAACCATCGGGTGGTTCCTTATTATGATTGTAAATTTCGTAAGTATTTGATATTTCTTAATTACGTACATCTCTATGTATCGTAAACAAGAGGTGAATGTGCCTAGTTATTTTTTAGCCAATACATCTTTCATTTATTTTAACAAATAATAATTATTAAGGACTGTTTTAGATTTTTGGAGTTTCTGGAGTTATCATATGTAGCCTAAAATTACGAAACATTGACAATGAAAGCTTTCAAATTGGATTTTTTAAACTTTCCATGGGTTTTGCAGCATGTAATCTAATTTTAAGTGTCCTTCTTCTAGTATCAGTGTTAAAGGTAATCTATACAGAGTGGCAAAAAAGTCGCGCATAATGCTTATTACTTTTGAAAAAGTGACCTTTATGAAAGTTGTTCAGAAAATTATTCCCCACATTTCCACGTGCATGAATTTTCTGGTTTGGTTGTCATAGAGACCAACTTACTTTTTTTAAATGGAACACCCTACATATGATTGCATATTTGAATTCTACAGGGAAAACTTTGAGTTTTTGTATTTTAAATTTTGACCTATCTGCATGCGTTTCCGAGATAATGACAGCTCAAAAATGAAAAACTACCTAATTTTATTATAAGTATTCCTACCCAGCGCCGGATTAAAGGTTTCGTAGGCTCTAGGCACCAGTGGTAAATTTTAGATTTTAATTCGGGGATGTTTACTGTCGGGTTGCGAAAAAGAATGCGCCGCAGACGAAAATTTTTTGGGTGCCACGCCTTAATTTTACCAAGAAAGAACAAAATTTACAAATTAAGTGGTTTCCTGAACATTTCTATGCGTTTGAAGGGCCCAATGGATGCCCATGCCCTGATGAAGTCGCTGACGTCGCTGTTTTTACAGATAAAGTTAAAAACATCATATTTAATATATGGCCAAAAGTTGTTAATTAAAAAAAACTTACAAAATAATTTAGAAATTTTAGCTTTTTATTGAACAAAACTAACTTTTTGCCATCAAAAATAATTGCTAGTCTCAAATTTCCAAAATGTAAATGTTGCTTTTCGCATATACCTTTCAATGCTGGGGTCAAATGCAGAAGGTGAGAGGTCGTTTTCTAAACTGAACCTTATCAAAAATTGTATGCGTCCAACTATGGGCCAAGAGAGAGTTTCTTCACTAGGCCTACTATGTATTAAAAGTGATTTGACTCGCGAGATGGACTTCGACGACATACTGCATGAATTCGTCGAATCAAAATCACGAAAAAGAAACTTATTGTAAAAATATGTGTAACAAGGTTGTTAAAACTGTTATAAGGTTTTTTGTATCACATTGTAGTTTGTCTCTGTGTCTGTGAACTCTTTTTCTTATTGTAGAATACAGTATTGATCCTTTTTTTGTGTCTATTTTTATTATATTTTATGATCGTAGGCCCTTCGCGTTTCGTAGGCCCTAGGCAAGTGCCTAATGTGCCTTATGGATAATCCGGGCATGTTCCTACCTAATATCCACCAGTTGAGTCAAAGTGTTTTCATGACAGCGACCTAAGAGGTGTCAATTTTGAGTTCCTGTTTATTTTCTGTTGTCTGATTTCTTATTTGTTTACACTATACGAGATTAAATTTTAATAATGAGTGGTTACGGAAATATGAAGAGATCGCAAGATCAGGTTTGTCAACTTTTCAATGAATTATATCCAAATAGGCCTCCAATAAATCAGTCAACAGTGTGTCGAGTGGTAAAGAAATTTCGAGGAACAGGCAGTGTTAGGGAAGCCGCTAGACCAAGTCGACCCAAAACAGCAACCGGGGGAGACAAAGCTTTGGATATCATGCTTTTTATACATGAAAATCCAACACAATCATCCAGGCCAATGGCAATGGATTTTAATGTGTCTCATCAGTCAGTAAAAAATTTGTTTAAGCAGGAAAAGTTGCATCCCTACAAGATAAAGTTGGTGCACGAGTTAAACGAGGACGATATGCTGATGATGGAAAGATACAATAACGATAATAACTTCGCAACAAATATCATTTTCTCGGATGATGCTACTTTCCATTTAAATGGCATTGTTAATAGACACAATTATCGTTATTGGTTGCTGAGAATACTTACTGGTTCCAGGAAGGTCATACTCAGAGGCCCGAAAAAGTTGATGATATAGGTAGAAGAGGTGCTATTGACTGGCCAGCGCGATCCCCGGACTTAACCCCGCTCGGCTTATTTTTGTGGGGACACTTAAAGAACAAAGTCTACGTTAACCGTCCAAATGACTTAGAATCTTTAAAAGTCAGAATTAGTGCTAAAATTCGGGCCATTCCAGAGGACTTCCTTTTAAACGTTGTAGACGGGTTCAGGGATCGACTGGCGCTCTGCTTAGCAAAAAAGGTAGTAATTTTGAATACCTGATCCACTGAAAAGGTTTCACTTGTTTATTATTCGGATGTTAAGTTGTTCAATTTTTTAACCTATTCATTTTGTTATTATAAAGTTTGTTACAATTTTAAATAAATAAAAATTTGAAATACAAAAAATTCAGAGTTTTCCCAGTAGAATCCAAATATGCAATCATATGCAGGGTGGTCCATTTAAAAAAAGTAAGTTAGTCTCTATGGCAACCAAACCAGAAATGACAGAAAATATTCATGCAGGTAGAGATGTGGGGCATAATTTAGTGAACAACTTTCATAAAGGTCACTTTCTCGTATACGAGGTAATTCAAAAGTTACAGGCATTATGTGCGACTTTTTTGCCACTCTGTATATTATCAATTAATATTAAGGTTTTGAACTCCATTTAAGGCACTGTTCTATTAGAACTAAAAAAAACTAAAATTGAAATTCTCAAAAAATATATTTATTTAAAAGTCTGTCTGACGAAGCCTAAACTTTGTTTTGCTGTGTTTAGAGTTTTAGCTTTAAATATCCCATAAAAAGTGCCTAAAATGATGTTGAAAATTTAATATGTAAAACTCTATGGTTCGTCACAAAGAAATTCACTGTAGGTACATAATTATTATACTTGTCTATATTGCAGCTTCACATCATTTTCCGTATTACGTTATCTATTTGTTCACGGTCTCTCTTATTAAACTTAATCAAGCAACTAAAAAAACAGAAGATAAATGCGTTTTTTAACAAATTAAAGGCTACCTATTATAGTTATATGCATCTTTTGCCAGATTGCGAGAAAGTTATTTGATCGTTTGGCAAGAAGGAGTATGCCAACTATTTTTCAATTGAGTTTGTTTTAAGTATAATATTAAATTGTTCCAGAGGGATCAGAAATATGCTTTCTTATATGCGTTGCTGATATTCTTAAGCTTATTTGCCGCTACACTACATATTGAAAGTAACACAAGTAAGGATTTTACGTTTTTAATAATATTCATCGTTTTTGGTAAGTAAAATATTGTATTATATTATAGTACATACAGGGTTGTCCCATAATATGTTGGTAATGTCCCGGATTCAGATAGAACATATAAAAGTAATTTGACAAGGTTCTATACATTTTTTTTTTCCTA
Organism: Polydrusus tereticollis; assembly: GCA_963920685.1. Lineage (NCBI taxonomy): Eukaryota > Metazoa > Arthropoda > Insecta > Coleoptera > Curculionidae > Polydrusus > Polydrusus tereticollis. The sequence goes on along the minus strand of OY987332.1, from coordinate 19,015,390 downwards.
CGCCCCCCCACTTCCGAGATACGGGCCCATAAAGGACGCCCCTGGAAATCGTTTGTTTTTAAATAACTTTTAAAGTACTAGGTGTAATTAAATAATTTTAAGTCTCCTTAAAATGGGCACTTTTACATACACATTCATGTTTATTTAGTTTGCCAGGGACGGACCAGCTATTTTTTACACCTGGTATGATAAAGGCAGAACAATAATATTTTTGGACAGCTTAAACCTTAAACTAAAAAAAAAGGTTCATCATGAGCTCCTTCTACTCTTATGCATTCCCTAGCTCTAAGAATTGAAGATGTTTGGACCCTTCACATGACCTTAACATTAGTCCTTATTTCGCGACAATGAACATTAATAATTTCCAATAAGGTTTCTCGATTGTCTATTGGATTGGCATAGACTAAAGTTTTTAAATAGCCTCACAAAAAAAAAATCAATGGATTTTTGGTCAGGTGATCGAGGAGGTCAAGCCACTGGTCCTCCTCTTCCTATCCATCAATTTTCGAAGCTCCTGTTTATGTGTTCTCGAACTACTAGACTATTAGGCAATCCAAACCAGGTTATGTTTGCCTGCCACGGTCATATTGAAGTCACAAAGTGCTTCCAATATGGCCGTCGACGGCAAACGTCAGAAAAACTAACCTTTATTTTAGTGTGAACGTCAGTGTCAGTTTAAACAGCGATTTTGGTTTTGTGTGTTTTATTAAGTTATTGTTGTTCAATTTGTGTTTTTTTTTCTGTTATTTATATTTATTAATACTTAAAGCTTTTTGACCAACAATTTAATCAATTTGGCGGCAAATCGATTTTTAGCATCGTGAGGTGCACAGAACTCGACTGAAAACTAAGCATTGAATCCGTGTATATTTGGCCACATAGAATGGTTCGTTGAATGTTTTTGAGTTCTGTGAAACGAATTCAATATGACCGTGGTAGGCAAATCGTAATTTGACCACATCGTTGGATTGCCTAATGCATCATGCATGAAGCACGTCGTATTGGTAGAGGTAGATCTTCTAAAAGTTCTGGCAAATGGTTTTGAAGATATTTCAACTAAAGTTCTCCAGTTAACCTTTTTGGCAATACAAATTATCCAACTAAATGTTGCCTGATGATTCCGGCCCATACGTTGATGGGTTCAAATTGAAGCTGATGATGCGTTACGAGAGAAGCATGGGGATTTTGCATTATAACACTTTAAAATCCTCGCCCTGTATAACGTACCTTTATATCATTATTCTCATACTATAGGGTGTTTCTAAAAGGTCTATACAAAATGCTAGCACACATTCCTAAAGCTAAAATATGACTATCTAGTCTAACATACCTCAGTCCAAAAGTTGACAGTTTCCGAAATACGCGTGAAAACGATATCCAACAGCTCTGTCATGAAACCAAAATTAAATATGTAGAAAATTGTTAACTGGCGTGTTAAGGGGGGGGGGGCACCCATTTGCCTTCGGCTGAGTAATTTACGCACCCTTTAAACCATTATTATACTATTGTACAACGAAATTACCAAGTAGAAATTTTATACTGTTTTTTTAGCTGCAGTTTGTTTTGTCTGGTTTTGTGTATATGGATCTTACCAAATATGGCTAAAAGATCATTTTGAGGATATAAATGATGTTGAAACCACTGTTGTCTAAATGATGATCACTAAATATAAGGAGTATTATTAGCATAGTTACGGATAAGACTGCATAAACGATAAAAATTGCATACGCTTAGGATGCAGCTGCGCTATTTAGAAGAAGCTGATAATTTTCTGTGTACTCATCTTTTGCTTCACTACTATAGCCGATGGTATAAAATGTACTGACATATGTTGCCTTCTGTGACCAACCACCGCTAGTCCAGGTGGAATCGGTAAAGCAAGAACACAAAAACAGAAAACAATTATATTCTTGAGGCAAGAGCTTGATGAAAAACGAGGTGCGTCGTTTTTTGTAGATAGAAAAGAGTCTATACCAAAAGTCCACAATTTCTGTCAGTGACTCATACTTTGTCGTTACAATAACAGTGAACTTAAGAGGTGACGTTGTCATACAAGCCGCAATGAGCTGATTGCATTTAAAATAGCACGGTGATTTCGATTAGCCCGCACTGGGTTTCTGATTTCGGAGAAAGTAAATGTAGCAAACACAGAGACATAATTCACAACTTTAAAGATTTGGAAATAGGCGTGCCGGCAGGGTTTTCACACTGCTTGGTTAATTTGTGTTTTTATTATTAATTTATCAATAGATTTTGTGAGTGTTTTTCAGTTTTCGTAGTATATGGGTCGTTCACATAGAAATTGTTTGTGTAACAAAACTTACCGCACGGAAAAACTTTTGCTTCTTCAATTCAATCTTAAATAACTTTTAAGTTTTTTACCAAGTTCGATAATTTTTTGACATGTTGCAGATGCTGTCGCCTTCATCATGTTCTGATATCGTGTTTACGAACAGTGTAAATGGATGTGTTGACATATAGAGGGCAGCACACAAAATTGAATTTTGCGCTTTATTTTTGAACATCCTGTGGAAAAATTTAAGAACTGATTGGTGTTTCTTTGTACGACATTTTTAAGTCCCATCTTTTCAACAACTTGTTTTTTTGATTCGTACCGATATCAGGATTATTAAAGGAAAAACACAGGTTTAAAGGAAATAATGCAATAATCCTTTATTAGCAACAAAAAATTAAGAAAATAATTTGTAAAGTTGGCTTTGTCTTTCTGAATCAAGTTGCCATGGCACCACGGCTTGTCAAGAAGATTTTTATCAACAAATTACAGATTTATTAATTGCTGTACTTCTAGCGTTTGTTAAGTAAGTTGTTGGTTATTTTGTGTTTTGAAGCTGTTCCGTAAACGATTAGTGTTTTTACGTAAATTAAAGATGAGACCAGAACAAGTGAAAGAGAAGTTGAAGATCCATTTCTTCATCTTCAAGTTCTTCGAGAGCGAACAGCCTCTGCTCTGGTTTTAGCTATAATGATATAAATGTTCATGGTAACTTAGTTTCATCTGAAACCGTACGAAGAAGGTTAAGAGAACCTAATCTAACATCTATCTCATGTACCTGCATAAGGACCTCTATTAGATGCAGGTCATCATGACCCTCAAGAAGTCCGGATCTGAACCCTATTGAGCATATGTGGGATACACTATAGGAAGGAGAGTTAGGCAGAACTACGGCGAGTTTCAAACTTTGGTTGCGTTAGCACATGCACTGATAAACGAGTGGCAGATTTAATTGAATCTATGCCTGAAATGATGACAGCTGTTATTCAGGCTCGTGGAGGAAATACTCGATTTTAATAAAATAATCTTAATACCACTATTGCCCATGTTATTTTTTAATTTCTTGTTGCTAATAAAGGATTATTCCATTATTTCCTTTAAACTTGTGTTTTTCGTTTAATAATCCAGATATCGAAATGAATCAAAAACAAGTTGTTGAGAAAAGATGAGATTTAACAATTTCGTACAGAGAAACATTAATCAGTTCTTAAATTTCTCCACAGAATGTTCAGAAATTAAGCGAAAAATGCAATTTTTTGTGCTACCCTGTTATGTCAACATATCTATTTACATTGTTCGTAAAAACGATATCAGAACATGATAAAGACGACAGCATCCGCAACATATCAAAAAATTATTGAACTTAAAAGTTATTGAAGCAAAATTTTTTCCGTCCGGTTAATTTTGTGATCCAGTGTAGTTATTAAACTTTATTTAATGTTGTTAGCTGCTTTTAATTAAGTAAACTATGGTAATTAACGAACCTTCAACTAGTTGTCCGCCTAGAAAAAAGAATTCAATTAACATTAAAAGAACGAATAATAGTTAAAAAGCTATAACATGGAATTTGGGAACGAAATCCTGCACTAACCACATTGGTTTCTGCAGAAATATGTGGCACTTTAAGGAGAGATCAAGAAAATAATGAAAAAGGAAATAGTCGATGAGTCCAGACAAGAGAACGGAAAACAAATATCCTGGATGATGCCCCATTCGTTGCAATATGGATTTTTTTTTCCTAAACGAACCCCCACAATAAAAAAAAATTATGATTTAAATTAAGAAGGACAAATCTTACCGACGAAAGATAGATTAAAGAAGGGCGCACAGTTGAGAAGGTATGGCAAGATCTAAATATTAAAAGTTCTAGGCAGGCATTTATGGAGGGATTTTCGGAAGGACTAAGAAATCCTAGTGGAATAGGTCGTCGTCCTATAGGATCTGGTTTTAAGGGCTGATGAAATAAATTTAATTTATAAAAAATTAAATGACGTTCCAACGAAATTTTATCGCTTAATATTTTTTGAAACGCGCACGCTACTGGAATTCATTTCCCTGACGTCGCACAACCCGAAGCTCTCCATATGCTAGTGATGAGTCACTGACAGAAATTTTAGAGTATATATGTCAGTAAATTTTGTGGTTACTTCACCATTGACTTTGCTTAGATTAAGTTCACAATGGTTTATTTTTTAAGCTTTATAAAGCTTGAAATGTTGATAACCGTTATATATATATATACATAACAACAAGTCTTTTTGTGGGGAAGCAGCAAATGAAAGTGCACTCTTTTAAGTTAAACCGAGCTTTCGGAAATGTTTATTTCCATCTTCAGACCCTGAAGATGGAAATAAACATTATGGAAATAAACATTTCCGAAAGCTCGGTTTAACTTAAAAGAGTGCACTTTCATTTGCTGCTTCCCCACAAAAAGACTTGTTGTTCCTAACTAGTCCAGCAACGACTACCCTTCTTTATATATATACATATATATAAAAATTAATTTTTGTCATAAATTTTAGGGTGTTCAAAAAGGTATGGTCAATAATTAAGGATCTAGTAGATTGGGGTCTCGCAAAGGGTAGACCCTGGAGATGTGGGTGGAGATGGAGATGACAAACTTGATAGAACAGGAGAGGACGGACTTAAAATGTACCTATTTTTTTTTAATATTGACTTTATACTTTTTTTATGTCAAATTAGAACCTCAACGTTTTTTGCAAAAAAAAAGCAATCTTAGTTAGATATGATTTGGGGCGTGGTTTTCGAGATGAACCGATTAAAAAATTATGTTGAGCTTAAAAATTATTGTATTTGGCTAGTGTAAAAAAGACCAATGTCACAAAGTGATCAAAGAAGTAAATTTCAAGTTTTTTAAGAGGAACATATGTAGCAGGAATTTGGCAATTGACATTTTTAATAAATGATACCATAAAAAATATTAAAATTTAGGTACACCATATTAATTATGTTTTCTTTTTTGCATGCAGGGTAGTTTTTAAATCGTGTCTAATTAGGAGTACCTTTTTTCGCAAAAGAACGGTATAGTTCCCTAATTTGAGATAAAGAGATATAAGAAAATGTTAGGTATATTTTGACTGCGTCCTCCCCTATTTCGGGCACCACTTTTAGATTGTTGACATTTTAACAACAATAGTTCGATTCGGCTTGTAAAGCTTACTAGAATACGTAAATCTCAAGTTTAGGTTGTATATTTATTAGTTTCGAAATCATAAAAAAAACATCTTCAGGGTTGGCAGCCTGTATTTCGGTTATAGAGGGCGTTATTTGATAATTGTCCGATATTTTACAGGATGATTCCTCAGTTACTTATAAGGTGCAAAGTTCATATAAGCATGAGTCTGCAAGCCCTTCATTTTTGAGATACAGGGTGTTACAATATTTAACAGGAACAAAAAATATGTACGCCACTGCCGTTTTCTCTCTTGATAACACTGTTATGTAGGAACTTTATTGGCTAATGCAAAGTACATTTTTATAATTTTTTGATTTCGGCTTTGTTTAGGACATAAATGCTATTTTATCAATCTCTGATATGGGCATATCGATATGCGAATAAATGCCAGTTATTTCTTTATTATTCTTTTTCTTGACAACGATTGCTCGTAGCGGCTTCTACCACGTATGCCTTTTTCATCTAAAAAAGATGAAGAAATCCATTTTTTCGCTTAAAAATGTAATACAAGCACGTATAGAAAAGTTATGACTCCTCAAAAGAGTAAAGAGACACGTAGGTGGCGCCCTCTACAAGTGGAAGCCATGCTAACATCAAATTCGAATTTCGCATTTCAAAAACCCTAGATATCAATTTTCGTTCAAATAAAGACATTATTTCAAAAATTATTTACGAAAAACAACAATAAAAATAAATTTGTCTACGACTGTTAAATAAAACATTCATTATTGGGCAATTTTAGATAAATAATGATTATCATTATTTACAGGTGTTAAATAATAACCATTATTCAACACCTTGTAACCAATCACAGAATAGCATTTTCATTATTCAACACCTTGTACCCAATCACAGAATAGCATTTTCATTATTCAACACTTTACGAACCAATCAAGTGCTATTTACAAAATCTGTTCAAGATAGCTATAAATACAATTGACAAGACCATAATATGTCAAAATCATTGAAGTTCTTAATTTAACCGGTAAATACTTTTCTGTTTCCTTTTTTTAGTGTTTTTTGTCAGACAACACGATTTTTTAATGATGAATTAAGGAAGTAACACATTGCCGCAGCTTTTACAATTATTCCCAACAGCGCAATTCCAATTTTATTTGCCGAAAATCAAAGAAAACTTTGAACTTTACGTCAATGACATCCCATCCATGGCCAACGTTAAAAATATTAATATAGGCCATGAAATTTTGGCATTACAGTAGCATACTTGATTATTTCGATGTTTTCATCAATCTATGAAATACATATGATTGTCAAATGGATGGATTTTAGATTAACAGTCGTAGAAAAAGCATAGTATTCTACTCGCGCTAATGACTATTATCTACTCGGATGATTTACGGCACTCGCCTACGGCTCGTAAATAATAACTGTCATTATTGCTCGTTGAATAATATACTATTTTAACACCCTGTATCTCAAAAATGAAGGGCTTGCGGACCCATCCCATGCTTATATGAACTTTTCACCTTATAAATAACTGAGGAATCGTCCTGTAAAATATCGGACACTTATTAAATAACATCTTGTATAAGACGAGATGTTACATGACCCTCGGTTGCTATTTTGGCCCGATTCATAATTAGTGACCATATCTTCTAGGACGCCCTTTATATTATTGAATCACCTACAATTAAGATTAGCTAAATATCTATAATATACATAAAAGATGCCCTATGTACTTTAAAAATTAATCAAGAACTGATAATGTCAAGCAATTTATACCAAGATGAAGATCTGTATTTAAAGATGTCTGTGTCTGGAGTGTAGGTTACTGTAACATTTTCCAAATACGTAATATATTGATAAATTAAAAATTATAGAATCAGTTTGCCTTCTTGGACGTCCCTGAACTTCCTGTACCTACCTAGCTAAGGCTGTTTTGAGAGAAAAACTTTGTCATCGTTTTTTCGGCGGACATAAAGGTCCATACATATTTTTTTATTAGGGGCATGTTCCATTTAATAGTTTTTTGGATAGCTTACCTTATCAACTTTTTGAATTTTGGTCCTTTTGAAGAGCTGCTTGCATATATTCGAAAAATGGTGTAGGTATTACTTACTAACTTTTCCAAATAAACTGTGCTATTTTATTGTATGTCCCTCAGAAATTACGCAAAACATAAAAAAATATGCAGTTTATTTTTAATTGAGTACTTACTATACAGCTCTACTAATCAAATTTTGTGTTGAAAATTATTTTTAGAGCTGCAAGAAGATTTCTTTAGTTTTGAAAGTACCTACAAACAGAGTAATATTTTTGTTAAACTGAATGTAGTATAAAAACGGATGATCTGCTTTAAATACTCCATTTGGTGGTAGAAAGTTACAAGGTTGATAGACTTTTGCTGAAAACAAAAAAAACTGCTTTTTATTGATTGCGTAAAAAACCTTCTAATGCTGGAACACTCTGTATCTTTTTATAATTATAATTTAAAAAAGCTGTTTGTCTTAGATAATTTAGGAATAATATACACACAGGGCGCCCGGTAAGTATAGGGCAATATCTTGTCAGCGTACAGGCAGGTCAAAATAATATTAGTAGTTCAATTAATCATTTTTCCTAATGTCCCTCCTAACAAAGATATCGGGCCCCAAAGACGCATCTGAACATTCACATTTTCTATTGTAACTTTTAAGCAACCCTGTATTTTTTTATGAAATTTTGTACAGCTCATATAGACTAAGAAACTCTATATTTTAAAACAGCAGTAAAGTTAATTAGAAACTGGGTGAAGGTTAGAGCACCTAAGAAAAAAGTAATACCCATTCCAAAAAGTGGTGGATATTTACCACTTATACCATTATTTGCGGATTTGTCGGCTTTAGGTGCCCTTGTAGGAGAGGCAGCGGGTATTGCGAAGGCCGTGAATGATGCGAAATCTGCTAAAGAAACATTAGAAAAATAAAATACACAATAAAACAGTGTGGTTTGTATTTGAAACCCTATTCAAAAAACTGCTAAAACATATATACTAAAATCATTCTCGTACATAGTCGGCGAAGCCAGTAACGGACTTGACACCGCACTCGTAGGGTCAAAATTTTGGGTGCCATTTTTGGGAACTAAAAAATACTTTATTAAATACTTTCGGCATTTCTCTTTAAAAAAGGTACTCTTCATTTAAATCAAAAAAATCAACCATTCTTGAGATAGTCAAATTCTTATACACTCTAATATCAGCAGTAATTTATTACAAAATTTTCAAAATTAATTTGTTCACCGTCAATTTTTAAAAACACAATAATAACTAACCTATCAATTTCACATAGTGTATAACGAGTATTATTATAAGCAAATAAACTTAAGAATTTGATATGGCGTAATGCTAACATGCATTTAATTTATATACAAGAACAAAGCAATTCTCTGGAAGCAAGAATAATTCATTCAAGAGATTTCCAAATCAAAATTTACCGGATCGAAAAACATTTGTAAGGATCGTAACTTAGGAGAAACAGAAAAACTGAAAAAAGAATGTGAAGCATTTCTCTTGATAAAAATTTGAAAGTCAGTATATAAATTGCTTGTAAAATAAGATTTGTGCTATTTGCTTTTTCCGAATATTCAGAGGTTCAAAGTGAGCACCTTGAACTTTAAATCACTGTTCAATACACTTTCTTATTCTAAGAATTTCTTATCGCTGTACTTGAAACAGCATTGCAGGATCGTTTCGTTTGGTTCGCAATAAAATTTTCAGTTTTCCAAAAATGCCGCCTTACAAAATTATGACCCTACGAGTGCGGTGCCAATTCTGTTCCTGCATGGCTTCCCTAGCTATGTACAAGAATAACTCTAGTTTGAGTTTTTTTTCATTAAAATATACAAGTTTGCTTAAAAGTTATAATCGAAAATGTACAGAGTTCTATCCATTGGAAATGGGTCCCAGTGGCGGCTCGTGAACTCTATTAGTAGGTGTGCTGCATAGAAAAAAAAAATAACGCGGCAGCAAAAAAAAATTTTGGACCACGCCCATTTATAAAAATTTTAATATATAAATTTTGCCACGACTTTTACCCGCAGTTTTAATATTTAAATCGGGCATAGGGCGACCACGCTTTTCCACAACTAATTGTTTTTCATACGTAAGTTTCAGTGGGTCTCTGCTACTGCTGCCAGATTTAAAGTACATTTTGCGCCGCAAAAATTTTTGTTGACGAATCTCGCTTTTCAAGTAGGAAAATTAATAATGCCTAGATAAAAATATTAACTAACTTTAAAAAAAAATACTAAACTTACCTATTTTGTATAAATTAAGTCTATCCTACGTTCTTTTCGGTTTGCAAATCTTGTAATCACTTTGTCATTAAAATTGTCTATTTCGGAGATAAACCTTTTTCAATAGATAGCATGGAAAGAGCTGTTAAACGATCTTCGGTCATTGAATTTCTAAGAAACGTTTTGATTCGTTTTAGTGTGGAAAAGCATCGTTCGGCCTTTGATGTCGTCATGGGCGTTGTTACTACAATTTCTAATAATTTTCTAGTCACCTTCAACGTATCTCCTAGGTTGTTTGTTATTAAAAATTTTAGAAGAGGTAGTGCGCCATTTAAAGTTCTGCAATCATTTCTTGAATAAATAACAGACAGTTCAGTTCGCAATCGCAATCGTTCTTTAAGTGTGGAATAAAAGGAACATACGGAAGTGAGTTTATCCTCAGGAAATTTACCACAATAGTCTTCAAAGTATTCCGAAAAGAAAAGTGATGCAACTACTAGATGCCCTTTAAAATGAAATCGATCTTTTGCACAATTTATAATAACATCACACACCTCTAAAGCAGAAATCTGGTGATCAAGTTTGCTGTGACATGGACGTCTGCGCTTATTTTCTTTATTATATCTGATGCTTCACTAATGATGTTATCAATATTATTTCGAACTTGAATGATACTGCGTTCAAAATTATCGATAGCGTGTCTTACTAGAGTGGGTTCGATTTTTCTTTGCTGCAATTGATTAAATAGGATATCCCCGTGAGGCATCACATAATGGAAAAAAGTCAGACAAAAATTGAAGATAGGATCATTTAATGTACGGCGAATAGAGGCGGCTGCACTACAGACTGTTTACAAATGAGAGTTGCAGCACGTGGCTACATCTCCATCTCGGTGGCAACCACACGTATCAACAGAATGTGTTGTTGGAGAATTGATCTTCTATTTCATGCATACACTCAATAAGAGAGGTTCTATTTTCGTACACAACATTAATGGTCCGTATAATAAAATTCCAACGGGTTGTAGCGCCGTGGGGGATCCTTCTGTTCATAATCTTGTTCAACACTTCTACTCGTTGGGGTGAATTTATTAAAAAAGCCAGGAATGTCTTGCAAATTTCCAAAAAATACACGTACTTGCGTCAGGGTTGTTATGTTTAAAACAAAATGTTTAAATATTTGTTTTAGACATGTTTAAAACACTTACTAGTGTTTTAAACAGATTTGTTTAAAACATGTTTAAAACAGTGGTTTTTTTTAGTTGTTTTTTTTGTCAAGCTTTACTGAAAAATCACATAGAACTGTTAAAACAAAAAATATTAAATTAAAAACAAAAATAGCAATATTTATATCTAACGTTTAATATTAAAAGTACATAATTATAAAAACACGTTTAAGACTAGCTCTAGGTCTTAGTTTATATACCTACCTACAGTCTGTGTACCGGGTTCCAATAACATAAGCAAATAAAAAGTCTATGCATATAAAAGCGCCTTATAAAAGTAACAAAGACAAGCAAACTAAACTAAAAGTCTCCTAGTCATTCTACTAAACTCTTCTCTTGGTTTGAATTAAGCTGCTTAAATATGGTTACAAGTTTTGCGGCATTTTCTGTTCCTAATCGATTTCGAAGCTTACTATGAATTATGCCAAATGTCGAGAAAATGCGTTTGAGTCCTGCAGATGAAGCTGAGTGAAGATAATAATTTAGTAAAAAAATATTATTTTTTCCGATAAAGCTACGTTCTCCTTGATTGGTAATGTGGACAGAAAAAATTGTCGTTGTTGGGCAACAAAAAAACCGCATTGGATGATGGAGGTTCACAGCCAGTAGGTACCCTCAAAAAACAAATGTGTGGTGTGAAATAGTTCACGGAGGAGTAATTGATCCATTTTTCTTTAACTGGACAAATATATCTCGAATTTCTCCAACTTGATTAATTCCAGCATTAGTGACTTTTATTTCCGAATCCATTGAACCCAGACTTCCCCGACGAAGAACTGATGTTCCAGCAAGATGGTACTCCTCCGCACTATGCTGCCACTGTGCGTACATGTTTAGATGAAACCTTTCCCAATCGGAAGGAGAGGACCTATCGAATGGACTGCTAGATCGCCAGGCCTAACTCCGCTGAACTTTTTTTTGTGTGGTTACCTCAAATCGAAAGTGTGTGTTGACCGGTCAAACAATTTGCAGGAGTTAAAAGAGATGATCTTAAGGGAAATGCTTGCCCTAACTCCGGAATTGGTTGAAAACGTGCAAAAAGTTATTGATTGCGTTGGATATTGTCAAGCCATAAATGGCACACATTTTCAACATTTAATTCGATTTGTTGTTCTGTTATTTTTAAAGAACGGGTCTTACTAGATGGATTTTTTTATTCAAACCTTAAATTAATTTTGGATGTGTTTAAAACACGTTTTGAACATGTTTTTTTCTTGAACAGTTTAAAACAGTTTAAAACAAAAAAAAACAGTTTTAAACAAAAAAAACATGTTTTTAAGTTTTTTTTTAAATAAACATGTTTTTTTTCAACCCTGACTTGCGTATTTGCAGAAGCAGCTTTAGCCATAATCAAGCCTGCACGTTGGCCGCTCATCACCGCTGCTCCATCATAACTTTGTGCAATCAGTTGGTTAGGTAAATTTTGAATTAAAGGATCTATAACAGTTAAAACTAAGTGTTTCTGCATCACATTTTTCAGGAATTAAGTAGTTCCAAAAACGTTCAATGGGCTCACCATCGCGAACATATCTAAAAATAACTACCGGTTGAGATTTTGCTGCAACATCCGTTGTTTCGTCCGCCATTATCGCCAAAAATGGATAATTATTAATTTCTTCAATTATTTGTTCATGACAGACTTCAAGCGTAACAGATCGTTCTGTATTTCTTTGGAGGTGCCTTTAAATATCGCAGATTTTTTTAGGTGCTCACTTAGAGTTGAATCTAATTCAGCCGTTTACAAGTCCACGAATTGTCGGACGTATCGCTCTCATCATGTCCCCGAAGAGCCAATTCAAAAGCTCCACAAAGTTTTATACAATTTATAATTTTTGATAAAATATACCTATTCTTTGACACATTTTCATTATGTCTCTGTACATTTATCCAATGAGCGGAATCTAATTGAGCCATAATATTAGTTGACCCTAGTAACGCAAATTCCATACAATTAGGAAGATGGCTTTTAGAGTTTTCGTGTCTTTTTATCTTCAAACTCAAGTGCTCTAGATCGGTGACCCCTATTTCGGTCCAAGCTTTATCGCCACCAAAAAGTAAGCAGGGAAAACACTATAAAGCATTTTTATTGTTACATCCACAGATCCATTCATTTTCTTAATAAATGCCTCTATTAAATTTCCGTATATAGCTTTTTCCTCTACTTATACTAGATTTTTCAATAATAATATCTGGTAATGGTCTACCTTTTGCTTTTAATGCTATCTTTTCTTCGTATGAATATTTAAAAAAATCTCTTCACATTAATTAAATTGAAGACCACTTCCATAATACACTACACAGTTAAAGGCTTACACACACCGACGCGGCCACGGCCACGGTAGCGGTGGTGGCCGCGGTGGCGGTGGCGATCATATTAGCGGTCGGGCGTATTCACACCAAAGCGGTGAGTGGAGCTGTAAGGTAGTTGCCGTTTACAGATTTTATGTATACGAAAATATATTTTTAAACGTTCAGGTTTCATTTTTATTTCTATTATTTGTTATTATGATAGACGATGTGGAAGAAGAGACTTTGTTACTATTTGCTCTTTGTCCCACACTTTGTTTTTAGCCCTTATATTTTTATAATTTGGATGGCTTAAATCAAAAAGTATGGGGATATAATTTAACATATGGGTGACCGCTTGGGAAACACCGCGTGTTCTTGTCTTAGGGAAGAGTGTAAAATGAATCGACATCAAAACCATCCTATTCACGCCGGACAGGCCGGATGAGATCGGATATCTCGTAGGATGAAGGTGCCGTTTCACACTCCCCAGTCGGTAGACCGCACGATTAAAAACCGTACGGTCGATGACCGGTTCAAGATGGCCTCTGATACGCCGACGACCGTAAAAAATAGTAAATAAAAAAAAATAATTTAACATATTCTATTAATAATTTTATTACATTATTTGCCATTACTACTATTACATCTCGCAGTCAAAGTTGACACGTTGTATTTTACCGTCACCGCATATCACCCTAGGCCGCTTGATCTAGACCTGCCCGCGCTGGTCTGATTTTATTAATTTATTTCTATGTGTTTAGATTGGCTGCCACCGCTACCGTGGCCGTGGCCGCGTTGGTGTGTGGAAGCCTTAATAGTTGTCACAGCAATACACAAAAACCACCCCCGCACTCAATTATTATTGTTTTTAAGTTTAACTCGCCGTATACTAAACAGTATAAATTCGTTCGATACTATTCAATACCGTATCCCGCGACCCGCACTGCGCTGGACTAAATGCAGCGAACTCGCCAGTTAAATCACGACAATCACGGCTTTATTTTAGACCGTTACGGGGGAAGCGGAGTGCCGCGCGCGTGTTCGAAGGAGCTCACCGACCCCGATCGTGTTGCCCAGATCAAAAATAATTCAGCGATAGGAGAGTCGGTAGTGTCGGTACGATATTTCATTGGTCGATCGCCGCGGGATGTACAGTCCGCCACACACACTAGTCTAGAGCTGGCAAGCAATCCGAGCAAGAATTAATACAATTGAAATGAAATATTTTTTATAGATTATGTAATTACTATTATTATT